>OX387957.1:41949124-43408384 GCA_947578425.1 Eugnorisma glareosa
ATTCCGATTATTCTAGCCCTTGTCAGACGACCGATCTCGAAAGAGTTTAATATTTTGACAGATAGAATAGTTTGACAGCCGCCAGCGCTGTTATGAACGTTTCTTTAAACGCAGCTACAATTCGAGGTAGTGTTTTTTCATATTCTTTTATTTCTTAATCTATCGAATATTGAAGGATTTAAAATACTGCTAATAACACTATGTATTGGAAAGAATTTAAATAGTAATTTGTACCTCGGTACATGTTTGGGCCGAAAAAAAAACACCTCCTTTGAACTTTTATGTTTGCTGGCTACTATCTGCTAAAGTCTACAGATGGAGCTTCTACTATTTATGGCTAGCTCCTCGTGCGGTTTCTATTTTAACATGCATAACTCACGCCTTTTCCCGTGGGGGTAGGCAGATACCACAACACGCCACCTACTACATATTATAAATTATATTGTTTGCGATGACACAAATGATTCCTAGCTAGCAGCCAGTGGTCTATGTCTTGTATAAGTTTTAATTGTGTTTTGTAGTAACACTAACGTACGACAACGTAGCGCCATGCTACGCCGTAGCTACTACGGCGTAGCAACTCAATGCTCACGGCATCTGAAAACGGATTTAGGCAACTCAGTCAATCGAAGAAATTACAAAAGCCGAGTTTGACTGTTAGACACTATTATGTGCTTAAGGCACGACAACTCGAGTCCGTAACAGTCCGTAACAGTTCGCATGTAATGCGAAAATAAACTCAACTGGTTCTAATTATACCAAACGTGCAAACCAAACTAGGAAACATTCAAACAAAGGTACATACATACCTTTGTTATCTTTTAAGATTCCGATCTAAAAGGAAAACTGAATCATTACAATTTCACTTTTTTGTTTTATCTCGAGATGGCAATCGTAAAAATCAATTATCTTGGAGCTTGGTTAGCAATTAAAATTGAGGGCTTAATAAACATAATAATCGTTTTGCGTACCGTTTATTCATTACTACCTACTGGTTATGGACGCGGCATCGTAATCCAAAATGAATAAAGTTTTTATTAAAATGTGTTCAGTCGTTTTTACTTGAAAAATTAACTAGTAACTCACAAACATTCGCATTTATGACAGTAGGCATGCAAAACAGTAATTGTGGTAGTCCAGCAACCACTCCACAAATTGCTGAATTAGGTTCAGAACCATAATTATGTGAGCCCGACTTGCTGTTAGCCGCTTTTTTCTGTTACAATTACAATACACAAGGAAAATACAATAAGCTAATTGTTAAAACTTAATCAGGAAGACATCGTTTGTCTAGTGACCTTGACCTTGACCTTGGTGTTAGTATGTACTGTGAACGTATGCATACCTGCTAACCTGTGCCGACGGCCAATTTTTAGATAGCAGGTGCTAAAGTCGCGTAAAAATAATAAAAAAAACTCAAAGGCCGAGTGCTGATTTTTTAATATGTTGTAAAGAAGATTGTTGACTGATTTTTTAATATGTTGTAAAAAAATATTATTGACAACACATATCGATAACTCTGTCAGATGCTTCAGGTCGGCGGAAATTTCTGCGAAACACGGAAAAGATATGTGATTTTACCGATAGTCTGAGATTTAATTTTTATATTTGATACTCAGGAAATCATTTCAGTAGGTACTTATTTTGAGCCAGACCAGTCATAGTTAGGCCAGACATCCCCAGACTCAATTAAAATGTCGCTGTATGAGCGCATTGGTTTATTGAACTCATACAAAAGTTATGAATTGCGACTCTACAATTGTTCTGACTGCTTACAATGACTATTAAAAAAACCCTCTGAGTACCAAATATAAAAAATAGACTCTGACGTGATATTTTACCTTATTTTTTTCCGCACTTTAAAGCGTCTGGCAGAAATTTCCGTAAACGGGCGATGTCAGGCAGTGTTGGTTATTAGTTTTTAACAATATTCTCTGTAAAATATATAAAAATAAGTACTCGTGCTTTAATAAAAAATTGTATTATTTTTACGCAACTTAGGCAACTATACTATTAAAAAATTGGCGTCTGTAAAAGTTAGCAGATATACATACGTTCATAGTAAATACTAATACTACTTGATGCCACACATTTTGTTCATGAAAAAAAAGTAAAGGCCCTGGGATTTTGGAATATGTGTTTTTGGATGTTTCTAAAGGAATGTCAGGAGTACAAGTTACGTTAACAAAAGTAATGCCTGCCTATATTTTCCAATGTCATCGGTCTTCGTATCGACAAGGATGGAATGCAGTGCAGTGACACCCCATTTATCCTATACTACCACTCGACTCACGCGAGGTTACGCCCTTTCGTCATAGAATAACATTACACAGATAAGA
Source organism: Eugnorisma glareosa (assembly GCA_947578425.1). NCBI lineage: Eukaryota > Metazoa > Arthropoda > Insecta > Lepidoptera > Noctuidae > Eugnorisma > Eugnorisma glareosa. The sequence continues at coordinate 41,951,464 of OX387957.1, forward strand.
TGCTCTCGTCCGAAACTATGTGGGTACCTACTACATCCCAAACTACATTCAAGCAAAGATTACATTTGTCTTTGTCATTACTTTTGTCAAAATTTCTCAGTAAAATTTGTTTTTGCAAAAAGAAACCTACCCGTTTTTGAAGTCAGTCTTATTTTTTGCAAAAAAGTTTTATTTATTGTTAATTTTTTTGTTATATCATACAAATATTTGCTACCTAATAAATTGAATTAAAGAGAAGTTACATAAATTGACTATAGCTAAAGATTATGACAACGTTCGAAGTTGAATCGAAGTGACCGTTTTCGATGCCTTAGAAATGGTGGCGTGATGGTTGTCGCGTTGTGCGAAGTCATCATGTCGTGGCGCGTCCTAGTGTCCGTGGCTGATGCAATGTGTTGTTAGGTGGAAATGAGGTTAACGCATCGTCGTCGATTCCCTCGTGGTACCGTGGTATAACAGGCGTGATGCTACGTCATGATGTTGTATAAACAATAAACATCCAAGCGATTGCAGCAATCACGACAGATTTGCCGTCTATTTTTGAAAAGTTCCATACCCATCTAGCAAAGTAATGCTATAAAAAGACTACAAGTCTATCATTACTAATAATGTTCTTATAAAGGCATTGCGGTATACTATTTATCTTATAATAGAATTTGCCAAGCTTTAACATACTCAAGCGCATTAGTTTTTATATCTCGGTCTTAGAGTTAGCTACAAGACTTACCTATAAAACATGTTTAGGACACTTTTACCAGTAACAGCATTTCAAAAGCGTAGATATTTTCAAGTGCATTTGCTTATATATATCAGTCTTTTATTTAGCTACAAGATTATCTTATAGGACACTTTTAGAAATAAGTCTCTTATAATCTCTGCAGTAAAACTAAATAATCCAGAATAACATTTTGATCCTATAATAGCATTTTGTGAGTGAACAAGATATTATAACATACTTAGCTGAAATCACTACAAGTTTGCGGCGTTATAGTTTTGCTCAAGACTGTTTTAAATCTAATAGTACTTGATAAGAGCGTTTCGTGATCAAAAAAGCTCATAAGTTACTAGATCAATAACTTTATTAGTAAACCTCAGCCATCTTGTCGAATTTCAGTTGTTGAGTGAATAAGCTAAACATGAACTTAAGCGATTGGAAACGATTGAAAAGGAGTGGCGGTTACAGGAGAAAAGTGAAAAATTGGTAAAGCAGGCTACTTCCAAGGGAACCCTAATTTGTTTTAAAATGGAGGCCGATGGAGGCGAATTATCTGGGCTGAAACTGCTACAAGTACTAATTAGGTACCAATTTTTTCTGATGCTGATGATTGCTACTTTAGTCTGACTAAGATAAATGGGATAAATAAGACGCCAAAACAATATTAAATATGCATATACGCCATACTTCCTCATAGTGCCGGTTTATCAATACCTGCAGTGTCAAATCAAACAAATAGCTACTGATGCCACCGATTTAAGTTTGTGTAGTCCAATTACTGGTGAAATTCATGATATAAACTTTGTACCTAGTAGTAAGGAACCTTATTTGAAAACTCAAAGTGATCATCTTGTTCCCGGGAACTGCAAAAAAAAAAAGCTTGGGCGGCGAACACAGAGGAAGGTTCGATCAGGACATTTCCAGCATTGAAAAACGGCATCAGTGCAAAACGAGTCCTCCTATGTTGGCAGATTTTTTTATACACATAAAAGTGACCAACTTCAAGCTAAATACTCCAAACAGTCTCAAGAAATAGGTTGGAAAAAGGTCTCGCGTCTCTATATTGTTTGTCAATACAAACACAACAACAAACATTTCAACAACAACAACATCAACAAACACAACAACAACAAACAACAACAACAACATGAGTGTTTTCAACATGTTTGACTTACAATTAAGTCAAAAATGTTTTTGTGACAACATAATAGTTCATTTTTGTCGATCAGTGTAATGGAAACTAGGTGTTGGTAGCCAGCTGTCATAGATCAATGTTTGATACTCTTCGTTTTTTGAGTGTATTCATAAATTAAGCTGACACACTTATAAATATTCTTCTTTTGTTTTCTTTTCTTGTTTCTCTCACTTCCCTTAGTTACCTTGGTCCCCACTTTCAGTATATTTGTGCTAACCATAATAGGAGCCTGCGATCATCCCAAAACCGTGTTCTTCAATGGACCCTTCAACCGCATTGACTTCATTCACCGATCATTCTTTGTGCAGTCTATTTCTCTGTGGAATGCGCTTCCCCAGGAAATCAGAATGGCAACCAATAGTTTATCTTTTAAAATTAAAGTTCGCGAAAAAAAGAAGCTGGCAGTTTCGTCACAACGGTAATGTTTTCCCCATTGTTTGTCTTTTTATTTTAGTATATCCTTGTAAATGTCTATTTACACTAATATATATTTTGATATATATATATATATATATTTATGGTATTTGATATTTATTTATGGTATTTTATATATCCTTGTAGTATATCTTAGTATTAATTAAAATTATTTTCAGATAGACAACTACCATTGCTTGTCTCTGCATCACCCAAAGGTTGACTGGTAGAAAATGTCTATGGCATTAAGTCCGCTTCTGTACATTGTGCTTGAAGTGTTAAATAAATTAATAAAATATTTTGACTATTCAGAACTCCCGTAATATGACAATCTTTGTTAATAGTGCAAGCATGCTGCCTGTAAATTTATCTCTTTGTCCCACTTTAGGTACATTAGTTCAATTCTGGATCGTACTCCATTACATACATTCAAACTTCCTAGAATCATGTTCTCTAGTTAAAAGAATTTATAATGGCTTAGGTTTAAGCAACCACCAGATATAATGAAATATAACGCCCAAAAAATCGTAAGTACTTACCAGAATTTAATCCCCATTTTAATATGAAATTATCACCAATAAACGTAAAGTCTGCTAACCTAATAAAGGCAAGTATCTTCAGAATAATCGCTGAGCTACCCAAAAAGGCCACGCATGCACCAAATATGTACTCGCATTATATTTTAAAATTTCATCCAAATATGTTACATAATTTTATCCTAATAAAGTAAATTAATATACAAAAATCATTGTTTACCCAAAAAAATATAAATGAAGTTCTAAAGGTTCACCGATACTACCGTAAAATGTTTACTAAAGGCTGAGCTTCTTAGAGCTTTCAATAAAATAACGGCCACAAAAAAAAAACATTAGTTTATAAACAACATGATTTATTTCTACATACAAATAAACTTAAAACTTAATAAGGCAGTCCTTAGTGTAATTTTAAAATTTCAATGAAGAGTGGATCTTCAAAAACTTAATCTTAGTGATAAATGAGTCTTCAAACAACCAACATTAAAACAGTCATTGGTATGGTCGTAATTATTTAAAAATATTAATGAAGAATCAGTCTTATAATATACTTGGTTATATGGATACATTTTATAGCAAACGTAGTGATATATTTGGGTAGTAATGACACAAAACTTTGCTAGTTAAAATTTGGTGCACGCGTGGCATTTTTGGTTTATGAAAAGTTTTAGGAGTACAGGCATGACTTAAATAGCCCGAAAGATTTTGGTACAGGTTTCATTTATCTGTATATAAAATATTTGTTTTGGATGAGGCTGTTTAGAGTAACGATTGTTCTTTTGGTTGTCATTCAATTTCATCCCATTTATAATAGATATTTTCATTGTTAATCACTGAAGGGTTTCAGTGACCAACAGTGAAGCCAGAATTTTCAATTAAAATCTGTCAAGTTTTGAAGAGCCTAGTTGATGAAAAATGTTCCAACAAGTGGGAGGGACAGCAGCCACCTACACCCTTTTAGTTTAGCATGCGATCGTACACTGGAACTAGTAAATCACGCATATACTGCCTGGAGTTAAAGGACATACAACAGTTGAACAGTTGGCATTTATTTTATTTAAAATAAACAGATTTTTTAAGATTCCGGACTTATATTCGAGTGACAATAAAAGTGAAATACTCTAGACTGATCTTATTTTTAAAAGCTATACTATTATTATGCTAGAGTAGCAACCTTGCCATTTCTCCTGAGTTGGTCATGTCAATGGTGTAGACGTTGAGGAACCGACTCGCTGCCAGTTTAGCTGTGATGGAAATTATCAAAATAATTCTCATTAGAAAGAGATGCACTTTTAATGCGTTAAAAGATGTAAAACGAATTGCTGCATACTTACCATTACTGCTCTCAGTTAGAGGTTGTTCAGCAATTTTTATATTTACAAAGATGCTGGTGACTGTGTGTCTCGCTATCATATCATTCAATTCAACAATAAACAATGACTTGCATTTTGGGTGGTTATAATCAAATAAAACTAAAGTAATTAAATCATAAACATGTATTTTAAGCACATCAAAGCTGTTAATTTTGACATTGATTCAGGATATAATTTACAAAATATCACTTACTATAATTGATGTAAATAATATTACATAAAAACAAACCGTTTAAAAAATAGTACCCATAAATAATATATATCTTTATTCATAGACATACAACTATATAAATAATAAAATGTTTACCATGTAACACACTAGTAATTAATTATGAGTTTGGAAACTAAATATACTACGTAATAAGAAACCAAAATACTTAAGTATTCAAAAAATGAGTATTAGTAAAGTACACAATAATAAGAACACCTAAAAAACTAATCCATTTTAAGTTAATGTAAAAATATCCAGACAAAGTTAAAACATAACGTAGGTATTAAAACAGGTAGGCTAAAATACGTGTAGAAATTATTTTGATGATAATACTATTCTGACATAAATTTTTACGAAAAACAGTCATAAAATGGTTTCGCAGAAAGAGACACTGACAAAATAAGACACACGGCACAGATCACAAATTCAGGCGAACACAATCTAAAAGCTACAATCAGCGGCATGATCGGCAGCTTGTATTACGTAGCCTACATCGTTTAGCCAGCTTTACCGCGCAGTAAGTCGCGCTCGTCGTCGTTGTTGTGCAGATGTACGCGCTCAACTGTACCCGGCCAATGACGGTCAAAGGGCAGGTTGGCGCCAACGTGGTCGCGGTCGCGTTTGAGAATGACATGGGACTTGCCGTCAACAGCGGGAATGGGCAAATGCGCCATTGTCAAAGATATTAAGCGAACTCCTTAACTTCACGCACCTGTAATAAATAACAAGAGAAATTGTAACAATTGGTTTACTGATTCACTTTTCACTTATACTTGACAAAACCTACGTCTTTCAGTCGAGCGTTGAAAACAGTTTGACAAACGAATTTCAATTCTCAGGAATTCTTTTCCATAGTAAAACAAGATACAATATTATTAGAACTATTCCGTAGTCTACCAAAAAGATCAGGCTAATGATATTTTAAAGAAATTTAAGCCTGGGGCTGCCTGTGACTCGCATGCTCTAACCTTTGCCCTCCACATACCACTACGATGCAATATTTTATAATATCAAGCCTATATTAATATAATCACAAGTTATCCTGTAATAGGTTAAAATGATGATTAACAGAGTTTCACTTACCGAAAGCTAGTCTCGTACAGAGAAAGTAACAGAGCAATTTCCCGACCTGCGTTGACGGAATGGCGTCCAACGCGAGATTATCGATCGCTACACGAGGCCGTTTTAAGGCAGGTCCACACTGAACCAAGTCTGCAAGCCGAGGTTATACTTAATAATCGACTAAGTTACGTATTTGTTTCAGACTAGTGCATTATTTCGCTCTCAAGTGATCAACTAAAGCGAAGAAAAAGGTCGCTAGAAATATAACGAACATTTTAAGGAATTTTATTAAATATTTTATTTATATTTTACTGGCTTTTGCCCGCGGCTAAGCTCGCGTTTTGGTCGGAATTTATCCCACGGACACGTTTTAAATATATACATGGTTACTGGTAGTATGACGGCGGGATATCCGTTAAGGAGATCTAGGAAAGATCATTTGCAACCAAATGTCCCCCAATGACCCCTTTGCAAATGTCAACCATTTTCGAATAATTTGTAATTTGTAATTTTTTGAAGATATCTGCGGTATACAACTGAAAATTTATAAAAAAAACCAATGCATGGAATATTTTTTTATTATTCTTATATATGACAATTATCTTTAATAGTTTTAGGTAGATTTCGTCATAAAAAATCTACCTATTAGTCTTGCACCTAAAGTCGAGTTTTCCGAAAACTTCACCAAAGGGGGTCTAGTTATGACCCCTAGTGCCCAAATCAACCGCCGCACATACGGGTATTTGACACAAAAAAATGGTCAATAATCAGTTTTTTGAAGTTTGCTATTATAACAATATAATTATTTCGTAGAATAGTATAATACATCGCGCACGTTATGGCGGCCATCTTAATGCGCCAGAGATAGCAATTGACCATTAGCTTCAGTCGGAACATAGCTATTGTCTTGAGTGCACGTTTTGTTCTCGGCGCCTTAAAAAAATCAGGCTTTACGCGGTGATATAAAAATAAAAATAAGTGTTATTGACAAGTGTTGATGATGGATTCTGGTGATGGAGGTATGTAGCTTATTTTATACGTTGTTTTACTGAAGTTTATATCTTTTGAATCTTTTTTGTGGCTTAAATTAGAAACAGTAAAAATTATGAAAAAAATATGGAACTAGCTTAATAAATGAGTAACTTTCTTTTATTTCCGGAGAAGTCCGACTGAAAAAAGTAACAGAATCGTAATCAGGGACAATCTGGAAAGTTAATAATGAACAAATATGTTGCGGAAACAGAGCGTTTTTTTTAAATGATTTTTTTCGTAAACTATACCCACAGTTTTAAAAACTAACCAATTAATTATTATATTATTATTATATTTTGTAGGGAAACGATTGAACTGCTACGCCCTGTGGAATTTGGTGTAACTGGAGATGAAAGCGGAAATATTCTGGACGAGGAAAATTCAGAAAATGATGAATATAGTGATAGTGACTAACGAAGATTTTGTATTAAGTGTTCTTTTATTAAAATGTATATCTGTATCTATTATTTTGTGTTTTATTTAATGCCAATCGATTTTGGTAACAATTTTGCTGAGAAAAAAATCTTAAAATATTTTTGGCCATATTTTAGTATCAAATACCCCTTTGTGCGCCGGTTAAAAAGTTTATATATATATATGTATACGTATGTATGGTGGTATGTATGTGGGGCAACAAGCAAACTTTAGCCACACTACAGGTCGCAATTATGCACCGATTGCTTTCAAACTTGGCCAACAACTCGAAAAGGTCAAAACTTAGGTTAAGTTCGTGAATGGGCAGAATTCGTTCATGGGTCGATTTTTTCGAAAATCAGTTTTTTGGCTATATTTTTTTTCCTATTGAACCTTTTAGCATGTTTATCATTTCGAGTAAGAATACGGACAACTTTTAAATTTAAACTTTTTTGATGCAATCCCCTAACTTGGGGAGGGAGTTGAAATATTCAAAATTTTTGGAATAAAAAATTATATCTTCGAAACGGTAAACATTTTTTATTTCGAAAACTATGATTTTTATTTTTTAAAGTTTAGCGATAAAAATTATAGTTTTCGAATAAAAAATTATAACTGAAAAATTGAGAGCGTTTCCATGCTAAACTCTAAAGGAATTTTTTTTTTTTGATCCATGGGTTTGATAAAAATAAGGGTAAAACCCTCTTCGAAATCTACTCCCCCCTGCGGCTTGCCGAAGGGATTTTTTTTAATCAGAGCTACAAATTGTTACGATTTTCATAATATGGAGCAGATTTTTTTACTAAAATGGTCGATTTCTGCAAAAAAATACAGAAGTACTTTATCGGCAGAATATACCAGAAACATGTACAGATTTTCAGCCATCCAATGAGGTACAATAAGATACTAAAAATTTGAAATTGGTTTTACAAAGATAAATAATTAATAATAACGAAAAAATATTTTCACGTCAAAGGAGGATGCGTCAAAACGTTCCCCCCTCCAACAGATTTGAAACAAGTGTCATTCGAAGCGCTTGGGAAGTACGGTTTTTTTTTACTATGGGGACATTCTTCAGATACGTGGGTTCTACATGATATACTTGAATTTCAGCCAAACCTAACCTAACCTATGGTGACACTTGTTTCTAATCTGGGAGCTTGTTCCTCCCAGATTTAAAACGAGTGTCATTCGAAGCGTCTGGTAAATAAGATATTTTTTTACTGTGCGAATTTCTTCAGATACGTGGGGTTTACCTGGAATACCTGAATTTATAAACCGAACCTAACCTAACCAATGGCGGCACTTGTTTCAAATCTGGGAGCATCAACAGATTTGAAACAAGTGTCATTCTAAGCATCTGTTAGGTAAGATATTTTTTTGCAATGGCTACTTTCTTCAGATATGTACGGTTTACCTGGAATACCTGAATTTATCAACCTAACCCTAACCCAACCCCCCCCCAACCCAACCCCCCCCCAACCTCTTAACCTATGGCGACTACACTGGAGGATCAAGACCCAGGTATTTCATGGTAGCCCGGGCCGCTATTCTGGAACTTCCAACAGTGAGGTGCGCGTCAGACAGTGGCGGCGTTAGGTTGAAATATTCAGGTATTCCAGGTAAACCCCACATGTCCGAAGAAAGTCACCATAGTAAAAAAATATTTGACTTACCACAAGCTTCAAATGACACCTGTTTCAAATCTCTTGATCCTCCAACGGATTTGAAACAAATATCGCAATAGGTTAGGTTCGGTCGAAATATTCAGGTATTTCAAGTAAACCTCACATCAATCTGAAGAATGCCTCCATAGTAAAAAAAAACTCGTACTCTCATCGTCGCGTCGTCACGTTCTGTGATGTTTTTTTATTTCTTTCGTCTTCTGTAACAATAAACGAACGTGTTGAACCCTAATATATCCTTAATTATTAATTTGAATATAGCTAACTTCTTCCCGCGACTTCAGGATGTGGAAGCAGTAGTATTATGTTAGACTGTTTCTAAATTGCTTTCAGAGTGAGGTTGTCACAATAAACAAGATGTTAACCAAGCATTCTGTGCATTAAACTAAGTAACTCTACGCAAACATTATACCTACTACAACTACTTTTTTTGAGTGAAAGATCACGGTTTACGGTAGGACTCAATGTAACTTACTTAAAGCTTTGTGCCAATGGATACATTGAATGATGGGCAGGGGTCATTGAGGAATTTAAAGTAAAGTTATTTAATTTAAATTTGTTTAAAAAAATAAACTGAATGTACTTTGATCGCCAATATCTCCGTAACTAGGAGGTTCCCAAGTATTGTCAACAAAAATTTATTCTCTTGAATTTTTCGCCACAAATAACTTAGAATTAAACGCATTTTATTAATGCATTTTAACAAAAATACCAAATACATGATGACTGCTACCTGTACGCAAGAGTTTTGACAACAAGACTTCACTGTACTGTTTAGCAACTTACATAATTACCCAGCTGTTGCTTTTCTTTTATTTGTTAAGACGAAAGCACCAGGTTAAAATGCGAAATTGTTTTCTTAGGTTTTTAGCTATTTGCATGTATCAAGTTGTAGGTTAAGAATGATTGATTTGCGACTACACATATTATGTATTATTTAAAGAATTAGAATCATTGGAATCTTTTTAGATTTGAACAAAATGAGTACGTTATGAAAATCAACGCATTTGATATAATTATCTTTAATTTTTTATTCAGTTTACTTAAGTTTATTTTCCCATGTATAATAAAATTAATGCAAAGAAGTAAATTTATACGAGTATGTTACTAAGTTCTTATTTTATTATATTTTTTATTAGTATTGTATTGTAAAAAGGGCTAGTGTCAATCTTCTACTCATTTACACTACTGCTACCGGCAACGTATGATGTTGTTTATTGTATTTTCACGCAAGCAGATTTTCTTCTTCAACCTACTGGTGGTTGGGCTCCTAGTAACACCTGGCGGTCATGATCTGACTACGTGGCGTCCCAACGGAATATACGTCCGTCGACGTGAACTTTCAGGGTGGATCTGAATCTCGACCGCATTTTGCACCACAAATCACTACAAATTTTATACTCGAAAAAAATCAGTCTCTCTTGATTATTTTCAAAAGCTCACTTTATTTTGAGTAAAATTGAATGGTATCATTAAGACTTCTTCGAAACCACATAAAACATTGATTTAGTCTAAAGGTGCTTAACTTCTACAGCCTGGTCTTTTTGCTAAAATTTAGTAATAATCAAGTAAAACTACCATAAACTATTTAGTAGTTTATGGTAGTTTTACTTGTCATTCGCTTGGCAACATTTTTCAGTTATTTGACATTTTTTCACTTATTTGACCTCTCTTTACCAGAAGTCTATATCAAAACCACACTTCACCAAAAATGTTTAATCTAAACCCCACATTTCATTTCAAAATATTAGCTTTATCATTTCTGTCAGCCATTTGGTACATCAGATTGACTGAAACACTAAATAAAACAATTAAAACAAAATGCAGATGTTGTAGTCAGTTAGTTATTTCCATTTTACTGTTTTCTCTAAAATTAGTAAAATTGGAAAAATAAGGTTTTGTTCTTCACCTCCTCAATTATACAGCGTGGAAGAGACACAATCGCTGAAACGGTTACCACGTATTCAGTACACCCACATAGCACACAGAAATTTGTCATCGGTCATTTAAAAAAAACCAGCTGTTTCACATATTTGCTCCGTGTAGGTATTGCACTTTTGTAGGAAACAGCTGTTTTTTTCTAATAACCGACGAAAAATCTGTAGTTTTTTTTTTCGGAATGGAAATCATCAAATAACCCCTCCCGCTCTGGGCTGAGCAGGAGGGAGTGTCAGACTTTTACTGACTAAAACCCATCCATGTTCCTTCCTTTGCACTTTGTGTTCCAGGGCCGCGGTATCTCTTTCGAACATATTGTATTACCAACGTTATTGACCCTGTTCTCTTACCTGGCTGGGTCTAAGTAAGCTACTACAAGGCTACTAAGCAGTTAAACAAAAACTAAAAATGCCTTCAGAATAATGTTTCTGTCTTCTTCTGCCATACCTCTCTTTTACTCGTCATCCCATCATTCGCTTTTATACCAGGACACAATAACCTGTAGGAGATAAAGCGCGCTGATGCACAGTGAGGGATGGAGAGCATGTTTGTATTCGCTCTCCCTCTACAAACCCCCAACGAACGCCATCTTGCGGATGTATCTTGATAAATGAAGTGACTGACCTACCTTAATAACACGTCGCTTTTTATGTGACGTCATTCAAATACTAACGTCGCAGTTACCATTAGTCGAGTACAACTAGACAATAAGGTGGAACGAAGTTTATGGTGGTCGGATTTTCATGGGACTTTTTTATTCAGTTCCTAGAGGAGCGAAAAAGAAAGTTATAAAAAAACCACTTTTTTTTTTGGTTTTCCTTTGGAATATTTCTTTTTCGTTTACGAATAACTTCAAATTCAACGAATTCATATTGTGGCGTAATGGTGTGGCCTATGTGCATCCATTAAACGCCAATTTGGCCTATTTCTTTGTTTATTACCCGTGTGTTTCTTTTTCAAGTATTTTGTGGAAAATTTCCTATTTTCTTCAATTATTTTTAATATACCCGATTTTAAGTGTAAGACTTCTTTTATAATTGGTAACTGATACTTGTTCACAGATAACCGGACATAATCATTCATGAGTGTAGTGAATAAAAATTAATTTGCAAATACCAGAAAATCGTCTATGTTAATAAAGGCAATTTCTTTTCGAAATGGTTCTATTAAGCTCAATGTAAATTAAATGCAAATCAATGCAAATTATTATCCCAATCCTCATTGTATTAGGTAGTTAATAATAACTATAAAAATATTTAAGGATACTTGTTGAACATTAGTTACAGCTGAAAAAGTAAAACTTGATAAAATACCTCGATCGCTAATAATTGAGAGCGGTATCGGTATTGATATTAAATTGCGCGCAGAAACCCAAGCTTGCAACTCATCTTAGATAGAAATCGTGAGAAATGGTTACGTTAGAATTACGATGTTTTTTGTAAATTTACCAGCGGCCCCTTTCCACCTTTGTCAGCAATAATCAACATTTATTGCGTACCTCCAAATATTTTTATTAGCTTTTGTTATCTGTGGATAGCAGATATAATAAGGATATTTTCAGGATAATATTTACGTTGACCATCCTAAAAATATTTTGAGTAATTTTGAATTCATTTTTGGTCACTTCACTTTTAAAAGTGGTTTTCTTGAATATTTTTACGCCCAGTTATCTGTGAAAATGCATCAGGTACTAATGTCAAATGAAATCTAAATCTTAAAATTTTATTTTTTAGAAATTAATGTGAAAATAGGAAATTTTCAAAAAATACTTCAAATATACATTATATCGAAATTATTGTACAGAGACCAAGATGGAAAGACCAAAATGGCGTTTAATTGATGCACGCAGGTCACACTATTATGCCACAATATGAATTCGTCGAATTTGAAGTTATTCATAAACAAAAAAAAAATATTACAAATGAAATTAAAACAAAAAGTCATTAGCGGCGAAATTTTTATTTTTTAACTTTCTTCTCCACTTCTCTTCTTCTTCTTAATAAAAAAATCCCTTTGGCAAGCCGCAGGAGGAGGTAGATTTCGAAGAAAGTTCCACCCTTATTTTAATCAACAAATGGGGTCAAAAAAAAAATCCACCCATAAGAGTTTAAAAGCATGGAAACGCCCTCAATTTTCAGTTATAAATTTTTATTTCGAAATCTATAAGTTGTATCCCTAAACTTTATAGTAAAAATTGTAGAGTAAACAATTATCTTTAAAAAAAATTTTTTTTTGACTTTTATAATGTTTACAGTTTCGGAGATATTTTTTTTTTTTAGGTAGATTTTTTGTGACGAAATCTACCTAAAAGTCCCATGAAAATCCGACCATTACAAACGTCGTTCCACTTTTGGAGTAGCATAATCAGCCTTTAATGTTCCCACTGCTGGGACACTCGGCCTCCTCTCCATGAGAGGGAATGGGCTATATTCCACCACGCGGGCCCTGCGGGTTGGTAGATGTCACATGTCTTCGAAATTTAACTTTTGGAGTGTTTTTGTCTAATTGCACTCAGCTACACGGCCGGTACGACAATCGACCGGAAAATCAATAAGGTGTTGAACTTTTGGCATTGAACTTGAGCGATCGAGGATGACAACACCGTTCGTAATCTGAAGCTTACAGATATCTAGTTGTAAAAAATATTAATAAACACAGGTTTTATTTGGGTTTTTTTTCTCATAGATTTTATTTTATTAACCGACTTAAAAGGTGGAGGTTATATGTTCGTGTGTATGTATTATTATTTTTTTGTTACCTGATTTCTCCCCCATTTGTGGACCGATTCTCAAAATTCTTTTTTTATTTGAAAGACTATACTTCTGAGGTGGCCCATTTAAATTTAGTGAAGATCTGATGGATCTGATGCTGATCTTCGGAGATATACTATTTAACTCTTCAAAGATAGACGGCAAATCTGTCGTGATTGCTGCAATCGCTTGGATGTTTATTGTTTATACAACAACATGACGTAACATCACGCCTGCATGCTCTGAGGGGGTACACAGATGTGTACAATACACCCAGATTTCCATTTATTGGGGATAAGCCCATTACCATGAAATGTATTGTTCATCATCTGAATCATTTTCCCAACTATTTTGTGGTCGGCTTCCAGTCTTACCGGATGCAACTGAATACCAGTATTTTATACAAAACACAATAGCCAGGACATAAATGTTAGTAAAAAATAATTTCTAGTTATTGACATTTGCGTATGGTCATCATTGTCTCATGACGCTGAGCTGATGAAGGAAGGTACAACTCTTTAACGGTTAGGAGCTAGGTGATTTCTTGTTCTAGAATAATGTATAGATAATGTGACTTGTCGATATCCATAGCTGATTTCTCTATAGACAACAGAGCGAGTGCTAGAAACTAAAAGTATTAATCATTTTAACCGACTTTAAGAAAAGAACTGTTGTTGTCACTTAGACGCGTATTTAATAATGTAAAATAAATTCATGGCGACATGGGAACAACTAAATGTGGAAAAATAAAAACTTTTTTGTAAAAAATAATACCGATTTTAAAGAAACACAATTAAAAAAAACAAAAATAACAAACCAAAACACAAAAAAGTGAAAAATAACTTCAGCTTCAGAAGCCGGCGACAAAAACACCAAATCAATCAAACAAAGGTCAAGCTTCGAAGTCGGTGACCTTTGTTTGATTGATTTTGTGTTTTTTGTCACTGTCTTCTGAACCTTGACTTTTTGTGTATGTTATTTTTGTTTTTTTTTTTTAAATTGTGTTTTTTCATATCGGTTTTATTTTTTGCAAAAATGCTTTTTTGGTTTCGGAGACCTTAAAAGTTTTAACAATTGGCACATTGAAAATCCAGCAGTGGGCTTTTATTAATCTTTGAAACGATCTGAACGCCTTTTAACTTTCTTACGCTACTAGGAGCACACGAATTATAGTTAATCGTATCAGACCCGTATTAAGCTTTAAATAGCGATAAAATCACTCGTAATATGTTAATAGGTGACAATTATGAGGAAGAAGTTATGAATGATACCTTTGATTACCAAATCATGGACTCAGATCATATTGTGAGCAGGCCAGGTTCCTGACTCTGAATCCCAAAAAACCGTTTACTTAGTTATGGCTTGGGCCTTACTAGCTCGCACGATTTTGTAGCTGACTGTTGGAAAGTTGAACTTCGTAACTTGCGTAATCGGTTTTATTAAATTTGTCGCACCAGGATACCATGATTACGAGGATGTGGGTTTTATATCTCAGGAGGTGTATACGCACACCTGGATAGTAACGTTCATCTGTATGCACTTGTGCGATAGGCATATACGAAAATTGAAAGAGGAAATGCAATAGCAATAGAGAGTGGATTGCGACACTTACACAGTTACATTCCGTCAATAGTGGGATGAGTATGAAAATTATTATGTTACTAGACTAGAGATTATCCAAAAAAGACACGACAGAAACAGTGAATTATAATAGACAATATGAAAAATTACATACTTAATATTTTTTTACATATCTCTTGCTCTGTAAGTACACCCTTACACCCCTGAATGCCGGGGTGTATGACTATCATTACAGCATAGGTTTTGGAATTTGAAAAAAGAACTGTCATACTCATACTGCACGAAGAATATTTTTAAAAAGTTAATTTTTTTTTTCTCGGTATCGATTAATTACTCGAATCGGAATCTAGACAATTTATGTTATAAAGATTTTATTTTAAACTAGCTTCTGCCCGCGACTTCGTACGCGGATCCTGTTGCTTTTGCCAGCGACAACGGGGTCGTCAAGAAAATCGAAGATCTGAAACGTCTGATGTAGAATTCTGAGGCCCGGGGACGGGAAAACAACTGGATGAGCGAGACGATTGAAGACGTTCCAGATCTTTCATTTTCGTAAGCCCAAATGCCCATAAGACTAAACAACTTTTGCTAAGACGTTATTCCTTAATATGTTATAGTGTCGCTGGGCTTTGGAGATCCACAACAGGGTTCCAGATCTCCAAATTTATTCTCACAGCAGAAAATGCTCTTCACGTGGAATAATTTTTGCTATGACACCATTTTTATACCTCTTATACTTTAGCTGTTCTGTTGCGGTTCTGCATCAGGTGTTCCAATTTCCAAAATAAATTATAGCCTATATGTTGCCCAGACTTAATACCTACACAACAAATACCTTTTCTTCCCGTTATTCTGTCAAATAAATATGACTTCGGGCTTATGTTATTTGAGTGTTTAATTTCCTTTTCCATTTATCTTCGTGACACGGTAGCCTACCCGGTAACGCAGGGGAGCAGTCACTTAGATTTTAATTGATCAGGTATCTTCAAATTTAAACTATAACAATGCCTAGTAAGAGGTCAAATCTTTCCCAACATTCCAAAGGAGCTAAAAGATTGAGGATCATAAGATCCCAAGAATCTACCGAAGAACGTCAGGAGAGACTTGATGCTGTTCGAGAACATCAGGCTGCAACTCGCTCCGTTCGTCCTCCGTCTCGCTCCGCTCGCTCGCTCCGTCCTCTTCGGATCGCGAAGCACACCTGCGTTCTCAGCGTATTTACGCATTTACATCCAGGTCTCTAGAGACCAGTGAAGAAATCATGCATTGTCTCGTGAGTCGCAGACGTTCACGGATAGATAATTGCACATTAGTTCTCAGCGTATCTACGCATCTGCTTCTAGGTCTCTAGAGATAAGTGCGGAACATGATGCGCGACTGTCCACTATGTTAAGCGTTTGCCTAGGTTGGCCCGTGGATGGGTTACCTCCCATTACATACCGAGTTTCCTCACTTCCTCACTGAACATCTGATGCAGCACCGCAACAGACCAGCTAAACTATAAGAGATACAAAAATGGTACCATAGCAAAAATTGTTCCACGTGATGAGCATTTTCTGCTAAGAGAATAAATTTGAAGATCTGGAACACCTGAAGTGGAACTCCAAGAGCCCAGCTACACTATAACATATATAGGAATGACGTCTTAGCAAGAGTTGTTCAGCCTGATGAGCACTCTCTGCGTAAAGACTTAGTTTGATGTACAGAATGCTTGGTTGACCGCTTCGTGAAGGGTCTTTTTGTTGTAAAGGTATTAAAGCTGGGCAACATATAGGCTATAATTTATCTTGGAAACTTGAACATCTGATGCAGTGATAGCTTTGATTTCCATATCACCTGATATGGTGCTCCAGTGTTCTTCGCGATCCGAAGAGGTTTCTATAGAGCGAGTTGCAGCCTGATGTTCTCGAACAGCATCAAGTCTCTCCTGACGCTCTTCGGTAGATTCTAGGGATCTTATGATCCTCAATCTTTTAGCTCCTTTGGAACTTTGGGAAAGATTTGCCCTCTTTCTAGACATAGTTATAGTTTAATTCTGAAGATACCTGATCAATTAAAATCTAAGTGACTGCTCCCCTGCGTTACCTTACCGGGTAGGCTACCGTATCACGAAAATAAATGAAAAAGGAAATTAAACACTCAAATAACATAAGCCCGAAGGCTTATTTATTTGATAAAATAAAATAATAAATGGGAGCTTTGGCCAGTAGAGTCAAATTTTCAATGATTCATCCAATTTTCATCGAAAATCAGTCCTAAACTGTTATCGCCTTCACCGCGTGGAGGTACTCTACTACGCGTGTGCCAGATCTTCAATTTTTATACGTCAACAGAGAGTGCTCATCAGGCTGAACAACTCTTGCTAAGACGTCATTCCTATATATGTTATAGTGTAGCTGGGCTCTTGGAGTTCCACATCAGCTGTTCCAGGTCTTCAAATTTTATACGACAACAGAGAGTGCTCATCAGGCTGAACAATTCTTTCTAAGACGTCATTCCTATATATGTTATAGTGTAGCTGGACTCTTGGAGTTCCACTTCAGGTGTTCCAGATCTTCAAATTTATTCTCTTAGCAGAAAATGCTCATCACGTGGAACAATTTTTGCTATGGTACCATTTTTGTATCTCTTATAGTTTAGCTGGTCTGTTCCGGTGCTGCATCAGATGTTCAAGTTTCCAAGATAAATTATAGCCTATATGTTGCCCAGATTTAATACCTTTACAACAAAAAAAAAATCATTTAAATCCGTCGAGTAGTTCCGAAGATTAGCGTGTACAAACAAACAGACATACAGACAAACAGACAGATTTTTTTTTTTGGATTCGTGCTCTATTACTGTTTCCAAACCCCCCTCAATAATTATTTTTTTAATATATTCAATGTACAGACACAGTTTTTTTACTGTTTTATTATATGTATAGATATGGAACTAAGTATTTGTTTCCACATCGTATGTTAGATGGAATCGATTTAAAAATCAAACTGGCCAGCAAGATTTGACGCGCTTGCGTGCGTGAAAAAAAAAAGGCAGTCTACTAGTAGGCGCGAAAGCATCGCGAAAATAATTAATTTTCTTGTTTGAGTTCTTTTTCAAAAGTTTTAAACATGTCTAGTGACGAAGACATAGATCTAACGCCCGATTTAATTAAAGAAAGGGCAAAAACAGTTGTCGAAAATATATTACCGCCGAACTCGAAAGAAAGATATGTAAAGGCATACGACGAATTTATGAAATGGCGGTCAGAAAAAAAAGTGAAATCTCTTTCTGAAAGTGTTTTTATATCATATTTTGAGAGGCTAGCCTAGTAGGTTGTAGCCTCTTCTAAGAGGCTACAACCTTCCAGTTTATGGTGCTTTTATTCCATGCTAAAATCTACAATGATGACAAAACATGACGTGAATTTGAAAGATTTTTCTAAACTTACTGCTTTCTTGAAAAGGCAGTCTGACGGCTTTAAAAGCAAGACATCGAAGGTATTTACTGCAGAAGAAGTACAGAAATTCTTAAATGAAGCTCCGGATGAAATTTATTTAGCAATAAAGGTACCTACGTATTTACTTGCCCTTTTTCATAAGTTACCAAAATATTTCACAAAAATACTATGCGAATTTGGTGCCTTTAATACAACTTATGTCTTTTTTACAGGTTGTTCTAATTTTTGGGATATCGGGAGCCTGCAGAACCGTGGAATTGACAAACTTGACAATAGAAAATGTAGAAAAACATAACAAATTACTACTCATAAAACTGCCTAACACGAAAACTAAAATTGACCGGTCATTTGTTGTGCATGAAGAATTTGCAAATTATGTTGAAAAATATCAAACTCTTCGGCCTGAAAACGTGGATACAAATCGTTTTTTTCTTAATTACAGTAAAGGAAAATGCCACAGACAAGTAATAGGAAAAAACAAATTTACAGGCATGCCAAAGCAAATAGCCACATATTTAAAACTGAGTAACGTAGAGTTATACACCGGGCATTGCTTTCGCAGAACATCAGCGACTCTATTGGCTGATTCGGGAGCCAACCTCACTCTGTTAAAAAGGCACGGCGGCTGGAAGTCCAGCAAAGTGGCCGAAGGTTATATCGAAGATTCGATGGCAAACAAAAGCAAAATTACTTCTAAAATAACAGAAAATATAAACTTAAAATCACCACGTCAAAGCACATCATCTGAGCCATTTTTTAATGAAGAAAATAGTACCAGTCAACTGCCGCCATTTACGATGCAAGAACCTCAAGTCACTCAAACTCAAGTCTTATCATCACAAACTCATATTCAAACTATAAATATACCTAAAAAGAACGTGACCATATCTCTTACAAATTGTAATAATTTTACTATTAATTTTAATTAAATACACATTTTTTTCTTCTTAATAAATGTTCATTGAAACCTGCTGTCTTGTTGTTTACTTACCTCACAATCGATATGTAAAGCAGAGTATTTATCTCGGGCGTAAGCATCAATTGCATACTCGGGTTAATTAGCGCCTTCGCTTCGCTCAGGCGCCAAAAACCTCGTATGCAATTGATGTCATACAGCCCTTGGTTAATAATCTACTATAAATTTTAAATCGGACATGAAACATCATCTGTAATTCACGTTTACGCACCAATATGTTTTCTCCATGATAATGGTGTGGAAGATTTCAATAACCTTCTTAATAAAGCTTGCGATGACCGCCATCCTTAACGTGTTTGGCTCCTGGAATATTATTCTAGGGGACTTCAATGCTAACATTAGACCGAGTCAAGACTTTGGATAACGAAAATTTATAAGGAATACTTTTCGTAAAAGCTTTTTGAGTATGTTTTATTAACAAGCTTTTAAGTCAGTACATTAGTATTAATTGTTGAAGAGTTTCCTCATGAGGAGACGATTCTGCCTACAGGATCAGGTCATTATAAAAATCATGTTTAAAATACAAAATTCAACGTTAGTTTTGTTCTCAGCTGATATCGCTATGCAAATAGCCATATAAATACATTATTTTAGTCATGCTCCACAGGTGCACGATAACTCCTTCTGATTCCTGTTGCGCTAGTAATATGCAAGCGTCGCGTATCCATGGCAACAAATGTTCTGGCGGGCACGCTGTGTGGAGAAAGTAAATAGAGCGGTTGCTCTAAAACGTGTTTAAAACTTTATTTGAATTAAAACTTGGGTTTAAAACTTTATTTTATTATTACTACGCGTAGTGAGATGTCTACGACAACCGCGACAGCTGCCGTAGCCGTGACGACACATAGACATACTTCGTAGCAGTTGCTACGTAGCGTAGCGGTTTTGACGCAGAAAGACACCCGTCACGTTAAAAAAGGCCGATTTACAAAAGGTCTGATTTGTAAAAAAAACTGGTTTAATATAGGAAGTAACATTTACTATCAGTCACTATATTTTGGTTAGATTTTAATAGCTGATAAAAATTAACAGTAAGAGTGAGTTATTTTAGGCAATGGAATTTTCCATTACTTAATCTATTTTCTAATAATATACTCAAAAAAAAATATACTCGATTCGAATTATTATTGAAATGTCATTAAATTAAACTTTTAATTTTTTGCACTATCATTATATTATTTATTAATTTATCTATTTAATTTCAATGGTTGTGTTTAAAATAATGTACTTTCTATACATTATTTGTTGTAATTTGACTTTGAACATGGTTGGTAAGGCGAAAAACATCACATATTTTATACGGGGTGGAAGGTGGACGAGGTGAACGGTTACCACGTATTCAGTACATCATTCTGAACCCCTAACATAGAATTTTCCATCGGTTTAAAAAAAAACACGTTCAAAATGTATGGAACAGGTGTTTTTTTTCTTAATTAATGATGAAATTTTAAATAAAATTGCGAGAGATAAACTCATTTGCTATATCATTCTCTTGCCTGTTAGTAATTGATAAAAAAAAGTATAAAAGCTGTCACAGCAGTCTAGGTAAGTTATTATATTGTATACCGGGCTGGTGTCCGCAACTCGACGTCCAAGCGCGTGTTTTGCGTACGTAAGGTATAAATTACAGCCATTTCATTCTATATATAAGTAATTAAATGAAATATGACATGAAAACAACGTTTAAAAAATGTTAAGTCGCAACCCAGGTACATTAAATTTTTTACATCATTCGAAGAACGTGGATCCTATGTAATATCTAATGTTTCGGCATAGCAGAAGACGTACGACTTTCTCAACAAACCTCGATGTACTAGGCCATCATAAAACAAAAAAAATGTTTAGTCCGAAAGAACTGAGTCTATTGCTGTCGCAGTGGGGGTGAGAAAATCAACCCTTTCATACTATTACTCAAACAGAATCGTTAAACTATGTTTGTCTCACGTTAATCGCCACCGTACCGGCTTTAGTGAGCAGGACACATAATCAATCCCCTAGTGCGTGCTTTTAAAAAATCACACATTTAAGTTGCTAGTGTGCGGACATCACGTGATATTTTGATCGGCTGCTCTCCATGCGAAATAAGTAGACAGCTTGACGTCCTTGTCTTTCTGATATGTATAGCCATAAGCGATTTTTTGTAAATGGAACACTGGGAATTTTGAATTAAAAGAACTACATCAAAATAAAATCTACACACATCAAAAGTGTCTAGGGATCAAGCATTTTTATGTGGATTTCTTGAGATTGAGATGTGGCTTTGTAATAAATTTATGATTTTATAAATTTATATGGATCCTTTTTGGTGCATTTCATAATTTGAATCAGGAACTGTGAATCAAATTCGAGTAAAAGATGAAAATCAGCTGTCAATATTTTCCCTATAAAAACATACAACGCATTGAAGACATTATTAGTGCTACTGTTTCCCTACTACTGATTAAAACCAACGTTATTATGGAGCGGCGACGTCATTTAAGCAGGGAAGAAATGCTCAGAGCCGTGGGAATGATAGAAGCTGGTTCCCGGCAACGTACTGTGGCTTTAGCTCTGAATACAAGTCAGAGTGTTATCAGTCGACTTTGGACACGTTACCGAAGCACTGGTACCGTGGCTGAGCGCCATGGAGGACGGTATCGCTGCACCACACGGAGACAAGACCGATACATTCAAATCTTAACTCGAAGAGCTCCAACAATAACCGCCATGATGTTAGCCGTGAGGCTTCATCACTCTTCAGGGAACTTAATTAGCGACCAAACAGTCAGAAACCGCTTGCATGAAGTGAACCTTCATTCCCGAAGACCGCTACGGGTACCACCTATAGCAATGCACAATCGTAGGATACGATATCAATGGGCTCTTGAACACAAAAATTGGGCAGAAGAACAATGGCGTTTCGTGTGCTTTTCTGATGAGTCTCGTTTTGGTATGAGACCGGATACAAGACGTATACGACACTGGAGAACCCCTGGACGCCAACAGCGATTAAAATCCTGCCAGGAAGTCCATCCTTATAGTGGTGGAACCATCATGGTATGGGCGGGTATTTGGATCGGCGGAAGAACTGAGTTGATTTGGATCAGAGGCAACCTCAACGCTCAAATTTATGCTGAGACGATTGTATCAGACGTCATCGTTCCTCTACAAGTGCAAATCGGTCCCTTATTTCAGTTAATGCATGACAATGCACGACCGCACACCGCAAGAGTTGTAAGACAGACTCTCGCCGCAGCTAACATCAATGTCCTGCCCTGGCCTGCTCAGTCGCCAGACTTGAATCCGATTGAGCATGCATGGGATATGCTACAGAGAAGAGCTCTGCCGAATATGGAGGGTATCCAGTCGCAAGAAGACCTTTTTTTGTTGTTGCAACGAACATGGGCGGCCATTCCACAGCGTGATTTGGATGAACTCATTTTGAGTATGCCAAACCGATGTTCTTGTGTTGTTAGTGTTCGCGGTAGAAACACGGATTATTAATTGTTTAAGTTACCCAATAAAATTTTAAAGAAAACTGTTATTTCAGTCTTTTTTTCGAACTTTTGTGTTAGTGGTTCAAATGTCAAAAATCCCTTTATTAGGAAAATGGCAAATTTTTTTATTAATGCAAAGGTGACTTGGTTTATCGTTACTGTGACAAACGAAAACACTTTATTTGATGAATCCTTAAAGAAAATTTTAATTAATATCAATCAGGAGAAAAGTTATTGCAAAAATATATGTTGATCCCTAGACACTTTTGATGTGTGTATGTAAACAGTGTGTTTGGCTACCAGTTAGCGATACTTTATACTTATTTCTATCGACAAATACACGTTTATTAATACTCCTTATACACACCCCGCGAATGGCAGCCATTTTGCTTTTTTATTCGGCTGTTCTAGGAATGTTTAATGTAATATCTTTGAATCTAAGAGACCTAGAGTGCAAGGATAAACGCCGAGGCTATCAAATTACTCGTATTAAATAAATTTCCTGAAAAATTAGCAAAATGAACCTAAAAAATAAGAAATTTTGAAATTATACATAATATTTACTTATTTTACAATTTCTACTCTAGTGCAAAATTAGCCAGAAAAGTATTTAAGTCAGCCTATAAAATTATATCAAAACTAGCTGTTTCCCGCGGCTACGCTCGCGTTTCGAGCTGAAATTATTCCACAGGCACGTTGTAAATATAGCTTAAGGCACTCGGGGATAATGATTTAATGGGGATAAACATTCTTTCAGTAATAGGAAGCAATCCTATTACTTAATGAAAGAATTTTTAAAATCAGTTCAGTAGATCCAGAGATTACCCCTTACATACAAACTTACAAACAAATTTTACGTCTTTATAATAGTAGTATAGATAATGCGTAAAAAAATGACTAAGTTGAAATCCTGCATCTCGCAAGCAAAGTTTTCACGCTCGTTTTGTATAGTAACAAACACGTTCATCTAGCCGGGAGGTCCGTAACTACTCCAGAACACGGCGAGGAACCGGTCTAAATCCTTGTCTGATTTCAAACATAACATTGGAATGATAAAACTCCCCTCATTTCAGTGTTAGTAATCTGGGCATAGATTTAGCTATCCCACCAAACGTGACAAACGAGTAATCTCGGTCACAACGGAAGTAGTTGCTGCGACCTCTCTTTTATTTCCAAATTTTAAAACTACTTTAAATATTTGATTAAATCACTTTTTGAGATGTACACGATGATGATAATGTGATGATGATATGTGTCGGATGTGTGTGTTTTAGTGATGTGTGTTTTTTGGTCTTGTGTGTGTGTGTGTGTGTGTTGTTGGTGTCACTTTTTGTAGCTTTTTCAATATTTATTTTTTGCTTTTTTTCGTGGGTAGGTGTAAAAAAAGACACGTGTCTCTAATATTGATTTTATATTTAAAATAGAAATTCAGTTTTTTCTCTTTATTTTACTCACGTTTGCAGCACGTTCATGTGACTCAAACCATAATTTTACACAACCTGCCAGCTTATCATTTGACATTATCAGTGTTTTCACTGTCACTGGACAGAAGTGTATCACTATCTAATACTACAATGTCTCATTCGACAGCATCATTTATCTGTATAGAAGAGTCTAAAAGATAACTTTATCCTGAAGATGAATGAACTGGATGTGCAGATTCAGTGAGCTGGACCCGCCAGGGATACCGTGGCATGGGTAGCTGAATAGTTTTCCACCTTCAGGGAGCTGATCTTGAATGCTAAGTTTACTTGGAAGACATATCTGCTCTTATTGTTTAAAGCAAGAAAAATAAGACCAATACGTACACAAAAGAGAGACAAGTCTCCAGAGAACGCGTCGCGAACAAAATACAATCCTAAATGTATGACAGCCTAGCACTTCTCGCTAGCTCCCGTGATGCACATTATTTTTTTTTGATGACTGTACCTTTGAAGTTCTTGTAATTTGGGACGAAAAACTTCGAAAGTGAATGAGACGAACTAAGAATTTTTTGGAATGTGGAACAAAACTTTAGGACGAACGAAGAATAAATCCTCCTGAAACCGATCAAATTAGCTTTCTGCGTTCAGATAGGCTTCTAATTTTGAAAATCTCTTTATTTATGTGGAAGTATAAAATACGTTCTAAGATATATAGTAAAGTCAGAGTCAATATGTTTTTAAATATCAAATCTCATTGTTTTTTTCTCTGAGGGGCTCGCGAGGTTCCATCATATAATATAATAACACAAAATAAAACAAAACAGTAGTTCGTTGCCACTTATTTGGCCCTAAAATGGACTTGCGGATTTTTTTAACAGAAATTTACAAGTTACTGTAATTAAATGTTTTAAGATTTTCAGGAGTTCCTGCGTTTTTGTAAATCTGGTACAAAATGATGTTGGTTGATGTTTCAAAAAGGTAAAAAGATGGACACATGTGGGACTCGAACCCACGACCTTCGCGTTTCAAACGCGATGCTCTATACCACCCAGCTGAGCTAATGTGCCGCTACAAATTGCTTCCAAATTCGCGTCCTGTATCGTCCTTTGGGTGCATTCAGCGACAGTAGCGCCACAGACACCCTTCAATATGAACGGGTGCAGCTACGGACAGACAAGAAACTACTAAAGCGTTAACCCCGTCGAAGGTCACATTCACATTCAAGTCATACAAGACAGATGGCACTGATTTTAGTCAAACTTTAAGCATTTTTGTTTATTCATGAATAATAGGTACTTTGTACAGTACTAGCTTTTGCCCATTTCTTCGCTTGCGTTACGTTCGGAAATTAAATCCTGGGAACGTTTTAAGTAGCGTATGACTCGCAGGGACTTACTGAGAGATTTTTTGGAATCTGATCGCCACGTAATAGCTCTTATTCTATCTTTCAAGCCGGAGCTAACCATACAAATTCACAAAATCACTACATAGTATAAAACAAAGTCGTTTCCCGGCTGTCTGTCCCTAATATGCTTAGATCTTTAAAACTACGCAACGGATTATATGCGGTTTTTTTAATAGAATGATTCAAGAGGAAGGTTGCTTGTTTTTATTAAAATCGATGGGTGGGTTTCGGAGATTAGCTTGAATTAACCTATGACGCAAATCTCAAGAAAATCACGTACACACTACGTGACGTGATACGTTGTGATTAACAATTCACTTTGACTGTGCTTAGGATACCCTGGTTCCGTGAAAACGTCGAGCGTCACTCAGCGGGGGTGAGTTCAGTTATTATCTGTGGTTCAGTCGACATGACTGCAAACGTTCCTTACATACTAAATTTAATAATGAAATATTTGTTTAATTACATGTTTATGCGGACATCTTCTTCTCGTCAAGTATCTACCTAAATGACTGCGTGCCTCGGAAAAGAGGAAAACTAGATTGATGAAAAATGATGACTTTTGAGGTTGATTAACATGAAATGCAACGTTTAATGCCTGCCAAGTTTTAACTATATAGGGTCAGTATAGAAAATCGAATAAAAAAAGTCATAAATAAACTTTAGCGAAACAAAAGCTTGAAATTATCAATATTCTAAAATTCATACACAGGTACAATAGCGAATGAGGTGGTGAAGCTATGCCCCGCCCCTAAGGTATGAGAGCCCATAAGCTTTGTAGTGCAATTGTTCATACACACATACAAATAGCGGATGTAGTGGTGAAACTAACCCCGCCCTATAGTACGAGAGCACATGACCAAAATTTCTGCCTCATCGTTTTACGATTAAAACCATATAAAATCGATAGATTTGGTTATTCTGATACCAAAAGTACAAATTTTATAAATTGTATTTAAAAAAAATACTAAACTGTTTCACAGCAACATGTCTGATTTTTTTAAATGTAGTTGAACAATTGATTTTAGATAACGATAACCAATAATCAAGCACCAGTAGCGTCTCACGTACCCAGAGGACTATTTTTAGAAAATGAAAAATGAGGTGATAAAAAAGTATGTGCTGTCAAACTTTGCTTCTTGCCAAATGTCATGATTATAGTACCGTAAGGATTTGATTTCTCTGTAAAAATCCAAAATATGCGACATAAACGGTCATTCTTTTGATCACGTTTGACTTACATGTTTGAATGTTTCACTGTTCCAAAGGGTAGCAGATTTGAGTATTTGATATTAATTTCAGCTTGATACCTCCACACGTTCCTAAGCAAAAAGGTCTTGACAGATGGACAGACGGACAACAAAGTCGCCGACTGAGGTACGGAACCCGGAAAATGACATCAGACAAATTTTGTATCAGATTTACTCTCAAATTCTTAGATTATGACTTTAAAGAGCTTATCGATGTCTTCGGGAAACCATCGATTTGAAATTGAAGGTTTTTTAAAAATAAATTGCACAACTGAAACTTAGATAACATTTGAAACCTACTGTTAATTGATAAAAAAAACATCGTTTTGAATCACTGTCGGAGTCATCATCAACAAAATCAGTTTCCAGTACCTGATCATTAATATCTTCTTCTTTCCCTCATAAAATCAAACAGTCTGCCTGTAATGTTTTTTGACACAGAAAATAGCCGTTCTATAGTCCCATGAAGTTGTGACATTTCTGACCTGCACTGCCCACCTATTCGGGTTTTAATTCATAATCGAGTTAAAATTTATCTAATGTAACATAATGACTTTATACGGTTTCGGCTTTGGAAACGATTATACATAGTTTTGGTCGTGGGCTCTCGTACTACCAGGCGTGTCTACGTGTGTTTGAGAAAGCAATAGACATCCTAATACTTCATGCGATCCTGATATCATAAACATTTCAATATTCCATAGCTAAAGTTGCTTTTAATTAGTAACTACGCGTTACTATGGTAACATAACTTGTACATTTGAAACAGAAAACTCTATAGCAGTGATTCATCCTGGGGGCCTACCATGACGTCTTAAAGCAGGAGTAATTCCAGTGTGAGAAAGAGGGTTCGCTAGACGACCTGTATAGCTCTGTCTCTTTCCCACATTGGAATTTTCATGCTTTAAAACGTCATAGTAACCCTTTGTTCTTGGCCTTTTTTTTGCATTTAATAATCATTTACTTGAAGTAAAGGAATTAAAATTTCAAGTAATGTATAATAAAAATATGAGATAAGCTGGACTCTTTCTCAAAGGATTGGCCTACAATCGCACTACGAACAGGGGAAGGGAGGGCTTCATCTTGCGATGGGACAATATAGGCTTATAATATAATAAATATATGACTGTGTGCAAGGATTACGCATATGCGTTGCATAATTAGTGTGACTACAACTAACACATAATGATATGACGAGAATTAAAATTTGTATTTTTTTGGACGAGACTAATCTTTTAGAACAAGTAGAGAAATTAAGACGTTTTTTTGCTTGTAATCCAATCAAGCTATATGGAATTAAAATTTGTTGTCTGATACTCTATGCTTTTCTGATTCGAATTTCTTGATACACTTAATACGGATTAATTTAAAATAACCTAATGTTTTCTTCAGGTACATCCTTCCTCATCGGCTGCTTCCCAAGTGTCCATGCTAGCAGGTAGACTGTCCGAGTAAGGAAGGTAAAACTTATTATTTTGTAAGGGAGTAACATTAATATTTTTTATTAGGTTGTTGATAATGGGGAATTGATAAATAAAAGTGTTTTAGAGTTAGAGTATATTGCGGAGGTCTCTTTTATTTAGATTTTCATCGTGGAAGCTAACCGGTATTACGATTCGTTAGCATAATACAAACCAATATTGTAACAAAGCATTATAAAATGTACAATATTGTTTTAAGAGTAGAATAATAATCGTTAACACTTTTGGTGGACTGAGGTATGACAAAATGACAGAACTACACTCGGTTCCAAAAATAACGGGTCATTCACATAAACCCGAATATCTCCCGAACTACGTATGCCATCCTAATGAAACGAAGACTGTTCAATTGAGAATTTAATTATACAGATAAAAAATAAAATAAAACTGAGTGGCACCCACAATGTTAATCTCTAAATTAAAAAAAAATAAAGTAGTCATATTTTTCTTAAGATTACATTTTTTTTAATGATTGTTTTTTTGCTGTTTTTCATAAATTTCTTCATTTAATACTTTGTATTGCCTCCCAAGATCTTCTGACAGCTTCCAGGTGATTAGGCATGCGCACACCAAGTTTAGTTTTTTTTTTAATTTAGAGATTAATATTGTGGGAGGTATTCCATGAAGCACACCCAAACGAAGCACACCCAGACGAAGCACACCTAAAGTATTCCACTTAGCACACCCGTAGGTGGGCTTCAAATACAAATTTAAAATAATTAATTTCCTATTCCACGAAGCACACCTACGAATATCACTCGCATAGTGCGGGGACTAAGAAATAAAAATGTCGATAGAAGAAAATATTTATTATTTAAAAGACTAACTTAAATTTCTAACATCATTCAGTTTCATTATAATAATGTGACACAATATTTGACATTTTTGTAATCTTACTATTTAAAATCACAGATTGTTTCATAATTATCTTTCAAAAAAAAATTTTAGTTTTTAACTATTTTTCTATTATTTTCCTTTTTTGTGCTCTTAATAAAATCACAGATTGTTTCATAATTATGCAATAAAAACTTGGACAAATATCAAAAACATTGTAAATATAGTTTTCCATAGAGATCGATGTTGAAGTTTTCTTATAGCTACCTGTTTAGTGAATAATAAAAATACTCTACTTTAACATAAAAAATAACAGATTGTTTCATAATTGCAATAAAAAATTGGACAAATATAAAAAATATTGTAAATATTGTTTTACATAGAGATCTATGTTGAAGTTTTATTATAGCTACGTGTTTAGTGAATAATAAAAATACTCTACTTTAACATAAAAAATCACAGATTGTTTCATAATCACAATAAAAACTTGGACAAATATCAAAAACATTGTAAATATAGTTTTCTATAGAGATCTATGTTGATGTTTTCTTATAGCTACTACTTAACTAATAATAAAAATACTCTAGTTTTATGTAAAATCACAGACTGTTTAAAATCACAAATCACAATCTTTAAGATTCTTAAATAATCTTGAAGAAATGGGCAATTTAGTATCTAAACTTATCAATTAAATAAATTATTATTAATCAGAATCTTAATTTCTCTAGACAATGTCCAACTGAAATTAAGTTATTGTGTTTTCGATTATATTATTTTTTATTTCAGCATGTTTTTGATGATTTGAATAACCCATTTTTACTCTAATTTCGGCATAATTATTGCAATTTTTTTGGAAGCAATCTAAAAGTTTTTCCAGATTTATGGCTCTGTTTTTATTGAAAATTTTATTTATTTCAGAGTAATGAGACTATTATTATTAGTTTTATTTTTTAGTTTTATTTTTATTTCCTTTATTCATATATATACATATAAATTACATTTTTAAATATTTCTAAACAAATTAATATTAAAAAAACATTTAAAAATATAAAAAATAGTGGTCCGCCGGTATCGGGAGCAGGGTCCAAGCTACCGGTGGTTAGGGCTCCAGAGACAGGAACCTCCTCACAATGCGAGCCGTATCGAGGAGTACTGCCTTCTGAATCAGGCCCTTGATCCAACCGCCTAAGGAGAGCCTCGAAAGGTGGTCGTCGAGGCTCTTGGCCATAAGGCCATTGGCCGTCACGACAATCGGCACAATGATAGCCGAGTTCACATTCCACATGTCGACAACCTCGTGTGCCAAGTCGAGATATTTTATTTGTTTCTCCTTCTCAGCTTTCACGAGGTTCTCGTCATGCGGAATGGTAACATCGATTATCATTACGCGGCGCGCTGATCGGTCTATCACCACTATGTCAGGCTTATTGGCGACAATAGTCCTGTCAGTGATGATAGACCGATCCCAGTACAGCGTGACATGGTCTTTCTCGAGAACTGGGTCGGGCACATACTTGTAGTACGGTACCTCTGATTCCACAAGTTTATATTTCAAGGCAAGTTGCTGGTGGATAATCCTGGCTACTTGGTTATGCCTGTGCAAGTACTCGCCGTTAGCCAGACGAGAACAACCAGAAATAATATGTCTGATGGACTCACCCGGACGGTGGCATGCCCGACACACGTCAACCGTCCCGTCCTTCATAATATATTTCCGGTAGTTGTTCGTCAACATAACTTCGTCCATAATCGCACAGACAAAACCTTCAGTTTCCCCAAAGAGGTCACCGAAACGTAGCCAGGACACGGATGCTAGAAAATCTACATCGGGCCCATGAAGAGCCCGGTAGAAGCGCCCGTGAAGCTCCTTGCCTTGCCATACTTCCTTGCGGTCATCGGTAGTAAGTACTACAGGTTTGCGCCAGTTCTCTTTAGCCATGGACAGCGGGGTGAGGCCCTTGTCCACTGCGACCACATCTCGGTGCATACCCACCTCGGCTTTTAAAAAATATTCTCTGAGACTGCATACCTCGCGGTTGTGGAGCGTCTTCGCGTTTAAAAAGCCTCGACCCCCGCACTTCCGCGGGATATACAGTCTCATCACCGATGATCGTGGGTGATGCATCCGGTTTGCAGTCAGCAGTGTACGGACTCTCCTATCCAGGGTATCGAGTTCGGTCTGAGTCCATTTGAGTATGCCGAAAGAGTACATTAAAACCGGCATGACCCAACCGTTGAAGGCGCGCACCTTGTTCCCGCCCGAAAGAAGGCTATTTAATACCTTCTTCAGGCGACCGAAGAAGCGCTCCTTCAACGATTGCTTCATGTCAGTTACGTTAATGCCTAACGCTTCCGACATACCCAAATATTTATAGCTTTCGGATGAGGAGAGGGATCTCAGGTGTATGGAATCCGAGAGCTGAATTCCTTCGGATTCCATAATCTCCCCTCGCTTTACATACATGACTGCACATTTGTCCACACCAAATTCCATCCTGATGGCGCTACTAAAAGTTTCAGTTACTTTCAGTAGCTTCATCAGTTGCAATTTGTTGGGGGCAAAGAGTTTCAGATCATCCATGTAAAGAAGGTGAGATATGACCTGACCATCTCTCCTCAACCGATAGCCTAGACCTGAATCCTCCAGCAATGTACTTAGAGGATTCAGGGCTAGACAGAACCAAAGTGGACTCAAACTGTCGCCCTGGAATATTCCCCGTTTAATCCATACAGGCTCATCGTTCCCCTGAATCTGTCGACATCCTGGATATCGAAGGACCGTCCTCCATTGCCCCATACACGACTCAAGGAAGGCGCGTAGAGTTGCATCTATCTTGTACAACTCCAGCACCCTCATGAGCCATGTATGTGGAATCGAGTCGTAGGCCTTCTTATAATCTATCCAACATGTCGACAGATCCTTGCGGGATCGACGAACCTGTTGGCTAATGGCCATGTCGATGAGGAGTAGCTCCTTAGTACCGCGGGACCCGTTCCTACATCCATTTTGAGAGGCAGACATAATGGAGTTTTTGTCAATGTGTGTATTGATTTTCGCTCTCAAAATGGATGTAAGAAGCTTATAGACCGTCGACAAACACGTGATCGGTCTATAATTCTTGGGTTCCGCGGGACTACCTGACTTATGGAGCAGGTGGGTAACGCCTGTTGTTAAAAACTGCGGTAGAGACCCAGACTCTAAGGATGACTGAAATTGAGATGCCAGACAAGTGTGTGAACTACTAAACCATTTGAGCCAGAAATTGTGCAGTCCGTCCGGTCCCGGTGATTTCCAGTTCGGTAACGGACGAACTGCTCTGGCTACATCCAAAGGTGTTATTAATATTGGTTCCATTTCTGGGATAGGTTCACACACTTGCTCGACATCACGCATCCAGTCAGCCTCAGTATGACGGACGGGCACCGACCAGATGCTGTGCCAGAAAGAACTCGTGGTGGCATCATCCGGGCGGCATACGTCCGTCATACTTTGTTCGGGTCGCTCCCAAGCTCTGTACACCCACCTCTCATCGCTCTGGAACATGCGATTCTGCGAGTACCGATCAACCCGCCGCTTATACCGCCGAATACGGCTCGCCCATGCATAAACTTTCTGCTTCAGGAAGTCGATGCGCTCTGTAACACGAGACATGAATTCTTGAGGACTGATTTCAGTCCCCGAGAATGCCCGCCTCACAAAGCGCATCACACGTGGTCGTGTATTACCCTCCCTGAAGCAGTATAGTTTGCCAATGAGTACCCTGGCCTCGTCGATACGGCGCTCGATCCTGCGCTGCCAGGCCGGTACGGTTGGTTTTGGTCGAGTAGCTACGTCACAATTTGGGAACTTGACATTAGCTACACGACATGCCGCAACAGCCCCACAGTACAGGATCGAGTGTGCATCAACGAGGTTCTCGCTACTCTCGAAAAGATTCTTGAGTTGCGAGTCCAGGGCACACACCAACGCCCTATTTTTCTTATGCATGGGTAACCGTGGTAATCGGGGCCTAAGTTCGGTAGGAGTGGATCGATATTCGCGAAGCGCATCCTCCAGTGCGCTCCTCAATCGGTCGTTGCACTGGCTACTTACCGTGGCAACCCTATCATCCTCCTCTACAACAGCAGGGTTTGACCGCGGTGGGGTTGCGTCAATAGCTAACGCTTGCACCGCGGTTTGTGTCGGAGTTAAGACGATACGGTTGCTCAGTACTTCTGAGCGCAGCCTATCAAGTGCGGCGTCGTCCAACATGTGATTGCGTTGGATGACCCGCACCTGATCCGACAGTCGTTGGGCCGAGACGTTGACGGTTGGTTCCAGTTCCTGAAACAGAGACAGCATCCTAACACGGTACGCAGTGAGGTTAGTTCCCCCCTCTGTAGACCCGTAGTATGCGCGCATGACGTTCTCGTTTATTGATTGAGTCCATCTCATGCGCTGCACACAACCACCGGCAGCGGGGACCCGGCTCGGGGCCGGATGGCCCCTAAGTCCCAAGCTTCTCGGTGGCCGGCCTCTCCCCTGCCGACGTACAGGTGTTGGCGACGTCGGTGGAGAGAAATACTCGTCGCTCGAGCTCGACGCGACTGCCACGGCCGGTATCACAGCACTCACGACGGGGCTGGATTCCGGCGGCGGCGAGGCGGAGCTGAGCGACGGGTCCGGAGGTGGTAGGCGTGCACGTCGACCAGCTGATCTCGTCAACATTATTGTTTCATCTCATCCCATTTTTTATTAGTCCGATTTTAGATATGACATACGTCATTGTTGATCAGTTTTTTTTCTATGGTGTTTATTGGTAAAAAAAGGCTTCATTTCACTGTGTACTATTTAGAAACGGAAAAAATATAATATATAAAAGGTAGATTAGGTTTCAGACTGTTTAAAATAATTATTTATCAACGAAAATTATGGAATGAAATTTACAAGACGTCTTGACGTTTAGTGTTGCCAGTTATATATATGTTTATAGTTATTTTTATTATTATTAGTTTTATTTTTTACGTTATAACACGACCATTTGTCGTGCCATAACTTATGTTCGAGCCACTGAGTTACAATGTAATCGTTAAATCTAGAAATACTTTCTCCTTGAGGACATTCGCTCATGATGTAGAGCTGGCTCTACATCATGAGCGAATGTCCTTGGATTGTCTTTGGAAGACTTGGATGAGGCCTGGGCCTCATCCAAGTCTTCCAACGGTAAATGTGGCAAAATCGTACATAAGGCAACATGTTTTCTATGTATGCTATTCTTATCTAAACCTAAGTCCCTAGATTGTTTTTTTATTGCTTTTTTAAAATGAAAATAGCATCCCATTATCTGTGCGTTAAGAAATACTGCTGTAAAACTCCTGACGGCAGCTTCCTCAAAATCGCTTGTGAAAACATTGACTTGCATTTTGGGTATTGTTGTTTTTAATAATTGGAATAATATTTTATAGGTCGATTTTTTTTTTGTTATGTAATAAAGCATAGGCTAAAGGTTTAACGATATTTTTAACCTCACCATGGATGCTGTAAATTTGAAGAAATGGTTTAGGCGCACATTTAAAAGTTCCGTCGCAGTATATATGACCGCAGCTTTCAAGTTCCAGTCTACTCTTCTGTGTAGCAAATAAAAGTATTCTCGTTTTTCCGTCGTTATAGTCAGCTAGTACAAAATCTTGAAACGGTTGAGGTACCTGGATATCAAATAAATACTTCTCTCAAATCATTTCTACTAAAATAAATAATAATAATAATTGTTTATTGTCACAAATATTTACATATAAATACATAGGCTGTGCACATATTGAAGAAAGTAAGGTAAAACAAATGACTTTCTTTGAAACACCCGTGACTTT
This sequence comes from Eugnorisma glareosa, assembly GCA_947578425.1. Lineage (NCBI taxonomy): Eukaryota > Metazoa > Arthropoda > Insecta > Lepidoptera > Noctuidae > Eugnorisma > Eugnorisma glareosa. The sequence continues at coordinate 41,986,496 of OX387957.1, forward strand.
CTTCGCGACTGAAAAACTGATCACGACATTAACAAAACAAGTCTTTTCAAAGTGAAATCAAATATTATTATCAACCTTATCCCATTAAAATAGAATTGAAAATGGCATGCACGAATTTCTTTGCTAATATATTAGCAAACTCTTACATGAGTTTTATTTTATTACAATAACGTTCAAATTAAAAAAAATACATAGATTCCATGACTCAATATTTTCATAATATTCTAAGAAAATATTAATTCTACTTACTTGTACATCTATAGGTGACTTCGCAAACAATCTATTTACACCGAGAGATTTGTTTCTCTTATTGTAGAGGCCGGACTTAACATTTTTAAATTGTGGCATATCACTGACTAAATTCAATCCTCGGTCCAATGTATCATTAAGTTTTTGCTTGTAGATTTTAGGAATGGGCTCCATGGTGGAAACTAGTTGCTGCTCGAGTTCATGCATTGCTTCCTTAATTTGGGTCTCCAAAACATTTGAGGCACATTTATGTTCCTTTATTTTAACAACTTCTTCCATGCTACTTAATGTAAGTAAGCCATTACACCCTTTTTTAATACACCGCTACAAGGCATTACCGTTTTTATAAATCTTGTGTTTACTATATTGTTTGTTATTATATACTAACACTTGTGTCCCCTTCCGGCCAAGTACGTAATTAATAGATGGGTTAAAATTTCTACTACTTGGACCTGCCATCGGCTCCATTATTTTGTTTGAATAAATTGCACGAAAAACAGAAAAAATAACAATAACAAGACCGGCGCACAATTGCATACACTCAGCCCGTGACGTCGCGATAGTGTAATGGGATCTAAGCATGTAAACAAGTTCCGGAAACGCTCGGCTAAATTCGGGTTGGCTCGGGAATTCAGTGGCGGGCGCGCGCGTTGACTATTAGCGCATCATGTATACGTCTTATCTATGGGATTTATATATGAACATTATGAAAATTACAAGTATTGTATCACATTATTATAATGAAACTGAAAGATGTTAGATATTTAAGTTAGTCTTTTAAATAATAAATATTTTCTTCTATCGACATTTTTATTTCTTAGTCCCCGCACTATGCGAGTGATATTCGTAGGTGTGCTTCGTGGAATAGGAAATTAATTATTTTAAATTTTTATTTGAAGCCCACCTACGGGTGTGCTAAGTGGAATACTTAAGGTGTGCTTCGTCTGGGTGTGCTTCGTTTGGGTGTGCTTCATGGAATACCTCTATTGTGGGTGCAACTAAGTTTAATTTTATTTTTTATCTGTTAATTAAATTCTCAATTGAACAGTCTTCGTTTCATTAGGATGGCATACGTAGTTCGGGAGATATTCGGGTTTATGTGACTGACCCGTTATTTTTGGAACCGAGTGTAGTATTCTACTTCTAACATCAAGTATCGGTACAAGTACCGAGTCCTTGGAACGGACCGTGCTATTTCCCAGGTGTACTAGGAGATCATGACAATACAGAAAATTGCACCGGCAAACTGTTTAGGACACTGTTGCCAAAAGTTGCTCGAAGATTGTAAGTTACGCCTGGAACTGAAACTAATATTGATAGATAGCGAGGGCGGCACTAAAAATTTCGGGAATCAAGGAAGTGACACAACATTAATATTTAAAAATGTATTTATTGCTTTTCGAAGTATTCTCCGCGAAATTTGATACATTTTTCCATACGATGGAACCAATCATTGAAACAACCATTCCATTCGGAAGTTGGGGTCTCCAAAATGGCCGTTTTGTATCGTCCACAGCTTCTTCAGGTGATGAAAATCTCTGTCCACGCAATTTATTCTTTATTTTAGGGAAAGTATAGAAATCATTAGGGCTTAGCTCGGGGCTGTACGGCGGATGGTCTAATAATTCTATGTTTTCTTGCTCTAAAAACTCTTTTGTTCTGTGCGCGGTGTGAGAACTCGCATTGTCGTGATGGAGGGTGATGCGGCGGTTGCAGTTCTCTTTACGGAGTTCAGAAACGACCCGTGGCAAACATATGCTAGCATACCATTCTGCATTAACCAATCTTTGTCCCTCAAGAGGAATAGTCGTAACATGGCTGGTTTTGGAGACAAACGTGGCCACCATTTTTTTTGCAACACTCCGTGAACGAACAATGTTTGTTGGCTTTAACTCATTTTCGAACACCCAAACTCGTGACTGGTTTTTTGTTTCTGGTTCGTACGCGTATATCCAGGATTCGTCACCTGATACGATGTTGTATATAGCATTTGAGGATCCTGCGTGGAATCTTTCGAGAGTTCTGACGCACCAAGTAACGCGAGCCGCTTTTTGCTCTTCACAGAGCGAATGCGGTATCCATCGGGAAAACAACTTTTTTACACCTAATTTTTCATGCAAGATTATTTGCATTTGACTCATGCCTATGTCTAAAGTTGCCTGAATTTGGCAGTATGTAACATGTTGATCTGCCTCAATCAGCTTACGCACAGCATCAACGTTTTCATGGGTGACTGCAGTTTTTGGACGACCTTGACGGGGATCATCACTGAGCTTGACACGTCCACGTTGAAATTCAGCAAACCAGCGATAAATTGTGGTTTTGGACGGGGCTTCATCACCAAATGCAGAAATCATCCGGTCAACACACTGTTTTTGTGTTAAACCACTTCGAAAGTCATAATAAATCATCGCTCTTGAATTTTCTCAAGTCAATTCCATTTTCTCAACGACTAAACAAGTTTGACAAAACCTTGTGACAAGACCGAGATTTTTTTTTAAAATAAATAAATGGTATTCGATTTTTAAAACCAAGGAGTTTTCAATTAAAAAAATTTTAATATGACTGGAACAGTAGAAATATTCCATTCCCGATATTTTTAGTGCAGCCCTCGATAGTTAAAATATACGTGTTGTTCTTTAGATTATTTATGAATCACACTTAAACACCTAATGACAAAAATAAAACAAAAAAAGCCTCACGAAAAGCTATTATTGCAAGCAAAACAAGGATGTTTTGCTTGCAATAATAGCTTTTCGTGAGGCTTTTTTGGAGGTACCTATGTTTTTTATGTTTCATTACAACCAAACACACTTGAGTCTTCTTATGGTTACAAGTACAAGTGGCCAGAAGTGTAACCTTTTTAGACCATTAATGTAGTTTTAAAAGAGCAATTTTATGTTACGTGCATTTTGATCAAGTGATGCCATCTACACAGCCGGATTGGAGATGTAGGTAACTGCACTATCTAGCGGTCAGTGTCAGAACTTGCTCGTAATTCAGGCTCTCTATGCAGTTCGCTAAGGATCCGTGAGGTGGAAAAAATAAAAACTGAAATTACTGTGAAATACCTCTAAAATAAGAGACCTTTTGTATTTTAGTTAATTTTAAGTATAAATCTAAACACAAACATTGCGTAGTTTTGCTGAAATCCGACAATTTGTGCACTAACAAGAAGCAAGAGAACCTCAATTTCAGGCTCTCAATCACAATCTTCGGTAGTATAGTGGTTAGTATACCCGCCTGTCACGCGGAAGACCAGGGTTCGATCCCCTGCCGAAGAGATATATTTTATTATTATTTTTTTCATTTCTAATTAACGAACTATTCAACTATTGGTCTCTGCAGTAAATAAATAAACAAGTAATTCGTTCTTCTGACATTAAGATGCCTAATAATAAGTTTTATGACGGTGTATTCAGACAAATGCTTCAGCGACACCAAAAACAAGCTGGTGATGGTTGATCGAGTAAGAAGTAATGAATTAGGTTGGCTAAGTAGATAAGACGCTGACGGATTCAAATATTTTTTGCCATAGCCTTAATTGAAATAAATAGCATGATGTTCGTGACCGGGCGCTGTCAATTGTGACTGGTCATCTCATAGTTGCCACGGCTTATTTGAATTAATTATTTTTATTTTTTTAATTGTCTTTTTTGTTTTTACTATGGACACTTTTAACGTGCACATCTTGCTACATCGTTCTCACATAGTGTACCATCTCAACATGAAGCATGTAACCAAGGTTTTGTAACAATATGCTGATTTAAAAGAGTGTCCATGGATATTCTTGCGAGTTCTTCTCCATACATCTACCTAGGGAATGGGCAACTACAGTACTTTCACAGTTTTTATGTCTTGTGACTGGGACTGTAGCTACATTTCAGTGTTATCTTTGTTTCGACAGTTCAAAAAGGGCCAGTAACTGGCGTACTTGAAATAACAGCTTTGATTTTGATTTTTGATTTTGATAACTAACTTAATCAAATCGTTTCGAGTAGGATTAGGTTAAGCAGACCTGTAGACATGATATTCGATAGCTTGCTGCGCTACACGTAGTGCTACTTCAAGCGTAGCTGCTTCAATTTTAGAACTTTTTTTCTTTGCTTGCATTAAGCAAAACTACTGAAAATTAGGATCTTGCTGTGACTTGACTTAATGCCCATAATTCTTTTGCATTCTGAAAGAGCTATAACGATATTTAATTTACAAATTATACTTGTTTAAAACTTGTTTATAATAATTAATAGTGTTTTTGAACATGTTAGTTGTATAAAACTTATAAACTATGATGAGACTGAAGTACTGTTATCATGATGATGCTTTGCTCTGTCCGCTTGAACGGTTGCATGCAATTGGGTGCAACAGTTTAAGTGTCGTAGTGGAAGTGCGGTGGCACGTACTCACCTCACATCACATGTTGGCACACTTATTATACACACACAAACTAGCTCACACATTCGCAAACATACACAATTTCACACACTCATACACTCACATACTCACAAAAATATTGTATTCTTTTTCTAATTAATTTGATACGGAGGAGCGGAGTCTCCCAATACAGGCATTACTTGCTTAAGAGATTCATTTGCATTACTTGCTTAAGGGATTCTTAAGGGATTGATTGCTCCAATCACTAATTTTGTTCGTGTAAAATATTGTTGAAGAAATAAATGATTTTTTATTTTGATTTTTAGTATTATCATAAGATTTAGATAGTCTGCGTTATCCCAATGATTCCAGTTTTTTCAAGTTAGGACTAATACGAACCACTGGTTGTTTGTTGAAAGGAATCTAATTATCTACTTTATTGTTCAGCATATTGCTACACAGTTCTATTTCACGCTAGTCCCTAGAGTAATATGTTACTAGTACTCTGAATTATGTGTAAATCCGTGGCATCAGTTTCAGCGTCATTTTTTTTATTTGTCTGCAGCGAAATCATCACCATAAGAAAGTGGCCAAGTCGCAGAACGTACATATTTCATAGTTTGTTTTGACGTCTTATTTATCACACCATGAGTCAAAGGTATCTTTTGCGTTCATTTCCCCAGGCTTTATATGATGAGTTAAATGAAAAAAATCCATTTGTGTGAAATATGGCATGTTGAACCTAGTTGTAGTGCTGTATGAGCCAGTTATGTATTGAAAAGTAATTTTTAGCGCTAATAGCTATATCAAAGAATGGGAATGTTAACCATTATTGAACAGGTAAAATCCTTTTAGTCTACAACAACTTCATGGATAAAGACTTGAAGCTTATTATTGAATTGGGTAGCGGAGGTTAAGGGTCAGGCAGTTACTTGATGGAAAATATTGGTATTCAGTTGTAACTGAGTAGACTGGAAGTCAACTCTAAAAAAGTTTGCAAAAATGCCAGGCAACACGATAATGCATAATCTAGATAAATACGAGTAAAGGCAGCCAAGTTGTAGTGTCAGATGGTTTTATAAATTACTCACATCTGTAGAAACTGGCGAAAAGTCACAAAAAGTACAAGATTCGTGTTGAAGGTTCTCAGCTAGGTTTCATTGTAAATACATGTGATCTCTTCGCCTTAAATCTAGGTTAAACGCTAAGTTGACTACACATTATTCTAGCATCGACTTTTGTGACGCTATTCTTACTATATGAAGTAAACGAAAGCGTGATTCATCTCTTACGGAGCCAAACAGCACGTCATCAGTCCGTCGAGCCCGATGCTTATTGTGAATGTGTTAACAGAGGCATACATTATTACTATATAATCCTGACCTTCAAAGAACTGGATTACACCCCAACAGCAGCACTAGCGGTAATAGTACTCCCCTCTGTGATGTGCGAATTGTAACGATCAAGATCTTTAAATGTTATTTATTTATTTTTTCTCTGCAACGTTGCAATTGGCTCCCAGTTTAACCAGCAGCTACCTATTTGCATTTTACGTGGAGCGACTGTTTATCTAACCTTTGTAACCCAGTCACAATGTAATACTTACGTAGACGCATTAATTTACTTTGGATTTTTTAAAGGTCTGAGCAGAACTACGCGCTATAATAACGCCACTTAAAATTTTAAAGCTTTTATTTTGATAAAAAAGCTTGATATAGGAAATAACATTTCTGCAAACCATGTTTAGAACTAAGAAGGCTAATACCAACTAATGACATGATAAATTATTTTTGGTTTTATTACAAATTTTGTTTTTTTTTTTTTATGCTAATCGAAACTCATATTGCTAAATTCCCATTTTCAATACATTTTCAAAGTACTGAATAAATGTTGATGATTAGGGTACCAATTTAAAGGCTAAGCTCTTAGGTCTTAAGCTGTTTAACCGTATGAGAAAGTATAAATAGGGACTGTTTTTTCTTTTCTTCCCATATGTATGCGTGCTAATAGCTTGAGTCGATTTGGTTGCTTGCGAGTGTATACAAGGTGTAAGGGACACCGACGTACAATGCTTACCACGTAGTCAGTACATCATTCTGAATTTCCTTCACATGGAAATATGTCAGTGGTTGTTTAAAAAAAACCAGCCGTCCCATACATTTTGACCGTATAGGTATGCACTTTTGTGTACACATTCGGGATGAAGGAGTGTGAGACGACAACCGACTACGTGGACAGACAATCTGATTAAAATGACCGAAAGAAACTGGATAGCCATGACACTAAACCGCCAAAATTGGAGCGATTTGGAAGAAACCTGCACTCAGCATTGGGTGGCCAAAGGTTGAAGAAGAGAGAGAGAGTACACATTCTACTGGCATGGTAACCGTTAGAACATCACAGGTTATTGTACCGTGATTAATAAAATAAGTAAAATTAATGCATTAAAACATTTTATACAAAAAACTTTTTAAAAAGTTAAAAAAAAAATAACTTTAGCTTTACGAAAAATAACTAGCTTCAGAACTCGGTGACTTTTTTTTGTTCGATTGAATATTTTTGCCACCGACTTCTGAACCTAAAGTTATTTTTCCACGTTTTTTTTTGTTTTTGAAGTCGGTTTTATTTTTTGCAAAAAAGTTTTTTTTATTTTTCCTTTTTTAGTTCCTATATTCTACACAAATATTTCACCTCAATAGTATAGGCTTTCGATTAAAAAAAGAATTTTGACAATCGGTCCACAATTAGCGGAGAAATAGGTGAACATACGGGACACACAGTCAAACGTAGAACCTCCTCATTTTGTTTGAAGTCGGTTAAAATATTGTCAAAAGAGTTTTGGTGAAACATTAGTGAACCGCTAACAATACATTTCATGGTAATAGGCTTATCCTCAATAAAATAGAACTTAACATACCTGAATGTCGAAATGTTGTACAGTACACATCTGCGTACCCCCTAGAGCTTACAAGCGTGATAGCGTGAAGCGTTATGTTATGATGTTGTATAAACAATAAACATCCAAGCGATTGCAGTAATCACGGCAGATTTGCCGTCTATTATATAGGATATCTCCGAAGATTAGCATCAGATCTTCACCAAAATGGGACCACCGCGAAACAATATTCGACCAAACAAAAAAAGAATCATCGAAATCGGTTCACAATTGGCGAAGATATAGCTGAACATACACAAAAAAAAAAAAAAACAGTCGGCTTGATAACCTCCTCCTTTTGGAAGTCGGTTAAAAATAAATCAAGTTATGTGTAACATAATTCTACATTTGTTTGTGATATTGATGTGCGATTGGGAGGCAATTTGACTGTCATGATTAATTCCAGGGTTATTCAAAAGTACCCCTCGTATGTTCCGCGATTCTTAAAAGTTTTCGAGTGAAAGCTTTTTGATAATTGAACCGCTTTAAAAAGAAAACGATCTTTATTATTACAGTGCTTTTTGTTTCCCGTGATGCTAATGCGTGAGATTAAAAAATGAATGCCTCTTGTTAAAGTTAAAGAATGTGAAAACACAACGATAGCGCGCATTTAAATCGATGAGGGCCATCTATAGGGCTCGGTGGTAATTTAAATACGGTGACTGCTATCACCCGACTCGATAGATGGCCCTCATCGATTTAAAAGCGCGCTATCGTTTTGTTACCCGGCATACTATATAAGCTGAGATGACTAATGGTCTCCTTGTCATTCTTCAAAGCTCCACAATAAAAAAGGAGTATACAATTTTTGGATGTCCAGTTTACTGGACTTATAATTCTGTGAGAACCACGCAGGTTTATCTGTGAAGTGACTTTGATTACGTATCAACGTTAATCGAATATACTTAGATCTAAGGTTAGCGACGGAAAATTAATTATTCCGAACTCCGCCTATGATAGTCAATGGAAAACTTGCTCTTTCTTCCAGCGTTCTAGTTGAGTTTTTCTTAACTTTACTCTGGATACAATTTTATGGCGAAAAAATTACCTGATTACGTAATTAAGGACATGTTTCCACGGATAAACTTCAGCAGGTGCTGATAGCGTCTAGAGTTTGCTACATTCAAACATACCTCAACAATGTCTTGCAGCATCGTTTTCAACTGTTTCTGAATTAAGATGTCTGTTAGGTGCAGGACACACAGAAAAGGCAGGGCGCGAGCAGGGTGCGGGTACGACGCTTGCCCGCTTGCAAGGCCTCGAAATATTATTTACATGAACTTAATTGTCTTCCTGGGGCTTTTTAAGAATGAAGTTACAGGTATTTCGTTGCTTTTAATCATCAAATTAAGTGTTCCACATCAAAACTTATCAAAAGCACTATGGCTTAACTACGCTAAGTGTTTTTCGACAGTTTTATTTTTATTTTAGTCAGATAGTTAGATGATAACTTTTAAGTAGTTGTATAGAAATGATCAGAGCGTGTTAAATAAAATTCTTAAGATATTTTACAATATTTATTGAATACAACATCAAGATAACAATTGTACACATAGTTTTACGTCTACACACACCGTGATAAAAACAACACATCAATACAAACAGTTACACACTAAGAATAACAATCGAATATTTGACAAAAGTGGTGATTAAAACTAAGCTTATTTTAAAAATTACAACATTGTAAGATTACATCAGAATTTTATGTAAATCGGGATATTGTATATCAGGTAATTTAATTTATTTTTTTAATTTGAGCATAATTTTTTAAAGACAATCATTACACACCGTATTGATTTTGTTTTCATTCGTTGACAGTTTGACACAGCTCCATTTTCAAGAAACGTTTCAATAAACAAAATCTGTTGTCATACATAAATTGTAACAAACTTTTGAGCTAAATTAACCATCTAATTTTTCTATACAAAAATATAACAACCATCATCACGAATACATCAAAATCAAATCAAATCTTTATTGCTGAACAAATTATATATAAATACATTGCAAAATGTTGCGTGAATGAGCTGTTCACTATGTTCTACCGATTAAGGCATGCGAAATTATAAGTAGTCACGCGTTACAGCAAGAATATCATTAAATCAAATAATAACACAAAAAATAAAAAATAATAACATATTATTTAAGTTTCAATCACTAAATTATACAAAACAATTAATGCTGAAATTTAATGTAATGTTATATCGTCAATTTATCATTTGCTTAATTTTCAAGAAACCTATCAATAAGAAAAATCTGTTGTCATACAACAATCTTATCAACCTTTTGAGCAAAATTAACAATCTAATTTCTGTTAAAGACTATCCAAAAATATTACAACCATCACAAATATATCATTTAAATTTTGATCCCCAAATTATACAAAACAATTGATGCTGAAATTTAATGCAATGTTATATCACTAACTTTTCATTTAGTTATACTAGGTTTTCCGAAATCTGCAGTAAAAAGGTACAACATCACATTACGCCTTGTTAAAATATATTAAAAAGACTATACAAAAATAACTTTAAAATTATTATAAATTGTTACTTATTGGTTACTATACATATATCAGTATCTATCAAACTTAAGGGTGATCAACTACGTAGATAAACATTGTCATATTGCTAATATTATCTTACACACTATTGTATACCGGGTGTAAAAAGACCCTTCACGAAGCCGTCAACCAAGCATTCTGTACGTCAAACTAAGTAACTCTACGCAAATTTAATTGCTGCGAGATCACTTATGTTTTTGGAGTGAAAAGTCACGTTTTACGGTAGGACTCAACGTAACGCACTTTAAACATTGTGCTTATGGACGAATTGAATAGTACAGGGGTCGTGAAGGGGCCTAAAGTAAAAATCTTACATTAACAACATGTCTTAGAAAAATAAAACTTGTGAAAAAGTTGGAACTTTGACCCCTAATATCTCCGTAACTAGAAGGTTCCCAGGTATGGTCTAGAGTCCTAGAGCAACAAAATGATTTATTTATTTATTTAAACTTCATGTACAATAGTGGTACATAGGTGGACTTAATGCCATAAGACATTCTCTACCAGTCAACGTTTGGGTTAAATAAGAAAACATTGTGGTAGAGTACAAAATAAATATTAAAAGAAATACTTCTTGCTTTATAAAATTTATATAAGTACTTTGAAAATAAACAAAAGAGACATGTATGACTTAAAATTGGATTTTATCGGAACCAAAAAACTCAAACACAAAGCATTTATCTAAAAAATATGAATATATCTACTATTAGAACTAAAATAATGCAAAAAAAAAGACAAAGAAAGTTCCTACAAATATAAAACGACAACAATAGGACACAGGTCAAAATACTCCTCCCCATCGATGTCATTCGGAAACGTGCCCAGAATACTGGCAGCATTGCCACGTTGAATGGCAATGCTAATTTTTTTACCAAAGAAAGAGCCAGCCCTCTGGTCACGCGAAATGTCGATCAGTCGGTGAGAAATTTACTTAAAAGGAGACGCGCACTCGGGCCCCATGACCCGAGAGTTTTGACCCCAAATGGCTCAAAACTATATTTACCGATAAGGTTACAGACTGGTGCCGCTTGAGGCTCTCAGCAGCCGCAGCAGCAGCGCCCGCACAGCCCGCCGTGCTAGCAACGTGAGATGGCGCAAGAGTGTCGACACAGGTTATGTCCCACACCAAAGGCCTACCCACCTACCAGGGCAGCAACGTCATGCCACCCTGTCTCTTCCCAACGTCACATACCAAGCAGTTTGGTTCTAATACCGCTGGTACGCCGGCGCTCGCAAGGGCTCGACGAATAATGTCGTTATTGCACTTAAATTAAGTACTTATAATGATACGGGGATTTTATTGATGATGACGGGGAGAACAAGTGCCTTTCGTCTTCGTTAAGGGTCTTTTTACACGCTTTATAATCTGGTTCTTCTAACCTAACATACAGATGTGTTGTTGGGGAATGGGTTCCGCTACTTCTTCTTCCTAGCTACAACACTAGGAACTGACGGAGGGCGAGAGTTTTGGGGGACTGTCTCGTGTAGTAAACATTGGCGATCAAAGAGTGCGAGATTTTAAATTATCTGTCGAAAAAATAACTTTTGATTTTTCTATATTCTGGTACGCACACAATTTGGTATTCCACTTTGGTGAATTGCCTACAATTCGTGATAACGTTAAGAGTTAGTTTACATTTGACGGCATCGCTGTGCCACAGTGAAGTGTGGAAGCTATCGCAACAAAGAGGACCATCAACGAGGGTGTTAGGAAGAGTGTGTTGCCTCGGCTAATTCTATACAACCGTAGGCTTTACCGCTCTACTCAATGCTCTATTACTGCAAGCTTCGAAAAGTTGTAGATTGGCATCAAAGCATAGATGGCATATTTCCACATTGTAGTTTCTATTGCACAATTGTGTTAAATATGCCAACAACACTTCGTGCTTTGCTTATGATGAACAACATTGCCTTAGATAATGATTTCTTTTGACGAATCCGCATACGTTCAATGTCCATCTGAAAAGTGAAAAATTCATGTTACTATTTAATCATGTCATCCTCATCTCATCATCAGTTTTGTTATTATTTTCTGTTGCTACTACTTAGTTTGAAAATAAATGAATTGGCAATTCTTTATTGAATGCAGAGTTGGTCTCGTTAACAGCAATTGAAGTAATCATGTGAGTTTATTGTCATTCAAAGGGGCGTTTTATTGCATAAACGGTGAGGTCGATACTCTCTTGTTATCAATCATGGTCAGGGACTACTGGATGAATAAGTATAATAGGCCTCTTCCAGTGCACTTCGCACTGTAGTTGGCCCAACTCCAGGCAATTGTTAATTATCGTTACTTGACTATGCCATATTGTCATGTGCGTTCTTAGCTATCATAGTTATACACTGCAAAGGAGAATGGGCAGAATTGCCCCAGCGTCCAATATCGTTAATATATATCCCATTGAATAGATCTCTTGGAGAAAAATATTTCTCTCTATGGTGTCTTTTCTTGTTCAGTGTCATAGAAAAGCTACAGAGTTTTAAATGTGAGTAATTAAGTAATATGAAATACTGTTATTTCGGCAATTTACTGACTGTAATTGATACTGTACGTTTTAAACATCATATTATAAGCCTATAAATATCATTTTTAAAATACTGACAACTAGAATGCGATTTTAGGAACAAATAAATCCTTTTAACAGTAGAATGGACAAATCTTTAATTCTGCCCCAACGCCCAATAGCGTTAAGGTATGTATTTATGGGTTGATCTCTTCAAGAAGAATATTTCTTGCTTTGACAACTTTTCTCGATTCAGAGTTAGAGAGGAGCTGTTTGGTACACAATCAACTACATAGTTAGATGAATAAAACCGAACAGACTACGAATTAGCAAAAGTTGTGTAGTAGCAAATTTTCTCATTGAAAAGTTCCTTCCAATGGTGTATATTTTATTTCTATTAGTTACCCAGATATTTTATCATTGGTGCCCTATTAGATACACATTTATTTCAACAATTCAGAACAGACTATGAATTAGCAAAAGTGGTGCTAGTAGCAAAAGTTCTTTTTGAAAGGTCTATCCAATAATGTATATCTAATGACTGCTGGTTGCCGGTAACAAATTAATTGGTTGCAAATAAAATCTTATCTTCGGTGTCTAACTAGTCACTTACTAGATAAATATCTTCGAATAGACTGCAAATTAGCAAAGTTATGTTTATTGCAAAAGTTCTCATTGAAAAATTCTCTCCATTCTCTCCAATAGCGTATCTGTTATTGCTATTGGTTACCCAGAAAATGTTAACTTTGGTGGTCAAATAGTCACCTATTTAGGTCAATAACTCCAAATCGAATAAGAATTGGCAAAAGTCGTGTAAGTGGCAAAGGTTTTCCTTGAAAAGCTCTTTCCAATTATGTATAAGATTTAAATAATTGAAAAGAGCTTTTCAAGGAAAACCTTGCTTGTTTGAAATGGCTGGGAACCTTGTTGGCTTGAAAGGTTGGAATTTAAATGGCTAGTGGACTTTGGGGAAGATGTCCATACTTCAAGGCCCATTCTCCTTTCACCTTTCCTGATGATATCCATTATTATTATGGAACTAAAATATTATAGACACAAATCATCTTCATTTCGAATAACGAGCAGATTTTTGTGCTCGTTATTTTAAATGAAGATGACTTGTGTTTGTGCTGCACATAGTTATTCGCAGAAAATACATCACAATCAAAAATTTTCAGCATCCTTAAAGGGCTGATACACATATGTTTGGGTCGGCATGATTCAGCAAACCCTAGGGACCTTATAGTATATATATCCTTATTTCCCTATTTCCTTATCTTATACAGGGTGATTGGTAACTCAGTGCATTCTCTTTGATGGGTGATACTAGGGCTAATTTGCTACAATTTTGACCCCCACAGCCTGGGGTTGTTTTCGAAAAGAACATTTAACAATTTCCAAAGGTATCGGTACTTTTAAATAATTTGGTTTTCAACGGATTCATTCATTTAGAAGCTACTAGTGACCCGCCCCGGCTTCGCACGGGTGCAATGTAATACGTATAAACCTTCCTCTTGAATCATTCTATTTATTAAAAAACCGCATCAAAATCCGTTGCGTAGTTTTAAAGATCTAAGCATACATAGGGACAGACAGCGGTAAGCGACTTTGTTTTATACTATGTAGTTATCAGAAAAGTATCCCTTACCGTCCAGCACGGCAAAGTTTTCTCAAAATCATGTCAGGTTATGGTGAAGAAGCGGAAAATATCCAAAAATACTTTAAAACTTCGATTTCTCCAAAATAACTCAGTTTTATCCCCAATTTACTGACTCCAAATTGTTACAAATTAGCTCTTGTATGAACTATTTCAAAGAATCCACCGAAATACCAATCCATGTATGTGTGGTCATGTTAGGGAAAACCCCTCTCGGTTTAGCCGAATGTACGTTGTAGAGTCATCTGCCAACTTATGCCGAACAGAGTTTGTAGATCGGCAATTGCCGATTATGTGGTAATTGCTTCGGGTTGGCTTTGATGTTTAGCAAATACTGCCGAATAAAATCAGAGAAATAGGTGTGTAACACCCCTTAGAAATAAATAAATAGTAATTAAAACGAAACTGGTTAAGTTTTCGATTGATGTTGCTGCATGACGAAGTAGTGAAGTCAAGCAGTGACGCGCCGCGTGACTAGTTGGTCGCGATGGTCTCGCCACTTGCGCCACGTGCGTCACGCTAGCTCGAATGTTCTACCTCGTTGTCACGCCAGGGAGCTGTAAACGTAAAACAGTCGAAGTGAATACTCTAGTAAGTGATATCGTGTCTGAAAGTGTCATCGCTGCATTTTTAAGTGAAGAACTTCATTCAGGTACTTAATTCTTAATTTTATTTGAACAGTCGTCAGTTGTTACAAGGTACCTGAACAATCATTAATTTATGAAAATATAGATGAACAGTTGATTACAAAGGCCTGATGAAAGGTATTAAATTTCTTGGTGGTGATTAATGACTGGTGATGGGTTATTTGCGTATCTTTGTTTTTACCGGCTATAACGTGGACGCCTACCTAGCTTTCTTAGGGTTGACCTCCATTCTAACCGTTTTAAGTGAACCAGTATTTTACATAAAGTACCCGTACACGTAACGTTTTCCTTAACACAGTACCCCTTCATAAAAGCTGTTCAAGTTGTTTTCGAGCACCAGGAGACATGACGTGTTTCTGCCACCAGAACAAGCCGGTTAAGGTAGGATACTGCTATACAGTACCGTGGACCACATCAATACTGTTGTGAATTCTACATGTGACAACCAGCCCCTGTGTATGGCACTACGTATGTGGTCTACAAGAAAGCCGTCCACTCCATCGCAATATTGGTAGTTCTGGCCTCCTTGCAACTGTGATTGGCGCTACATAGTAGGTGCTGGTATATCAATATGATGAGTACCAGTGAAATGAATTTGGAAAAGACTAATACCATTACAGTTTACATTAGAGGCGCAGGGTAAAATACCGACAGCAGGATCTAATTGGATTGGGCGAAAGCGGTGAAAACTTCTTCAAGTCTTGTCATCAGATATCAATGTTTGTAGACTTAGTTCTTCAACCAGTGTTGGCTACTCATCATGACGTATGGTCCCACAATCTGAATATTGAGTGTCACGTTGGTCCACAAATTCGAGGTCGCTGAACGCGGTATGGAGCGGGCGAGATTCTATTAAGAATATGATCCGAAATAAAATTATCGGGAAGAATTCTAGTTGCCGACACAGCTTGCAGAGTAATCAAGCTGAAGTGGCAGTGGGCCAACCGTGTCTATCGGAGGAGTGACGGCCGATGCAAACGATTCCTGGAGGTAGAGGCCTCGTATCAGCAAGAGAATCGTTGGACAACCCCCGCCCGCAGGATCACGCACGCATTTTTATGTTTTGCAGAAGGAAATGTTATAGAATAGAATTAAAAGAAAATTATAGAAATATAAAAGGCCAGTTATCTTTGTTTACACAAACAAATTTATATGGTAATAGAAGCAGATTCTTACCAACGTTGTTACATTCGTTGATGGTCAATGTGTTGTGGGTAAAGCTTGCAAAAGAATTAGCACTACATAGTAAGAGTTAACGTACACATAAACTCTGGGCACAGTTTGGAACGATAGATGTCTAATCGGCTTTTGCTCAATTTACTTTCTTTTCCCTCTCATTGAGAGGAGGCCGAGTTTCCCAGCAGTGGAAACATTAAAGGCTGATTATGTTTATGCTATGGCTATGCTCAATTTATAAAGAGTTTAGTTTTATTTTTATTTACAATTTTGATGGTTTTTACTGCATGTCAAGAATTACCCTGACAAATCCTTTATTTCCAAGATATTAATATTTCGAAAATCTATGTAATGGCCAAGTATTCAATTTATTATCAATAGTCTTAGGTGCGTACATTAATAAATGTCAAACCGTAGTATCCTTACATACTACCAAGTGCGTATTGCACATAATAACATTACTTAATATTTAACACTTAGAAATTTGTAAAATCCGGTCCAAGAAAAGCTCGCTAGTAAAATATTTCAACAAAATTCCATCTGTGCAAAGTCGACTCTGACTTTGCAGTGCTATCCCCTTGCAAGCCCTACTTATCTACAACCACTGATCTTCTTCGCCGTCAGCGTTAGGAACCTGCTCGTAGCACCATTGCCAGTACAGCCGGCGGAACCAACGTCCTATTCCCTTACTGGAATGCAAATAAATATCATTCTTTAAAAAACAAAATCCTGTTTTAGACTATGATTTGTCAGTTTGAGAGTGTTAGTAATGTATCCAGCAACAAGCACTGGACCCGCGTGGTTCGTTAAGCCCGTCTCCCTCTTAGAGAGGAGGCCTATATTTTAGCAGTTGGAACGTAGTAAAGTAATAAAGTTAGTAGTCTTCTCGTACATATAACAGAATGTAATAATTATTGTACATATACTCGTAAGATGCCTGGGGGTAGATTATTTGGGTTGAAGAGTGGGCTGCAAGCTATGAGGTCTAAACCCTTTTTAATCGCTGATACAAAAAAAAGGGTGTTATAAGTTTGACCGCTATATGTGCAGTTTTTAGTGATCCGTACAAAAAAATTAAAAAAACGGAACCCTTATAGGATCACTCGCGCGTCTGTCTGTCTGTCCGTCCGTCTGTCACAGCCGATTTGCTCCAAATCCACTGGACCAAATCAGATGAAATCTGGTAGGATGGTGTAATCTTATGACCCGAACACAGCTGTGCAAAGTAAATAATTTTTTTTTTTTTTAAATAAGGGTAATTTTCGGGGGACAAATTAGGAAATTAAAGAAAAAGTTTAGCTAACATTACTGTGTCATATATGGAATGAAAGGGCTTGATGAGGATCTCAAATATATTTTTGTTATTATTGTAAAATAAATAGTTTTGATTTTATTCAAGAGAGAAGACGAAACGTTGGACTTTGGAATTGTACGGAACCCTCTCCACGCGAGTTCAACTCGCACTTGGATGGTTTTTTTTTTAATTTAAAAGCTAGTTTTTATCCTATGACGATATGTGACGCATCTAAAAATAACGTTCAAATGTTTTTTTGGTTAAACACAGTAAAATTAATATTTAGGTAATTGCTTTTTGATGATTTATTTAACTGTGTGTAAGTTGGGCTTGAACTTGTGACAATCACCCAATTTATAATTTATGTCGTGTTGACACTAGATATATTTGTCATGTGAGGTGCTACCAAATCGTTTCTAAATAAGCTATAGAAATACTTAACAAAGATTGCGTTGGTACAGTCGTAAAATACTAAAAGTTTCGTATTTATGTTAAAGCGTAATGAGACTTGAAATAATTATTTACCTTAGCCATCGGAATGAGAAAAAACAATGGAAGCAATCATGCCAAAATAGCATATCGTCAACTTCTGGTGAATCCGTTCTCACTGGTAGTGTTATATAGTTTGCAACGTCTTGGGTTTCTTTGCACATATTAATCTTCACCTGTAATGCAAAAAAAAAAACAAATCAATTCAAAGCATAAAAGCTAGAAATCCAGAACCTTCAAAGAAGTATTTAAAGGAAAAAGAGGATCCCAAAAACGGAATTGTGCGTTCACATAATTATAATTTTAATGGAACAGCGGCAGTTTTATTGCATGTTGCACTGTCAACAGAGAGAGACACTGAAAGCAGTCAACCTGTGAATGGACAGGAGGACAAAGTTTTTTAACTGGACCCCTCAGCCGTAAACATCTGCCGGAGAAGACCCCTGATTTTTTTATGTGGGACGAAACGAAGAATAAATCAAAATACAACACACGAATGCTAAAATGACCTTCAGACGAGTTGTCTCTACAGTTTTCCCATTAGAGCACATCTGCTGAAAATAACGTACGGTCAGCAGTAGCTTAGCATTTCGGAATTTTAATTATTTGATGTACAGGACTCCAGCATTTATTTTTAATGTTTCAGAAGATTAATCTTTAAAATATTCCTTATTCTTTAATACCTTGTTAGTAACGAGTAATATCTAACAAGTTTTTGTTAAAAAATCTGCTTTGAAACTTTTTGTTGTGTTAATTTACTTCTGATGCTGATTGTACACATTTCTAAAGAAAATTAATGTTTCGGTATATTCATTTGAGACGAGGCCATAAAGACAATAAAATTGTTGTTCATACATAATTGTTGTAATTACTAAAAGAAATGAAAATATGCATTTCCTCTCTCTAATTTAAGCTCCAAACGTTTTTTTCCGTTTTACATTTATCAAAACTCAACGAAATATAGGTCTGACAATGTTGCTGGTAATTTATAAAACACGCTTTTGCTTGCGGCTTCGTTCCACAGGGACGTAAAAACTATAAAAAATTTGGAGCAATGCAGCTTTATTAAAAGAATTTTAGGAATCGGAACAGTAGTGCCAGATAGTAGTCGTAGAATTGCTAGATAATCCCTATTTAGCTTGTAAACTTTCCTACCTCATATCATTAGTTTAGATGGCAGGAGTGAACAGTAACTTGTATTGCGTAGTTTGTCCAAGTGGCCTACCATCGTCATGGTAGACCACCTGGCCAGGAGTCATTCCAGTGTGGGAAAGAGATGGCGCTAGACGACCTGTATAGCTCTGTCTCTTTCCCATACTAGAATTACTCCTGCTTTATGACGTCATAGTGGGGAGGGTTCCCCCATGCAACATTACATTTAGGAGTAAGAAGAGAATTAGACTGAGGAAATGAGATCTCTTTGTTATCATCAGCTTACAGCAGCCTTTTTCTGGAAATATACCTCACAAATCGCCGATAAACGTTACTTTCAACAAGTAGTCTGCTAACAAACTTCTTTGCAGTTTGCCAGAAGTAACATTTTTAGGGTTCCTTACGTCAAAAGGAAAAAACGGAACCCATAAAGGATCACTTTGTTGTCCGTCTGTCTGTCAAGACCCTCTCTGGAACGCATAGACGTATCGACTTGAAATTAAAACCATACACTCAAGTCTACAGTTCCTTGAAGCTGTGAAAATATAAAACTTCTAAGGTACTGTAAAAAAAAGGTACGCCCGTCGTTTATGCGGCAAAAAACGTATTTTGCACTCTCAAGGGAATCAAAATTTATAGGTTACTTCCCATTGACCTAGAATCATGAAATTTGGCAAGAAGCAATGTCTTACAGCTTCAACAAAATTGATTGATGCTCTGGAACACTGCAAGAGACTGAAATGGAAGTGGGCTGGCCGTATTGCACGTATGAACGGAGACAAGAGGACGAAAAAGATTACATCATGGAAAGGGCCTGTAGGCAAGGGAGCTAGAGGCAGACCGGCGGAGAGATGGCTCGATGAAATTTTGAAAGCGCCGGGAAATGGATGGACTGATAAAGCGAGTGACAGTGCTCTATAGACCTCTCTGTAAAGGCCTCTTCCATTTTGCTCCACATAGTTCTGTCACACGCTTTAACAGTCCATTCATTTCCCGGCGCTTTCAAAATTTCAGAGGGAGGTCTATAGAGTAAAGGCCTCCTCCATTTTCCCTAATAAATAAATATAATTATTGAGGTCAATTAAATTTAGCCATTAAGATTGTTTTTTTACCCAGAAGAATTTAATTTATTTTTTAATTTTATTGATACTTTTATTGCATGTTATTTAATGATAATATAATTGTAAAATGAATTTTATTAAGGAAATAAAAGGTTTATTTATTATTTATATATTAATGTATTAGAGCACTCGTAAAGAAAAAAATCTGAAAACCGTAAATGTAGTTTAATAACAAAATACCTACAAGTTTATACGGGACCCTCGGTGCGCGAATCCAACGCTTTATACCTTGCTGTTGCCTCTTTCGAATTCGTGATAGTAAAATTAATGCAAAGTTTCAATGAAATACAATTTGGAATAAACTTGAAATACCTGTTTTAAGTCGTTGCACCCAAAATTCAGCAATATCAGCATGCTCACCTAGATTCTTAAAAATCAATACCGCACCCATTTTATATTGATGGCGGTGCGGAACTGATTATTATAATTAATTAAAGAATTTCGAGAGCCAACTACAAACAAATCATGCTCAGAACGACTAGTATTAATACTTGATAACATGTCTAACTTAATTACATTACTATCACTTACCTCGGTTTGTTCAACAGGTGAACACTTGATGGCACCAGTGTTTTCACTAGATGCCTGAATTATACAATTTTCACGTCAAAAACTCGGCACAAAAACTACTAAACTAAAGTGACTAATATGATTTGCCAATCTTCAATTGGTAAGTGTTAATTCAGTGGAATTAAACTGAGAATCAATAAATATTGAAAAGTTATTAGTATCCTTGCTTTATCATGGACAGAACTCGACTTGTTTCTCACTTCAAGTACATGTAACCCTCTTTTGAAAAATAAACACAGACTGCTGCTATATTCACTCGATTGAACACAGATATCAAATAACATGATGGGCACTTACTTGGCGCGTCAATCTTTGCACATCCAGATTCGAAATGCAATAATGTTTTCAGCTTAGATAAACGAGAAAAAGATGTGGGTCACACAAAGAGGCGACGAATATTGGCGAAGAGACGACTACGTGCAACAAAAAAAACTGACCCTGCATCTGGAAATAACTGATGAACGCTAACAAAAGGGACATCCGTGCAGCGAAACGGAGGGCTCTTAAAATATGTAGTTTTAATATTCAACGTGTAAATGATAATCGTGCGTTGCAACATACATGAAGAAACTAAAGAAAATTTATAGGTGGCTTTAGAAACGTCGATGCGTGATAACTTTTTAATATTTTGCAACTTTAGTTTACTTTGGTTTTTATATAATGATAATTTATATCACTACATAGTATAAAACAAAGTCGCTTTCTCTGTCCCTATGTCCCTTTGTATGCTTAAATCTTTGAAACTACGCAACGGATTTTGATGCGGTTTTTTTTAATAGATAGAGTGATTCAAGAGGAAGGTTTATATGTATAACATTGCACCCGTGCGAAGCCGGGGCGGGTCGCTAGTTATTTTATAAATACGTTTAAAAACACTTTTTGAAATTTGTATACACAGACTGTAAACAGTCTGTAGATCTATTATATATTACCCCATGTATTTATCTCAGTGATGATTTATAATTATCTAATTTATTAGGAAAAGTGCTCAAAAAGAAACATTCTGTTCGACGTAAGTCGTTCCATGTTTTCAGTCCCTAAACAATAATTATAGGGAGTGTGGCCAACACTTATATGGACCGTCAAGTTCACCGTTTGAACCATAATGAAATAAAACGATATTCCCCTAAGAGACAAACGTCAAAACACGTATATCACGTTCTCTTTCTTACCTATGTCAAGTATCACTGACTCAGTTTATCTTTGCTCTAATTATTGATTTTTCTATAAGTTTTTATTTTCGGTGTTTCCTTTGTTTCGCAGACGGAAATTTCATAGAATTTCGTTTCACAGAAAATGTTTCTTATAGCATTTGGTCCTTGTATTATTATTTCGAATATTATTTTATTAACGACTATTTACTTTAATAAATTATATTTCACAGAAACACAATTCAATCATTTTTATAGTGACATTGTTTTATGTAGCAAACTTATCAATCAGTAGAATTATTATTCTACAAATCTTGTTTGTGTAATTTATTTCAACACAAATGTAAAAGTAGACATCATGAAATCCATAACTTTATAATTCGAAAATTACGGGTAAAATTTCAATGTTCAAAACATCTAAAATATCGATTGTATCGAAATATCAAAAAAAAATATTTAAGCTTAAAATGTCTAAGATTGAAATTCCGAGTGATTATAATATAGAATGATTAAAAATAACGATAAGTCATTATACCTAAGTTCAAACTGCCAACATTTAATAAACACGCAATAAGTATAATCAAATTATAAATGAAAAAAATAAAGTTTCATTTGTATTCTGAAAAGATAGTGCGTAAAAAAACGTAATCAAATATAAGCGACGCTAACGTTTGACAGTTGTCACTCGAGATCTCGCGTCTCCAATTATTAATGTTATTTTGTATAACTGCACACCACACGAACATAAACAAGGCATTGTGGCAAGGAAAACTTAGGATGCAAGAGCGAGCCAAGCGAGCAAACTAAAACCCCGCCACCCCCTTCGTGTTAGGTTACTTGAAATCCTGCAGACAAAAATAGGAGCCCCGCGTAGCGGTGCTACGTTTACTACGCCTTATTACAACATTTTGTTACTTGAAGTTGAAACGTTCCGTTCACTCCGACCAAATAGATTAGGTTAGGTTAGAACTGTGACCAACTACGTCGAAATTGGTCGCAGTAATAAAATTAGGGGACTCCGGCACTTATGAACCGCAAAATTAACAGTACGTACGTACATATGAAGTCACTATTAATGAGAATAAAAAGATTACCAGCATTGTTTTTGTGGACGCGGTGTTGTAATTTTATGGGAGGGTCAAGTCACTAGATAAAAGGTTTTTCTCGGTCATTTTTATATTTAATAAACAATAATAAAGATTATTTATTATTCTATGATATGAATATCGAAACATTCAAGTTTATTTGTAAAAAAATCAATGATTTAAAATTATTCAAAGTAAGTATTCTGCGTATTGATTATTCTATGAAAATGACAATATAAGAAAAAATATAATATATATGAAACAAAATTCTAATTATATAAATTAATAAAACTGTAAAACAGTGTACAAGCCTTATTTTCACTTCGATACAACTTACTTTAAGTGCTGGGTCAGCTTTATGATGGCATGCAGGCCGTGTCGACGGTATGTTCGTGTACCACGCGCGCCTTAAAGAGATGCCAGGACACGGGTAGTTATCCGCAAGGGCCGATCCCTGCTGGGGTTACGGGACTGTTCGATAGAGATACCGCGGCCTTACACCAAAGCGAAACAGAACAAAATTGAAAGTTTGGGCCAAAGATAAATGCAAGGTGCATGCTATTAGTAATAAATTTTCATAAGCATATTACCCGGGGTTGTCATTTGATCATTTTCCATCCGAAAAATAAGGCTTGAAACCAACTGAATGGACTAACGTTTGTAAATTTTAATTCAAACAAACACTTAATTATAGTATGTTGCAAAGAAAATAGTTAGATACTATATGTAAGAAACGAGATATAAAACGGTTAACACAAATATTGGTTTCAAGGGCCAATTGCATCATTTTCCTGCATTTATCTCAATTTATTTGGGGTTGGCACATCATGTCTTTGACATTGGACTCAAGGGTATCAAGGCTAACAGTTTGCTAAGTAATGTTAAGTTCCTATTTCACCAACAGGAAATTAAACATGGCCTACTTTGTTACTATCAGAATAATATCAACATTAATCCTGACGAAAATTAGTTAGGTTCTTATTTTCCAAGGCGATTTACTGATGGTACAATCGCTTTGTAATATAATGAGAAGAATGTTTTGTTTATTGAGAAAGGAGAATCCAATACATAAAGGCCCCCTACGTTAGTGTTCATTTGCCATCTCTTTCCATTCTGAGAGAATACATAAGACAAGAAGTAACATAATGATGAGATGATGATATATTGTAAGGCCATAACCTTACTTTTTTGTACTTTTATGATATTAAAATGAAACACGTTAAATTAACACTGATTTAATGCTGAAAATTATTTAACTAATTATAATTTAAATCATGATAAAAGATGAAAAACGCGGGTCTTTCTAGCTAAAAGGATTATGGAAAAGATGATAATGCGTTAATATCTTTTTGAAATATGCGAAAGTTTTGTTCTATTACATCTATCTACATAGATCTACATAGATTTTAAACTGACAATATCAAAATATGAAACATTTTTGGTATCTGATCTAAAGAATGACATGTGAAAAGAACTAAAATGTAAACACTACGTACACACTACACAACACTAATTTAATATCACATCACTTCTACACATACACGTCTACTTTCACAAATATCAACTTAAACTCTTTAAGGTTACATAGCTTTTTGGAAGGACGAGTGCCTAAAGTTGCAACAACTAAAATTTTGAAATTGAAAAAATTTAGTTAGTCTAAATGATATACCGTTGAGCTGTAGATATTGTTGTTTATATACACATAAAAAAACTAACAAATTATGTAACTAAACGAAAGTATTCGATTCGATTTTTTAATTTCGTAATGCTGCTCTATCATTAAAGGAACAAGAAATGTCATTAGAATAATAAAATTAAATTTCGACTATATTAGGTAGGTAAAAATCCAGCTCAACGATGCGACTGACTTTGCTTTAAATTATAATGACGTGGCATTTTTTATGATTGAATGATTAAAAATACATTACTACATCCAATTTAATATAATTTATAAACTTTAAACCACTCTATAACAACTCACGCAAACTAAAAGACTTGAACAAATAAACTTATTCAAAAGGGACGTTTGTAAGCTTAGCCCGCATGTATATCTCGTGCATATCAACGTCACATATCATGGACACATTGTCCGGCATTTCCAGCATCTCTTCAATGTTTAATTTAGATTCAGACTGCTTCAGTAAACGCATGACGCGTTTTACAGATATAATCAGCATATTGGTGTACAAGTCTCGGTCGTAGTGAATCAACAGGTTGTTCAGTGATTGGTTCAAGCGGCGGTGTGGTGCTTGAGCCATTTCTGAAACACGATAAGTTTAAAAAATATATATAATTTGTAAATATAGCTGACCGCCAAATTGTGTTATGACGCTCAGCTCTTCCAATGCCCCTTGACTTCAAATTGTCTGATGATGCCATGATTAGGTACACTGATTTTGTACCAGGTAGTCGTACAAAAATATTAAATACTGCTGGCCTTATCTTGAGAGGTTTAGTTTAGTTTCAATCGCATAGATTTCACAGGTCACGTCACTGTTAATTAAGGTCACCTGACACGATTAAGTTGAGTCTTTACAACAAAGAAAAAAGAGCATACAAACTATATTTCTATCATGCAACTATAGACTTAATAAAACAATGGAATAAAAATTCTATAATATCTGTGGGTGGGGTACCTGTCAATGAGAAAGTGCCCCAAATTTTCAGTCCCCCCTTTTTATCGAGAACTTACGGAAAATGTTATCTTCCTTTAAGCGCAGCTACAAACAAAGGCAGGAGAAACTGCGAACAATAAAGTACCTAATGAAATAACCACTTACTTACTTAATTTCAGGTTTTTAGAGCCTCTAGCGGCCACAATCGAACAGCAATGGTAATTTCTCTTTTGTATTTGTTTGTATTTATTTATGACCGGACCTCGTTCGTGTTGCTAGCAAGTGCGTATATTTGTATTGATCGAAACACGGCTTACATTGCGCAAGTGCAGATTGTTGAGCCTGTTGCACACGATGCTGATGATTTCAGTCTAACTGTTCGGGTTAATTTAATTCTACTGAATGTTTAAATAAATGAGAGTTTGGTGGTGGTTGTATATTGGAAATAAATAGAATATTTACTTACTCGTTTTAATTTTATTTGAATGCTATTTCTAAAATATAAGCGATTTACTGAACGCTTCGACTCCTCGTCGGTTCGGGACCTGCGTACCTCAGACTTATATGGTAGACCCAAGGTAGATCACGTCATTAATGACAGATGACAGAATGACAGCTCTTGTCATATTTAGCGAATATTTTGTGTGATTTTTGATAACCCTATTTCTACGTTTATGTAACGTTCATAATATAATTATGTCGTTTGACTGAGAAATATCTCCGTTAAAACAGCAATCTTGAAGCTAGGTTTTATAAAATGAATATTTTTAAATAGAAAAATGTTGCAAAACCGGGGAAAATATATTATTTTTGAGAGCTTCCGTTGCGTGCGCTGCTTAAACGGGTAAAGTTGCACAAAAATAATGTATGGGGAAATTATTCCTCTTAAAAAGGTCTTAAAAATAGTCCGCAACAGCCCATGCCTATCTTTTAGGGTTGACTAACAATAACCATTTTTATGATTTTAAAATTTGGTCAAAAATAATGCTTTACTTGCGAAGGTCTTTTTACCGACATAGTATTAATCCTTATCAAAATAAATATGTAAGTCATCCTTAGCGTTCAATTGTGGTGTTAAGTTTTCCGTGAAAGAATGACCCTCGCCAGTGTCAAATGTCTGAAGCTTGGTTTTTTAACCAACGAAACAAAAAGAGGAGGTTCTTAATTCGATGCGTCTATATTTTTTTATTTTATGTATGACCTGACCACGCATAACTTTTTACAGAGAAGTCGATATGCATGATCCTTTTTTGTTAAATTGAGAAATCATCATTTCCTGCACCTTGATGAGAACTTTAGATCTAGCTGGAGTATGACTGTCATCAAAGGTCTGACGATGAAGGCAGAAGGTAGTTGCAAGAGGTCCGCAAGAGTTTACAGCAGCAAAATCGTGTTTGGGCTCATTTCATGCACTTTGATAAAAACTTTAAACCTTACTGAGTATGACTTTTATCGAATGTCTGACGATGGAGAAGGAAGGCAGTTGCAAGAGGTCCTCAAGAGTTTACAGCATCTATATCGTGTTTGGGCTCATTTCATGCTCCTTGATGAGAACTTTAGACCTGCCTGGAGTATGTCTATCATCAAAGGTCTGACGATGGAGACGGAAGGCAGTTGCAAGAGGTCCGCGCAGTTTACACCAGTTTTATCGTGTCTCGGCTCTTTTCAAGGATTTCTATGATAACTTTCGTCCTAGCTGGTGTATGACTGTCATCGAGTGTCTAAAGATGAAGACGTAAGGCTGTTGAGGGTCGCGGGCCTGTGGACGGTGAGTAATGGGCTAGCTCACCATCCGTCCGTCTTATGACGATAGGCCGTGTCAACGGCGCGTTCGTATTCCACGCGCGCCTCGAAGAGATGTCTGCAAACGTGAAGGGGTCCGAGAGGACCGAGGGCCACCAGGGTTGCGGGACTGTTCGAAAGAGATACCGCGGCCCTGGAACACAAAGGGCAACAGAAGAAATGTGGATGGGTTTTAGTCAGTGCAAGTCTCACACTCCCTTCCGCTCCGCCCATAGTGGGAGGAGGGTCATTTGATGATTTCCCATCGGTAAAAAAGGCTGTCAAGGGAATGCCTTATTTGGAAAAACATAAGTAGAATATTTTTGCGATTAATACAAATATTTCCCAGTAATTAAATTGTTAACTACTTGAATCTACACTAATATTATATAGCTGAAAATTTTGTTTGTTTGGTTGATTGAACGTGCTAATTTCAGGAACTACGGGTTTGAAATAAAAAAAATAGTTTAGTGTTGGATAGCCCATTTATCGAGGAGCGGAGCATCAATGAAAAATGTTTCAAAAACAGGGATTTATTCCTTTTGAGAGCTTCCGTTGTGCGTGAACGGTTAAACGGTTACGCAGTTATTCTTCTCCTTTTCTTTTATGTACTTCTTCAGTCAGCTAGTCTTCAATAAAAATAGACACACTGGCCGTATGTAGGACTCTTTCATCATGAGTCAATCAGAAAAAAAGCGGTATATGATCGTTTGCGTAAGCGGCTGGCGTGAATTATGAAGGGGACAGCAGCGGAGGACGTTAAAAAAAAACCGAAAATAATTTAATGAAGAGTTTAATTACTTCCAAATTACAATATTAGATCTTAAGTCTAGACTTGGTCGATGCTTGTTATAGTATATGCTATACTTACACTTTATACTATATTTACAATTGTCATACCATATACCATTTATCATCCTTTTTTATTGATTTGTTTATTTATACTCAGCGAATCGATCTAAATACGATTCGTTTTCATTGTATTTGCTGAAATAAAATATAAATTTTCATAATTTTCAATGTTGTGACATGTACGTCAGATTTGCCAAACTGTCAGTTACTTTTTCTTTCTGTCATAGAGTTTCTTACTAGCTTAGTCTATGATGAATACTTTTTGGTTTATCTAATCTAAATTATATTTTTCAATGTTTAGCTGAAATATTGTATTTTATAGAGGATCTGGAACTTTTGCGCGAAAGACATTTGCGCGAAAGACAGTTGCGCGAACCCATTTGCGCGAAAAGACAAATGCGCGAATGGACTTTCGCGCGATTAGACATTTGCGCGAACAGACATTTGCGCGCCAGGACAAATGCGCGAATGGACGTTTGCGTGACTGGACTTTTGCGCGACTTAATGGTCAAAGAGGTTTACTCTGTGGAGTAAACCTAACATCGCACAAGCCTGTTATTACTTGAAGGCAGTTTTTTTTTCATTCCGTCATGGGTGTTGTTTTCATGATTTTTGGGGTCGCTGATTACGAAAATGAGGTCAAAATGAAAATAGAAGATGGCACCGAGGAAAATTTTGGTTTTTTCATCATAGATGTCGTTTTCATAGTTTTCGGGGTCGCTGATTACGAAAATAAGGTCAAAAAGAAAATCCAAGATGGCGCCGAGGAATATTTTGGATTTTTCATCATGGGTGTCGTTTCCATGGTTTTCGGGGTCGCTGATAACAAAACTGAGGTCAAAATGAAAATACAAGATGCGACCAGTATTTTTTCGTTTTTTCCATCATGGGTGTCGTTTTCATGGGTTTCGGGGTCACTGATTACGAAAATAAGGTCAAAATGAAAATCCAAGATGGCGCCGACGAAACATTTTGAATTTTTTCTTCATCAGCGCCGGTTTCGTGGCTATTCGGAGTAGCTGATAACGAAACTGAATAAAATTAAAAATTTAAGAAGGCGCAACTGAAAACTAATTAAGTGTTCGTCATGTTCTCCCTTTTAAATAAGTCAGTCCCTCTACAATGAGGGACTAAAGACTTAACTGATTTTAAACTCTTATATCAATTGAAGGAACTTTTTGACCCCATTTTCGTAATCAGCGACCCCAAAAACCATGAAAACGACACCCATGATGAAAAATCCAAAATTTTCCTCGGCGGCATCTTGTATTTTCATTTTGACCTCATTTTCGTATTCAGCGACCCCAAAAACTATGATAAAGACACCCATGACGGAAAGAAAAAAAACTGCCTTCAAGTAATAATAGGCGTGATGTTATGTTTACTCCACAGAGTAAACCTCTTTGACCATTAAGTCGCGCAATTGTCCAGTCGCGCAAAAGTCCATCCGCGCATGTGTCCCGGCGCGCAAATGTCCAATCGCGCAAAAGTCCATTCGCGCTAGTGTCCTGGCGCGCAAATGTCTGTTCGCGCAAATGTCCAATCGTGCAAAAGCCCTTTCGCGCATTTGTCTTTTCGCGCAAATGGGTTCGCGAAAGTATCTTTCGCGCAAATGTCTTTCGCGCAAGTGTCTTGATACCTTTTATAGATAATAATGATTGTTTACTAATAACTTAATTTTAAATTATATTTATAAATTATTTACGCACTCTTGATTATATGAAGTATGTCTGTTATGTCCTGGCCGACTACACTTGCCAGATGAGATGATTATATGGCCGCAAGAAGAAAATCTGAGATTCAAAAATCGAAGGAGACTACTGTGGAAACGAGCTGACGAACCGGTCAGACTAGACTAGACTAGACTAGATGAGAGAGCGTTTCTTGAATGTGAGACTGAAGGAATAATTCTTAAAATTGGAGACAAGACAGATTCTTGAAGGTGATCCATCTAAAGATACACCTAGGACTACTACTCCCAATCTTATTATTAAAAACTGTCGTTGTGCCATCCCTGCTGTTAATCTCGCGGAGCTGCCCTGGGTCTAAAAGCTGGTGATCAAACTCAAAGATCTACCAGGACGTCAACTCCTGTTTTTACAAACGCCGCCTTCCTGTGGAGCAGACCTGATAGAACTGCGTGCATCGTCCTACATCACCATCTCAACGTTTGATCGTGCATCATTAACAGTGCTACTAATCGTGTGTATATACTCAAAAACTACTTCCAGAGTGCGGGTTTGATATTTATCTTTTTTATAAACACTTGTATTTTTTATTTCACTTGTAAAACCATCCATATCTCTATTAAATTTTTAAATGTACAAGTCTACTTTTATCCATTAATTTTTAATAGGATCAAGTAGATTTGCTACATTGTACCGAAGTGCCAAATTAATTATTAAGAAAAATACAATTCTGAACGATTGCGAAACGCGGATGAGGCATCATTAGATTCGAAGTAGGTGGTCGGCGGCCACACGGAGCGTCGAGTCAGCAGAGTCCCTGTGGTCCAATTTTACGTGGAAACACCCGTTGTACGTAAATCTCTATCGTGTCGCTATTTAACCGTTTTGGTGTAGGCAGGGTACCAACGTAACACTTGTTACGCCGTGTCGGTAAGATATGATTGTGATTAGCATAAAGCATAAAGCATAATCAGCCTATAATGTCCCCATTGCTGGGACACACGGCCTCCTCTCTATGAGAGGGAATGGGCTATAATCCACCATGCGGGCCCTGTGCGGGTTGGTACATGTCACATGTCTTTGAATTTTTGGTTCTAGGACATCCCGGTTTCCTCGCGATGTTTTGCTTGACCGTATTTTAAAAGTAATGCCCCTGCCTGGGTTCGAACCCACGACTTACTGTTCGGAAGTCTCGGCCGCTACCACTGGGCCACCGCTGCTCTCCTGATTGTAGTTATTAATTCCGAAAGTAAACATCGTGACATTTTCGTGATGAAACGAATCATGCTGGATCAAAATTCGTGCAACCACAAATTTTAGAAGAACATCCTGTCAAATTATTTTGACGGCAGCTAACATCTTGCCGATAGCCACTTAATGTTGTACTGTGCAGCTATAGCGGCTCGCTTGGCAGCTAGATCAGGGGCTTGATTCAGAAAGCAATAGTTTTGGACATGGCACGTATGTTTAAGAGGTTCCGCTCTCAAAAGCCCTGACTAGAAGTACCTCGGACCCTGTTCCCGATGCTGGTGGTTTACTATATTTTTTCATGTCTATTTTTAAAGATGTATAAACATAATAATAATAAAATCCCGCGCTGAGTGCGCCTCATAGATTTTTTTTTGACATTCTCTCACATTGAGAGAACGCCTGTGTACCAAGAGTGGGAACT
Organism: Eugnorisma glareosa; assembly: GCA_947578425.1. Classification (NCBI taxonomy): domain Eukaryota; kingdom Metazoa; phylum Arthropoda; class Insecta; order Lepidoptera; family Noctuidae; genus Eugnorisma; species Eugnorisma glareosa. The sequence continues at coordinate 42,018,072 of OX387957.1, forward strand.
TTATGCTGATAATACTTATGCTATGCCATGAACGGCAAAGGATGCCTGATTTTTATGTCAAGGTTAACTGGTGATGACATTATTAACCATTTTAAAATATGAGCATTTGATGTTTGATCATAAGGAGGTGTCTGATGAGATGATCAGTTATAGAGAAGTATGGGAGAAAAAAAGGTAGGTATGGGAAGGAGAAGGATGAAATGTTTTTCAGGCAATAAAACGATATAAAGAATATCTGTATATTTATTTTTCCGATAAACAGACACAGGACAATATGATGTTGTTTTTTTTTTATCAAGAGTAACTTCAAGTACAATAGTGGCATATTAGGTGAGCCACGAACTAAGCATCGTTAGAATCTACAAGCTCTCAGGAATGTTGTCTCACAATGTTGAAATGGTATCATCCAGTTGGGGTATTAAAGAATAAGATAAGATGAGATTTGAATTAAACATATTCTTCTGAACACAAAATAAGATTGAATAAACATTTTTACATTCATTGGGCTTGTGGTATGGTTATTTAGTAGTTAAAACTAAAACATTGACTATATAATAGAACAGCGCGGTCCGAAAAATAAATGCATTATGAACAATTGTAGTGAGTGCATCAGTGTGTTCCACGACTATAATATTTCAGATCACGCGACGAAGATCTTATTCACAACAACATCTTATACTTATACCTACATTCATAAGCAAATAAAGATCTGATTATGACACTTTATGAAAGTTCTTGTTCGATACGTTTTTTGCGTGCTCTTATAATAGCGGACTTTTACAAAAACGGCGTTTTTTTAGTGATTTTGAGATACAATACCACTCCAGGAACACTAAACAAGTGTGCATTGTCCCGGTTCCGTCCCACATCAATCAGTTAATTTTCCATATGGAAAAAGCCCAATTTCAAAGCATGGTTAACGGTTAAGTTTGACGAGTATGGGACTTTTATCGTTAAATACAGCCGCTATGGTTGTCTCGCATAAATGAAGAGGCCAAGCATACGTAATATGACACGATTATACGTTGTTTTCAAACGTGAGTACGTATGTTTTTTTTCCAACTGAACTTACTAATGATATTATTATGAGTGTGTTATGCACTATATGTAACCACTATTGTTATTAATACTACAACATTAACTTTTGGTGGCGATACTCATCCTTTTAGGACAAGTTAAAAAGAAAAAAAAATATATTAAGTTGACATTAATTTCACTTAACCTATTTTTACTAGACTAACACTGCTCGATATCTAAGAATTCGTTGTATTAAAACACACAACGAGGAAGATTACATTAAGCATAAATAATTTTGTTTTTATTTTGATTAATAAACATTTTATTCACAGAGAAATATATTAACATAATTTACAAGATACTAAATAAAATTATGATGTAAATATTATTATCGACTTAAATAATAACATATACATATATATAATATACATATATATAAAATTTATGTTATTATAATTTTTTATATAAACATACATATATATAAAAAATGATAATAACATAAATATAAATTATACGACTTAGATAATAATATATATTTATTATTATATTTGCGTTTGAGTAGCTGCCTCTCTCAAGAAGCCTGTTCACCGATATGTTAGACCCTGTAACCGATATCGGTGGACGTAACAAATTACATTTTTTTAAATAAACAGTAACATTGTTGCTTATTTACATAATAACATTTACACATACATTTCAATTAATTCATTAAGCTAACAAGTATCTGACAATAAGCGTTACTAATAACTAATGCACCAAGAGGATAAACCAGTTTCTTACGTCACGAGCGCAATTTTAAGTCCTGAGCGAAGCAAGGGACTAGAATCCTATGAGCAGTGAGGGATTTAAGCTCGCCCAGTACGAAGACTCCTTTATCCTCGAGGAGCATACTCTACTTTTCACACCTACTGCGAGCGAGTAAATATCAATTCGATTTTTGAAATATGGCGTCGTGCACCAACCTACCGCAGAGGAGCGCCAGTGTTAATAGACTGAAATGTAGTAAAAAAAAATTGCAGACGATTAACAAGCCGTTTTACATTGTTACTAGTTTTGCTAGTCTACGGTTAGTAATTCTAAAAATTGTTAAAAATCTTTCAGTTTCAATAATGTTTGAAGTAGAAACAGAACTGGTGAAATGTAGGTTAACCACTGTCTAGTACTTCGAGGATTACAAGTCTGATATATAAGAGGTAGGGTACAAAAAAAATCGATATCGACAATAACAAAATCGTTGAGTAGGGTGAGATCGAGTTTATAAAGGGAAAGTTGATAGTAAAGCAACATGAATTAATACGAGCTAACAAACTATGAATTCTTCTCTAAATTGTCACAGATACTCATCGATTGAATGTTAATAAATATTAATTTATTAACATTCAATTTACAAACTACAGCTTCCGATAATTAAAACTGTAATTAATTTAAACTATTTCCTGAACTTTCATCATCTGTATCTATTGTTAGCTGAAGCTCGTTACTTGTATCACTAGCCTCTTCATCAGAAATTACTTTGATTTCATTGAGATTCGGGTAATACGAGAAAATGCGCCGAGAGCTTGTGGGTGTTGATACTACCGGCAATAACTCTGTAGATGATGAGGGTGCGGTCAGTGACCCTTTGGGTGATGCGGCTGCCGGCAGAGCCCCTTTTTGTGGTGAGCTTGTGGATGTTGAGGCCGTGTGAAGTGAAATTGTGGGTAAAACTTCCTGTAATGATTGGTTGGTTGGTTCATCTGCTGGTAGTGAGCGCGTGGTTAGTGGGCTTACGGTCAGATAGAGTTTGGGTGTTGAGGCTTTGGGAACTAACGCTGCTGGTAGTGTGGTCGCCATTGGCGGGGATGCGTTTGGTGGCATGACAAAAATTGGAGATATAACTGGTGAGAATTTGGGTTCTGAACCTTCTGTTTCCTCCTCTGGTAGTGTGGTCGCCATTGGCGAGGATGCGTTTGGTGGCATGACAAAAATTGGAGATATAACTGGTGAGAATTTGGGTTCTGAACCTTCTGTTTCCTCCTCTGGTAGTGTGGTCGCCATTGGCGAGGATGCGTTTGGTGGCATGACAAAAATTGGAGATATAACTGGTGAGAATTTGGGTTCTGAACCTTCTGTTTCCTCCTCTGGTATTGTGGTCGCCATTGGCGAGGATGCGTTTGGTGGCATGACAAAAATTGGAGATATAACTGGTGAGAATTTGGGTTCTGAACCTTCTGTTTCCTCCTCTGGTAGTGTGGTCGTCATTGGCGAGGATGCGTTTGGTGGCATGACAAAAATTGGAGATATAACTGGTGAGGATATGGGTTCTGAACCTTCTGTTTCCTCCTTTTCCATTGAAGTATCTCTTGCATTTTCAAATATAGCCAAAATTTCTGATGTTAAATCAGTAGGATCTCGTGACTTAGGTAGCACAGCCGTGGGTAGTTGGGATGTGGGTAGTGGATATATGGGTTGTGAGGTATTGCGAGATGAGGTTGTGGTGGTTGAGGGTCTGGGTGTGAGTCGGACTGACCGTAGTGGAGATGGACATGGATATGGTGCATTAGGCGGTAGTAACTTCATCGTCACTTCCCCGTGAAGTGTGGTATAGGATCGTGTCCATGTCTCCGGAGTCGCTAATCGGGAACGTTTTGATTTTTGATTTTTCTGTTTTGGAGACTGCGGTCGTTTAAAAATATGTTGCTCCATCTGAAGAAAATAGAGTTAACTTATACTGTAGTTGATATCGTAACGTTTAAAACGTCAACCAGCAACTCAACCGTGATATTCATCGATATACGAGTAATGCCGAGGCATCTCATGGTGACGCGTAAAGCGTATTCTAACGGAAGTACGTTACCTGAAACAATAGACACATTTTACTTAAAAAAATACAGGATTTAATGTTATCAGCACTAGTACTAGTAGTATTTGTTGGTTGGAATAACAAATACTACCAGTAGCCCTCCAGCAGTGTCCTGAGAGGGTTCAAGCCTAGACAAAACCATAATGGACTCAAACTTTCACCCTGGAATATGCCACGCTCGATCCTTATCGTTTCAGTGTTCCTCGGGATCTGGCGACATCCTGGATAGCAAAGAACCAACCTCCAGTGCCCCTTACGTGATATCACGACGGTATGCAGAGTACTATACTATCTACTTAATAGAACTCCAGCACCCTCATATGCCATGTATGAGGCACCGAATCATACCCCTTCTTATAATCTATCCAACATGTCGACAGATCGCTTCGGGAGCAACGGACCTGTTGGCTACTAGCCATATTAATGAAGAGGAGCTCCTTAGTACCGCGCGACCTGACTACATCCATACTAAAAGGCAGAAATAATAGAATTACTCTCAGTTTTTTGTTGGAATTTAGCTCTCAAAATGGATATAAGAACTTTGTAAAACGTTGGTAAAAAAGTGATCGGTCCATAATTTTTAGACTCCGCAGTACAACCTCATCATCAACCTCATCTCCTCACAGATAATGTGACGGATTGATTCGCCTGGACGGTGGCATGCCCGACATATGTCAACCGTGCCGTCCTTCACAATAAATCTCCGGTAGTTATTCGTTATCATAACTTCATCCATAATTGCACAGACAAAACCTTCGGTTTCTCCGAAGAGGTCCCCGGAACGTAGCCAGGCTACGGACGCTGATAGGTCTACATCGGGCCCATGTAGGGCCTGGAAAAAGCGTCCGTGAAGCTCCTTACTCTGCCATACCTCCCTGCGGTCGTTAGTGTCAAGTACTACAGGTTTGCGCCAGTTCTCTAAGGAGAGCGGGGTTAGGCCCTTGTCCACTGCGACCACATCTCGATGCATCCCCATGTCGGGGTCTAGGAAATATTCCCTGAGACTGCATATCTCGCGATAGTGGAGAATCTTAGCGTTTAAAAAGCCTCGACCCCCACACCTCCGCGGGATATACAGTCTCATAACCGAAGAACGTGGGTGATGCATTCGATATGTCGTCAACAATGTGCGGACTTTCCTATCCAGAGCGTCTAGTTCTGTTTAAGACCATTTGAGTATGCCAAAAGAGTACATCAAAACCGGCATGACCCAACCGTTGAAGGCACGCACCTTATTTCCGCCTGATAAAAGACTATTAAATACTTTTTTCAGGCGGCCAAAGAAGCGCTCCTTCAGCGATTTCTTCATGTCAGCAACATTGATGCCCAGCGCTTCCGACATACCCAAATACTTATAGGTTTCGGTTGCTGAGAGGGATCTAAGATTTGTGGAATCCGAGAGCTGGGTTCCCACAGATTCCATAATCTCCCCTCGCTTTACATGCATGACCGCACATTTGTCCACACCAAATTCCATCCTGATGGCACTACTGAAAGTTTGAGTTACCTTCAGTAGCTCCATCAGATGCAAATCGTTGGGGGCAAAGAGTTTCAGATCATCCATGTAAAGGAGGTGAGATATAACTTGACCACCTCTCTTCAACCGATAGCCTAGACCTGAATCCTCCAGCAGCGTGCTAAGAGGATTCAAGGCTTAGCAGAACCAAAGTGGACTTAAACTATCACCCTGAAATATTCCTCGCTCTATCCTTATCGGTTCGCTATTCCTCTGGATTTGCTGACATCCTGGATAGCGAAGGACTGTCCTCCATTGCCCCATACATGACATCAGGAAGGTGCGCAGAGTTGCATCAACTTTATACAACTCTAGCACCCTCATGAGCCATGTATGTGGCACAGAGTCATAGGCCTTCTTATAATCTATCCAACATGTCGACAGATCCCTTCGGGAACGGCGAACCTGTTGGCTAATGGCAATATCAATGAGGAGTAGCTCCTTAGTACCACGAGACCCGTTCCTACATCCATTTTGAGAAGCGGACATAACAGAATTTTCGTCAATATGTTTAGTGATTTTAGCTCTCAAAATGGAGGTAAGAACTTTATAGACCGTCGGAAGACACGTAATAGGTCTATAATTTTTGGGTTCCGCAGTACTACCCGATTTATGGAGCAGGTGGGTTATTCCAGTTGTCAGGAACTCGGGGAGCGACCCTGACTCTAAGGCTGATTGGAAACGGGCCGCCAAGCGAACGTGTGATCTTTGGATCCACTTAATCCAAAAGTTATGCAGTCCGTCCGGTCCTGGAGATTTCCAATTAGGTAAAGGACGGACTGCATGAGCTACATCTTGGGGGCTGATTGTGATCGCCCCCATTTCTGGTATTGGATCGCACGCTCGCTCGACCTCCCCAGTCCATTCGCCCTCGGTATGACTGACAGGCACCGACCAGATGCTGCGCCAGAAGGAACACATGGTGTCATCATCCGGTAAGCACGTGTCAGACACACCTTGGTCCGGTCGCTCCCAAGCCCTATAAACCCACCTTTCATCGCTTTGGAATGTGCGATTCTGAGTGTATCGTTCCACCCGTCGCTTATACCTACGAATACGGTTTGCCCATGCATACACTTTCTGCTTCAGGAAGTCGATGCGCTCTGTGACACGGGACATGTAATCTCGAGGACTGATATCAGTCCCCGAAATGCCCGCCTCACAAAGCGCATCACTCGAGGGCGAGTGTTGCCCTCCCTGAAGCAGATTAGTTTGCCGATGAGCGCTCTGGCCCCACCAATACGTCGTTCAATCCTGTACTGCCAAGCTGGTACGGCTGGTTTCGGTCGTGTAGCTCTGTCATACGGAAATTTGACATGAGCTAGACGACATGCCGCAACAGCCGCACAATACAGGATTGAATGAGCATCGGTGAGGTCTTCGCAGTTGTCAAAATAGTTTGACAACTGCGAATCCAGAACAGCCACCAGCACCCTATTTTTGTTATGCATGGGCAAACGAAGTATGCGTGGCCTAAGGTCGGATTGCATGAACCGATATTCTCGAATCGCACCCTCCAAAGCACTCCTCATTTCCTCACTGCACTGGGTACTTACATTAGTAACCATGTCATTACTCACGTCGTTATCGCGATCTGGTAGTGTGGTAAACTGTGGTGGTACCACAGCCTGCGACGGCGTACCAATGACATAGCTAGAGTATAATAATTATTATTTATTACAAGAACACATACTTTTCATATTTAACATCGCCGTGATATTATGTTTTTATGTGACATGATTTCAGAACGTAAGCAGACTATGCAAACTGTAAGATGCCATGTTGAATAAAATATGGCCATAATTGAAAAACTATTGCTGGTCTATGACCATAATAGGTACAATCGGTTGTTTTAAGGTGAATGCGTAGTAGTAGCCCGTAGGTATTATAGTCTGCGCTAATCAAAAAATAAATAATTGAGAAACAACATTATTTTGGGTGTGGCTTCTGTTAAAGTAACCGTAATCTACCTATATAGACATTGTAAAATAAAGATATTTTTCTGATCTAAATACCACTAAAGTAAGCACCAAGCCTAGGCTTATTTGAAACTTCATTGATTTACAAAAGTACAGAACTTAGTAGGCACATAACTGGTAATTAAATATTTAGATTAATAATTATAGTAGTTTAGGGAACATGACATTAAGCGAGTAAAGTACCTATAGTAATATACTATTTTGCTTGCTTAATGTGTTAATAATCTTACAATGTACAAACTAAATAGACAATGTACTACTTACATGAGATATTTTATTGAATCCTTAGATTTATTAATAGATAGATACTGGGTAGAATGACTCCGCTCACTCCAAAATTTATGGATCGATGGAACGTCACCTGAAACAATAAGTTATTCACTGACAAAGTTCTGTTTTCGTTTTTGCTAAAGATGTAAATCAATAAAATTAAAGAGATGACAATCTCAGGTATCTGTCAAAAATGGTTGGTGTGTGGCAATGTCATGTCAATGTTGCCGCTTATTAAATTGCAACACTACTAAAACAGTAGCAATTGAATTTTTCAGACAAAATAAGAAACAAACCATTAGCTACTGAAAATCTGTTTTACAAATGACACTAGAGCATGTAATAAGTCTAACCCCCTAACCCCAAATAATTTCAAAATTCAATCTGAAATAAATTTAAATGTCTGACTGAAATGGATAGTTCTTTTTTTCGTTATATTTTACGTTGTTACGTTTATATTTTATTTTTTAATAGCTTTGTTACCTTCAAATAAGGCATCATTTACCAATAAAATTAATATGTTAAAGTGAAAGACTTTAACATAATAATTTTATTTTTTTCACGAAAACAACGCAAAAAAAAATAGTTAGTGTTGCACTTGTAATAGTGTCTCATGAAGAGTAGAATAAAACTACAATTCACTGATACGAGCAGCCTGTCCATCTATCTGGTCCCTCTATATTAACGGGAACAAATAATTCTTATTAGAATTATCCAAAAATATGATATTTCTGTTATATTATTTAATATAAATATGAGCTTTTTGTGAACCTCTTATCATTCCCATTTTGGTTAACTAAAGTCGTAGGCTATTCCAAGTAATTGTGACCAATTAGACAGCACCAGGCGGAGCTGGTTTTAACCGGTTCAATAAAAAGTATAGAATTTTCTTGTACCAATCAGAGCTGATTACATGTGTCACCGCTTGTAAGTCAGGCCAGTCAGGGTTACTGATTGCCGTACCATTCTTATCTAGAGAAAAGCTATTCAAATGCATGGGCATTTATTTTCATAACATTCATGTTAGAACATCAATTTGCATATCAGGAAACATTTTTGCATACAATAGTATTTTACATACTAAGACAGTTCAAGAAGCTCCTGGACAATATTCAAAACATTGTTTGTACACACAAAATAACAATGGTACACAAGAGTTTGGATTTAGTATTAACTACTAAAAGACAAAATAAGAAGAGACATTTTTTTCACAACATTTATATTAAAAATATCAATTTGCATAGCAGAAAACAGTTTTGTATACAATAGTATATTTTTTAGACTGTAACATTACAATAAGCTCTTGGACAATATTCAAAACATTGTACACAAAATAAAAACAGTACACAAGAATATGAATTTAGAATTAACTACTAAAAGAAAAATAAGAAGAGACATTTATTTTCACAACATTTATATTAAACATCAATTTGAATAGCAGAAAACAGTTTTGTATACAATAGTATATTTTTTAGACTGTAACAATACAATAAGCTCTGGGACAATATTCAAAACATTGTTTGTACACAAAATAACAACAGTACACAAGAGTATGAATTTAGAATTAACTACTAAAAGAAAAATAAGAAGCGACATTTATTTTCACAACATTTATATTAAACATCAATTTGAATAGCAGAAAACAGTTTTGTATACAATAGTATATTTATTAGACTGTAACATTTCAATAAGCTTCTGGACAATATTCAAAACATTGTTTGTACACACAAAACAACAATACGAGAGTATGAATTTAGAATTAACTACTAAAAGACAAAAAAGAAGCGACATTTATTTTCACAACATTTATATTAAAACATTAATTTGCATAGCAGGAAACAGCTTTGTATGCAATAGTATTATAAACGTGACAGGAAAACAAATAAACAAAACTAGAAACATAACTAGAACAAATAATGAGAAACCGTTAGGCGGATAGTCAACAAGCACGTTCATCCATGGTGACCACACTGCACATTCCATTTGCATCGTCTAGTATTCAATGGTGGGTTCCCCTGAGCTTGTGCAGTAGCTGACTCTGCCTTACTAGAGTTTGGTTCCTCCTTGGAGGTCTGATCCGTATTTGAAGTGTGATCCGTCTCTGAATTGCCATATTTATTGTTCTTTGAGGTCTGATTCTTAACTAAGGCAAGTTTACTTAATGCCTTTAATTCAGCTCTATCCTCGAGGGAGAGTTTCTTGAACGCAGCAGTTAATTGTTCCATTCCATGCTTTCTTCCATTTCGGTTTATTTTATTCAGATTAAGTTTTTTCTTGTCTCGTTTGTTTTCGTTCATTATTCTGTAACAAGTTACATTTAATTAAAAGTATCAAAAAACCCGACTACAAATTGTATTATGTGCCTATATACAGAGTGAATTTTACAAATGGGCGTGGATGACCAAAAGTCATGCCATGAGTCAGTCAGGCAGTCAGTCAGGACTTTTTTATTTATTTATAAAGATTATACAACATGTAACAGAGTAAACGCAAAATCTCTTAAGGGGTCATTGTACTCATCATTATGAACAACTTTCACTATTGGACCAACACTGAAATCGCGAAAATAAATCGTCTGTCTGATACATTTCTGTGCGCATTACTCGACAAAATGTACTGAACAGCTGATTTTTTTTTCGCGATTTCGGTGTTGGTCCCGTAGTGCAGCATTTTTTATTGATCATATTGTTTCGGATTTGGCCATCATCGCCCACTTGGAAAATTCAGCCTGTATAAAGGGACAAGACAAGACCCCTATCGAAGCCAAAAGGCACTTGTTCTCTCCGATATTGCTCTTTTTTTTCTTTTATACCATACCTTGGAACCTTCTAGTTACGGAGATATTGGGGATCAAAGTTCCAACTTTTTAACAAGTTTTTTTTTATACATATGTGTAATGTAAGAACTTTACTTTAGACACCCCCGTACTATTCAATCCATCTATCAGTACAGTACAGCTCTACCATAAAACGTGTTATTTCACCCAAAAAAAAAAAAATCGTATCCCACCAATATTTTTTGCGTAAAGTTACTTAAAATGATGTACTTAATGCTTGGTTAACGGCTTCTGTTACACCCTGTATATATTATATCTCTATAATATAATCATAATAATACAAAACACACACACACAAAACATCAACAAACAAAAAACACCAATACACACAAAAAAACAAAACACAAACACCAAAACAAAAAACAACATCGAAAACAAAACCAAACGAACAACAAACAAAAAAAAATTACGTAGCAAACACTGTGAGGAAACCTGCATGCCTGAGATATATTACTTGACGGCATGTATAGCCAAGTCAGAGGCCCATGGGCGGCCTAAAACTCTGACACCAGGTTAAACACTAACTACATGATAAAGAAGAAGATCATAATAATATCTATAAAACCTCCTTTAAATTTCCTTAACTTTGATACCCTATTCGATATGTATGGTTAACAAAAAATAAATTAACGACTTACAATTTAGCAAATACAATTTTAATCATCGAAAACCATCCAGTTATTTGGATCATACGAGGTAATAAAGAAGTTTACAAACATACAAGATATGCGCGAAAAACATAACCCTTCCTTGGCAGTCGGGTAAACAGACAACAAAAAAAATATTGAATCATATCAAATTGACGACAAATATACGTATATTCAATGGTAGTTGGAAAATTCTGAATAATGCGAATGATCAATAAAACCAGTTGAGTTTATTTATGAGTAGCTATTAGTACATATAGTTATATGTAGTCAGCGGCCTTCAGTCACGTGAAATTATTATAAAACTAGCTGTGCCCGAAACTTCGTCCGCGTGGACTTAGATCTTTCTCAGTCAGTTATTAGAAAAGGCAACATGACTTTATCTGTTCGTTATTATGACAATTTACACCATTTTTTTCGTGTTTGTTGATTCGGCAGGTTATAAACTTGATTCCACCTCAAAGCATTTATTTCAAATAGACCCGTAACAAAGATGATGATAGAGATCTAAGTCCACGCGGACGAAGTCGCGGGCACAGCTAGTATCTAATAGTACGGGTCGGTTATTGTAAAATGATGAAATTACCAAGCCTTTTGATGCCGATTGATGGTAATAGGCTCGTCCCTTATTACATGGGACTTAAACATTACTGGCATAATGTGGGTGTTACTATTAATGGTACACCTCTACCTAACCCTTCTGGGAAATACAGGCAAATGTTATGTTACAGTAATATATGTATATTGCAGCTTCATATAGCGTACTTTCCCATTGATAGTCATCTTCTAATGGACCCTTGTCGGCATTATGATCTTATTTTGTTGCGCGAGTTATTTACATTCTATGATATTTCCTAAGATATTCATCTAAATTAAAAAGGCAATTAATATTTATTTTGATAAGGGATAATTTACGAGAAACAATAAAAACTTTATTATTATTATTATAAGGATTAATACAATGTCGGTAAAAACACCTTCGCAAATAAAGCATTAATAGTATTGACCAAATTTTAAAATCATAAAAATGGTTATTGTTAGTCAACCTTTAAAGTTAGGTATGTGCTGTCGGAGATTTTTTTAAGACCTTTTTAAGACATAATTTATTTTTGTGTAACTTTAACCGTCTACGCAGCACAGGCAAAAAAAACTCTCAAAAAGAATAATTTTTACCCGTTTTTGCAATATTTTTCATTAATGCTCCGCCCCTATTGGTTGTAGCGTAATGATATACCTATAGCCTTCCTCGATAAATGGGCTATCCAACACTAAAAGATTATTTTCAATTCGAATACAAACAGACCCTGCAATTTTATTTACTTGTTTGATTTTGGTACGGTTCATAAGCCAACCATGATTGTTTATTGTTAAACTTTAAATGAGTTTTTGGAGTATGTTGCAATGTACACTGACACACTATGGTTACAATTTTCCTACTGCGTCGTGGAAAACAAAATCAAAATTGATCCAAATAGTGAATAAGGTCCGAGTATTTTCTAATTTTATTTAATTCTTTAGTGTGGCAATCAAGTGGTCCACATATTTAAAATCGTGAATCCGGGAAATCTGGTTTGTATTTGGAAAATCAGTAAATATTGATGCATGCATGCATGCATTCATACGGTGAGTACGTAAAGCATGCTTGCCGTCCTCCAAGCATGTCTTCTACAAAGCACCATGTTTGGGATTGCTTTAAAAGGGTACTATGATTTCTGACTAAGTATAGAAAAAAAAACACTAGATTTTACTTAAACCTGGAGCAATTTTAATTTTGTTAGTCACACAGTGAGAATAGGTATGATGATTTTAAGAGAAACTTATAAAAAGTAACTAAACTACGGGCCTATATGGTGAGAATAGATTCTGAACTGGGAACAACAATGGCCCTATTCATTATAACGTTTATTATAAGCTACTACTCACCTGGTGTTGATTTGTGAAACTGTAAACCTTAATTTATATTGTAACTTGAAGACAAATGCAAATCGTGCTCCGCAGTAGTTTTGGAAAAACGATTGATCGATCTGTTTGTCTGCGCATGTGCAGGTTTAAAACAACATACACCGATATTATTGTATAGATGCGTAAGGCTGTTATGCACTGAATGTAATCTGCGAACTCGTCCTAGCCACACTAAGTACGTGAAATGAAAAAGGCAAGCTGAATCGATTGTAAACCTTATTTTTACTGATTATAGAATCTATAGTATCTTATCGATCAGTCAGTGCGTTTATAATTCGAGATTTGTTTCTCGTCATCAGTTTCTGAGGATCTCTTAACAAACAAAATCTTTAGTTTTGAATCACACACCTACACACAGTTATTAATTATAGTTGTCTTGTATAAACTGCCAAACAGGTAAGAGAATATTATGAAAAAACATAATTATAAATACATACATAATAAGCTGCGGCACTCCAAACCTAAGTTTGGCGGACGAAAGCTTCGTCGATGTTTAAAAATAACCCGATTGTTACCAAGCGATTTTTTGTATCAATGAACGGATAATAATAAACCCCTTCCTTTCCATCCACCCGGTAAAAAACCAAAAAGAGTTTTTAATCCTCGCCGAAAACATTCATACAAGAGCCTTCAACCGCAAGCTTACTCTTAAAATTTTTCTAATGAATAGGAAAAAAAATCATAACAAGCTAATATTTCGTCCGCAAACCTATCATATGCTATACTAATAGTAATTCGAAAAAACTCTTCGAGTCAATTCATGAATAAAGTAGTTAGTGGTCTCGTATGAACTGTTAGTGCGAGGAGTATGAACGCACCATTACGTATTTTTATTGACCCCTGATACGTTTCGTTGCACTGTTAAAATTATGCAAAACATTTAAAAATAACATTAAGAATAGTTATCAATCAAAAATTCAAATTTAATTATGACATTAAAATAAGTTTTTACTAAAGTCCAGTGGGGTAATTACTAAATAAAATAGAAACAAAATGTCTGAAATAGTATTTTTACAGGCGATGTTTCTGGAACCTAAAACTATCCTAGTTTAGCCGAACAATCAAAATGTATAATCGACTAAAACTGAAACGGACAAATATAATCGTAACTTTTTTTTTTTCGAAATCAATTTTTCTTATTAGTTTTGTCTATTATTACATCTTTTAACATCTAGCTCTCCTGTTTATTCAAGACGACGACAGTTTTAGTTATTGGCCAGACAATGTAGTGGTGGCGCCCGGGGACTTGACCCCGACTAGGTGTAAAGGTATTTACGTAGCGTTGTTATTAATATACAAAAGTATATGAAAAAATTGGCCATTTATATATTGTATTGAAATTTTTAACCCATATAAAATATTAGTTTTCTAACTGAAATATGAATGACCGATAATACCTGTATAATATATGTTTTCTGTCGCAACTGTCAATAGTTTTATGTATTGGTAACCTTCGCAATTAATTGCAGCGCGCACCTGTCGTCTGACATCTCTTATCTATGTAGAAAATTAAATAAAGGAATTACAAATCACTAACACTATTTGTGGCAGCGTGAAATCTTGTAAGATTACAATCTGTTGAAAGTTGAGTTTGTGTGATTTTCGAACTATCCAGTGCAACAGGCGTTAAACCATTTCAGGCGACGCCATTTCCAAAACATTTATTGACAACAACAAAAAAACCCTCTTCTCAAGGGCGATCGTTATCATCGTGCATCATCAGTGATTAAGAGGAAAGTGACTATTGGTGTGTGACACCCATCAGACAGCTCTTCCACTTCGCAATAAAATAGAAGCTCCACTTCCATATACAACGACTACTAGACCAGTCTCATAGAATTTCCACTTCGTTTGAAGAGTTCGCATATTTTTTTGGGTTGGAACTGCAGCAGCAGAAAACAGCGATAAGATCGTTGGAGCGTAGAAGGTCACAATAGGATCACCAGAAGAGTCCCCGCCCTAAAGAGTTTCCTTCGTGCTATTAGTGAGTTTTCTGTTTCGTAACAGTTTTCACTTTTCTTTAGGTATGTGATATGATTTTTAATTAAATCAACTTTATTTTTTTTCGTTTTTTTAAGTAGAAACTTTTTATTTTGTGTACAGATTTAAAAATGGGTTTTCTACAATTTGTGCATGCGTACGCCAAATTTCAAAGCGAAAATCCTGAGCACACTATCTATAATAGAGAATCATTTACTTGTAAAAACCTAATAGGGGTTAGTGAAAAAGTGATGTGGAAAGGAGTGGTTAGTTTGTTGGATTTCGTGGATGTTGTTTATTTAGTTCTATCTGATAAATGAAAATGAAGTATGTTTAATGCACATATTGGATTCTTTTAGTATACCTCTTTGCTATCTATTAATGTGGATTTTTAAAAGAATACTTATTCCTTTGTAATTAGCGATTTAAGAAAATTAAATATTACTTAAATGTACTAATTGGCTGTAGATGGTAATATTTTTTTAGCATATTTAGCAAAACATTTGTGTTTTATGTTGTATAAATAAATGTTATGATATATTTTATTAAGAAATATATTACAAAAAACTTACTCCACAAATCGATATTATAAGTCCCTGATTCATAAAGTAGTTGTTAAAGATAAATCAATATACCGCGATACCGCGTCGCGTCTTTGTGATTTAGCTAAGCATCATTTGTGTTGCTGTTCGTGGTAAATTTCAATACTAAATATTAAATACCTCAAGATCCTCGCCCTGTTAGTTTCTTCACACACTTGCACACTTCATGGCACTGTCTGTTTTTATTTGCATGATTTGCCATCTTGCCGGTCTTGTGGACGCGACAAAACCATTTAACAATCCAAACAGAGTCAGCCACCACTTTTAAAACTCATCTAAGTCTTCAAATACTGTAGCATACACTCGAGTAGGTACTCAATACAAAACTCATATCATTGTACTAGTAGAGCTTTTTAAAGAAACACAGGTTTTAACTATTTCACTTCAAATTATTGGTATTGCACGAACGCTTGGCAGTCTGCCAACGACGCAGTCGCTTAGGGTGTGATTAAACCGTGTGCATAATAATATATGCAGATATACGTACTTCATTTTAGCTCTCTTTCCTTCCTGCTAATTAGCTTTACCTATTGGTGAGACAAGGACGTTTTGAAACAATTATATAGTTACTCAAAGACACCCCAAACATGTCACTGCTACTTTATTGAACGGCGGAACACTGAACCTACTCTACCACGTGACGTTTAAAGAGTGTCTCGGCTACCAGGGCGACAGAAATTGTTGCCATGCAAGGTGATCCGACTACGCAGTTGTAATGATGCCGACGTGTGAATGACGTCGGGCCTAAGCGTCATTTGTTTTTTTTTAACTAGTATTTCACTTGCTTTGTTATAAGTTATATAACTTACCTTGTTAGTTGATATGTATGGGTTAAATCTAGCTATAAAATTTCAAACCTTTTCCCCTCAACCGATTGAGCTTTAATTTTGCACACATCTTTGGTTTTGGTTCAAATACATTTTTATGACAGACATGACTTGATCCTGCAGCCAGGATCACTGCACGGGGGAACTCCTCAACGGTTAATAGCACGGACACGAAACTTCGTATACGCTTTCAATGTAGTTATGCAAACCTAATTTTATCTTTTCGTTTTAGCTAAAGACTGTTTTTTTAAGGTATTTATTTAAAAATAATTTACTAATTCGTTACTGGTGGTTTATTAAGTCGTTACTCGTTATTCTCAACAACTATATCTAATACAACAAATATGTCTATCTATTCTATTAATTAAATAATTTTCCACCACATTTTCATTTACTTGAATTTTTCCGAATTTAAATGTAGAGGCTAAGTGTATACAATATTAATTGTTTGTACACTTAAAAAAATTTGAATTGATTAACGATTAACGTTTTACATTTTCACAAACATTTTTTTCACGAGAAAATCGCTTTTGAATTTTGCTAGATGTTAACACGTAGCAAAATTCATTTCATTGTCACATTTCATTGTTGGTGACTACAACATAACAACTTATTGAAATATGTATGTACTCGTAAGAGTTTGGTCGGTGTGTAGAGGATGCTATCCCCACCACTCTCGTGTTGCATAGCTGTACCGATGTATGCACCTACATCCGAATGGGAACACAGTCGGCACGTCAGACGGCTCTGCGGGCTCGGCCAAGGCGGCCAAGCTCGCCCAGCTGTCTGATAAGACTGGAAACTGGCCAAGTGAGGCCAAATATGAAACTCTTGGCTTATCTTAATTTTTTTTTTGTGTAATTCTTAATTAGCGAAATATTGTAATTTGTAATTTTTAGACGCTTATATAAGCTTGGTAGCAAATGTTGTACCTATTCAGATTTTTTTGACTTGTCAGAGGCTTAAATTTATTCACAAAGGTGCCTAAATTGCAAATAAGAGATTATTTACAATTTAGGCACGAAATAAAAACCGAAAAATGACAATTTGTATCATACATATATTGAGCTATTAATCTATTATACTTAGCGAATAAGAAAATTACTGTATTTAACTGTGTGGTAGTTGGGTAATTAAATCGATGTTTTTTTCTTTGTTTAGTGGAAGTAAAAAACGGAAGAAACACTTTGTTTGTTTTTAGAGATTTTAAAATCAACAATTTAACTTCATTATGTAATGTGTATGGTGTAGTTATATTAAATATCCATTAATTATATTTAAATTGCATATTATTCCAAAAACATATATATTAATAAAGACATTCAGTGTACCTATATATTATTATACAAAGATTTTTATTACATGCCTACTAGAATTATAATCCAAAAATACGTCCATACAACTTATTTTCTTTGTACGAAATGTTTATAATAATACCAGCCTATTGCTGTCCCACTGCTGGGCAAAGGCCTCTTCTCAACAGAGAAGGCACGAGCATTGATCACCACGCTTGCTCAAGACGGGTTGGCGATTTCAGACTTTTATAAGTCCAGGTTTCCTCACGATGTTTTTCCTTCACCGATGTCTTTCATGTCCAAGATAAAATACGAAAGTAGGAAATGTTTACCTTACAGTAATCTTTGCGCAACGAAGTAACATAAAAATGAGTTTATCATTGCTTTTACCATAATCCGCTACACGGGGAAGCCACAAGAAGATCTCAGCCTAGATAAAGCGACGATTCTCATAATCGACAGTGTCAAGCTTAGTTCACCAAATACAGTCCTACCAAAGACTATTTTTCCTCTGTTTTTCCTAATTTTGCATCACAGGGTATTGATTCTCATTGTTAATTCAATGATGACAGAATAAAAATATAACATCAACCAACTTATCAGTGCAGGCGGGAAAACACAGTACTAAAATAAATGTACCAAGTTTGACTTAGTGATGTATTTTTGCTTGACAAGCTGCGCCGCCTTGAACTGCACACTTTAAGTTGGCATACTTAAAACTATGAGACTGCTTGCGTATTAATTGTCATCTGTCAAGCAAAACTACAGTACCACGGGGATCTTTTAGCATCGCAACATTGACAGGTTACGTCGTCAGTGAACATTTCTGAAACATATAAATATTAGACCAAACTTAATGCATTTCCGCTGTTTCTAAACCAAGTAGCATGAGTCTTTTGGCGCTTGAATGACATTGACAGGAGGGCGCGGTTGGTAAACATTTGTGGAAATTGTAGTGAAAAACAAAATAGCGAATTTAGTTCAGATTAAGGCCACGCGCCATATAACCATACAGCAATATTATAATATGGTTCTAGTTGCTACGTGCTACGATGTTGTAGCAAATTGCTACGTGCTACGACGTCGTAGCAAAGTGCTACGCGCTATGACGTAGCAAAGCGCTATGTGCAGTTTGACATCTTATCTTGTTTAAATATATGAAATAAACACATCTCAGTTCCAATAAGGGCTCGGAAAACAATACTTATTTAACTATACTTCGCCGATATGTATACACTTTGTAGCTCCGGCTTGACTCCAAGGATGCGTGCGTAGCGCACTCCACTGCAAATCATCGCAGACAGTTTCTCATATTTCGACTGAAAAAGTACTTACAGTACAAATGGCACATCCTGAGCAGACAGTCAATTGACCTTGCCTTTAGAAACTATCAATAAAGCAGAGCCAGCATCGTGGGTGGCCAGCTATTTACTGATTTAGCTTGTTACACAGTCGTAGCTGGTTGCTACGTACTTCGATGTCGTAGCAAAGTGCTACGCACAAGGGGTCTGACTATCTGTATACTTGCGATAAACAAGCAGGGAGTTCAACGAGTTCACCACTTTGTTGAAACTCACACCAATGAGTTTAATTCATTCGACCAGGTTTTCCTTAATTATATCAATTATTAAGAAAACAAAGAAATGTAGATAACCCATAAGGATCTGCACTGGATCTGTATTAGGATTAAGGGAGCTACAAATTTAATCTGGTTTGCATGATTTGGCACATCCGGGCCGCAGACTCGATTTCTGTGTATTTCGTTAGATCTCTGTTGAGGGCGCCATGATTAAATTTCGGTCATTAGGGTATTACTAAGGGAACAATAAATAAAACAACACGAGGGAAATACCAAAACGGCAGCCAAAAAAAAACATTTTATAGTAATAAATTAAAACAAATTACACGACTTAATTTCAGCTAGGAATCTTGTTGATACTTTAAAAGTCGTGGTCGTGGTGGTGGTCGGTGGTCGGTGGTTGTGGGGCAGTATTATGGTACACACATACTACTGCTGTTTCATTATCACAGTACTGATCGTCCATATTTGTAACGAAGTCTTCAGATTCCGCGCTACTAAAACTGCTGCCGTATGTTATGGCCTCGACAACACGACTTCAGGCGGATGCAGTGACTTTCTTAACGTTCAACACCAGGACTGGAGACCAAAACTGGAGTTGCATGGCGATTGTAGACTCGTCGTATAATCTGTAAAAGCAGAGAGAGTGAGATTATTTTACTTTATTTTGATATTCAGCTGCATTCGTTAAGACTGGGAGCTGATCCCAACATAGTTGGGGTAAGGTTAGACTAGGATGGGATATAGGACGATAGGATGATGATGAGATTAAGGCGAATGCCCCAGGGTACGCCGCGAAATCTAAAAGGTAATTATGAACTAAGAGAGATTTATTGACGACTAGCTTAAGCCCGCGGCTTCGCCCGCGTGAAGTTAGATAATTGTCCTACGGGATAGTACTACCAGGATAAAAAGTATTCTGTGTGTTAATCCAGGTTATAAGCTATCTCTAAATTTCATCCAAATCTGATCTGTAGTTTTTGCGTGAAAGATCACCACCATCGTCGCCACATCGTGAAAGGTCCATCCATCAATCTTCACAAACTTTCGCATACATAATATTATAATGGGGGTATCAAGACCCTTAACGAAGCTGAAAGGCACTTGTTCTCTCCCCGTCATTGCAATCTTTTTTTTTATCTAGACTATTCCTGTTCCAACTATACCGTGAGTTTTTTTTTTAATACGTGTTTTTAATGTAAGATTTTAAACACCTCCAGGACCCCCGTACTGTCCAATCCATCCATCAGCACAATGTGTTGAGTGCGTTACATTGAGTCCTACCGTAAAACGGGATTTTTCACCCCAAAAAACAAGTCGTTGCCCGGCAATAATTTTTGCGTAAAGTTACTTCATTTTATGTATGTACATAATTCTTGGTTGACGGGTTCGTGAGGTCTGTTTACACCCTGTTTAGTAGGAAGTAGGATTTCAAAGATATGAATGTATTTTGTATGTACATACTTATTTTTAACTAAAATTCATACATCCCATAATTGAAATGACCCGAAAATTGCAACCTACTGGGAATGCACTTATGTTCTGACGTTTTTGTGCCCAATGTTTATGAGAAATAAAATATTTTAAATTTAAATGAATTTAGACGAAGCCCGTCCGTCCGTGTTTGGTTATATCAAGGTTGAACTATGCGGACGTATGTTTATTCAGTGACATTGGTCAAAACCCGCGAGAATGATCCAAGACTTCGAAACGCCCGCGCCTGTCCTCGCTTTTATTTTAATGTTCCTTTTACACCTTCCCTCAATGTGCAGAACATTTTAAACAAGTTAAAGTTAGTTTTACACTACACTTGGCGAGCCTAGTCTTTAAAACTGTCAAGAGTCACAAAGAGTATCCTTGAATTATCGCAAAATTTGAAATAATAGAAAACACATATTTATTTTTTATTTATTTATTGAATTATAAAATACGTGTACGTATTTTATGTGTCCGCTGTGTCCTTTCCATGACTCGATTCATGTTCGACTTACCTGTTATTTGTTGCCTGCGTGAAGGTCAGGTTACCAGCTTATTGCTGCCGCCGCGAAGCGCCAAGCTCACGTCCAACGACTTGAAATCTGGAAAGAACGTCATGAGCATTTTACCTCTGCTTACTAACAATGAAATTGGTCAACATAACAATTCATCAAATATTACTCTTATGAGATTTTCCAAGAAAGCAATCGCTTTCTTTAGGACACCCGGCCTATAACAGTTTTATAGAAAGTATAATAGATAACCATTATGTGACAGGATTAATCTTGCGCAAACACCTGCTTACAATAATGTAGACTTAACTATATGAGCCACCTATAAGCGCATCTAAAGCTAACTCTAACTGCTAACACCAAAAAGCCAAGAAAAGAGACAAGTGCTGCATTTAAGAGGATTGACTTTTCATCATCGTTATTTCTGATAGAAAGTGACTTTGTCTAGTCACTCAGAACCATTATTATTGTGCTGCACTGTAGTGTAGCAGGCGACCTATGCAGCACATAATATTACTAAATTTTTCACCGAAAAGAGCAATATTACGAGTATAATATTGCTCTTTTGGCACCGCTTATAGTTTCATATTCAAGTGTCAGACGTTTAAGTCTTCATAAGTATTTTGAAAAACAAAGGCCTCCTCTTTCTCCTTCTGAACCTCTCTGTTCTTCTGTCCACTTAGCATAAATCGTAAGATATACGTATACAAGCTCTATTACATCTACATGCACATGTAATTTTATTGAGAGAATACGCGCAAGATTGAACGCAGCGGGCACCTATTTAGCGTCTAGTATATCGTGCGTGGTACTCCTTGCCAATAAACTACAACAAACAAATAGCAGACTTTTTTTTAAATAGCCGATTCTGTGTTTGCAAAGAAATAAATTCATTTACACCGCCCATTGCCATTTATCACAATATAATCGCACTAAATGATTTGATTGAATGATTTTCGTGAAAAAATACGAATGAAAAGAAGTGTCTTAATTTATTTATTTATTTATTTATTTATTTAACACTTCAAGCACTTAGTACAGAGGCGGACTTAATGCCATAGGCATTTTCTACCAGTCAACCTTTGGGTGATGCAGAGACAAACATTGGTAGGTGTACCTATGAATAAACTACAAGGATATATAAAATACTATAAAATATATCAAAATACTATACATATATATCAAAAAATACATACATGTGTAAATAGACATTTACACAAATAAACTAAAATAAAAAGACAAACAATGGAGAAAACATTAACGTTGTGACGAAACTGCCAGCTTTTTCCGAATGTACTCGCGAACTTTAATTTTAAAAGATAGACGATTGGTTGCCATCCTGATTTCCTGGGGAAGAGCATTCCACAGAGAAATAGACTGAACGAAGAATGATCGATGAATGAAGTCAGTGCGGTGAGAGGGACATTGCAGAACTCGGTTATGCGATGAGCGCAGACTCCTGTCATGGTTGGCACAAATGTATTGAAAGTGGGGAGCAAGGTAACTAGGGGAAGAGGGAGAAACAAGAAAAGAAAACAAGGTGGTTAGCGCCCTTTGCTCCCTACGCTGACGTATGGGCAACCACTTAAGAAGAGACCGGTGCTCAGAGACATGATCATATTTACGCAGATTGAAAACGAATCGAATGCAGTAATTTAGAAGACGGTCAAGTTTGTCTAGGAGATCCGCATTCAGGTCAAAGTAGCACACATCACCATAATCGATGATAGGAAAAATTAAGGACTGTACAAGCATTGTTTTCGTATTAGAAGAACAATAGAACAAGAAGAACAAATCTTAATAGTAAGAACAAGATCCCAAAATATGGAACCTCACCCATTTTTTTAATTATTTTGTAAAAACAAATGCATACCGTTCCACGAATGGCTTGCGGGCTGTCCAATGATATTATGGTAAAAGAATTTTAGGACAGCAATGGCGCGGTGTCGTGGTCTTCAAAGGGTATTTCACCTGAAATTCACAGAAGAGTTAGTTAACAATTTTGACAGAATTACATGACTAGTCACTTCAATATCCCCATGCCCTTGCAAATCAAGGCTCATTGGTATTTGTTACAGTATTTTGCGTGTAAAACAGTATTTTGCGTTCTATTTGGACAAACGTAAAGCGCATCTGTAAAAACCTTAAAAGAAAACGTATTTCATTTAAGTAGATTTTTATTGTCTCTATTTGGAAATTATGCAATAGGCTCCATTGCCATTTCCAGTGATAAAAGTAATACTCTCGCGTCAATTTTCACCACAACAGTTAAGTTTCAGATCTGTCAAGTTCGAGTATAACATTTGTTATTTGTCACTTAATTTTATTATTATTTCAAAATATTGAAGAAAATCACCTAAACTCGGTGTAAAAAAACATCGCAATTGAAACGGACATTAGATTTTGTTGCCCTTGCGTTGCTTAGAAGCTTAGGCAGTTGATTGAAACGTCAACAAACTCACCTGCCACGTTATACCGGTTATGTTAGTTGTAACTGGTAAACATAAATGATTTCTAATGGACGGTAGCATTACAAAAATGTATAAAATGTTAAATGCAAATTAAATAAAGCTATCTACAAAATTTGGTCAAAAAAGGGGCATACTGTCGGTGAATTTTCTGGCAGTTGTTTGTTAAGTTTGATTTGAGCGCAACAGATGTGGTAATCATGCAGCAAAGTAATTTAAACGTTACATTACCTCACTAGGAACGCAGGTATGCACTGACGCCGACAGGACCACTTTATGTGCTTAATACCCGACATCCGTCAAAATACCATCTATGAATTACAGTCATTGGCTTGTTTATATAATAGTGCGGGAGTCGATCGTTCTCCAGCGCAAGGCAAAAGATCTGATGACAACAAAAAAACAAAAAAAAAGAAACATTTATCCACGCTATAAGTATTCTGTGGTATGTAAGTTTGTATCGTAATTGGCTATCAATATCATACTAACAAACCATCTAGATATGACAAGCATCCAGATTATACAGTGAATGCAAATTTACACGGTAAGACCAAATGGTGAAACTGTTATGCGCTGAATTGCAAAATCCTTTTTGTTTGGTCTGGCTGGTGGTGGTCTTATACGTGTTATATAAAAACCGTAAACATACCATTCCCAAAGTCATCAACCAAGCATACTGTACATCAACCTAAGTAACTGTACGCAAACCTAACCTAACTCTAACCTAAGTAACTGATAAATATAGCTGGGACACAACTATTTTTTCGTGTGAAAAATCGTGGTTTACCGTAGGACTCAATGAACGCATTGAATAGTACAGAGATCATGGACGTATTTAAAGTAAACGTTCCCAGGGATGATGGCCCGGAACCAAAAAATTATCGCAATGACGGGGAGAACCTTCCGGCTTTGTTAAGTGTGTTCTTACACCCGTTAGGTGTATCACTACACAGTATAAAACAAAGTTGCTTCCCACTGTCTGTCCCTATGTATGCTTAGATCTTTGAAACTTCGCAACGGATTTCGTTGCGGTTTTTTTTAATAGATAGAGTGATTCAAGAGGAAGGGTTTTATGTATACATTGCATCAGTGCGAAGCCGGGGTGCCGGGTGCGGCGGCTAGTTACAAATAAAAGTGATTCACATTGCAGCGGTAAACAAAGTAAAAAGTTAGTTTAAAACTCACTTGTTAGTACGTACGGGTCGGCGACAGGTCAGGACCGGTTGCATTAGTGCAAGCAGTTGTTTACCCATCTTTGGAAGCGGAGCATTTGGGTTTTTACAGAACGTGCTGTGCCAGTTTGGGATCTGAAATACATTGCAAATAGTTGTCATATTACTATAGGAACTGCGGAAGGCTCTGTATTTGTTCGGAATGTTCTGTATTTGTGAATTAAGTTGAGGTTACTAAACCTATAAGTATAAAATTGATCAGAATGTTATAATATTATGATGAATTTTGTATTCGTGTGTCCCACTCGCTCAAAAGGAAGCATATATTATACACTTTTTATTTATTAATAAGGATAAGCAAACCGTGCATATTTATGCACCTAATATAATTTACCACGATTTTTATGTACATAATATAATTTAATTCCAAAATAAAAAAATGTAACTCATCAGAGCAACGTTTTGCTGTTAAACAAAACTTGTTTCTGTAGAGTTTTACTGTAGCGTCTAAAACTGACTACAACGACAGTTATATAGAACTGTCGTGCATTTGACTGACGCGTAGAATTTTGGTTTTAATTGTCGTGATGATGCACGGGATCCTCGGCCATTGTGACTTTTTCTAGTGATGCAAACGCAAAATGGGCGCGATACATTTGCAAAGCTGTCGCTGGATGTGTACCCACTTAACCATGATTCTGTATCGGCATCGGGATGTTGTCGCACTTTATTCGCGATGGAAACGCGATTCAGAAATGCCTCCGTTCATCAGTCGCGCATTCCAAATGCGCAATAGCATCGATGCTGATGAATGCCATGCATATAATAAGTTTTTTTGCTGGCCTACAGTGAGTTTAAATGTTTGGAAACTTCCATGATACAGTTGAAATGACTAGGGACGAGCAATGTTTCAATACAAAAAAAAATTACCTTGCTTGTTGTGATATCAAGCCAAGCAGCCATCAAACGCTGCGGGGTCTGCAGACTGCATCTGTGGTGTACCAACGAAAAACATTTTAAAATTATTTTACGTACTGCTTTATTTTGCTAAATTAATAGATATAATAAGCTTCTCATTTTGACAATGAAACGATAAATCACTGAATTTAAGTGATTAAAAATACATAACTTTAGCTCAAGTCAGAGCAGCTTTTCTAGTCTAGTTTTAAGCCATTGGAAAAGCGCTCAAGCAGCATGCATAATCTTACAAAAGCATAGATGAAAGATTTATAAAGACAATTCAAATTTTGTTACTTCTAGGTACTTTAAAATAATACAGTAAGTTTCAAAGCATTATCAATGTATTAAAAAAGTTATGCTCTTGCACCAGTTACAAACGGATAGCGGCGGTTATGCTTAAAGCTGTTGCCCAGACACCCAAAGTGCCTGATTATTAAAAACATATTTTAAAACAAGCCTAGCAACATACACATAAAGCTTAAACGCTCGTGCCTTCAGACTTTGTAATAATTATAAATGTTACTTTCTCATCTCTTACATATTGAGAGAAAAAGAGGCAAAATGTAACGTTGAGAATTCTATTCGAAATATGTTTTTTTTTTTTTCTTATCTGTACAAAACTGTTATCTATACTAATGTTATAAAGAGGTAAAGTTTGTGAGTTTGTGAGGTTGTAGGGGTAATCTCTGGATCTACTGAACTGATTTTGAAAATTCTTTCACTAGTAGGAAGCTACATTATCCTCGAGTGCCAAAGGCTATATTTACAACGTGCCTGTGGGATAATTTCCAACCAAAACGCGAGCGAAGCCGCGGGCAACATCTAGTGGCTCATTAAGCAGTAACAGCCAAAGTTAATATACCGAGTACGGATGTATAAACTCCCATTACATCGTCATCATCTTAAGCATTCAGTATCATAACATCATTTAACAGAGAAAATACTCACAGTACGCCGAGCACGACAGGATCATTTCATCTGCACTGTTGACCGTCATCTGCTGCAACATCATTGATTCTAAAAAAGATTGCAAAAATAAATAATTTATCCACTAAATGGGCTGTGTTGTATCAAATACAGGGTGTAACAAGACCCTCCACGAAGCCGCCAACCTAGAATTATGTACTTCAAACTAAGTAACTTTACGCAAAAATTGTTGCTGGGAAACGACTTATTTTTTCGGGATGAAAAATCACGTTTTACGGTAGGGCTCAATGTAACGGACTCAAAACATTGTGCTGATGGATGGATTGAATAGTACGGGGGTCGTGGAGGTGTTTAAAAAATATATAAAAATCATACTTTAAAAACAACTATTTAACAAAAAAAACTTGTGAAAAAGTTGGAACTTTGACCTCCCATATCTCCGTAACTAGAAGGTTCCCAGGTATGATGTAGAACAAAAAAAATATCACAATGACGGGGAGAACAAGTGCCTTTCGGCTTCGTTAAGGGTCTTGTTACACCCTATCAAGTAGTTAATCCATTGTAAGCATTATCATTCTGTGAGAACTTATATCGAATATTAAAATGGATGTAAAATACCCTTACCGAAGCCGAAAGGCATTTGTTCGCCCCGTCATTGCGATCATCTTTTGGTCTAGACCATACCTGGCTGGGCTACCTCCTAGCTATGGAGATTCCAACTTTTTCACAAGTATTTTTTTACCCGACTACGACGAATCCAAAAAGAATCAATCATGATTTTAGCAATCTATGTATGTATATCTGTATGTTTGTTTTTACACATGCTACTCCATACCGCCTAAACTATTCATCCTATTATAATGAATAAGGTGTCAATCGATTCGTTATCCCTTATTAAGGCCAGGAGATATAATTTCCCACCAAGAACATTTCCAGAAATATATTTTTATTTCGTGTATAGTGTAAGTACGTAATCTAGCTAGGGGAATTTATTTCTCACCGAAAAAATCTGGGAAAAAGCCACTCCGCCCCGTTTAATTGTTTTCTTTTAAATTCTGCAGTATAAAGAAGAAGGGGCACGGTCCATACAAAAATAACTCATGCCCTACATCAAACAGAAGTATCTCAAAAAAATGATGAAAATGGGTTTAACCCTTTGTGTACCAGAACGTAGATCTACGCGAGACACAATAGGTTTTTAATTGTGTCTATATACTCGGCATACGAAAGGTTAAAAGATGGCATACTTAAAAACTCCATCTTTACAGCCTAAAAAAAATGCTATGGAAATTCGTTCAGGGGCAGGAATATCTACAATGAATTTATTACAATATTGAGAAATACTTGGCTATCTAGACTTGACTTCAATGATTTCCATAATCGAACAACTGAGGTTGGTTTTCATTTGTTCGCTCACCGAACATCGAACTAGTGTGAATTATAACTTAATTCACGACGCACAAAACGACCGGATATTTTTATTATAAAATTTTGTTTCTTCAACTGAGTTACACGACAGGTTAGTCGTTATAAACGAAGTCGTATTAAGTGGATTGCACTTATATTCATTGTTAATATTCTCCTCCGCTCCTGAACGAATTTTCATACCATTTTTTTAATATGTTAATATGTTAGACTGTAAGGATGGAGTTTGGAAGTATGCGATCGTTGTATATCCATTTTATCTTTTTGTTTTAGATACTTTTCATAGCTGTTGGACGTGGGTGAACTTGGATCCTTCTTCTATAACCTATTTACTCACTTTCTAGCTTTTACACAAGCTCGCGCCTTATTGAGGGTTATTATGGCCCGGGTAACATAGGGTACATTTTAAGCGACTTCAACAAGAGGAGGATTCGATTTTAGCTTGTAAATCCCGAATTTCAGTAGAGCGTGATTTTTCAATAGTCGGATTATTTAGTTGTATTAAACCAAATAAATTCTTCTATAGTACAAGTTTTTAATTACATAACATTACTTTAAGTACCTCCACAACCCCCGTAATATTCAATGCATGTATCAGCACAATGTTTTAAGTGCGGTGCTAAAAAGAAAGTCGTTTCCCAGTAATAATTTTTGCATAGGGTTGAAATTTACGACCGATTCAGGTTCAACATCTGTCATATCAAAGTAGTGCTTAATAGCTTAGTTTTAAACAAAACTCAGAATCGACTCAACAGTGCTTATTTTGATAGTTTCCAACAATATTGAACCTTAAACCGTTTAACCTGAAATGTATCAGGCATTCTTTACTAAAATAAGTATTTTTTCCTGAAGATACTTTCTCACTTCAGGTTCAAAATAATACATTAAGCTCCTATGCATTATCGCAAAAAAAAGCAATTTTCTCGCGTCGGTTTACACCCAACAGTAACGTTTGAAAACTGTCATGTGCTGATATAATTGCTCCCTGAACGGAAGATTTGCCTGTAATGTAAATATCCATAATGCGATTTTTTTTTAAACAATTGTCTGTTACAGAATGTATCGTTACAGGTTGCACACTGTACTGTTCAGTCTTGGTTCGACTCACCTGTGTCGGTTTGACTCACTCACTGACGAAATAGTTGCAACTGAACTGTTACATTACTGGCAAATTCCCCCGTTTCATGGCGCTTGTAAAGATGGCAAGGTCAAAACTGGCCAATTGCAAGTAGGACTCGCACAAAATGGGTTCCGTACGTAGCACCAAACAATATATTAAGAATGTTGTTAACACTCATTCATGGATAAATTTACACTCAATAGCAAAACCAAATTTGCTTTCATAGTGTTTTAATGAAAAACAAAGTTACTGCTGCAGTTAACGAAAAAGTCCCATACGAGTAGCTATCTCAAAAGATAAATATCAAATCTTAATCAACCTTCGTAAAGTTCTTTTTATGTTCTATAAATCTACAGTTTTTAGAAATTAGAGCCCCGCCTCCTCTAATTTCTAAGGTAAGAGGATTAAAATTCCAAAAAAAAAATATTGTTAATTAATCGATTATACAGATCTTAACGCAATAAAATGTCCACCATTTTTTGTGTCCAACTACTCACTTTATCTTATTCGGATACTTACGTCTGTCAGCATTTGCCTTGGTCCCGTCAGTCAACGACGCGTCAACGAGTTGTGGCTTGTCACAGCAGTCCATCCCAGACGATCAGTCGCTTCATCTGTTGCATCACGGACTCCAGAAGAAGTACGGCGGGCTGTGTTATGTCGTAGTCGTCAATGAACGTTTAACCTGAAATCTACCATAGGCATCATGAACGTTTAACCAGAACTTTACTAAAATTCTAAAATAAATTAGTATTTTTTTCGTGATGATAGCTTGTCCCATTCTGGGTGGAGCGGAAGGGAGTGTCAGACTTGTATCGGTTTCATTCATGACATAATTTTATCGTCCTCAGGTCTTTTGCAAAGAAGTCTGTGATAATGGAATGTGTTACCTAGGATGGCTTTCAGAATATCATTGAAACTCGTACAGCGTTTGCCGTTGAAGGTGTAATCGATGTCGACCATGATTTAAACATTTTCTATGTCCTGCAAGGCTCTAAAAACTGTGACTCATCACGACACTTTTGCTATAAAACAAAATTGTTCCGTATCGAGTTTAATGTTGCGTTCTTTTCTGCATCAACAGTTTAGAAAAACATGTCGTGTATTCGGAAAAGTCTTCTCATATTATACGAGTAATATCCTAAATTCGTATGTATTCGTTTGTAGTTATGCCAATGTCTTGCAGGGTTTACCCGTTATATTATTTTACTTTAAGGTTTAAGCCTCAATCCACCAATGTCACTGTCTTTTGGCAAGACAATTGCTAGTTCTGAACAAAACGTATGAAACTCACGTAATTAGCTGACTGGAAAAGGCACTGTGGTCGCCATTAATTTCATGCCGTCCCAGGTCTCTAGTCAGTGCTTTTTGCAGCATCACGAACTCCAGCAAGATTAAATAAATGTGCTGCATCGTGGTCTTCAATGGGTGTTTCAACCGCCGCCTGAAAAATACCGAAAGAGTATTTTAAATAGTAAGTATTATTTCTACGATTTAGTGACAACTGCAATATTCGATTACAACTGTCATATAAGTATATAAACATACAAACATACATATGTAAACATGTTTGTAAATTTTATCTTAACTATAATTTGTCACTTTACGTTTAAATAATGCAATAGGCTTCTATGCATTATTATGCCTCAAAAGTAATGCTTTTGCGTCACGTCTGTCACGACAGTTTGCTTGTCAATCAGTCATGTTTTTCTGGCGCTTGACTAGTATGAACTTAGTTATTAGC
The DNA here is from genome assembly GCA_947578425.1 of Eugnorisma glareosa. Lineage (NCBI taxonomy): Eukaryota > Metazoa > Arthropoda > Insecta > Lepidoptera > Noctuidae > Eugnorisma > Eugnorisma glareosa. The sequence continues at coordinate 42,049,228 of OX387957.1, forward strand.
GATATCATCATCATTTCAGCCGAAAGACGTCCACTGCTGAGAGTTAAGAGATTTCTTTTATGAATAGATAGACCCTATATATATACATATATATATTTATATATATATTCAGCAATACACTGTAGTGAGACATAACTAGCAGTGTGCTGCAATGAGTGAGACTAATAAATACTTTTTCTTTCTTTCGTTCAGTGCTTATTCTGTTGTTCTCCGACTTTCTCAAATGTATAGGTATGAGTTCAAGCGTTGTTTGATTGATGCTTATGTTGGACGTAGACGTAGACAAAGCGTAGCAACTGATGCAGTTGTAAAACCTATTTTTAAAAAAGGGGATAGTATGGAACCCAGCAACTATAGATCTATTGGCCTCATATCTACCTCAGCCAAGATTATAGAAAAAGTTAGGTATATTTAAACGTTTAACAACTTTCCTTAATAAATTCAATATTTTATATCCGAACTACATGGTTTTCAGAAAGGTAAGTCCACTACACTAAGCGCCTTTAAACTAATAAAAAAAGTCTGAGAAAATTTTGACAAAGGTAATTCTTAGTACCTGCGCTAATAATATTTTGCTCCAAAAAGCCTACGCATACGGTATTCGCGGTATAGCACATCAACATTCATCATCCAGGTTGATCTTATTCATGAATCCGTGTGCAAATAATGTGAATCTATTAAAAATGGAAGTCACTTTTCGTGTCTTCCTCTTCCGGTCAACGTAGATCTAAACTATAAAATGGATTTTGATGCGGTTGTGACCATCATATTATACTCGTAGTTTGAAGAATTTGTTTCGGAGGTTCATAAAACCAGTGCAAAGCATGGGGAGTCGCTAGTATTATATTCTGCTTCGGTTCCAACCTTTTTTTAAATTTTTTTTTTTGGATTGGAAATCGTCAAATAACCCCTCCCGCCCTGGGCTGAGCAGGAGGAAGTGTCAGACTTTTACTGACTAAAATCCATCCATGTTCCTTCCTTTGCCCTTTGTGTTCCAGGGCCACGGTATCTCTTTCGAACAGTCCCGCAACCCTGAGTCCCGCAACCCTGTTCGGTTCTAACCTGGTGTCAGAGTTTTAATGCTGTCCATAACCTTCTGACTTGGCCTTACATGCCGTCGAGAAATATCCCTCAAGCATGCTGGTTCGTCATGATATTTCCTTCATCGAAAAAAGTGATTATTATACAATAATTCGAATATAATAGCTTATAAACAAAAGTCACAATCCTATTAAACACTAACTTTAAGTGAAAGTTCAGTGTTTGAAAGTTTACCTATTAGTTTGTTAAAGTAAGAAAACCTTTAAATCAACTAAAAAAAGAACTTCATTTTGAGTTAGTTCAAAGGTTTGTCATACTTATGGCAGTATTATATTATAGGTGTTTCATGCGTTATCGTAATATAATATCATCTCTAGCATAACTAACAAAAGAAAATAGTATTAAAGATAAAGTGCGATTCAACTTATGTAATAGTGAAAATAAGATGCATCCGGCTGAAAAAATTTAAAAAATTAGCATTTTTTTTTTCAGCCAATTTAAGAAGCCTTGCGATATTATAAGACTTTCTAAATTACTTCTTTCTTATTAGTATAAGAAAGAGGTTACTTAGAAAGTCTCATAATATCGCAAGGCTTCAACACCTGGTCTCGTACTTTGTACACACAAAGCACGAAACAGTTTAATGTCTTACAAAAGCAGAAAAGAAAAGCGTTTATATCTCACTAACCTTCTGTTAGAACCAAGGTTGTCTTATACACCACAGTAGAAAGTCGATAGAAGTTCTCGAGATTAAAGAAAACATACTGTTTGACACAAATTAAAGTGGAAAATTACACTCAGCAGAGACCGTCACACCGGTGGAAAGTTTGATTTCGTACTGGCGACAGTGATTTATTGAGTAGAGACCAGAGCCGCCTTAGGGGACATCCGGCCCAACAGCCACACGCGCTAGCCTTGAGACTTGCAGCCGCGTTCAACTCATTGTTACGTTGATCCTATCATGTCAATCACAGTGTTTTTTGCAAGGGTAAGTAGTTACATATAATTGAAAAATGTTGAAAGCTGCGTCTCCCTCAGAAAGAAGCAAGATCACATCTGGACCGCCAGACAACACCGTTACAGAAACCAGTTTTTACACAAAAGTACTTCAGTTGTACATAGTAAAATCCGTTGCCAATAGACTCTGATATTATAGCGAAATTGTAAAGCTCTTTTCAATTTTATTATTTATTCGACCATGTAATTTGCATTCATAAATTGATGAATAGGCGACTATTCAACTACGTGAGATTATGATGGTCAAATAATACGTTATGCCCCTAATAATGATTCAGATCAGTTTAATAATAGGAACTAGAATAATGAATTCATTTACAATGAGCTGGGCAACCGTCTGAGATTTTTTATTGAGTATTAGGTCTATATTGCATGCGCAGTTGTGTGACCGTTACTTATATTATTATTGCTTGATGTATTTTAAGCGTACTTACATATAAATGTAAGTAGACGTAAAAATGTTCATAAATAGAACGTTGAGATATAGTTACTCTATTTTTAGGTAAAACTTACTAAAAAACTAACTACAAAAAAAAGAATAAAAAATGTAGGAAATGTAATATTTTTTTTAAGATAACACGACTGTAGTTTATCATTAGAACAACCGCAATTAGTTTTAATTGGAATTTGTTAGTACCTAGTATCCATTTTCCTAGGCATCAAAGTACTCAAGATATTTCCTGGATAATTGCACAGATCAAAAAAGATTCTGAAAAAACAAATTCTACAAAGAAGGGTCAACAACTGAAAGTAAGAAAATTCTGCATTCATAAAATTTTCCTTTGCATTTTTGTTTCGTAATATAACTTGCAGATTATGGTGGAGAACCTAATAATTTAAAATAAATTTGCTAAAATTAGATCGTAAGACTTGGAATTCACTAGCAGTGGAGTGAGTGCTAACAGTAACAGCGAAAATTATTGCTCACTTTGATAAAAACACTAACTTTAAGTCAACGTTCAGTGTGTGATTATGTGTGAGTGTGTTTTTTATAGGAAGAAAACCTGATATTCAATTCTAAGAATTAACTTAATTTTGAGTTAGTTCAAAGGTTTGTAATACATAAGGCAGTATTATATTATAACTGTTACATTACATGCGTTATCGTAATATGTTATCATAGCTAGCACAATTTACAAAAGAAAATAGTTTTTAATACATGTGCGACTCAAAATAAAATGATGTAAATGGTGTAAAGGTAATGATGAAAATAAGATGCATCTCGTTGAAAAAGATAAATCTCTTGTTCCATACAAGAGATTTATCTCGGTATTGACTGGTCTATTTATTTCAGAGGAAATTAAACTATGAAGAATTTTTTTTAAATTAATAATAAACGTAAGATAAAACCATTTAAGGGACAATGGCTATGTTGGGTACAAAGTGATGAACACTTTGCAGCATTTTAAAATTTTAGAGTTAATGTTATAACTACGTACCTGTCTGCGAGTTACAATGTTTTTATGTAAATATTGATCATGTACAAAAATACAGGTAGGACGCGACCAGTAACAAGGCTCGTGGAACTTTACTCAACAAATATGGAGTATGAGTGACTGAGAGGAACTTGTTCAAGGCCAAACTTATTCGAAAACTCCAGAAGCCTCTGTTATATTAATAAAAATTGGTTAATATTATGATTACCTATAACTTACCCAAGCAAGAAATATCGCGAAACCGCAATGAGACGTGCAGTGCGTAGCAAGCAGAGGGTTCCTACTAACACGTAATGAAGTTGTCTGCGAAGCATGGCGGGCCGCCCGCACCGGGTGGGTGGCCCACGTTTTCCGATAGTGGGTTTTCCCATGTCTCCATGGAAACCTTTGGAACGACATTAACGTACCATCCCGCCTGTAATCCCCACTGGGTTCGACAGAGGTGTACCAACGAGACTATGTGGAATAATATGACTTTTACTATTATAATTCTTCTATTACTAAATTTTGTATATACAACAGTAGAACCAAGTTGAATGTTATTGTTTAACAACTAACTGTTTACTTATCGTTTTACTCATGTCACTATCAGAATGAAATACCTCGCTAGTTACTTAGGTTCGACTCTAATAACGTTTTAGACGGCCTAGATGAGATGAGGGATAAGTTCGAAACCCATCAATATTTTTTTTCACGTTCGACTATATTATTACGTCGTTAGTTCTATGGATTTTTCATATGAACTTAACACCATACTTCTCTATTCAAGCGATGGATATACCTTATTTAATGGTTAATTACGGTTATCAGGAAAAAAAAAGAAAATAAGGAATTTTAATTACCAACTAATTGTAAAGGGCGCTACTTCCGATATGTATTCAAAACAAATAAAATTGAAATGTGGTTCGTACAATGATCACTTAGAAATTCTTTTTTCATTTCTACCATTTTTCAACATCTTTTCAAAAACAAAATTGAAATTTGGATAGGACAACGTCTAATGGGCCAGCTAGTAATAATATTTCCTCATAAAATGAAACCTTTTCAAGCAGCACCTATTATACTAAGTATATCGTTGTATACCTATTATACTCGTAATTGGTTGTATACCTAATAACATCAAGGCTATGTTATTCTAGTTGCCGGTGGAGCCCGAGGGCTTGGTAACTTAATTGACGTTGGGGTAGGACCCTACTTTCCCCTTTGACTTTCAACAGACAGTTAATATTGTTATTGCTACCTAGGCCGTTCGGTGACTTGTTTGGTTGTTTAATTTATTGTCTGGTCCATTTAAAGTTATTTAAAAGACGTTTGATGGTCTCCCAATCGATGAGCTTGAGCCCCAAAAACTTTTAAAACATCTCACCTGTGTACACCAAGAAATGTTTCGTTTACAAAAGCTATTGAAGCGAGTTTGATTTTTGACACACGTGTGTAGAAGCCCACATAGACTAACACTAGCTTATGCCCGCCGCATCGCCCGCGTGAAGTTCGATAATTGTTCTACGGGATCATATTACCGAGATAAAAAGTATTCTATGTGTTAATCCAGGTTATAAGCTACCTGTGTGCTCAATTTCATCAAAATCCGTTCAGTAGTGATTGCGTGGAAGAGTAACATCCAGACATCCTCACAAAGTTTCGCATTTACAATATTAAGTAGGAAAGTGGTACTGCAAGGGATTTTGATGGGGCTTTCAGTATCATTCTAGAGACCCAGTCACTCTTATAATGACTCCAAGAGGTTCATTATACATTAATATTAAACCAAAAATATTAACCATAATAAAGAGATGTGTTGTAAGATTATCTTTCCCCGCTGTCTGTCCCTATGTATGCTTAGATCTTTAAAACTACGCAACGGATTTTGATGCGGTTTTTTTTAAATAAATAGTAAAATTCAAGAAGAAGCTTTATATGTGTAACATTGCACCCGTACGAAGCCGGGGCGGGTCGCTAGTATAGCATAATTTAAAGAAATATTTTAAAAACATTTCAAACAAATTGCAAACATAGCCTGACATTGCATAATACAGAGAAGTTTTGGAGCCAATGCCCAGCAGTGGGCTTCAATGCAGGCTGACAAAATTAGTTAGACACAGTAGTAAGATTTCTTAGGTGAAACTATACACACAGGCTGATGTTTTAAAACTCATTTGACCTATTTTAATAAAGAAGTAAGTGACGGATATAGGGAAGCATAAATACCTTTGGGTAGGCAGTCCAATCGTTTAAGTCGATACGTTCATAGCGCGGTCATGGTATAGAACGGTGTAGTGGGCAGACCTTTATGCTTAAACGTGTCTTCTAAATGTAACCTACTTTCAAATGTTTCCCTTCTTTTTCAGGTCCTTCAAGAGAGACAAAGAGAGGGGAAGACACAAGTAAGTTTTAATTCAGTTCGTTTTGAAATTCTACACCTACATAAAAAATATGCACTTTCACTTTAAGTCCAAATTTTTTTTGATGATTTTTGGTTGTCTTGTTACTTATTTTGTAATTTGATTAGATATAGAATAAGAATTAGATAATGATTAAGTATTGTGTATCGTAATTATATTTGTATTGTGATTTTATTTATTTAAGTATGGAAATTTGTGCAATGGATATTTTTTAATCTGAAGTAAACGTTTAATAATAATAAAACTGAAAGGTCACAAATTCAGAGGAACATTTCTTGTAGTGTGCAGCAGGGTGTTACATGGGCAGTTCCATCAAAGAGCCCGCTGGTCTCTACAAGACGCTCCTCACAGTTTACGGCCTTACCCATATTTAACAAGACAGTTATCATCGGTTCATAGGACATTAATGTTCTCTGTCAATTTTTTAAACTTATGTATCTTGTTTATGTGAATGAAGTTTCATTAAAATCAGTTCAGTCATTTCGAAAACAAATGAGTTCAAAGTTTGTATGAAATGCGGTAAAACGTTAACGCACTTAATAAAATAATTGAAGCTAATGTACTTATTTTATTCTCGCATCTGTGACTGGATGAGGCACTGCTGTCACATGGTAATGTATTCTGTTCTAGATTATAAGAGGAAACAAAGAGTTGCCCAGTGGTATCTTAAAGACATGAAGACTATACTTCGTTCGTCTGGAAAGCAAGCGTAGACAATTTCTTATTCTTTTTTTACAAGCTTTTATTGTTATATTTTATAGTTAGTTTCACTTGTCCCGTTGTCTGTCTTTAGTCAAATTTTGCAAGATAAATTTGACACACTTCCCGATTTCCGAATGAGCTCGATTCTTTAGTCCGTGTTCCTAAGCAAATAAGAAGGTCAATGCTCTACGTTTCGACTTGCTGCATTGAAAAAACATCAATTGTATTCATTTGAAACTTCTGTTTACACTGTTTAGCTTAGTTCATTTAAATATAAATATTCTGCAATTTCAAACACAGTACGATTGAATAGCCAGACGGTATGCTATGACTTGGTTTAGATAAGAACACAAGATTTTTATCTTTTTATTCCTCTATTGGATTTCTGTGATACTATTTACTACATTCATACGGGTGAAGCCTATGGGGCAACTATTGTGATTTATTTATAGAATATTTTTTCAAGAGTAAAGCAAATTGCATGAAGGCTTACCTCACGCTTGTGACTGGACGATACAATGTTGTCACTTGTCGTGGTTGCCATCATCGATGATCTGTAGTTGATGCTCAAAGTTGCACCAAGGAAGCTAAGCAGCATCAAGCCGCCTGCGGTCCGCAAATGCAGTTTGAGGTTCCAACTGTAATACACAATTGAAACAACTTAGTAAAATACAGACACTTAGACACTTTTTTTTTGTTTGGAAATCCTCAGACTAAAACCACACGGTGTTCCTCCTCGACACTTCTGGCTGAGGTGCAGGTGCACACTAATTACATTCTCAACAACCACCCCAGCACTGACGGTTTGCTTGCGACAAACCTCGTCTCAGGTAAAGGGGAGGAGTGAGCTGGTCCTCGCGCTGTCACTCTAAACGAGAGGCGCGTGAAAACACCACGCGACGCCAACTTGGACCTATTTGCTTAGACGACGGTCTTCCCCAAGTCCATTGCCGGCAGGCCATTTCATGGGGGGCGGAAGAGGGCATTGTCGGCCCTCCTTCTGCGCCCAGATCTTCGGGCGGGGACAGGCAGAGTAGAGGACATCTCCCTCTCCCTTTCTGCTGCCTCCTCCGCTGCCATTACATGTTCAGCGAAGGCAGCTACCTCTAGCCACGAGCTCTCGATTTCAACCATACGTTTAAATAAAGCTAGAAGTAAGAGCTCGGCCCCTACTTCCGCCACCCGGGTGTTGCATGTCCATCTGGATTAAGAGCCCATTTTTTTTAAATCCTTGCTAAGCGAAATAAGACTTAGGAGAATTAGTTAAAAATACCATACAATTTTTTTTCCTATAAGAATTTGGAAATCGATTTTCTCTTATAGTATGGCATTTAGAAGAACAGATCGTCCGTTTTCCTAAATTTTACGTTTTAATAAAAAATATATAAAAACACTTATTCTAATTTGCGTTAATCTATGAGATTGAGTCTAGATAATAAAGCCGAAAATATTGGGCTCTTGGGTCAGACATTATTGAATTGAGGGCCCTAGATATACCACCATAAATGTTTAATTACATATTCTTCAGGTTTGGGAATTTCGTAAAATATTTAAGAAAAGCTTAACTTAATTCGTAAATAAAAATGATTAACTATCTCTGGGAGATAGTACTTGCTGAGATTTAGGCTATGCAACTTTATGCACGCGTCTGCATTGAGGGCCCAAGTTATTTAATCATAATGGTTTTAATTCGCCTTTAAGAAATTCATGGCCCTTTGCTTAACGTTTTTACTAATTTCCATACAAGTCTTATTTCGTTTCGCAAGGCTTTTAAAAATGGGCCCTCAATCCAGATGCACAATGCACATGGGTGTTGCGCTGCTCCACCCATAGCATTCATAAGCTCGATGGTATACTATGCTGTATCCTCGCTGAAGTCACAATGATGGCTGCGGGTTGTCAGCTCTTTAACGGTTCTGCGCATGACACCTGGGTCACCTTGTCCATGGTATAAATTGTCTATGGGTCATATATTATGGTCTGTCTTGTGACAAATGCTGTTATCATACAGCCGCATCCTATGTTAAATACTTACTTACATAACTATGCTTAAAACACCTTTTTAGTTTTTTTTTTCGGATGTAAAATGACCTCTCACACTCTGGGCGGAGCGGAAGGGAGTGTCAGGCTTGTTCTGACTAAAACCATCCATGTTCTTTCTTTTGCCCTTTGTGTTCCAGGGCCGCGGAATCTCTTTCGAACAGTCCCACAGCCCTGGCAGGATCTCTAACACCTCGAGTAGCTCGTGGCTTAATAATAACATAATATATATTTAATGTAATGATTGAGTGAATAAGTCGTTGGTGTGTCAATAAAAAAAAATAACATAGTATACGCACGGGTCGATCTTAAAGGTTAAAGTCTTCGCACACCACATTTTTTTGAGCGCTGATGACGCTCGTTTTTGATTAGCGCGTCTTCTGCCCGTTTTAGCACGTTTTTATCGTTACAAACGCAAATTTAACGCGCGTTGCGTCGTACGTCGTACGTCGCGTTGGTGCCATTGGTGGTGCGGCGTGAAGGAGGTGATGCGGGGAGAGGTGCGCACACGCCGCACCGCGCCGGCTGCGCTTCACACACCAGTTGCAACTGGAATTTGTTGTGTTGTTTATTCGTTTACAGCGCGTTTGTAGCGATGTATCAGCGCGTTTATAGCGATATAAACGAAAGAATTGTGTGCAAAGGAGACAACGTGACTTCAGTCTTGCGATTGTTGAGCGTCCTGATTGAGTTATATCCCCGTCGTCAGCGCATAAAAGGTCAGTCCATGGATGGGCGATCACCCATTACATACCTACCGAGTTTCCCCCTTGTCACGGAAATCACGCTAAGCTGCTAGTTCCCGGATCACATTGGAACATCTTTGACAGTCGTTACAGGTAGTCAGTGTCCCGAAAGTATGACAACCAGTCTTACTAAAGGGGTATTGTATTATCCAGTACTAACTGGGTTGTGGAGGTCAATAGGCAGTCGCTCCATGGAAAATATTGGTTTTCAGCTGCACTCTGATTGACTGGCAGCGTACCCCATCACAGTTGGAAAAAGGCTTGAAAGATGTTGACGATGTGCTCCGGAAACGATATACTCCAAAGCGCAGCTATGCTAGGCACGCCGAACACGATCACAAAATAATTCGTGGCTTTTAACTCCAAAACGCTCTCCGCTGCTAACCACCGTAGACGTTTTCTTATATTTCTACGACTGAAACATTTACCTACAATACAAACAGCAAAGCCTTGTCTGACAGCCTGTTAACTAGCCTTACTCACTAACTATTAAGGCCGCTATCCCACTGGCGATTTACGAGCGTTGGCGTGCGTTACTGCGCAGCGACATCGCTGCGCTGACGCGACGTTGACGTTGCGCACATGCTGCGATTTGAGGCGTACAATCAGAAACAAAACGGATTTCGGCTAGGAAACACTATGGTACCTACTGTTGGCGTTGCTACTTTGACGAAAATTACGTAAAAGAAAAAGAGTCTCTCACTCTTAGATAAAGGCCACACGATGCGTTAACGGTGCGGTGCGGGTCCGCCGGAGCGGTGCCGCAACGTCATCCTACATATGAATCACTATGCTATAGCTCGAATTTATTACGTTAACGCATCGTGTGGCTTCGCTCTTACGTCCTGAGAACGTCTAACTATTAAAATGGCCCTATCAAAAGTGGCACGGTATTGAAATTGTTGTTTTATTTCGTCCAACATTTTTTTTATAACATGTGTTGATATCTATATTACTGGTCTAGTCAGTATTTCACTAATAAATTGTTCCGTATCCATTATTTATATAAGCTCAACGCGAGATAAAAACAAAATTATTTGTTTCGATCGTACGATGCTGAATACGTCCACCGATGCCGCCGCGCGCGCCGCTCTGAGCTGTGGCCTCCTCGATACTCGCTAGTACATTTGTTTCAATCGCACACCGCCGCGTGCCACGTGGCGCTCACCGCGCTGCTGGTCGCGCCGCAGTCCGCGCCGCCGGTAGCTGTGGCTTACTTTATACATTGTCTACCATTTGTTTTCGCCGCTCACCGCTTGCCGCGCCTCACGCCGCGCCGCAATCCACGCCGCTCTTGGTGTGGCCAGGAGGTTAGAATTTGATGGGTTAAGAAAAATGTACGTGTACGCACACGGCGGCCCAACGCATCGTGTGACATGGCATACTAATTTGTATGTAGGATGACGTTGCGGTACCGCTCTGGCGCCGCAACTCACCGTTAGAGTATCGTGTGGCCTCACTCTTAGTTGAGACTTACAACAACGTGTGTTGAGTTTAAACGACATGCTTTTCCTTAATGAATTGAGGAAGCCAATCCATGCAACCCATAGTGATCAGCAGTTGGCTATGTTTTATATTAGGGTTGCTGGACAAAATACATGTACGAGTCGGCATGATTGGGCACAGCCGGGCACCATGACTTGGCTGCTGCTTAACTACTACTATACTGGTAGTCTCTGTTGAAAGTGAGCGCCATGTTTAAATTTCAGCCAGGAGGATATAAATTGGGATAGAATAAAGGAAAAAACACGAGGGAAATAAAACGAAGCAAAGCAACACACCTGCCGGACGATTTCGAATGCTTATCAGACGACATAATTACGGCTAGGTGTGTTGTTGGTACTTTAAAAGTCGTAGTAGGCGCAAGCACGCCCGGAAAGATGACTTCAGATTCCGCACTACTAAAACTACTGCTGTATGTTATGGCTGCGACAATACAACTTCAGACGGATGCAGTGGCGTTCTTGTCGTTGTAGTGATCAACATCAGAGGAGACTGGAAACGGAAACTGGAGTTGTGGTCGATTGTAGACACATCGGTATCTGTGAAAGCAGAGATTATATGTGAGCTTATTTTATGGGCTTAGCTTACAGCCAATGATTGATTTTTCGGCTTAGGTAATTTTTGGATCGAATAAATCTATTCCTTTAAAATCTATCAATGAAAATTGCAAATATAAATTAATTATTTTATGTGTCAAAAATGTTTTTTTTTTATGTATATTAATGACTAGCTTTACCCCATGGCGTAGGCTCAAGTTAAATTCGATTTCTTCAGGCTATGCACAACTGAATTGAATCTAGTTCAACGGCCATATGTGCTAGCTTTGAGACTTGCAGCTGCGTTCACCTCTTAGTGACGTAGAATCGTATCATATCAATCACAGTGATTTTAGCAAGGGGACTACCTTTTGTTTTAAAGTAGGTGTCATAAAATCAAACAAAATTGAAAGCTAAGAAACAAACAAGATCACATCTGGACCAGACTACGCCGGTATAGAAACAAACTTTACAGATTCTTGTTCATGGGAAAATCCGATACTATTAAAGGTACCTTAATAATACTGCGAAGTTATAAAGCCGTGAGTCACGCTATCAGCCGATGGCAGCGTCTGGCTCACGTCCGACGACTTGGAATCTGGAAAGGTCGTCATGAGCACTTTACAAATATCTATATATATATATCTGCTTACTAACAATGCAGTTAGTCAACATAACATTTCATCAAATGTTACTCTTATCTGATATCCTATTAAAAAGCTATTGCTTTCTGTAGGACACCCGTACAAGTATTAATATTGCACATCCCTCTACTAACACGTTGTATTAACCATGTTAGCCATTGTCATGCGCGTCTGAGGTAAACTTCATTCCTGAGAGCCTAGATAAGTGGAAATGACTACCACATATTGACATTTAACATGGAAATCTACGACGTGCATCATAAAAACTCATCTTTTCGTAGATTGTGTATACTATATCCTCGGCATAGATGCAGTTCTATGACATACTTACGTGGAAATCTACGACGTGCATCATAAAAAATCTTATCGAAGATTGTTCGTGCTAGATCCTCGGCATAGATGCAATTCTATGACGAAGATATCGCAGAATCTAAGTCAGGTTCTGCGACGCGATTTTCAAACTCAACTCAAACTCAAAGCATTTATTTCAATTAGACCTTAGCAGGCACTTGTGAAAGTCAGAAACAAAAACAAAAGCGAAGCTACAGTCACAGAAACTAGGCATAATAACTTGTGAAAGTACTGTAGTTGCCCATTCCAAAGCTTAGATCTCTATGGAAAAGAATGGGCAAGAAACTCCATGGACACTCTTTTCAATCAAAATATTGTTAAAAGATCTTGGTTACATCATTCATGTTGAGATTATACATATATGTGAGAACGATGTTGAAAGACGTGCACATTAAGAGTGTCCAGAGTAAAAGATCAACAATTTTAAAACAAAGTAGTTAAAATAAACCGTGGCAGCTAAGAGATGACCAGTCCCAACTGACAGCACCCATTCACGAACATGACGCATGGATCAGCCCCATTCAGCTCAACCATATTGAAGGGAACTAAACGAGCCGACACATCCGCCACTATCAGCGAGACATTTGAGTGAGCCTGACCCTCACCTGCCCTTTTAGTAGCATTGTTGGCCTCTTGGGCTCATTACACATGCGATACACCTTGCAGCGACGAACAAAGTAAATAGTTAGTTTAACTTACTTGAAAGAACGTACGGCTCGGCGACAAGACCACGTTTTCTGCAAGCAGTGGTTTGCACTCAACCGCCAGTGTGTGTGTGATTGTTATATGCGAAACGGGACGGGTGATGGATTTGCATTTTTGGACCTGAAAAACATTAAAAACAGTCTGTTACTCATCGTTAGACTGGAATGCAAATTAATTATTTCATTTCGACATACACGACGGTCCGACCTATCACTAAACATCACTAGAATACTGTTAGCGCTGGCGGGGACTCTGTAGCGCAAGGCAGCGCACCGCATCCGAAAACATTCCTGATGCGCTGCATATCCGCGACAGCCGTAACATCACCCTTAACGCGTTATTTATTATATTGGGTGCGTAAAGAATAGAAAGATCTTTGTGTATATTTACTCCAGAGAGTCGTAGTAAGCATCTTTCCGTTTATTGATAATTTTGGAATAAATCAAATCCTCAGAAACGTAAGTACCCATTGGGGTAACTTACGTCTCTATTCCTAATCTATTCCTAATACTTAACTTTAGGGATTTAAATTCGATAAACTCACATGTTTGACTGTGAGGGGCATTAATGTCGCTCATCACAGGAATCCATTCCAGGCAATCTGTCGCTTTGCTCTGTTCATATCAAGCGCGGTGGACTATGTGATATCCTTGTCTTCAATAAACGTTTGACCTAAAATTTACGAAACATTCTTTGCTTATCATACTTCAGTAAAATTATAAGTAGTTACTTTATTAATGAAGAAAGTTTGTCACTTTTACACTTAAATAATGCATGAAGTTCTTTATACATTATCAAAAAATAAAAGTAATGCTCTTGCGTCATGGCAGATACGACAGTTAAGTTTGAAACTGTCATGCTGTGATTATAACGCGCATGTAAATTTAACTTACTCTTGAAAGCCTTCAATAATATAATTGTGCTTATTTTGTTGCTCTCCGTCAACATTATTAATTAAAGTAAGAATGTGCTTTCCTCAGAACTCCTACAATTCTGGTTGTTAACGCATTTTTATATAATTATAAATTAAGAAAAATTGGCAGTGGTTCAGAATATGCACGAAAAATTACGAAGAGGATTTTTGTGGGGACTGATATTATTCCAATATCCGTTCAAAAAGTCCACCACAACATTTTGCTTAATAACAAAGTTACATGTGGCAACAATCCGATTCCCGGCAGTCTTATCGCAATAAAATGGTGCTTATAGGACTGTCCACACATATCAGGGCCGTGGCCGGGACGTGGACGGACCGTGCTCTCAAATAAATATCGGTGTGTGAATTTTATTTGAACTCGTTCACAGACGTCCGTGTCCGGGCCGGTGACGAAGCTTCAGTGCCTACATACATTCGGCCAAAACACAATCACGTCCCGGTTACGGCCCTGATATATGTGCATAGACCTTTAATCGGATACTCACTTTTATCAAATTTTCCCCGGTTCTGACAGTTAATGTCAGCTTTAAAATTTAATCATTCTCGCATCTATGACGAGATGGGGCTCCGTTGTGGCTTGTCGTAGTTGTCCGTCCTAGTTGATGATGATGAGCAAACAGTTACTTAATGGGATCGTGATCTGCAATTATCGTTTCAATCGCCGTCTGAAACGTAGAGGACGGCAAACATAGAAAGTCCAGATACTGAATGCGCTTTGTAGTATTAACAAGCATTATTAAAATTAACACATAGATAGCAATATGTTGTTCCTTCTAGTCTTCATTAATGCAATAAGCTCCAATGCATTATCCCATGCAAAAGGTAATGCTCTCGCGTCTGTTTTAACACGACAGTTATGTTTAAATCTGTCATGTTGATGTATTGCGCTTCAAATTTTTTGGCTTTATTTTAAACCAAACTCTGAAATGAGAAAACAGTGCTTATTTTAATGCTTTTGAACTACACTGAAACATAATTACTATAATTATGTAACGAGTATTACTACATAGCTTATAACAAAGTCTTTATAATATTCTTAAATTGTTTGATTGTTTGATTGAGTATATTCAAAAACATTTTAATGACATAAAACTAATAATTTTTGCTGATGACACAAATACAATAGTACCGTATAGTAAATGTTACCGTTAATATTTTAAAGCATAACTTTCAAAAACAAATTAAGGACATATGTATTGAGGAAGAGCTATTACAGTATTGAAGACTTCATCAATTGACAAATGACAATCACGTATTTATCAGATATTTGCTATTATTGAGTTTCATTAATATTTTTAGTGTATTAATTATTTCCATTCTATTCTGTAGGCAATTAAGTGATTATTATTTTCACCTTGACATCATATTTCTTTATTATACGACTATTAATGTTTATTATTGTAAAAAAGGAGCACTACTACTTTGTACTTATTGTTATTTTTTTATTATTACTACCTAATCCTAATTAAATTAAAGTTTTTTTCTACACAATGTATTTTGTTAAGAAATAAATGACATAAGACTTATAATGTAAATACTTACGATGGGTCCATTTTTTTGGACACTTCATCGACAACTGGTAACCTTATATCGTCCAGAATGTAGAGTTTTGTTTATTGTTGAGCAAGTCATTTTTTGTATCTGAAAAAAGTTGCAAAAATTAACGATTGATACATGGGACTTTTTAGATTTTATCGAATATAATTGTAAAATCATTGTTCATATTGCCATCACGTGAGTAACCCGAAGTTATAATGGCCCATTTCACAGCTTCAGTCCAAAATAATTTTGAAAATTATAAAATTGTAACCCATTACGACAATTTTGCTATTAAACAAAATTGTTTCGCATAGAGTTTTAATGTTGCGTTTTTTTTCTACATCAACAGTTACGTACAACACGTCGTGCATTCGGAAAACGCTTCTTAGATATCTTCAAATACTTATACAAATGCTCCGGATGTCTTATAGTCAATTTGTATTCGCTTGCATTAAAGTCGATGTAACCTAATTGATATATAATTCTAGCTACATATAGTATTTTAAAACGCTTACAAGTGTCCAAAAATTCAGCTCTAAAGCGTTCCTAGCCAGATAAACTGAAAATTGTGCACTTACGAATCAGAGGAGCATCCCAGGTTCTGACAATCGACGTCAGACATATGCAGCATCGCGGCCTGCAGTCCTCATTTGAACCTCCGTCTGTAATGTAGACGTAAGCAATCTTTACAAAACATTTATATGACCTATGTCTTGGTCGAAAAGTCATGCAAATTTTGACCTAATATAGCGTTTTAGCATTGAACTGTTAAAATAAAAAGAAAACATTGATTTCAGTTATTACAAGATCCATATCAGTACATTTATGTTAATTATTCACGTCCACAATATTAATTCAAAATGTTAGTAAAATATACAGAACTTACTTACTTGCGTCAGTATTTAAGCTTAATTGTAGGTTGCCCCAATGCTCATTTACTCGGTTGTCCAGCATGTCAGTCAACATCACTAGAATGCTGTTAGCCTTGCCACGGGCTCTGCGGCGTGCAAGATGGCATGGAAGCCGTCCACCTGTGCATCCGCAAACATTGTGATGCACTGCGTACCCGCAGCAGCTGAAACATCATCCTTATTGGATTGGATGCGTGAAGCAATGAACGATCTAAGTAACTCCAGGGATTGCAAGTGTACAGTGATAACTCGTAGATAATATAACTTTTTACAAATTGCGTCCATTGAACATTAATAAAAACGTATGTAGCCCAATATCAAACGGGAATTCTTGATATTGGGGTACTTACGTTTCTCGGGATTTGATCTATTTCTGATATTTAATTTTACGGATATAAATTGGATATACTCACATCTTTTACTGTGAGAGGCACAACACTAAATCCCAGACGTTCCCGTCGCTTCGCCCAGTAGCATCATGGACTCCCGAAAAATTACGGTGGAATGTATGATATCGTGGTATTCAATGAATGTTTAATCTGAAATGTTCCATAGGCATTCTTTACTAAACAAATTAAGTAGAGCTACAAGAACTTTATTTATTAAGATAGTTTGTCACTTCTAGAGACAATAAATGCATTAATCTCCCTGTACATTATCTTTTATAAAAGTAACGCTCTTGCCATAGTTTACACGACAGTTAAGCTTGAAATCTGTCATGGTGAGCTCTGACGATTCATTATTGTGCACAACTTATAAACGACACATACTTTTAAACTCACCCAAAACATAGCAATTCTGTTGCTCTCCGACTACACGAAGGCTTAAGACATTGCTATTTTTCGTCAGTCATCTATTTTTTCTTTGTTGCAAGAGTACCCTTTGCAATAGACATGTAAGATTTGAAAATCGACTTTTTATAATTTAGAGGACAAACAGCCCGTGCCCGTTTGAACCATCGTCTGAAAATGAAGATGTAAGTAATCTTTACAAAAAAATGTATGACATAAGCCTTTTATCGAAAGGTACATTCTTGGGTACTGTTATGTCTTTCAGGATTTGATCTATTTCTGATAATAAATTGGATATACTCACGTCTTTGACTGTGCATTAAAGCATTAATGTCGCTTGACACAGCAGTCCATTTCAGGCGATCTGTCGCTTCGCTCTGTAGTTTCACAGATTCCAGAAGAAGCGCGGTGGACTATGTGATATCATTGTCTTCAATAAACTTTTGACCTAAAATGTACGAGACATTCTTTGCTTAACATACTTCAGTAAATTATAAGTAGTTACTTTATTAAAGAAGAAAGTTTGTCACTTTTACACGTAAATAATGCATGAAGTTCTCTATACATTATCAAAAAATAAAAGTAATGATCTTGCGTCATGGCAGACACGACAGTTAAGATTGACATCTGTCATGAACAGTTCTGACGCTTTGTTATTGTGGACTTACGGCCGTTTTCTATAACTTACTTATTTATAACGGTTAGTTAATATGCCTTACTCTAGTAGCTATCGGTGTTTCTATTACCAAAGTTAGCAATTAATTGACAGGAATATCTTATCCACGTCACTTACCAACGAGAGATAGCAACTTTTCGTTAGCTGTAAGTAAGTTACTGAAAACGACCATTACTAATTTTAAATGATACATACTTATACATTTAGCCAAATCAGCAATAAGTCTTAAGGTACTGTGATTTTCCGAGCGTTCGATGTTTCTCTTGTTCATCAATTCTTTCTTTACACTATTCGCAGTAACTACTCGTACACTATTCTAGCTTTACTTGCAATAAGAAGATCCAATTCTTAGGCGTACTCTCGTACTACTGTGCCAGCGGCTGGCTGGTCATGGTAAGTGTATTCATATTGGTGCTCGTGATTGTACATTGATTCGAAAATAATATATCAAATGAAATTGTGTATGTAGGCAAAGTTCAAAAATAAGTCTCCAGCTCTTCTCGCTGGATGAATTAATGTAGAAGCATCTTTTAAGATTGCGGCTTGAAGTGAAAATCGAAACTATAATGTAGTAAAGCAAAGTAGCCAAAGGAACTATTATCGAAAAAAACTAAAACATCATTCCCAGTTTGTAAAAAGTAGCACCAAATATTATTGTACTAGCCGATACCCCCCCGTAACTGAGAAGTATTAAATGCTGTGACTATAATGTGAAAACTGTCTATTTTATTTATATCTAACCTGAATTCAGGTACTTACATTGCTTAGCAGTTTCCCAGGTCCCGACAGTCATCGCTAGAGATACAACTGGATTATTATTATCGTATTTGTGATTGACGCTAGTCTTGGTGGTCCGGTCTAGGAGATGAAGACAAGTTAGTTCGTTGGTTTGCGGTCTGTAATGTTTCAACCTCCGTGTGAAATGTAAGCGATGGTAATATTAGCAAGTCCATAAACTCAACCAGATACACAAGCATGGTATAAAAAAACCGGGCAAGTGACACCCTTTAATTTTCAACTTTTTCATTATTGGAAATTTTTCTTTTATTTGTGCTGTAAGGCCTTACTTTTTGCCAAATTTCATGATTTTGATCAAAGGGAAGTACCCTAATATAGTTTTTGATTCCCTTGTAAAAACGCATAATATGCGACATAAACAGTCATATCTTTTGATCGCGTTGACTTACAAGTTTGATTTTTTCATTACTCCAAGGGGTAGCAGACTGACATACGGACAACAATGTGATCCTATACGGTTCCGTATTGCCGTTTGAGGTACACGAAACCCTAAAATAACATGTTTTATAAACTACGATATTCAGTTACTTCTACAAATAAATAATGCTGTTAGTCCCTTTTACACACTTTCGCAAAATAGTAAGTTTCCCCGTCAATATTATGTTTGAGACATGTCCTGTTCAAATACGACGCTTGTTTTTTACCACTTTTAAGCGACTTTCGGCGCAAAGTAAGAAATGCTTATTCAGTTGCTCTCCGACTAAACTTAACCTTGAATTGCTCTTCCTTTTTATGGCCCAAAAAAAGTTGTAATTTTGTTAATATTATACACGATTTTATTCACTATCAAGATATCACAACGGTTTGTTTTGTGTAATTGGGAGTTAATAGTAATTAAAGCACAATTCAGTTACAAGTACAGAAAACAGTAACATTTATTTATTAGCAGTCACTTACTCTTAGAGCACGCTGACGGGAAAGAAGCAGGACAGGTTCTGACAGTCAACGTCAAAGATATACATTATATTATTGAGAGACTGGATGAGACACTGTTGTTCTTTGCTGTAGTAGTCCGTCCTCGATGATGATGATGAGCAAATAATTACCGAGTTGCGTTGTGACTGCAATGATCGTTTCAACCTCCATCTGAAATGTACGAATAGACAATCTTTACAAGTACAGTTCTATGCGTGTAATTCGTTTTATTTGTATAAACGTGAAGCGCATCAATAAAACCTTTAAAACAAAGCATTGCATTGAGGCCGAGTTTTTGTTACTTCTATTTGCCAATAATGCATAAGTTATTTATATGCATTAATGTAGCTTACAAGTAATGCTTTTGCGTCATTTTCCTACAAAACAGTTAAGTTTAAAACTGTCATGCTGTGATTATAACGCGCATGTAAATTTAACTTACTCTTGAAAGCCGGCAATAATATATTTGTGCTTATTTTGTTGCTCTCCGTCTACATTAATACTTAAAGTAAGAATTTGCTTTCCTCAGAACTCCTAGAATTCTGTTTGCTAACGCATTTTTATATAATTATAAATTATGAAAAATTGGCAGTGGTTCAGAATATGCACGAAAAATTACGAAGAGGATTTTTGTGGGGACTGATATTATTCCAATATCCGTTCAAAAAGTTCACCACAACATTTTGCTTAATAACAAAGTTACATGTGGCAACAATCCGATTCCCGTCAGTCTTATCGCAATAAAAGGTGCTTATAGGACTGTCCACACATATCAGGGCTGGGCCCGGGACGTCGACGGACCGTGCTCTCAAATAAATATCGGTGTGTACATTTTATTTGAACTCGTTCACAGACGTCCGTGTCCGGGCTGGTGACGAAGCTTCAGTGCCTACATACATTCGGCCAAAACACAATCACGCCCCGGGCACGGCCCTGATATATGCGCATAGACCTTTAATCGGATACTCACTTTTATCAAATTTGCCCCGGTTCTGACAGTTAATGTCAGCTATAGAATTTAATCATTCTCGCATCTATGACGAGATGGGGCTCCGTTGTGGCTTGTCGTAGTTGTCGGTCCTAGTTGATGATGATGAGCAAACAGTCACTTAATGGGATCGTGATCTGCAATTATCGTTTCAATCGCCGTCTGAAATGTAGAGGAAGGCAAACATAGAAAGTCCAGATACTCAACGCGCTTTGTAGTATTAACAAGCATTATTAAAATTAACACATAGCGATAGCGATATGTTGTTCCTTCTAGTCTTCATTAATGCAATAAGCTCCAATGCATTATCCCACGCAAAAGGTAATACTCTCGCGTCTGTTTTAACACGACAGTTTTGTTTAAATCTGTCATGTTGAAGTATGGCGCTTCAAATTTTTTGGCTTTATTTTAAACCAAACTCTGAAATGAGAAAGCAGTGCTTATTTTAATGCTTTTGAACTACACTGGAACATAATTACTATAATTATGTAACGAGTATTACTACATAGCTTATAACAAAGTCTTTATAATATTCTTAAATTGTTTGATTGAGTATATTCAAAGACATTTTAATGACATAAAACTAATAATTTTTGCTGATGACACAAATACAATAGTACCGTATCGTAAATGTTACCGTTAATATTTTAAAGCATAACTTTCAAAAACAAATTAAGGACATATTTATTGAGGAAGAGCTATTATAGTATTGAAGACTTCATCAATTGACAAATGACAATCACGTATTTATGAGATATTTGCTATTATTGAGTTTCATTAATATTTTTATTGTATTAATTATTTCCATTCTATTCTGTAGGCAATTAAGTGATTATTATTTTTATTATTTTCACCTTGACATCATATTTCTTTATTTTACGACTATTAATGTTTATTATTGTAAAAAAGGAGCACTACTACTTTGTACTTATTGTTATTTTTTATTATTACTATCTAATACTAATTAAATTAAAGTTTTTTTATAGACAATGTATTTTGTTAAGAAATAAATGACATAAGACTTTTAGTGTAAATACTTACGGTGGGTCCTTTTTTTTGGACTCTTCATCTTCAACTGTTGACCTTATATCGTCCAGAATGTAGAGTTTTGTTTATTGTTGAGCAATTCATTTTTTGAGTCTGAAAAAAGTTGCAAAATTAACGATTGATACAAGGGAATTTTTAGATTTTATCGAATATAATTGTAAAATCAATGTTCATATTGCCATCACGTGAGTTACCCGAAGTTATAATGGCCCATTTCACAGCTTCAGTCCAAAATAATGTTGGACATTATAAAATTGTAACCCATTACGACAATTTTGCTATTAAACAAAATTGTTTCGCATAGAGTTTTAATGTTGCGTTTTTTTTCTACATCAACAGTTACGTACAACACGTCGTGCATTCGGAAAACGCTTCTTAGATATCTTCAAGTACTTATACAAATGCTCCGGATATCTTATAGCCAATTTGTATTCGCTTGCATTAAAGTCGATGTAACTAATTGATATCTAATTCTAGCTACATATAGTATTTTAAAACGCTTACAAGTGTGCAAAAATTCAGCTCTAAAGCGTTCCTAGCCAGATAAACTGAAAATTGTGCACTTACGAATCAGAGGAGCATCCCAGGTTCTGACAATCGACGTCAGACATATGCGGCATCGCGGCATGCAGTCCTCATTTGAACCTCCATCTGTAATGTAGACGTAAGCAATCTTTACAAAACATTTATATGACCTATTTCTTGGTCGAAAAGTCGTGCAAATTTTGACCTAATATAGCGTTTTAGCATTGAACTGTTAAAATAAAAAGAAAACATTGATTTCAGTTATTACAAGATCCATATCAGTACATTTATGTTAATTATTCACGTCCACAATATTAATTCAAAATGTTAGTAAAATATACAGAACTTACTTACTTGCGTCAGTATTTAAGCTTAATTGTAGGTTGCCCCAATGCTCATTTACTCGGTTGTCCAGCATGTCACTTAACATCACTAGAATGCTGTTAGCGCTGCCACGGGCTCAGCGGCGTGCAAGATGGCATGGAAGCCGTCCACCTGTGCATCCGCAAACATTGTGATGCACTGCGTGCCCGCAGCAGCTGAAACATCACCCTTAACGCGTTATTGGATTGGATGCGTGAAGCAATGAACGATCTAAGTAACTCCAGAGATTGCAAGTGTACAGAGATAACTCGTAGATTATAATATCACTTTTTACAAATTGCGTCCATTGAACATTAATAAAAACGTAAGTACCCCAATATCAAACGGGAATTCTTTATATTGGGGTACTTACGTTTCTCAGGATTTGATTTATTTCTGATACTCGTATTTAATTTTATGGATAAAAATTGGATATACTCACATCTTTGACTGTGAGAGGCATTGTTGTGGCTTGACACAACACTCAATCTCAGGCGATCAGTCGCTTCACCCCGTAGCATCATGGACTCCCGAAAAATTACGGTGGACTGTATGATATCGTGGTATTCAATGAATGTATAATCTGAAATGTCCCATAGGCATTCTTTACTAAACAAATTAAGTAGAACTACAAGAACTTTATTCATTAAGATAGTTTGTCACTTCTAGAAACAATAAATGCATTAATCTCCCTATGCATTATCTTTTATAAAAGTAATGCTCTTGCGTCATAGTGTACACGACAGTTAAGCCTGAAATCTGTCATGTTTAACTTTGACGCTTCAATATTGTGCACTTAATTATAAACGACACGTACTTATAAACTCACCCAAAACATAGCAATTCGGTTGCTCTCCGACTACTCGAAGGCTTAAGACATTGCTATTTGTCGTCGGTCATCTATCTTTTCTTTGTTGCTCTATTCCCCTTTGCAATAGACATTTAAGATCTGAAAAACGACTTTGAATAATTTAAAGGACAAACAGCTGCTTTCTCGCGGATAATGTTGTAATAAAAACATTGTTCTTAATGTTTGTCAATTTTGCTATACATCATAATTATTGTTCCGCATAAAATTCTAATATTCCGATCTTTTCTGCAGCAACAGTTGTGTAGAACATGGTGTTGCATTCGGAAATCGCTCCGCGTAACAATATCTTAAAGCAATTAGTATTCATTTTAGTAATTAAATTAGTAATGCCGATGTAACTAAATGAAATATAATTCCCAGAGCCTCCCTGAGCAACATAGGGTATTTCAAAACGCATGCTGCAATTGTGCAACAGTATAGCTCATTCTATCCTAGCTAGTTCAACTCAAAATTTGACGCTTACGTATCACGGGAGCTTCCCAGGTTCTGACAGTCAATGTCAGACATTGTGACAACCCGGCTTTCAGTGCTCGTTTGAATCACCGTCTGAAAATGAAGATGTAAGTAATCTTTACAAAAAAATATATGACCTAAGCCTTTTATCGAAAGGTACATTCTTGGGTACTTATGTCTTTCAGGAATTGATCTATTTCTGATAATAAATTGGATATACTCACGTCTTTGACTGTGAGAGGCATTAATGTCGCTTGACACAGCAGTCCATTTCAGGCGATATGTCGCTTCGCTCTGTAGTTTCACAGATTCCAGAAGAAGCGCGGTGGACTATGTGATATCATTGTCTTCAATAAACTTTTGGCCTAAAATGTACAGAGACATTCTTTGCTTAACATACTCCAGTAAAATTATAAGTACTTTATTAATGAAGAAAGTTTGTCACTTTTACACGTAAATAATGCATGAAGTTCTCTATACATTATCAAAAAATAAAAGTAATGATCTTGCGTCATGGCAGACACGACAGTTAAGATTGACATATGTCATGAACAGTTCTGACGCTTTGTTATTGTGGACTTACGGCCGTTTTCTATAACTTAGGTACTATTTATAACGGTTAGTTAATATGCCTTACTCTAGTAGCTATCGGTGTTTCTATTACCAAAGTTAGCAAATAATTGACAGGAATATCTTATCCACGTCACTTACCAACGAGAGATAGCAACGTTTCGTTAACTGTAAGTAAGTTACTGAAAACGACCATTACTAATTTTAAACGATACATACTTATAAATTTAGCCAAAACAGCAATAAGTCTTAAGGTACTGTGATTTTCCGAGCGTTCGATGTTTCTCTTGTTCATCAATTCTTTGTTTACACTTTTCGCAGTTACTACACTATTCTAGCTTTACTTGCAATAAGAAGATCCAATTCTTAGGCGCACTCTCGTACTACTGTGCCAGCGGCTGGCTGTTCATGGTAAGTGTATTCATATTGGTGCTCGTGATTGTACATTGATTCGAAAATAATATATCAAATGAAATTGTTTATGTAGGCAAAGTTCAAAAGTAATTCTCCAGCTCTTCTCGCTGGATGAATTAATGTAGAAGCATCTTTTAAGATTGCGGCTTGAAGCGAAAATCGAAACTACAATGTACTAAAGCAAAGTAGCCAAAGGAACTATTATCGAAGAAAACAAAAACATCATTCTCAGTTTGTAAAAAGTAGCACCAAATATTATTGTACTAGCCGATACCGCCCAGTAACTGAGAAGTATTAAATGCTGTGACTATAATGTGAAAACTGTCTATTTTATTTATATCTAACCTGAATTCAGGTACTTACATTGCTTAGCAGTTTCCTAGGTCCCGACAGTCATCGCTAGAGATACAACTGGATTATTATTATCGTATTTGTGATTGACGCTAGTCTTGGTGGTCCGGTCTAGGAGATGAAGACAAGTTAGTTCGTTGGTTTGCGGTCTGTAATGTTTCAACCTCCGTCTGAAATGTAAGCGATGGTAATCTTAGCAAGTCCATATACTCAACCAGATACACAAGCATGATATAAAAAAACCGGGCAAGTGACACCCTTTAATTTTCAACTTTTTCATTATTGGAATTTTTTCTTTTATTTGTGCTGTAAGGCCTTACTTTTTGCCAAATTTCATGATTTTGATCAAAGGGAAGTACCCTAATATAGTTTTTGATTCCCTTGTAAAAACGCATAATATGCGACATAAACAGTCATATCTTTTGATCGCGTTGACTTACAAGTTTGATTTTTTCATTACTCCAAGGGGTAGCAGACTGACATACGGACAACAATGTGATCCTATACGGTTCCGTATTGCCGTTTGAGGTACACGAAACCCTAAAATAACATGTTTTATAAACTACGATATTCAGTTACTTCTACAAATAAATAATGCTGTTAGTCCCTTTTACATACTTTCGCAAAATAGTAAGTTTCCCCGTCAATATTATGTTTGAGACATGTCCTGTTCAAATACGACGCTTGTTTTTTACCACTTTTAAGCGACTTTCGGCGCAAAGTAAGAAATGCTTATTCAGTTGCTCTCCGACTAAACTTAACCTTGAATTGCTCTTACTTTTTATGACCCAAAAAAAGTTGTAATTTTGTTAATATTATACACGATATTATTCACTATCAAGATATCACAACGGTTTGTTTTGTGTAATTGGGAGTTAATAGTAATTAAAGCACAATTCAGTTACAAGTACAGAAAACAGTAACATTTATTTATTAGCAGTCACTTACTCTTAGAGCACGCTGACGGGAAAGAAGCAGGACAGGTTCTGACAGTCAACGTCAAAGATATACATTATAATATTGAGAGACTGGATGAGACACTGTTGTTCTTTGCTGTAGTAGTCCGTCCTCGATGATAATGATGAGCAAATAATTACCGAGTTGCGTTGTTGACTGCAATGATCGTTTCAACCTCCATCTGAAATGTACGAATAGACAATCCTTACAAGTACAGTTCTATGCGTGTAATTCGTTTTATTTGTATAAACGTGAAGCGCATCAATAAAACCTTTAAAACAAAGCATTGCATTGAGGCCGAGTTTTTGTTACTTCTATTTGCCAATAATGCATAAGTTATTTATATGCATTAATGTAGCTTACAAGTAATGCTTTTGCGTCATTTTCCTACAAAACAGTTAAGTTTGACACTGTCATGCTGTGATTATAACGCGCATGTAAATTTAACTTACTCTTGAAAGCCGGCAATAATATATTTGTGCTTATTTTGTTGCTCTCCCTCTACATTAATACTTAAAGTAAGAATTTGCTTTCCTCAGAACTCCTAGAATTCTGTTTGCTAACGCATTTTTATATAATTATAAATTATGAAAAATTGGCAGTGGTTCAGAATATGCACGAAAAATTACGAAGAGGATTTTTGTGGGGACTGATATTATTCCAATATCCGTTCAAAAAGTCCACCACAACATTTTGCTTAATAACAAAGTTACATGTGGCAACAATCCGATTCCCGGCAGTCTTATCGCAATAAAAGGTGCTTATAGGACTGTCCACACATATCAGGGCTGGGCCCGGGACGTCGACGGACCGTGCTCTCAAATAAATATCGGTGTGTACATTTTATTTGAACTCGTTCACAGACCTCCGTGTCCGGGCTGGTGACGAAGCTTCAGTGCCTACATACATTCGGCCAAAACACAATCACGCCCCGGGCACGGCCCTGATATATGTGCATAGACCTTTAATCGGATACTCACTTTTATCAAATTTGCCCCGGTTCTGACAGTTAATGTCAGCTATAGAATTTAATCATTCTCGCATCTATTACGAGATGGGGCTCCGTTGTGGCTTGTCGTAGTTGTCGGTCCTAGTTGATGATGATGAGCAAACAGTCACTTAATGGGATCGTGATCTGCAATTATCGTTTCAATCGCCGTCTGAAATGTAGAGGAAGGCAAACATAGAAAGTCCAGATACTGAATGCACTTTGTAGTATTAACAAGCATTATTAAAATTAACACATAGATAGCGATATGTTGTTCCTTCTACTCTTCATTAATGCAATAAGCTCCAATGCATTATCCCACGCAAAAGGTAATACTCTCGCGTCTGTTTTAACACGACAGTTTTGTTTAAATCTGTCATGTTGAAGTATGGCGCTTCAAATTTTTTGGCTTTATTTTAAACCAAACTCTGAAATGAGAAAGCAGTGCTTATTTTAATGCTTTTGAACTACACTGAAACATAATTACTATAATTATGTAACGAGTATTACTACATAGCTTATAACAAAGTCTTTATAATATTCTTAAATTGTTTGATTGAGTATATTCAAAGACATTTTAATGACATAAAACTAATAATTTTTGCTGATGACACAAATACAATAGTACCGTATCGTAAATGTTACCGTTAATACTTTAAAGCATAACTTTCAAAAACAAATTAAGGACATATTTATTGAGGAAGAGCTATTATAGTATTGAAGACTTCATCAATTGACAAATGACAATCACGTATTTATGAGATATTTGCTATTATTGAGTTTCATTAATATTTTTATTGTATTAATTATTTCCATTCTATTCTGTAGGCAATTAAGTGATTATTATTTTTATTATTTTCACCTTGACATCATATTTCTTTATTTTACGACTATTAATGTTTATTATTGTAAAAAAGGAGCACTACTACTTTGTACTTATTGTTATTTTTTATTATTACTATCTAATACTAATTAAATTAAAGTTTTTTTCTAGTCAATGTATTTTGTTAAGAAATAAATGACATAAGACTTTTAATGTAAATACTTACGGTGGGTCCATTTTTTTGGACTCTTCATCTTCAACTGTTGACCTTATATCGTCCAGAATGTAGAGTTTTGTTTATTGTTGAGCAATTCATTTTTTGAGTCTGAAAAAAGTTGCAAAATTAACGATTGATACATGGGAATTTTTAGATTTTATCGAATATAATTGTAAAATCAATGTTCATATTGCCATCACGTGAGTTACCCGAAGTTATAATGGCCCATTTCACAGCTTCAGTCCAAAATAATGTTGGACATTATAAAATTGTAACCCATTACGACAATTTTGCTATTAAACAAAATTGTTTCGCATAGAGTTTTAATGTTGCGTTTTTTTTCTACATCAACAGTTACGTACAACACGTCGTGCATTCGGAAAACGCTTCTTAGATATCTTCAAGTACTTATACAAATGCTCCGGATATCTTATAGCCAATTTGTATTCGCTTGCATTAAAGTCGATGTAACTAATTGATATCTAATTCTAGCTACATATAGTATTTTAAAACGCTTACAAGTGTGCAAAAATTCAGCTCTAAAGCGTTCCTAGCCAGATAAACTGAAAATTGTGCACTTACGAATCAGAAGAGCATCCCAGGTTCTGACAATCGACGTCAGACATATGCGGCATCGCGGCCTGCAGTCCTCATTTGAACCTCCATCTGTAATGTAGACGTAAGCAATCTTTACAAAACATTAATATGACCTATTTCTTGGTCGAAAAGTCGTGCAAATTTTGACCTAATATAGCGTTTTAGCATTGAACTGTTAAAATAAAAAGAAAACATTGATTTCAGTTATTACAAGATCCATATCAGTACATTTATGTTAATTATTCACGTCCACAATATTAATTCAAAATGTTAGTAAAATATACAGAACTTACTTACTTGCGTCAGTATTTAAGCTTAATTGTAGGTTGCCCCAATGCTCATTTACTCGGTTGTCCAGCATGTCACTTAACATCACTAGAATGCTGTTAGCGCTGCCACGGGCTCAGCGGCGTGCAAGATGGCATGGAAGCCGTCCACCTGTGCATCCGCAAACATTGTGATGCACTGCGTGCCCGCTGCAGCTGAAACATCACCCTTAACGCGTTATTGGATTGGATGCGTGAAGCAATGAACGATCTAAGTAACTCCAGAGATTGCAAGTGTACAGAGATAACTCGTAGATTATAATATCACTTTTTACAAATTGCGTCCATTGAACATTAATAAAAACGTAAGTACCCCAATATCAAACGGGAATTCTTTATATTGGGGTACTTACGTTTCTCAGGATTTGATTTATTTCTGATACTCGTATTTAATTTTATGGATAAAAATTGGATATACTCACATCTTTGACTGTGAGAGGCATTGTTGTGGCTTGACACAACACTCAATCTCAGACGATCAGTCGCTTCACCCCGTAGCATCATGGACTCCCGAAAAATTACGGTGGACTTTATGATATCGTGGTATTCAATGAATGTATAATCTGAAATGTCCCATAGGCATTCTTTACTAAACAAATTAAGTAGAACTACAAGAACTTTATTCATTAAGATAGTTTGTCACTTCTAGAAACAATAAATGCATTAATCTCCCTATGCATTATCTTTTATAAAAGTAATGCTCTTGCGTCATAGTGTACACGACAGTTAAGCCTGAAATCTGTCATGTTTAACTTTGACGCTTCAATATTGTGCACTTAATTATAAACGACACGTACTTATAAACTCACCCAAAACATAGCAATTCGGTTGCTCTCCGACTACTCGAAGGCTTAAGACATTGCTATTTGTCGTCGGTCATCTATCTTTTCTTTGTTGCTCTATTCCCCTTTGCAATAGACATTTAAGATCTGAAAAACGACTTTGAATAATTTAAAGGACAAACAGCTGCTTTCTCGCGGATAATGTTGTAATAAAAACATTGTTCTTAATGTTTGTCAATTTTGCTATACATCATAATTATTGTTCCGCATAAAATTCTAATATTCCGATCTTTTCTGCAGCAACAGTTGTGTAGAACATGGTGTTGCATTCGGAAATCGCTCCGCGTAACAATATCTTAAAGCAATTAGTATTCATTTTAGTAATGAAATTATTAATGCCGATGTAAGCCTCCCTGAGCAACATAGGGTATTTCAAAACGCATGCTGCAATTGTGCAACAGTATAGCTCATTCTATCCTAGCTAGTTCAACTCAAAATTAGACGCTTTCGTATCACAGGAGCTTCCCAGGTTCTGACAGTCAATGTCAAACATTGTGACAACCCGGCTTTCAGTGCTCGTTTGAATCACCGTCTGAAAATGAAGATGTAAGTAATCTTTACAAAAAAATGTATGACCTAAGCCTTTTATCGAAAGGTACATTCTTGGGTACTGTTATGTCTTTCAGGATTTGATCTATTTTTGATAATAAATTGGATATACTCACGTCTTTGACTGTGAGAGGCATTAATGTCGCTTGACACAGCAGTCCATTTCAGGCGATCTGTCGCTTCGCTCTGTAGTTTCACAGATTCCAGAAGAAGCGCGGTAGACTATGTGATATCATTGTCTTCAATAAACTTTTGACCTAAAATGTACGAGACATTCTTTGTTTAACATACTCCAGTAAAATTATAAGTACTTACTTTATTAATGGAGTAAGTTTGTCACTTTTACACGTAAATAATGCATGAAGTTCTCTATACATTATCAAAAAATAAAAGTAATGATCTTGCGTCATGGCAGACACGACAGTTAAGATTGACATCTGTCATGAACAGTTCTGACGCTTTGTTATTGCGGACTTACGGCCGTTTTCTATAACTTACTTATTTATAACGGTTAGTTAATATGCCTTACTATAGTAGCTATCGGTGTTTCTATTACCAAAGTTAGCAATTAATTGACAGGAATATCTTATCCACGTCACTTACCAATGAGAGATAGCAACGTTCCGTTAGCTGTAAGTAAGTTACTGAAAACGACCATTACTAATTTTAAATGATACATACTTATAAATTTAGCCAAAACAGCAATAAGTCTTAAGGTACTGTGATTTTCCAAGCTTTCGATGTTTCTCTTGTTCATCAATTCTTTGTTTATACTATTTGCAGTTACTACTCGTACACTATTCTAGCTTTACTTGCAATAAGAAGATCCAATTCTTAGGCGCACTCTCGTACTACTGTGCCAGCGGCTGGCTGTTCATGGTAAGTGTATTCATATTGGTGCTCGTGATTGTACATTGATTCGAAAATAATATATCAAATGAAATTGTTTATGTAGGCAAAGTTCAAAAGTAATTCTCCAGCTCTTCTCGCTGGATGAATTAATGTAGAAGCATCTTTTAAGATTGCGGCTTGAAGTGAAAATCGAAACTATAATGTAGTAAAGCAAAGTAGCCAAAGGAACTATTATCGAAAAAACTAAAACATCATTCTCAGTTTGTAAAAAGTAGCACCAAATATTATTGTACTAGCCGATACCCCCCCGTAACTGAGAAGTATTAAATGCTGTGACTATAATGTGAAAACTGTCTATTTTATTTATATCTAACCTGAATTCAGGTACTTACATTGCTTAGCAGTTTCCCAGGTCCCGACAGTCATCGCTAAACTGGATTATTATTATCGTATTTGTGATTGACGCTAGTCTTGGTGGTCCGGTCTAGGAGATGAAGACAAGTTAGTTCGTTGGTTTGCGGTCTGTAATGTTTCAACCTCCGTCTGAAATGTAAGCGATGGTAATCTTAGCAAGTCCATAAACTCAACCAGATACACAAGCATGATATAAAAAACCGGGCAAGTGACACCCTTTAATTTTCAACTTTTTTATTCTTTGCAATGTTTCTTTTCATTGTGCTGTAGGGCCTTACTTTTGGCCAAATTTCATGATTCTAGGTCAAAGGAAAGTACACAAAGTATTTATAGGTTTTGATTCCCTTGTGAAAACGCATAATATGCAACATAAACAGTCATATCTTTTGATCGCGTTGACTTACAAGTTTGATTTTTTCATTACTCCAAGGGGTAAAAAAAAAAAAAAAAAACAATGAACATGGATGGGTTTTAGTCAGTAAAAGTCTGACACTCCCTCTTGCTCAGCCCAGAGCGGGAGGGGTTATTTGATGATTTCCCAAAGGGGTAGAAGACCACTTACCGCCACAATAGTGGCGGCAATTCGCCTCTTTGAGGAGTGACTAGAGAGGCGCCACGGTGCCCACACCTTCCGCCTGACGCAGGTCCTCACCGGACATGGTTGTTTCGGGATGTTCCTGCCCCTAATCGGGCGGGAGGAAACGCCCGGGTGCCACCACTGCGAGGATTGACCGGAGAACACGGTGGACCACACTGTGCAGGTCTGCTCCGCTTGGGGGAGCACCACCGTGTCCTCGTAGTGGCAATCGGCGGCGGCAACCTCTCGCGTCCGGCCCTGGTTCAATCCATGGTCTGGAGCGAGAGGGAATGGGACGCCGTCACCTCCTTCTGCGAAGCAGTCATGCTAGTGAGGGAGGTGGCGGGACGTGAGAGGGAGAGAGCTTCACGTCTCAGCTGCCGCGAGAGACGCCCTGGGCGTCGGGATCCACGTGGTGGCTCCCGGCCACCGTAGGCGCGGGCCTGTGGACGGTGAGTAATGGGCTTACTCGCCGTCCATCCGTCTTATGACGACAGGCCGTGTCGACGGCGCGTTCGTGTTCCACGCACGCCTCAAAGAGATGTCAGCAAACAGGAAGGGGTCCGAAAGGACTGATTGCCAGGGTTGCGGGACTGTTCGAAAGAGATACCGCGGCCCTAGAACACAAAGGGCAAAAGAAGGAACATGGATGGGTTTTAGTCAGTAAAAGTCTGACACTCCCACCTGCTCAGCCCAGAGCGGGAGAAGATATTTGATGATTTCCCACACGAAAAAAATAAAAGTGGTAGCAGACCTGACTATTTGGTATTAATTTCAGCTTGATACCGCCACGCATTCCTGAGAACCGTCTTGACAGACTGACAAACCGACAACAAAGTGATCCTATAAGGGTTCCGTTTTGCCGTTTGAGGTACACGGAACCCT
This sequence comes from Eugnorisma glareosa, assembly GCA_947578425.1. Classification (NCBI taxonomy): domain Eukaryota; kingdom Metazoa; phylum Arthropoda; class Insecta; order Lepidoptera; family Noctuidae; genus Eugnorisma; species Eugnorisma glareosa. The sequence goes on from OX387957.1 coordinate 42,082,527, forward strand.
AAAATAACATGTTTTATAAACTACGATATTCTGTTACTGCTACAAATAATTAATGCTGTTAGTCCCTTTTATACACTTTCGCAAAATAGTAAGTCTCCCCGCCACTGTTATGTTTGAGACATGTCCTGTTCAAATACGACGCTTGTTTTTTACCACTTTTAAGCGACTTTCAGCGCAAAGTAAGAAATGCTTATTCAGTTGCTCTCCGACTAAACTTAACCTTGAATTGCTCTTCCTTTTTATGACCCAAAAAAAGTTGTAATTTTGTTAATATTATACACGATATTATTCACTATCAAGATATCACAACGGTTTGTTTTGTGTAATTGGGAGTTAATAGTAATTAAAGCATAATTCAGTTACAAGTACAGAAAACAGTAACATTTATTTGTTATCAGTCACTTACTCTTAGAGCACGCTGACGGGAAAGAAGCAAGACAGGTTCTGACAGTCAACGTCAAAGATATACATTATAATATTGAGAGACTGGATGAGACACTGTTGTTCTTTGCTGTAGTAGTCTGCCTCGATGATGATGATCAGCCAATAATTACCAAGTTGCGTTGTTGACTGCAATGATTGTCAAAATCGACTCACCCAGTCCTAATCGTCGAGAGTTCCCGACGCGAGTGTGCGAGGGAACACCGGTTTGGTGTTAGTTAGAACGAGTCTGACAGACCCCTCCGCTCTCCCCAGGGCGGGGGTCATAAAAAATATCGGTAATAATAAATAATACGACCGGATAATATACGTTGTAATTTATCAGATTTTTCCTTTAAGCGCAATCTGTATGTCAGTCTGTCTTTCGTTCTGTGTGTCAGTCTGTCTGTCACCTGTCAGTCTGTCTGTCATTCTGTCTGTGAGTCTCCCTGTCAGTCTGTCTGTCAGTCTGTCGATCTGTTTGTCTGTTAAACTGTCTCTCAATCTGTTTGTCTGTCTGTCTGTCAGTCTGTCTGCCAAACAGTCGGTCTTTCTGCCTGTCCGTCATTCTGTCTGTCAGTCTGTATTTCGACCAGTCCTTCAGTCTGCCTATCACCTATCAGTCAGTCTGTCTGTCTGTCTGTCAGTCTGTCTGTCTGTGAGACTACCTGTCAGTCTGTCTGTCTGTCAGCCAGTCTGTTAGTCTGTCGGACAGTCTGTCGGTCAGTATGTTTGCCTGTTTGTTAGTCAATCTGTCTGCCAGTCTGTCTGTCAATCTGTCGGATAGTCTGTCTGTCAGTCTGTCTTTCGATCTGTCTGTCAGTCTGCCATTCGATCTGTCTGTCAGTCTGCCTGTCACCTGTCAGTCTCTCTGTCTGTCAGTCTGCCTTTCGATCTGTCTGTCAGTCTGCCTGTCACCTGTCAGTCTCTCAGTCTGTCAGTCTGTCTGTTAATCGGTCTCGGTCGGCCGCACTTCCCAGGCGCTTTGAATGACACTTGTTTCAAATCTGTTGATCCTCCCATATTTAAAACAAGAGCCGCCATTGGTTCGGTTAGGTTAGGTTCGGTTGATAAATTCACACACAATTACATCTGAAGAAAGTCGTCATAGTAAAAAAAACTTACTAACTAGACGCTTCGAGTGACACCTGTTACGTTTTTACAACAAAACGAGCCCAAACTCGGCTCACCTAATCCTACTCGTCGAGGAGTTCTTGTGGCAGTCACCGAAGTACACCTTCAGGTCACTCCATCAAGTCCGGAGATAAGGTCCCATCATTACTAAGAAAACGAGCCCCAACTCGGCTCTCCTAGTCCTACTCGTCGAGGAGTTCCAGGTTCCAGTGGCAGTCACCGAAGTACACCTTTAGGTCACTTAAAGTATTTTTTTAAATAATAAATAATTTAAGTACACTAAGCACTTAATTTCTACCTACCTATTCATAAATTTGTAAAAAATACTTTGAAGAATTCGCTTCAACAAACCTTTACTGAATAGTTTTATTTAAGTTGGCAACTTTTTGAACACAAATTTAGTTCCGTTGGAAAGGTGACGAACTAGAGAACTGAGATTAAAATTAATTATAGAAACACCGCAGTTGTTATTTTAATGTCAGGTTGAATTTGATCGTGAAGATATTTTTTTAACAAAAATACCTACTGTATTTTTGTTTTAAAAAGCTTACTGTCTTATTTTTTAGCCCTAATTTGAGGGAAATTCTGAGGTATATTAATCACCAATGTTTATGACTACCAACAAATAATAAAAATACTAATAAAATAATGCAAAAAAAGTTATGAATGCTTGAAGGTCAAATTTTGGAAAAATCTTAATAAAGTATAAAAATTGACATATCTCCCAAACTATAAAACTTTAGATAGGGGAAGTAAGGTCTAGTAATTTGTAAATGACCTCCTCTTTATGCGAATTTGCTATGGCGGGTCCAGATCCAGTCACCCTGTATAATGTGAAAAAGACGGAACTCATGGTTCTTAGGGCTGCTGGCAAGAAATGTCCAGAAATTGTACCACCTATTAAAATTAACAACGTCCCGATTCTTCGGGTGCACCACATCAAATACCTTGGACATTTCATTGCTGACGACCTTAAAGATGATGAAGACGTTGAACGGGAACGCAGGGCATTGGCGTTGCGGGCGAATTTGTTGGCCCGTAAGTTCGCTCGATGTACAGATGCGGTTAAAGTCACGCTTTTTAAAGCATACTGCACATCTCTGTACTCGAGCGCCCTATGGATCAGCTGTACGAAACGTGCAGCCAATGCGTTGCGTGTTCAATTCAACAACGCTTTCAGGATGCTGTTGCGACTGCCACGATATTGCAGTGCATCTGGAATGTTTGCACAAGCCAGAGTAGATAGCTTCTCACACATATCAGGGCTGTGCCCGGGACGCGGACGGACCGTGCCCTCAAAAAATATCGGTGTGTAAACTCGTGTGAACTCGTTCAGACACGTCCGTGCCCGGGCCCGCGACAAAGCTTCAGTGCATTCAGCCACGGCCCTGATATATGCGGATAGACCTTTAATCGGATACTCACGTTTATCAAATTTTCCCCGGTTCTGACAGTTAATGTCAGCTTTAAAATTTAATCATTCTCGCATCTATGACGAGATGGGGCTCCGTTGTGGCTTGTCGTTGTTGTCGGTCCTAGTTGATGATGATGAGCAAACAGTTACTGAATGGGATCGTGATCTGCAATTATCGTTTCAATCGCCGTCTGAAATATAGAGGAAGGCAAACATAGAAAGTCCTCCAGATACTCAATGCGCTTTGTAGTATTAACAAGCATTATTAAAATTAACAAATAGATAGCCATATGTTGTTCCTTCTAGTCTTCATTAATGCAATAAGCTCCAATGCATTATCCTATGCAAAAGGTAATGCTCTCGCGTCTGTTTTAACACGACAGTTTTGTTTAAATCTGTCATGTTGAAGTATGGCGCTTCAAATTTTTTGGCTTTATTTTAAACCAAACTCTGAAATGAGAAAGCAGTGCTTATTTTAATGCTTTTGAACTACACTGGAACATAATTACTATAATTATGTAACGAGTATTACTACATAGCTTATAACAAAGTCTTTATAATATTCTTAAATTGTTTGATTGAGTATATTCAAAGACATTCTAATGACATAAAACTAATAATTTTTGCTGATGACTCAAATGCAATATTATAGTACCTACCGTATAGTAATTGTTACCGTAAGAATTAAAAGCACAACCAGAGCAGTTCAAAAACAAATTAAGGACATATTTATTGAGCAAGAGCTATTACAGTATTGAAAACTTCATCAATTGACAAATGACAATCACGTATTTATGAGATATTTGCTATAATTGAGTTTCAGTATTATTTTTGTTGTGTTAATCATTTCTATTCTATTCTAAGGTAATTAAGTGATTATTAGTTTTATTATTTTAATCTTTACATCATATTTCTTTAGTAAACGACTATTAATGTTTATTATTATAAAAAGGAGCACTACTACTTTATACTTATTGTTACATTTTTTATTTTTTATTACTATCTAATCCTAATCATTTTTTTTTCTACACATCGTATTTTGTTAAGAAATAAATGAGTTATGACTTTGAATGTAAATACTTACGATGGTTCCTTTTTTTGGACTTTTCATCTTCAACTGTTAACCTTATATCGTCCAGAATGTAGTTTTGTTTATTGCTGAGCAAGTAATTTTTTGAGTCTGAAAAAAGTTGCAAAAATTAACGATTGATACATGGGAATTTTTAGATTTCATCGAATGTCACTGTAAACTCATTGTTCATATTGCCATCACGTGAATAATCCGAAGTTATTATGGCCCTTTTCACTGTTTCAGTCTAAAATAATTATGAACATTATTAAATTGTAACCCATTACGACAATTTTGCTATTAAACAAAATTGTTTCGCATAGAGTTTTAATGTTGCGTTTTTTTCTACATCAACATTTCGCAAGGATAAAGTTGTAATAAAAGCATTGTTCTTAATGTTTGTCAATTTTGGTATAAAACAAAATTGTTTTGCGTAAAATTCCAATGTTCCGATCCATTCTGCAGCAGAAGTTTTGAAGAACATGTGGTGCATTCGGAGAACGCTCTGCGTAACAATACCACTTCTCCCACTTGGAAAATTCGGCCCGTATATTATAAGATAAATAAATAGCTATGAACTCGACCAAACCAAAGCAATTCTGTTGCTTTTTGACTGCATTATGTCCTTAAGTTCTGCTATTTTCCTTACAGGCAGAAGTGAGAGCCTTTGGTCTATTTGGTCTTAAGTCTACCTGGCGTGCGTGGCAAATAAACAGCATCAAACAAAGTTTGTTTGACACAATGAGGTGGGAATCATATTTTATAAATTTTCTGAGCCATGCAAGGCCCTAAAATCCGTTTCACCATGACTGTCCTGCCACTCCTGTGGGGCTTTAATGCAAGACTAGGTAGTGTTCCTGCTTTTCTGCCCAGTGATCGGTAAAAAAGTATTTCATTCGGTCAAGTCCTGGTTGAAATTCGGGTACTGACTTAACTCAAGATAGTCCGTCATAACGCTATACGTACAAATTGTATGAAACTCACCTAGCTGACTGGAAAAGGCATACTGTTGTCGCTAATCATAGCAACCCGTCCCAAGTCTTAAGTCGGTGCAAACTGCAGCTTCACGGACTCTTGAAAGAACAAATTGCTATGTAGCTTCGTGGTTTTCAATGGACGCCTCAACTTCCACCTGAGAAATACCAAAAGCATTCTTCGTTTTTACATAATAATTATATTTCTCCGTTTTTGGACAAATGCTTTTTTTCCCACTGTCTCACAAAATAACATTCTTGCGTATATTTTTAAAATTTATTCATATTATACTTTGTCACTTTATGAACAGATAATGCATTAAGCTCGCATGCATTGTCAAAGGATAAAAGTAATGCTCTAGCGCCAGTTTCCCGCACAACAGTTTTGTTTGAAAACTGTTGTGTTCATTCACCAGAGCATAAGCCTGTAATGTACCAGTTTCATGATCCTATTTTGTGCATTACTTTACAAGTAAACGCTTACGGTGAGTGCAGTCGCTTGTAATGTAACATTCCAAGATTCAATATTGTATAGAAACAACTGACTGTTACTGATGGTTCGCTGGGATGCTCGTTTTACCGCACTAACTGGATTTTAAGATCGCAACCAAACTGTTAGCATTACAGGCGCATGCCCTCGGTGATGGAGCGTCTTACTATGGCGCTTGTGAATTTAACTTAGTTTAAATCAATGGCTTATTTTGTTGCTTTTCGATTATATTAATCCTAAAAGAAAAAGTATTGTTCTTCCTCTGGACTAAAAAAGGAGAAAAATGTTATAAAAACCAAGACTAGAATTCTGCCAATAGTATTTTACAAATAAATTGTCAAATATAATAAATTTTAGTTTTTTTTTTTTTTAAACAAGCTTTTATTACTTACTTTTTTAAACCCTCTTTATTTCTCTTTCCGTCAAAATGTAACACACTTTTATTTTAAAATGGGATATAATGTACTACTTATAAATTGGTATATTGCTTATCAGAATAAAATTATTTTTTTAACATTTTAGTTCTTTTTATTAGCAAGTAATTCATAAAAAGCTTGTTTTTTAAAATTACTTTTTCCCTTATTTTTATTTTTAACTTTTAAGTATTTATGTTTTACGATTTACTACGGCGTAGTTTGTAGCGCGTAGTGGCGTTTTTTTTACTAATTCGTAGTACGCACACTTTCCCAAATCTGATCGGGTTGCATATGGTTACCATGTAGGACCAAAGTATTCGTCAAAACGAATCAAACAAGCCCAAACTCGATGGGATTGTGTCATTTTATTAAGGACTTCCTTTGGCCACCTTCCAGCTCCATCATCAGATCAGCTCCATGTCATCATAATATTGCATTGTCTCGCGTTATACTATACGAAGTGTTCGGTACTTTTGTATATGTACGCACAAATACTACGTATTTTCTTTTTCATTCCTTTTAAATCGATTAATACCTAATCGACTAGCATATTCCAAATGTGACATGCCTAAAACGAAACGCTTTTGAAAGCGCGCAACACTGAACGCTGAGGTGTTGCAACATTCTCTTCTCAACGAAAAAGTAACCCGCACGTTTTTGCTAAGAGCTCGCCCCGGTGCTTGAGCCTATAAAACCAACATCCCAATTCTCAAGTGTTCAGCACAATAGCAGATGTATATCGACCCCAGCCTATGCGATCGCTACATTCATCATCGAAGGACAGGGTGGGGACCCTGTCCTTCGATGATGAAGAAGAAATTCGCTTCGTCATACCAGGTTAGTCCCAAAATTACGGTCTATGCTAGCCAAATATCTCCACACGAAGTATTTCAAATTATGATAACTTGCAAGAATCCGGAACAAACAGACGACGGGACAGGTTAACTAAATAAAAGCTTGTAAAGGTAGCTGGTCGTGTTTAAACCGCCTCGAAGGAGTTAATTGCCACCATAAACAATGGTGGAAAAGACATCGACGCATAATCGCTTACCACGTATTCATTTAAAAATAATCTGCTGTTTCTTACAAAAGTGCATTATTTAAAAAAAAGGTACCGATGATATATTTCTATGTGGGGTTCGAAATGATGTACTAGATACGTAGTAAGCGATTGTGCTTCGATGGCGCTTCCAACCTGTATACTCCAATGGGCGCGCCATAACTATGGCAAAGCAGTAACAAGCAAAGTAAATAGTTACGCAAAGATGGTACTTACTTTCTTGAAGTTACTTTATGTACAAGCAGCTGTTGGTCATGAGCCGGCAGTGTGTGCAAGTCAGCTCGAGCTTTACAGCAGAGTCAGCGAAACAAATTGAAAATTCTCTCTGTGACAAGATGGGGCTTCACTGTGGCTTGTCATGCTCGTCCGTTCTAGATGATGACGATGAGCAAACTGTTTCTTAATGGCATCGCGGTCCGCAATGGTAGTTCCAATCGCCATCTGAAATGGAAGAGAATCTTAGCAAATACAGATACTCAATGCTTGTAGTGATAACAAGCATTTATAAAATAAACACTTTTCTGACGATTTTTGATACTTCTAGTCCTGAATATTGCAATAAGCTCCTACGCTAAAAGGAAAATTCTAAGAGACAAGTAATGCTCTTGCGTCAGTTTAGACACGACATTAATAGTGTATTTTGTTGAAGAATGGCTCTTCCAATTTTTGTTTAATTTTAGACTAAATTCAGAATTGAGAAAGCAGTGTTATTTTGATGCTTTCCAACTACACTGAACTTTTAATTGGTCTTGTTTTTAACCCTTAGAAATACAGAATGCAGTTTGTTTGGATTTCATTGAATGTTTTCTGAGGCATTTAAAGGGAGCCTGATTTTTTTTTCATAAAAACCGATTCGTCCATGCATATTGCAATGTTTTATCGGTTAAAATTGTAAAGACGCTGTTCACCGTGCTACTCCGTGAGTAAACCGAAGAGTACTATCTACCATTTCACTGCTTCAGTCCAAAATAATTTTGAATACTATAAAACTGTAACCCATTACGACAATTTTGCTATTAAACAAAATTGACTCGCATAGAGTTTTAATGTTGCGTTTTTTTTCTACATCAACAGTTACGTACAACATGTCGTGCATTCGGAAAACGCTGCTCAGATATCTTAAAGGCAATTTGTATCAAGTACTAATACGAATGTATCGAATTAAAATATAATTATCAGAGCCTCTCAGAGCTATAGGTTTTTTCAAAACGCACTCAAAGGCAACAATTCAGAACATTCTATCCTAACTAGCTAAAATAAACGTATCACTGGAACTTACTAGGCTCTGACAGTCAATGTCAGATATAATGGATGATTCATTTATTGGTACGTTTTAGAATATGGATTTTTTAACACTGTTTTAAGCTTTCACGGTTTGACTAAGCTTATACTGTCACTTACGGGATATCTTCCGTGATTGGCTCTTATTTTATTTTTTTGTCTGCTCTTAACAATTTATTTTCCATCCACCCGCATTCTCCATCGAACCCGCGATCAGGGCGCTTGCAACAGTGTCGAAATATCGGGAGCTCAAAATAAGAGACAATCACGGAAGATATCCCGTGTTACAGTATAAGTTATGGATTTTTTTGACAGAGGAATCGTGTTAACCTATCGTGGTATTTTTGGTCAATTTGGCATGTCATCATGGGACTAAGTCTTTCCATCCCGGCACAGCGTCTACAAATTATTCAGCTGTATTACGAAAATCAGCGATCTAAGAGGAGGGTTTTTCGTGCACTTAAAGAAACTTATGGTCAACATAATCGGCATACGAACGCACGTTTCGTAATACTATCAAAAGAAAAGTTTGAAAGCCAACTTGCCACATAGCACATGCAACCATGGCTCTATTGCGAGAACAATATGGTGAAAAGTTAATTTCGCGCTTCGGGTCGGTGGCTTGGCTGTCTAGATCCTGTGGCATCACAGTATAGACCTTTTTATTTGTCTAATGTCTTTAAAGGATAAGCCGCATATGATTGAGCATCTGGTAGCGAACATTACTCACGTTATTTGCCAATTACCATTCGAATGGACCATGTTAACCGCAGTTATGAACAACATTTGAAAGAAATAATGTCAAGAATGGTTCTTTTATAATAATAAAATTATGATAATAAGAATAACCCGATAAATTTGTATTTTCATATTTTTTCAGTTTTGACAAAAGTACTTCCAAATGAATCACTCGTTATTATGTGGTATAGTGGCGTACAGTGATCGTTTGACACATTTGAAACATTTGTATAACCTAAACCTTGGACGAAAGGTACATTTGATTTAATTTAGCATATAAATCTGTTTTTAATAATGAATTCATTTGTTCCTGATATATTTTTTTACGAGATCAATAAAGAATAGAATAGAATTTCTCTTTAGTCGAGTATCCAAGCCTCAAAAACTGTTAGTATAACTTACGACTACATTAGTGAGCACTAACAAAAAACAAAACAGTGTTCATAAACTGTTACTTACGGGATATCTTCCGTGATTGTCTTTTATATTGAGCTCCCTGCCGTTTTTTCCGTTTTTATTTAGATATCCCGTAAGTGACAGTTTATGAACCGAGTTGTAAACGGTGAAAGTTTAAAACAGTGTTTGTTTTATAGTCGTTTTATAGTAACTTGATAAACATACATCTAAATGCATGTATGTACGCATTAGCTTGCGTACTAGTTTAATAGCTTGCGTATAGTCTGAAGTTGGGGCTAACCCCAACCTCGAGACTATTCACAATCTATTCGTTTAAAGTCGTATAGCTTTTAGCCACGACCATCCTTAGTTTAATAAACTTAACTGTAGTCAAAAAAGCGATCTCTTTGGTGACAAAACATACTTTAACCTTTGTCATTGGATCTTTATCGAAATAACAATTCAAACTTTTCAACATTATTATTATTAATTCTTATTAGTTTTAGCGTTAATATTCCTATATTTTATCGAGCAACGACAAGTTTATTTCAGTCTCACTTTTCAATACTGATGTTCTTATGTTTCTCAGGTTTTGATGTATCATCTTTTTTGTTAACTGTACTTTAACTTCTTTTTTCTTTTGGTCCCAAAATACTACTCAAAAATTATTACTTATTGTATTTTAAGGTGGAATCCGGGACTGCGGTCCCGGTCCCAAAAGCCCCACGACCCTTTCTGTTTCTAATATTCATCTGAACGGATACAAACTGGATTTACTCACATATATGACTGAAAGAGGCATTGTTGTCGCAAGAATCCATCTCAGGCGGACTGTGTGATATCGTGATCTTCAATGAATGTGTAACCTGAAATGTTCCACCGGCATTCTTTACTAAACTTTTTAAGTAAAATTACAATAACTTTATTCATTGAGATGGTTTGTCCTTCTAGAGTTAGTAAATGCATTAAGCTCCCTATGCATTATCTTTTATAAAAGTAATGCTCTTGCGTCATAGTGAACACAACAGTTAAGCTTAAAATCTGTCATGGCGGGCGCTGACGCTTCGTATTAGTGAGCACTTGGTTATAAACGATACTTACTTGAAAACTCACCCAAAACTATGCAATTCTGTCGCTCTCCGACTACACTAAGCCTTAAGGTACTGCTATTTTCCTTCGGTGTCTGTGTTGTTCATCTATTCTTTGTTGTCAGATTCCCCTTTGCTATTCAAAGATCTGAAAAACCATTTTAATTGTTTAAGAGAACAAATTTTTACAACCAATTCTTTCGGATAAAGTTGTAATTAACATATTGTCCGTCCCGTGAGTAAACCGAAGTTCCCTTTATGTTCACTGTATGGCCCGTTTCACTGCTTCAGTCCAAAATATTTTTGAACATTATAAAACTTTAAAACAAAATTATTCCACAAAGAGTTTTAATTTTACATTCTTTTCTACAGCACCCGTCTTGTACAATAAGTCGTGCATTGGGAGAATGCTCCGCGTAAGGATATCTTGATAACTGAAATATAATTCTATGAACCTTTAAGATCTACTTTATGGTGTTTTAACGCTTGCAAGCGTGCCACAGTACCGCTCTTCTATCCAAGCTAGGTAAACTAAAAATTGGACAGTTACGTCTCACAGGAGCTTTCAGACAGTCAATGAGAGACATACAAGGTGTAACAAGAACCTTAACGAAGCTGTCAACCAAGCAGTAGATCAAACTAAGTAACTTAACACAAAAATTATTGGTTTGAAAAATCACGTTTTACGGTGGGTAACAACGAAACGGACTCAAAACATTGTGCTGATGGATGGATTGAATAGTAAATGGTCGTGGAGGTGTTTACAGTAAAAATCTTACACTAAAGATACCTATTTAAAAAGAAAACTTGTGAAAAAGTTGGAAGTTTGACCCCCAATATCTCCATATCTAGAATGTTCCCAGATATGGTGTAGAATAAAAAAAAATCCCGTCGGGATGCTGCAGGAGGAGATAGATTTCGAAGAAAGTTCCACCCTTATTTAACCCCTTTTTTTTCGGATGGGAAATCATCAAATAACTCCTCCCGCTCTGGGATGAGCAGGAATGTCAGACTTTTACTGACTAAAACCCATCCACGTTCCTTCTTTTGCCCTTTGTGTTCCAAGGCTGTGGTATCTCTTTCGAACAGTCCCGCAGCCCTGGCAGGCATCCTTATTTAACCCCTTGGATCAAAAACCTTTTAGAAAAAAGTTGTAGAGTTTAATGAGCAGAATATTATAAATTTTAAACCCACTTGATATCTTGCGTAGTAGATATGACTTTTTTAACATTTTTTTTGTCATTTCTAAAGTCTTTAATTTACGGGTAGATGATGGTTTTATAGCAGAAAAATTTTAAAATCCTCCCATAAATTCAAATTCCAAATTGAGGGCATTTCCATGCCCCCTGGTATGGAAATGCCCTCAATTTTTCAGTTATATTCTTTTATTTCGAAAACTGTAAGTTTTATCGCTAAACTTTTAAAATAAAACTTGTAGACTAAATAAATTGCTTTCAAAAATAATTTTTGCGACCCTAAAAAGTTTTACCGTTTCGGATACATAATGTTTATTTTTCAAAAATTTTGGGTTCAGCCGCCTCTCCGAGTTAGGGGTTGCATCAAAAAAGTTAAAATTTTAAAAATTAGTATTCTTATTCGAAATGTTGAACAGCTCAAAAATTTTCCATAGGAAAAAAGTTATAGCCAAAAAACAGATTTTCAAAAAACCGCCCCCCCCCCCCTCATGGACGAATTCCGCCCATTAATAAACTTAGCCTAAGTTCTGAACTTTTCGAATTTTTGGCCAAGTTTGAAAGCAATCGGTGCATAATTGCGACCTGTAGAGTGTGGCAAAATTTAGCTGGTCGCCCCACATACATACCAACATGCATATGTATACATATACATATATATATATCAATTGATTTGTTTGCAAGCAGCCTAGCGACAATTTGTTTTGTCTAAAAGCTGTGTTGCTTCTTATGTACTTTAATAGTGGTTACGCATGCACGCCTGCTTGTGCAATTATTTAATTTAATATTATATTTAGTCCTATTATTTCTTAATACATTATCCTTAGTTATTCATATTATGCTTTGATATTGATTCTGTACTTAGTTATTAGTTTGTGCAACAATAGTCTATTGCTAACTGTGGAGGCTTGGAAATGGCTTTTCGTTGATTGCCTCACAATACATTTTTGTATTGTTAGCTGTAAGCCACCCAAACACAATAAAATAAAATATGTAAAATTTTCAACCCGTGGTTGATTTGGGCTCTAAGGGTCATAACTAGACCCCCTGTGGTGAAATTTTTGGAAAACTCGACTTTAGGTGCAAGACCAATAAGTAGATTTTTTCTGACGAAATCTACCTAAGATGATCGCAATAACGGGGAGAACAAGTCCCTTTCGGCTTCGTAAAGGGTCTAGTTACGCCCTTTATATGCCATCGCGGCCTTCAGTGCTCTAATGAACCTCCTTCTGAAATGTAGACGTGAACAATCTATACATACAAAACATTATTTTGTATGGCCTAAGCCTTGGTCAAAAGGTACATTCCCGCAAATTATGATCTTTATATAGCGTTTTAGCATTTACCTGTTTTATTATAAAAATAATATTTATTTCACGTTCACAAAATTATGTCAAAATATTGATGAGATTATTTAAGCTTAAATGTAGGTTACTCCAATGCTTATTTACTCCATTATTACTTTCCTTTCGATGAAACAGTGGGTACTGGTGTAGGTTTTGCTATTCGCAATAGTCTGGCTAGAGATCCGAATGAATTACCAAAGGGAGTCAATGACCGCCAAATGACTCTACGCCTTCCAATATTCAATAACACATACGCCCATTCCATTAGTGCCTGGGCCCCTACTTTTACATCACCAGATGAGGATAAATAAACTGTTTACCAATAGCTATCATCATCCTATCGCCATCCTGTTATCGTTCATATGAACCCAATCTTTTTTAGTCGCGAGTTAGGCTTCTTTTGGGTTAGCTCAATCCATCGTCGACCTTATCTCTATCCTCAGGATGAGATTAAGGTCAAGAGAAGGCCCATTTAATATTTAAAAAAAACCTATTCCGAACTCCGGAGAACATCCCAAAGAGTGACAAAATTAAGGTATTTGAATGCTCTTGTTGGCACCGAAGATGATACTTCTTTTTTTTTTTTTTTTTTTTTTTTTTACCGATGGGTAATCATCAAATAACCCCTCCCGCTCTGGGCTGAGCAGGAGGGAGTGTCAGACTTCTACTGACTAAAACCCATCCATGTTCCTTCCTTTGCCCTTTGTGTTCCAGGGCCGCGGTATCTCTTTCGAACAGTCCCGCAACCCTGGCAGGCGTCGGCCCTTACGGACCCCTTCGTGTTTGCTGACTCTCTTTGAGGCGCGCGTGGAACACGAACGCGCCGTCGACACGGCCTGTCGTCATAAGACGGACGGACGGCGAGCTAGCCCATAGCTCACCGTCCACAGGCCCGCACCGAAGATGATACTTGGAACGGAATCCTCGGCAAGCATGGAATTGGAAAATGTTACGACAATGGACTAAGGCTACTAACGTTGTGCCGAATTCGATCTTAACATAACTAATACATGGTTCCGTCTTGCTGCGAAATTCAAGACCTCGTGGATGCACCCCAGATCTAAGCACTGGCATCTTTTAGACTATGTACATAAGTATATAACGCGTTATTGTATTGGACGCATAAAGCATTGAACGATCTTTGTGTATTGTAACTCCGGGGATTGCAGCTGTAATACAGTGTAAAGACGCAGATAATATTATCACTTTAATATTCCTGTTTTTTTGGTATTAGGATTATTTTGATCTTTTTTTATATTTAACTTTAGGGATTTAAATTGCATATACTCACATATTTCACTGTGAAAGGCAGTTTAGTCGCTTGTCACAGCAGTCTATCCCAAGCGATCAGTGCTTCGCTCTGTAGCATCGCGGATTCTAGAAGACGCGCGGTAGAGTGTTAAATCGCTTTCTATAAAATAAACGTTTAACCTGAAATGTATCGTAGATATTCTTTGCTAAACATAGATTTCAGTAAAATGACACATAGGTACTTTATTCCTGAAGATAGTTTGTCACTTCTACACGCAAATAATGCATAAGTTCCATGCATTATCAAAAAATAAAAGTAATGCTCTTGCGTCATATCAGACACGACAGTTAAGTTTGAAATCTGTCATGAGCCACTCTGACGCTTTGTTATTGTGAACTTAGTTATAAACGATACATACATATAAAGTCAGCCAAAACTTAGCAATTTTGTTGCTCTCCGACCACACTAAGCTAAGGTACTGCTATTTTCCTCCTGTATCTGTCTTGTTCATCTATTCTTTGTTGCCAGATTCCCCTTTGCTATAGACGTTCAGGATCTGAAAAACCATTTTAAATAATTTATAGATCAAGGAACTGCTTTCATTTGGTTCCTAGCTAAGTTAAACTGAATTGGAAATTGTGTTTAAGTGATAATTCCGTCTAATAATAATAAAAATAGTGCTGAGTTTGTTCCAATATCTTTAACCCAAAAAAAAATTCCATTCAAAGTTTCACTCCGAGCATTTTTGCCTCTCAAAAAATGTTGTTTTGTCGCATAATGTTGTTTACCTGTGTAGTACAGCATTGAAAGTCGTACAGCGTTTAGCATTTGAAGTGCGGTCGGTATAGACCATGCCATTGTTTTAAACATTTTCTGTCTTGGTGGACTGTAAAGGGAAACTAGGTATCTAAAAGTATACTAGGTTTTCTGCTTAGTGATGGGCAAGAAAGCCTTTCATTCGGTGGAGGTTTCAGACTTCCAGGCACTTTCATTAATCAAGATTATTGCTAGTTTTAGCGGCAAACGTCAGACGTACAAATTGTATGAAAATCACATAGGTATCTTACTGGAAAAGACACTGCAGTCGCTACTAATTTCATCCCGTCCCAGGTCTTTAGTCGGTGCACTTTGCAGCATCACGGACTCTGGAAAGAATTAATAACTGTCTTGAATCGCGGTCCTCTATCGACGTCTCAAGCCACCTGAAAAATACTGACAGTGTATTCTACATAACAAGTATTATTTATACGTTTTCTGGACCAGTTAAATATTACTTTATTTAATGTCTTATAAAATACTACCGACCCGCCCCGGCTTCGCACGGGCGCAATGTTACACATATAAAACTTCCTCTTGAATCACTCTATCTATTAAAAAAACCGCATCAAAATCCGTTGCGTATTTTAAAGATCTAATCATACATAAGGACAGACAGCGGGAAGACTTTGTTTTATACTATGTAGTGAAAATTTTATTGTCACTTTACATACAAATAATGCAATAGTCTTATATGCATTATCGTTCCAACAGTAACGTTCTCAACAGTAACCGTCTGTCTAGTCATGTTTTTCTAGCGCTTTACTAATATGGACATAGTTCTAAGCGAAATATACATATTTATATATGTTCAGCAATTACACTGCAGTCCTTATTTTGTTGCTCTCCAACTACAGTTAGTCTTGGGCTACGTACACACTGACAGGTGCCTTGCTTAGCGCCTAGAGCCTAGCGAGCTGCCGAGGGAGTAGCGAAGTGAAACAAACGTTCTAGAATTTTCGCATCTGCATTGTGTGCTTGGCGCTGGAAAGTAACCAGATGTTATGTCATCAGGCTTAAAAGCGTTAATCGAGGCACCTGTCAGTTCATCTATTCTTTATTTACACTATTCTCTGGTGTAAGGTTTGTTTGATTTACAAGAAGAAGATCTTTTCGTGTGGTTAGAATGTTGTCTTATTTTCAATATGTAGCAATAACTTAAAATATCAAGTTTTATATACTTACGCTGACATTCCATTCACATTCATTCATTTGACATTCATTGAGCAACAGTTTTACGGCCAGCCGCCCATGTAACGTCTAGCACTGTTGAAGTGTTTGAAAACGGGTATCCCCGTTCCTGTTACGAGATCCTCTTTGCTGAAGACATTTACTGGTCTGAAAAACGTTGTAAATAATTTATTACAATTATAATCTAAACTTTCAGACTGAAACACAAACATAATTTGTTTATACATACATACCTATTCGTGTATTGTTCAAGCGATCTTTGACTGGGTGTTGCCCCTAAAATCTAGAAATCTGCATTAGTAACACTATAAATTGCGTGTCAGACGTACTTTAGAGATCTTTCGGTTTCGTCCATTTAAAATAATGTCTATTTAAATAGTTTTAGAGAGCACTGTTTTACGAAGTTTACTCGTCACTAAAAGGTTTGATCGCCATAAAATTGTTTTAAAGTGTTTGCGGCTTATTAAATTGTACATCACGACTGCGTCAGCTATAATCGCCTTACTATGGATTAAATACATATACGCTGCTTAAGCATACGTTACAAGCAGACCCCACCAGCTCTTCGACTTATAAAACGAGCATGGGATGGAGTTCTTCAGTATAATAGTTTATGTACTTATATTCATTATCTCACTTTTTGTCCATCTGTCAGAGAGAGTTTTCTCAAAATCTATGCAAGTAATAAAGTGTGTTTTTACAATTTAAATAGTTTGGAAAATACCAATTTATACTTAAACTTTTTAGGAACAGTTCCTATTACTGTTACTTCTATTTTTTACCCTAGCATCATCATCCTTTTAAGTTTAAATAAATAATTATACCGTTACCATTTCAAGTTCTTTATAAACCAATAACACTTAATAATACTCTTGTAATTCTAACTCCGTGATGACATTTACGCCGATTGTAAACAATAAACATAAAAGTAAGAAGGTGCTTACATATTTCAAATCTCTTAGGCGTGCAACAAATATTGTGGCCGACAGTATTCGGCAAAGCCAGGCCAGGATTTTAGAGTGAATCAGGCTGTCACAAACATTTGTATAGTATTTCTTTATTTGTAATTTTACTTTGCCTTTATTTGTAAGTTTACAGCACAAAAATCACAAAGTTTACATTGAAGGCCTTTGAAAATTGTCGTTATGAATGTTACAAGCTGCAATAAAGTGAATGTTGTTACATTATAGGAATAGTACCAGTGCCCATTAGCGCATAAATATCTCATATCTATCATCAATTAACATGCAAAAGTAACTGTTGAGATATTTTATGTTTGGTGTATACAAGAAAAGAAATCATGGTTGATTAAATAACACGAGAGCATTTTTGACAAACAAAATTTGATGTGTATTATTTACTAATATTTAAAGACAAGTAAAATAAAAAGCAAACAAACGATTTTATTTGTCACAAATGAGTAAAGTTTCGGTCCAACCGGTCACGAAACACTACGTGTCCGCTGCTGGTCCGTAATTCGTCCGTACCAGTTAGTCTGATGCTTTTACAATGCAAGTTAGTTTTATTTTCCGAAGGCAACCACCCGCACCGCCAAACGCTTCTGCAGTTGCAACGTCGTCACCTACAGATTAATAGAGTTACATAGAAATCAGTAGCAGAGCTACAATCTACATTGCAGTTGCGTTTTGCGTTCGCGGCTGTAGATACAGATCTTAGATGCCAAAAAGACAGGGAAATTAACTTATTATCAAATTGACATACCACGCCAATCTGCTGCGTTATGACTATTTCTTTCAAGTGTTCTTTGAGCATTTTAGTCAATTTAACTGGCTTTACAAGGTAGCATTACCTACCTATATTTGTTGAATGACTATAATATTATTAAGTTATCTCGAGATCATCTGGGGACCATGCAGGTTAGTGTCTGAAATGGTCTTTTGATGAAAGAAACCACACAGATTGAGTGGACCTGTCAAGTCAGTGCAAGCATTTGTCAGGTATCGTGTAGCTCAATACAGAACACAAAAAGCTCAACGCCCCGACGAACAGTGCCAATGAAAAGACATTTGGGTAGGCCGCATGACATACTCAATCTGCCAGACAATCATGAAATGTAACTGTAGTTTAATGACCCACATAGTCTGTACATTACAATAATTTGTAGTATCTTAAAATAAAGAATAGCTGATGTTTGATTTGAAAAACATGATTTTAATTTATTTTTTTCTTTTTTTTGTAATTTTGTTCCTGTTTCAAGATGGTTTCATTTATTTTGTATATTGTTAGCTTTTACTCTTTTATAGTCCAGATGATATCTCGAGATGATGTGATGACCGTACAGGTTAGTGTCCGAGTTGGTTTTTTGAAGAAAGAACCACACAGATTGAGTGGACCTGTCCAGTCAGTGCACGCATTTGTCAGGTATCGTGTAGCTCAAATCAGATCAAAAAGAGCTCAACGCCCCGACGAACAGTGCCAATGAAAGGGCATTTGTGTAGGCCGCATGACATACTCAATCTGTCAGACAATCATAACATTGAATTAAAATATGATTCCCACATAGTCTTCACATTAACAAAAAATATTTTTGGTAGGTATAATAAACATTAAACTATTCCGAACATTACTAATAGAGAGAAAGTTATTATTTAACTAAAATCGAGTGGAGATCCCTAATCGGTGTGTCAATAACTTGCTCTGTGCAAAATGGCGTTACAAGAAATGCTTCCGAAGATTTTTGTATTTGTAAAATAAATAACGCAAAAACATATTTGACAATCAATGTATTCAGTGAATATATATAAGTAAAATTAAAAGTCAATAACCAATTACATTTTTGTGAAAAATGCGTAACGCCATATAATTTATTGATAATTGCTAGCCTATTTTAACAGATTTGTGTTTCATACACAAAACATGTTATAAAAAGAAATCATGAATATTGGTTAATTGTTAAATAAATGGTAGGAGATCATTTATGACGAACAATTTTCAATGAGTTATTATGATAGCTAGCAAAATCAAAAGCCATAACCGATATTGTTTGTCAAAAATGTGTACATAATTATCATTGAAAGTATTACAAGTTTGATATTTGATGGCGTTTTTTGCCAAATTACTATAATTATGTTGTTGTTGGTGTTCAGTTTCAACTCAAACTGGTGACATTGTTATTTTGAACAACATCATTATAGCGTCTTAGGCGAAAGAGTAGATTTTTTAAAATTGTTTTTGGCATAGCAGACCTAGTAATTGCTTCACTACTGTTCAAGAAAGCTCCCGATACGTTGAAACCTTACAAAAATTTAAAGAAATCGAGCATTACTTGCATGTCTTAAAACGTCAAGGTCTATCCTTATTAGTGTGACGTGCAAGTGCCACTTAGCTTTAGGGTGATATTGCATTTAAACATGGTCGGCTATACATAAGTTTAACAAAAATGTACAAACAGTTCTTTCCAATAAACAAATCACATTAAGCTGAATAAACTAAGCTATTATCCAAAGACAAAATGTAGTTTTTTTCTTTTAATTTTTTTTAGCGTCTTTGTACCTTTTTTTCTTATTTCTTAATTTTTGTTTTTTTTTTGCTGTTTTGTATTTTTATTTTATTTTTCTGCTTTTTTTGCTTTTTTCTTTTGTTTTTCATCTGTTTTTTCTATTTTTGTTTTTTTTTTGTTTTGTATTTTGAACTTTGTGCTTTTTTTCTTAATGATCAGACATTATCTTAGCATTATATGAGTACCATGCAGGTGAATGTCTCAACTGGTCATTTGAGTCATAACCAACTCGACGAACAATGCCAAAGGATCGACAGAATTAATATAGATTAATATAGCTAGGCCGAAAAGTAATAAAATTTCCAGTCAATAACCAAAAAACAATATATTTGAGGTATAATGAATTAACGAATGAAATAATGACCCACATGGTCTTCATATTAACAATAATTTTAACATAATTATGATTATTTTAGAAAAGACAAAATAAAAAATTAAGATACTTAGTAGCAGCTATACAAAAGTTAAAGATGATCGAAATATAGTTTGCTATTCACACATGATGCGGTAACAAACAGGCAGTCATGGATTTATAAAATTACTGATTCGTGTTTTGTTGTTTCGTTTTTTTTTAGTCTGTGAGAAATTGTATCAATACATAACAGACCTCAAGAATCATAAACTAATAAGGTTCTCAGCAGAACTTAACCTTAACTAACTACTTGTTGGTTTTTATTCATATGCTTCTTCATCATCTTCGCAAACCCACGTCCAAAGCGCGTATTTTGCGTGAATTCTCCTTGAGTCGATGATTTGGTTATGTCCGTAGCTATTTGAATAGTTCTGTCGTTTGCTTCATTTATATCTTGAACGGTGAAAGTAGCTGTGCAGTACAGGCAGGATCAAATGCAGAATCTCCGGTGAGGGGGTTCGCACACCTCTTCTAAGTAGGTATAGGATAATTATGCTTCTCTTTTTGTCTTCATGTTATAAATCTACCGATTACATGAAACTCAGTTATACAGGGATCTAAGTTCCTTTTACAACACTTGTACAGCTTAGCTGTCACTATGATGAATGTTTTGCTGCTAAATTGATGCACTAGTACCCGGCCGTAAATACACACATCAAGCTGAAGTTTTAGTTAGGCATTGTATATCCCTGTTTCTTATTACCCGTATAGATAATATTGTGACCACGTTTTTCTAAGAGTCGGCGTGTCGTGTTTACGCTTGGGTAAAGAACTCTTTCTGTAACAAGGTAAGCTTTGAGGAGCTTTCTGTATTTATCGGTCTTATATAAATATTATTTTATTTATATTTGTACTGCGAGCAGTACATTGTACATAATAATTGGTCTAATTCAACAACAGACTCGACCAATTATTTCTTACAACTTCATTAAAGGTACAGTCGTACTGGTACGAACATATTTCGGACCGGCTGCGGACATCGGACAAAGACAGATACTTAATATCATTCATCATTTATTAAACCTCTATGCACATGTTAAGATAACCGTACAAAAGTGGCCTGTGCCTTAGTGGTCTGGGCATTCTCTATTTATTATATTATCTGTCAGAGTTTGTCCGAACCCTAACACATTTCATTTGACAAAATAAATACGGTCCTCCAGCCTAAAAAGTCTATAGATGTTAGCTTTTTACAATACTTGATAGTAAATTTTATACGTAATGGCTAGCAATAATTTAACTACATTATGTACTCCAATTTTGACGTCATCCTATTATAAGATGATACTCACGCCTTCTTTCGAGGGCAATGGACGGGAGCCATCATAACATTTCCCTAATACATATCTATATTGCTTCCACGTGGAGAGATCTTATGACGGTTTCCGTTTTTTAATGTCTTTACAAGTTTGCCTGTAAAATGTCAAGACAAAGATGTGGCGTTTTACAGTAAAACCAAATATCATATAGTATCATAGTTATTTCTAGATAAGGAACAGCGGAATGTCATGCCGTATACCGGAGCATCATTAAGTATTCGTGGAATGGGAAAACTTTGTCACGTAAACTGCATTTTTTTTAAATTTGTTCAAAAATATGTAAGTATCATACAACTCTTTTAAAACCAAAATTGTAGTAACTCTGGTGATTATAAGAGGAGTATTTTCTGAAAATTTGGAGCTTTATCTTCAAGACCCCTATACCAAACGTTATAGAAAAATATTTCAGAATCTTTATAGAAAGTTCTTCAGACGATTTATGTTGTATTTTAATACTTTTTCTTACTAAGATCTTCTTACCCCCAAAATATTTATTAGAGAAAAATATTTGTTGATGTTTGACTGTGTGCGTCACAGACATAAATATTGTGTAAAGTCTAATTCCTACGTAGTATAGATCGCAAGATAAACATTTGTGTTAGACAGACGAGTTAGTGAGATAAAATGGATAACGATTCTAATTTTTGATTACATTATATAAAGGAAATCAAACCCTGACTGTCACGTTTATTAAAAACTAATATTGTCTTCATTTAATAACACGATTTTGACTCGCTAACAAAGTAACTCTGTTACCACAAATAAGATGCGTACATTCCATACATTGCGACGAGTACATACGCGACGAATGTACAAAGTAAATAATAATATTCACACAAAATAATTGACAAAATACCATTTCATCTATTCACAATAGACTTTTACAGTGCCATCTCAAAACAGCGTACTGAAGCGTACCTGTATAGCATTGCTGTTACACGTTTTCAGTAAGTAACGTGAGCATTACTGTTTCACTGCTGTTTTTAATGTAAACGTTGTCACCTAACTAATGGGACTTCATGTAACGCTTGGTAGTAGAAACAAGAAATTATAGGAAAATAATATTTTTAGTAATAACCAGAATGCACACGTTCCTAAGGATTTGAAGAGGTGCTGCTGGTCGTTAGCGTAAGTCAGATTTGTTACCTCGTGTAGTTGAACCCTGCAATCATCTTTTGTTACGTGATTCTCGAGGTCGATTTTCAATGGCAGCAGCACGGGAGAGCGACGATTCTACGGTCGTGAGTACCGCGTGGCGTCCTAAGCAGCTCCCTGGTGTGTGATTTAGACCCCCATCTGTAATAAATCGAAGGCAATCATTATTACACGTGCAAAAATAGGAAAATATTATAAGTCATGTTCTCTCCTTTGTTTTCGTATGAAGTCAACAGGACGAAACATACGTACCTACATAGAATTTGCAATATTTGCCTAGTCTTAAGTTGCTCCACAAAAAGTTGCTTTGTGAGCATGTTGCTGGCTAGGCTTGAAGATAATTCTGCAAACATTACTTTTCAACATGTCGGGCCGGATCGATGAATCTTAGTTAATGACGTCATTCAATACGCTGCTACGTAACGAACCTTTTACTGTAATGAACTCTTATTTACTTCTTATAGCGTAGTTATTAATAGTACTTACTTTTGCTGATTAGTTTTCCTCACGTCTGCAACTGGTAGATGCACTGCTGGTTAGCCCGGGGTCCATACTCAGTTGGGGCATCTTTTAGCGTCACACACATATTTAGATACCATCTGTAATTTAATTTAATGTTTTAGTTAAAAAGGTTTTAATACTACTTTTTTTTACTGTGTATTACTTGCTCACTAGCTCTTACTAAGTAGCACGTTGTTTAACCTTGCAAAAGGTGTATGGGAAGGGTTTTGGTCAAGCTTTTTGCGTCCCCCTAACGTATTGAACAAAATGGCGCCCAGATGAAGTACGCAATATTAGCAGTCTAGACTAGTCAGTAAACTGGTTTTGCAGCTGCCCCTCAATTTAATTCTCCCTTCCGTAATAGGAATAAAAATACATGAATGGACCAGATATCTTTATATTCATGTAGCCAGTTAATACGATAAAATACACCTATTCCATGGAGATTATCAAGCGTTTCCGCTAGATTAACTAGATTAATAGCATAGTACTTAGAGAACTCTTACACGTACCTATTACTAACTTATTCTCCTTGATTTCTATTTGTAGAATGCATCTAAATTTTAGTCGTAACCGTAAGAAAAAAACAGAAAATATTTATAAATACCTGTAAAAGTTAACGACGCTATTAATCATATGCAGCCGAGATCAGGTATCCACATGATGCCCCCAGACACGACAGCAATATGTGTTTAATACACAAATAAAACCGTCGATTCACTCGTAGCTATTATCCGTTATAAAAAAGCATCGCACAATAACATTATTACTGTTAATATAACAAGGGGAGACTTAATTTTCGATTTATAGACTACAAGTGTACATGAAGTGAAAAGGGTCGCCCTACCTCGCCCTGTCTGGTCATGTGGATGAAACAGTTCGCGTCGTTTTCCTGTTTTACCTACCAAACCTTGCGCATGGCAACTGGTACAACCCAAGAGGGGTTGTGAAACAATATAAGTACCAGTGGCTCGTAGTCGTTCGCCAGGAATGGTTAAATGATTTAAAGCTGCTATTTAAACTAAAACATATTGTAAGAACATGTGACAGCGTTTAAAATAAAATTACACTTTGTGTTGTGTGCCAATACTTGTAAGTAAATTGTGTAGTGGAATTGAGCAATTTGATTGCTCTGCCTGCCATGAAGGATATCAAAAAGATGCGTCAGTAGATAGCATTGTTTCCTAGTGTAATTAGCCACGCTACCTCTTTTAGAATTATGTGAAAAGTATTTTTAGTGGTTAATAAATCTGGTGTGGATTTTGCAGATAATGAACATTTTAGTTTTGCTTTCAGTCTTGGTACAAAACACAAAGTATAAATTCATTATCATATCTGAATGTTTCAAATGCTCGAGATATGTCGATGTTGTTTTTCTGTTTCAGTTGGTAGGTATAATTGATTATAATATCGCGACACATGGACTACACAGTGCCATGTACGGTCACGAGCACCTATTGGTGCTCTTAACACTTGACAAATTTTTAAAATGATTTTTTCCCACTATTCTGATTAAAATATCATGTTGTTACGAATATTATTCTGAAACTCTTAATTTTATAAAAAAGATCCTATCTCCAAGTTATAGTCGTTAATTCAAAATTGCTTTTAAATTTAGGAAAGCGCAAAATTGCTTTTAAATTTAGGAAAGCGTATACATATTGGTGCTCGTGACTGTACATCACGCATAATGTGATTGATGATTTTTATAGTTTGATAAAACGTGTGTGTCTGCTACTGCAAAGTTTATTTATCCAGCGATGATCTTTGTGTTAATTTCTCATAACTCTTTAGAAAATCTAATCTGCCTCGGTGGGGTAGTTGTTGCAAGCGCTACTGCTGAGCATGAGGTCCTGGGTTCGATTCCCAGGTCGAGTAAAGTATTATTAGGTCTTCCCATTTAAAATTTCTCAGTAGCAGACACGGAGTCTGGATTTGTGACCAGTAAATGGCAATAGGCTCGCCCCCTATTACATGGGACATGGTGAAATGTAGGTGTAGTATTAGGTACGGCGTGACGTTATGGTACGTCCTTAGAAAATCCTTAGACATGTTTTTTATTATTGATATAGGGCAAGTATAAGTATTAGTAAAACTTGCACACATTCGAAAAAAGAAGCTGAGCGATTTTGCAGCAAAATATAATTAGCCATAAAATGCGATCGTTTTTATTAAGAAAAAAATATTAAAAAAAAAAAAAAAAACTCTTATACAGAGTGGAAGGCACACCAAAGCGAAAACGGTTACCGCAGATGGAAAGTTTTCGTCAGTAATGATTACTGACGAAAACTTTCTCTCTGTATTATTACTATATATATAATATATTATACAATATTTTTTTATATTCATTTAGAAACGGCTGTTTTTTTTTAAATTACCAATTAAAAATTTTCTATGGGCTCACAATGATGTACTGAGTACTTGGTAACCGTATTCGCGTCTATTTCCCATCAACCCTAAGGTCCCATTAAAATAGGTGGACAAATTTTAACATAGCGTTCAGTACGTCTAACCTGTGATATCCTAGCAAAAAAAACACTGATTAAAGTGATTTTATTTTGACCTAATGGATATGTTTATTCTAGAGTGCCGCCGTCAATTTATTATTTTAGGTCAAAATAAAATCACTTTAATCAGTGTTTTTTTTGCTTGGATATTGTGGGTTAGACGTACTGAACGCTATGTTAAAATTTGTCCATCTATTTTAATGGAACCTTATTTATATGAGTACAATATTCGTCATTCAAGATTGATCACGACAGGTTGCTTTCGCTAATCCACACAATAAAGTTAGACATTTCTAATCTATTGAGACATGTCTAACCTGTTGATGTTGTATATCTGGAGAGGTTCACAAGATCTATGAAATGTCGACATTATTGATCCTCAATTTTCATAAAAGTCGTCTCGTAAACGTTCTTGTTAAGAGTCTGTCTTATTGAATCCAAGTATTTTATAGGCGTAAATGCTTTATTTCATTCAATAAATAGAACTCGTCCCGGTAGCAAAAGCAGTGACATTAACAGCAGTTCGGTATCATAGTGTCTTCAAGGAGAATGGTGTATTTACTCTACTAAATATTACTATAGGTACCTAATTAGTCAAACAAGGTAGATACAAGCCCTAAAAGGTTTTTTTTTACATGTTGGGACGTTGACCGTACTTTACATGTTGGGACGTTGACCGTACTTTAACACTTACATGTTTGCAGTGCTTTTAAGTGAAAACCATCATAACTCTTAGTATGATTTATTCATAATGTTTAGAAATTTTGAAATTAGACACTAATTCCATGAATTTAAAATGATCATATTAATCATTGGTTATCATATTAAAACAAAATGTTAGGTGTTTTCTTAATGCGATATCTGAGTAGGAAAAATCATTACAACATATATATTTTTTAATTTTTAGGAGCTTAGACGTATAATCTCCAATATAAAATTATTTATGGCATGATTTAATCCCAATCAGTATGAAATTACAAATCAACATTATGCGCAAATTGGTTGTTTACATTTGAAACAAATGTGCAATATTATGCGTTTCTCTTTTGAGTCGTAGGGTGACCAAGTTTTACCAACGTGTTTCATATTTTTCAATGATCCCAGTTGACGATGTGCTGAGTTCTTGATCCATGTTCAGCACTTACTAGCTTATATGTATGCAGGGTGGCATGGACACTGACGCGAAAACAGTAACCTCGTATTCGGTACGTCATTCTGAGCCCACCAAATATAATATTTCTTCGGTTACTAAAAATAAACATCTGTTTCCTACAAAAGTGCAACACTTATACGGTCAAAATGTATGGAACAGCTGATTTTTTTTAAATAACCGATGAAAAATTTCTTTGTGGGGGCTCAGAATGGTGTACTGAATACGTGGTAACCAGGTTCCGTATCGGTGTCTCTTCCACCCCACAGGTATAATTTAATTGAATATGGGCGCTTGTTACTTAATAAGTTAGTTTATTTTTATAATGTATTGTTTTGTGCACGTTTGTTACCTCTAAGTAATTGTTGCGCTGTAATTTAATTTTAAGAATGTATGATGTCACTGTATTCCCTGTGAACAATTTGTAAACCTAATATAATCATATTAGGTTTACACACCTGGACTTCAGCCTGGACACCTTTGACTGAGCTTCATTCAATGATTCATCAAATAAAATAACTGTAACTAAAATAACTTAACAACCTAACGTATGGTCACCAAGACCGCACGTAAAATATGATTACCTGTTTAATGATTAAACGCTCGCACGTTTTGAGTAGCCAAACGCAGAGTTCGTACTTGCGGGAAAGGAAAAAAAGTACATAGACTCACAGGTCCAAGAACTGTGTTGTAACGAAATTATACTGGAGTCACTGTGGCCTGCCTAATTTCCACTATTTTATTTTCAAAATACCGGCGACGCATACTTCTTGCCATCAAAGTTACAATGTTTGCCATCAGCAGAAGTTTGAAACCTTATATTTATATGCTATCCAGGCTAATATCTCTTAGATTTTGTCTCTTACAACACTTGCCTTTATTGATACCAGGTATTGATTAAAATAGGTTTAATGCGTGGCCGCTATTTTGAAAATAGAATAAAATGGCAGAAGTTAGGCATGCTAAATAATTCAAAGCCCTTTCTATGTTTTATCCCGATCACGGAGTGACATAAACTGCAAGGAACGGCTCCTAATATGCATTGGGTGCTCACACAAAGTACGTCTGCAGGTAATACTATCTGAAACTCATGTCTTCCTGGTCAAGTGGTATTATTTGATATTTTAAACTATCAAGCTTTGACTAAAGTCACACTAACCGCAATGTGTTGTAAGCCGTTGTTGCGGGATTTTTCACTCTTATTAAAGTGAAAACTTTTTTCGCCTGGTATCTATACAAGGTAGACCCTTCACGAAGCCATCAACCAAGTATTCTGAACATCAAACTAAATATCTCTACTCAAAAATAATTGATGGGAAACGACTTTCTTTTTTGGGGTGAAAAATCATGTCTTACTAAAAGACTCAATGCAAAGCACTGCAATATTGTGCTGTTGGGTTCATCAAATAGTATAGGGGTCAGAAAGGTATTTAAAGTAAAGTTATGACATTATATACTTCTTTTTTTTTCATTTGTGATAAAGTTGGCACTTTGGCTTCCAATATCTCCGTAACTAGAAGGTTCCCAGGTATGGTCTTTGACAAAAGATGATCGCAATGACGGGGACAAAAAGTGCCTGTCGGCTTTGTTAACGGTTTACTTGTACATTTTACTGTATAATAGTATGTATTTTATATATATGATAGTTTTTATGTAGCAATGCTATAATTTAATGCTATTGTTCCAATTTTGTTTAAATATCAGTCTGTAAGGATCGTGAATAATAAATACATATAATACTTTAATAAAAGTACATTTTAATTTTGACCTGAAGTTATTGCTTGCGTTTAAAGTAGCTTAGCAATAAGAAACCATCGAACACGTTCATTGTTTTTACAGATCTCATATCTCCTTCTATCAAGCGTCAGCTATGAATACTTAGCAGGGCCAGTAATCCATGTGGGAACTACCGATATTTACAAGATGAATCTTACGTCAAGGAGCGGGGTAAGATTTGCCTAAAATTAATCAAATATGCTCAAACCAATCCCGGTCTTAATCCTTGACGACCAGCAAACATCGTTCCCATGATAGTTATCCTATCCAATAAAACGTTGATTACAGGTCACGTGCTAAGTACAGTGACGAGCCGAGACAGAGAATTCTGGCTAGTGCTTGGGAGGTGCCATGAGTCTAGTGCACAGATTCTGCTCTGTCTTGCCACTGTACTCGATACATTGTAATCTAGGCATCACTCAAATCCCACTGTCGAACAGTTATAATAAATGGACAGGGTGTTGACACACCTTAAGAGGAAATGCGGTAGGTATTTGAAGAAACTCGCTGTCGCTAAAGGAGCGCTATTTCAACATTGGTGCGATAAAGACAACTATAGATCCGTGAAGTATAATTTGAGGTTTGGCTCTCGACTATTTCCTCCTCGAATATTCGACAAATTTAAAAGATATTTCATAAACTGAATAAGAAGGATATATACCGTGTCCCTATGTGTTTTTTGTTTTTCATTTTGTATCTTTAATGACGAAATCATTCATTATGCGGAGCTGGACATAGAAGATGTGTTCTGCACTGAAATTTGCAGCTGCACAATTTTTGGTAGTAATAAATTTTTTGAGGAGAAAAAAATATTTATTTTGCTGTATGTGTAGAATGATTAAAATATTAAGAGTTAAATTACGGAACATCTTAGTTTTTACACAAACATTTTAGGATTTACCGTAAATGTACTTTATGTATATTAAACTGCCAACAACGTTTCAAGTGAGACAATTTGTCAAAAATATTAATGTATGTAGGTACTCGTAGGTAACCACGTTATGATTGATCTGTGATCTCTGCAATGTTAGACCGGGATACGATAGCGCGATCTCACTCGATCCCAACACCATCTAGAGCTAGTGCACAACTCTCGGCCGCTGTCTGCACCACAGCGCCGAACTGGTGCAAGTTTTGTGGAACTAAAATTGAATTGAATGAACACAGCGTATGCAAATTGAATCCGCATTAATTTAGCTATTATAAAATACTTGAAGTTGTCAATTAGGAAACAAATATCAAGGTTACTGATGTAAACACGTCGTTTTTAGGGTTCCGTACAAAAAAAGAAAAAAACGGAACCCTTACAAGATCGCTCGTCCGTCTGTCTGTCTGTCCGTCCTCTGTCACAGCCAATTTGCTCTGAATCTATTGGACCAAATCAGGTGAAATTTGGTAGGATGGTATAATCCCACATTTTTTTTTTTATATTGTTAATTTTCATGGGACAATTTAGGAAGTTAAAAAAATAGTTTAGTAAACCTTACTGTGTCATATATCAAATGAAAGGGCTCGTTATGTGGATCTCAAATATACTTTTGATATTATTTTTAATGGTTTTATTCTTAAAACAACACGAAAATTGACCATTGACCCTGATCTCTGAAACTACTGAGCCTACATTTTGAAAAAAATACACAATATAGTTAATTGCTTGTTTACTTTGTTTGTTTGCTTGTTACAGAAAAACCTATAAGAATTCTATCAATTGAAAATAAAGTCATTTTCGGGGGAAAAACTAGGAAATAAAAAAAAAAGATTTGCAAACCTTACTGTATCATAATTAAATCAAATGAAAGGGCTCGTTTTGAGGATTTCAAATTGTACGGAACCCTCTCCACGTGAGTTCAACTCGCACTTGGCCGGTTTTTTAGACTGAAATACTCAATTTATCTCTAACCTCGTTCGTTAACCCAAGTCAAATAAATGTTTTACACTAAGCAGGTATTTCGTAGCAGTCGTAGCCGTATACGATTCGCTACGAACATGCAATAGTCGTAGCCATGACGTAATATACGGCGTAGTAACTACTTACTCGTAGCTGACTCTGTCAGCTTGTATAATTATTGCTGCCATATAGGTGCGCCGTCCTTTTTCAAAACTGAATAGATATTAATATGCCATTGTAACTAGTTTAGGAGGTGACCAACCTTGTAATCGTCGTAAATACGTACAATTCGTCACGAACACGGGGTTGGTGTGCCTTCGGAAACAATACACCTCCGGCTACCGTATGATATCCTGGTACTGAAAACCTTTATCAATGTCGCGTCGCAAACATTGTATGAGTCCTAAGCTGACAAAACCGGCGCTGGTGCTTGTCAGTGAATCTGTTTGAGTCATTATTACTTGCTTGAGTAACAAACAATAACAACAACAACTAAATAGACAATAACAACATTGAATAACATATTATATAGACAGCATTATATTTAAAATTCCGTCACTCTCGTGATTGGTCACAAATCATGAAAATATTATTAAACAATATCTCCAAGATCCTACCTCAATGCAGGTTTACTTTTGGTGCCCAATTTTGTAACTAAGTTTAAAAAAGTATTTACCAAGAAAGCCGTTATAAATATTACTAGTTTCATGACTTTAAATCTACCAATAATATGTTTATTCAAAGAAAAATAGTCATTGATTTAATTGTTTTAACTGTAGGTACTGTACTTGCCGTGCACGTGGTTGATGTGCCTTCGTAAACAATGCACCTCCTGCTAACTTATGATATCCTGGTACTGAAAACCGTTATAAACGTCGCTTCGCGAACATTGCATGCGTCCCAGCTGACAAAACCGGCTCGGTTGCTTGTACGAGTAAAGTAGTGCAGCGACCCTGAGTCATTACCTGCTTGAGTTAATGAAAATAAACATAGTTTATATTGTATTTATACTGACAGCATCATATTTAATTTTCGAACGTAGTATTTGTTAAAAAAAAAAAACAAGATATTAGGCTGTGCTTTTTCAGTTTGTGAAGAAATATATGAATTCAACACATAGATGAAGCGATTAACAATCTTTTATTGTCAAAAAAGCAACACAATCGTGTTTAAAAACAACGATACAGATGAAGGCGTCTTGCTTAGGAACGCATTTTCCAGAGAAGTATTCTTACTCTGGAATCGGCACCGTATCGACAAATCGCCGTATCGACGGAGCACGACCATTATAATTATTAAAAAAAAAAAAAAAACACAAAGCATAATCATATGCAATGACCGCCGAAGCTACGGATCTCTTTCCTAAGCCATCTTAACTACTTAAGGTGGATGCGCAAGGGTAGCCCGCGAAATTTAAATTTTCTCATGTTTATTGCAATTTGCAGGTCAGTGTCAAGTTGTATGTTGATGAAAATATGAATCGCGCCAGTAACACGTATGGAGTTACAGAACTATAATCATTCAAATCATCTATACAGCTCTCCAAGTTCATATAATCACATTCAGTAGCTATTTCATGAAAAAGTCACTTTTTGAGATTATATGAACTCGGAGGGTTGTATTGATGATTTGAATGATCATAATTCTGTAACTCCATACGTGTTTCTGGCGCAATTCATATTTTCATCAACATATAACCTGACACTGACCTGCAAATTGCAATAAACGTAAGAAAATTTAAATTTCGCGGGCTACCCTTGCGCAACCACCTTAACACAACAGTAGTGCCATTAAGGTAAATAACATTTACGATCTCGGTTTTTTCCGTCATTTACTTCCTGTGGTTCATGTTTTGCTGGTGCTTCCGGCGCTCAAATCGTTTCCATGGCAACCAAAGTGCGGTGCACAAATAATATATATGTATGTGTGTTACATCAATACAACACTCACATGCGATCAGTGCATGTGAGTGTTGCGGCCCCCCTAACTACTGCTGTCGCATTTCCTCTTTGCAATTTCGTGTATGGCTGTCACAAGTGCAGACAGTGCAGATAATGTGGCCAACTCGTGTTAAAGTGTGCGTACAATCACGTCCAGTGACATCAGAGGGAAACACCTAGTATTTATGCAGACCTGGTGCAACGAATCTATTTATAGATTTTACTTGCTTGGAGCAGAACACCACAAAAACCAACTACTGCATAGGTTAGTTTTTTTTTAACAGCAACCATGAAGCTCTTGGCTTTCATCCCACCTGGTGGTAAGTTATGATCAGGTCGATTTTGGAAGCGAGCTTCATCCGGAATGTTCTACCACAGAGGAACTGTTATTATGTCGACAGAGTTAGATAAGTTGGTGGTAGCTACCCCAGGAGGACTTAGAACAAGCCCTACCATTAACCAAACCAAGCACAAAATGTTTGGAAGCAAACCCGGGATCTTTGGGTCTGAGACAGGTCAGGAGATACTCGCAATCATTGCATAATCAGAGAGTTTGTAAAGACAGCATCCGAATAGAATAAGACAAAGTACTGGTCATTACATCTTATGATGACTAATTCAAGTGCTGTAGGAGTAGGATATACAAGAACATTATGGGTCTCAAGGGATTAAATCAGACTCCAAAGCAGCTTATTGTGTGGCTTCATACATTTCCTATTTTTCATGTGCAGTTTTGCATTCAAACAAAGGCATTCGGAAGCGAAAAGATTTTTTCCAAAACTACCTTGCAAGTAAATAAATAAAAAAAAATAATTTACTACTTACGATTATACGTTGCAAAGATGCAAGGGACGGGAAAAAAAATCGATGCCATGAATTAGAATTTTAGGTGTTATATATATGTTGGTGTTATATAGGCTGCATCTCAAACCGATCGTTATTTATAGAATCCGTTGCTAGGGCAGCATAGCCACGGCGGTGGTACGAGCAACTACAACTGCAGGACCATGAAAGTGAAACTACAACAATACACATACTATTGTATAGTGGTGGCCAGTTTCTCTTGCAAGTATTGATTTTGCTTGGTGCGGTTTACGCGAGACTGCGTCATAGACCAAAATATACAAGGATATCAGAAAATCCAAGAGATACTCAGATGTCAAGGCCGTATAGTGCCGTATTATGTCACTAGGTACAGACTAGACCCAGACCAGACCTGTCCCTCGCTGTCCACAGAAAGTACCCTTAGTGTAGTCGCTTAGTTTTTAAGTTACGGCAGCCACAGGATCTACCAACTACCAGAACATCACTACCTAGTATAAACCAAAGTCACTTCCCGCTGTCTGTCCCTAATGTCCCTATGTATGCTTAGATCTTTAAAACTACGCAACGGATTTTGATGCGGTTATTTTGTATAGATAGAGTGATTCAAGAGGAAGGTTCTTATGTATAACATTGCACCCGTGCGAAGCCGGGCGGGTTGCTAGTCTAATATAAGTTGAAAAAAGAAGTTGTGCTATCCCCTCCGTCAAAAGTTACTGCCGTTGCACGTTGGTCTGTTGCCAAAAACATAAAAAATAAGGTAAAAGCATTCTTAAAAGAAAATGATACGTCGCAGTCGTTAACAAAATGAGCCTCAAGCCGAATTGAAATACCCAATACTGTGGTTTAATCGTAGTCAACTATTGTGTCATTCTGTTATTACAGGACTTTGCATTCTTCTCCTCGAATTAATAACACTAGTTTACTTTTACTTTTTTTATACACTGTTTTTTTTTTATAAACATGTTAAATAGTGTTAGCAGAAATATTCTATCACGTCACATTTTTTTTTACTGTCAAATCAGATTTTTCTGCTACTCCGATTGGGGGCTGTAGTTTCATGTTCATTTATTCGACACAAGTAATAAATTACTTGTTTCAAATTTTAATATAATGTCTAGCAGAAAGCAAAAATTCTTATCTCTTTCCGTACATTGGTAGACAGTTTATAATTTCAAAAATGAGAAGATCCAATAGAGATTCTTTAAATTCAGGATTTCTGGATTTCTGTTGCAAACCAAGATAAAAACTGAATTCCCAAGACTTTTGTGAAAGTTTTAGAAACATTTTACTGCATTAGTCATCAAAAGTTAACGTTTTTTCCTTGAAAATTTAGGAAGTATGAGTGGCTACCTGGGGGACCGTTTTAACCAAGACATTTGAAGATCACCTATCAAGGATTTTGCCATAAAATAATGTTAGAAGCTAACTGTTTGGCCATTGTAAGAGAAAGTAATCCACAATACTAATAAAGTAGACGAAAATTTGCCATCCTTATATTTTGTTACTACTCGTGAGACTGTCGTTTTCATGTAAACAAATATTCCTAAAACCAAACATGACGGTTTTTTTTCTTCTATTTTTGTCTTTACATAATAAACAATTTTCAGCTGGGGTATCAAAATCGTCTAAACTAGTGTGATTATTACTTACCAACGAACAAAACTCATTTGCAATGTTTTTTCCAGTTACCTGTCAAGAAAATGCGGTTTGACTTCGGGGTCAAGACTTTGCGCTGAGACAACCGGCCACACAATACTTCAATAAAAGTGGAAACCAAACAAGTAAGTTTTACTCGAACTATACCCGAATTTTAGCTCTGTTAATGAACAGGCACTATGCTTATCAGTGAACGTAATTACTGTTTTACTTAATGATAAACATGATGACAATGATTTCTTCGATATTGACCTATGACGTCATATCGAGCGGGCTACGTCACCTGTGGAGGATAGAGCAGGATGCCAGTAGTAGAATATGGCTTCTTTCACTAATTGCGGTACTAGTAATGGTACTAGGGTTGCACATCCCGCACAGGACCGCCGCGACGTACCTAATGGGGTAGGCAGACAGATGGAAGGGACACTCGGTGACGTTACAACGCGCCAAGTGACGCCACAAGGTTGACAAGCGTTCGTGTTTATTTCATCAGTATGCTGAAAGTAGCGCTTTTGTTTTCATTCGTAAAATCATGACTTACGCTGGCTTTTGTGTTGTCGTCGGCAAATTATTAAAATAAATAAATAATTCGATGTGCTGCGCCGTGTTTACATCTTATCTTATTACTCTAGCAGCTGTTGTTATATGTTGCCTTGTTTTGCTTGGTCCACGTGGAGAATACTACTTAATGCGCTTGCGTAGAAAATACTACGTCCGCAGTAATACTATATTCAGTACTAGGGGACCAGAATGCATTAGAGCTGATGCTTATAAGATGTAATATTCGTTTATTCTATTTTTTCTATTGTACAACTGACTTCATTTAAACACAAAATGAAAATCTTACGTGATACCTATCTTGATTTGAGACCCCATCGTACCTATTGAAAATAAACTATCGTTTCTTCATTGGCCTGAATATTTTGTTTTGTTATCTAATTGAATTAATATTGAAATATATCCATCTATAAACACTTCCTCGAGCTGCATTCTTGACAGGATGTCGATTTTCATGTATCATCGTCATCATTTCAGCCGAAAGACGTCCACTGCTGGATATATTTCACGTGTATTCAAATTAAAAAGCTCACAATTATTTGATCGTATATTATATTGTCCAACGTACTTAAAAACGTCATGAGGGCTTAATTTTCGTTTTATGAACGACTTTTCTTTTGCCATAACCATGTATTTGTACTCTTTTTTGAATGTTCTAAAAATTTACTATTATTGAAACATTATCTTATGCGTTACCAAAACCTTTAAAAATCACTGTACACCGTGGACTCGTTGCGGTTAGCGAACAGTGGTGAGGTCTATGTGTCATGACAGATAATAACCCATTAACCTAGTAGCAATAACCAATGAGCATGTCAACATTTGACACACTCGACTCATCTAAGGCAACGGTCAACGGTATTTTGTTACATTTAAATAGTAATATTTAACTAGTGATGTTGTTAAGACATAATATAAAATCAAACTTTACCAAAACCTTAGTTTAATTATTTAATACGCTTATCAACAATCTTTGGTTGAACTACTTATTTATACTTATTTTATTATTCACGGCAATTTCATCAGGTTATCGCATTATGGTTTATTTTATTTTGTTTTGAACTAAATTTGAGATAAGCACACTGTAATCGGTATTAAATGACCATACTCAAAATGTCTGAATTCATAGGAGTATAAGTCTGTTAAAAAGTATACCTTGTATTCAAAGATATTACGTGGTCTGCCAGCCCAGGTGATTCCTCTCAACGCTCTTGCGCGAATTTGCGAAACCAAATACTAGGAGCCCATAGCCATCACGTGGTTAAATCGGGAATTTTCAGCAGCCAAAACGTAACAACATAACTCGTCTCTGTTCACATTATGTGTAAAGTCGTGAATCGGATTCACCTTTTCGCTCATTGATTTGATACAACACGCAGCCTCATTCGAAGATAAACAATGAATGAGGTTTGTGAGTTATTTTGTAGGTTTCTTAAAAATATGACAGAAACGTATCGAATAACTTACTGAAAACATGCGCTATGAAATACTGATCACGTATCAATAAAATTTTTGTAGTAAATCATGTCTTTGCGTAAAATAATTACAATGTTTTCTGGATGCGGCCAATTATAAAAGAGTTTTTTAGTAGTGGTTTGGAAGTTTTTTTGCGAATATCTTATTAAATTTGACAGAACTGTTGTAACAAATCACATACAAGTTATGCGTAATGAAACATAGAATTCATTTAAATAGTTTACTTCTATTATACTTGTTTCTGTCTTTCGTGGTTCTGCAGTTTGACACTGAAAATAGGAAAATTTACGTATACTAGAGACTCAGTAGAAGCACGTACAGTAACTAACTTCGCTGAAATTACGAACAAGAGTTGCATTATAAGTAGATAGATATTATAGTCGTTTTGATTATTTTAGTGTAGTAGTGAATTAGTTAGTAAACATAGTTAGAGTGGATTAACTTGGCCGTCGCTAGGCCGTACATTGAAACGACCAACCATTATTTTATGCTTCCACATGAAATAATGGTTGGTCGTTTACTATGCTTAGGCTCTTGT
Source organism: Eugnorisma glareosa (assembly GCA_947578425.1). NCBI lineage: Eukaryota > Metazoa > Arthropoda > Insecta > Lepidoptera > Noctuidae > Eugnorisma > Eugnorisma glareosa. Next base: position 42,120,026 of record OX387957.1, read on the forward strand.
TTAATGAATGTTTTAAGAATGATAGACTTAAGTTTAAAATACAGCAATTCTTAGTTAGCAATGTACAAAATAATAATGTTACAGTGTACTCATTGTTGAGGATCTTAATAATAAATAAATAAATGATGATGTCGTTGCAGATCACACGTGCTTCTACATTTGTCAGTCAGTGGACTGTGACTTGATATTTTGTCTTCTTTTAATCATATTTATGATTCTATACAGTGCGTTTTAAATAGCACTATGAAGCACTGTGTTATGAAGGCATAAGAATCAACTTGGAAATTAAGTTGTCTCATAAGTTGTGTCTTTCGAAGTTCACGTAACTTTCAGCTGCATCGTTTCCATGGAAACCACAGTAGCGTTCCATGTGCTCGGGACACAGTATTGATCCAAGCAGTCCATGCAGTATTAGAAGCACTAGGTTTTCATAAAGACGCAGAAGTTTTCAGGAATTGTTCTTTTTGAGATCTCACTGCATGAATGAACATTTACATTGCGTAAAATGTTCAATATTACTAACTTGAATTATTGATACTGCAGGCCTGTTTCATCCCAAAGCTGGGCAACTATCTCTCCAATGACTTGAAGGTCATCCGATCTAGGATCTACTAATAAAAATAATCTTCAGAAATAAAGTGCGCAGCTATCCGAGTCGAAAGTCTTTATAATTTAACCTTTCGTATGCCGAGTATATAGACCCAATTAAAAACCTATCGTATCTCGCGTGGATCTACGTTACGGCACATGAAGGGTTAAGATAATTATGTCATGTTAGTGTTCATTTAAGTGTGACGGTTGGTTAAAAATTCATAACATATATCTTTCTAAACATAATAACGATTATTTTACTGAATAGGTATTACTTTTTTTCAACGCGTTCCTTTCTTCAGTACCAAACAATCGTATTTTCATTATTTCTTTCAACCAAAACAAGAAAAACGAAGTCAGTTTTTTATTAAAGTATAAACTTACTTGATTATTGAGAGGTATGAAACTGAACCTCAATACTTGTAGTACATTGACAAATATTACAATTAGTATCACCCATAGAAAATTAAGTAATACGGCGTACGAAACCAGTATTTACCATCTTAAAAATTGTTAGTTTTTACCCACAAAATATTTTTTTAAAGTTCAAAAAGGGGGATATGGCACATGCGGGACTCGAACCCGCGTCTTCCGCGTTTATTCAACGCGATGCTCTATTCCACCCAGCTAAGCTAATGTGCCCCCCCAAGTGCTGTCCAAATTTGCCTCCTGAATCGTCCCTTCTGGTGCAAGCGCCCAGCGCCCTTCACAATTTTTAAGGGTGCAGTTACGGACAGACGCGGAACTATTAAGGCACGCTTAGAAACCCTTTTGAAGGTTAGGGACACATTCAACCCATACGAGACAGATGGCAGTAACCGCAGGATAGTCAATTCTATCTACCTTTTGCATTTTTGGTTTTTCGTTATTGTTTTCGATGAATTAGTTCTTTGGGTTTGGCATTTACAACCAAAAATAAAAGAAATTAATACTATGAATATCATAGATAACTTTATTTGGAAAAAAATACCACATTTACTCAGTGCATACTTGTAGTTTTAAACTTAATTGTAGTGTCCAGATTTCCTCACAATATTTTACTTCGCTGTATTCTTTGCCAGTGAAGTCCATGATAAACTTTGAAAACACATACTTAAGTTAGAAAATGTTACCGTTTTTGAGCCCACATCCTCGTACATAAACAGCGGTACCTGAACCTTGAAACATAACTTTTCTAAAACGCCCACTGCAGTTGTCAAGACAACAGATGGCTCTGTGTTCACGGCGCGGCGCGATCGCTACTATAGTACGCTTGACCATAGAATTCAATATACCTGTAAAATATCAAACGTCGATTTGTGGAGTTTTAATACTATATAGATTTATTCAGAAGTCAAATCCACTCATGCGTCGCGTCGGAGCTAACACGCACAATTATTTTTAGTGCTAATTAGGTATAAATCATATAATTCTTTAAAAAAATCTTAAACTATAAGTTATAATAAATTTATTTATAGAATAAATTTTTATATTTCTAATTAAATAACATATAAATCCCCCACTGATACGGTCTAACATCCGACACACGTACTACGAGCCGTTAAAGTTGGTGTTCTTACATTTGCAATCTCAAATACTAGGCAACATAATGCATGCAAGCTATATTCTTCTGGTTACATGGTGTCATGAACATCTAACTAAACTTTTTTGCTACGAAGCTTGTGAGATCAAAATTGCAATTGCAGAACGTTGTTGGTAATTGCAGCAAAGCTTTACTAACGACCCTGTACAAAATGAATGCCGATGAAACAACACAAGCTAAAACTTTTAAGTTATCAGTCTGGGATTGTTGATGGCTATATTAACTCTGTACGTAAAATTCAATAGAAGTATATTGTTGCTACGACGACAATTATGTCGTCATTAGACGTCATTGCACTCGTATCTGTAAAAGATTCTTAGCAGTACTAATGTTTCTAATGCTGTTGATTTTTTCACCCGTTTTTATTACATTCGCATAGCATACTGAAATACAATAAACACAGTGTATAAAAAGTACATGTTCCTAAAGCTGACCTTGTATGTCGTAATAACCATGCATGTGTGCAGCGTGTTCGATGTGTGACGTCAGGATACGTCAAACCCTAGAGGGTTGTATCGGTACATCGCTTCCATGCTATATCATCCTAGTAACACGGGATGTATAAAGTTTTTTTCTTACATGTATATTACACGGTCCGTGATTTACACGGTATACCCACATGTGTTTATAACGTATTTCCTTTATATAAACAATAAAATAAAATATTGAAAAAAAGTCTAGCTTCCTAACTCAAAAACTTAACGTGGTGTGAAGAATATAAGTTTTTTAGTGTAGTACGAGTAATCAAACTAAATATACAACTAACTATAGACATTAAACATTTTTTGAAAAAAAAAAATCCCAAAATAAATTAACAGTATAAAAATAATGTCGTATTTCGATGACGTCATTTTGCAACATGTAATGGCTTTATTCTGAATATCTGTCAGCGGGCCCTGTGGCGCAATGGATAACGCGTCTGACTACGGATCAGAAGATTCCAGGTTCGAATCCTGGCAGGGTCGCGAAAATACCTTTTTTATAAATTTTATATTGATAATTTCAAACTGACAGCATGTTTTGCAGATTGTTGTTATATTTTGGGAACTAAATATCAATTTATTAACAATGTTTCCTGTTCTTCCGCTGTACTAGCACTTGTCGTATTAACACAAATACTCCATGCTTTTTTTTTGCAGTTGCGAATACAAACTATGAATTTATATGTACTTATTATACCTACATGATCGGGGGTCTCGTTGCACTTTTAACTTTACCAATTTATTCTATTGTGCTTCTATAGTTACGCGTGATATATTTGTCTGGTTTGCGCTTATCACCTAAATGCGTTGATGAGCAGTCCACGTGCCAATGTGGAGTCCAATGGTATTGTTGTGTTCAAAAGTACAGCCAATTATTTAATTTTGTAATTGCTACCGTCTAGTACCACTAACCTTGCAACGCTCTACTGAAACTGGTTGCAGTTAGTTTCACAATAATTAAGTTCTTCAAATTCAACTCTCAAAAGCTACCTTGTACTGAATCTGAGCATCACAAGGGTTTTGTTGCACTTATTACGAACGATTGTGAAACATGTGATCAAGATTGTCTATTTATTTCTGGCTAGAAACTTAAATATTTTATTTCATCCTTAGTTCCTATTTCAAAAATTACGGATTGTTATACAAAGATTAATCTTCAACCTATGTGAGCCCTTAATGTGCTAGCATTTTATAAAATAACGTGATTATATATAATTATTTTACCTAAACGAGTCACAAAAGTCTTTTGGTACAACTTACAAAAACACTAAAATACGTACACGGCAGTTCTGATTCAAATGAACGGAAGGCAAGGGTGCGCACATAACCTGGAAAATCACAAAAATAGCGAAGGTTCTAATGTTACGTACGGTTAACGAGTTATTGGCCAACCTTTTGTCTACCAACGCTGAATACGACAAACTAATTAGTGGAATCCACCGTTAGCTTGGGTATGGCTTTGGGCTTTACCAACTCGCACGATTTATAATCCACTGAAATAAACAAATATACCTAATCTAATATTATTTTAAAAGTTTAAGTTTTAAGAAACTACAATAACTTGTTTCTAATAATTACAATCGTACCAAAACATAAATAATGTTCACCCAAGAGCAACATCGATACGACGAAGAAGAAAAAAAAGGTACCATTTTGGCTCGATTTAACCCCAATACCTCTTATGTGGGTGACCCATTCGTGTAAGCCAACCCTAGGTTGGACTTGTTTGCTGATGCATTAAAGTCGATAGGTAAGCTTAAAATGTTTGAGCGTAGAATGTCTTTCTACGAGAAGACATAATTTAGTACTAACTACTAAATGACTTTTCTGTGCTAGATTTATGGAATAGTAAGTAATGACGTGCTCGATACTACTACTGGTGGGACAATCAACTTACTCGTCCCGTCCGTCAAAACAAGCCGATCATCCGCGCGCCAGAAATTTAAACCTGTCAAACATTTGTGCATGTAATGGTGGCGCTGCTTTTTAAGGACGATGTCAAATCTAGTACATGTAAAGTTAGTTCTCCAGTTTGCCACATGCATAACGTAAGGGTTGCAATATTCGCAATACTCCGGCACGTTTATGACGTGCTAGTACTTCGGGACAACCATTCCATTGCGCCCCGCCTATTTTAACATACCGACCGTTCAGGGATCCATTTTGGAACAGTATATTATTAAACATTATGTGAAAGTTTAAGCAGAACATTAACAGCGTATTCTGTCCTGGAATGATGGAAGAAGAATAAGTGGAAGAACACTGGACCTACTGAATGAAATAGTTATCTAAATAATTATTTAAAAAACACCTTTAACTAGATTCATCATACACCCTAATCTCCGAAACCTCTCGACCGATTTGAATGAAAGGGCCTTTAAATTTGGACTGCCTAATTTGCTACGTATGCTTGCGTGAATGGAGCTGCACGTTGTAAATTTACCAGTTAATTAAACAATACCAAATTTTGGAAACATTTTAATATTAATTGAAAAAAAAAAAACGGCCAAGTGCGAGTTGAACTCGCGTGGAGAGGGTTCCGTACAATGCCAAAGTCCAATGTTTCGTCTTCTTTCATGAATACAATCAAAATTGTTTATTTTAAAGAGACCTTATATAATAATAATAAATCTTTTATTTTCACCCAACATGGCCAATATAGTGTTAGTACAAACAATTGCTTAAAACTATGTTAGTAAACACAATTATAATATTAAATACAATATTAAACATTTTTATCTTTGGTAAGTTTATCAAGCCCCATGCATGAATGTAGCTTGACAAACCTACCAATTGTCGGCCCATCCAGCCTTTACGCAAGATCAGAATGCCATTTGTGCTTCCCCCCTTTCTGCGTATGATTGGGGCAACTTTCTTTCGCATTAACGCAAATAATTATCTGTGAAAAATGGAAGCCCCAACTATACCTTGAAGGTATTGTTATATTGGATGCGTAAGGTATTGTCCGATTTTTGGGTATGATGAGCCCAAAGACTGCTCGTGTAAAATTTTTGGCATTATGCTTTGGAAAGTGTAATTTTTACTGGTACTGAACAACCAGCAAACCTACGAGCCACCATATTTCACCTCACTGCCAACGCCCTACGCTCTCTTTCCATATCCGAGTCGTCTTTTATGTCGACTCGTCTTTGATGCATGCGTCATGTTCTGGTCATCTCTTAGCTGCCACGGTTTATTTTATCTACTTTGTTTTTAAATTGTTGATAGTTATAATCTTTTACTCTGGACGCTCTTAATGTGCACGTCTTTCTACATCGTTCTCACATATATGTATAATCTCAACATGAATGATGTAACCAAGATCTTGTAACAATATTTTGATTGAAAAGAGTGTCCATGGAGTTTCTTGCCCATTCTTCTCCATAGAGATCTACGCTTTGGAATGGGCAACTACAGTACTTTCACAAGTTATTATGCCTTGTGTCTGTGACTGTAGCTTCGCCTTTGTTTTTCTGACTTTCGAAAGTGCCTGCCAAGGTCTAATTGAAATAAATGCTTTGAGTTTGAGTTTTTTCCTCAGTAACAATATGACCCAAATATTTGATTTGGGTTACTCTCTGTAAAACTAAACCATTACGTTCTATGAAAGGAACAAATGTGGGACTCTGATTCCTACTTCTAAACACCAACAGTTCACTTTCCTTAGTATTGTACTTCAGTCCATGCTTCACAGCGTACATTTCAGATATAGAAAGTAACTTTCTTGACTTCTCATCTTTTTTCTTCCCTTTCTTCTTTCTTTCATATAATTATGACACAGTAAGGTTTGCAAAACTTTTTTTTTAATTTTCAAGATTGTCCCCCGAAAATCCCCCCCTATTTAAAAGAAAAAATATTTACTTTGCTTATCTGTGTTTGGGTCATAGGATTACACCTTGGGGGGAAATCTCCCCAAATTTTATTTCTTGGTAGACCCCTTGCCATGTTTCACGATTTTGGCTAAATCGGTGCTTAGCTAATATTACATTTTTGAAAATTCATCGACTTCAAATGTATTTTGACTGATTCTAACGCAGAACAAGAAAAAAACCATGAAAAACACATAATTTTTTATACACATGTCGGAGACGTCAGGATTTATTCCGCTAGGCTTCTACATCATGTGGGCAGACGATGGGTTTCGTGCTATGAAAAGACACTGACAGCGATACACTATTCTATTTCTATTCTAGCAGAACTAACGAATTGCTTGAGATTACAACTTAACAGAATAACACGGGGCACTATGAATCAGGTACAGTTCCAAGAGAACTCAACTCTGCCGCGATCAGACACTGACTCTAGTCCTAACATCGAGTTGTCAACATCCGGGTTTTTTTTGGTTTATTCGTTTAATTCTGGCAAGAAATGCTGACATTATCGATTTTGTTTTGATCAAATTTAGGCTGACACCTTGTAACAGCAGGTTAACCCAATGATACCAAAAGAAAGATACGCTACTTTCATGGTGAGCGGCGTTCAAATATCGTTGTGTTGTTACGACTGCGATAATACGGAACGTATGATGCAGAAAGAGATAGCTTGAAGTACTTAAATTACGAAAATTAGCTTCCTAATTCTGCAACAATTTGGGCGCACTAGAGCCATATCTACTTCTTTTTACTTATAATATCATTGGGTTAACCTCATTAATTTTACAGCAAATCTGTTACATAGGTAAGGTCGCGATATGCTTAAATAAGATCATATTATCGTCAATCAAAGTATCGATACCCCCTTTACATCGCCTAGACCCCCAATTTTTTTTTCCGCTTCATGGACCGCTTATAAGTCGTCGTCGACCCCTGACGGTCGATATAGACCACTTTGGGTATCACTGGATTACACCATCCTACCAAATTTCACCTGATTTGGTCCAGTAGATTCGGCGCAAAGTGGCTGTGACAGACGGACGGACAGACAGACAGACGCACGTGTGATCCTATAAGGGTTCCGTATTTTTTTTATTTTTTTGTACCGAACCCTAACAACAAATATTTTTTTGCTGAAAAAATAATGGTTGGTCAGAATAACTAATTCGAACGTGCTTAAATCAGCACTTTCTGTATCCCGCCATTCATTTTCACTTTTCACCCCGTCCAAAAAGTAAGAAAACGGAGATTTGCCACTACGTTAGCAATGGAACGGGCCGACCGGCTACCAGGGTAACATTTATCAAAGGAGCTAGATCGAATGGAAAAACGAAAATAATGACTACAGGTTTTCTTATGCTTTTTAATCTCAGGATTAAATGTACGCGTAATACCTAGCGTCGGTCTCTCGGCCTCGTTATCAATGTTTCCATTCAATTCCTGTGTAAGCTAAAAGGTGCTTACTACGAGTATAATTATTTGACTTTTTTGATAGCTACAAATAGCTAGAGAAGCTCGTGACAAAATAATAACAGCTGCTCGAGTCGATCTGTAGTCACTCGTATATATGAAATTTACTGTGTGTAAAACTATTTTACAATAAATCGTAACTAAATATTTTTAACTAATTGGAAGCAGTGGAGGGAGGGAGGCCTTCGCCCAGGAGTGGGTCAGAGCAGGCAAGGAAACAAAATATATATTTTATCCTTTTCACACTTTTCATCAGTTGGTAATTTTTGCTACACCAAAACATTTAAAAGCATTCAGATAAAAACCTTTTTACGTTTAATCCAAACACTTTCTCATGCCCTATATAAAAATCTTAGTTTAATAGTGTTGGATATGGGTATTATTAGATTAGTTGTGTCAAAATGTGATATGAGTCAGAAATACAAGAAAGTGCTGAGATATTTACCGAAAATAAAGCATCAACAAGATAATTAAAATATTCAAGAGCTAGAGAAAATACCTCACCGTTGCCCCGCAACTATTCCTCCCTATAGTCGCTGGTTACCATTGTGTTTTTAAACTAAATAATGCTTTTAGAGAACCAGGAACTACAGATTGTAAAACAAGTGTGTCGCAAAAAATGTCTGGCTGGCTGGTATGGCTGTACAAGAATTATGTGGCGCGTGGCCAAAATTGGAAATTATGCTACTGTCCTGCATTTTCATTCAACAGTTTCACAAAATAATATCCAATAGCGCCTCCCTGACAACTTCACCCGGGCACCAAAACATTCTTGCAGTACTGTAAAACGGCGTTGATTGATAGATTTTAGTAACATTTTGACAGGAAAATAGTAAAAACTGTGGTTCAGAAGACATTAATTTATGTTCTTTCAATCAGCAGGGCTATTGCGTTTCTCAGTTGACAGTTAATAGTGATCATCACTTGGATCATTGTATATCAAAACTCGGCAAGTGATGACCACTATGAATTGTCAACTGAGATACGCAATATCCCTGCTGAACTACTCAATCACAATTATCCAATTAATACTTTGTAATCTATGAAAATGAACAAATAATAATTATTATGTCCCACACTCGTACAATACTTCGACGCGTCTAGAAAGAGATGGCAGGCCGAGAAAGCTTGTGACGTCATTTGCAAGGGGTGGTATTTGTGTGACCTCATAGTTTTCGTAGTCGATACCACCAGGGCTGCAGTGTCCATGGAGCTGCGGCTATCCACCGGAAAATCAATAAGCTCTTGAACTTTTGTGAACTTGAGCGTTCGAGAACGTAGTCCGTACTTACTCATAGTTTGTAATATAAAATTCAGTACGGATTCTTGTAAAAACTATACTTAATTAAGATAATATGGATTTGATTCTATAAAACAAGGTGTAACAAGGCCCTTAACGAAGCCGTCAACCAAGTATTCTGTACAGCAAACGTTTTTGGTAGGAATCAATGTAACGGACACAAAACGTTGTACTGATCGATGCATAGAATAGTACGAGGGTGGTACAGGTATTTTAAAAAAGGTTGGTACTTTGACCTCCAATATCTCCGTAACTAGAAGGTCTAGAAAAAAACCGGCCAAGTGCGAGTCGGACTCGCGCACAAAGGGTTCCGTACCATTATCTAAAAAAAAATATCTTGATTGGCGTCAACTACGTATGTATGGGGACAACCTTCATTTTTTTTGGATTTTTTCCTTTACTTATGCTGTAAGGCCTTGCTTTATGCCAAATTTCATGATTCTAGGTCAAAGGGAAGTACCCTATAGGTTTTGATTCCCTTGTGAAATCGCATATTATGTGACATAAACAGTCATAATATATCTTTTGATCGCGTTGACTTACAAGTTTGATTGCGTTGACTTTTTTCATTGCTCCAAGGGGTAGCAAACTTGAGTATTTGGTATTAATTTCAGCTTGATACCGCCACGCATTCCTGAGAAAAAGGGTCTTGACAGACAGACAGACGGACAACAAAGTGATCCTATAAGGGTTCCGTTATGCCGAATGAGGTACGGATCCCTAAACAATGCTCGCAGTGATGCGTGAAGGGGAGAACAAGTGCCTTTCGGCTTCGTTAAGAGTGTTGTTACACCCAACAAATCTATACCAATATTATAAACCTGAAGAGTTTGTTTGATTGAACGCGCTAATCTTAAGAACTTCTGGTTCGAGGAAGGCTATAGGCTATATAACATCAAGCTACGACTAAAAGGAGCGGAGCATCAATGAAAAATGTTTCTCTCTTATGTGACGCAGGCGAAGTGGTTCAGGTCAGGTAGTAGTATAACATAGGCGTTAAATTATCCAATCAAAAGAAAATGCATCGTTATCGTAATATTGTTGAGATACTTCTGAATTAGATCTCATCTATAGCATACGCAATAACAATACAAATCTGTATGATGTAACGAAACAATACAACATTCTACAAATGCTAATACTTTGTACAGCGGCTGGTGAAATAGAACGCGATCTCCTTGCATTTATGCTCTGCTAGTACTTCGGGCCCGGAGACAAACTACCCGGCCTTAGCCGACGGATGATGACGGCTGACCCGAGCTTTACAGGCCCGCCGTTATGTTGAGGTGAAAGCGTCAGTGTAACCCATGAAATAAATTTTTCATTAGTTGTTTTGTGTGCTTTGACTGATGCACAAATCATGTATTCTAACAATAATTTGAACGCGCCAGCAGTAAATTACAGTATAGCGAATAAAGTAGATGTTAATGACAATATAGATCGGTTAATAAATTGAACTTTAGGGTGCAGGACACAGTGACTAGGTAAGTTAATCAAGTTGTCCAATTATGTACTCGTAGGTATATCGTCTTTATAGTTGCAGCCATTTCTTTTTATATCTGGTAAATAAATAATTTCGATTTGTTGGCCTCCGTGGCGAATAATATTTCAGAAAAATGTATAAACAATCATCTCACTATATAACTCAATCCAGACTGAGTTTCGAGCTTTACCTGACCATCATACAAAATTCTGTATGTAATGTTACATGTTACATAATATAGTTGCACCATCGCTTCATACATTTTGGACATTAGTTTTCATGCATGACCCGTGCTTCAACTTCTCAAGACGTATGCGGCTTTCTCGGTAGACGTCGATGTACTAGGATATCAGAAAACAAAGGCAATATCCAGCACTGTGAACTGAGTCTAGTTATCGCCATTTGTAGGGGTGAGTAAAACAATCTTTCCTACAAACACCCACAAAGATAAATCTCGAAACTGTATCGTTAAACTATATTTGTCTCTCTCTCATCACCACCGTTTAGATTTCAGTGAGCAGGAGACAATCAACCGCCTAACTTGTGCTTTAAACCTTCACACAAGAATGCCTTCAAACTAGCACTATTTATATGGATTTATGCTAAAAACTTTTCTACCTTTAAACGTTTACCAAAGTGTTTCTACCTTAATGAGGTTTACAGTCACAGAAATATTACAATCGTCGATCTTCGGGGGGTCGTTGCAAGAAAACTATGGGCTTCTTCTATGATGCCCTGGTATCAATCGGCTGATGAATACCACAATCAGCTTTCTGCGTCGAGGAGATGTGGCACATCGTTAGTGCGTTCCTTCATTGGGTTAATGTCACCATATAGTCAATTGAGGTGCACAAATAAAATGGTTAAATCACGTCAGATTAGTAGTGAAAAGCATATTTAATTGTTTTTACGTTTTATCGTATCTTGCTAATGAACTTATTATAATTTTCATTAAAATTTCATTACAACTCATCTAATTCCAAAAGTTTTAATACTTTTCGCTTGGCGAAATACTTAAATTTACTACTATAACACCTGAAGGACAGTTCCTTGTGTCGCAATAGGTAGGTAATTCGAACATCTCAAAATTTTACCAGATTTCATTTTTAAATAACTTAAATAATAAAATAAAATCAAAAAAGGTTTAAGGGGACACCCGGGGTTGAACCGGGGACCTCTCGATCTGCAGTCGAATGCTCTACCACTGAGCTATATCCCCACTAACAACTGAATTCAAATAGCCGTACTGCTCCTAAGTTACACCGTCCATACCCAATTTCACTTCAACTTTCAATTATCTCATGTTTGATCAATACAATAATAGAAACGAACATTTGTTTATAATAAAGGTGGTAGAAATTAAAAAGCATTTCCACAACATAATTAGTGAGTGTAGTAATAAAAATAAATTAATGTGTCGTTCTAGCATTAAACTAAATGAAATAAAAACTATTTTACTGTGGACTTTTTACGGATGCCTTATAGGGGAAAATATACAAGTCCGTGATTAGACCCGTCGTACTGTATGGATCAGAATGGTGGGCTGTGAAGAAGATGGATGAAAAACTATTGAAAGTAGCGGAGATGAGAATGTTGAGATGGATGTGTGGAGAATTTTACGGATATGCCAACCCCATCGTACCTTATTAAAACAATAATGTATACAATAAGGAATGAGTGTATTAGAGAAAGTTCTTAAAGTGGCACCTGTTACAGAAAAAATTGAAAGGAAGTCGTTTGTCATATCATTCCCCACATAATCCATCTATCGTTTCCTCAAGAATTTTGTACGGAATAGATTTAAACTTTTTTTTGGAAGTTTAGGCTATCGTACCGTAAATATTATTATCATAAAAAATACATAATTATACTGATTAGAACTTTAAATATCTTAGTAAGTTTAATAGCCTTAGCCGTGTTGTCAGCAAACTTCACGCAAATGCATTGTTGCCATGGAAAAAGCATTGGAGGGCCGTGTGCTTGAGAGACAGTATTGATCCAGTCGGACCCTAAAATACTTCGACACTAGGTTATCATGAAAGAAAGGGAGGTTTCCAGGAATGTTGTTTTCAAGGTTGTGGATACTACGAGGTTGCACACGGCTTCTATAAACATTGTTTATAGACGTGTAAGCCTTGGTTGTATGAGATATTATTATGGCTGTTTTTGCTCCTATAGAACAATTTATCACAGATTTTCTTTTTCGTAATCAATGAAACTTTGCTCATAGTATAAACCAACCTCCTTTTCAGCTATGCAGCCCTGGTAGGTTAATATAGCGGTAATAATGTGAAAACCCGTAATGAGCATCATTAATTCAGTATTAATATCATCATCAGCCATGTCTCGCGTGTAATAACAATGTTTTATTTAACAATTTATTTTTTATTTATTTATTTAGCAGTGCCCAGTGCTCATAACAAGCAGTGTTGTAATTTTGCCATTAGCAAAAAACAACTTTTTTACCATTGCCGGTCGAAAAAGGGCATTTTATTCATCGATAACAGTGAATAAAACTCTCTTTTACTCACTGAGTGAATAAAGACATTTTGAATTTGGAACAAGCACGAATGATGTACAAATACATAATAAAACGTGCTGAAAGTATCTACTGGCTGGCTAAATGGAGCTGTTCCATAGAGTTACACAATTCAATTTAAAAAAAAAAAACCCGCCAATTTGGTTACGTTCTTTTCTTTAATCTGTTATCGTGGTTGTTTTGTGTCATTGGAAAATCTGTTAACATAAAAAAATAAAATGAGTTCTTCAGATGACGAAAATGAGATACTGACTCCGGAATCATTTCGTACTAAAGCAGCAGTTATAGTAGATGATTTGTTGCCGCCAAATTCTGGGGAGTTGTACCTGAAAACATACAATTTGTTCTGCGACTGGAAAACCACGAATGGCGCCAATTTCTTCTCAGAGTGCACATTTCTTAACTATGTCAACGAATTAACGAAGACTAAGAAGCCGTCGACACTTTGGAGCATATGTACTATGCTAAAAGCCACAGTGAGAATCAAACACAACATGGATATTTCAAACTACTCAAAGTTAGTGACATACTTAAAACTGCTATCCGAGGGTAATAAGCCAAAGAAATCTAGAGTGCTAACCTCACAAAACATTGAACGTTTTCTCAATGATGCGCCTGACCACAGTTTTCTGGCCGTAAAAGTAAGTACCTACTTAGTAAATATTTATTTACAAACCTACTCTACTTTTAAAGTTTGCCTGTAAATACATTTTTTTTTTTATTGTTGTTCACAGGTTGTGCTAATTTTTGGCGTGAATGGGGCCTGTCGCTAATGAACGAATTATAAACGATAACTATGAACGACATCCAAAAATACTCGGAAAATTTGTGGTTGGTCGTTTTAACTGATATAAAAACTAAAATTGATAGAACGTTCGTAATGTGGCAAGAAAACGTAAAAATCATCAAAAAATATCAAGCTTTACGGCCCACTAATACAAAAGCTGACAGTTTTTTCATACAATACCATGGCGGAAAATGTACTCGGCAACCTATTGGTATCAACAAAATAGGTGCGATGCCAAAAGAGATTGCGACATTCTTGAATTTATCAAATCCCGAAAAGTACACAGGACATTGCTTCCGTAGAAGCTCTGCCAGCCTTTTAGCAAATTCAGGTGCTGATCTTACGAAACTGAAACGCCACGGAGGGTGGAGGTCCAGCACAGTAGGAGAAAGCTATATCGAGAATTCGATCGAAAACAAATCCAAAAGATGCAGCCGAATAGTTGACAGTATAAATCATACCAGGACAAATGACTTCCTTTCAATTTTACTGTAACAGGCACATTCAAACTTTCCTTACTTTTTTTTACCATTCCTGTCCCTCCGCACATTAATCTAAAAATTTCATACATTATAAAAATCGTTACCTTCTTATATTTGTTTTTTATGGATGATATCATTTTGCATCATCTTAAGGACTATTTCGATGTATCATCATATTCATCAGGCCCTGTAGCGCAATGCTTAACGCTTTTGATTACGGATCAAAAGATACTAAGTTTGAATGCTGGCAGGGTCGCAAATATCCTATTTCATGACTTTTTCTATAAGTTGTTTTCTATAAGCCCTTTTTTCAAATATTTTTGTAAAATACAAACTGACACTTCGCGTATTAACAAAATTTTCCGCGTTTTTTGTTTGCAGTTTTTAAATCTTCTTCTTCTAAACTTATATTATTAAACTAAACCGTGAGAGCTTAAGCTTTCACGGTTTAGTTAAGCCACACCAATTTTGCACTACTTTAGACACTACCTCTACATTGATAAATGAAACTTCGCTCATAGTACAAATCTGTTGTGACATCACTATTTAGTATGTAATTAGTATGTACACCACTAGTAATTACCTATGATTGTCTATACTTCCGGTAGGCTACTCCGGTCACTGCCGTAACTGATCCCGTCTGTGATCCTGCTGTGTCTGTCTGTACTATTTATAATGTGTCTGCTGCTGTAAATAAATCAAGTGTACCTAACGGTATTTTTTATTCAAACATCCAACATAACATGGTGTCAGAAGTCGTTTCGAAGAAATCATCAAAGTCGTAAAAATGCCAAATCCAGCCACGAGCACCGACGCCAGTCAAGAGGGCGAACAAGATCAAGGTTTGCGCACGCACATAAAGCAACTGGGAACAAGCTATTGTCAAACAAAGAATGATGAACAATAGGTCATATGTTGTTGAGGATGTCAATGGTGTTATGTATAGGAGGAATAGAATTCATTTAAGACATAAGTATTCACATAACTTTGCAAACCCTCCTATGCAATCCAACTCGTCACAGGGGAGAGAGGAAGGTGACAGACAGAAGTCTAGACCTCAAGCATCCTCATCTCAAGAATCCTCAAATATAACCACTAGGTCAGGTCGTGTCGTAAAGCCTACAAGAAGGCTAATAGAAGAAATTGATTGAATGTAAACTAAATAGTATTAAGAATGTTGTCTAGAATAAATTTGTCATAAGTATTTTTAAGCATGTTGTCCTATGTATAGCAGCATAGCATATTATATCTTTTAATTGTTTGTCTGGGGTCTAAATTGAACTCAACAAGGGGGATGTTGTGACATCACTATTTAGTATGTAATTAGTATGTACACCACTGGTAATTATCTATGATTGTCTATACTTCCGGTAGGCTACCTCCGGTCACTGCCATAAATGATCCCGTCTGTGATACTGCTGTGTCTGTCTGTACTATTTATAATGTGTCTGCTGCTGTAAATAAATCAAGTGTACCTAATGGTATCTTTTATTCAAACATCCAACATAAAAAAATCAACTACTTTTCAGCTATATAACGGTAATAATGTGGAAAGCCCTAATGAGCAGCATTAATTCAGTTTCTTCAGCCATAATGAGCATCATTATTATCTATCGGTTCTGACCGAGCCATCTCACGCGTAAGATAACAATGCATATTATTTAATTATGTTGCATAACATGCCCCTGTTGTGATTTCCTATCATACAAGCTTTCATTCGCTAATTAACCTCAGCAGGAGATGAATTATAAAAAAATCCTTCCATAGTGCTCGTCTTCGTTATAACTATAAAGAACTCTTTCAGGTTTTATATAAATCAATGTTCTAGACCCTGTGGTTTTTATTGCAATCCTGAAAAAGGATATTTTTGATGTAGCCATTACTAACATGCACCTTGGGGCTTTGCTTGGGGTTTGGTTATTTCCACACTACTCAATAATTCCTTCTTACAAACTAACAGTACATAATCAACGGTTCAATTTTATAATTTCCAGTTATACAACACAACGCGTTTCAACCTGGTGATCCTTCAGCCTCTTGGTGATCAACGCTAGCCGTGCACTGAGAAAACCTGCATACAATCCATCATTAAAAGTGAAAATCTCCACAAGGAAACCAAAGAAGTGAGTGCATATTTTTGTCACATTTATGGAGCGTCACTAGGCCTCCCTGAGTGCACTTATGGTGCGCACATAGAGCAAGATACCATTCGTCTAATATGACCTCTTCCTCTTCCAAAAGTCCTGGTGTTGGTAAGGACATTATGCATTATGAGCCAATTCGATTCAACTCTATGATTATCTACTGAATACGATAGTAGGTATAAAGTATGATGGTCGCATGATCGCGATAAAACTTTTATAATA
Organism: Eugnorisma glareosa; assembly: GCA_947578425.1. Lineage (NCBI taxonomy): Eukaryota > Metazoa > Arthropoda > Insecta > Lepidoptera > Noctuidae > Eugnorisma > Eugnorisma glareosa. The sequence goes on from OX387957.1 coordinate 42,136,980, forward strand.
AAGTACGAACAGGTTGTTTTCTTTTGAGGTTCTAAAGACTTAATTATTGATTGCCGATCAATCAACCCAAATACAAAGCAAGCAAAAAATAGCAAGAGTAAATCTTTTTTTACAAACATATGCTTTTTTTCTGTTCTAATTAGAGATAAACTCCTCGCTTTTTGTTATTATCAATGTTAGGGCAAAATCGAACGAATCTTTATTTATACTCGTAACCCAGTACAAGTATTTATCCTACGCAATTCCGATGGTTTCCATACAAACAGTTAAGATGTCGAAAAAAATCAAATTTGGCCAAATTCGCCTTGACAAGGTGGATAGCAAAGTGTATACAAAAAAATTTTTGTATACACTTTGGATTTTTTTTTTTTGTACTAAAACGTATCATGTCCTTTATTAATATGTGTCCTTTGAGTTCAGAATAATTACGCAATCATGAAATTGAACTTATTATTCTGTGTGATATTTATTAAAACTCACCACGTGATGGGTCCACGTGGAGTGCTACTTACTGCGCTTGCGTGGAAAATACTACGTCAGTTAAAATACTATATTCAATACTAGGATATCATAAAGCATTAGAGCTTGATTCGTTTCATCATTTGTAATCAAACTGCGACAAGATGGGTAGACCACGTGCTGTGCTGCTTACTGCGCTTGCGTGGAAAATACTACGTCAGTTAAAATACTATATTCAATACTAGGATATCACAAAGCATTAGAGTTTGATTCGTTTCAACATGAATGATCAAAATGCGACACGATGAGTAAGTAGTCCACGTGGAGTGTTACTTACTGGGCTTGCGTAGTTGGGTGGAGCGTTAAAATACTATATTCAATACTAGGAAATCATAAAGCTTAAAAAAAAAAAAACTCAAGCAAGCTAAAAACTAAGCAAGTAAGCCCAAGTAAGCTCAAGTAAGCTTTAAGCTTGAAAATTATGCGAATCCATCCAGAGTTATTTAAAAAAAAACTTTAGTAACCAGTGATTCCTTAGACCAATAAAAATAGTACAAATACCTACCAAGGCAAAGATGGATGGCTTGTGTTATGTGATATTATATTTGAAACAAAATGATACCAAGGTTAACGATACGATTAACAAGGAAGATTTAAATAAACAACCTGTTACGCTTTTTATCCTTTATTCATTACAATACATAATAAGATTTACATTATAATCATTCATAAACAAAAAAATGTAAAAAAAAATGTATAAAAATAAAAATCCGCCGGTATCGGGAACAAGGTCCAAGCTAATGGTGGTCAGGGCTCCAGAGAGAGGAACCTCCTAACAATACGAGCCCTAACCAGGAGTACCGCTTTCTGAATTAAGCCCTATTGACAAGACCCAAGCCCAATTTACAGAACGATGATTATGTGACCATTCAAAAGAAATATTATGTTTAAAACATAGAATTATTGTGATACCACGCAAACCTAGTTAAAATTAACACAAATAAAGTACATTATGATTGAATGCCACAAAAATCTGTAGCTAAGCGAACACTCTATGGCATCTAATATTGTTACTCTACATGAGCGCCTCTAGCGGCGAATTCATGCGCGTTAGCCCGCCCCCATTCTGATAGTAAGTACATAATATAAAATCGATAATTTCTCATTTGGATGACGTCACTTTGCAAAATGTTATGGACTATTTGATAGCTATAAACAACAGGCCCTGTGGCGCAACGGATAACGCGTCTGACTACGGATCAGAAGATTCCAGGTTCAAATCCTGGCAGGGTCGCAATCAACTTTTTTCATGACTTTTACAATAAAATTTGTTTATGTAAGCATTTTCTTGCAGTTTTGTTTATATATTTTTGGAAACTACAAACACTTGGCGTATTAACAAAAATATTCCGCGTTACGTTGTTTTGCAGTTTGTAAATAAAAAAAACTTAAATTATTAATTAAAGCTCATAATCGGAACTTTTTGACCGTCAAAATTTACAAGAGACAGTCCCCTAAATAGGCCAGTCTAAAATGACATCAAACAACGCAAACGCGCATGTATCTACGATTTTTTAAAGGTATATTGTTAGGTTCCTTGAGAGTAGTTTACACCCAAGTTTGCAACCCTGAAATTCCTGTGCTACCCCCATTGTGTTCGAAAAACTGGGGAATTTTGGCACTTGTTTCAGTATTTTCTAAAAAACTATTCTAAGGAAGCGTTTTTCAGTAGTTGGGCTTTTAGTGGTAGTATACCACACAAATTCTTGTTCTAGGTTCCATTCGTATTTTTGGTTGTAGAATTGATGTCATTCAGTTTTACAGCTTCCTGTTGTTAGTGTATACTGTCAATAAAACTGATTCCGGTGTACCTTGACAATATAACGATTAAGAAAATACGATTAATTTACAAAACTGTTATTAATGACAAGTTTTTAACAAAAAACCGAGGAAAAAAAGGGGGATAATGTAGCTTCTTATTAGTGAAAGTATTTTCAAAATGTAATTTCGGTTCGGGGTCCAGAGATTACCCCCTTTTTTTTTTTTTTTTGGGGGGTAGCCTTCAAAAGACGGCCGGTCTTTGGGGATAAGACCGGGGAGTGTGGGATTTTTACCGCACTAAAACCACCCCGGTGGTCACCATCTGCACAAGAGAGGAGGCACCGTTTCCTCTTAAAATACCTGTCCGGAGCCCCCTTTGTGCAACGCCTGAAAAGGCACATCCCTGGGGCGACTATACAGAAGTCTCCGCTGAGCCTCGCTGTGCAAGTGTGCACGACAGCACGTGACCACTGTGCTGCCGGTCATCTCTAAGGTCACTCGGTGAGCGCACAGAGTCCCCACTCTGAACGCCTGTGACCCCAAAGTCCCACCTGCTTTAAGTAATGCAGGCGGGGTTTCGGCGTGTTAAGCGACGAGGTGGTTGCCTCCCCGACGACTTCTTCTCCTACCAGGATCGGCCCTCTCACGATCCCGCTCGGCAGCCTCCTTTTGGACCATTACAGTCTCACAGAACGAGGTCACCTCTCTCCAGTTGTCAGACTCTGCCAGCATAGCCCCAACTATGGCTGGCAGAGACAGGTCTTGCCCGATCCTGGTCACCAGAACCCGTCGTTCAGAGTCCCATGCAGGGCACTCCTCGAGCGTGTGCTGTGCTGAGTCCAGGCCACTTCCACATGATGGCAATTGGCTGAGGCTTCTCGCCCAATCTTATTCAGGTACTCGCCGAAGCAACCGTGCCCGGTAAGTACCTGAATAAGTCTATAGGAGATGCGCTCCCCTCTTTTCATCCAGGAGTCGAAGTGTGGCAGTACGGCTTCGACAACGCGCTTATGCGAATATTGCGGCTGTTGCAGCTGCTCACGCCACTGCTCGAGCGCGTGTCGCCGTCTCTGGCGCCTCAGCCTTGCAACAGCGACTCCTGGTACACTATTACCACTTTGGCGGATGGTCCGGATTCCGCTATAAACCCTCGTGTCCATATCTGCCAGGATATCCAGCGGTGGAAAACGCGCCAGGAGAGTTGCCGCCTCAAAGGACACAGTACGGTATCCTCGTGCGATACGAATAGCCATTTTCCGCTGCAGGCTGTTGATTTTAGTCCTGCAGCGCCGGACACCTGACAACCTATTTGACCAAACAGGTGCCCTATAAAGGCCCATCGATCGCACGACCGGGCGTAGAGGCGGCGAACTTCTTCTCGTGGCCCCCCGAGATTGGGTAACAGTCTGTACAACGCACCCACTGCCTTCCCGACTCGGGGAACTAGGCGCTCGAAGTGCTCTTCGAAGCCCCACCGAAGAGATTATCCCCTACAACCTCACAAACCACATTATAACCTCTTTATAATATTATTATAGATAGACTATCAACGCTAGTGGCTTTACTAGTAGACCTGCTCGCTATGGCTCGCTCTAAGCTGTTTTACGGCTATCCGTATATCGACCACGTCCACTCACTTTATATAAAACCTTATTGTTTAAAATTGAATCCTTAATGGCCTTCGAAAAACACTTCTGTACTTCCTGTGATTACTAGTCGAACAGACAGACAAGGCGAGCTAGCTTTATACTGATGCTGCAGTTCCACGGGAATGCAAACCCAATGTGCTTAACTTATCGATGAGTGTCAATGATAACAGCCAAGAGGATTGAATGATTTTCGTAACAAAGATTGGTATAGGTCTGGTAGAAATTGATTATCAGGGTTAAAACTTATTTGAAATTGTTGACTTGATAGTAATTATACAATGAGGATCTAAAATGTGGGTAAATACATATCGTTCCGAACAATGAACGTGTACTAGTTATGAGGGGAAGATTTTAAGTCAGCAGTTTAAAATTTTTGATATATATTTTGTATTTATTCGACAAGAGGCTTAAACTTCTTCCCACGAAGATCTTATTTCAACTTTGAACACGGGAGCCAGGTCAGGACTGTACTGTGTGTGATTCAAAACATCATAGCCCAAGCAATCTTGTGCAAGGCAGCGCCACGTACCACGCGTAGAGATGCAAAACGAATTTTAAACGTTTTAAACCATTTTGTTTTAAACCGTCTTTTTGGTTTAAAACGATTTAAAACCACACTTATCGGTTTAATATGGTTTAGAATGTTTTTTTTTGGAAAGCACTGAGGCTTTACACGAAGTTATCTAGACCACACCTCCTTCCTGATTTAGAATATATAAAAGGAAAATAAAATAAAAATGTTTTAAAATAACCTTCATTAACATGACAGACAAACATAAAATCGATCCCTACCTGCCCCATCTCTCCCCGTTGCGATTTTGGTAGCAAAGTGAAAAATAAAAATGCGGCATTGCCATTTTATTTAAATAAATACCCAAAACATGATTGTTTTCAGTGTCTAATCCTAAATAGAAGTATAAATATGATATATGACTTCACATATATTAATAAAAATGGTAAATGATTTCAATTAGCCTTTTAAACTATTTTTTTAAGTAATTCGTAATCAATGTACGGCCCACGTGGTCGTGGTTTTAAACCGTTTTAAACAAATTTAAAACGGGTTTTAAACCACTGATTTTGGTTTAAAACGGTTTATTTACAACTATAACCACGCGACACAGCGGCCGTGCCACGCGACACCACGATGCACCACATTATGTCGTTTATCGTTTGAATACTAGGATCACAGGAGGTATGGAAGCTGGATACATGTACTTCGTTTCGTGATAGGACTAAACTGAAAGTCCTTATTCCATGGCATGAAGGGTCAAGTTGCAATAATACAATGCATTTAAACTGCAACAGAACTTTGAAAACACCGCCCCTGTACAACGAACGAGATCAAAACGACACTTACTCGTATAACAAACACTTTTGTCATCGTTGAAGCAGAAAGTATTTTTTTATTGCGGGTTACAATATAATTATTCGGCACGGAATCTGGAGAATTTGAATTTGAAGAATTTGACACTTTCTGCAGAGTCCATTAGTTTTTGGAGCGTGCAGTTGAACTGCACCAAAGATTATCATGGCCAGGTTTTTGACTACATTATTTTCTTCATGATCTTTATCAGAAGCTTATTGAAGACGGGAAAGTAGACATAACATTAACCGTAATACAATGAATTAAAGTTATTTTTGATACCATGAGTAAGTTAATGGAAACGTGAAGTGAGAGTACAAAATAAAATAATGAATGCCACTGCATGCTGTTGTATTGCTTCGATCGCGTAGCTCTCGTAGCCATTGCTAGTTTGCTACGACGCTGTTTGCTACGACGTAGCATCACGTAGCACGCTTAATAAATTACTTACCAAGTTCCTACTGCTAAGAGCATATTTTAGGAAGAAAGATGTAGCCAATTTACTGCTTATCTGCCGCACGCAAAATACGCGCTTAGACGTGGAGTTGCGGACACCAGCCTGCTATACAATACAATACTGCTTACAATACGGGTAGTTAAGCTACTACCTACATCTTAGTAGCACATATTAACGAAAAATAATTTGATTCCAATTATTAGAAAAATATTTTGCAACTTGATTCTCCAGAAAAGACATATGACAAAGAAAACACAAACCTTACACATGTAATTCTTACACAGGACTTTTAACTTTCTAGTATCCTGTTGGATAGATATTAGGTGCGTAGAATTCGAAACAAAAATAATTCGTAATCACGTCATCTGTATTGGCTAAGGTGGTTTACTTTGTGAACACTGACTGACTGAGCTGACTTTATACCGGGAGTCCAAAACCTAATTATTATTTTTTATTTAAAATGTATTTAAACTCCAACTGCAGCAAAAAAATTACAACAAAAAACAAAAGAAAATCCGCACTATGTTACACACACCTCATTTAACTCCTTCACCATACAGCGCAGCGTGCGTCCAGCCAGAGCATTCGTTGCCATGGATAAGCAACGCGTGCATATTACTAGCACAACAGGGATCAGAAGGAGTTATCATGCACGATTGACCACCGGTGGAACATGGCAAAAATTAAGTACTTGTGTGCATAGCCGCGTCAACAAGAGAGCTGAGAAAAATAACTCATATTGAATCTTGACAGATTAACATGACCGCTTATCATATGACCTGAGCCTGCAGCCAAGATCATCTTCTCACGAGGGAACTCTACTCGTATAACGGTTAAAAGCACGTACATGAAATTTTGTAGATGCATTAAACTGTTAATAAAATTGATAAGTGCATTGCTTAAAACTAACCAGCAAGAGACCTTGGACATCTGTAACACGTCGTTGTTACTCGTTACTTATTTCCAACTTAAAATACGAAAGGGTGTAACAAGGCCCTTAACGAAGCCAAAAGGCACTTGTTTTCCCCATATTTGCGATCATTTTTTTCTTCTAGACCATACCTTCTAGTTACGAGATATTGGGGGTCAAAGTTCCAACTTTTTCACAAGTTTTTTTTAAATACATGTTTATAATGTAAGATGTTTACTTTCGACACCTCCACGACCCCCGTACTATTCAATCTATCCATCAGCTCAATGTTTTGAGTGCGTTATATTGAGTCCTACCGTAAAACGTGATATTTCACCCCAAAAAAGTCATTTCCCAGCAATAATTTTTGCGCAAAGTTACTCAGTTTGATGAACAGAACGCTTGGTTGACGGCTTCGTGAAAGGTCTTGTTACATCCTGTGTAAAGAATTAAATTATATAAATTAAAATAATTAATTAGCTACGCGATAATGCGGTTTCCATGTCTTATCATATTTTCGCTAAATCTTGCCCCGGTTAAAATTCATTGGAGGTTCGGTAATCATCGCAAGTTGATCAAGAAGGTAGTAGAAGCGTTCTTAATTGTAAAAATGTAAATAGTCAGTTTTAAACCAGCCATGAAAATGCTACAAATAGAAACAAAAAACCAAGTTTAAAATCCGCAACCAAACTTCTGTAAGTAGACATCGTTCAGTTGTCCGAGAGCTATCTTTGAAACGGTTCGACGCCTTTTAATTTTCTCAAACTACTAGGAGCACATAAACCAAAGGTAACTCGAATTCAGACTGAACTGCATAAAGTTTTGACTATTTATTTTACAAAACTATCAATGGGTTTATGAAAGCCACTTTCCTAAATTGTTTGTAAACAAGCTGCAATTTAATAACAATAATATAATAAACCTTTACACAGTTGTTTATTTTTATAAATACTCCGATTCTACTTATTTCACAAATATGTTGATTGATGATAATAGTGGGGAAGAACTCATGAATGTCATTACTACCGCACGCAAAATAGCACTTGGACGTGGATTTGCGGACACCAGCCTGTTATACAATACAATCTTTAATTACTAGGTCATGGAAACAAATAATTGAGACTATGTCTGAGTTCAGCAGGATATGGCTTGGGCCTTGCCAGCCCGCACGATTTTCATTAAAAAATATTGAACAATAAAAAAACCTAATAAACTTATTTTTATTTTTCTAAAGGCAAATTTTTCATTCAATCTTTGTCAATTTTTAACTAGAGATTAAAACCGCCACAAATATTTTCAGTTATAGCTTACGTCTCTCGTCCGTCAATCTAAAAGGCAAAGGCGGTTTTGCTTCCGGTGCTACCAGGATTCCATAAACGCTGAAGCAATGATACACACTACGTAGGGTATGACGTAACGTGACGTCAGTGGTCGATTGAACACAAACTAGTAGCACACATGCAAGATTATACGACTATACAAAATTAATACACGCCCATGAAACTTGCTTGCGATGTGGCAGAATTTAAAATTTTCCCTTTGACGCATAAGTTCGGTTTCTATTTACTTGTATGCTGAAATATCGGAAACGTGACGCTTTGTTAGAGTTTGTTTCAAACAAAGCTTGTTTGTATTTATTTACCTACTTATACATTTTTTTATCTTAAGACATTAATTATGACAGCCGCCTTAATTTATAAAATAAAAGGAGAGTTTTTTAATTGATTAAGCAAATAATATTTACTATAAAATAAATCTAGAAACAAGTACAGTGTGGTTAGTTAAACATGCCAACCATATTTATGGAAATAAATAACTAAATTAAATTGACATTAGGGAATGCATACATAATTATTCCTAACACATTAATTAAGTTAACGATTGTTTAACTTTTGAATGAGAGAAAACATGTATGATTGTTTTTTCCAGGTGACATCACGAAATAGTTTGTCAACTCTTCCCATGACCAAAAGGTTGGCCAATTTTTGTTTCTAAACAATTTGCCAGCCTTCTGGGAACTTTTGCTGTCGGCCGAATTTTTTGATGCACTGTTTGTAATTACTTTTTGGTTTTGATACAATCGTGTAAATATTTCGAAAATTATTTTAAAAAAAAATGTTACATCATGTTTTCATTGATAACGGTTGATATTTAAGCTACACCGTTACCTTATGTTTGAGTAACTTCATCATCATCTGTATAGCCTTATCTTAATATATTTTGTACGGGTTATGTCGTATCTGATGTTACAAACATACCGCGGCTAAACCAAAACGCGCTTTCATTAAGATGTGCAAAATAAATTACATAATGTAAATAAAGCAACAAACCCTTAAAAACCAGTGGTAATTTTATTTACCCGTAGAATTAGGTTACGTTAAATTATTAACAGGTAGGTTAGTCGCTTCATCTATTCGCAAGATGGCGTTTCATTCGTTGGGGGATGGGGTGTTTGTGGCAGGAGAGCGAATACAAAATATGCTTTCCATCGCTCTCTGGCCATCAGCGCGCTTTATTTCCTGCAGTTTATTTTTTCCTGGTAAGTAGGCGTCAAAACGTCAGCATTCGCGGCGTAATAACGATGATACGAATCGGGATATTTATGTTACGCGTATGAGACGTTTGCATTGCAAATATAAGATTATAAAGATTATATTATTTTTAACAAAGAAAAAATTATAAATCTATTTGAAAGTCAAGTACCTATATCATTTTAAAGGGCAGTTTGTTTGTGGAATCTAAAATCGTTTTATAGGGTTCCGTACACAAAGGGTGCCAACGGGATTATTACTAAGGCTCCACTGTCCGTTCGTCCATCCATCTCTCACGGGGTTGTATATTTTGAACCGTTATAGGTAGACACTTGAAATTTACACAGAGTATGTGAAAGATGTTTTTTTTTTTAATAACGCTATATTTCGCTCCCCGTCTAATTTGTGTACCGTTGACTCTATAAAAATCAATTCATTAAAACTAAACTTCAAAAACATCGACTTTACTGCTGTATGTCTGTATGAAAAGAAAAATAAACCTCATTAATGAGGCTTGTGTAAAACAATAATAGACTTTATAAAAACATAGTGTGGAGCCTGACGTCGCATCTGTTGCCTTGGAAACAGTACACTTGCCAGGAGCACTAGCATAACTAGAATCTGAAAGAATTACCTTCAAATAAATAAATAATCTGCTTAGTTTAGCGTGTGGATAAATTCAGTTTTAGTTAGGGAAATAACGTTTAAAAAATGTGTCTTGTTCACTCCATCATTGCGATAAGTTTTTTGTTCTGGACTATTCCTGGGAACCTTATGGAGATAAGATCAAAGTTCACATCATTTAAAATAAAATAAATTAAAGTTATAACTTTATTTTAAATACATCCATGACTCCTGTAATACTCAATGTATCCATCAGCGCAATGTTTTAAATACGTAAAATTGAGTCCTACCCTATACCATAATTTTTCAGCCCAAAAAACTAGTTTATCTTATTTTCAAGGACAAAAAGTTAAATAGGGAGCAGTGGTGGCCCAGAGAGCAGTGGTGGCCCAGTGAGCAGCTATGGTTCAGTGAGCAGCGATGGCCTTGTGACAGCAGCGGTAGCCCAGTGAGCAGCGGTGGCTCAGTGGTGGCGGTCCCGACTTACGAACAGTAAGCCGTGAGTTCGAACCCAGGCATTACTTTAGCGCAGGCGCATTACTTTTTGTAATTTATTCATCACCACTGCTCTCAAAACGGTGAAGGAAAACATCGTGAGGAAACCGGCACGTCCTCGAACCAAAGGTTTGAAGACGTGACATCTACCAACCCGCATTGGGCCCGCGTAGTTGATTATAGCCCATTCCCTCTCATAGAGAGGAGGCCGTGTGTACCAGCAGACGCAGTGGGAACATTCTAGGCTGATTATGCTATGCTAAGGTTAAATTATTCACTTACCGAAAGTGAAACTACTGAACTTACAACTAAAAGTTCAACTTTATTACCAGCCAACCACACAAATACATTCCATATTACCTTCTATAGAATGGATTTGTGTGGCTGACAGTTCTACGGTTAGGTAAATACCTAAACGTAGAAGAGGCTTACAGGAACATACAGCTTCGCATTCCTGATATTCTAATTACGCTATCAATCTTGGTCTCATGCCTTAACTCTGAGCAATGTTTAAGCTATTGTATGGTTTTTTGACACGTGGTCATCCATGTAGTCAGAACTAACGTCACTTTTTTGTTTCTCAAAACATTTTCTACTGACAATTTCAGAGTTGGTTGATTAACAGCGCCCTCTTGAAAATGTCATTTGAGAACCACTATAATAATGATACTAGCTATCACTAACATCTGATTTAATTATTTTATGCCATATTCTCCAGTTGAAAGAAGATATTTAAAAACAAATTACCGATGATTTCAGTGATGACAATTCATCGATTTGGAAAGAACTCCAGGAATTGAAGCGCTTCAGTTTCAACTTCATACAAGACGCTGTTGAAATCTGCCAGCAGTTGTGGTAAGTTTTGTTTTAAATGTAGATTGGCACGATATCTTGCCTTTCACTCAACCCCTTAGCTAGTTAGCATTGTGTGCGCCTTCAGGTCTACACAAAGACGTGAAAAAATAAAATACATCAAAAAACTTGAACTTTCCGACCTATTTTTAATAAAACATAATCATTTTAGAGTGCATCCCCCGTTATAACTTATAAGTTAAGACGATACAAACTTCACGTCATCACCAGTTGCTTTGTTGCCATGGGAACCGCAGTAGCGTGCCATGTGCTCGGAGATAGTATTGATCCATTCAGAACGTAAGACATTTGCAGTACCCGGATCTCATGAAATGCAGAATGTCAGTTTAGGTTAGTGCCATGAATTCACAAAGCTAAACCAGAGCATTTTTACTGGTAACGCAAAATGTTTACAGGAAAAGCATTTGCTGTAATTGGAACCTGCAACCTTATATTCGCTGTTAACGCAATTCATATTAAATTAAATAATAATTCTTTGTAAAATTATCATATTAAAATTTATTTATAAACGATAACGAACATTTCGCAACTGAACTTATTTCCCAATTTTCGATTTGTCCATCTGAAAGCCTCGAACCGTCCCCTGACCCAAATAGGAAGAACCTTTTTAAGCGAGAATACCTGGATGGGACATCAGCATATAGGTGTGAACCTGTGTCCTAAACTATTTTTACACAGTGAACTCTGCGCTGCCACGGACGACGCTTTGCCAAATACTCACGTGCCAGCCAAGGTGCGCGCGTACGCGTGCGTGACATAAAGAAGATGAAGTATTGCACTTCATTTGCCACAATTTGTTAATGACTACTTTTGCAAACAGCACATTGTATTTGTTGTACTTTTACAAGATAATTATCTCCGGATTATCGGCATCAAATAATGAACATCAGAAGTTGAAGACTTAAACAAAACGTGTTTTCCCATTGACTGGATCGCTTTTCGTTACTCCATGTAGGGTCAACATCAACGCCTCTAGTGGACGAAGTGAGAAGTTCGTCTGCTTAAACCTGTGACGTAAATGCTTCGGGAAATCATATTTATATAGCCTTTATTGTGTTCATCCAAATACTAAACATTGTTGATGATCTAGTGGTCGCAATCGCGACTGCTGAGCATGAGATTAAAAAAAAAACTAAATAACTTTGGCCGACCTGAGGGAGGGGGCCCTCTCTCAGGTCGGCCAAATAGGATCCTCACAAAAAACATGGTATAGCGTACCGATTTTTCTATTACGGGATTGAAAATAATTGGTGTAATGATGGTTTTATCATGTTTGTTAAGTGTGTTTTAAATCAAACTAGCCTTGTATTAATAGTACCCTAGTCTAGCAAAACAACGTGAGGTTAATGAAGGTTCAGGAATGAAGTTCATCTGAGTTGAATAAATCTAGACTACTGCAGGCCCCTTTAGTAAAAGCAAGAGTGAAAGAGATAATTGTAGCTTTAGCAACTCAAATTACCTATATGTCGCAACGGTTATTGACCGATGACCGTTCGTGGGCGGCACATTACCAGCACTGCTTACAGCTATGGAGTAAATGCCAGCAACAGTTATTTTAAACAATTTTTACTGCAATTATTACAATAAGGCCAGTAAAAGGCACTTTTACTAATATATTTCAATAAATAAATACAATAAATTTCAAATAATAAGAGAAATATTTATGTAGATTTTTTCCAGCAATATGGCAATAATTAATTTAAAGGTCAACGTCATAGAACTAGAATTTGTGGGGTTTACAAATAGGTCATCATTCTCCTGCCCTTATTCCAATGTACTTGGGGTCGGCACAGCATGTCTTTTCCTTCTATACTCCTCCTTTATTCGTCATCTCATGTGTCAACTTTTCTAGGCATTTATCATATTTCAAACAGTACATCCATCGTTTCTTTGGTCTTCTCTTAGTTTTATAGCCTTTCCACATTCATTCTCATAACTTCCCCTCATGTAATTTTCCTTATGATTTGTTTTCCGTGTCGTTCACGGTAAACCTATGCTTACAATATTTGAATCACGCCAATGTAAGAATCCCAAGTAATACAGGGACTGGTTACTCATCAGAATAAGATGTATTGTTAATCATTTTTGTAGAAACCAAGTTTTCGAATAAACAAAAAATCTAAAACTTTCCAGTTATTAATCCTGAGGCATTGCGTGTCAGTGTGTCAATTAAACGCCCTCGACAGTTTTGTAGTCCTGGTAGATATCTGTCTGTTAGTCTAGAGGGGAAACTCCAGCTCGAACATGCGCAGTTATGACTATGGGGGTCACGGGCTATTGACCGACACTGGCCTCGACCTCTAACATGGAACTGCAACAGTCACGGGTTCAGAATGTCGCACAACGCACGATTAGGTGCCCCTGTAACTACGAGTATTTGAGGTAATATCGAATTAATTCTAATTTGCTTAAAAACGAAACAGTTACACAACAACTTACAACAACAACAACTTAATCAGCAGGAAAATATATTACTTACAGGTTGTAATATAATAATTTTAGTTTAAGTAAGTTCGGTTAATTTAAACGGTTTTTTTTGTAAATGTAAATAGTTAAGAATTATTATGCTGCATTACAATTATTATTTCGTACCAATAATTTTATAATTTTTACCATGGCCCGTACAAACTCACCCTCTGCGCGGCGCGGCGGCTTTAGTTCCGATATTGACCACGCGCCCATTGATATATTTTATTATATCAATGCACGCGCCACATGATTCTTGTACAGCCATATTTGTTTGCAATAAACTCGTTCTGTGATCTGATTTCCTGCTCCTCCAAAAGCAATATAGTTTAAAAATACATTGTTAACCAGCGACTGAGGATAGTGGGGGGGGAGGGGATAGTTGCGGAACGGTGCAGCGGATCTTGTTGCTTGCTACCAGGACACAATAAGCTGTAAGAGATAAATCGCGCCGATGCGATGGCTAGAGTAGAGAGGGAAAGAACATAAATGCTGATTCACTCTCCCGCCACATAAACACCCCATCCCCCTACAAATGATACGCCATCTTGCGGATACCTGAAGCGACTAAGGTAGCAAATTGTAAGGGTTAATGAAAGTTACCGCTGTATTTTTACAGTTTTTGCTCTTTATTTCATTCTGTCATCTCATTTGCATGATCCTCCTAAATGAGAGCACTAATGAACATCTATTTAATCAACATTATTATTGCACAGCACACCAGATACGGTAAACAGCAGCAAAATATTTATTTTCTTACTTTCCGAAGTAAAAAAATTGACAAGATTATTATGGCTATCTTAAAAACTATGATAATGAAAAACAGTGTCGAAAACAATATAATTCTAGTGTTGGTAAATAACAAAGCTGTGGAAACAATTTATTTAATTTTCATATTTTGTAGGCTACTCAAACTGTGCTGTACGGGATTGAGTAAGAAATATAAGAAAGTGCTAAGATGAATGCTTGAAAACACGCAACAAGTAAAAGAAAAATATCGCGTATAAGTAAAATATTCAAGAGCCAAAGAAAATATTGCGGTGGTAAGCAACAAAGCGTCAGCTTCCGTTTCGTGTGCCGCTACAACGGGCTTAAACGATGCTACGAATACCGACGTTTACGTGGACGATTAAATAGTTGATAAAATCGGTTAAATGTTAAAGATAGTCCCTATTTGTTTTAGATTACATTTTAACAGTTTTCAAATCCACAATCATTAAGAAAAGCTTTAAGCTAACAAACTTTAATCAAATAAATGTAAAGTATTTCATTTACTAGGCCACTTGGATTCGTTGGTCAGTAAACAGGAACATAATTTTAGTCAACGTACCTATGTCATAATTATATTGTAAATCTTGAAATGGGCAAAAATATGCAGTTGAACGTGGAGTTGCGGACTTAAGTCCGAAAAGAAATAATATCCTTGAAAATTATAAACGGAACTGAGAAAAAACCTATTCTGGAGGGTTATTTATTATACGGGGTGCAAGGGACACCAACGCGAATACGTTTACTACATAATCAGTACATTATTTTGAGCCCCACGGCGGGCCACATAGAAATTTTTGACCGATTATTTAAAAAAAAACTGCTGTTTTTTTATAACCGATGAAAAAAATCTATGTGGCCCGCCGTGACTACGACGTCGCAGGGAGTCTACTCTTGTTCTACAAAAAACGAAGTTTCGCTTCTCTCGCTCGTTTTAAAATTTCAGACAGCCAACGTTTGCTTGACATAAACTCCGTTTAGTGGTTCCAAGCTAGCTTTTTAAACTTCTAACCCGTAGCCATAAACTTACCGATACAATGGAATTAGTGTCAGAAATGCTCGCCAAATGACCCCACTATTAGTAACGAAAATCGAAATCCTATTGCCTTGTATTTTTTTTATAAGTTCGTACTTTTAGTATTAATAATTTGAAAATCTCCTTGACTAAGTTTAATTTCGATAACTCAGGGGTTCCTCACTGCATGCACACTAACTTACTATTCTAGACATTAAAACACACCCCCTTCCAGTGTAGTAGTTGTAGAGGCAACACATCCTAGTACTTACATATTTATTTTTTGTATTAATACAATCCCGTTTTGTTATTAACAAACAAAAAATAACATATAAAGTAACGCAGATGTTAGCGAGAAAAAACATTGAACCCTAAAAATATACCAAGGGTTCAAAAACCTTTCCTTTGTCGATAGCTCAATAGCTTCTTATCCGCAAGCATTTTTACAGATAAATGGTTTATTTCGAAGGGGTTACTGTAAAATATATGAAAAGATGGGTTACTAGATTGGGTAATTATTAAGCAGCTAAGGTGTTCAATTTGGACCTTGTTTAGCGATAAATTCAAACTGATATTTCATCAACCCGCTTGCTGACGCGGCTGTGCATAGGTACAAGTACATAATTTTGGCCATATTCAACAGCTGGTGAATCGTGTATAACAACTTCTTCTGATCCCTGTTGGGCTAGCGTTGCGTATCAATGGCAACGAATATCTCTCTCTCCAGGTGGGCGAAAGCGGTATAGGCAAAGTAAAGTAAATTGAGGGCGATGCTCGAACGTAGCCCGAGAAATATTAGTGAAAAACGACCAGTCGGTGAACTCTGCTCAACTTCAATGCTAAAGTTCAACAACCTATTGATTTTCCGATCAATGTCTACACCTACGAAGGTTACTGCCACCCCGACCTTACTCTACCAACCACCCCCATTATGACCATTTTAAGTGTGCAGTTCAAGGTGGCGCTGCTTGTCATGAAAAAAAGCATCGATATGTCAAACTTGGTACATTTATTTTAGTTCTCTGTTTGCCCGCCTGCACTGATAAGTTGGCTGAAGTGTGCGGGATGGAACTTGCCACAGAGTGCCATCTCTTTCTGTACCACTTAAAACATAGTAAGAGTGACTGTGACGTATTCTGCTTGTTAGTTTTTATTTTAATTAAAACGCAACAGAATAACCCCATGTTTGGTTACGACACACCTGTTGTGAAATCTGCGCCCTTTTTTTTTTTTTTTTTTTTACCGATGGGATATCATCAAATAACCCCTCCCGCTCTGGGCTGAGCAGGAGGGAGTGTCAAAATTTTACTGACTAAAACCCATCCATGTTCCTTCCTTTGCCCTTTGTGTTCCAGGGCCGCGGTATCTCTTTCGAACAGTCCCGCAACCCTGGCAGGCATCGATCCTTTCGGACCCCTTCTTGTTTGCTGACTCTCTTTGAGGCGCGCGTGGAACACGAACGCGCCGTCGACACCGCCTGTCGTCATAAGGCGGACGGACGGCGAGCTAGCCCATAGCTCACCGTCTACAAGCCCGCGCCCGCGGTGGCTGGGGGCCACCACGTGGCCCCCGACGCCCGGTGCGTCTCCCGCGGCGGCTGGGACGTGAGGTTCTCTCCCTCTCACGTTCCGCCATCGCCACCTCCTTCGCTAAAATCTGCGCCCCTAACACATGAATATATGTACTTAAAAAGAAAATATAACCTCTTACTGGGAAATAGTTGCGGAATAACATTGGATACTCTCGCTGCCTCTTGAATATTTTGGTTATCGTATCCACCTTCCTTCTCGCAGTATCTCAGTTTCGTTGTCATGATCATGGCTGACTTACAAATATTTAACAAAATGATTTCAATTTATCCTTTCCCAAATAACTTCTAAACTAAAAAAAAAAAATGTTTAAACGGTGCTGTGTTTGAGTATCAAATGAAAGGGCTTAATCATTATACTCGTAGAAGGCTATTAATTTTAAATTGTTTATAGTTTGTAAAATGGCCCTCAGCTTAAGGTATAAAACTGGTTTAAAAATCCTCTGTAAGCTATGTTTTCTTGGTAAAGATGCGGATTGTGGCCGATGCGGATATTGGTTGCATCCAGTTTTGTCCCAATAAAGCTAGTTTAAGAACTCTGTGAAGGGTTAACAGATGACGCTACTGACTACTAACTAAGTTTAGAAATATGTATCTCTTGTTGAGGCAGATAAAATATAAGCTTTTAAATGTTTCCGGAATCTATCTATAATCTATACAAATAAATAAAATTCAAATGTCTGTTTGTAATATCAAAAAAACAGTCTTTTGCTGAATGCATATGAAATTTTTTGTCTGTCTGTCGGTCTGTATGTCTGTTCCGGCTAATCTCCGAAACGGCTGGACCGATTTTGATGGGACTTTTACTGGCAGATAGCTGATGTTATAAGGTCTAACAGGCATACATTTATTTTAGAATAAGGATTAGGGTACCGTGCAAAAAAATGAAAACGGAGAAATGTAGCTGGAAGGTGGCCATAGGAAGTCTGTAAAAAACACAAATCCATGGAATTTGGGCTCATTTGATTTGTCTCGACGAGTACTTTGGTCCTAAATGGTAACCAGGCTCTGATGATGGAGCTGGACGGTGGCCATAGGAACTCCGTTATAAAACGACATAACCCATCAAGTTTGGGCTCGTATGATTCGTCTTGACGAGTACTTTGGTCCTAAATAGTAACCAGGGTCTGATGATGGAGCTGGAAGGTCGCCATAAGAACTCTGTTATAAAACGACACAACCCCATCGAGTTTGGGCTCGTATGATTCGTCTTGACGATTACTTTGTCTCTAGATGGTATCCAGGGTCTGATGATAGAGCTGGAAGGTGGCCGTAGGAATTCCGTTATAAAACGACATAGCCCATCGAGTTTGGGCTCGTATGATTCGTCTTGACGATTACTTTGGTCCTAAATGGTAACCAGGGTCTGATGATGGAGCTGGAAGGTGGCCATAAGAACTCTGTTATAAAACGACACAACCCCATCGAGTTTGGGCTCGTTTGATTGGTTTTAATGAGTAATTTGGTCCTCGATAATTTATTGTAGTGTTTGTATATCTAAACTCTTTGAAGCTGATGCTATGAAAGCTTAATTAGTCAATCTGGTCTCTTCTTTACATTAAATTTATCAAACAGGTCACGTATGTGTGCGTACTACGAATTATTACGGGCTTCGGAAAGATGTCGCTACGCGCTACAATGTACGCCGGAGTAAATCCCGAGTCGCTTGTCGGGTAGTTTCGTTGACTTTTCTATTCACGCGACGAGCTTTTAAAAGTTCTAGGGGTTACTATGACGTCCTAGAGCAGGAGTAATTACAGTGTGGGAAACAGACGGAGCTATACAGGTCGTCTAGCAGCATCTCTTTCCCACACTGGAATTACTCCTGCTTTAAGACATCATGGTAGGCCACCTGATGCTGACCATCAGAAATACAGAATGGAACTTTAAAAATAGACCTAAAACTGGTCGTGAAATATGTGCAATAGCTTGGTATATGCATTGTTTAAGATGTACTGTGTCTCTACAGTACACCCAGGTTGTGTCAGATATGTTTCTAAGTTCCATATTATTGTGAGCCTATTACCATTTTAATATATTTTTTTGTTTTCTTCTAGTTTCACCACTTTCTTAACTTTAAAGTGGAATTTTTATTAAAAACAGGCAATATTTTTCTTTTTTTTTTCTTTAATTTTTACCAACCTTGCAGTATTAAATTTCGCAAAACATTTCACTTTCCGTAACGGTAGAGTTTCGTCGAAAATTTCCTACTTGATAAAATTATGAAATAACTTTTAAAGGTTTTTTTTTTTTTATAAAAGCAAATTACATACCATTAGAAAGGTCACACAGTAGGAAAATTTTGCTAGAATTGGAACTCCTCAATCATTTTTTGTATTTTTTTTTAATGCAATATACCAACATTAAAGATTAAAATAAAAACAAAAATATTGCCTGTTTTTAATAAAAAATCCACTTTAAAGTTAAGAAAGTGGTGAAACTAGAAGAAAACAAAAAAGTATATTAAAATATCCAGGGGGCCAGGGCAAAATAAATCAGGGCTGAGTAAGTAGCAGATGACCCCACCTATCCACCATTTTCGTATGTTCAACGTTCTGCCAAACACCTGTATAGTCATGTTTTTGCGAGAAAATAAAAAAGTGCCAAATCGGAAGCCGATGGCAAAAAAGTGAATAAAACAAAAGTACAAAGTACAAGCGGATGTATTTTGCATTTTTTATGCTTAATGTTATCGTACCCAGTATTTATGGTGCTACAGGACGACCTTTAAAATCACAATTTTGAAAGCCTCTTAGTGTTCATGAAAACCTAGTCCTACAAATGTTGTTAGGTCTAGATGGATCAATACTGTCGCCCGAGCACATGGCACGTCTGACGTCACATAGGTTTCCATGACAACGATGCAGCGAGTCTGAAGTTCGTCTAAAATGCGGTTTGCGGCTAAAATGAAGAAATAAACAGATGCGTATCATCCTAGTTTAAAAAAGATTGCATTTTATTATAAGTTATTTTTACTTCAGTTATCAGTAATTCCTCTTTGCACTCCTGTTATTTTTCATGAAAGATTTGACAAGTAAATATCAACGCATCACAGAACAGCGCCTTTCCAAGTAGCCACCCATTAGTATATAAAAATAGACAAAACTGCATGGTTAACTGGGACAGAAACTGATTTTATTCAATGCTTTAGAACGCTTCATTTTTAAGTTATTTTGTACGATTTTTCTGTTATAATTCTTAACCCTTCGTGTGCCGGGAACGTGGATCTAAGCGAGACACAATAGGTTTTTAATTGTGTCTATATACTCGGCATACGAAAGGTTAAGAAACCTACAAACAAAGTCGGAAAACCCTATTTTATCCACCCACTCCGTGATTGCCACTAGGGAGACACGTTTCGAAGTGACCACAGTAGTGTGGTCACTTCGAAACACAGAAGGAAAGTAAAAATAGACTTTTGCAAAATGTTATTTGAAATAATTATAGCAGCATTACTTGTTTCGTTTTGATTATTTCAATATTCCCGTCCCACCTTTGTGATATTCTTGTGTTATTGCTCCTAGTTTTGTGGATACTGTGGATTCTGAAATTCGAAATATTTGTCATCTATAGTGAACTAACGACCCGCCACGGCTTCGCACGGGTGCAATGTCATACATATAAACCTTCCTCTTGAATCACTCTATCTATTATAAAAACCGCATCAAAATCCGTTGCGCAGTTTTAAAGATCTAAGGATACGTAGGGACAGACACACAGCGGGAAGTGACTTTGTTTTATACTATGTAGTGATGAACGTAATGAGAGACCAAGCAGTGCAAATAAGAAAATCCGAAAATGTTTAATTAACTTGGATATATTGCAACCGGCAGCCACGTACCACGGCCAAAACGACGATATCTGGTTCGATATCGCTACTGCTGAAATACTAGGGGCATAGAAAGCATGGAAGCTGGATGCATAATATTGGTTTCATGTCGAGACATGCACTAACGTCCTTATTACAAAGCTAGAGGGGTCAAAATTGCAATGAATACACAAATGGAAACTGCAGCAGCACTTTGTTAGCGGCCCCGTACAATGAACGAGGATGTGATGACGAAACGACACGCACAGATGACCTTCCTGAAATTTGGTTTATTTTGCACAATCTGGAAACAACGAACATATTTTGTTTTCACCTAAATATTAAAGAAATTGCGCATACGCGTTACGCATTGGAAAGCGCTGCGTGGGACGGCCACCTGCCAGATGGACCGACGACCTTGTTAAAGCTGCAGGGAGTCGCTGGATGCAGGTGGCATTGGACCGGACACGTTGAAAACAGGCACAACAGGCTGAAATGATGATTAAATGAATTCACACCGAATTATTATTTTGCATTTTATATATTTATCATTAGTCTTGCATTCAGATTCGACGTTCAATCATAACGCGCTAAGTTGAACATAAAGAGTACTTTTACGTTTGTACGACGTAACTGACGTCACAGCTACGGCATGTATCTAAACTAACTGGGCACTTGTAGTTCCACTTAGTTCCCCTAAAAACTGTTACCATTTTCTTGTTATTAGCTGTAAGTTGGCCTGATAAAATAATTATACAGCTGATCGTTGTTATTTTTTCTGTTAGCATTTTATGAGTTTTTGCCCGCAGCTTCACTCGGGTTACGGTCGGGAATCACAGGAACGTTTTAAATAACTAGCATTTCGCCCGCGATTTCGTCCGCAAAAAGATTGATAGCACGGCTAATATGCAAGATATAAATTTAGGGCATATAGCACCCTCGAATAATGTAGCTTTCTGACAGTGAATGAATTTTTAGAATTGGATCATTAGTTCCGGAGATTACCCCTACATACAAACTTGCAAACTGATTTTACCACTTTATAATATTAAGTATAGATTTAACAGAATGGTATAAAAGTGATGAGCTGTTGTATTAATTGATTTCGATTCGATTTGTTTATTTGTGATCACCTACTCAATTACTTTCTTCTAAATTATATTCATATCATGCATATTAGCCGAGCTATCACAATTTTTGCGGAAGACGTCGCTTCGCGGGTGTAGTGCTAGTTGATTAATATAATGTAGGTACTTAGTTGTCTCTGTATGTCTACATCAACATTCTTCTTAGTTCGTCATATAATACGCAAAGCGAGCAGCATAAAACAGCCGTGTATCACACACATACAAAATGTTAGTTCCAAATTCTGCTACTTTATAGACACGTCGAATCGAGCAGAGGAAACTGCTTATGTATTTGTGAGTTATTCTTATGGCGTGTATGTATGTGTGTGTGGGGGTATAGTTGACGTCACGACGGTAAGCCTTGTATGTGTGCAGTTGCACCAATACCAGTAACCGATTGGGATATCGATCTGTGACGTCACGTTACGTCAAGGCCTAGGTAGTTTGACCATCACTTCGTGTCTATGGAATCCTAGTACCTGAAGCAAAACTTTTTTTGTAGTTGATAGGCCTAGTTATGACCTATAAACGCGGCCCACGATTTATGTGGGTATATGTGCATGTTTCACTTATAAGCAGAGAGATTCTCACTCAAGCTAGATTATTTATTAACATTTCAGGTCTTGAAATTCAAAACGCATACTTTTTAGAAGTAATCTTATTCATTACCTCTGAAAAGAAATCATAAAAATAAATTAGCATCTGATGAGTAAAATATAGTTTCTTTGTATCTTTCAAATTTCGAAACAGTTTTGGTATTCTATCTAGTAGTGAAAGTATACAATGCACGCAGTAAAAATCAAGTCATGCCTGTTTCCCACCCGGACCGCGGGGTCGGCAGACATGTAACCTCCACGTGCTGCTGTTTCTACATCATCCGGTTGCTCCGTTTACGTTGGGGACACATTTTGTCGCTTAGGTCGTCAACTACAGTATACAGAGTGTAACAAGACCCTTAACGAAGTCGTCAACCAAGCGTTATGTACGGTGGGCTGCATCAATTGGGTACCCCATTTGTATGAAAGCTTTAATACAACTGGGGACCCAGTTGATGCAATTATTGCTGGGAAACGAGTTCTTTTTTGGGTGATAATTCATGTTTTATGGTAGGACTCAATCTAACGCACTCAAAACATTGTGCTGACGGATGGTTGAAAGTGAAAAGTTGGAACTTTGACCCCCAATATCTCCGTAATTAGAAGGTTCCCAGGTACGGTCAAGAACAAAAAAAAAATCGGTGGTGGGGAGAACAAAGTACCTTTCAGCTTCGTTAAGGGTCTTGTTACACCAGACATGGTTTCCTTTGATTTAATCACTGTTATGATACTTCTTTTGATTTTACACAAATAATCTTACGATTGACGCATAGTAATGTAACAACGTTATTTACATAATTCACTCAGTGAGTAAAAGAGCGTTTTATTCACTATTATCGATGTATAAAATGCCCTTTTTCGAGTGGCAATGGTAAAAAGCTTATTTATTGCTTCAATGGATTATATTGGATTACAAAAAAAGCGTAAAAATCTAAAATCGGTCGTTCATTGTTCCCAATGAAAGTAAGTCAAAAACTTTATTAAAGTCATTGAAAAAAATGCAGAGACTAAAAAAAAACGTTTCGTTCCTTAGCATCAAGCACATAATTACCACTAGATGGATGAAATAACGGCAGGACACGGGAACAATATGCGACTCCCGCATTCCCCTTGAACTTCTGGGGAAGATTTATAAAACAATGGCTAGACCTGCTGTCTTGTATGAATCAGAATGTTCGGTCACAAAAGGGCTGAATAAATAGCATCCGTGTGGCTGTGATGAGAATGCTAAGGGATGGAGGGTGGAGGGATGTGTGGTGTTACGCGAATGGATAAAATAAGAAATGAGTATACATAATAAATAGTCATAAAGTGGCGCCAGTGCCCGCAAAGTTATGTAGTCATAGGTTGGCTTGGTATAGGCATGTAATGCGAAGGAATGAGAACAATGCGGTGAGTAAAGTTTTAAGCATGAAGTGGCCCACATCCACAATCATACTCAAAACTTTTCTTAAGGTGAAGAAAAAGAAGATAACATAATATATTTTCACTATTCGGATGTGTGTAAAGTTCGTTTATTATGTTATGTTTTCAAAGTAGCACAAGAAAGTTGGTAGACATAATATAATTATTGTGATAATTCAAAAAGGGAAGTGTATAATGAATGCGTCTTTTAAAATGCTTAAATTCTCAAAGTAATTAGTATTAGACAAACCTCTCCACCTTGCTTAATATTAGTATCGATAATCAACTTGTAAAATCAAATATTTGTCTTATATAAACTGTTCTAAATGCTAAAGTTAGGATGGATGGATGGTTGCTACTCAATCACGCCAGAACGGCTGAACCATACAACAAACAAACCAGTATATCTCACATAAATTGATCAAACTTAATAAATATATTTGTTTACCAATAGTCCTGATCAGAACAGTTCAACGACGTACTTGGCGAGAGTCTTGCCCATGCCCTTGACTGTCTCCGTCTTGCCCGTAACAGCTGGGCCACACGGCGCTCAGACCTTGATCATAGCTAAAGCTTGAGCAAGGGTGTTGCACTAGTAGTACCTGAAACATGAAGGTAGAAACTCTGAATCATTGTGGTTTATAAAATCACAATGCTACGGAGAGGTGCGATCAACTATAAGGCGAGAAGTCAAAACATAGAAATAAAAAACAATTATATTTAAAAATCGATTTATATTTTAATTGAATTCTTTAGGTGAAGAACGTTTGAATGCAAGAGAAGGATGGGAAGCAGATGAATGTCGCTTTCTTCCATCTCTCTCTGGCGCTTTCCCGCCACAAACTCCCGCCTACTGAAAATAGCGCCCTCTGTAGGATAAACTGCTAAATTGTTTCATACACAGGCTTCAGTGACCTTTTGATTAAATTTAAAGATAGTTTTATCGTTACTATAACTTGTGGCTGGATTGAGCTTCATATTTTTGCATGCTTTGACGTTAAGCTTACCCCGATAAACAATACGCAGATTATTAATTACCCGACTACGGCACAGCCAAAAGGAAGGGTTATGATTTTAGCAGTCTATGTATGTATTTACGTATGTTCCTCCGTAGGTAGCGCCTAAACTTTTACTTCTTACCTTGGTAGATATACGTTCTCTTACACAAGCGTTTGAATGTAAGCACTCAATCGTAAATTAAATTAATGTTGAGTTTTGAATAGTAATGTTTTTATTATTTACGTCACCAAAAATTATACATAAATATTACAAATAGCCATAATGATGTAGGTGGATAAGTACTTAAGAGATATAGTAGGAACACATACATGCCTACAGTTACAAATAGTAACAGCCATCGGGCGTCGGGTCCTTCATCAAGGTGAAGCCACGCTTTCGCAGGTCAAATCAAACATTTTAATTCACACTAGCTAACTCAGTGAACTTTCTACCGCCTTACGCTAACTCAGTGAACTTTCTACCGCCTTACGGTCAATGAATGTCTTGTTACCTTTTCGCTGAACTTAATTTAGGATAATTATGAACTTAATACAATTAATTAAAAAAAAAAACAATAGAATACAATCAATCCTAAAAAACTTAGTTCAATAAAAATTCAATAAAAGTTAAAAAAAATGGGGCTCGAGACTCCTTTGAGTTTTTTTCATTATTCCTCATAGTTTCGGATCAAAGGCGTGATTGAACTAAGCTACTCGTATTAAAATTAGCCAACCAGCATCTGGGACAGTGTCTGAGCCGGGTCGGAACCGGTGGTCAGGGTTTTTGAGAGAGGAACCTCCTAACAATACGCGCCGTATCCAGAAGTACTGCTTTCTGAATCAAGTCCTTGATCCAGCTGCCAAGCGAGAGCCTCCTCAGATGTTGATCGAGGCTAAGGCTATTAAGCCATTGGCCGACACGATACTAAGTTAATAAATGGTTCATCTATCTATACTATGTACTCTTGTAATTGGTACCTACATATAAGAACCCTAAACAGCATACTTTTATTGTTAATTAAAAATGTATGTACCTACTGCTGGCGTACTTAATTTAAATAAATAAAGGTGTGAATGCATTAACATAATACAAGAACTGGCTAGCTGTACTCTGTATGCAGCCTTTACTGCAAACTACGATAAATATATAAGTAAGTACGATGCGATCATAATAATTGAGGCTCCTCGGAACTTTTGCGATCCTGGTATCCCTTTAACATCCGCGTGGGCGTTGGCAGGGCTTTCGCATTCCTTGTGCTAGGGTTATTCTAACTTGGGCGTTGTCTTGCTTTTGATTGGTTTTGAAGGTAAGCGGGCGTTTCTCATCTAACCAGACTCGTACGTTTCATGTTGATAGTTTTTTTAAGAAAGTTAAACCCGTTTTTGATCCAAAATGAAGTTTTTCTTTAGTCTTTAAGTGGCCTCACGGTTGCATAGAAGAAAATTTTCACACGCCGTGAATCACGATTTTCTATTTAGCGTAACACAAATAAGCTTATAGTCGCTACTTATTTAAATAATTCGTTTTAAACTAATTCGCTTTTGGAGGACCAGAAAATCCGATTACAGAACAAGTGTGTCGCAAACAAACGTCATAGCAAATTGAATCATTTGGCGCGCGGCTAAATTCGGAACTAAGCCGCCATCGTGTTTTTTCATTCAACAGTTTCACAAATATACCAATAGCGCCTCCCTAGACACGACAGTCGAGCGCCAAAACATCCTTGCAGCTCTGTCAAACGAGGTATTCAGAGAATTCAGAGCTTATTACAGGTTTCATTCTAAATATTTAACAAAAACATGAAAATTAACAATATGACCAGCACTTCTATGATATTTCAACGCGTGTAGAAAGAGATGGCATGCTAAATTAAGTTCTACCCCTTAATTTTCTGTTACGCGCTCATGACGTAATGAGAAAACAAGGTGATGGTGGTTGTATTTGTCTGACGTGACTATTTTAGTAGTTGATACTAAGGTCGCAGAGTCCATGGAGCGACCGGAAAATTCATGAGCCAGTGAACTTTAGCATTGAACTTGACCGTTCGGGGGCTTTGCGTAGGTAGTACACTAAAGCACGGATCGTAATCTGTATCACAAATTATATGGGTGTGAAGATATAGGCTTTACGAAACGGCGGCTTTATTAAATTGTTATTAACTGAAAGTTTACTCGTAATGTTAAACTGCTATTTATTTATTAGATTTAGTCCTCGGAATAGTATTATATCAGTAAGTTCCTCTGAATCAGATGATTCGCGTGATGAAACTTACATTCCAGGCGACACATCAACGGATACTTGGGCAGAGTACAGCGAAGCTGTAAACTTGG
Organism: Eugnorisma glareosa; assembly: GCA_947578425.1. Taxonomy (NCBI): domain Eukaryota; kingdom Metazoa; phylum Arthropoda; class Insecta; order Lepidoptera; family Noctuidae; genus Eugnorisma; species Eugnorisma glareosa. Next base: position 42,164,266 of record OX387957.1, read on the forward strand.
CATCGCAATCAATTCACTTATCCGAAACCAGATGCTCTGATGACGAACCAGAAACTGTGGTGGAAGCTTTGCAAGGACCAGAATCCAATAAATGGAGAGATGCTATGTCAGATGAGTATAAATAATTTTTGGATAAGAAATGTTGGACCATGACTGACTTGCCTGAAGGGCAGAGACCTGTGAAGTGCAAGTGGGTTTATAAAAAGAAGAGAGGATTGAATGGAGAAATTTTGAAATATAAAGCTCGATTAGTAGCAAAAGGTTACACACAAAAGTATGGTGTAAATTACTACGAAACTTTCTCACCAGTGGTGAGGTATTCAACAATTAGAATGCTGCTTGCTCTGGCTGCTGAGATGAACATGGAGATAGATCACCTTGATGTGAAAACGGCATTTTTGAATACCTCATTTTTGGAGACCTCAAGGAGACCATCTACATGGAACAACCGGAGGGAGGGCTTTGAAGACAAAATAATACTTTTAATAATCGTTGGAAAACATTCTGCGCCCATAACCTGATGAATTTAATGTAATGAAGAGACAAGATAAAAGAAAAGAATTTATTAAATAGAGAATTGGTTGGATGTTTGATGTGCAGTCTGCACAAGGCCTCGCTGAAAGACATCGCTCATGCAGTAAGCATCCTAAGTCAGTTCAACGATTGTCATGCTGAATTACACTGGAAGGCAGCAAAAAGGTACGGTTAATCATTGTCTTACTTTCGAAAAGAGTAGCATGGCTGTTAGCGCCTACGTTGATGCAGATTGGGCCGCCAATGAGATAGACCGAAGATCATTCACTGGATTTGTCTTTAAAATAGGTAACTCCACAGTGTCGTGGGAAAGTAGAAAACAAAAGACAGTCGCTCTTTCCAGCACGGAGGCGGAGTATATGGCACTCTCTGACGCATTTAAAGAGGCTTTTTTTATCAGAACTTTCTTGTATGAATGTTTAGGTACCAGTTGTAAAATTACTATCTATAACGATAGTCGCTGATTGACTTTGCAAAAACTTTGTATGAATCCTATGTATCATGCTAGAACTAAGCATATCGATGTACGACATCACTTTATACGAGGAATTGTAAGCAAAGGTATTATTGATTTAAATTATTTGTCTACCGATCAAATGACGGCGGATGTTTTGACTAAACCTTTAACTAAAGAGAAAACTGAAAAATTTGTTAATCAGCTTGGTTTATCAGAGATAATTTAAATATAGTATTGTGTGTATGTTATACAATAATAAAGTGTAACTTGCAGCAAATTAACAGTTACATTGTAGTTGTTAACATACGTTTATTTTGTACCTTTGTGAATACTTGTCCAAAGGTTTTTTTGGTTATGAAGATATTTTTCATTCAATGTTGACAGTATCGTGTACAAGTTGTAAGTTATGTATTTGGGTTGCTAACCTATATAATGCTTTCATATTGTTAATGATTGTTTAGTTTAAGGGCCAGTGTTGGAAATGTAAACGGAACTCAATCGGTTATTTGTTTCTTTATTGTCTCTGGACACTTTTTCAAGGAACTGTCAACGGTCTCTGTATCTAAGTCGCTATTTAATAAATTATTTCCTTTAGTCTTGTCTCTTCATAACATAAAATTCATCAACACCTTGTATAATACGGCGGTGAGTTATCCAACCGATCTATAAAAATTTTATGTGATATATCTGCCTTAGTAATTTTGGACACAGGATTTAAAGAATTTTGCCATTCAGTAGATTTCAACCCAGCAGCGTTGACATCTTGGGCGCGCTTTCGGTTACTTTGTGTGATAAGCGCAGACGATGGACACAAAGAAGCTAGTAACGTTATAATTTAAAGAAAATAAGAAAAACAAAATCAATTTTTGTACTTCACAAAAATAATTATAATTATATTTTCATGAATACTCTTTGCTACTTTAAGTTAACAAAACAAAATCTCTTCAGTAGCGTGGTGCTTCTGTTGCCATGGAAACTGTACTCATGCCAGATGTACCAGCGCAACATCAATCCGAAAGAGTTACCTACACTTGGTGACCTTTACAAGCCGGTCGACAATAAGGATAGACAATAAGGACATAGATTACTGCAAAAAATCAAGATTGGAAGCTACATAAATAAAAGAATATTTTATAGATTCGTACCTATTTTGTAGTAGTATCATAAAGTGTTAGGCTATGACCTAGTCACTAGGTATTAAACTAGTTGAATAAAAATGTAATATCAAATTAATTTTATTTTTTGAGTGCTCAGAAGCAATGTGTCTACGACGTCTGTAACGTCACGGCTACGACAGTTGCCGTAGCTCCGTAGACGAAGTAGTGTAACCGCCTGGTTAAGCGTCACGAATGTCACAATGGAATTTTTTTTCAATGCAGTTTATTTTAACTAATGTGAATATTTAAATAGCTTACAGGTAAACTTTGTATTCATTTTATGATTCGACAGGGTCAACATTTCAGGCGTAAAAAGACTAAACATTATACAGAGTAAAACAGACTAAATAGTTCACAGAGTAAAAAAATTATATTGATGACTTATAGCTCGAACAGGAAATCGATACATGTTTAAAGTTAACCTGCAGTTTTCCTGCACGTAGACCTTATTGTAACCTAATAGTCTGAATTAAAATCAATACTGTAGGAAGGTCACACTCGATCGTATACGCTTCGGTAATCTTCATGTTTCATTGCGCACTTATGAAGTCTCTCCACTTTGGTCACACTTCGTCTTATTTTACTCGTAAATTTGTAATTTTCTAACCATGGTGATACATAATATACAAAATGTACTTCCGAGGTTGCAGCAACTCAATGTGCATACGCGGCTCGCGACCAGACCATGGCCGACTTGCTGGAGTGTCCAAAGTATCCCTATACCTGCGTTTTAGAGGACTTACTGTCAAAATCGCTACTGACACCGCGATTAACGTATCCACTTGAGTGTTAATAATTTGGTAAAACGTATCATCGATACGAAAGAAGAAGAAGAACAGGGTAATAATATTAGATCTCGTATTTCCAAAGGTTGATCACGATTACCGAAGCGTATACTTTTCTAAGGACTCAACAACGACAAAACATCTCGCCGGTAATTCCCGAAGGGTGAGGCAGAGGTGTACCTAATAGTACATCCACATTTTGCCAGTTATGTTTAAGCCCAATGAAATAGGAGGCCAGCCAATTGACATCAACCGAGCACAAATTCGGGCTTTGTAGCTGCTACTGAGAATTTCCTGGTGGAAAAACTCAACAACACTTTGCCCGACCCGGGAATCTAACCCAGGACCTCATGCGCGCTTCCGATCACTATACTAACAATACGGTCTACACGATTTGTGGTATCAATCCTTACATATCTTCCAGGTCTATCGCTAAAAAATGAATGCCTCCGTCTTCTCATAATCCAGGCTTATTTTTTTTAAAGAAACTTATTTGTTTGTAGCATACGATTTACATTCAAAATGCTTAAAAGTGATACCTAGCAACAAAATCAATAAAATTCCAAAATAGATTAAGGAAACCTCCGTGACAAAAACTAACGTGACTAAATCCAAACTGCGTATAGATATTAATCATTTGCAAATAGAGAAGGAAAAAGACTCTGGCACAGCAAGAGTTCTGTTCCACTACTTTTTGGAGGAATCATCATCATCATTTTTCTGCCCTTATCCCGATTTGTTTGGGAATGGCGCACATGTCTTCTTCTTCTATACTTCCTATTAATTTTCGGAGAAATATTTGAAGAAAAAAATGAGAAATATATAAAAGATGTCAATCCAATAAAAAAATAGAAAAGGCGATTTTTTTGATGTAATGGGAACGTCAAAAAAAAACAAATCACAAATAGTGAAAATCTTACCGGGGTTCGAACATGCGACTGATAGTTTGAAGAGTGAGTATGAATCCGCCAGGCTCTTTAAACCGTTGACTTACATTTAAAAATAGCTGCTCTCATGCACGTCATGGCTGAAACGTCAAACAATTGAAGAATACTGACATAATGCAATATTGCTCACCCCCTTAAGCAAGTAGCGTGATAATATATAGCCTAAGGTTTGAAGAAGCTTATAAGGAATATTTGTGCAAAATTTGAACAGGATCTGTGCAGTAGTTTTTGAGCCAACTCTGAACAACCATTTGGATTTTTACGATTTTATTATATGTATATAAATATTATTGTAACAACAATACAAACAACACATTAACAACAATTAAAAAGTTAATTTTAAATAAAAAACTTTCTACCAAAGAGGAAATTTTAAAAATCTATAATATTCGACAAGGATTATTAAAGATAGTGGCACTACATACATTTAAACACAAATACAAACCCGATGATGATAAATACCATCCAATATTGTAAAGTCATAAATATATCTAATTCGCGTAAAACGAAATTAGCTGCGGCCTCTGATTACTGTAAATATATTATGGGTAAGTTACAAAAAATAAGAAGACCAAATTTTTTTCGTACTTGCCTCTGTATAAACTGCTGAAAATAAATACGTTAAAATAAATAAATAAATAAAATAAAATTCATTTATTTCAGGCAAATTTTAAATTAAATATTAAATTAAATTAATTGTTATATTAAAATAGATTAGATTATTGTTTCCTTAGATGTCATGTATGTTTAATTTAAGTATAAATTCAAACAGTCATATTAAAATGAAATACTTAGTGGTCATGTAAATGGTGCGAAATACAGTAGTCAGAATGTGGTTTTTACACATAATCAGTCTCCGGTGAAATGATGCCTTAAGCCTACGTAATACAGCATAAAAATCATCAACCCTGCTTTCGCCAAACATACCAGACGCACTACACCGCCAGGGCAGATTAAGCATGGCCCGGAATGCGTTGTTGTATTGTACACGAAGAGTATTGTAAGTACTCTTCGTGTACTTGTACCAGAGTTGGCCAGTGTAGAACGCCTGGTAGTATGCCTTAAACAGGGTCACTCTAGCCTGTTTTGAACAATATGCAAATCGTCTGGCGAGCATATTACTTTTACAAGCAATGCTTCGCCTTTGCCTCTCAAGATCCAGATTATCACTTAGGTCATCAGTGACAATGTGACCCAGATACTTAAAGCTGTTTACAATTTTAAGAGGAGACCTACACAAGTTAATAGGTAATACCTGTTCTGGCCCTTTACCATATATAAAAATCAGTATTTCAGATTTATTCACATTATATGTCAGACTATGAGCGGCGGCATAGCGCTCGCAGACCGCAATAAGTTTCCTTAATCCGCCGGCAGATGGGCTGAGCAGAACCATATCGTCAGCATAGCTAAGGTTGTTAAGGCATTCGCCTCCTACGTGGCATCCGACTGTGTTAAAAGGGTCTGGATGTATGCTCTTCCAAACATTCTAAATGCCGTAAGAAATAGCCAAAAAATTTGATACCAAAAATTCTGGACATATGAAATTACTTAATAAATTACCTCAAAAAGATTAATTTTAATGTAATGATTTGATGAACACACCTCTCCTGTCTATATTTTAATACTATAATAATATTATAAAGAGGTAAAATTTGTTTGTAAGTTTGTATGAAGGGGGTAATCTCTGGATCTACTGAACCGATTTTGAAAAAAAAAAACACGAGTAGGAAGCTACATTATTCCCGAGTGCTTTATGCTATATTTACAACGTATCCGTGGAATAATTTCCGACCAAAATGCGTCAAAAGCCGCGGGCGACAGCTAGTATACAATAAGTCAAGACTGCACCTTTTTTATTCTGCTGTACGTTCCACCGGTGGCATGATTGATTAATTTCTGACTTCCACGTGTGCAGAAAGAAGCTAGTTATTTTTTTCCAAGGTTTACCGAAAAAAATTTTAATAGTTCAGGGATTTCTGTTGTAGATTTCATAATCATAAAATAGAAAAATCACTATTTATTAATTATGATCACTATGTGTAGAGCAACTGCGAAAAATTCTGCCACGATCACCTCAAACAAACCACAATCAAAGTGAATCTGCTTCGTTGTTCATTAGTTGGTAGTGAAAGTGCTGTGATTGAAGGGGTGGAACCCCTTGCAATCACAGCACAACAAACAGGTTGTATCACACCACAAAAATCGTAATATTATTAAGATTTCTGTGTATCACACCACATAAATCTTAATATTATTAAGATTTCTGTGTCTCACTAAGGTAAAGAGCCTCTCGTAAAAATGGCAAAAACATAGCTTTTACACCTCTGCCAATCCCTTCGGGGAAAAGGCGTGATGTAAATGAACTATTTCACAACTTTACTATCATACCTCTTAATCTCTATGTCCTCCTAGTCACAGCCGCTATAAATAGAATTCAGCGCCAGACGACAACAAACATACCGATAGATATATACTCCATCTATGAGTATTTTGTCAATGCACCGTCTCGGTTCTGCAACACTGGTGTTTCGGGTCTGTGATTATCGATCAGCCCACGTATTCACAAACGCTTCGATTCGACAAGTCGTGTGTCTCTCTTTTTTTGGCACTAGAAAGCGAGCGAGATAGACATACGACTTTCCGAATCGAAATCCGAATAGAGGCGTTTGTGAATAGGGGGTCAGGTCAGTTCATAATATTTCAGCATTTTGATGTTATAAAAAATATAGTCAGTCATTGTTTTGTAAAACATAAGACAGCTAAATAGTGTCCAGAACAAGTACAAAAATTTCTTCTTAAAACATCCATAATTGTAAAAACTTAAGAAAAATGTTTGTTTTTTTTTTTATTATTCTGAATTAAATGTCTTTGATTGAAGACCAATCTTCAAAACATTGTTCTAATTTCAATTTTGTTGACTCTTCGCGGCTAAAGGCTACAAGTAAAAGAAAAAAAATCTTACACAATTTTTAAATGAGAACTTACAAGATAGTTGACGCCAACAGTGATTTTGTTTTATTTCATCAAAATTGAACTGTTTCCTTTTGTTTGCCGTATGTCATTATTTCCCAGAATTTGATCCTTATTAGCGCGATATTAACGGATGGTGTATTAATACAGAGTGTATATTTTTTCCCAAAATCAATGGGTTCGATTCCTGGCTAGGAATATTGACTTTTCAAAAATCTAATGTTGCAGTTTAGTTTTCATCAAAATCGGGCTCGAGATTCCTTTGAGTATTTTTCGCTATTCCTTATAGTTTCAGATTTGGCCCTCCACGCCCACTTGAAAAATTTACCATGTAAACTATTTTTTTTCAGCGTTGGGATGAACATAAAAAGCACGGGAGAAAATTAAGCGTGATGTGACAATCAATGACCGTGCAAACTAGATATTTTTTAGTGATAGACGACGTTTTTCTCCACTAGCCGTACCTTTTATCTGTATTTTCTCAAAAATCTCATTTTATTTAATATCCATTCCGCTTTCCTCATCGAAAGTGAAACCGCAGCAGTTGCTGTCATGCATCTTAATATTTCATGTTCACCTGGTAACCGATTCTATTAATAGCAGCCGCGTGACATCGAAATGAATATACTCGTAACACAGTATTACTATGTATCTGCATGTTATAGGAAAAACATCCTGGTTGAATCCTGCTGCTTTGGTGTCTGACTTCAAAAGTATTGATCCTGTTCTGATGCATTTAAACTACGTTTAGAAACGTACGTACGTATTTAAGACTAATAAACTTCGCGCATTCGAAATTCTTTTTTAAGCTATACATTGATCGGTATCACAGATCTTCCATTTATCTTCCGAAAAAGTTTAAACAGATCTTCGTTTGTCTTCCTAAAAACTCCAATATTTAATTTCAGGTTTCTTTCTTAAAAAATGACTATTGCAACTCCCAATTATTTCGAAAAACAGATTTTTTTGGTACTCAAGAACTTAGGAATTGCTTCAGTCACAATATTTCTATATTAATTACCGTACCGTTTAATAACCGTGTTATTTGCTGGTAACAGAAATGCCAGTCTCCAGGAACAGTAACATTAAATCATGTGCCACAAACTTTATAATTTTTGAAAAGGAATAACCTCGATAGTGAAATGGCTAGATAATAATAATCTTAAAATAAATATTGATAAGACGAAATTAATGATGTTTAGCCAACGTGCGAATCCCAATATGACAGTATACTATGACAATAAAATTATAACACAAGTGGAGACATCAAAATTCCTAGGTTTAACTATTGACAAAAAATTAGACTGGAAAGCACACACGGAGGAGCTAATTAAACGAATTAGCAAATCAGCCTATGCCCTATTCAAACTGACCCCAGTGATTAACATCGATGCTTTAGTCACAGCATATCATGGTTTGGTGAGTTCAGTATTGAGGTATGCGGTCATTTTTTGGGGTAACTCGACCAACAGGGAATTAGTTTTTTTTAAAGCACAAAAAAGGTGCATTAGATCAATGTTCAGACTCCACAATTCAGATTCTTGTAAGCCATTCTTTATCAAATACAAATTGTTGACATTTCCGTGTTTCTATATTTTTGAGGTAGCTGTATTTGTTAAGACCAACCTAGACCTGTTTGACAAAATATCATTTTATAACACACGAACTCGACCTCAGAACAATAACTTGTGCGTAAAAAGGTCCCACACAGCGCTGATGCATAAAAGTGTTTTTTGCATGGCGCCAATCATATACAACCACATACCAAGTTCAATTAAGGATTTGAACATACTATTATTTAAGAAAAGGCTTAAATCTTTGCTGTTGAATAAAGCATATTACAACATTTCGGAATTTTTAACAGACAAAATGTAATGACTGTTTTTGACCATAGTAGTAGGTAGTTGTCTTTAAGTCCGATTCAATTTGACATTTTTCACGTGACATTTTTGTATTATTTTAATAATTGTCTTCTCTTTTTATTTTTATTTTGCTTAAACATAATTTGAATTTTGACTTAATTACACTGACTTTTTGACATTTATATATTTTTATTTAATTTTCTTTGTTTTTTATTTTTTGTCAAAATCAATTAATACTTTAATATATGCATTCCAATAATACAATTTTTAAGGTTATAAATTTTAATGTCAATGACCTATATGAATATTTGTACGCCTTCGGGCATAACATAGCGCGCTTGTAATGTTTTATAACAACTATTTATTGTACTTGTGTTAACAAATGATTAAATGACTTATGACTTATGACTTAATAGCTCATGCATTATTACGATTGTAATACTAAAAAAAGTTAGAACTTCAAAAGAGCACATGTGGGACTCGAACCCACGACCTTCCCGTTCGGAGAACGCGATGCTCTATACCATCCAGCTGAGCTAATGTGTCACTACAAGGTGCTTCCAAATTCAGGTCCTGTATCGTCCTTTTAGTGCATGCAGCGACAGTGGCGCCCGCCGCCCTTCAAATAAACGGTTGCAACTGCGGCTAGACACGGAAGTACTAACGAACGCATAAACCCTTTTGAAGGTCAGGGATACATTATTTTTCAGATAGATGGCATTGATTTCAGCTTAACTTTGGTATTTTCAGTAATTTTAAAGTTTTTTGTCTCCTATAACTTTCCGAACGACGAACATAGCTATCGTAATACCTATATGTATCTCATCAGTTTAAGACTGTTGTTTTGTAAAAGTTTGAAAGCAGACTGCAATGCATCAATCGGCGGCGGCAACCTCTCGCGTCCGGCCCTGATTCAATCCATGGTCCGGAGCGAGAGGGAATGGGACGCCATCACCTCCTTCTGCGAAGCAGACATGCTAGCAAAGGAGGTGGCGGGACGTGAGAGGGAGAGAGCCTGACGTCTCAGCCGCCGCGGGAGACGCACCGGGCGTCGGGGGCCACGTGATAGCCCCCGGCCACCGTAGGCGCGGGCCTGTGGCCGGTGAGCTATGGGCTAGCTCGCCGTCCGTCCGTGTTATGACGACAGGCCATGTCGACGGTGCGTTCGTGTTCCACGCGCGCCTCAAAGAGAGTCAGCAAACAGGAAGGGGTCCGAAAGGACCGATGCCTGCCAGGGTTGCGGGACTGTTCGAAAGAGATACCGAGGCCCTGGAACACAAAGGGCAAAGGAAGGAACTTGGATGGGTTTTAGTCAGTAAAAGTCTGACACTCCCTCCTGCTCAGCCCAGAGCGGGAGGAGTTATTTGATGACTTCCCAACCGAAATAAAAAAAAAGGACTGCAATGTATAATTTACTTTGGCTAACACATTCTTAAATAATCGTGTTATTACAATTTTATATTTCTTTTCTTTCGTATGATGGTATGACTTATTTAATTTTCTCGGACCCACTATGTGGCCATGTTAATAATCTGTGGCGTTCTTTAGCTCCTCCAAAGTGCAGGTGTCGGGATACTTCAACACTTCAGTAAATGGGCCACTGTCTGGTCGGGAGCACCGCATTCACGCTATCTGTCGGATGGATCGTTAGTAACCCTTTTTATGAAATTGTGTTCACCCTACCTACTAGGGTACGCATAAGCCACTGCAGATCATATCAAATGATCCTGGGGTTTAATGACATCAGGAAGTGGTGGGTGCTTCTCTCCCTTTCTTTGCTTCTCAACTTATGTGGTTTGTCTTGGATGACCTGCGTGGAGCGTAAGAAGCTCTAACGACTTTTAAGCCTACTCGGGGTCGTTGTGTAATCGTAGACGGAATGTCGGTATATTATGCTAAATATTAATAATAATAGCCGCTCAGTATTGTTATATTGCAGACAATGCACTTTCAGATCAATCCTAATCGTCCATAGTCACATTGTTATTTGACCGGATTTGAACCCGCATTGTCATGCTTGTGAAGCTTGCGCCTATATAGACCTTACTATTACGACACATTTATTTCTCAAAACGCCATATAATTCTAAAAAGTTGGAAATATATTGTAACGTGGTCCTTTCAAACCAAATAACGCAACCATTTGTAACTGACTTCCAAAATGAGGAAAAATTGTATGTTCAACAATACCTTCGACAAATGTCAACTGATGTCAGTGATTGTTTTTTTGGTTGGAAGAGTGTTTTTCTAAGTTGGTCCCTTTTAAAGTTGGTGAAGGTTTGACCTTCGGAGGTAGTCATTAAAAGACAGAAAAACCGGTCGTAACAGCTGCAATCGCTTGTATAAATGTATTTTTTACAGAATTCTGTAACATTTATCAGATGTGTATTTACAGTACATTAGGTTGGTACCTAAGTATGTAATACCTAAAACCAGTGATGTTGTCATGTGAAAAAAAAAATAGAAAATTGAAGTGAACATTTTCAAAAAAAAAAAAAAAGTACAACCACCAGCCAGGTATGATTAAGTTTCATATTATTATGGGCCCATTACCATGATAGTTCGTTGTTAATAATGTGAAATAAGAATTTGTCTAAGATACGACGGTTAAAAATTGTAAATAAAATACGAGAAAATACAACCACTTCTTGAAAAACACAAATAAAAGTTCATGGCAAATAAATTAAACGTAAAAGTCACCGACTTCCGAAGCTGAACTTATTTTCATGCTTTTTTTTGGCATGTTATCGTGCCAAGTACTTATTTATTTAACACTGTCCTCTAAAAAAATACTATCTCAGAACAAAAATGATTGATTTTTAGTATTGTATAGCGGGCTGATGCACTCTGCACTCAACTTCAATTATTATCCATGGTCTATAATGGAAAAAAGGGGAACATAATTATGTGTACTGAGAAAACAAGTAAACCAACGGATTAGCGAAAGTCTTTAACGCAAAGCATCGGTTAGGACACAAAAAGCTTCATATGCTATTTCTATGTTACGACAGCTGTTTGAGAACATGCGATATGACGCAACAGCGGCGACGTTTAAAAACAACATTCATGAAAGCTCTTATTGCTCATGAAAACCTAGTCCTGCAAATATTGTTAGGTCTAGATGGATCAATACTGTCTCCCCGAGCACATGGCACGCCACAGCGGTTTCCACGACAACGATGCAGCCAGCCTGAAGTTCGTCTAAAATGCGGTTTGCACAGCAAGGTTTTAAATTTTACAGGCTGATTATTACTAATATTTAGAATTGCGCTATATCTCTCTTTAATCTAGAATATTTAAGTAGTTTCAACAATAAAACCGTTGTGAAAACTAAATATCGAAGGCAAGCTGTATTTTTTAATGGAATTGTAATTTAACGCATTAAGTTTGTCGTTGTAAATAAGGCAAAATAAAGTTCATGATCTTCTCGGCCTTTTCTCAACTATGTAAGGATTGACATCTAGTCTGACCGGCACGTCAGCTTCTGCAGCTGAACAACTTTTTAACATAGAACGGCTGCCTATCTGACCGCTTATCGACTACTTCTGCTAACGACTGCTTATCCGGAACCCAGTTACTGGGTCACACGAGACACCTTGGTACCAGTTGTCAGGTTTCGCGTTTCTGACTCTTGTAAGGACTGTCAAAGATCTACAAAAACAGCCGGACCCACCGGCTTGTCATGCTTTCCGAGCACGTAGGAAACTTGGTACTTAATGGTCACCCATCCAAGGACCGCCCTCGGTAAACGTGGCATCACCTTGCAGTACAAAGAAAAAAATCAAATGAAAAATAACACTTCTATTTTGCATCAACAACTTGCAACTTGTTGTTTTTATTGATTTTTTAATTACTTGTTTTTTAGATGTTTTATAGACAGTTTTACACGACTTTCTACTTTATGACATATACTTAAGAGCTCCATTGCGTGTTGATGCATATATTGAAACCGGCAACCACGTACCACGGCCAAAACGACGCTATCTGGTTCGATATCGCTACTCTTGAAATACTAGGGGCATAGAAAGCATGGAAGCTGGATGCATGATATTGGTTTCATGTTGAGACATGCACTTAGAACCTTGTAACAAAGCCTTTGGGGTGTAAATTGTAAGTAAACTACATCATGAAAACTGCAACTGAACTCTGTCAGCGCTCCCGTTCAATGAACAAGGAAGTGAAGATAAAAATACAAACTGATTTTCGGTTTATATTTCACAATCGTTAAACAAAACATCGTGGTCGTAGCACTTTGTAGCTACACTTTCTTGTGGAATATTGTAGGTGGCACAAGGCAGTTCCTGGCCCACTTGAAGTTTGTTTTTAGGTTAAACATAGACAGGTGCAAGGGGATCTCTGAGGAGTCACAGCTTTTTTATAGAAATATCTTGCGTAGTAACCAATCATTAAAATCATTAATGCAACCCTCTAAGTTCATTTAACCGCATTGAATTACTTATTCATGAAATAGTTACAGAATAGATTTAAATGAACTCAGAGGGTTGTTTTAATAATTCAAAAGATTATAATTTTGTAACTACATACGTGTTACTGGCGCGACTCATTTTTCACCAACATACAACCTGACACTGACCTGCTAATTGCAAAAAACGTAAGACAATTTGAATTTCGCGGGCTACCCTGGCGCTGCCAATTTAATATAAAATTTCTTCACCTTTATGCCAGCCTTTTGAATCGTGTATTTGCATGTTTATTAATAATATTGTGCATGTTTATTAGTAATATTGTTCGAGTAACAAATATAATATGGAAGGCCATGTTTGTCCACTTCAACATTGGACATTCGGTTAGTCAACAACCAATGAACCATCAAACAATGTTTCACACACGTACAAACTTTTAGTTCAAAATATCGCTGCTTTTTTTTTCGGATGGGAAATCATCATATAACTCCTCCCGCTCTGGGCGGATCAGGAGGGAGTGTCACACTTTTACTGACTAAAACCCATCCATGTTCCTTCTTTTGCTCTTTGTGTACAGGGCTGCGGTATCTCTTTCGAATAGTCCCGCAACCCTGGCAGGCATCGGTCCTTTCGGACCCCTTCCCGTTTGATGACATCTCTCGTGTGTGCTCCATGCTCAACTGTGAAATTAAATGTGTTCGGTTGTGTATATTTGACGTCACGTTTGAAAGCCTTGCATGTGTTCACTGCACTAATACCAGTAACAGATTAGAATATCGATTTGTGACGTCACGCTACGTCAAACCCTAGGTAGTCGAACCGTTGCTTCGTGCTTATGGGATCCTAGTGACACTGGAAGCAAAACTTTTTTTTCGTAGATAGGCCTAGCGTCCCACGGTATTGGTAGGTATGGTGCGCGTTTATACACAGCGAGATTTTCAGTCAAGCTATGAAATTAGGTATAAACTTTTCGGGTCATTCAATAAAATTCAAAATGATTTTTTAACTTATCTTAATATTGAAAACAGAGAAGAAAATGTAAAAAATAAAATTAACTACCGAACAAAATAAATTGAAAACTAAAACCCAACTACGACAAAAAAAGTGTTAAATATGACGATTTTTCTATTGCAGTTTAATGGGCGGGGCAAACCAATTGCACGCCATCAAGAACTAGCACGTCATAAATGAGTAAGAGCACATTTTATCTGAAAGTGTAGCAGTAAGAGCTATGTGAATTAGATGCCATAGAGGTTTCGCTTAGCTACAGAGTCAATTTCAACTAGGTTTGCGTGGTATCAGAATAATTCTACGTTTTAAACATAATATTTCTTTTGAATGGTCACAGAATTATCGTTCTGTAAATTGGGCTTGGGTCTTGTAAATAGGGCTTAAATTCAGAAGCGGTACTCCTGGTTAGGGCTCGTATTGCTAGGAGGTTCCTCTCTCTGGAGCCCTGACCACCATTAGCTTGGACCTTATTCCCGATACCGGTGGGTTACTATTTTTATATATAATTTTGTATAGGAATTATTAAAAATGTAAATCATAATTATGTATTGTAATGAATAAAGGATAAAAAGCGTAAGTGTTTTTTATTCAAATCTTCCTTGTTAACGGTATCGTTACCCTTGGTATAAAATCTTAAATTCTATATTTACAACGTGCCCGTGGAATAATTTCCGCCCAAAACGCGAGCGAAGCCGCGGGCAACAGCTAGTCTAGCATACACGGAATGCAGAGAATTAACAAAAATCAATTAACAAGCAGGGTTTAGTACATGATGGTATCTCTTTGTTAGTGGATGATTGGGAGGACGCTAAACTCGCAGCATACCACTGTTCCTGCGCGAAAATATCTGATAAACACAGTTTTTATTTTTTCAAATAAACTTCACATAATTTTCTATCATACAGGTAATATAAAATTACAATTGCAGTAGACGACAGCAATATTCATTTCGAACCAGTTAAAACAAAACATCATGATTTTTTTTTCTTTATTTTGGAAAGCTTTTTCGCGACACGTAGTTTATTATAATTGTTACTGATATTGTTAGACTGCGTCATCCCACTGCTGGGCAAAGGTCTCTCCCCTATGACTTGCAGTTGTTTCCATCCAGGGCTCCCAGTTGTTGCTATTTATGTGGACCACTGGTTGTTGGTTTTGTCCAGTTTGTTCCGCCATCTGCTACGAGGTCTGCTGCGACGCCTTCTGGCTGTGTCAGAGCTTATTATGGCTGTAATAAAAAAAAGCTTTAATTACAAAAAGTTATACAGCACATCTCTCTGCTCTGCTTCTGTTCTCAAAAACCGTGAAGGAAAACATCGTAATGAAACCGGCATGGCGTAGAACCAAAAATTCGAAGACATGTGACATCTACCAACCCGCACTGGGCCCGCGTGGTGGAGTAGCCCATTCCCTCTCATAGAGAGGAGGCCGTGTGTCCCAGCAGTGGAAACATTATAGGCTGATTATGCTACACAGTACCACATAATAATCAAGAATGGTCGATACTATTTTCCTGTCGCTACAATGCGTAAGGGCCTTTACTGCCCACTCTTAAAGAGAGTGGAGACCCTGTTTAACCATATTTGTAGAGGAAAGTAACCGGCCAACTGCGTATTGGTACACGCGTAGTGAAGGGTCGCAGTCTGGATGAATAATTAAATAGTTTACCCCAAGAACAAACTATGTAATTAAAAAGAGACGAAACATATTTAAACCGATCTTCTATAATACGTTTTTTTTTCTTCTTCGTCTATGTTGATGATCTTTCAATATCTTCGTCGACGATGTAAAATGTCAATAGAAGGCACGAATACACGAATTTGTGTGGAATGTTTCAACTAAAAAGTTGATGTCTTGTTTGTTTCATTGCTTTTTTTTTGCCACCGACTTAGAAAAGTAAATTAATTTGAAATTAAATCATTTTTGTTTTATTTTTTTGGTAAGTGAACCCCATGTTGGACTTGTTTGCTGTATAATAAATTGAAAACGATATACAGTAGGTGATGATAGAATGTATGCAGTTCTGCGAAAAGACAAAATGATAGGAATAACATAATTTTGTCTGTATTTCCTGTACTTTGTTACTAGATACAGGCATGTAACTAAGTAATGACGTGTTCGATACTTGTACTGTAGAACGATCACAATTTATAAGTTGGTCCCTTCCGTCAAAGCAAGCCGCTCATCCGCGCGCGCCTAAAGTTTAAACCTGACAAACAGTTGTGCATGTAATGGTGGCGCTGCTTGCTAGGGAACATGTCAAATCTAGTACGTATAAAGTTAGTTCTGCAGTCTGCCACACGCATAACTTAAGGTTGTCAATATTCACAACGCTCCTGCACGTTTCTGACGTCCTAGTACTTCGGGACTCCCACGTTCTGTTGCGCACCGCCCACTTTAACAGTCGGATACTGACCAGGAATCCTTCTTGATGAACAATCAATTATTAAACAATATATGAAAGTTTTAGTAGAACATTAAAAGCGTATTCTGTCATGGAATATTGAGTGGTGAACATTGAACCTATTTTTTTAAATTAAATTTTTATTTATAATATCTTCAATAAATGGTGGAAATTTTCAGCAGAGCAGTAAGGAGAACTACCACAACCGTAGCAGCGACACGAAAATGTTCTTAGGGAGAGACTACCAAAACATTTCGAGGAATTATCCCCATTCACAGATTTTCAGCGATCATTAGTTAGCAAGAAAATTGCCATAATACGTTTTATTTTTTTATTGATTCCAATCGATCGATTGTTTCTAATACTGATCAAAACTGCTACAGAACCAACCCATGTTGAAGTACTAAAAAATTCCGAAAACGCAAAAATGGCACCTCATTAATTTCTATTAACCGTTCAGGAATTACACACTTTCATAGTAAAATAATAGACTTCAAAATATCCTTGTGAAAAAAATCATAAAGAACTAGCTTCTTACACTCTTCTACAACGAAACAGAAAGGATAGCTACATAAGAACTAAGACTATACAAACCAATAGCACTCCTAATCTCATTCAGATTCATACACACACTCTCGCGCGCGCACTCACGCTCACGAACAGATTTAAGTTGAATGTTATATATGAGTATTTTTACCAAGTTTTGTTTTTTATACACACGTTGAAAAACACTGCTCTATTATTATTCAGGAAGAAAAAGGAATACCTATACAACGTGTAACAGAAAGGGTATAATCATATGGAATACTGTGGTACGGACCATCAAACTGAACAACTTTCTCTATGGGACCACCATCGAAATCGTAAAAAAATAATCAGCTGTCCTATACAAAATTTCAATACCTACTCGACCCAAATGTATGGGACAGCTGATTATTTTTTTACGATTTCGATGGTGGTCCCATAGAGAAAGTTGTTCAGTTTGATGGTCCGTACCACAGTATTCCATATGATTATACCCTTTCTGTTACAGGTTATCCTGATAACAAAATTGTACAACTCTGATCCCCAAGATCTACAGACTTACGTCTTGTTTGGGGATCACCGTTTAAATTGCTTTGTTTAATGTACTTGATTAATACACTAACATTATAAAGGCGACGGTATGTATGTGTTTATGTGAATATTATATTTGATACTCATTCAGGTCCAAAAGGCTTAACTTTTGTATGATATTTGGTATCAAGATAGCTTAGATGCTGGATTAACACATAGGCTACTTTTGATCCCGGAAAAATGAGATGACGATTTTCACCACGGGTGACACCGCGGCCGCAGCTAGTTAATAAATGTTTTTTTTTTATTATTCAGTTGATTAGCGTGATTATTTCTTCTAATAAAATGCTATTTTTAATAAGCCCTTCACTTTAACATAGGTTAGAAAGTGCTACAACACCGGGCCCATAGTTCATATAAATTGGCCCTTCTTCTTTATAATGGGAGATTCATTTAGAGGTACTTTTTTTGGCCACGGGGGTTTCTGACATATGAAGCGTGAATCATGTTGACATAACCTGGTATATTTGTTCAGTACAGTTCGACATTTCATCATGGAAATACTTAGCCCGACTCAGAGACTACAAATTATTCAATATCTTTATTTCGAAAATCAGCGTTCTACGATGAATGTGTTATTTGCACTTAGAGCTACTTATGGTCAACATAATCGGCCTACCGAACGCACGATTAGCTGTACCATCGAAAAATTTTAAAGTCAACTTGCCACACAGCACGTGAAACCATGCCCTGCATTGAATCACCCGTTACATCCTGCCGACTGAAACTACTAGGGGAGCAGGATGAAGAGAAAGTTTACATTATGTTACAGTTTGCATGCAGTTCACCCATACATAGCCCTTATTACGACTCACTAAGGCTCAGAGAATCAATCAACTCGGGAATTGGATTGCACTAGCATTTTCACAATACTCTGTACCAAGCAATTTCATATGTGAGACAGTTATTCAGTTTAAACTCATACCGGAATTTTTATAGTACAGGATCATTCTTTTCTATAGTCTTAAAGTAATTAAGTAGTAAATAAAATTTTGTGGTGCAGAAGATTTTGAAAAAAAAAAACCCGTAGCCAGTAATACACCACGCAATGTTCATATCTTTTACAAATTATTAAGATTCTTTATTTTAGAACAGAATTCACTTAGAGTCAGTGTGCATAACTGGAGACAGTTATATAAATAATTTAAATAAATAAGATTGACGTGACAAAAAGAAAAATATATATACACGCACACGAACATAACCTCCTCTTTTTTGAAGTCGATTAATAACAGCTTTTTACTGTATGCATACGAAAGCATACACGGTAATCATAACAAAAAAAAAACATTTATTTGAAAATTTTGTCTCTCTGCTCTTCCCATTTACCTAGTCGTTCCCTCTATTTGTAACAACAACGTGAACTCCCGCCACTATGAGGGCAGTCCGGACCTCCCACATTGCTAGTGTAGTGCATATGCATTCATGAAGTCCCACCCCTTGCGTTTCTACGTAGTAGTAGTTGTGCAATATACTTCCTACAGCTTATGTTGTCCTGCTGTTGAGCAGAATATAAATATTCTCAATCACAGCGCGTTGTCATGGTAACACTATTCTTCTGTGGTGTACGCTGCTAGACAACACTGTCTTAGAACTGACAGTTTTTGTCGTCAATCCACAAAAACTAACTTGCTTAGTTTTAATGATGGAAAGCGGTTTAACTAATGAATAATTAGAGTAATAATGGTTTATTATCTTTTTTATTTTAAATTGACCCTTTTATTTCTATTTTCTTTTTATTTTAATCCCCTGGATCTTGAAGCATTTTTAGCGCAATGTGTTGCTTTTACAACGATAAAAGGAGTAAAGAGAAGGTCGACAGAATAATTATATTAGTATTGTATTGTATTGTATGGCGGGCTAGTGTCCGCAACTCCACGTCCAAGCGCGTATTTTGCGTGCATATTAGTATTTATTTGGTGTTTTGAGGTATACTTACAGCGTCTAAGTATGATAAATTGAAGTTCTTATAAAAAACAGCGACATACGGGATTTGATTTGATTTTGTCTGATTCGACAAAAGAAATTAGACGAAAGACAAAAGCGCTCAGGCCGGTTTGTATCGAATCGGAACTCATGCAATGTTATCTCAAATAATAAACTTGTGTGTAAAAAAATAAGATAACCAGTCATTTAGTACGACCAATGTTCTTCGAATCAATTCCAGGATAGAATACACTTTTACTATTCCGCTAAAACCTTCACACTTTAATAAAATTGATTATTCGTGAAAAAGGGGCAGAGCCCTGAACGGTCGGATTGTTTTAGTAGACGGGAGCAACAACTTGGGTGTCCAGAAGTACTAGCACGTCATAAACTTGTAGGAGCATTGTGAATATTGACACGCTTACGTTATGTAAGTGGCAAACTGTGGAACTAACTTTACTCGTACTAGATTTGGTATCTTACCTAACAAGCAGCGCCACCATTACATGCACAAATGTTTGTTGGGTTTAAATTTTAGGCGCGAGGATGATCGAATCGTTCTGACGGACAGGATGAAATAATTGTGGTCATTCCACAATACAAGTATCGAGTACAAAAGTATTTACATATAATATTATTTTAGCTATAGAAGCTATATAAAAATAACTGCTGCTAAATAAATTTACTGCGCTAAAAATAATTTGGGCATTAGAATGAGATGAGATTAGAATGTAAACGTTTTTCTAAAAGGTACCCATCGGAAGTGAATAATGACAATCGCGACTTCAGACTCGGTGAACGAAACTCTTGCCCATTCTTTTTAACTCCACTGTACGTAGCGTAGAGCAGCGTAAGCGTAGCGTAAGCGTAGAGCGGTCTTGCTACTCGATGCCATCTCTCTAGTTTGGGGCCACTTGCTGACCTTTGGGGCTTCAAGTTTGCTTCAGCAAATCTTCTCACTGTACTGACACTAATGTAGTCTCTTTGGGTCTAAAGAAGCTGTTGCTGGACTTCAATTGCAATGAGGTGACAATTTCTCATCACAGTGGAGACAATATAGCGGTTTTCTCGGTTACTAGTGCACCTGGGTCTGCCATTGCAAGCTCTCCTCGGATGACTTCCAGTTTCCTTGTGTACAACTGATATCTTATGTGCCAGAATTCATATGTTTAATGAGGATATTTTAAAACTATAATAACGATGTTTTCAGTGACAACAAGAACTGAGAGCGCTGCAGATTCTCCTTCATCCAAGACGCTGACGAAATCAGCCAGCTGCGTCACTGTGGTAAGTTTAACTTAATAGAAAGTCACAAGGACGTGCGATTTGTGCCACGCCTTAGTATTGTAGCTCAGTCAAATTACGGGTTTCAACTCGGAATGAGAGATAATAAGCTGTAAACTCGTATACAATGTCATTTTGGTGTTCTAAAAGTTGCTTGTATAACTTACGTCGCAGACACGAGATTTTATGAGACTTTTGAGACAACTTTTAGAACACTAAAATGAAGGTGTAAACGAGTTTACAGCTTATTATCTCTCATTCCGAGGTTGACCCCTAACCTCACATCCGTCATTTTATTTTATTTTCAAAAAAGCCGCCACGTCTATAACCCATTTATAAATAAAATGTGCTGTCTCATACCTACAACACCTAATTGACCCAAATCTATCGGACTGCTGAATATTATTTAAACTTAAATCACAGATTTAATGACAGCTGGGACTTTTAAATTAAAGTTAACGGAGTGGTTTATGTGCAGAAAATTTCTCGTGAGATAGATGACAGACTATAGAGATTAATTATTAATTATTTAGTGCAGGCAAATCATGTACCTTGCTACGGCGCGGCGCCGGCGTAGCACTGCTACGACTATGGGAGCTACGCGGCTCGTAGCAAATCGCGCCTACTTACTTTATGTAGTTCTTCCACTAGAGTGCAAATTCCCCCCTTGGTACTCCCTTGGAGAACGTTCCGTACGTTTATAAATCTTATTGCAGGAGTAAAAAGAAATCCTACAGCTAAACTTAATGTCGGAGTGGGCAGGCCACTTCGCACGGATGCGCCTGGAGATGTCGGCAAATATCGTCACTCGCAAGCGTGGCCAGAAATTGCACAAAACAGAGAAGTGTGGAGGCAGAATGGGGAGGTCGTTGTCCAGCAGTGGGAAACAAAATAGGCTATGAAAAAAAAAATATAAACGTGCGCTTAACCACTAATTAATTAGCCCCTCTTCTTGTATTTGTCATGTTATTACGTATACTGAATGTATTGTATAGTTCTTTAAAATAAACCGGTTTAAATTATTGATAGTGTTGTAGTAATTTAGTGGCAAAACAACCTAAACTTCGCCTAGTTACAGGAATTTATACTTCAACGGAGTTGAACTTTACGCCACTAATATAATACTTTTTTTCCATATTTTCTTCCAGACCATTTAAGTTAACACTCTTTATATGAAAATACATACACTTCATTCTTATTGAAACAAATGTTTGAAAATAAAGTCGTATTTTCCAGTTACATACCAGACGAAGTGGTGCTGTTATGGAGTCAAGATGCTGATTACTGGAACTTCTGAAAAATGTTCACAAGAAAACAATCCATGTAAGTACCGATGTTTACTCGATGGTCTAAGGGTCAGTGCAGACTAAACGAATACTTGCCGATTAAACTGCTGCGAAAACTCAACAGGACCCGTGTTATACGGGCTGAGGAAAAGTATGCAATTTAGGAGAAAAGCATTAAAGGGTGTCACAAACTTCGAGAGCATCGCTGTTGTTGAAGATATCGCTGAGAAGGCTGACAGCATTGCCACGTTAGATGACTGGCTGATTTTAACCTTAACCTATTCATTTTCGTTGAACTTTCGCATTTTTTTGTGAAACTGTCTAGGTCAATGTAAGTCAATAACCCGTGACTCGAGTAGTCATTACTGCGCATATCAAATGCGATGGTAGGTAGGCCTAACAAACCAGCAGACAGATACATACCAGAACCACATAACTAACGAGCAACTTAACATCTGACCCAACATGCACACCATCACAGCAATCTCTGTAAAGTGGTTTTCAAAACGTGAAGCTAGATGACACTATGATATAGTGACATCTAGCTTCGCCTTTTGAAAACCACTTTATGCGATATATTATATTGCAACGTGATTGGCATAGCATTGCCGATCAACCTCCAGACAGGCTCTGCTAACCTAGTAGCAATACTCAAAATACAAAGCAAATGTTCAATTTGGCGGTCTGCGCCGTACACGATGTCGGTAAAGAACACTGCAACTGAACTAAGGTTACCAGGATGAAATAAGTTCAGAGGAGGCTTTTTCTGAAATCAATCATTTTAAATGGTGCCATCTACGTACGCAATGATACAATTCGAACGTTTAAATGTAAACTATCGTTCCAGTTTCAGCCTTCAACTCTTGTTCAGACCCTCTTAAAGTCGGGTTAGTCTCTAAAGGGTTAAAAGATGACGCTACTCGGTAATTGTCAAGATATAATAAATAAATAAATATATAGATATAATAAATATAATAATATATATAATTGTTCTTGAAACTAAAATTTTCATAATTTACGATTCTTCTTGTGGAAGCAGAACAATCAATTTATAAAATAAAATTCTAACTGTAAAAAAAACAAGCTTTTATTAAAAAGAAAAGAAGAAAATTATTTTTATCTATCAACATTGAACGCGTATACAAAATCTTGTCTGTTAACCGTTCTTCTCTCATGAGAAGACGATCCTGGTTGTAGGATCAAGTCATGTCTGTCATAAAATGCACTGCCACCAGAACCAACGGTGTGGCAAAATTTCAGTTCAATCTTGATACCAACAAGAGGTCAAAATTGTTCTTGAAAATTAGTCGCAGCGCGTCCTTCTTGCGACTGGAAAGGGACTACTTGGCCCAAGTAAAGGTATTCCTGGACATGTTGTATTGTCGCCTCGTCTCCTTTTATTGTTTTAGTTGTTATATTTGTTTCATTGCACGTCACTTTGGTCTTCGATATATTTCATCTTCAGTCCAACCTCAAGTCTTGCATCACTTAGTTGTTGAAGTATCCGCTCAAATTTAGGAGCCGAAAATGGTACACTTCAGAAAGCTGGTTCAGCTTTTGAGCCTTAGGGTATTTAAGTGCACAGGATGTATTCTTGACTATAAAACACTTAAAAATGTTTTCGACAATTGTATATATAAGATGTACTGCTGGGAAAAATTGAGTACACTTGAAAACCAAAAAGAATTATGTTCCCGCCCGGGATCGAACCAGGGACCTTCAGCGTGTTAGGCTGACGTGATAACCACTACACTACGGAAACCACGAGTTTCAGGATTCAAATACCGCTTCAGTATCGTGTATAGGTACCAGGTTTGATTGAGCATGAGCTATGGATTACTTGGCTTTCCATTGTTTTTACATCAATTTTCTAAACAATCGAGTCTTAATAAAAACTGCGAAATAGACTTTCCTATCCACGAAAAATAGAACACTACGTTGGAAATAAATATCTATGATCAAGAATGTTAAGTCTAGTCAACGTAGGTACTTATCTAAAATCGGTCGTGGGACTGAGGACATACTTGCAGCCTTGTCTATAGCAGGCTGTTGCTAGGGATCGCTGGTCACTCGCACCTGTGTGTCCACGTGTTGTAATGACATGTGAAAACCAAGAGATGGCTTACGCTAGAGCCCATTTTATTGGAATGGAAAAGCAATATGTTGATATTTCTTATTTTCATTTGTTTTCACAATAAAATCAACAATGTAAACATGGACCTGACAAAGAAGTGCAAAGCATCAAAAATTTCTTTCTCATCGCCATCTAGGGGATACTTACCGTGGTGTGCTCGCATTTTAATTTAATTTTAACTAGCTTATGTCCAACAAATGCTAGTAGTTAGTAGTGCCACAACTTATAACTGGAAACTATTATTATATTCAGTTGTTTTGATGTATGAAAAATTGAATACTAACTTTTGATGATGTGTGATCATAAAATCAGCATAATAATATGAGTTTAGACTGTATCTGAGGCTTAAAAGCTCAACCAGAATTTCAACAACAATTAATAAACCCAACGGGTAAAACGGTAGACGGCTGCTACACAAACGCACGAAACTGCATGCTACAAGAACTTGTGGGCAATAAGGACCGCATAAGTCGAAAAAAAATCACGCTATGACAAATGTTTGAAAAAACTTATTGTATAATTCCAGTTGGTGCCGTTCCAATCTCATTCATTGTACAGGGGCAGGCGTTATCGAAGTTCTACTGCAGTTTAAATTCATTGCATTATTGCAATTCAAACCTTCGGGCTTTGAAATAAGGACGTTCATATTGGTCCTATCACGAAACAAAAATCATGTAGCCAACTTCCACACCTCCTGTGATCCTAGTATTAAAACCATGCAATATCGGAACAGACAGCTGATCTTGCACGTGGTACGAGGTTGCGATAAAATCAGCCCAAATAGGAAAATGACAATTATAAAATGGAATCCAGTTCTTTGTTCAGAGCTATTCTAAATGCTAGTTTCACCAGAAGGATTTTTATAGATAATGTCAAAATGTAATCTATACTAATATTATAAAGAGGTAAAGTTTGTGGTGTTGTAAAGGGGTAATCTCTAGATCTACAGAACCGATTTTAATTATTTTTTCACTGGTAGGAAAATACATTATCCCCGAGTGCCAGGCTATATTTGTCACGGGCGACATTTAAAATAAACAAATCATTTAATTTTCTTCGGAGCATCATTAGGAATATCTGTTGTTCTAGTTCGGGTTTCGATCGAAGTGGTGTTGTTATATAAAGCATTTATCACCGGATTATTACGAAGTTTCATGGCGATGCCATTCTCTTTCCTACTAGTTATATCTGCCTGGCTACCGATGTATCTATGTAGATAGGCGGTGTTGATCCCATGCCGCAATTGTAGTCTAGTAGTCACGGACTACTTTTTTTGATCCGCGACGGCAATCAACGCAACTGTTACTTCTGCTTCCTTTTTCTTATTGAGAATAGATTTCCATACTAACATTTTTATTTTTATTCTTAGAAATGTCTGATCTGATTATATAGGATGCAATTGCAATAGTTCGAATGAAAAAAGCTGCGCTGTGCTGCGTATCTTAAATTCTCAAAACACAGTCTATGACAAAATATTTTAAGTAGTGAAACCGACGGCACATTGAAATGGTATTATGCAACTACTAGTACGGTTTTCGAACTCTAAAATGTACGTAATTTAACAATTAATCCAATAAATATAATTTTCTCAAACATGCTTGGAAATTTGAGCATTATTTTGACAACCTTCTTCGAAATAAACCGAAATTAATTAATTAATTAACTTATCAAAGGTTTTATTTCAATTTCGAATTGGCTTGCAAATAGAAAGCGGTTTCCTTAGTTTTAATCTCATCGCACTATTTGAAAAAAGTACTGTTCAAACCTTGCAACTTATCAAAGGTTTTATTTCAATTTCGAATTGGCTTGCTAATAGAAAGCGGTTTCCTTAGTTTTAATCTCATCGCACTATTTGAAAAAGTACTGTACAAACCTTGGCCACAACTAGGCATTGATGGACTTAGGTATGTAGCCTCGGCTTCGCCTCGGCTCACATTTATACGTTCGGCCATCAATATATTTCTACAGATTTGAAAAGTGGAACGAGAAACTAAACTTTTACTGACTACCACATTCAATTTTCAGTTGTTTTCATTTCCATTGCGTGCTGAATTTATCGGGATTGACCGCGTACCACGGCAGCACTGCGTATTGCGATATTGTATCTCGTTAATACTAGGGACACAGGAAGTATGGAAGTTGGATACATATTTGAGGTTCCACGTTGGAACGTGCATAAAAGTCCTTATTACAAAGCAAGTAGCATCAAAATTGAACTTTAAACATGAAAACAAACTGTAATTTAAATCTGTTAACGCCTGCCCTCGTACAATGAATTCGTACAAACCTTACCAGCTGCGATTTCATACGGTCTTGAAACGATAATTGATATTTAAACGGTTTCTTTTTAAACATCAAGAACAAGTTTTTTTTTGTTAGTGAAGAGAAACAGGAGAGTGTAATTGAATATAATGAATAGCTTATTGTAAAGTAAATGGTAAACAGTAACAGAATTAGCCAAAAAAACCGTATAATAAAATCAACCCAACGAAGTAGCTACGACATTGTGACGTCACTGCTACTGCTGCTACGCGCTCGTAGCTGCTAACAAGTAATACAGGGTGGCGATTTATTTACTTGCTCCATCCTTTAAAGTGGTGAGTCTACCCACAAATGAAAAAAAAATAAGCTTGTCATACATGCATCGAAACGGTCTGTTTACTGTTTTATAGGAAATTGTCTATTTTTTTTTCGCGAATGTGTGTGTTTCTTTTTCTTTGGTAAACTAGCACTAGCTATAACGGATAGATACCACCTCCTTGGAGGGTGCAGGGGGCACATCGCCGCCACCCTTTATACAGGGTGAATTTTTCAAGTGGACGCTGGATGGCCAAATCCGAAACTGTGAGGAATATCTAAAAATACTCAGAGAAGCCTCGAGTCAGATTTTGATGAAAACTAAAACTGCATTAATGGATTTTTGAAAAAATAAAAAAAATAAAATAATACGATCAAGTAGATTTGCTACAACACATAGGATACTTTTATCCCGGTAGTATGACCCCGTGGGACAATTATCGACCTACACGCGGGCGAAGCCGCGGGCAAAAGCTAGTTAAGATATAAAAGCACAATGGTTTTTAATACTGCTGTTGAGTGTAAATTTACCTAATAGTAATATGAATAAGCATTAAAAATATAGTTATTACATTGTTTGGTGCTACGGAACCCTGTACATGCTATTACGACTTGCATTTGGCCGGTTTTTGTTTTTGATAATACTCGATCGCCACCAGAAACAGTCTAAGGTCTACGTGTGGGAAAACTGCAGGTGACACATGTATCACGAGATCCTGTTCGAGCTGAGTCATCCTTATAATTATACTTTTTAGGTACAATTTTGTTTTGCTCTGTACACGGTGTTTAGATTTTTTGCTCTAAAATGGCTAATATTTCGGTTTGACAAGCTCGAATCATCCAAAATTATATTTTTTTTACTAAGGCGTCTCATACATCAGATAAGAATTTAAAGTACTTTTGAAAAACACGCCCTTAAGCATATCTTTCACGTGATGTAACTCTTTTGATTAATGTTACCCTGGTAGCCGGGCGGGTCGTTGCACTGCAAACGTGGTGTCAGTGCTCCACTTTTGACACAGTGCCGGCCGGTGTCGGCTCAATAAGCAGGATTCGCCAATATTACGCTACCTTTCCCAACAACTCAAGACAGTATCGTTATCTAACTTACGCATTAAATCTGCAACTAAACAAGAAACGGTTAAATTATACCATCTTTTAAATAGGCACATTAATAATACATTAAACATAGGAATTTTTCTGCTCTTGTCCGCGTTTTAGTCGGCATGGAAATCAAAATTGGGTCTAGAGAGATTACTGGAATAAGAATAGGTACCCTATGTCTTAATTCAGCTTTTACATAAACTATCTTCATGCCAACGACTGGATCAATACTGTCTCCCAAGCACACGGCCCGCCAATGCGTTTTCCATGGCAACAATGCATTTGCGTGAAGTTTGCTGACAACACGGCTAAGGCTATTAAACTGACTAAGATATTTTTAAAGTACTAATAACAGTATAATTATGTAATTTTATGATAATAATATTTACGGTACGATAGCCTAAACTTCCAAAAAAAAGTTTAAATCTTCCGTACAAAATTCTTGAGGAAACGATACATGGATTATGTGGGGAATGATATGACAAACGACTTCCTTTCAATTTTTCTGTAACAGGTGCCACTTTCAGAACTTTCTCTAATACACTCATTCCTTATTGTATACATTATTGTTTTAATAAGGTACGATGGGGTTGGCATATCCGTAAAATTCTCCAAACATACATCTCAACATTCTCATCTCCGCTACTTTCAATAGTTTTTCATCCATCTTCCTCACAGCCCAGCATTCTGATCCATACAGTACGACGGCTCTAATCACGGACTTGTATATTTTCCCCGATAAGGCATCCGTAAAAAGTCCACAGTAAAATAGTTTTTATTTCATTTAGTTTATTGCTAGAATGACACATTAATTTATTTTTATTACTACACTCACTAATTATGTCGTGGAAATGCTTTTTAATTTTTACCACCTTTTTTATAAACAAAGGTTTTTCTATTCTTGTTTTGATCAAACATGAGAGAATTGAAAGTTGAAATGAAATCGGGTATGGATGGTGAGTTACTTTTATATTCCTATATATTGCTACTGTAACTTAGGAGTACTACGGCTATTTGAACTGAAGTGTTAGTGGGGATATAGCTCAGTGGTAGAGCATTCGACTGCAGATCGAGAGGTCCCCGGTTCAACCCCGGGTGTCCCCTTAAACTTTTTTGATTTTATTTTATTATTTAAGTTATTTAAAAAATAAATCTGGTAAAATTTAGACAGATGTTCGAATTACCTACCTATTGCGACACAAAGAACTGTCCTTCAGGTGTTATAGTAGTAAATTTAAGTATTTCGTCAAGCGAAAAGTATTAAAACTTTTGGAATTAGAAGAGTTGTAATGAAATTTTAATGAAAATTATAATAAGTTCATTAGCGAGATACGATAAAACATAAAAACAATTAAATATGCTTTTAACTACTAATCTGACGTGATCTAACCATTTTATTTGTACACCTCAATTGACTATAAGGTGACATTAACCCAATGGAGGAACGCACTAACGATGTGCCGCGTTTCCTCGACGAAGGAAGCTGATTGTGGTATTCCACAGCTGATTGATACCAGGGAATCATAGAGTCAAGACCAGAAGTTTTCTTGCAACGACCCCCCGAAGATCGAAGATTGTAATAATTCTGTGACTGTAAACCTCATTAAGGTAGAAAACATTGGTAAACGTTTAAAAGTAGAAAAACTTTTTAGCATAAATCTATATAAATAGTGCAAGTTTGAAGGCATTCTTGTGTGAAGGTTTAAAGCACAAGCTAGGCGGTTGATTAACTCCTGCTCACTGAAGTCTAAACGCTGGTGATGAGAGAGAGACAAACATAGTTTAACGGTACAGTTTCGAGATTTATCTATAAGGGTGTTTGTAGGAACGGTTGTTTTACTCACCCCTACAAATGGCGATAACTAGACTCATTTCACAGTGCTGGATATTGCCTTTGTTTTCTGATATCCTAGTACATCGACGTCTACTGAGAAAGCCGCATACGTCTTGGAAGTTGAAGCACGGGTCATGCTTAATTATTTTAATAATTAAAAGCTCTCGTTTAATTCATATTTTTGACTACTGACCAACTATTTAAAAGCCTGAATGGTTTAACTGAAGTAAATGCTTTGGACACATTTTCCTCAAGTCTTCCTTCTATTTGACTTTCAAAATCGTGAATATTGAGAGAACTGAAAAATAATAACTATAAAATCCGCAACAAATCTTTTGTATATAAATTATTGTTCAATGTTAGTAAGTCCGAGAGCTCATCTTTATTTATTTAATACGACTTGTTCACTAATACATTTTTTGGGGTAATGAACAATTAAACTTAAATTCTAGAGTGAATTTGTCACTTACATGTGTGCATCTTTGTAACGATCTGAATGCCTTTTAACTTTCTCACACTACACTTTCTCTACGCTCGCACGAATTCAGATCGACCTGTTTAAAACTTTGACTATTTGTTGTACAAAGCTATCAATATGGTTAAAATCACTTGCACTACTAGCACTTGGAAACAATAATATTATAACATTCGTGAAATAAATAATTCTACTAGCTAGATTACTATTAATAGTAACCCGAAGCCAGCCAAACAAATCCATTCCATACATAAACATATTGCGCCTGAAATGGAACTTCACATTTCTAATATTCTAGTCGCTCGCATTTCTATTAGAGTGTTTGAATTCAACGCTATCGATAATGGTGACACTATTGAATTGAGCACTGTTTAACTTAAACTAGCAACTAATTTTAACCTTAAATGGAAATACTATAACCAATGTTTTCAGTGGTCAAGTCATTGATTTGAAAGAACTCCTGGAACTGAAATGCTGCTCATTCTCTTTCACGCAGGACGCTGACGAAATCTGCTAGCTGCGTCACAAGATTTGTTCTAAAGTCATACAGCGGCACAATGACATATCATAAACGCTTCGCCTTAGTGTCGTAAGCCAGCAAAAGAAGTTATACATTTGCATTAAATTATGATTGCAAAAATAACAAGACAAGTACAGATCATTCATTACTCGTATAAGCAACAGACGCATTTTTCAGAATGTTCTCGCGACGGTCGTTGACCCGTGGTGTTTACTGCACGACTGTCTAGGTCTAGGTCACCTGAATGTCAATAACCCGTCTCACTCCAGCCAGCAGCCGTAACTGCGCATGTCATGTACGATGGTAGGTAGGCCCAACAGACAGCAGACAGATATCTACCAGGACTACATATTAACGAGCAACTCTACATCTGACACACTGACCCACATTCTCATAAAGAGGTTACGACCAAGGAATATGGTACTAACTTTAATTAATTTCAAATTCGTGTCTGATATACTCGTATATTGAAATAGAAATATTTGTGTCAACTTTATGTTGATCTAGCTTTTAAAAAAACGCTTAGTTGACACTTCCCGTGACCCAAGGGCTGGCTTTTACCTTGGCCAAAGGCTTAGCGTTGCCATACAACGTGGCAACGCCGCCAGTCTCTTGGGTACATTACCAGTTGACAGCGTTAAGGAGGAGTTTTTTGATGCCATTTTTTAAGTTTGATGATAGATAATACTTAGGTATTCAATCTTAAGAGGGGGAAAAAACTTTTTTGCAAAATTAAATTCGACTTTCAAAAAACCTCTCTGTTGTTACTTCATTTTTTGGGTTCCGTGCCTCAATCGGCAATACGGAACCCTTATAAGGATCACTTTGTTGTCCGTCTGTCTGTCTATCAAGACCCTTTTTCTCAGGAATGCGTGGCGGTATCAAGCTGAAATTAATACTAAATACTCAAATCTGCTACGCCTTGGAGCAATCAAAAAATCAAACTTGCAAGTCAACGGAATCAAAAGATATGACTGAAATCAACATCTATAGGTTTTGATTCCCTTGTGAAATCGCTTAAAATGCGACATTTATGTCGCATTTTAAGCGATTTCACAAGGGAATCAAAACCTATAGAGTACTTCCGTTTGACCTAGAATAATGAAATTTGGCAAAAAGCAAGGCCGCAACAGCACAAATAAAGAAAAAAATCCAAACAAGTAATAAAAAAGTTGAAAATTAAAGGGTGGACACATACATGCATAGTTGACGGCAATTAAGATATATTTTTTAAGATAATGGTACGGAACCCTTCGCGCGCGATTCCGAGTCGCATTTGACCAGTTTTTTGGTTCATCGACTTCCCAAAACTATTACTAGGATTACCTTAAAATCTAGATTGACTTAAAAGTTCTTTCAAAATAGAAGGCAACTTGTTAAGCTCGGTGATCTGAGTCAGTGTGTTTAAAATTCTCTTTAAAAATATATTAAATCGCATCACTGGTACATTAAATTGTCCATCATTCAAAGAACGTGGATCTTATGCTCGTACAAAGTTTCGGCATCGCAGGAGATGTTCGGCTTTCTTAACAGACTTCGTTGTACTAGGATACCATAAAACAAAGAAAATGTAAAATCTGGCTGAACCGAGTGCAGTCTGTAGTGGTGAGTAAAACAACCTTTTCTAATTGTTAAACCGGTATTGTTAAATTGTGTTTGTCTCTTTTTAATCGCCACCGTACAGGCATCAGTGAGCAGGACACAATCCGTCAATGAATTCGTTAGTTTGTACTCTTTAAACTCCATACATGAAAGTTGCTATTGTGCGGGCATCACGTAAAGTTTCAAAGAAAGCTTTAAACAAGTTACATCTTTAATGGTTTTATTGTTTTTGGTACACATTGATAATAATTGATGGGTTTATTAATTTACAGAATCAGATTTGCCCTTAAAATAAAAATCAATAGGATTAAAACTACATTTACTGTCTCTGTTACCTTGCGTCAATAATATTTTGAGCCCAATTAACGCTGCTGTCTTTCTGGATTTTCATATATGATTGGCTATTTATTTTTACGAACTTCTAGCTATTGTCCGCAGCTTCGCTCACGTTTTGCTCGGTAATTATCCCACGGGCACATTTTAAATATCTCAGGGATAATGTAGCTTCCTATTAGTGAAAGAATTTTCAAAATCGGTTTAGTAGATCCAGAGTTTACTCCCTACAACCTCACAAACTTTACCTCTTTATAATAATAGTATAGGTTAAGTTTAGTATCGACCCATAAAACGGGAAATAACACAGAAGAAAGGGGAAGCCTATACCTAGCAGTGAGTCACTCTGTGATGAAATTGATGAAACTATCAAGTACTTTTTTACTTTAAGTACTTCTGAACGAAATACCAAGTAAAAGTCTAAAAGGGGACTTCTGAACGAATCTACGAATGATTGTCTGAAATACTATCTTATTCAAAGGGGAATGACTACTCGTATAAAATGCTTGAAAAGGACAAAAACTACGAATACTCCTTAATTGTTTTATAATAAAATATGTCTAATGAAATAATTCTCAAGTTTGTTTAGGTAGGGTATAACAATATAGGAATCATTAAAGTATTTAACTTGATATCCGTTGAATTCATTCTTATTTTTATTGGAGGTCAGTGTTTATTTGACACGAGTAAGTGACATTAAGCCAAACAGGAACCATCACATAATCCCTAAGGAATAATTTTTCAGAATTAGTGCACAGTTAACATTAATTTAATAAATTGTGGCCTATGTTTACCTTAAATCTAACATAATCTAACTATGTGTACTCAAAATAATATACGCATGTCAATATTAATTAAAATCAAATTATTTTTAAAATATAAAACATATAGTAGGCTGTATGGATCACATGTCCTTTGCCTTACTGACAGTTTGTCATTACTGCATTTTCGATTGTTTGTTTACAAGTTGATTCTAGCGCTTTCGACTTGAGTTACGTACAGATTGCATTTTATGATATAACGACGGCTGCGACCATTTTTTAAGGATTTTGATTTTACTTCTACGACACCCATTTTTGAATTAGATTGGAACCGCCTAAACAACGACTAGGCTTTTTGACGACGGACCTGAAATGCTTAGCCTAGACTTAACCTATATTTCAGAAAAAGGTTTGTAACGACTTCTACCTAGTTTTTTGATAATCATTGAAATTGTAATATGTTACTTACGATTTGTGGTAACATTTGGCGTATATTCCATTATTGTTCATTTCAGGCATTTTTTTATATGGTCGATGGGCATTCGCCTTTATCTAGCTGATTTTTAAAAAGGCACGCAACACAACGCTTCTCTTACGAACTAGAATTTGTGTGGTATATTACCACTAAAAACACGAACACTAAAAAATCACGCTGTATTTAAAATCGGTTTTTTTTTCGATTTGTAGCCTATGTTACCCTGGCCATAATTACGAATCTATTGACACCTTATTTTTCAAAATCGGATGAATAGTTTAAGTGCTACAGAGGAACATACGTAAATACAAACAAACATCTTCTAAAATCATAACCCTTCCTTTTGGCTTCGCCGTAGTCGGATAATTACGTGCAGCTTGGGATTATTTTGCGTTTAAATATTCATTTTATTGCTTTCTTTATACTTGTGATTCCGTCGCAGCCACTACGTGGAATCACTCACAAAAGCGACATAGTTATTGAAAGTGGCGAATTCTTTAGAGTCATTTAAACAAATGCCATCTATTTGAAAACCAGCCACACTAGGTTTCCAAAACTTCAAAAGGAATTTTGAGTGCGTTCTAACAATTTGTACGCATGACGACCAATCAAGCTAAACAAAACCAGTTTTTGCAGATCTCTCATTGTACGGGAAATCTATACAAAACGAGGCCATGTTATTACTGGAAATGTATAGCTTGATGTGACGCCGTGAGTCACCTTAGCTCACTTGAATGAAATAGAGCGTTCGTCTGCGGGGTTGAAACCCGAAGCTGGTTCAAGTCCGCATGAGACATGTTCCGCCCACCTTTTGCATTTTTATTATATTTATTATCAAAACACTGATTGAAGTGATTTGTTAAAGTTATACGGTTCTACAGGGTGTAACAGGACCCTTCACGGAGCCGCTAACCAAGCATTAGGTACATCAAACTAAGTAACTTTACGCAAAAATTATTGCTGGGAAACGACGTTTTGTTTTGGGGTGAAAAATCACATTTTACGGTAGTACTCAATGTAACGCACTCAAAACATTGTGCTGATGGATGGATTGAATAATACGGGGATCGTGGAGGTGTCTCTCTAAAAATCTTACATTAAAAATATGTATTAAAAAAAACGTGAATAAGTTGGAACTTTGAGGTATGGTCTAGAACAAAAAAAAATGATCGCATTAACGGAGAGAACAAGTGCCATTCGGCTTCGTTATGGGTCTTGTTAC
Source organism: Eugnorisma glareosa (assembly GCA_947578425.1). Taxonomy (NCBI): domain Eukaryota; kingdom Metazoa; phylum Arthropoda; class Insecta; order Lepidoptera; family Noctuidae; genus Eugnorisma; species Eugnorisma glareosa. The sequence continues at coordinate 42,199,468 of OX387957.1, forward strand.
ACCCTTTATTTATCCAACGGTTTTCTGAAAAGCAATATAAGCGACTATTCGTTACATCTTTATGTAGAAGGCACTGCAGTCGTAGCTTTTTCTGATAGTCTTTATTATTCTACCTACACGTTTTTATTTTTGAATATTATTCTTTATATTTAAACAAACTGTTCTCGTTCAATCGAGTATACCATGAATGCATAGGAAAATTAACGAGCAGGGTTTGGCACATATTTCTCCTTTTCATTTCAGTTTACGTTAATTTGTTATTTCTTAATTTTCAAGACTTACTTTACTTGACCTGCGGCAGCTCAACTCATCAACTTAATGAATGTGACATAAACCTAAACCTTCCTCGCAAAACACTCTTATCTTATGGTGAAAATGATGTGAGTGGTGATTTTTGTATTATAACAATATCCAAATTATGAATTCAAAATAAAGACAGAGCACACGACAAGGTCTTAGAAGATAAATGATTATGTAAGTTTCAAGTAGGAGTATCGTAGTACCTTTTTAAAACAATATCCATGCCTTTCAATACTTGGAATGTTGAAAATCCAGCAGTGCGCTTTTTTAACAATTTATTTAGCATAAGTTTAGAATACATTTGTTCGTTTGTTGTAGACTTTTAGACCACGGTCACATTTTACCTACTGTGTTACTTCTATTTAGAAATATAACTATGACTAAACTATTGTATTTCCTTTTTAAATTTAGTTTCTGCCTTCACTGGATAAAGTTTAATAAAAAGTAGCAATTTTTCAAAAAACATTCGATCATGCTATTCTATCTTGTATCGTATAAAGATAAAATGAACTCAATGGGAACGTCTATAAATAGATTTGTTGCACCAGGTTACCATGATTAGCAGGATGTCTCCTTCTATCTCACGACAAGTACGCACACCTAGACATAGGAGAGTAACATTCATCTGTATGCACTTGTGCGACAGGTATATGTGGAAATGGAAAGAGCAAATGCAATAGCAATAGAAGGGAGACTGAAACACTTATGAGTACATTCATTCAGTGGTAAAAGTGGTTTCATTCAATATCTGCACTTCGCACCGTCTTGCAAATGACTTAACGCGACGGGAAATGGGAAATAGGAACGTCTATAAATAGATTTGTTGCACCAGGGTACCGTGATTACCAGGATGTACCCTCCTTCTATCGCACGACGAGTACGCACATCTAGATAAAGGAGACTAACGTTCATCTGTATGCACTTGTGCGACAGGTATATGTGAAAATGGAAAGAGCAAATGCAATAGCAATAGAAGGGGGACTGCAACACTTACGAGTACATTAATTCAGTAGTAGAAGTGATTTCATTCAACCTCTGCGCTTCGCACCGTTCGCGCCGCTCTTCGGTTGCCATGGACTGGGTGGGTGGGTACGCGTGCCAGAAGCACCAGCACGACATGAATCACCAGGCTACTTTACGCTAGTTGGCAACACCCTCGTGAGGAAAAATAATTATATGGATAAGATAGAGTGGTCGAGGTTAATTTAATCTATAAGAATAAATTGATGTGCCTGTTTGTACTTAAAAAAACAGCTTTTTCTGAATGCATATGAAAGTTTATACGATAGTTATACCAAAACACCATTTTTTTGGTTAACTGTTTGTTCCAGCTAATATCCGAAATGGCGATAAGGGCAACAGGGACGCTAGGCAAACTCATTATGTCAGTATTTACGTAAATAAACAGTGTGAAAATTATTTTTACATCAAATATTAACAGGTCCCTAAATTAAAAAATCTTTTGTGTTATACATATTTTACATGAGTGATTTTTGCCAAAGTTTCCATGGAAATAGTCTCACACAACGCATTCGATTAGATTAGATTATGCTTAACCCTTCGTGTGCCGCGAACGTGGATCTACGCGAGACACAATAGCTTTTTAATTGTGTCTATATACTCGGCATACGAAAGGTTAAAAATCTTAGCAGCTACGAGCGCGTAGCAGCGGTAACGTCACAACGTCGTAGCTACTTCGTTGGGTCGTTGGTATCTTATTGTACGGTTATTTTTTGGCTAATTCTGTTACTGTTTACCATTTACTTTACAATTACCTATTCATTACATTCAATTACACTCTCTTGTTTCTCTTCACTATTAAAAAAAAACTGGTTTTTGATGTTTAAAAAGAAAATCGTTTAAATATCAGTTATCGTTTCAAGACCGTATGAAATCGTAGCTGGTATGGTTTGTACGAATTCGTTGTACGAGGGCAGGCGGTAACAGATTTCAATTGCGCAGTTTGCATTCATGTTTAAAGTGGAATTTTGATCCTACAAGCTTTGTAATAAGGACTTCTATGCACTTTCCAACGCGGAACCTCAAATATGTATCCAACTTCCATACTTCCTGTGTCCTTAGTATTAACGAGATACAATATCGCAATACGCAGTGCTGCCGTGGTACGCGGTCAATCCCGATAAATTCAGCACGCAATGGAAATGAAACAAACTGAAAATAGAAAGTGGTAGTCAGTAAAAAAGACGAAGATCGTCTTCTTTTGCAATTAATTACATCAAAGTTTAGTTTCTCGTTCCACTCTTCAAACACAAATCTTTAGAAATATACTGGCCGTGCGCTCTGTATATTTTCCATCTGCAGAAATGGAGAACTTTCAAACAAATCCCATCTTACAAAACACTTTTCAGGGTATTAATGTTCAAAAATGTTTCTTGAATGCTCACGTACATTGTTAAATAACTCTTGTCCAAAATTTTCTACTTCTAGACCCAGCGGCTTAGGGCGTGCGGTGTTTGTCAGTGAGTGAATGAATTTACGAATCTTTTAACATAAATATATTTGGTCACCCTTATCTAATTTATTTCAATTTATATCGCAGAATACTGTATTACCCGGGTTTGGATCACCGAGCTATATGCTCAGTATTCAAACCCGGTTTTTAAAACTTTCTACCCCCAGCGACGTGAGCACGTTTAGAGTGGGGAAGCTAGTCTCAGGCTTTATTCCCGCCAAGTAACGACCGCGCTTGTACAAAATCGACATCCTACGGGCTTATAAACTCCTGGTACGGGTTACTACTGATATTGACTACAATTTGAACGGTTGGACTACGATAGTTCAGGCGTTCCCATCCCTCACTGCACACTAGAACAAGCTTAATCATGCAAACATTCGCGCATTGCCAACGTTTCAGTGTAGTAGTAATAAACATCTTATCTCTCTCATCTTATATCTTATCTCTCACATCCTAGCTCTTATGCTTTCCCGCCGAATTTAAACTATTGCTTTCAATGGTTTCCTACTTTTTCCTATAACGTAATTATTTTATTCTAGCTTACAACGTTACACTAATCTTCATAAGCTTTAAGAACTGTTAAAACTGAACTGCTACTCGAAAAAGGGCATTTTATACATCGATAACATAACAGTATTAACATTGAATAAAACGCACTTGTACTCACTGAGTGAATAAAAACATTTTGAATTTGGAACAAGCACGAATTATGAACAAAAAATAAATAAAACGTGCCGGACAGGAACATCTGAATTTCGAAAACTGTTCTAATTTTACTATACATTTTTAATGTTTATATTTAATCCTTTGTTCTCTTATTATATTACCGATTTTATAATAAAATGTGATAAATATTCATCTGCTTAGACTTATCCCAACTTTATTGGGGTCGGTTCCAGTCTAATCGGATGCAGCTGAATATCAGTATTTTACATGGAGCGACTGCCTATCTGACCAAGAACACAACCCAGTTCGTTTTGTTTGGCTTTTATTACCCACGAGAAATATAAATACTAATAATACTACTAATACCTATTTATTTTCTCGCAGTCAATGGTAGTACACAACTCGTGAAAAAAAATCATCTCGGTTCTTGTATCCCTCGCTCTGCTCAGGATTCTACTCTAGAATCCGTTGCTACGCTCGGGATCCTACACTAGAATCCTTCACTGCTCTCGGGATCCAACTTAGTCCCTCGAATTAAATTCCCTCTTTTTTCACTTGTTGTATAATCTATTAATGTCGCACGGCGTGTTTTTTAAATTTTGCGATAACTCCCAAAATATTATTTACCACGTCTATGTTTAATACACGTTGCGTCACAATGGCAAGTAACGCAAATAAAGAAAGTAAACCGTTATTTGTATTTCTCCAGTTTTCACAAATTTCACTCCCAAAAGTTAGAAAACGGAGAATTCACACCACGTTAACAGTGCAACGGGCCGCCTGGCTACCAGGGTAACATATATCAAAGGTGCTTAATCGTATGAAGAACATATAGCATAACAGCATTCCTATGCTCATACTGGTAGACAGATTTTTCAAAACAACGTAGGTACGAACGAACGTTTTGCGAACCCAAATGAATTGGGATAAGGGCAAGAGAATGACGAATATAATTATATGTATAATTATATGTTGACATATTTCTTGTGTCTCTACAGTACACCCAGATTTTGCCAGTTCTGTTTAAGTTCCGTACTATTGCGGGATCAATTTCCATGCCACTATTATATAGTTAACGATATGACACGGAAAATTGTCTAAGATACCACAGCTAAAAAGACAAAATAATGTTTTTTGCAAGAAAATTAAAACACTAAATTGTACTACATTGGAAGTCGATGGCAAAAAAGTAAGTAAATCACAAAAAAAAGTCACCGATTTCCTAAGCTGACGTTTTTTTCTACTTTTTTTGTTACTGTCAAGCAATGAGGTTATATAACATCATTGCTGTCAAGAGAATACTAAATGTTATCGTGCCCAGTATTTGTGGCGCAACAGCTACACGACCTTTAAAATCACATTCTTGAAAACCTCTTAGTCTTCATGAAAACTTAGTGCTACAAATATTGTAAAGCCTAGATGGATCAATACTGTCTCCCGAGCACATGGCACGCCATAGTGGTTTCCATGACAACGATGCAGCGAGCCTGAAGTTCGTCTAAAATGAGGTTTGCTCCTACTCCCTGCCTCTTAGTGTCCATGAAAACCTAGTGTTACAATTATTATTTTATGGTCTAGATGGATCAATACTGTCTAAAGAGCACATGGCACGCCACAGCGGTTTCCATGACAACGATGCAACGAGCCTGAAGTTCGTCTAAAATGAGGCTTGCTCCTACTCCCTGCCTCTTAGTGTCCATGAAAACCTAGTGTTACAATTATTATTGTAAGGTCTAGATAGATCAATACCGTGTAACGAACACATGACATTCCATAGCGGTTTCCATGACAACGATACGGCGCGCCTGAAGTTCGTCTAAAATGTGGTTTACTCCTTGCTGAAAAAAATGGAAATTACAAAATAAACAAATGCGTTTCCTGGTTTTGCATTTTGTTCATTACCTATTTTTACTTCAGTAAACAATAATTTTGTGCGACAAAATCGACATCGTTGGGGAACAAAATTTTAAAATATTTCCAATATCCGCTCCGTAAGTCTTTTAAATCTTTTGGAGAAATGCCATTCAAGAAAGATGTAAGAGCAAGAAATCGGAATGCTACTGTATTCCTCTTTTTAAGCAGTAGTGGGAAATCCCCACGGACCCTCGACTATCTCACTATTTTGTGAGATAGTCGAGGTAGTGCCGGTCTGCCGGACTGGAATTGGCTACAAACCACTCCTGCCGAGCCAGTGTCCCTCTGACGTGAGGATCAGAGCCCTTGTTTTCTACTGTATCCTTAGTATGTTGTAGTCAGTCATCACACGCATGGAAATAATTTAGTATAGCTTGAAAGGGTCGCCGTTACTGAAATCGGCAAGGCGGACTGGACTATATATATATGTTGTAGTGATTTTATATTTGAGTATAATGTGTACATAAATAAAAGCAATAAAAGGCGTTAATACGATGAGTTCTGATGTTTTTTTGTAAAGAAAATCATATTATAAATTACGTCCCACACTTTGACGGACGCTTAAACTGTCTCTTCTTTTCTTTTTATAATTTAAGACTTATTGTTTATTTCCTTTTTTTCTTTACAACAAGCCAAAAGTTTATTCCTAAATGACCACAATGTGTTAGACCCTATGCAGCAGAAAAGGAACACAAAAGAGCAGCAAAGTTTTTCGTAAGTCGTATATACAATATCTACATAATCAAGTACTGCTACGCATGCGCATTGATAGGAATTCCACGTGTGCCAGATTGTAAATATTTCAATCTGCTAACGCTTTATGGGCTCTTAGGAAATGCTGGAAATGCTAGGAAATGCTCCGTTTGGCGCTGATTTCGTAACAAACGCACAATGACGTCCTACTGCCGGGTCCGGCAACGGTGACGTACACAGCAAAATACAGGTTTGCAATTTTGCAAATAATACGTATGATTATTTGAATTTGGCAGACTGTCTTTGCTTACATTTACATTTTCAACTAGTACCATCATTGTTAACCTAACAAAATGTGCAACACAAAATATCATTATTGTTACTTTTACAATATACATAATTATGGATCTACACGGGTAACAAACGAATGATAGCGCTGGATATAATGTTAGGAACAAGTTATTTTCTTCAAATAATTAGCCTGATGGGTATACCCATATTTTTAACAATGTTAGTTTTCTAATCTCAGTCTCAATCTGACCAAAACAACTAAATTTTCGATAAGTTTTTGACAATGATTGCTGAATGTCGCTGGGATGTTGCGACTAGGTGATATTTTAAACAAGAATTGGTGGTCTGAGCTTCTTTAATTGTCACTACTCCAGTTTGCTTTCTACTCAATTGAAAGAAGGAGATACTTAATCTAAATGAAAGCTAACGAAAAATATTCAGTGTTTAGTCACGCCTATCTGTTAAGTTGGTTTATATACCGTTTTTGTCATGTTCCGAAAAATATTTGCAAAAGAAATTACAGAATTTAAAAATTTGTGCGCTAAGTATGGATCGTATTTTCTACTTTAATGACACGCGTACAGGGGCGAGTACAGTATAAAGCTTAAGTGGTAGGTCTCACGTTTGGTCCGCTTTAAAGTCTAGTTTCAAGCTCCTAACGTTTATGAGTTCCTAATATTCTGCATCGTATTTGGACCGCCTTCGCATGCGCAATTAAGGAAAACCCACGTGAATGGTTAACGACGTGCAAATTAATTTTATTGTTGCGAACGTTCTATTGAAATCGTACTTTTGAAAATGAACACAAGATTGAGCATAGTTTATTTTGTAATTAAATTGGGAATATAACGAACAATAAGTATTGGTACCTAGTCAGTATATTTTAAGAAACTCCCAATTTTTGAGAAAATCACTATTGTCAAGCTCTCTTAACATAGGTGTTTGTTAAATCCGAGGCAATGTGTGTCAGTATGTCAATTAAAAACTCCCTCAACGGTTTTGTAGTCCTGGTAGATTGTATTGTGTTGTATTGTAAAGCGGGTGGTGTCCGCAACTCCACGTCAAAGCGCGTATTTTGCGTGCGGAGTCCTGGTAGATATTTGTCTACCGTTGACGGAAAACTCCACGCTGGAACATTATGCGCAGATTATGTCTAAGAGGACACGGGTCATTGACCGACACTGGCCACCACCTCTAGCATTGCACTGCAATCGCCACGAGTTCAGGATGTCGCACAATGCACGATGGGTGCCCCTGTAATTATTTTAGATAACATTGAATTCATTTTAACTTGCGTAAAAATGAATGTAAAAATAATAGTTGTATAGTAAAGAAAAATAGGTAGTGGCAGTGTGTTTTTTTGCTTCTTTATGCTTTAGTGTGATAATTAAGTGATCATTGTATCTTTATACTTTGTTAATTGCAGTTATATAAGTTTACACTATAGCTTATGGATAACAACTTAAAGTCAAATCAGTTATCTGTTGAATGTACCTAGTACAGATAACTTTTCAGCCTTTTAAAGTTTCACGTTAAGATTCTGATACCTTATGGGCTTCTAGTAATAGTTTCAAACTGCAGCTAACTTCGCGCCGCGCATTTACGCTAGCACATTGCCGTCTGAAAAAAAATAGTCTGCTTGCTACCAGTCTTCTCGCAGAAATATGGTAGTTGACACCAAGAAATTTTTATGAGCTATCAAAACGCAATTCCACATGGAATTTGTATGCAATTTAGCAAGCAATCTTTCATTTCCGCTAGAAGTCATTAGTTTGCCAACTCTATGACTTGTATTTTATTGATTTCATAGCAGCTGAAAATCGAATGTTACAGTTAATTGAAAATAACTGAATAATCGTTGACGTCACGACGGGAGTGATTGTTATATTGTATCTCTTGACTCTATGTTTTGAACTAATGCAATGAATTTAATTCAAATCAGCACGGATGTTTTTAAGATTGCAATCTGGTTGATGCAGTTTCTAAACGCTTGACTTCCCTCGCTGTTTTACGATTAAGTACTTTTAGTTTAAATAATCTTTACGTATAATTATAATTACTTCAGAGTAGCCCTTTGTGTTGTATGAATACTTTTTTCTGAATTTTCTTACCAGGATCAGATGAATACCAGGTTGCAATGGGGGCTATCGCGTGTGAATCCACCGCTAGAGGCGCTAGTGTAGCACGAGGGCACTGGAAATTATTTTTCCTATGGAAATTTTTTGAACCGTTTAACAATTTTATTATTCCGAGTAGAACACTTCTTTCATGCAACCCCTAACTTGGGGAAGGTGTGAAAATTTCGATTTTTTTTGGAAAAAACAATTCTTTCTCCGAAACGGTCAACATTTTTACCGCCACAACTTTTTTTTAAAATCATATTGTTTACTCTATTAAAAGTTTTGCGATAAAACTCATAGTTTTCGAAATAAAAAATTATAACTGAAAATTTGGGTTGCAAAAATAAGGGTGGAACCTTCTTCGAAATCTACCTCCTCCTGCGGCTTGTCGAAGGGATTTTTTTTACTGATATTCAAAATGTTGGTCTAGATTGAGCTATTCCTGATTAATTATGGCTTGAAGATTTTAAGAAGCAACTTAAGATCTTTTTGTTAGTACTTGTAGGTAAAATGATTTTTTGTTCATTCTTACTTATTTTAGGGAGAATATTGTAAGTAAATGATCTGAAACTAGGTTGCTAAAAAAAAAAAAACTAAGTATGTTTAAAAAAAAAAAATGGTACTTTAAGGTATAAAATAGAATTATTGACATAACCTTATGCGACAGTGCCGCCATCTGGTGAGCTCAAAAATGATAGCCCTCATTCTCCTGTTACTTGTGGCTGTGTTTGTATTTGCACACGTGAACGCTGGAATATTCACCTGTCCGTATGCACTTGAGCGACAGCAATATTCGAAATTCAGAAAAAATACAAAATTAATGAAAAATAAATACTGATAATTATAATGATCCATCGTCGTTGATACAACAGAATTAATAATGCTCATTATTGCGTTAAACGCCAATCGGTATAATAATATAACGGTATATATTATTGTTCTATAATTTAACGGTATACTACTAGGAACGCATAAGTGAAAGAAGTCGTTTTTGGGTAAAAATTTAGAAACGTGCTACCTTCGGAAAGAGTTGAAAGGGTTCGAGGGGGGGGGGAGGGAGGGACCCCCCCATAATCCCCCCTTGCCGGAAAGCAACCGTTTCCTTTTTATGATTTTTTAAAGTTTTCATACTAAATGCCAAGAGGCTAATTTTAATAAATCTATCTTTTGGGGGCGGGGCGTAGGCAGGGAAAGACTACCTCCTCCATAACCCCCAACTGCCAAAATTGACTAAACTTGATCATTTAATAGTATCTAAGGGTAATCAAAGGATAAAAGAAGTAAAAATATTATCGTGGTGCATTTTGACCCTTCTTCTTTAGAACCTGCTACGAATCCTTGACGCGCGCTCGCTTCGCTCGCATATTATATAACACTAATATCTTCTGTCCCCGAAGTGCCGGGCCTCCGCCAGCCTCCTTCGTCGGCCTACGGCCCGGTGCCCATGCCGCCCTTATAGGATACTGTCGCGAGACGGTTGGATAATATATAGAAAATTATAAAATATTAAGATATTTTATTACTGATCGAAAAATTTTCAAAAATTTATGTTACATAAAGAACCTTACCCATTTAATATCAGCGCGGAATATGCAGGGCCGTGTGGGATGCTTAAAGTTTAGAGTAAAATACTGTATTATTATTGCCACACAGAATGTACCTATGGAAACTATACATTATCATGTAAATTCCACAGGTAGAACTCAGTTTGGGAATATTAAATCAATTAAAACGTAGCACATTTTGAGTAGGTAGTGAAATCTACCCAGCGAGCTAAGAGTTGCAACTGCACTATCTACCGTCGCGTGTTAGAACTTGTTCGCAGCACCATGTAACTCTGTGGCTTGGTAGTTCATAGAACCTGCGGGCGCTGCAACTTATAATTCAACTACATTAAAATGACTACTTTTTAATGGTTTACTTTATATTTTACAGTTAAATGTGCAATAAGAGGAACAAAAACGATACGGTATATAAAAAAGGGCACATGAAGGACTCGAACCAACGACCTCCTCACCCATTGCCTTTTTATGGGCGAGGCGCTCTACCCACTGAGCTAATGCACCGATACTGTTTGGATTGAAACAAGCGTTCCCTTGAGTAGAGATACAACAATTGGCCATGCCTTTGTTTGTGTAAACTTAAAAATATTTTTAAGAAATAATATCGAAAACTTGAAGAAGGGTCACAACCCATAGGAAATTTACTCAGGCCCGACACAAAAGGAACGCATCGCTCAGTTTTTTTTTGTAATATTAAATATAACAGAAATAAATTAACACTATGCTGAATATCAGTGGCTAACATCTACATATCTATACAGGTTGAATTTTCCAAGTAAATCTTAAACTATGAGGAATAGCGAAATATGCTCAAAGGAGTCTCGAGCACGATGTTGATGAAAAGTAAAACTGCATCATTAGATTTTTGAAAAATCTATGATTTTGGAAAAATAACACACTGTATTATTACACCATTCGATAGTGTCGCTAATAAGGATCAAATTCTGGGAAATAATGACATACGGAAAAATAAAGGAAAGAGTTCATTTTTGATAAAAAACATAATAGTATGCAAACAGTTAATAGGTAATCAACAAAACGTAGAACAAAATCACTATTGGCGCCAACTCACTTTTGAATAAAAACTTGAATTAATATTGCTATGAACAAACTCGGTGTTTTTAGTACCTAGCTACCAAAAATATTCCACTATAAATCCAGCGTCTTAATAATACCCTAATAACTAATCTTCAATGAATCAACGATTAAGACGATTTTAATGAACCCTAACTCTATAGTTTTATTAGAAGTATAAAAATTCACAAATACAAAAATTACCAGGTCATCTGGATAACTCCGTAATTATTGTATCGACATTGAGTTACATACAATTACGAATTTTGTAGGTAATTACGTTTTTTTTATAAGTCGCCTGAACAAACACATAAGGCAATATTTTCGTGTTAGCGATGGATTTAGAATATAAAAAATATATATTTTAGCTATATCTAAAATAACAAAAACTGAGATATGTCTCTTTCGTGTCGGCCCTGGGTCACAAATGACCGTTCTTCTTTGCTTCGAGTCGCGTAGCCCCCGTAGCCGTAGCAGTGCTACGCCGTAGCAGTACTACGCCGTAGCATCTGCACGCATTAAAACATAGTATAGTATGTGTGTGTTTCACATGAAGATAATAAATTATTAAAATAACACACACATTACAAAAACCCATTTAAATCTCCGTTCAAAATATTTATAGAGAGAGAAGGGCCTGCGAGGAATTTGAAAAATAGGTATTTGGAATAAAGACGCAATACATCTGAAGCAAGTGGCAGACTATGGGTAAATCGACGCCCATCTTAACGAGGCAGTCGGATTCCCTGATCAGGAGTCGTACTGTGTGGTTAAGGTTTACCACGACGCAGCCACTGTCATCAATTCTCAGCGGCGTGTTGTTTAAGCTGTCGTCAACATCCCACAACTGTAAACAATGAAACTTTAAAATAAAAGCATTTATCGAAAGGCATATTACACAACAGACATTTTTCTAACTTATCAAAATCCATAGACATAAAAAACTGTTAGCTTAGAATGTATATAGGAATAAATAAATACTACGTCTACTACGCAGCAACGGCGTAGCGTTGTCACGGCTCGGCACGGTTTACTAAGTTACTGAGTAGAATTATTTTTTAATCACTCTTGCCTCGCGCGCACGTGCTTAAAATGTAATAAAGATCTAGGTGTCAGAAAATATTTATACTTTCTATAAAAATAATAAACTACCAGGGTGTGATAAGATCATTTTTGTTTTGTTTTTGGTAAGAATCTCAAAGCATCTTCAAGAACCTGTCTCCACTAACACTTTTCTGCTAAATAAAATTTAGGGGATGGATTGGAAAGTAGGTAATATTACATTTCGTACTTATTTTATCATACTATCTCATTCGTATTTCAGTCAGTCAGTTACTATAAATAGAGTTTACTATAAATAGAGCATAGCTATTCAAATATTACGCACGCACCATTTATCCCGAAAACTATTGTTTTAGCAACATCTCTTGTTTTTTATGCTACCCCTGCAACGACACGTATATGAATAGTGCGGATTCCACTACAAAACTATAACTCTTAGATAAATTCGCGTCAGCATTGCTTCTGAATAGTTATGACGTCTTAGTACTCCTGAAAGTTATGCCGCCTGCTGAAACCAGTGGTGCGTCCCACATTGTGACATTGTACACGGATATTTTTTACCAATTTATTGAGCAATGGGACGATTTAAAAAAACAACGCTGTTCCAAGTTATGTCCAAGTGGTCTAGATTAAATAAAAATAAACGTCAAGTAAACAATCTGTTTTTTATTATGACATGACATTAAATCACGCCTGTAATCCCCGATGGGTTTAAGCAGAGGTGGTGTACTAAAACCACCCCGGTAGTCACCATCTGAAGTAGATAGTAGGTGTCAACGTCATAGATGGGACTCTAGCGAAATGTGAGTGCACAAGCAGAGGTGTACTACTAGTACACTCACATTTCGCTAGAGTCCCATCTATGACGTTGCCTTCTACATTTTATTTTTTGCACGAAAGTTTGAGTAAGTAATTTTAATTTTCTACGAAAATAAGCAAAGGGTCGCGACGCATATTGATTTCAAATCTTTGATCTATTGCACGGTTTGTAGTCCAGATTTTGTGTTAACTAGCGACATAATTGACTGATGCAGTAGGACAAGTTGGAATTTGCAAGAAAATTTACTTAATATGAAATCGATCCACATTCATCATTCCATAATTTCAATATTTTACCCACTAGTTTTTATCGTCATGAAGTAAACTTAGTATTCAAAAGTTTACGAACATCGTTTTGTTTGTTATCGACAGCGTTGATTGTTGATAAAAATGACAAAGGTAACAATATTTACTCTCTCGCAGTTATGTTCTCCTAGTATATCACCTCGAAACGGTCAACCACCTGTTGGAGCTTGCGTACAAGTACTTTGGTGCGGGCTAGTTGTTGATACACCGTTTCAATACCATTACTGAGGAAGAAGATTTTATATAAAAAAAAAAACAGTTTTAATTATTATTTAATTCGTGAGTGAGAGAGTTTTTGCTTAGACGACTTACAATCTTACACAAGGAATAACAAGACTAATCACAAGTTACAAGGACAGAGAGTACTAAACTACCAATAACTTCATAAAAAGTTTATTTTAATACGTATATTAGAAACTTTATTTAAATAAATACATAGCCCATAGGAAATACAGCGACTACAAATTATTCAATATGTGTATTTCGAAAATCAGCGTTCTACGATGAATGTGTTACTTGCACTTAGAGCTACTTAACGCACGATTAGCTAAACCATCAAAAAGTTTAAAAGCCAACTTGCCACACAGCAGCACGTGAAACCATGCCCTGCATTGAATTACCCGTTACATCCTGCCGACTGAGACTACTAGGGAAGCAGGACGAACAGAAAGTTTACATTATGTTACAGTTTGCATGCAGTTCACCCATACGTAATCCTTATTGCGACTCACTAAGGCTCAGAGAATCAATTAACTCGGGAATTTGATTGCACTAGCATTTTGGCAATAATCTGTACCAAGCAATTTTATATGTGAGAAAGCTATTAAGTTTAAACTCATACCGGATGTATAAAGTACAGAATCCTTATTTTGCTATAGTGGTTATATTAATGAGGGCTATCATTTTTGAGCTCACAAGATGGCGCCACTGTTGCTAGGGTCATGTCAATAACGCAACTTAGTGTAAACTTCATAAACACTTTTGGAATTTTCTCCCTAAAATAAGCAAGCATGAATCATTTAAAAATCATTTTACCTCCAAGTACTAAGAAATAAGATCCAAAGTTGCTACTTAAAATCTTCAAGTCATAATTAATCAGGAATAGCTCAATCTAGACCACGTGGTAAAAAAGCACGCAACGCGTGAATTTTTTATGACATCTGACATTTCAGTGACCTAGCGCTACACTAGCGCCTCTAGCTGTGAATTCGAAAAATGTAGAAGATTTTGAAAAAAAAAACCATTTGCAGAATAAATATCGTACACAGTTATTGTACCCCGACAGACGTAGTCCCGTGTAAATCGAGTTTTCGAAAATATTAAGTTTAATTTTCCAAGTTTTTGGTTCTCTATAATTGTTCGGACGTCCAACATAAATGATTTAAAAACAAATACCATTTCAGTTAGCTTACACAATAAAAAAGATATCATAATTATCATTATTTAAAAAAGCTCAAGATAATCTAAAACAACCAAAGGCTGTACAAAAGCCCGTTTGGTTATCGATTATCGTCAAAAGCGCGGGAAACACCTGAATGAGGTCCGTAGAGAACCAGGAAGTATGGCAGAAGAAAAGGGAGGCTGTATCCAGCAATGGATAATGATCATCTACTGAAATAATTTTCATTATTTTGAAAAGATCTTTCGCAGCTGAATTTCAAAGTAATTAACCGTCTGGCAACTTTCTTCGGCTACTAGGCAAACATAACTCATTAGTATTATTGTGTTATACTGTATACCGGGCCGGTGTCCTCCACTCTACGTCCGTATTTTGCGTATGGGGGGATACCTACTACGGAATTTATTGACTAGACTCTTATTAATTTGCAATTTATTTATTACTAGCTTTTGTCCGCGGTTTCGCTCGCGTTAATTTAGAATTTGACAATCAATTCGGGTTGTACTTTGTTTGTTGTTTTTTTACGTTGTGTGGCTGAATGAATACTGTGTCCTGAGCAATGGCACGCCACAGTGACTATTATTTCATGGCAACAAAGCGCCGTGTGAAGTTCACAAAGACAATCCGGGCATAGTACTCTTTTTATACCCGGCCCAAGCACAAAATTCAATCTATACTTGATAAATAAGATTGAAGTGTTAAAATTACAGCTTTTTACTATATGCATAGAAAGCATACACGGTAATCATAACAAAAAAAAAAAACATTTATTTAAATTTGTTGCCTCTTTGCGCTTCCCATTTACCTAATCGTTCCCTATATTTATCACAACGTGAACTCCCTCCACTATGAGGGTACTCCGGAGCAACTGCACTATACTAGCAATGTGGGACATTGCTGGTGTAATTCCCACCCCTTGCGTTTCTATTTAGTAGTAGTTGTGCAATATACTTCCTAAAGCTACTGCAGCTGCTGTCCTGCTGCTGAGCAGAATATGAATATTCTCAATCACAGCGCGTTGTCTTGGTAACAGTATTCTTCTGTGATGTACGCTGCTAGACAATACTGTCTTAGAACTAACAGCATTTGTCGTCAATCCCCAAAAACTAACTTGCTAAGTTTTAATGATGGAAAGCAGTTTAACTAATGAATAATCAGAGTAATAATGGTTTACTATCTTTTTTTTTTTAATCGACCGTTTTGAATTGATATATTCATGTTAAGCATTTTTAGCAGAATGTGTTTCTTTTACAACGATAATAGAAGAGTAGAGAGAGGGTCGACAGAATAATTTATATTAGTATTTATTTGGTGTTTTGAGTTAAACTCATAGCGTCTAAGTATGATAAATCTTATAAAAAAACAACCACCTCAGAGCGTCTGATTTGACAAAAGAAATTGGAGTAAAGACAAAAGCGCTCAGGCCGGTTCGTATCGAATCGGAACTCATGCAATGTTATCTCAAATAATAAACTTGTGTGCAAAAACAAATAAGATAACCAGTCATTCAGTACGACCAATGTTCTTCGAATCAATTCCAGGATAGAGTACACTTTTACTGTTCTGCTAAAACCTTCACACATTAACAAAATTGATTGTTCGTGAAAAAGGGGCGGAGCCCTGAACGGTCGGATTGTTTTACTGGGCAGGAGGGAGCAACAACGTGGGTGTCCAGAAGTACTAGCACGTCATAAGCTTGTAGGAGCATTGTGAATATTGACACGCTTACGTTATGTATGTGGCAAACTGTGGAACTAACTTTACTCGTACTAGATTTGGTATCTTACCTAACAAGCAGCGCCACCATTACATGCACAAATGTTTGTTGGGTTTAAATTTCAGGCGCGAGGATGATCGAATCGTTTTGACGGACTGGATGAACTAATTGTGGTCATTCCACAATACAAGTATTGAGTGCAAAAGTATTTACATATAATATTATTTTAGCTATAGAAGTTGTAAAAAAATAACTGCTGATAAATAAATTTACTGCGCTAAAAATAATTTGGGCAATGGGCAGTGGGAGATTTATGATGAGATTAAAAGGTACCCATCGGAAGTGAATAATGACAATCGCGACTTCAGACTCAGTGAACGAAACTCTTGCCCTTTCTTTTAACTGGGGCCTCTTGCTGACCTTTGGGGCTTCAGGTTTGCTTCAGCAAATCTTTTCACTGTACTGACACTAATGTAGTCTCTTTAGGTCGGAAGAAGCTGTTGCTGGACTTCAATTGCAATGAGGTGACAAATTCTCATCACAGTGGAGACATAAAGCGGTTTTCTCGGGTACTAGTGCACCTGGGTCTCTCATTGCAAGCTCTCCTCGGATGGCTTCCAGTTTCCTTGTGTCCAACTGATATCTTATATCCTAAAATTCATATGTTTAATGAGGATATTTTAAAACTATAATAACGATGTTTTCAGTGGCGACAAGAACTGAGAGCGCTGCAGATTCTCCTTCATCCAAGACGCTGACGAAATCAGCTAGCTGCGTCACTGTGGTAAGTTTAGTTTAATAGAAAGGCACAAGGACGTGCGATTCGTGCCGCGCCTTAGTATTGTAGCCCAGTCAAATTACGGGTTTCAACTCGGAATGAGAGATAATAAGCTGTAAACTCGTATACACTGTAATTTTGGTGTTCTAAAAGTTGCTTAAATCTCGTGTCTGCGTCGTAAGTTATAACGACGCAGACACGAGATTTTATGAGACTTTTGAGGCAACTTTTAGAACACTAAAATGAAGGTGTAAACGAGTTTACAGCTTATTATCTCCCATTCCGAGGTTGACCCCTAACCTAACATCCGTCATTTTATTTTATTTTCAAAATAGCAGCCACGTCTAAAACCCATTTATAAATAAAATGTGCTGTCTCATACCTACAACACCTACTTGACCCAAATCTATCGGACTGCTGAATATTATTTAAACTTAAATCACAAATTTAATGACAGCTGTGATTTTTAAATGAATGTTAATGAAGTGGTTTATGTGCAGACAATTTCTCGTGAGATAGATGACAGACTGTAGAGATAGAATTATTTAGTGCAGGCAAATCTTGTACATTGAGATGTGGGCAAATATCGTCACTCGCAAGCGTGGCCAGAAATTGCACAAAACAGAGAAGTGTGGAGGGAGAATGGGGAGGTCGTTGTCCAGCAGTGGGAATCAAAATTGGCTATGAAAAAAAAATTATAAACGTACGCTTAACCAATAATTAATTAGCCCCACTTCTTGTATTTGTCATGTTATTACGTATGCTGAATGTATTGTATAGTTCTTAATAATAAACCGTTTTAAATTATTGATAGTGTCGTAGTAATCTAGTGGCAAAACAACCTAAACTTCGTCTAGTTACAGGAATTTATACTTCGACGGAGTTGAACTATACGGCATTAATATAATACTTTTTGTCCATATTTTCTTCCAGACCATTTAAGTTAACGCTCTTTATATGAAAATACATACACGTCATTCTTGTTGAAACAAATGTTTGAAAATAAAGTCATATTTTCCAGTTACATACCAGACGAAGTGGTGCTGTTATGGAGTCAAGATGCTGATTACTTCTGAAAAATGTTCACAAGGAAACAATATAAGTAAGTACCGATGTTTACTCGATGGTCTAGGGGTCAGTGCAGACTAAACGATAACTTTTCGATTAAACTGCTGAGAAAACTCAAAAGGACCCGTGTTATTGGGCTGAGGAAAAGTATGCAATTTAAAAAAAAACTGTTTATAAATACGCGCGTGCTAAGTCGACAAACGCCCGCCAATACTGCTCTACCATCTCCTGAGATTAATGACATACATAAAATACTCAATTTGAAAACTCTCTACTTCTAAGGTACTAATATTATAATAATTAACTGAAATGATAAGGTTATTCAAAACCTCATAACATAAACTTCTTTAGCATACTTACGTAATTTATAAACCAAACAAAAATATTCAACTTCGAGAGCATCGCTGTAATCGAAAATATCGCCCAGAAGGCTGACAGCATTGCCAAATTGAATGACAGTGCTGATTTTAACCTTAACTTATTCATTTTAGTTGAACTTTCGCATTTTTTGTGAAACTGTCTAGGTCAATGTAAGACCCGTGACTCGAGTAGTGATTACTGCGCATGTCAAATGCGATGGTTGGTAGGCCTAACAAAGCAGCAGACAGATACATACCAGAACCACATAACTAACGAGCAACTTAACATCTGACACAACATGCACACCATCGCAGCAGTCTCTGTAAAGTGGTTTTCAAAGCGTGAGCTAGATGTTACTATGATCTAGTGACATCTAGCTTCGCCTTTTGAAAACCACTTTATGCTATATAAATTGCAACAGGATGTACATAGCGTTGTCCGATCAACCTCCAGGCAGGCTCTGCTAACCGAGTAGCAATACTCATAATACAAAGCAAATGTTCAATTTGGCGGTCTGTGCCATACACGGTGTCGGTAAAGAACACCGCAAATGAACTAAGGTTACCAGGGTGAAATAAGTTCTGAGGAGGTTGATCTGAAATCAATGGTGCCATCTACGTACGCAATGATACAATTCGAACGTTTCAATGTAAACTATCGTTCCAGTTTCAGCCTTCAACTCTTGTTCAGACCCTCTTAAAGTCGGGTTAGTCTCTGTAAAGGTTTAAAAGATGACGCTACTCGGTAATTGGCAAGATATAATTGTTCTTGAAACTACAATTTTCATAATTTACGATTTATCTTGTGGAAGCAGAACAATCAATTTATAAAATGAAAATCTAACTGTAAAAACTAACATTGTTAAAAATATGGGAATACCCATCAGGCTAAATTATTTGAAGAAAATATCTTTTATACTACACCTGCTTGGAAAGTACCTTGATACTTTATCAAATTTACGGTAGAAAGTACGTCATTGCATATCGAACAAATATGCGGGGAGAAAACGCATCTGAGCGGTAGAGAAAAGTGTATGAAAATCCATTTCTTACGTGGTTTTTCTTTTTTACTTTTGGGTAAGACTATGCGCCGGTAACCTAAATATCAAAACCCAAAAAGTTTTTACAGTGAGTTTTTATCTCCAAGTTCGCAAAATGACACTGGCCACTAGCTGTGTGTTGGATGGTGTCGGGCTGGCAGTGCGACCCTGCGGCGGCAGGATAAACAATTTGAAAAAAGAACATGTGAAAATTGCAGACGCCATTGGCGCAGATTTAGTTTTTTATTTTCCTCGTAGGTGTAGTATAAAGCACTATGTATCACTCGAGAGAAAGTGCGATTCCCGATCTCGGGTGTTTTAAAGCCGGCTCGGGCTTCAAACGACACCCTCGACGGTAATCGGTCACTTTCTCCTCTCGGTGAACAATGTACAATTTATCTATCAACATTGAACGCGTATACAAAGTCTTGTGTCTGTGCTGTTAACCGTTCTTCTCTCATGAGAAGACGATCCTGGCTGTAGGATCAAGTCATGTCTGTCATAAAATGCACTGTCACCAGAACCAACGGTGTGGCAAAATTTCAGCTCAATCTGATACCAACAAGAGGTCAAAATTGTCCTGGCAAATTAGCCGCAGCGCGTCCTTCTTGAAAGAAAGAAAGAAAATGTATTTATTAGCCCGCACAGGACGAAATAAAACAAAAATATGGTTACATTTACATTAAGTACAACAAAATTATAAAACTAGTAATAAAACTATAATAAAAATAAAACTCTTGCGACTGGAAAGGGACTACTTGGCCCAAGTAAAGATATTCCTGGACATGTTGTATTGTCGCCTCGTCTCCTTTTATTGTTTTAGTTGTTATATTTGTTTCATTGCACCTAACTTTGGTCTTCGATATATTTCATCTTCAGTCCAACCTCAAGTCTTGCATCACTTACTTGTTCAAGTATCCGCTCAAGTAACCCTAATAATCAAAAAACTTAAGCACGCACATGATAAAAATGAACTAGCAAAAGCAAAAAATAATCCAAAAGCTACTTGGAAGGCTATAAAATAAATAACCAAAACCTGTTCACAAAAACAGTCTCCAAAAGAGCTGCTTCAACTTGATACTGATCCAAAAAAGTCAGTTAATAATGTAAATAGTTTTTTCGTCAACATTGGACAATCTCTGGCCTCAAATATAATTCCTCCTACAAGACCTATACTCGGAAATGAGAAAAGAGTGCGCCCCCCTTGCTGTAATTCACTTGTAATATTACCAGTGGACGAAGCTCACGTGAAAAGACTCGTCGATAGCTTACGTAGCAAATGTGCCACTGGTTATGATAATATTCCAGCGAAGGTACTCCAATAGTCTAGCTCTACTCTGGCAGTGCCCATTACACATATTTGCAACCGAGCGATTGAAACTGGAATTTTTCCTGACACTTTTAAAAAAGCTAGTGAGTGCATCCCGTCTTTAAAGGTGGAGACAAGATTAGTGTCAATAACTACCGACCCATTTCCGTGTTGAGCTCTCTGTCGAAGATTCTTGAACGAATTCTGCTCAACAAGAATTTCAACAACAATTAATAAACCCGGCGGGTAAAACGGTAGACGGCTGCTACACAAACGCACGAAACTGCACGCTTCAAGAACTTGTGGGCAATAAGAACCGCATAAGTCGAAAAAAAATCACGCTATAACAAATGTTTGAAAAACCTTATTGTATAATGCCAGTTGGTGCCGTTCCAATCTCGTTCATTATTCAGGGGCAGGCGTTATCAAAGTTCTACTGCAGTTTAAATTCATTGTATTATTGAAATTCAAACCTTTGGGCTTAAGGACGTTCATATTAGTCCTATCACGAAACAAAAATCATGTAGCCAGCTTCCACACCTCCTGTGATCCTAGTATTTAAACTATGCAATATCGGAACAGACAGCTGATCTCGCACGTGGTACGAGGTTGCGATAAAATCAGCCCAAATAGGAAAATGACAATTATAAAATGGAATCCAGTTCTTTGTTCAGAGCTATTCTAAATGCTAGTTTCACCAGAAGGATTTTTATAGATAATGTCAAAATGTAATCTTTACTAATATTATAAAGAGGTAAAGTTTGTGAGGTTGTAAGGTTGTAGGGGGTAATCTCTAGATCGACAGAACCGATTTTGATTTTTTTTCACTAATACGAAGATACATTATCCCCGAGTGCCAGGCTATATTTACAACGTGCCCGTGGGATCATTTCCGACCAAAACATGAGCGAAGCCGCGGGCAACATTTAAGATAAACAAATCATTTAATTTTCTTCGGAGCATCATTAGGAATATCTGTTGGTCAAGTTCGGGTTTCGAACTAAGTGGTGTTGTTATATAAAACATTTTCAATTAAAGTTTCATGGCGATGCCATTTTCTTTCCTACTAGTTCTATCTACCTGGCTACCGATGTATCTATGTAGATAGGCGGTGTTGATCCCATGCCGCAATTGTAGTCTAGCAGTCACGGACTACTGTTCTTGATCCGCGATGGCAATCAGCGCAACTGTTACTTCTGCTTCCTTTTTCTTATTGAGAATAGATTTCCATACTAACATTTTTATTTTTATTCTTAGAAATGTCTGATCTGATTATATAGGATGCAATTGCAATAGTTCGAGTGAAAAAAACTGCGCTGTGCTGCGTATCTTAAATTCTCAAAACACAGTCTATGACAAAAATATACCTACTTGAAGTAGTGAAACCGACGGCACATTGAAATGGTATTATGCAACTACTAGTACGTTTTTCAAACTCTAAAAGGTACGTAATTTAACAATTAATCCAATAAATAGAATTTTCTCAAACATGCTTGGAAATTTGAGCATTATTTTGACAACCTTCTTCGAGATAAATCAGAATTAATTACTTAATTAACTTATCGAAGGTTTTATTTAAATTTCGAATTGGCTTGCAAATAGAAAGCGGTTTACTTAGTTGTAATTTCATCGCACTATTTGAGAAAAGTACTGTACAAGCCTTGGTCACAACTAGGCATTGATGAACTTACGTATGTATGCCTCGGCTTCGCCTCGCCTCACATTTATACGTTCGTCCATCAATATATTTCTAGAGATTTGAAGAGTGGAACGAGAAACTAAACTTTGATGTAATTGATTGCAAAAGAAGACGATCTTCGTCTTGTTTACTGACTACCAAATTCAATTTTCAGTTTGTTTCAGTTCCATTGCGTGCTGAATTTATCGGGATTGACCGCGTACCACGGCAGCACTGTGTATTGCGATATTGCATCTCGTTAATACTAGGGACACAGGAAGTAGATACTTAGTTGAGGTTCCACGTTGGAAAGTGCATAGAAGTCCTTATTACAAAGCTTGTAGCATCAAAATTGAACTTTAAACAAGAAAGCAAACTGCAATTGAAATCTGTTAACGCCTGCCCTCGTACAACGAATTCGTACAAACCGTACCAGCTGCGATTTCATACGGTCTTGAAACGATAATCGATTAAACGATTTTCTTTTTAAACATCAAGAATCAGTTTTTTTTTATTAGTGAAGAGAAACAGGAGAGTGTAATTGAATGTAATGATGAATAGGTAATTGTAAAGTAAGAGGTAAACAGTAACTGAATTAGCCAAACAAACCGTATAAACCCAACCCAACCAACCAACCCAACGAACCCAACCACCCAACCAACCCAACGAACTAGCTTCGTCGTCGTGACGTCACTGCTACGGCTGCTACGCGCTCGCAGCTGCTAACAAATAACGCAGGGTGGCGATTTTGTTACCTGCATCCTTCAAGTTGGTGAGTCTATCCATCTTATAAAAACCTTTCCAAAACAACACTGTCATAAAAAAAAAATTAAGCTTGTCATACATGTATCGAAACAGTCTGTTTACTGTTTTATAGGAAATTGTTATTTTTTTTCGCGAAGCTGTATGTGTTTTTTTTCTTTGGTGAACTACCTTAAAGGGAACCTTGGAGGATGCAGGGGGCTACATCGCCGCCACCCTTTATACAGGGTGAATTTTTCAAGTGGACGCTGGATGGCCAAATCTGAAACTGTGAGGAATATCAAAAAATGCTCAGAGGAGTCTCGAGCCAGATTTTGATGAAAACTAAAACTGCATTAATGGATTTTTGAAAAATCAATATTCTTGGCCAGGAAACGAACCTATTGGTTTTGAAAAAAAGCGATTTAGAATCAAATCAATACTTATTTGATCCTGAGTAGCGACACTATCGAATGGTGTAAAAATACAGTTTGATAATTTTGTCCTGGCCAGGGATATTGATTCCAATGATGCAGTTTTAGTTTTTATCAAAATCGGGCTCGAGACCCCTTTGAGCATTTTTTTCTATTCTTCATAGTTTTGGATTTGGCCACCACTCCCACTCCCATTTGGAAAATTCACGCTGTATATTTTAGTGCGAAAAGGTCACAAAGAAAGAAATAATAATTAATTTTAAATGAATATTATGGAAATTGTATAAGAAAGAACAAACGATACAAATGAAACTGAAATCCCTTTGAGGAAGTTTATTCATTCCATATAGAAGACTAAATATACATTAAAATTTATAAATTAAAATAACCTGAAGTAACTAACTTATAAATAAAATTAAAAAATGGCGTCAAAAAACTCCTCCTCAACGCAGTCAACTGGTAATGTACCCAATCCCTTTTGTACGAGATAATCACTGATAAACCATATACCTGTTAATTAAGATTCTAAGCATAATCTAATGTAATCAAATGCGATGAGTGACAGTGGCGTGCAGTGCTTCCCGAAGGCGGGCAGGCCAAGCAAAAACAAAAAAACTCGCAACATCACAGCGTCGCTCTACTTAGGATGACCCTCAAAGTAGTCACATCTATTGATATATTCACTAACCCTCCCAGGCCCCCGCATCTGTCTTCTAGTCTTCTTCATCGTCTTTTTAGTAAGCGTATGAGAAAACAACGCCATCTAGCTTAAATATAAGGAATTTCAATGGTATTCTGTCAATACAAGAACGAAGGATGTCGCTTCGTTACAAAAAAACCTAAAAAATAAAACAGAGGGCGCTGTAAACAAAAAAAAATAGTTTAGTTTTCGTTCCGTACCCAATTTTGAGCGTCTGACCGGAATATTTGAAAAACAAACATTGAAAATAAGCCTGTAAAAACCAAAGTTATAAATACAAGAACTCACCACATTAATCAAGGTTCAAATCACGATTTTCTGACAATGCAAACAGAAGAAAGATTCATTTGAAATACCGAGTACGAGATGATTTTTGGGTTAATTCTCGTAATTCGGGTACTTACAGATTTTCCTTTAGACACAACTTGAATCTTAACATCAAACAATCGTGAATACTTATTGTTTTTAACTTCTGACAAACACATTATCAGCGCAAACTTCACAACAGAACACCATTTCTAAGTAAATAAACAAATACAACAAATAATATTTACACTACTGTACGTTTCAAAACGAATTACAACCGTCAGATATTATAATAATCAAAACATTCAAGATCACGAAATAAATTTTGCTTGTCACATGAAACAAATATGGCTTCTAAGAAAAATACAATTGTTATTTTGTCAATGAAAAAAACACTACCAAATATAATTGCATCACCGCATACCGTTTTAGCTGGATAATACTTTGTGGGGCAGCCAATCAGTGGCCAGCTAGCCAGCTACACTCGCAGGAGTTTACGCCCCTATTTACTATGTGTGCCGTTCGTATTTCCGTGTATATACACGAAAATACTTATCAGTGTGCTTAAATTTATCAATGGAAATTAGGCCGGCTGGGGCCTTGCCTAGACGGCCGGGAGCGAGCGTCGTAATATTATTACCAGTTACGTCACACGGCCGCGACAAGTTGCTTTAAGTATTATAACAGGCGTTTTATTTTTTTATTTTTGATTAATATAGTTATAATAAATGCATTTGTTGCGTTGTTGGTAGGAATGGTAGGGTAGGCTAGGCCTAATTGCCTCTATGGACGGCACGCCCCTGATGAGTGAGACTATTTCCATGGAAGCTTTATAAACAAAAATCACTCACGTAAAACTTAACACAAAAGATTTTTCTCAAACATGCTTGGAAATTTGAGCATTATTTTGACAACAATTTGAAATTGAAATTGCGACCAGCGGCCGGCAAAAGTTATATGAAAATCCGTATCTGTCTGTATGTAATTTATTTGGCCGCTAAATATAGCGGCCAAATAAATTACATATAACATAGTAAACTCATACCTGTCGTGTTATTTAAAAATGGAACGATATTTTACTCTGAAACATGGCAACCAATTTATCAAATGTTTTAAGTATTTAAATTTGGAATTGGCTTGCAGATAGAAAGCGGTTTAATTAATTTTAATTTCCTCGCATTATTTGATAAAAGTACTATACAAGCCTTGGCCACAACTAGGCATTGATGGACTTACGTATGTGTGCCTCGGCTTTGCCTAGGCCCACATTTACACGTTCGTCCATCAA
The DNA here is from genome assembly GCA_947578425.1 of Eugnorisma glareosa. NCBI lineage: Eukaryota > Metazoa > Arthropoda > Insecta > Lepidoptera > Noctuidae > Eugnorisma > Eugnorisma glareosa. Next base: position 42,225,568 of record OX387957.1, read on the forward strand.
TGCCTCTGTTGGTGGCCGTTGCAGTAATGTACGATAGGAAAAATATATAGATATACACTTTATAATAAAAAAATATGATAACATGGTGAGAACTGATAGACGAGCACATTATACGCCAAAGTTTAAACAGAACGAAATATGAGAAAAAACGTCAATTTCATAGTTAAATACCTATTAATTACTTTTTCAAGCTGAACCACGATCTAACGAGACTTAAAAATGTACCCCTGATCACGGGCTATGTGAAAATGTTAAAATTTATTTTCAGTGTTCTCTAAATCATATCGCATCGATTTAGCTACCAAGTTCCCCTCTCCTTGGTTGGTAAAAAGTCTTTGGGCTCACCCTTCAACAAAGTTAAAGCCTTAGATTATGAGCATCTTCCTACAAAAAATCATTTGTTTTAATAAAATTTGAAATCGATAGCCATCAAGTTCGTCGACTTCTTAACGGTTATTGATCTAACAAAGTTAAGTATTGTTGTCTCTTTCCAACGTTTCATTCATAAAGTGAACTTACCACTACATGCAACTACTTCTCACACATGCACTGTAGCAAAGGGTAGTAGTGGTGATACACGAACCTCTCCATTATGCATGATTTCCTAGTTATCCACTCTATAAATAGTGATCGGGGGCGGTTCTTTGACGTCGATTCACGTGGAGTGCTCACTAATGCGCTTGCGCTAAAATACGAAAACGACCACCAACGTAAAGGAGACAGATACGCTTTCATACATTCTTGGGCCTGACCCGTATATAGATGAAAGTGGTGTCATTTATTTGCTTTTATATAAACAAACCATTACTGAAATTTCTACGGATTTTGGCAATCCGAGAGCGAGAGATTAGTAAAAGTGAGGATAGGCAACAAGTTGGCAGTAAACAGCTGATTTTTGAACTGCGATTGCTATTTTGTCTTAATAGACAGTTGTTTACTATATTAATTGTAGTATTTATTGTATTGTTTTGAGTGGGAGGATATTAGGAAACTTACAAATAGAATAAAAGGTGGAAGTGATGTTTAAAAAAATGCGTAAATAATAATTATCTATTAGTCATCTTAAATTATAATTAGGATATCATTCAAGAATTGTGCAGGTGGTACTATTCATCTTGGTACCCAAATTCCAACAAGCTTGGCAAACATAGTCACTGCTGTTCACCTGAAAGTTGGGAAAAGTTTTTAATAGAATAGTATGGAAAACAACATAGAAAATAGGAACAACTTCGCGCAGCTTCGAGCTCGGCATGCCATCACTTTCTAGACGCGTCAAAATATTGTGAGTGCTGCTGTGTTAGTGGGTTCAAACTTGTACATTCTGTCTAAAAGAATGTGAAATTTTAGTCTAATGTCTTCTGAACCGTCACAGCATATACAAATTTCAATCAAAACGTTACTACAATCTGTAATCTGTAAACCCCGTTTTACAGTACTGCAAGCATGTTTTGGCGCCCGAGTGCCGTCGCCGCGTCGCCAGGGTGGCGCTATTTAATTGATTTAAAGAATTTTGCCATTCAGTAGATTTCAACCCAGCAGCGTCGACATCTTGGGCGCGCTTCCGTTTATTCTGCGTGATAAGCGCAGACGCTGGACAGAAAGAAGCTAGTAATGTTATAATTTAAAGAAAATAAGAAATAAAAACATGTTTTTACTTCACAAAAATAATTATAATTATATTTTCATGAATACTCTTTGCTACTTTAAGTAAACAAAACAAAATCTCTTCAGTAGCGTGGTGCTTCTGTTGCCATGGAAACTGTACTCATGCCAGATGTACCAGCGCAACATCAATCCAAAAGAGTTATACTTAGTGATCTTTACAAGCTGGTAGACAATAAGGACTTATATTACTGCAATTTTCCTATTACGGGATTGAAACATAATTGGTAAAATGATGGTTTTATCATGTTTGTTAAGTACGTTTTAAATCAAACTAGCCTTGTATTAATAGTACTCTAGTCTAGTGGCAAAACAATGTGAGGTTAGTGAAGGTTCAGGAATGAAGTTCATCTGAGTTGAACGAATGGCTGGCGGTGTGAGGTGGTTGTTTGGTGTGCTATGCCACAAACAATTGCTTCTGTCTATCTTTGTCTAGACTAGTGCAGGCCACTTTAGTAAAAGCAAGAGTGAAAGGGATAGGGAAAGTTGCAGCTTTAGCAACTCAAATTACCTATCTATAGCAACGGTTATTGACCGATGACCGTTCGTGGGCGGCACATTACCAGCACTGCATACAGCTGTGAAGTAAATGCCAGCAACACTTATTTTTAACAATTTTTCTTGCAGTTATTACAATAAGGCCAATAAAAGGCACTTTTGATCGCTAAAAATAAATTTGTTAATGAGAATTCCAGAAACAGGCTAAAATAATAAAATTATGCGAAATATTTATGTGGATTTTTTTCCAGCAATATGGCAATAATTCATTTAAAGGTCAACGTCTTAGAACTAGCATTTGTGGCGTTTACAAGTAGGTCATCATTCTCCTGCCCTTGTTCCAATGTATTTGGGGTCGGCACAGCATGTCTTTTCCTTCTATACTCCTCCTTTATTCGTCATCTCATGTGTCAACTTTCCTAGGCATTTATCATATTTCAAACAGTACATCCATCGTTTCTTTGGTCTGTTCTAAGTTTTATAGCCATCCACATTCATACTCATAACATCCCTGATGTAATTTTCCTTATGACTTGATTTCCGTGTCGTTCACGGTAAACCTATGCATAAAACATTTGAATCACACCAATGTAATACAGGGAGTGGTTACTCATCAGCATAAGATGTATTGTTAATAATTTTTGTTGAAACCAAGTTTGGAATAAACAAAAAATCTAAAACTTTCCAGTTACATGCGAGACTATGCGGTGCTGTCATGGAAACAAGATATTGTTCACTGGGTCTTCAGAGATATCGTCACATGGATTCAAAATAAGTGAGTACCGATAATCGTCAGTGTCTTTCTCTATTGACAGAAAGTAACAATCACCTACTACATGACACACAAGCATTTAATTAAGACCAAAAATTAAATGGCCTATTGCACTATGAAATTGAAAATAATACGTAAGTTCTACCTTCCGGACAGGTCAATATACAGTTTAAGGAAGACTTGCTCACATTAGGGAATGGGGAATTTTATTTACCGCGAGATATGGTATATCTTACAAATACTTTTATTTCGATACCAAGTTTATTGGATTTAATTAAAATGGTAAATCCGGATAATTATTCAGAACATTATTGACTATGTCACTGTGTGACGCTGAAGTGTGACGCACGCTCACGTGTGCGTCACACTTGGCAAGAATCACATGATTAACTTTATTAACTTGCTAATTTGCGACAAAATAGCACTTTCCTTGAATCAATTAAGTGACATAGTCAATAATGTGATGATGATGATTTACCATTTATGTTGCGCATTACTCTTCTAGATTTTAAAATGTATTAACACCTCCTGAAATTCTACTACTCATCACACAGCAGTAGCCCGATAGAAAAATCAATAACATAACAATATCAAAAGTAAACTGCATTTACGTTAGAAAAAATCATCTGTGCTATAACTATATTAACCTATTCTGTTAGTTACTGGTCCAACTCGCTAAAATCAACGCAATTTTCTATTACCTACTGATATATTTTTATCTTCATTTTATAAACTTTTCCATTGAATACATAAACGTACCTATTGATACCTAACCTACTCGTAACATGAGACCCATCTTTTGTTAAAACTATATTATATATAGGTATATGTATATTTCCAGCCTAGGCTGGCATTGAAGTAAAAATCATTAAAGGATAGCGTGACAGATGACAAAAAAAATATGACGAAAATATTAAATCACTTTTAAGAAAATTTAAAAGAACGAGAAAGAAACTAAAAAAATTGTTGATACCAAATTCTGCTTCGACCTAACAAACTAACAAGCAAATGAACGATTTATAAATTAATCCATACTAATATTTTAGAGAGGTAAAGTTTGTGAGTTTGTGAGGTTTTAGGGGGTAATAGAAGCTACACTATCCCCGAGTGCCATAGGCTATATTTAAAACGTGCCTGTGGGATAATTTCCGACCAAAACGTTAGCGAAGTAGCGGGAAACTGCTAGTGTTCTATGGAAAGCCTATATTATATTTAAAAAATCATATTTTTTTTTTTTTGTACTGTATACGATTTACGAGAGAGAACACGAGGTTCTGTAGTAAAGTACAAAACCTCATTTGATCTCTCAGTGTGACAGTGAGAGATAAAAATATTGTCCCATATTATATTTTAAACATTGCATTTTAAGATCCCTTGTGAAGGTAAGAACATTTTCAAACCATTTACGAAGCATGCTATTGATATCAGTCTTTCGTTTTTTTTTGTGAAACTGCCTAGGTTAATGTGAGTCAATAACCCGTGGCTCGAGTAGCCATTACTGCGCATGTCACGTGCGATTGTAAATAGGCCTAACAGAGTAGCAGACAGATATCTACTAGGACTACATAACTAACAAGCAACTCGAAATCTGTCACACTGATCCACATTCTTCTATAGAGGTTACGGCCATGAGCTTGATATGTTTCATAGCCCCGGAGTTTAGATCAATAATTTTAAGTAAAGACTGTCATGAAGTTCATAATAAGCTGAATAAAATACAAACAGACCCCGAATAGAATAAAATAACTGACCTAAAACAGACACCGACCCTCCACCGTACGCTTCACCAAATAAACAGTGTGTTTGGTTGTATCCCAGGGTGTTTAGATTCTGCCAGGGTTGCGGGACTGTTCGAAAGAGATACCGCGGCCCTGGAACGGAAAGGGCAAAAAAAGGAACATGGGTTTTAGTCAGTAAAAGTCTGACATCCCTCCCTGCTCAGCCCAGAGCGGGAGGAGTTATTTGATGATTTCCCATCCGAAAAAAAAAGGTGTTTAGATTAATAGCCAAAGAACAATAAACTAACTAACGACATCATCATTTCCATAACTCTTAAGCAACTCACTTGAACTAAGACTGGGTTCAATGATTAGTTTATTTCTCTAGCCCACGTTTGCCGATAAACGGAGTTTACAGATTGGCCGGTCAAAGGGGTACTTACGTTTCATTGGTTTCTTCCATTGATGGGGTTCACCATGATAACTGAACTCACCCCTAAATTTAAACACTCACAACCCACATACCACACACACATAACCACCAACATACACACACTATCACGGAAATGTCTTTAAACTAGTTTTCGAAACGTGAAGCTAGATGTCATTACGGTAATATTATCATAGTGACATCTAGCTTCAGTGCTAACTATGACAACAGTGGAAACGGCTCCTAGTAGATTCTACTACCCTAGTACCAAAGCTCAAATTCAATGCAAAAGTTAAAAATGTGGCTATCGTGTGTGGCACATGTCGCGGTATCATTGAAACTGCACCGAAGTTACCAGGATAACATGAGTTCTGAGGAGGTCGATCTGAGATCAAAAATTTTAAATAGACCCATCTAGCTGCGCAATGATACACTACTACTACAGTTGCAGCCTTAAACTCTCCCAATTCCTCTTTATACTGGCTCTTAAAGTTTATGTAAAGGATTTAAAGATGACGCTATCCGGGAAATGCAAGTGGGATAGGTTAAAGTAGGTAATGGGCGTGAGCTCTGAATAAAACCATGTATGTGCCAAAACTATTGACATGTTTTCTTGAAGAATTTTTATTGTGTCTAAGAATGGTATGTCAAGTTGTATGGTTTATCCTCTATATTATAACGTAAAATCTTAAGCGTTACCCTTTGACATTGAAAAAAGCAAAATTCGCATCATTATGCGTGCATTCCTTTTTATAAAAAAAAACTAGCTTTTGCCCGGGGCTTCGCTCGCGGTTTGACAGAAATTATCCCACGGGCACGTTGTAAATATAACCTATGGCAGTCGGGAATAATGTAGCTTCCTATTAGTGAAAGAATTTTCAAAATCCGTCGATCCAGAGATTACCCCCTACAATCTCACAAACTCACAAAATTCAGTCTTTATAATATTAATATAGATTAGACCATATGGTAAAAACTTTATTCCGAAATAATTAATCCCTATTAAAATTGAACCTCATGTTCTCTCTTGTAAATCGTATACAGTACAAAAAAAAACTAAATAGGTATATTTATTATCACCTTTTTTTCAAGATAGTTACTATTGTGATTTTTTTTTCATAGAAATGCTGCCCAGTCCCATTTCGCAAGTGCGATTTAGCGAGAGTGCGTTAAAAAAAGACTGAAGCAATATCGAACACGTCTCCGACATCAATAATCCTGAGGCATTGCGTGTCAGTGTGTCAATTAAACGCCCTCGACAGTTTTGTAGTCCTGGTAGATATATGTCTGTTAGTTTAGAGGGGAAACTCCAGCTCGAACATGCGCAGTTATGACTAAGGGGGTCACGGGTCATTGACCGACACTGGCCTCGACCTCCAACATTGAACTGCAAGTCACGAGTTCAGGATGTCACCCAACGCACAATTAGGTGCCCCTGTAACTACGAGTATTTGAGGTAATATCGAATTAATTCAAATTTGCTTACAAACGAGCCAGTTCTATTAAGAAAAGTTAGCTAAACCGCTAAAAGAGCTAACCTAGAAAAAGGAGTTCCATAACTCTGACACTAAAGAAACTTTACTCGGTGCCAGTATTTCAGACGACACTATTTCGGCGCACTCGCAAGTTGGTCACGGTAACACTTACTAAAAATTACATAACAGAAGGATCTTATACTAAGACATTTGGCAGTTGTAATTACGTTTATTTTGAGTTTTATCCATTTTTAGGGTTCCGTACAAAAAATGAAAAAATCGGAACCCTTATAGGATCACTCGTCTGTCTGTCTGTCCGTCCGTCTTCACAGCCAATTTGCTCCGAATCTACTGGACCAAATCAGGTGAAATTTGGTAGGATGGTGTCAGTGGCGTGCAGTGCTTCCCGAAGGCGGGCAGGCCAAGCAAAAAAAAAAAAACTCGCAACATCACAGCGTCGCTCTACTTAGGATGACCCTCAAAGTAGTCACATCTATTGATATATTCACTAACCCTCCCAGGCCCCCGCATCTGTCTTCTAGTCTTCTTCATCGTCTTTTTAGTAAGCGTATGAGAAACAACGCCATCTAGCTTAAATATAAGGAATTTCAATGGTATTCTGTCAATACAAGAACGAAGGATGTCGCTTCGTTACAAAAAAACCTAAAAAATAAAACAAAGGGCGCTGTAAACAAAAAAAAATAGTTTAGTTTTCGTTCCGTACCCAATTTTGAGCGTCTGACCGGAATATTTGAAAAACAAACATTGAAAATAAGCCTGTAAAAACCAAAGTTATAAATACAAGAACTCACCACATTAATCAAGGTTCAAATCACGATTTTCTGACAATGCAAACAGAAGAAAGATTCATTTGAAATACCGAGTACGAGATGAATTTTGGGTTAATTCTCGTAATTCGGGTATCTACACATTTTCCTTTAGACACAACTTGAATCTTAACATCAAACAATCGTGAATACTTATTGTTTTTAACTTCTGACAAACACATTATCAGCGCAAACTTCACAACAGAACACCATTTTTAAGTAAATAAACAAATACAACAAATAATATTTACACTACTGTACGTTTCAAAACGAATTACAACCGTCAGATATTATAATAATCAAAACATTTAAGATCACGAAATAAATTTTGCTTGTCACATGAAACAAATATAGCTTCTAAGAAAAATACAATTGTTATTTTGTCAATGAAAAAAACACTACCAAATATAATTGCATCACCGCATACCGTTTTAGCCGGATAATACTTTGTGGGGCAGCCAATCAGTGGCCAGCTAGCCAGCTACACTCGCAGGAGTTAACGCCCCTATTTACTATGTGTGCCGTTCGTATTTCCGTGTATATACACGAAAATACTTATCAGTGTGCTTAAATTTATCAATGGAAATTAGGCCGGCTGGGGCCTTGCCTAGACGGCCGGGAGCGAGCGTCGTAATATTATTACCAGTTACGTCACACGACCGCGACAAGTTGCTTTAAGTAACACTTACTACACTTTTAAGTAACACAGTAACTATTATAACAGGCGTTTTATTTTTTTTATTTTTGATTAATATAGTTATAATAAATGCATTTGTTGCGTTGTTGGTAGGAATGGTAGGGTAGGCTAGGCCTAATTGCCTCTATGGACGGCACGCCCCTGGATGGTGTAATCCTATGATCCAAACACAGATGTGAAAAGTATATATATATTTTTTAAATAAGTGTGTTTTACGTGGGACAAATTAGGAAAAAAAATATTATCAAACCTTACTGTGTGTGTCCCATATCAAATGAAAGGGCTCGTTATGAGTATCTCAAATAAAGGTTTTTTTTTTTTTATTATTGTAATATAAATAGTTTTGATTTTATTCATGAAAGAAGACGAAAATTGACCACCCCCCCTGATCTCCGAAACTATTGAGCCTAAAATTTTGAAAAAAATACAAAAATAGTTCGTTGCTTGTAGATTACAGGAAAGCCCATAAGAATTCTATCAATTGAAATTCAAGTTTTTATTGTAACACATACTATAATAGGGGCTATCGAGTGCGAATTCACCGCTAGAGGCGCTAGTGTAGCGCGAGGGCACCGAAATGTCAGACGTCATAGAAAAATGAAACCCATTTTAAACAGTTGTGTGATATTTACTGTTAAAATCGCAGATATTACTTGGTTTTAATAGTTTGTTCAGAAATAATACGAAATAAACTATTTTTGCGGGGATTTAATCAATACAGTGCTTGCGTAAATATTTGATCCCGACTACGGAACCCTTTTCTGTATGGGGTGTGGACTTGACCGATTTTTTGACTTATTATGTATTTGTCTGTCATTTTGTCAGTCGATGACCACAGTTGTCAGCTGTAAGATAATCATGGAACTAAAATAATTTAAAGGAACTCTAATCGAAATGTTCAATCGATTAATTACTTCCCGTAACTCGATTATCATATTCTGAAATTTTACTGATTTATTCACTCTCGATTAATATACATTTAATCGATTGAGAAAAACATAACGATTTTTCAACTAGGCTATGCTAGACCTATGCAGGAATTCCCCTTTCTCTGTTCCCACAGTGAACGCTATCATTGATGTTATATAATATTTGTTGTATTAGTGTGTAGTTTTTATACCCATTAGTCTAGTGGTCGTAAGCATGACTGCTGAGCGTGTCGTTTTCATTTTATGCAAGTGACTCTCAGTATGAGCTTGGATTCTAGATTTAAGCTCGGTTCATGGCAACAGACAAGCCAAGTCAGAGGCATATGGGTGGCATAAAAACTCTCTCGTTAGGCACAAACCACAAGAAAGAGAAAGATTGGCAATAGGCTCATCTCATCCTACACACTCCCTCTACCCAATCCTTCTGTATATTTAACGATGCTAGAATAAAACCATTTCACAATGTATGAATAATTAAATCTATAGTTAACCCAACTAGTGACTATCTACTCTTCCGGACTTTTTCTTTCGAGCCCTGAGTTTTTCTTTCGAGTCCATTGCCACGAGCCACTAAAAAAAATGTAAATCGGTTCATTATACCAAGTACAAAATTAACTAGGTTACTGAAAATATCACTCAGTCAGTGAAACAATTATTTTCGATTTTCGTTAGAATGCGAATAGATTGACCAGAATTAAAACTTTCTACATACTGTCTAGAGGAGTGCTGATAAGCCAAGATTAATTTATTATTAGAAATTTATTCGGGACCTATAAAACAACAGATACGATAGGTATTGCTAACTTGGGATTCTATTGATTGGTGAGAGCAGGCAAAGCTGCCATCTGCCTAGTATCACTACCACTTCTGCGGTAAAAATTCTAGAATTAAAGTTTGCCAAAGTTATGTCTAGAAACTGCCAGTAAATAGGTACTTACATTTCACTAGTCCAGTCAGGCGAGCCTACGCAATAATTACGGCGAGCCTATTGACTGATGAGCCGCTGGCTGTGGTATATCTGATGTTTATTTTATATAAGTTGGTAGTTATGTTTCGTGAGTTGGTTGCTAGCCATTACACGAGTTTGTGATTTGCGTAGTTACTTTGTTATAATCCCTGAAATACAGAACATTTGGCGACGATTCGTAATTCACGTGTGTTATTAGTGACTTGTTCATAATTATTTGTGTTTATCAATGACAAGTGAAAACGGCAAATCAAATATGATGGTATTCGGTGGCAACCTCTCATTTGATTACCGGCCGCAAGAGTGGAGCATTTTTAGGCGTCGTTTTATTCAGTACTGTACGGCGAACGACATTGGAGACGACACCGATAAGTCTGGAATGAGAAGACTAGCTCTTTTGCTCACTGCGTTGGTGGAAGATACCTACCGCGTCGCAAGAGATTTGGTTTTTCCCGAAGATCTGGATAGCGTCGAGTACAAGGCCCGCCAACACCACCAATATTCTGTCCAATAATACCTCTATTTTTCTAAAATATTCTTGCATTTTCACGAAATATCCTGATTTTTCCTTTTTTAGTGCTGGTTTCTTCAAAACTTTGTATTCTGCCAGTTAGTACGTTGACCTCATGATGTCTCACCCCGACACGGATGGCAACGTGCCAAAAGTTGGAATACTGAGACTACGTTTGCAGTGCACTGACCACCCGCCCGGCTACCAGGCTAACATTATTCAAAAGAGCTAGATCCTGTGAAAGAAGAAAAATAATACCTACACCTTGTATGATACGGCGGTAGGTTATCCAACCGATCTATAAATTTGTGATATATCTGCCTTAGTAATTTTGGACACAGGATTTAAAGAATTTTGCCATTCAGTAGATTTCAACTCAGCAGCGTCGACATCTTGGGCGCGCTTCCGTTAATTCTGCGTGATCAGCGCAGACGATGGACAGAAGGAAGCTAGTAACATTAGAATTTAAAGAAAATAGGAAAAACAAAACATTTTTACACTTCACAAAAATAAATTCTTTGCTACTTTAAGTTAACAAAACAAAATCTCTTCAGTAGCGTGGTGCTTCTGTTGCCATGGAAACTGTACTCATGCCAGATGTACCAGCGCAACATCAATCCGAAAGAGTTATACTTGGTGACCTTTACAAGCTGGTAGACAATAAGGATAGACAATAGGGACTTTTATTACTGCAAAAAATCAATATTGGAAACTACATAAACAAAACAATATTTTATAGATTCGTACCTGTTTTGTAATAGTATCATAACTTTTGGCTAATCGTCCTCTTTTCTCAATCAATCTTAAACTTAATGCTATAACGATAAAGTTTAAATCTATTAAAGAAATTTGAGAGATTGTAGTAGCTTGATGTGCTGGCGTATGGATGTGTGCTAACTTTTTCACCGCGAGTGACACCGCGGGCACAGCTAGTAGTATCATAAAGTTTTAGGCCATGACCTAGTCACTAGGTATTAAAAACTAGTTGAATAAAAATGTAATATCAAATTAACTTTATTTTTGCTCAGAAGCAATGTGTCTACGAAGTCTGTGACGGTTGCCGTAGCTGCGTAGACAAAGTAGTGTAACCGCCTGGTTAAGCGTCACGTATTCGCCGTAATGAAAAAAGTTTTCAATGCAGTTTATTTTTAAATAATGTGAATATTTAAATAGCTTACAGGTAAACTGTATTCATTTAAAGATTCGAGAGGGTCAACATTTCAGGCGTAAAAAGACTAAACATTATACAGAGTAAAACAGACTAAATAGTACACAGATAAAAAAAATATATGGATGACTCAGCTCGAACAGGAAATCGACACATGTTTAAAGTTAACCTGCAGTTTTCCTGCACGTAGACCTTATTGTAACCCAATAGTCTGAATTAAAATCAATACTGTAGGAAAATCACACTAGAATTTAAGCAAGCCTTCTAATATACCGATATATCTAATATATATCTAATATACCCAATCTATATATCTAATCTATATATCTAATATACCCTGTACCAAGCATTCTAATATGTATAACGAGACATCAACGCGATATAAAATCAGGTTGAGAAAGAAGCCTTTTAGCTTCAAACTTTTTACCTTTTAGTGTTTACTTGAAGAAGAGGCAAGTATACGGATACGTACGTATCGATACGTATACGCTCTGCCGGCGTGGTTAAAAAAACAGACAAAAAAATAAAATGGCCAAACTACTGGTAAATAAAAAAAAAGACTTTTTAAACTCGAAAATGGGATTAATTAATATTTAGGTAGAATTGAATGATTTCCAGTAGTTTGAATTATTCCTGACGAAAATGGCTTTCTGATGTATGTCGGTGTAAGTGCAGTAAGCAATGACTATGTAGGTAGTAATTTGTAAAATAATGTATATAAGGCGGAAGTAGCGCTTCAAGAGAGATAAAAACGACCGAAGAGATTGTCTTTACTTGAAGCCTATGCAGCTTTTAGTTTGCTTAGCGGTAGATGTATTAAGATTATTATAAAATTAAATATTTATATGCAGCATATCAATAAACCAGGATGGCATAGGTCTGACGGAATATTTGGATGTTAAACAAAGGCAAAACTATCTATCATCCCTGTCGCACTTACAGAAATTCAGTGCTACTAAGGACCTGCGCTACGCAGCATGTGGCAGTGGTTGGCTGGGAGCCAACCTAACTCTTTGGTTGATCCCAATCACCCACCGATATGCGAGGTATGTTTCAGGTAGCCTCATACCTGAACCTTGTACTTATATCAAATAGTATGAACATTTAAAAATAAATAGGTTGTTTCCGATTAACTGAACTATTACGTAACTACTGAACTAACTGTTACGTGCTTGCCTCTGTAGAAACTACTGAAAATAAATACGATAAAAGGGTCTGAACGCAAAATACGCGCTTAGATGTGGAGTGGCGGACACCAGCCCGCTATACAATAAAATACAAAGTTCTGGATGTATGCTCTTTCAAGCATTCTGAATGCCTTAGGAAGTAGCCAAGAAATTGGTAACAAAAAATCTGGACTAATGAAAATTACTTGTTCAGAATGGGGGGGATGTGGGTTCACTACCAGACAAAAACTTGTGAAATCTAAATCGATAGCGCACTTTATCTCACCACAAAAAGATTAAGCGTAATTTTAATGTAATGATTTAATGAACGCATGTTGAACTAGGTAGTTCGTTTTATTTTATTTTATCTATTCCAACCTAATGTAAATATGCTGTCGAAGACATGCATTTGATTTATATAGTAAATAAGTCAAGAGTGCTCCTTTGTTAATCTGCTAATACGTTCCACCGGTGGCATTATTTATTAATTTCTGATTTCCACGCGTGCAAAACGAAGCTAGTTAATTTATCCAAAGCTTACCTAAAAATAAATTCATAAAAATACCATAGTGCAAGTTCAGGGATTTCTGCTGAAGATTTCATAATCATAAAAAGAAAAATCACTTTGTTCTTATTCTCAATACTAGTTCTGACTCTGTTGTTTGTTTTGTGCATGGACATTTCTACGTATTAATTATAATCACTATGAAGAGCAACTGCGAAAAGTGCCACCATGATCACCTCAAACAGACTGCAATCAAAGTGTACCTGCTTCTTTGCTCATTAGTTGGTACTGAAAGTGCTGAGATTGCAAGGTAGGGGGTTCCATTAACAGATTTTCACTAAGGCAAAGAGCCTCTGGTAAAAATGGCAAAACCATAGCTTTTAACCACTGCCAATCTCTTCGAGGAAAAGGCGTGATGTGAATAAACTATTTCATAACTAACATACCTCATAATCTCTGTCCTCCTAGTCACAGCCACTATAAATAGAATTCACCGCCAGACGACAACAAACATACCGAAAGATATACCATAAATATATTGTCAATGCACCGTCTCGGTTCTGCAAGACTGGTGTTTCGGGGCTGGGATTATCGATCAGCCCACGTATTCACAAACGCTTCGATTCGACAAGTCGTGTGTCTATCTTTTTTTGGCATTAGAAAGATTTTGATGTTAAGAAATAATTTAGTCAAAATTGATTATTTTGTAAAACATAAGACAGCTAAATAGTGTCTAATAAGTACAAAAACTTCTTCTTAAAACAACCATAATTGCAAAAACTTAAGAAAAAGGTTAAATTTTATGTTTTTTCATTATTTTAAATTCATGTCTTTGATTGAAGACACCCGCAGCGAAGAATCTTCAAAACATTATGTTCTAATTTCAATTTTTGTTAGCTCTTCGCGACTAAAGGCCACAAGTAAAAGAAAAATCATCGTAAACAATTTAAATTAGAACTGAGAAGATAGTTGGCGCCAATAGTGATTTTGTTCGACGTGTCGTTCATTACTACTAACTTTATGTATTTCATCAAAATTGAACTCTTTCCTTTAGTTTGATGTATGTCATTATTGCTCAGAATTTGAAATAATATCACAAATCTGTATTTATTTAATATCTATTCCGCTTTCCTCGTCGAAAGTGAAACCGCAGCAGTTGCTGTCGCATCTTAATATTTCATGTCCGCTTGGTAACCGATTCTATTAATAGCAATCGCGTGACATAATACATGTTATAGGAAAAACATCCTGGTTGAATTCTGCTGCTTTGGTGTCTGACTTCAAAAGTATTATTGATCCTGTTCTGATGCATTTAGACTACGTCTAAAGTGTGGTATTTAAGACTAATAAACTTCTTTTTTAAGCTATACATTGATTGGTATCACAGAATTGTTGAAACAGGTGTTCGTTTGTCGTCGTAGAAACTCCAATATTTAATTTATTGTTTCTTTCTTAAAAAATACTGTATTGCAACTCCCAATTATTTCGAAAAAGAGAAATTTTTTGGTACTCAAAAACTTAGGAATTGCTTCAGTCACACAATATTTCTTAATTAATTACCGTACCCTTTAATATCCGTGTTATATACTGGTAACAAAAATGCCAGTCTCCAGGAACAGTTATATTAAACCATGTGCCACCAACTTTATAATTTTTGGAAAGAAATAGCTCATGCATTATCACGATTGTAATACTAAAACAAGTTAGAACATCAAAAAAGGGCACATGTGGGACTCGAACCCACGACCTTCCCGTTCGGAGAACGCGATGCTCTATACCTTCAGCTGAGCTAATGTGCCACTACAAGGTGCTTCCAAATTCAGGTCCTGTATCGTCCTTTTAGTGCATTCAGCGACAGTGGCGCCCGCCGCCCTTCAAACTAACGGTTTCAACTGCGGTCAGACACGGAACTTCTGTACGCATAAACCCTTTCGAAGGTCAGGGATACATTACATTTCAGATAGATGGCATTGATTTCAGCTTCACTTTTGTATTTTCAGTAATGTTAAAGTTTTTTGTCTCCTTTAACTTCCGGAAAGACGAACATAGCTATGGTAATATATGTAAGTATCTCATTACTTTATGACTGATGTTTTGTAAAAGTTAGGCAGCAGACTGCAATGCATGATTTACTTTGGCTAATACATTTTTAAATAATCGTGTTATTACAATTTTATATTTCCTTTCTTTTGTATGATGGTACGACTTATTAAATTTTCTCAGCCCAGTATGTGGTCACGTTAATAGCGGCATCTGTGGCGTTTTTTAGTTCCTCATAAAGTGCAATTATCGGGACACTTCGGACACTTCAATAAATGGGCCACTGTCTGGTCGGGAGCACCGCATTCGCGCTGTGTGTCGGATGGATCTTTAATAACCCTTTTTATCAATTTTTTTTTACCCTACCTTCTAGGGTACGCATAAACCACTGCAGATCATATCAAATGATTCTGGGGTTTAACGACATCGGGAAGTGGTGATAGTCATTAACAGACAGAAAAACTGCTCGTAACAGCTGCAATCGCTTGTATAAATCTATGTTTTACAGAATTCTGTAACATTTATCAGATGTGTATTTACAGTACAACCACCATTTTCCCAGTTATGTTTAAGTTTCATATTATTATGGGCCCATTACCATGACATTTCGTTTTTAATAATGTGAAATAAGAATTTGTCTAAGATACGACGGTTAAAAATTGTAAATAAAACTTGTATAAGAGAAAATACAAGCACTTCTTGAAAAACTTAAACCTAAAAGTCACCGATTTCCGAAGCTGAACTTATTTTAAATGTTATCGTGCCAAGTTCTTATTTATATATCACGGTCCTCTAAAAAATACTGTCGTAAAACAAAAATACTAGATTTTTAGCAATACCCGACCGAACTTCAATTATCCGTGCTCTATACTAAATGGATAAAAACCGTGAACATAAGTGTACTGAGAAAACAAGTCAACCAACGGAACTAGCGAAAGTCAACGCAAAGCATCGGTTAGGACACAAAAAGCTTAAAATGCTATTTCTATGTTACGACAGCTTTTTGAGAACATGCGATATGATGCAACAGCCGCGACGTTTAAAAACATTCATGAAAACCTAGTCCTGCAAATATTGTTAGGTCTAGATGGATCAATACTGTCTCCCCGAGCACATGGCACGCCACAACGGTCTCCATGACAACGATTTCGTCTAAAATGCGGTTTGCAGAGCAAGATTTGAAATTTTACGGGCTGATTATTACTAATTTTTAGAATTGCATTATGGAAGGTATCTGAATCTGGAAGGCAAACTGTATTTTTAATGGAATTGAAATTTTAACACATTAAGTTTGTCGTAAATTAAGCAAAAGAAAGTTCATTATCATGATCTTCTCGGCCTTTTCTCAACTATGTTAGGATTGACATCTAGTCTGACCGGCGCGTCAGCTGCTGCAGCTAAGTAACTTTTTTACATGGAACAACTGCCTATCTGACCACTTATCGACTACTTCTACTAACGAATGCTTATCGGGAACCCAGTTAATGGGTCATATGAAACACTTTGGTATCAGTTGTCAGGTTTTCGGGTTTCTGACGACTGTCAAAGATCTACAAAAACCCACCGGCTTGTCATGCTTTCCGAGACACGTAGGAAACTTGGTACTTAATGGATAGTCACCCATCCAACGACCACCCTCGGTTAACGTTGCATCACCTTAAAGTACAAAGAAAAAAATCACATTAAAAAAGCACTACTATTTTGTTAATTTTTTTTCTTTGCATAGTTGAACTAGTTGTTTTTATAATTAAGGAATTAGTGTTTTAGATGTTTTATATACAGTTTTACACGACGTTTAAAACGTTTATATTTATTAACTCCATTGCGTGTTGATGCATATATTGAACCCGGCAACCACGTTCCAAGGCCAAAACGACGATATCTGGTTCGATATCGCTGCTCCTGAAATACTAGGGGCATAGAAAGCATGGAAGCTGGATGCATAATATTAGTTTCATGTTGGAGACATGCACTCACAACCTTATTACAAAGCCTTTGGTGTCAAAATTGTAAGTAAACTACATCATGAAAACTGCAACTGAACGCTGTTAGCGCTCCCGTACAATGAAAGAGGAAGTGAAGACAAAAAGACAAACTTATATTCGGTTTATATTTCACAATCGGGTATATGCGAGAAATACAAAACTTTCTTTATTTCTTAAAAATGCCTTGTATTGGCCCATAAAAACTTTGTGGTACACTTGTTTAATTCTCTAATACAACACTTATTTTACAATTTAATATTTTATTTAGCGTGTTTTTGGTGAAACGGAACGCAAACACAAAACGCATCGATTCCGGTAGTGACGTTAAAATCAATGTGTCAAAGAAACACTTTTAATTGAAATGTACTTAAAGTTTCACTGAGATTTTACTATAATATTCTTATTGCAATTTTTCCTTAAATAAAGCACTTACATTTTAGTAAAACTAATCTACTAAGGGCAAAAAATTAGATTTAAACAAGGCAGATAGAGGTAAGTGACATCAAAGTCCTGACATGAATGGCCGCGATAGTCATGGACGTTTGAACTGTCGTAGAAAATTGTAGGACTTTAATATTTTTTTTGTGCGACAAGCAGTAGTTGAAATTAACTTTTAATTATTTTCTTGGGTTGATAGTACTGCATATTATTGATTTAAGTGAAAAAAAAAATACATGCATATTCCCTATTCGTTGAACAAACATTTTGGATAAGCCTAGGTTTATTGTGAGAGTCAGTGTTGTCTGTGTTAACATTTCACGCTGACATGCATTGCACGCTGCATGACACCTTCGCGGTCGTAGCACTTGTAGCTACACTATCTTGTGGAAACTTGTAATTGGACTTATTTCCACTACAACTGTAAGTGTTGTGTTGTTGTATGGACTTGTGGCATGTGCCAAATAAACCTATTTTATTTCTTTCTTTCTTTTGCCCGTGGCTTCATTTAACGTTTTAAAAGCTTATGACTCTCGGGGACAAAGTAGATTCCCTATTAGTGAATTATTTTCGGAATGGATCAGTATTTCCGAAGATTACTCCTTACATCCAAACTGACTAACACCTCTTCATAATAGGGAATGAATAATAAAGTATAGAAGACTACCAAGCTTCTTCGGTCGCCGCCAACGATCGCCGCTACGAGGACATGGTGGTGCTCCTCCCAAGCGGATCAGACCTCCACAGTGCGCTCCACCGTGTCCTCCGGTCGATCCTCGCAATGGTGACACCCGAAACCACCATGTCTGGTGAGGACCTGCGTCAGGCGAAAGGTGAGGGCGCCGTGGCGCCTCTTTCGACAGTCCTCACAGAGGGGACTTATCGCCACTATTGTGGCGTGCCCTGCGCGGGGTTGCGACAGTCGCTCTCTCCATGTCGCCATGAGATCGCGCCGGAGGTCTGTCCGCTGAGCGGCGATTTGCCGCGGCAGCGGAGTTACCCTCCAGCGTAGTGCCTCCGCGCGCCGATTAGAATATCGATTTTTGACGTCACGCTACGTCAAACCCTAGGTAGTCGAAGCGTCGCTTTGTGCTTATGGGATCCTAGTGACACTGGAAGCAAAACTTTTTTTTCGTAGATAGGCCTAGCGTCCCACGGTATTGGTAGGTATGGTATAAAGCACCACGTAATAACCAAGAATGGTCGATACTATTTTCCTGTCGCTACAATGCATAAGGGCCTTTACTGCCCACTCTTAAAGAGAGTGGAGACCCTGTTTAACCATATTTTTTGAGGAAAGTAATCGGCCAACTGCGTATTGGAACACGCGCAATTATAATTTACCCCAAGAACAAACCATGTAATTAAAAAGGGGCAAAAATTATTTAAACCGATCTTCTATAATACGTTTTCTTCTTCGTCTATGTTGATGATCTTTCAATATCTTCGTCGATGATGTAAAATGTCAATAGAAGACACGAATACACGAATTTGTGTGGAATGTTTCAACTAAAAAGTTGATGACTTTGATGACTTTGTTTCATTGCTTTTTTTTGCCACCGACTTCCTGTTTTATTTTTTTGGTAAGTGAACCCTATGTTGGACTTGTTTGCTGAATAATGAATTGAAAACGATAAGTAGGTGATGATAGAATGTATGCAGTTCTGCGAAAAGACAAAATTATAGGAATAACATAATTTTGTCTGTATTTCCTGTCCTTTGTTACTAGATACTTACTACGGCATGTAACTAAGTAATGACGAGTTCGAAACTTGTACTGCAGAACGATCACAATTTATTAGTTGGTCCCTTCCGTCAAAGCAAGCCGCTCATCCGCGCGCGCCTAAAATTTAAATCTGAAAAATAGTTGTGCATGTAATGGTGGCGCTGCTTGCTAGGGAACATGTCAAATCTAGTACGTATAAAGTTAGTTCTGCAGTCTGCCACACGCATAACTTAAGGTTGTCAATATTCACAACGCTCCTGCACGTTTCTGACGTCCTAGTACTTCGGGACTCCCACGTTCTGTTGCGCACCGCCCACTTTAACAGTCGGATACTAACCAGAAATCCTTCTTGATGAACAATCTATTATTAAACAATATTTGAAAGTTTTAGTAGAACATTAAAAGCGTATTCTGTCATGGAATATTGAGTGGTGAACATTGAACCTATTGTTTGAAATTAAATTTTTATTTATAATATCTTCAATAAATGGTGGAAACTTTCAGCGGAACAGTAAGGAGAACTACCACAACCGTAGCAGTGACACGAAAATGTTCTTAGGGAGAGACTACCCCAACATTTCGTGGAATTATCCCCATTCACAGATTTTCAGTAATCATCAGTTAGCAAGAAAATTGCCATAATACATTTTATTTTTTTATTGATCCCAATCAATCGATTGTTTCTAATACTGATCAAAACTGCTACAGAACCAACCCATGTTGGAGTACTAAAAAAGTCAGAAATCGCAAAAAAATCCACCTCAGTTCTATTAACCGTTCAGGAATTTCACACTTTCATTGTAACATAATAGACCTCAACATATCCTTGTGAAAAAGATCACAAGCTTCTTACACTCATCGACGACGAAACAGAAAGGATAGCTACATAAGAAGTAGTAAGACTATACAAACCAATAGCACTCCTAATCTCATTCAGATTCACACACACAATCACGATCCCGGACGCACGCTCACGCACAGATTTAAGTTGAATCTTATATTATGAGTATTTTTACCAAGTTTCGATTTTTATACACACGTTGAAAAACACTGCTCTATTATTATTGAGGAAGAAAAAGGAATACCTATATATCCTGATAACAAAATTGTACAACTCAGATCCCCAAGATCTACAGACTTACGTCTAGTTTGGGGATCGCCGTTCAAATTGCTTTGTTTAATGTACTTGATTAATACACTAATATTATAAAGGCGAAAGTTTGTATGTGTTTATGTGTGTATACATGGTTAGTTTCCAAAGACCAGCCAAATTCTCAGATATGATGCAGTACGACATTCTGAGCCCCACATAGAAATATTTCATCGGTTATTTAAAAAAAAAAACAGTTGTTCCATACATTTTGACCGTCTAGGTATTGCACTTTTGTAGGAAACAGCAGATTTCTTTTTAATAACCGAAGAAAAAATTCTATGTGGGGGGGACTCAGAATGATGTACTGCATTATATCTGAGAATTTTGCTGGTCTTTGGAAACTAACCCTGTATTTGTTACTCATTCACGCCCAAAAGGCTTAACGGATTTGGGTGAAATTTGGTATCAAGTTAGCTTTTATTCTAGATTAAGAAGAAGGAAGGCTACATTTGATCCCGGAAAAATGAGATGATGATTTACACCACGGGTGACACCTCGGGCGCAGCTAGTTAATAAATATTTTTATTTTGTTCATTTCGCTATACCATCGAAAAGTTTGAAAGCCAACTTGCCACACAGCACGTGAAACCATGCCCTGCATTGAATCACCCGTTACATCCTGCCGACTGAAACTACTAGGGAAGCAGGATGAACAGAAAGTTTACATTATGATACAGTTTGCATGTAGTTCACCCAAACGTAGTCCTTATTGCGACTCTCTAAGGCTCAGAGAATCAATTAACTCGGGAATTGGATTGCACTAGCATTTTGGCAATACTCTGTACCAAGCAATTTCATATGTGAGACAATTATTCAGTTTAAACTCAAACTGGATGTCTAGAGTACACAATCTTTCTTTTGCTATAGTGATTAAAGTAATTAAGTAGTAAATAAAATTTTGACGCGTAGAAGATTTTGAAAAAATAGTTATTTGTGCAACAAGAGAGAAAAGTCGTTTTTTGCTGCGAGTCCAGGTTCTGAATCCTGAGCTTTTTTATTAAGAGGTTTCAGAGCTTGCCTCATTATCTTCTTAATACATATATATATTGTAGAAGATAGGATGAGATGAGGAGGGGGAAGACCTATATAAGGCGGTGCAGAACCAGCACCGCCCTCTTTTCACTTGGAGTCGTCGTGGGAACAACATCGTGAGGACGTCACTCTGTCGGTTATATTTTTCATTTATGTGTAATTGTTTATTGTGTTAATTTCTTTTGATGTGTTATTTCTGTTAGGAGTATGTTTTTCGTTTAGTTAATTTGTTAATTGGTTTTTAATATTAAATTGTTGTCGGTTTGTTCTGTCTATTTTGAATTATTTCCTGTAGGTACTTGCATAATTATTTTTAAAAAAAAGTCACTTCTGGTCTAATTTCCAAGATCAGAAGTGGGATTCTTCCCATTTCTATTGCCCACTGTTCGCTTGGTTTAATAACAAATCCCCCCATTTTTATTTTAACTCGATTTATTTTTTCTGTTGTGGTTTTATAGTTGCATTTTTTTCATTGGTGTGTGGTTACTTGTGTTGAGTGTTACTGGTGTACGTTTGATCATTTGATAGTTTGCTGTTTTTTCAGTTGTCTTTGATTAGGGAGTGAGGATGGCAGACCGCAAACGTGATTGTAGTCGTAGTCGCAGTCGCTGCGGCAGCCGCGGCAATAGCTCGCGTCGTGATTATAGCCCTCATCGCGACCGTCGCGATTCTCGTCGCAAAAGTCAGGGGCGTCAAAATAGTAGGCACCGCGAGCGATCTCTTAATGAAAACTACACGTTAAGGCTCGAGATACAAACGATGATGTCTCGCCTTAAAACACTAGAAGACAAAACGAGGGCTTCACCCTTGCCAGTGCGTTCGTGTGACCGTGATAGAACTTCAGTGTCTGATAGTGTACGTGGTCGACGGGCATTGCAGCGCCAGCGAACACCGTCGCTGGAACGTAATTCGTTACGATCGCCGGGTCGAATAGAATCGCGTAGCGTGCGTCATTCGTCACCATCGGAGCGCCGCCGCCGCCGTCTAGTTTCACCTTTGCCTAGAGAGACTGTGTCTCAACATGTGACACCAACTCGCGGATATAGCCACCGTTGTTATTCGCGTTCTCGCTCTAGAACACCGCCGTTACGAGTATCGAGACGTGTATCTGAACAGGCGTCTGTGCATATAGCGGACCGTTTAGTTAGGAACGAGAATGGAAATTTGAATACGGCACAAGCTACGGTAACTGATCGTATCGTGGATGCTATTCGATCAATTAATACTGCGGGTAGATCTCAGCATTTTTATATTTCAAACTTTGATCCTACCCTACATAATATTGATGATTGGTGTGCGGAGGTCGATCGCGCTAAAGTTTTAAACAATTGGAACGATTTCGAATGCTTGTCGCGTATTGGTAATTGCTTAAAAGGTGACGCTCGATCGTGGCTTAACGAATGGGTAACTAATGACCGATCGTGGGGCAACTTTAAAAAAGAATTCAAGCCTTTGTGCCCTAGGGTACCGGACGTCGCGAATATTTTATATGACGTTATGACCAAGAATTCCGATAACTATTCCACGTATGCGGATTACGTACGTCGGTCATTACTTCGTTTACGAATAGTGCGGGGACTTAGTGACGAGCTTATTTCGGCGATAATAATCCGCGGTATCACTGATCCCAACATAAGAGCGTCTGCAATCAACGCCAAGCTGTTGCCCAATGATTTAGTGGAATACTTTTCGATCTACGTTAAGCCAAATAATACTAGTACGTCAAAAAGTGCCGCGTTTCGTTCTGCAAGAGATAAACAAGCTACAGATCTTTCTCGTAAGCGTAATCTAAACGACGTTAAGTGTTTTTCTTGCGGTGAATTAGGACATAGACAGGCAACGTGTAATAAGAAACCGAGAACTGACCAACAGCCAAGCGGTTCGTCAAATAATTCTTCGACTAATCCTACATCTGTTTCTATACCGACTAGGTCCGAAACTTGTAGTTTTTGTAAGAAACCGGGTCATAAAGCCGAAAATTGTTTCGCTAGGCAAAGATCGGAAGCTGCAAACAAAAGTAATGTTAATTTCTGCAATGAGTTTGTAAACACCAACAGTAGTGATGTTGTTGTAGCAATTATACGGGACGTAGCGGTCGATGTTTTGATTGATAGTGGGTCCACTATATCCTTAATTTCATCTTCGTTGCTTAGACATTTTAATTGTTCACGTAAGCCAGCGCTTCGTATTTTAAAGGGGTTAGGTACTCAAGAGGTAGAGAGTACAAGTTACGTGACGTTACCTATTGAATTTGACGGCTTAACCCTCGAGGTAGATTTATTTGTAGTGTCGGCTGAATATATGAACACGCCGGTCATAGTAGGAACGGATGTTCTTAATAGGGACGGTGTTAGGTACGTTCGTACTAGAGACTGTCAGTCACTTACGAGAAGCGTTAATAACTTGCATAGAATAATGAACATACAATCTGAGACTTCAATTCCAATTAATACACCCCTAGTTGACGGACATTTGGATAAGTTGTTGGAAATAATTAATAATTTCTCTCAGTATTTTATTTCTGGTACTGCAACATCAACGGTAAATACAGGGTGTATGTCCATTAAACTTAATAGCAACACTCCTGTTTACTATCGACCGTACCAACTTTCTCACGCTGAGACTCTTCGTGTGCGTGACATAATTAAAGACTTGTTGGACAAAGGAATTATAGAGGAATCGGAGTCTGATTACGCGAGCCCGATTCTTTTAGTTAAAAAGAAAGACGGCACAGATAGGATGTGCGTGGACTTCCGTAAATTAAACGAGATCACCATAAAAGATCGTTTTCCGTTACCACGTATAGATGACTATATAGATCGTTTAGGGCATAACAAATATTTCAGTTCCCTTGACATGGCAACCGGATTTCTCCAGATTCCATTAGACCAGGACTCAGTTCCACTTACGGGCTTTGTCACGCCAGAGGGGCATTATCAATATTTGAAGATGCCTTACGGTTTGGCCAATGCTCCAGTTGTTTATCAACGTATAATCACAAAAACACTTCGCGAACTAATTGAATCCGGTGATATCCTCGTCTACATCGACGATATTTTGATAATGAGCCAAAGCATTGATCAGGGCCTTGTTCTGCTACAAAGGGTTCTTGATACATTGACTAAAGCTGGGTTTTCTATCAATTTGAAAAAGTGTTCGTTCTTGGCTACCGAGATCGAATATTTGGGTAGATCAATATGTGAAGGTCAGGTTAGGCCGAGTCATGAAAAAGTGAAGGCTTTGATTGACTCAGCCGAACCGCAAAATGTAAAGCAGGTCCGCCAGTTCATGGGCTTAGCCAGCTATTTTAGGCGGTATATAGCTGGATTTGCCCAAAAGACTGCGTGTATTGCGGCACTCACTAAAAAGGGACTGCGTTTTAATTGGGGAGTCGAACAACGGGCTGCTCGTAAGTACATTGTGGAATGTCTAACGAGCGAGCCTGTACTTGCAATTTATGACCCTTTATTACCCATAGAAGTCCACACAGACGCGAGTTCTATTGGGTATGGAGCAGTCTTGATGCAAGTGCATGAAGGTAATCGTAAGCGAGTGGTGTCCTACTTTAGCAGGCTTACTCAGGGAGCTGAGAGTAGATACCACTCATATGAGCTTGAGACCCTTGCGGTGGTAAAAGCTCTTCAGTATTTCAGGCACTATCTTGTGGGTATACGATTCACTGTTGTCACCGACTGTAATGCATTGAAGCTTACACAGAGAAAGAAAGATTTGTTGCCAAGGGTGGCTCGGTGGTGGGTATACCTCCAAGATTTCGATTTTAGCCTCGACTATAGGAAAGGTAGCCTTCTGTCCCATGCCGATTACCTTAGTCGGAATCCAGTAAATGTGTGCACGGTTCAGAAACCGCTGAATTGGGCACGGATTGCTCAGGCTTCTGACGAGGAGACTCGGTCTCTTATCCAAAAATTGGCAGATGGCCAATTAGATTCCAGTCGTTATGTTTTTAAAAACGACATCCTTTATGTAAAATTTGCACCTACTGGTGAAGATCCCAAGTTCCTTTGCTATATCCCGAAAGGACATAGACTTAGCCTCTTACGAATTTTCCATGACGAACATGATCATCCCGGTATCGATAAGACTGTTGATCTTGTCACAAAACACTTTTGGTTTCCAGGGCTGAGGGCATTTGTCCAGAAGTATGTAACACACTGTTTAGTTTGTCTCTCTCATAAAAAAGTCCCCAGAGCCCCTCTACAGCCCATCCACTCTTGGGAAAAACCAGAATCACCTTTTGAAACTATTCATTTAGATTCCTTAGGTCCTCTTCCCGAAGCCGACGGTTATCGCCATGTTCTTATAATTGTAGACGCGTTTTCTAAATTCTGTTTATTATACCCAATGTACCGACAAGACGCTGACGAACTAAAACAACATTTCACCAACATGGTCTCCCTTTTTGGAACCCCCAAGCTTATAGTAGCCGATAGAGGTCGCATGTTTCAGAGTACCGAATTTCTGAATTGGGTCAAAGACATGGGTTGCGATACTCACCTTATAACCCCTGAAATGCACCAGTCTAACGGGCAGGTGGAGCGATATTGCCGCACCGTGCTTAACATGGTGCGTATTGAGTGCAACCATCGACAGCAAAAGTGGCCGAGTGTTATGTGGAAACTGCAGTTGATTCTCAATATCACAAAACAAAGAACAACTCAGTATTCAGCTTTGAACCTATTAATAGGTATTGATGCTGCGACACCACTCATTCGTAGCCTGGTTCGCGATGTAGCCTTTGAAGGTTCCAGCCCTAATCGGGAAGCTCTTCGCGAAATGAGTCGTCAAAGAGCATCTGAACGTCTCCGTTTAAATCAAGGACGTCAGGACGATTATGTTAATCAAGGGCGAAAGCCACCCCGTGTTTTTAATTTGAATTCCTTCGTTTTTGTGAGAAAACAGGCACAATCTACTGGAAAGCTGGATTCTTGCATGCGAGGGCCGTATCGTGTGGCGAAGGTACTCCCACACGGTCGCTATGAGTTACATCTTGTGGCTGGCTCGTACGGCAAGACGACACAAGCAGCTGCGGAATATATGATCCCGTGGCATGGGGAATGGACTCCCGATGTGTGTTCTGCTTTCTTTTGTGGTGAGTGATTTATGTTTTTGATAATGAGTTAGTGTAATGAGTTTTGCTTATTTTTATGCAAGCGATACACTTTGCTGAATCTGACTTGTTTGACATTATTGTTTGTAAATTTAGAGGGTTCTATTAACCTCATGAGTGCTTTCTTGTTGGGATTGATAATGCTGAACGATGTTAAAGGGAAGTTGAGTCTTGCAATTTGAAATAGGCCTCTGTCTTGGAGCGCATCGGACATGCTATCTCAAATTGACGGATACACTTCAAGTGAGGTACGGTTTCATGTTATTGGATGGGCCTCTGTCTTGGAGTGCATCGGACATGCTACCTAGTATATGGAACATACCTTGGGGACAGCTCACGAAGGGATACTGTCTTGGAGTAGCCTTACCGGACTTATGGTCTTGGAGTAGCCGTATCGGACCTGTGGTCTTGGAGTAGCTGTATCGGACCTATGGTCTCGGGAGGTGTTCTCGGACATGTTATCCCGGAGCTGTGGTTCACATAGTCAGGTCATGGGTTGGTCTCTGACTATCGTGATTAGTGGTGCTTGTCGATAAGCATCTCGATGACATGTATGGGATTGGTTTGAAACATGCTTGTATGTGAACCGATTCACACACGCAAAGTTATGCCTCACGTAGGTCTCTAACGAGTCGTGAGGTGGCGATCTTCCGACAAGTCCCGCCCCGGGTGGTTGGTTCGGATATTTGTATGTTTCACACCTATTGTGCGTAGGCTATGCTAGGCTAGCCCAAAGCTATTTGCTGTAGAAATGAGTGTTGTTAAAAGAGCTATTTCATCAACAGCTATTTTGTTAACATAGGCTGTTTTGTTATCTTTCAAAATTGATTCTTGTGCGGGTTGTTTGTTTCTTTTGCAGAACCAGAAACTGATAACGAGGAGTCTGAACAGGCTGTCGATGAGGAACCAGAACCCTGCACTTCTGGCATGCAGCAGATGGAGATGCCCATCAACACTTCACCTGCAAGCAGTGAAGACTCAGCCAGACGTTCCATGCCAACGTTGGACACAGATCTTCAAAGCTAGAAGACGAAGGAGTCCGAGGACGGTCTCCTGTCAGGAAAGGCCGTGTAGAAGATAGGATGAGATGAGGAGGGGGAAGACCTATATAAGGCGGTGCAGAACCAGCACCGCCCTCTTTTCACTTGGAGTCGTCGTGGGAACAACATCGTGAGGACGTCACTCTGTCGGTTATATTTTTCATTTATGTGTAATTGTTTATTGTGTTAATTTCTTTTGATGTGTTATTTCTGTTAGGAGTATGTTTTTCGTTTAGTTAATTTGTTAATTGGTTTTTAATATTAAATTGTTGTCGGTTTGTTCTGTCTATTTTGAATTATTTCCTGTAGGTACTTGCATAATTATTTTTAAAACAAAGTCACTTCTGGTCTAATTTCCAAGAATATATTATATTAATCTGTCAATGAACTCGAAGCCTCTGTGCATCTCATCCACGCCCAAACATACGAGTATCGCCCAAACATATCGCTCCACATAGGTATTTACTTATTTTTTAATTTTTCTAGTGTAAATAATATTGGGATTATTCAACAACGTAGTTTAAGTAAAAGAAAAGTTAAAAAGTTACTTTTGGAGTTCGAATATCTGGAAAATGGGATTTAATTAATTAATTTGGCAATTTCATGAAACTATTTTTAGCCATTTTACTCTTTCATCTGTTATGGTGAGCGCCACGATACAAGGCCCGCCATATAGGCCCGCCCGCTCAAAAAATAATACAGCAGTGAAGTTCACGTGAACAGAGCGGCGTGAACAGCTCAGCAACGCAACGCGAAGTCAGTGCAAGTACTCTATGTTAAGGGTTTGGTTTCCGCACTTAGTCCTTAAAGTGGACCATTGTACGTGGTGCAAGTACTCTTCTGAATACTAGGACCGCATGAGGCATTCCGTAGCTCGACAAAGTCATTCTCAATAGTCGGAAGGTAGCATGTACCTTTGAAGTTTCGCACTATTCTGCTCTTTACACTGTATCCGACGCTTAGACCTTACGATGTATTATTGCATTCAAACGTGTGAAGATAAGGCATCATTCTAAGTTTGAATTTAGTTAACTTCAACAAAATGATAGTTTGGCTGTTTAACTGCTGAATTTTCATAAATAATGACAGAAATGTATTGAAACTGAATGAAAAATAAAAAATGAAGCACAACGGAACGCTGATTATTTAGACTTATTTTATATGTCCGTAATTTTATTCGATCCGGAGTTAAAAGACGGACAAAAAATGAAAAAAATATGTGTTTTTGTTATAAGTACCGTATATACTTTCATAAGCATTCAGTAAAAAGATGTTATTTGGATATTACAAACGACACTTCAATTTTATTTATTCGTATAGATTGCACATAAAACTAAATGCTATACACAAAAAGTGCAATATATAGCTTATGTACAACGGCGAGCTAACCTAGAATTGGGTGATTCAGCCGATCACGTAGTTTTATAAGATTTTATCTGTCATATACTTATAATATTATGTAGTGATAGTGATATAAGTTTTAACTATTTATTTTGCAGTTCCAGCATCAAATATTATATTATCATATCAAATATGTATAAGCTATTCGAGATTAGTTTATCAATGGTTATTTTTTCTTTGACCTTTTGTCACGAAATAAGATTATTTAAATTCTGTAGTCAGCAGCATTTCTTAAAGGCAATTAGAAAAGCTTCATTTATTCCCGTTATATGGTTTAACTGAACCCGAATATACTCATAGCGCTATGCTTTCACATTTATTGTGCGAACTACCAGCCTGTGCAATTCCCTGCCAGCCGGCTGCTCTGTTTTCCGATTATTATAATCTGGATCTGTTCAAAATTCGAGTGAACCGGTTTCTTCTCGGCAGGAATGCTTTACTCTAGGCCGCATCATCGCTTCACACCAGGCGAATTGTGGCTAAAAGCAAGCCTGTTGATTGTAAAAAAAACAGTACTGTATTTTGTATATCCCTCTCGTTGCGCAATGCGCATTCGCTAGGCATGGAAGGTAACATGTATTTCGATGCAAATAGTATCGGTGCATTAGCTCAGTGGATAGAGCACCTCACCCGAATCAAAGGTGAGGAGGTCGTTGGTTCGAGTCGTCCATGTGCCCCAAACTTTTTTAAATTATATGCGTGAGCTGAAATTGTAATTGACTTTTGAAAGTTTATAATTTTTCAGGGGTTTCTTTGCATTTTAGCTGAAATAGATAAATCGACAAAAAAAAAAATATTTTTTTTACTTGTCGAGTTTATATATGTTGTAATGTTTAGATAGAGATACTCTATTCTCCGAAGTTTCGCTAACTAATTAAGGTATTGTATGCAGAAAAAGCTCAGCAAAGCCGTCCGATCGGGGCCAGCGCTGAGCTTCCCCTGACGGACGCGACGCGTCGTGTCACCGAGAGACGTGCCGCACGGCGAGTGCGGCGGCGCAGTGGCGTACAGAACTAAATAGATAGGTCAGGTTATAGCAATTTGAATGTTGTTGCAAACTACTTAGTTTATGTAGTTCTAATTCGCTATGAATGAATCCTAAAATTATGTTAACAATGACGACACCGACGGCAGTGGCAGCCTAGGCGGGGTTCACGGAAATATCTTTTTATTTAGAACTTGAGCTCATAATACAATATGTAAAAAAAATAATGAATTATACTATTATACGGTGCGCTAATAAAAAACTGAATCGGCCTTACGCTCTGAAAATGGTATACATCTCTCCCGATATTTTCTCTTGAATTTAAAACAAAAAGTTTCCGAAATGCTTGGGAAATGTTAAATGTGGAAAGGAAATTAAATATATTTTCGTTTTTATTTAATGTCGGTGAGAAAAATCACTTTTACATGGTAATTTTTGGAAACCAAACATTTCAAGATGGCGATTTAGTTGAAATGGAAAAATTAAGTTTTGTCTGATGTAAAACATTCCGTCAACAGCATTGTTCTCGCCTTTCTTTGTTCAGACGCAAATGTACTAGGGAATTATAAAATCAAAGAAATTACCAAGTTGCATGGCTCGTTTTCAGATTTCTGTCCTAGATGCGATCTTTTTAGAACTTGAACTCGAAATAAAATATGTATTTTTTGTAAAAGATAATGTTTAAGGAGTTTATAGTTAGCTCACTTTAATATGTATTTTTTTCTTGGCTTATGTTGATGACATGATGGTCCGCCAATAACTTCTAGTTACAATGAAAAATGTATTAATGACGAGAATGTGTTACTACTACAACTAAAAAGTGTAAAATAAAAAACATGTGTGCAAAAAAATTAGAAAACCAGGCATTCACTACGTCCAATGTTCTTCGAATCAATACTAGGATAGAATAGGCTTGTACTGTTCTGTTAAAACTTTCACACACTAATGAAATTGATTGTTCGTGAAAAAGGGGCGGAGCCCTGAACCATCGGATTGTTTAAGTGGGCGGGAGGTAGCAACAACGTGGGTGGGTGTCCAGAAGTATTAGCACGTCATAAACTTGTAGGAGCTTTGTGAATATTGACACGCTTACGTTATGTAAGTGGCAAACTGTGGAACTAACTTTACTCGTACTAGATTTGGTATCTTAATGAACTAATTGTGGTCATTCCACAATACAAGTATCGAGCACCTCAGTATTTACATATAATATTAGGTAATAGTACAGTAAGCCAACACACATTTTTTACATGGGTAGTAATAAAAGTTCAGAAAAAAAATGAGCATACTCAAAATATGAAATTTAAGTACTGCTTTAGATAATAATATTGCGACAGCTGAAAGGACAAAGAAACGACAAAATAAAATACTGAAAATTCTGAAAATCAATACAGCAATTGCTGACGTAACATTTATCCACCAGCTTAAAGGTCTATCCACACATTTCAGGACCGTGCCTGGGACGTGGACGGACTGTGCCTTCAAAAAAATATAGGTGTGTATATTTAATATGACCTCGTTCACACACGTTCGTGCCCGGGCCGGCGACGAAGCTTCAGTGCCTACATACATTCCCTGGAGTTCACTTAATTCACCTGGGTAAATTCACCTAAGTGCATTATCTTTACTATTCGTAGACTTTAATCACTACTTTTAGCCAAGTTTTTCGGCCACGGCCCTGTCACGTCCCGGACACAGCCCTGATATGTGTGGATAGACCTTAAATTGCGTTTTACCGAATATACCGAAAATAGACACGTTTTATCAAAATCGGTGCAGACATTTACTAGATATGGTACCAAAAAACGAATATTTTCAAATGTACCCAATTACGGTATCAAATGAAAGCGTATGATGTGTATATTACAATTAGATATGTTTTATCAAAATCGGTTTAGCCATTTTAGATAGGGGGGTGAAAGTGGTGCTGAATAATCGAAAATTTTCAAATATACCCAAGTGGGGTATCAAATGAAAAGGCATGATGTGTATATTACAATGGGGGTATCGCGTGAGAATTTACCGAGCGCGAATTTGGCGCTAGTGTAGCGCGAGGGCACCGAAATGTCAGATTTCATAGAAATTTCACGCGTTGCGTGCTTCTTTATCACGTATTTTTACTAATATTCAAGATTGTGCTCTAGATTGAGCTATTCCTGATTAATTATGTCAAGTTTTTAAAATGTTAAGTTATGTGAAAAGTAGAATATTTAGTTTAATATATTTTGCGGTACGGGCGTTGCAGTTTTTTTAATTTTAAATTTAATTTTCATTCACTTGGTCGCTGATCTCAAATCAGTTAAGGAATCCAGCAACTCCTAGAACCATAGAAATATAAAAATATAGCATGGTGATCAATGCCCGTGACTTCTCTGTTGAGAAGAGGCCTTTTCCCAGCAGTGGGACAGTAATAGGCTGGTATTATTTATGCCTAGAACCAATAACTCGAAGTGTTGATTTAACCCATTCCAGGCTGAGTTTTAAGCTTTCCCATCATACTAATATTCGTTACTTCCTCCTAAAAGGTCACCATTGCCTTTTATTATATATGTATTATATTTTGAACAAGGACTTTTTAAAATTATTTTTCTACAGTCACTGACAATCTTTATAAATACGTACGATTATACCCAGGCATGGCGTTCCGTACAGTTTTAGTTTACTAGACAAGACGATGGTAAATTACGATACCTCTTTTTTACCCGACTACGGCGAAGCCAAAAGGAAGGGTTATGATTTTAATAGTCCACGTATGTATGTATGTTTGTATTTACGTTTGTTTCTCCGTAGCGCCTAAACTTTTCATCCGATTTTGATGAATAAGGTGTCAATCGATTCGTTGTTATAGCCTAGATAACATAGGCTAAGTACAAACGGAAAAAGAACCCCCATTTTAATTAGAGCGTGATTTTTTTAGTGGTAGTTTATCCCACAAATTCTTGTTAGTAGTAGGTAGCTAAGTAAGGACCGAGAGAGTTACTGCCGTCATATCTAGTATTAGTTTCGCTTAATAACTTTATAAACGTCAGATATACACCGTATAGTTACGTGTTTATTTTTGGGATACATTTTCTATGCATTAACTAAGAAAAAGGGCAGACGGCAACGCAATCAGCGGACTGAACTTAGAGCATGCTTACATTCGTAAATATACTCTCAAACGATAGATTTCGATCATTCACCGTAATCACAGGTTAAATGATTGGTTACTTCTTGAGCAGACGATCCTGACTGCAGGAATAGGGTCTGACTGTCATCAAATGTATTATCGCCAGAACCAAATCTGTGTAGAAAAAAAATAAACTCTGTCTGTGTTTTTGTTACGGCTAATGTCCGAAACGACTGAACGGTTTTGACGGAACTTTTACTGGCAGGTTGCTGATGTTATAAGGTCAACAGTTGGTTTGATTATAAAAACTGCTCAGACACCGATATAATTGCAGTCAACATTTATCTAATATCTTTCTCAGAGTAAAATGTTATTTTACTGTAAATAAGATACTTGATAAGATACGTGGTAGAACTTCACTTTTAGTGTTCCATATCCAACGAGCCCTATTACTAAGAAACCGCGCGTAATCAAAAAGGTTTCTGTTTACCCTAAACCTGAACAGAAGACTAGGCTGAGGTATGCCGCGGTGCAGGCCCCTTCCGCGGCATACGCTATTGCTGAACGTTTGTGTACCAGGGTGCACGAAGTTGCAGGAGATTGTAGCTTCGGAAAAATCAGAGAGGGATAGAAAATAAATGTGCGCGGTTTCCCTTGACGCTGCAAACACCCCACCCCCAACGAAAGTAGCGCCATCTTGCGGATATTTGAAGCTGGACTAATCAACAGAATACATTACAGTCACTCTTACTATGTTTCAAGCAGTACAGAGAGAGATGACATGCTCTGGCAAGTTCCATTCCTTTCTTGTTTGACGTGATTCATACACGGGGGTGACCCGGTGGAGTTACGTCACTACTTAAATAGTGTATACGAGTACAAACAAGGTCGAGACATTTATCGGAAAATCAATAGTCTGTTGAACTTTTAGCATTGAACTTGAGCAGGGTCAGGGACTGTGAACTCGTTACTCGTATAAGTGCGTTTTATCCATACTAATTTTATAAAGAGGTAAAGTTTGTGAGGTTGTAGAGGGTAATCTCTGGATTTACTGAACCGATTTTGAAAGTTCTTTCATTAATATAGGAAGATTCCTGAATTATCAAAATGGGTAATGGGATGGGATAATGTAGCCATTATCCCCGAGTACTATAGACTATATTTACAACGTACCCGTGGGATAATTTCCAATCAAAACGCGAGCGAAGCCGCAACAGCTAGTAATTTATAATATAGGATTTTAAGATCTGTGTATGGAATATAAGCATGATCCATCTAAAGAAAGAAAGTGATGACTTTATTTAGCGATTTTGAGTTGATTTTTCTTATAAATCAGAGAATGAAAAGGACTCCAGTGAATAAACATAAAAGTCTCGTTGGTCTAGTAGTCGCAAGCGGTACTGATCAGCATGCGGTTCGATTCCCAGGTCAGCCAAAGTGTTATTGGGTTTTTCTATAATGAATTTCTCAGTAGCATCCCGGAGTCTGAATTTGTTCCCAGTCTACGGATTTGCCCCCAATTATATAGGACTGAAAAATAAATAGCGAAATGTCGCCATACTTTTTTAAGCATAAAAATAACTCAGCTAAACCTTTTGAGCAGTAAAGGCTGTAACGTTACGATATTACATCCCAAGAGATAGATAACGTAAATATCACTTTCCCGGCACATTCGGTAGAGATTGGTAGGTCACATAAAGTATAATTTTTGCGTACCAAAGTCATCGCAACATTTAGATTACCAATAAATCTAGAAAAGTGTAGAAGTATGGGTAAACCATGGTCTATGGTAGTGTTTGTGTTAATTCTTCTAACTTTTTCAACATCACAATTACACAAAAAAAAAACCTTGGCAAATAGAAATGACTGGATTGCCATGAAATATGCTTATTTGCGTTTCTTTCCGGATAATATGGGTTTAATACTTAAGCGATGAACGCGGGTAATGTTTCATCATTAAATTGCAGCTTGAGAAGCGTCATCAGAGTACATGGGAACCAACTAGGCTTGCAGGCTACTGTTGGGGCGTCAAGAAGAGGGCAAGTGAGACTTGTGACTCCAAAAAGCAAGCGAACAAGTCCAAAAAAATCTATTTTCCAAAATGAAATCTTTTCTAAATGAAATAAATGTTGTTCACTACTAAATCCGACGTGGTGTATACATTTTTATTAATAAAAAATCCGCACGCAAAATACGCGCTTAGACGTGGAGTTGCGGACACCAGCCCGCTATACAATACAATACAATAATATACCTTCATTATAAGTGACACGTCACATACTGACCAAGCATCTTTACTGTGTGAAATTTTTAAGTACGGACTAGGGGGCTGAGTATATCCTGCTGCTGCACTGAAGCCTGTACGGTGATGATGAAAGAGAGACGAACATAGTTTATCGGTACAGTTTCTAGATTCATCCTTACGGGTGTTTGTATTAAGGGTTGGTTTACTCACCCCTACACACGGCGATAACTGAACTCAGTTCACCGTGCTGTTCATTTCCGTTGTTTTCTGATATCCTAGTACATCGAAGTTTATTGAAAAAGTCGCATACCTTTCGCGATGCCGGAACACTGCCATGCATAAAAGCCAATGCCCAAAAGAAAAGAAAGGCACTTGTTCTTCCCGTCACTGCGATATTTTTTTTGTTCTAGACCATACCTGGGAACTTTCTAGTTACGGAGATATTGGGGGTCAAAGTTCCAACTTTTCACAAGTTTTTTTTTTTAATGGCTTCTTATTTTTAATGTCAGATTTTTACTTTAAAAACCTCTACGACCCCGTATTATTCAAATGATTTTTACCGTCAGTGATTTTTCACCCCAAAAAAAAGTATTTTCCAGTATGTGTAAAGTTACTTACTTTGATGTACATAATGCTAGATTGACGGCTTCGTAGAGGGTCCGTTTACACCCTGTATTCAATACTAGCCGTTGCCCGCGACTTCGTTCGCTTGGGCTTTTGACAAATTTAAATTATTTTATTCAAATTTTATTATTGACCAGCGACCCGTCATTTATTAGCGACCCGTACCCGGCTTCGCTCGGTTGCAATTTTCTATACAATTCTTTCATACAAACCATTTCCTGATCGGTTGAGCCGTCTTCAAGTGATGCTCGCTCTGTCATGCATTTGATTTTTAGGGTTCCGTACAAAAAATGAAAAGAACGGAACCCCTATAGGATCACTCGTGCGTCTGCCTGTCTTTCTGTCCGTCCGTCTAACACAACCAATTTGCTCTGAATCTACTGGATCAAATCAGGTTAAATTAGGTAGAATGGTGTAATCCTATGACAAACACAGATGTGCAACGTAAATACATTTTTTTTAAATAAGTGTCATTTTCGGGGGACAGGTTAGGAAATTAAAAAAATTGTTAAGCAAACCTTTAGTAAGGTTTGCTTAACTATTTTTTTAATTTTGTTACATATCAAGTGAAAGGGCTCTATAAGAGGATCTCAAATATTTTTTTGATATTATTGTAAAATAAAAAGTTTTGATCTTATAAAAAATACAACATATACATAGTTAATTGCTTGTAGATTACAGAAATATCAGTAAGAATTCTATCAATTGAAAATAAAGTCATTTTTTAATAATACAGATTTATTACATAGATTATGAAAAAACATAAAATATGAAAAAAACATATAATTATAGTTTTTTTTAAGTTTGCCGTATGTCATTATTTTCCAGAATTTGATCCTTATTAGCGACACTATCGAATGGTGTAATAATACAGTGTGTTTTTATCCAAAATCAATGGGTTC
This sequence comes from Eugnorisma glareosa, assembly GCA_947578425.1. Classification (NCBI taxonomy): domain Eukaryota; kingdom Metazoa; phylum Arthropoda; class Insecta; order Lepidoptera; family Noctuidae; genus Eugnorisma; species Eugnorisma glareosa. Next base: position 42,262,701 of record OX387957.1, read on the forward strand.
GATTCCTGAATAGGAACATTGATTTTTCAAAAATCGAATGATGCGGTTTTACTTTTCATCAAAACCGTGCTCGAGACTCCTTTGACCATTTTTCGCTATTCCTCATAGTTTAAGATTTGGCCATCTACGCCCACTTAGAAAATTCACCCTGTATAGATATGTAGGTTGTAGGTGTTAGCCACTGATATTCAGCATAGTGTTAATATATTTCTGTTATATTTAATATTACAAAATAACTGAGATACGTTCCTTTTATGTCGGGCCTGGGTAAATTAACTATGGGTTGTGACCCTTCTTCTTTATGGTTTTAATGTAAAGTTTTGATATTATTTCTTAAAAATATTTTTAAGTTTACACAAACAAAGCATGGCCAATTGTTCATTTTAACATGACCAGTTTCATTGTTCTATCACGTTATTCGATTCGATTTCTATTCGTTTTGTTATCTATACTCAAGGGAACGCTTGTTTCGATCCAAACAGTATGGGTGCATTAGCTCAGAGCGCCTCGCCCATAAAAAAAGCAAATGGGTGAGGAGGTCGTTGGTTCGAGTCCTTCATGTGCCCTTTTTTATATACCGTATCGTTTTTGTTACTTTTACTGCACATTTAACTGTAAAACATAAAGAAAACCATTAAAAAGTTTTAATAATTTTAATAGTAGTTGAATTATAAGTTGAAGCGCCTGCAGGTTCTATGAAGCCACAGAATTACCCTATGCTGCGAACAAGTTCCAACACGCGACGGTAGATAGTGCAGTTGCAACTCTTAGCTCGCTGGGTAGATGTCACCACCTACTCAAAATGTGCTACGTTTTAATTGATTTAATATTCCTAAACTGAGTATTCCGCGCAGATATTAAATGGGTCACGCTTTTAGCATCCCCCTCGCACTTATAGAGATAAATTCGTGTTGCTCAGGGATAGGGAACCTCCGGCGCGCTTTACGGGTTATTTAAATTATCTGTACAAATCTGAAGTGCTTAGAAATGTTAATTTCAAATCAATTTATCGTAGGTACAATCCTTTCATTTTGTTTTGCCTATTTTATCCCCGGGAAACATATTTTTGGTTCCCTTAAATGAAAAACGCAGTTTTTATCTATCAATGTTCACCATCCCTATCTAGCCTGAGTAGCTAGTATAAAAGACGGCGCTCTATGCAGTTACGGCAGTGCTTGGTCGGGAACCAACCTGGCCGATACAATGGTTGGTACCTGAATCAAGCAAGATTGGTCAAGGTTTTTTATGAATTTATTCATTGTTTATCGTAAAACAAATTAGTTGTGCGGTAAAATGCACTACACACCGCAATGTCTGAATAAATGTGCTACTGCATACAGTGATGGCTGTCATTTGTCCTTGGTGATGTCATAAATTGAGGATACGTCTTTGATATGTTGAATAACTCTTCAGCTCATTTGAAGTCCTTGTACATTTTGGTCAACGAGGCATCCTCGTGCGTATTTTATAAACTGCGCAGTCTGAGGTCTAGTCTAGAGGTTGGAAGAGCTGTTGCTCAGCTTAGGGTCCTGGTTTCGATTTCCGCGTTTGGCAAGGAGTTACAAGGATTTTCCACCAGGATTATCAAACTCAAACTCAAACTCAAAGCATTTATTTCAATTAGACCATTACAGGCACTTATGAAAGTCAAATAAAAAAAAAAGCTAACCTACAGTCACAGTCACAAGGCATATTAACTTGAGAAAGTACTGTAGTTGCACATTCCAAAGCGTAGATCTCTATGGAGAAGAATGAGCAAGAAACTCCATGGACACTCTTTTTAATCAAAATATTGTTACAAAATCTTGGTTACATCATTCACGTTGAGATTATACATATATGTGAGAACGATGTAGAAAGACGTGCACATTAAGAGCGCCCAGAGTAAAAGATTAAAATAATCAACATATCATATAATAATCAATTATATCTGTAGAAGCCCGGAGTTTGGATTTGTTGAGTTATACAAGGTTCCTATAAAGGTGCTTTGGGTTGGTCGTCGTATGGTTTATGTCTGTCACTAAAGGAATGGGGTAGATTTTATTGGATTTAGATTATTGGTAAACATTCGAATAATATGTAATGTTCAACAAGAGACAAGAGCTGTACGATGTCTTGTGACACTTGTGACAACGGTGTCACTGCGTCGTTCTACAGTTGCATAATAAATCTTCACTCACTGACACACAACGCACAGCCTTAACCGATTCGATCTAAAAACGTGGGAGTTAAACACAAGAGTTCTATAAAAAAAAGCTGTATGGAAGTTCCCGGTGGTAATCCCATTTCACACTGCTTGTATCGTCATAAATCGCAATGACATGACAAGTCGTCGTTTTCATTCATTTCGCTTTTCGTTTAAATACGGTCATTTGGCGTTTTACTCTTGTTGGTTTACCTCACCCGAAGCACGTCATCAATTAATTGTACAAAAAATTGTATTCCTCGACCAGAAGCTATATAATATAATATAATAATATATATAATCAAAAATTAGAATTGGTACAATAAATACAATGTAAATCTTAGAGATAATGTTGGTATAACAAAGTTCGATGCCTGTACTAGGTTAAACCTGTATCACAGGCGGCATGTTTCTAATAAATACTATTTGGACAATGGATTTCTCCTCCTCATTTTCAGCCAAGGAAGTCGGCACTCCTACAACTACGATCCGGGGTTTCGCTTGTTGGGTTCGTCGGCGGAAAGTCCAGATGTGATGAGAGCGTTCGGGTCCTGGACTGCGTTCTTTAGCTTGTCGGCATCCTGTTTCGTCTCGGTACTCATTATTACGCCACCATTTTTCGTTTTTCGGACACCACGTTCTTGCAGCTTCATTTGCTCGGGCCTGATGATTTGTTGCACCAGTGCTTTTGTTTCGTCACTGGTTTTCAATTTATCATTGGGATAAATGGCCACAGAGCTTAAGTTATTGGGTCGAACGAAATGGTTCGATTCCCTTTTCACCATATCGGCAAAAGAAGCATTTCCCGCCGAACTAGAATCCCGTATCGTCTGCTTGAGCTCCGAAAGATGTTCTGCCAGGTCGCGCTGTTGTTTTAGTGTATCAATCGTGTTATTCGCGTGAATAGCTTTTTGATTCAGTGACTGGTATAGGACTGCCATTTGTGACGTACTAGATTCGACTTTACGGCAAATGTTTGTAATCTTCATTTTCTGCTCGGTATTGAGTTTCCCATCCGCGGCGATAGAACAAATTTCATTCAAATGTTGCTGGATCTGGGCCATCCATCGTTGGATTTCGGGCGTTGAAACAATAATATCGGCCGTGGCCGTCTGCGACGGCGAGACGGAGGGTTGCGCTGGCCCCCTTGGATTACAGGGGCTGTTTTCCATTTTGTTAGTTTTACTAAAACTTCACTATTTCGTGTCCATTATTGACTAAAACTACACACTAAGCAAGATTATTTTATGCATTACGATAGTAATATCTGCACCAAAGGAGATCACTATTATTATAGTATTGAAAAGTGTTTTTACAGTAGCAGCAGCAGCAGTTTTATTTCTGCCAGCAGACCTGCAAAAGGAGAAATGAAAAAGAAACGTAGACTATAGTGAGTGAGAAAAATAAAAAGAATAATGTGTTTATGTGCCTTAACTAACTTAACCTATAATATTAAATAAACATAAAATACACACACTAAGTAAATATGAAATTTTAATATTTTTAATTTTAATTTGATTTTATTGTTTGAAAGGATTACATTTTCTCAAATGTTTGCTATTCAACAATTTTTTATCAAATGTCCGTATATGTGTCTTCCTACTAGTATTCCACGTGATGTCTTCGCTATCAATCAATTAACTAAAACTTTACCTAACCACCCGCAAAACCACAGGGAAGCAGTTTAGTTATTTATTTCAAGGTAACCCTTGCTAATTCATGCTGCACTAGTGCTTCTGGCTGGCTTATCGTTTCCATGGCAACAACTGTGCTGCGAATCCTCTCGATATCATCATTCTCCTGCACTTGTCACAATTTATTTGGGGTCGGCGCAGCATGTCTTCCTCTTCCATACCTCTCTATTTTTTGTTCTATTAAATCCTTCTACAGTCTTACTGAAAATTTTCCTCAGCACGACATTTTCCTCATTCCACCGCATCACATGTCCATACCAAGATAACCATTTACTTTTCGGTCACCGGCACCAGTTTTTTTTCTTATATACCCATTCCGTTTTTTATCCACTTGTATTACGCCAAACTCTTTATTTATCTATTTCATTATTGGACTTGAATGTGGGACGAAGATATTTTTAAACAAAAAAATTCAATGTTGTATTACTGCTGTAATACTAACAGCTCACGCACACAAACCAGTGGAACTTCGTCCACAGTGCAAAAACGACTTCTTTCACTTATGCGTTCCTAGTAGTACCTATACCGTTAAATTATTGACGAATAAAATATACCGGTATATTATTATACCGATTGGCGTTTAACGCAATAATGAGCATTATTAATTCTGTTGTATCAACGACGATGGATCATCAGTATTTATTTTTCATGAATTTAGTATTTTTTCTGAATTCCGAATATTGCTGTCGCTCAAGTGCATACGGACAGGTGAAAATGCCAAGCGTTCACGTGTGCAAAATATACAAACACAGCCACAAGTAACAGGAGAATGATCATTATCATTTTTTAACATCTATCATTTTTGAGCTCACCAGATGGCACCACTGTCGCTTATGGTCATGTCAATAATAATTCTATTTTATACTTATAAGTACCAATAACTTCATAAAAAGTTTATTTAAATACATATTATATATCAAAAGTTTATTTTAATAAATACTTAGCCCATATGAAATACAGCAACTACAAATTATTCAATATCTGTATTTTGAAAATCAGCGTTCAACGATGAATGTGTTACTTGCACTTAGAGCTACTTAACGCACGATTCGCTATACCATCGACAAGCTTGAAAGCCAACTTGCCACACAGCACGTGAAACCATGCCCTGCATTGAATCACCCGTTACATCCTGCCGACTGAAAATACTAGGGAAGCAGGATGAACAGAAAGTTTACATTATGATACAGTTTGCATGCAGTTCACCCACGCGTAGTCCTTATTGCCACTCACTAAGGCTTAGAGAATCAATTAACTCGGGAATTGGATTGCACTAGCATTTTGGCAATAATCTGTACCAAGTAATTTTATATGTGAGAAAGCTATTCAGTTTAAACTCATACCGGATGTATAAAGTACAGAATCCTTATTTTGCTATAGTGCTTAAATTAATGAGAGCTATCGTTTTTGAGCTCACAAGATGACGCCACTGTCGCTTATAGTCATGTCAATAACGCTATTTTATACTTTAAAGTACCAATAACTTCATAAAAACTTTATTTCATTACGTATAACAACATAGTGTAAACTTCTTAAACACTTTTAGAATTTGCTCCCTAAAATTAGCAAGCATGAAACATTTAAAAATCATTTCACCTCCAAGTACTAAGAAATAAGATCCTAAGTTGCTACTTAAAATCTTCAAGTCATAATTAACCAGGAATAGCTCAATCTAGACCACAATCGTGAATATTAGTAAAAATACGTGATGAAAAAGCACGCAACGCGTGAATTTTCTATGACATCTGACATTTCGGTGACCTCGCGCTACACTAGCGCCTCTAGCTGTGAATTCGAAAAGTGTAGAAGATTTTGAAAAAAAAAAACCATTTACAGAATAAATATCGTACACAGTTAGTGTACCCCGACAGACGTAGTCCCGTGTAAATCGAGTTTTCCAAAATATTAAGTTAAATTTTCCAAGTTTTTGTTTCCCTTTAATTGTTCAGAAGTCCAACATAAATGATTTAAAAACAAATACCATTTCAGTTAGCAGTTATTTTTTACACAATATCATAATTATTATCATTATTTAAAAAAGCTTCAAAGTAATTAACCGTGCAAAGCAAACATAACTCATTAGTATTATTGTGTTATACTGTATACAGGGCCAGTGTTCTCAACTCTACGTCCGTATTTTGCGTATGGGGGATACATACTATAGAATTTTTCGACTAGACTCGTATTAATTTGCAATTTATTTATTACTATCTTTTGTCCGCGGTTTCGCTCGGGTTTTAGAATTTGACAATCAATTCAGGTTGTACTTTGTTTGTTGTTTTTTACGTTATGTGGCTGAATGAATACTGTGTCCTGAGCAATGGCACGCCACAGTGACTATTATTTCATGGCAATAAAGCGCCGTGTGAAGTTCACAAAGACAATCCGGGCATAATACTCTTTTTATACCCGGCACAAGCACACAATTCAATCTATACTTGAAATAAATAAGATTGAAGTGTTAAAATTAGAGCTTTTTACAATATGCGTATGAAAGCATACACGGTAATCGTAACAAAAAAAAACATTTATTTAAATTTTTTGTCTCTCTGCGCTTCCCATTTACCTAATCGTTCCCTTTATTTGTCACAACGTGAACTCCCTCCACTATGAGGGCAGTCCGGACCAACTCCACTATACTAGCAATGTGGGACATTGCTGGTGTAATACATATGCTTTCATGAATTCCCACCCCTTGCGTTTCTATGTAGTAGTAGTTGTGCAATATACTTCCTACAGCTGCTGCAGCTGCTGTCCTGCTGTTGAGCAGAATATGAATATTCTCAATCACAGCGCGTTGTCTTGGTAACACTATTCTTCTGTGATGTACGCTGCTAGACAACACTGTCTTAGAACTGACAGTTTTTGTCGTCAATCCCCAAAAACTAACTTGCCAAGTTTTAATGATGGAAAGCAGTTTAACTAATGAATAATCAGAGTAATAATGGTTTATTATCATTTTTTTTTAATTGACCTTTTTGTATTGATATATTTATATTAAACATTTTTAGCATAATGTGTTTCTTTTACAACGATAATAGAAGAGTAGAGAGAGGGTCGACAGAATAATTTATATTAGTATTTAATTGGTGTTTTGAGTTAAACTCATAGCGTCTAAGTATGATAAATTGACGTTCTTATAAAAAACAGCGACCTAAGGGCGTCTGATTTGACAAAAGAAATTGGAGTAAAGACAAAAGCGCTCAGGCCGGTTCGTATCGAATCGGAACTCATGCAATGTTATCTCAAATAATAAACTTGTGTGCAAAAAAAAATAAGATAACCAGTCATTCAGTACGACCAATGTTCTTCGAATCAATTCCAGGATAGAATACACTTTTACTGTTCCGCTAAAACCTTCACACATTAATAAAATTGATTGTTCGTGAAAAAGGGGCGGAGCCCTGAACGGTCGGATTGTTTTAGTAGGCGGGAGCAACAACGTGGGTGTCCAGAAGTACTAGCACGTCATAAACTTGTAGGAGCATTGTGAATATTGACACGCTTACGTTATGTAAGTGGCAAACTGTGGAACTAACTTTACTCGTACTAGATTTGGTATCTTACCTAACAAGCAGCGCCACCATTACATGCACAAATGTTTGTCGGGTTTAAATTTTAGGCGCGAGAATGATCGAATCGTTTAGACGGACAGGATGAATTAATTGTGGTCATTCCACAGTACAAGTATCAAGTGCAAAAGTATTTACATATAATATTTTTTTAGCTGTAGAAGTTATAAAAAAATATCTGCTGCTAAATAAATTTACTCCGCTAAAAAATAATTTGAGCAATGGGAAATGGCAGATTTAGAATGAGATTAGAATGTAAACGTTTTTCTAAAAGGTACCCATCGGAAGTGAATAATGACAATCGCGACTCCAGACTCAGTGAACGAAACTCTTGCCCATTCTTTTTCACTCCACTGCATGTGTTCACGTGCAGAGAGCAGTCTTGCTACTCGATGCCATCTCTCTAGTTTGGGTCCACTTGCTGACCTTTGGGGCTTCAGGTTTGCTTCAGCAAATCTTCTCACTGTACTGACACTAATTTAGTCTCTTTGGGTCTGAAGAAGCTGTTGCTGGACTTCAATTGCAATGAGAATTTCTCATCACAGTGGAGACAATATAGCGGTTTTCTTGGTTACTAGTGCACCTGGGTCTGCTATTGCAAGCTCTCCTTGGATGGCTTCCAGTTTCCTTGTGTACAACTGATATCTTATATGCCAAAATTCATATGTTTAATGAGGATATTTTAAAACTATAATAACGATGTTTTCAGTGGCGACAAGAACTGAGAGCGCTGCAGATTCTCCTTCATCCAAGACGCTGACGAAATCAGCCAGCTGCGTCACTGTGGTAAGTTTAGCTTAATAGAAAGGCACAAGGACGTGCGCATCGTGCCGCGCCTTAGTATTGTAGCTCAGTCAAATTACGGGTTTCAACTCGGAATGAGATATAATAAGCGGTAAACTCGTATACACTGTCATTTTGGTGTTCTTAAAGTTGCTTGTATAACTTACGACGCGGAGACGACATTTTATGAGACTTTTGAGGCAACTTTTAGAACACTAAAATGAAGGTGTAAACGAGTTTACAGCTTATTATCTCTCATTCCGAGGTTGTCCCCTAACCTAACATCCGTCATTTTATTTTATTTTCAAAATAGCAGCCACGTCTAAAACCCATTTATAAATAAACAGCCCAAATCTATCGGACTGCTGAATATTATTTAAACTTAAATCACAAAATTAATGACAGCTGATATTTTTAAATTAATTTTAATGGAGTGGTTTATGTGCAGACAATCCCCGTGAGATAGATGACAGACTATGGAGATAGAATTATTTAGTGCAGGCAAATCCTGTACATTGCTACGGCGCGGCGCCGGCGTAGCACTGCTACGACTATGGGAGCTACGCGGCTCGTAGCAAATCGCGCCTAATTACTTTGTGTCGTTCTTACACCAGAGTGCAAGTTCGACTCCCGTGGACAACGTTCCGTACGTTTATAAATCTAATTGCAGGAGTAAAGTAAAGTAAAGAAATCCTACAGCTAAAGTTAATGTCGGAGTGGTCAGTCCACTTCGCACGGATGCACCTGGAGATGTGAGCCAATATCGTCACTCGCAAGCGTGGTCATTGCACAAAACAGAGAAGTGTGGAGGGAGGATGGGGAGGTCGTTGTCCAGCAGTGGGAAACAAAATAGGCTATGAAAAAAAATTATAAACGTACGCCTAACCACTTATTAATTAACCCCACTTCTTGTATTTGTCATGTTATTACGTATGCTGAATGTATTGAATAGTTCTTTAAAATAAACCGGTTTAAATTATTGATAATGTCGTAGTAATCTAGTGGCAAAACAACCTAAACTTCGTCTAGTTACAGGAATTTATACTTCGACGGAGTTGAACTATACGCCACTAATATAATACTTTTTGTCCATATTTTCTTCCAGACCATTTAAGTTAACGCTCTTTATATGAAAATACATACACTTCACTCTTGTTGAAACAAATGTTTGAAAATAAAGTCGTATTTTCCAGTTACATACCAGACGAAGTGGTGCTGTTATGGAGTCAAGATGCTGATTACTTCTGAAAAATGTTCACAAGGAAACAATATAAGTAAGTACCGATGTTTACTCGATGGTCTAGGGGACCCGTGTTATACGGGCTGAGGAAAAGTATGCAATTAAAAAAAAACTGGTTTATAAATACGCGCGTGATATGTAGACAAACGCCCGCCAATATTGCTCTACCATCTCCGGAGATTAATTTCATACATAAAATACTCAATTTTAAAACTCTCTACCTCTAAGGTATTACCAATAATATTATAATAATTAACTGTAATGTTTAGGTGATTGAAAACCTCATAACTTATACTTCTATAACATAGTTACGTAATTTATACACCAAACAAAAGTATCTAGCACATCTAATGACGGAGAAAAGCATTAAAGGGCGTCACAAACTTCGTGAGCATCGCTGTTACCTAAAATATCACCCAGAAGGTTGACAGCATCGCCAAGTTGGATGACAGTGCTGATTTTAACCTTAACCTATACATTTTAGTTGAGCTTTCGCATTTTGTGTGAAACTGTCTAGGTCAATGTAAGTCAATAACCCGTGACTCGAGTAGTCATTACTGCGCATATCAAATGTGATGGTAGGTAAGCCTAACAAAGCAGCAGACAGTTACATACCAGAACCACATAACTAACGAGCAACTTAACATCTGACACCAACATGCACACCATCACAGCAATCTCTGTAAAGTGGTATTCAAAACGTGAAGCTAGATGTCACTATGATAAAGTGACATCTAGCTTCGCCTTTTGAAAACCACTTTATGCGATATATTATATTGCAACGGGATTGACATAGCGTTGTCCGATCAACCTCCAGGCAGGCTCTGCTAACCTAGTAGCAATACTCAAAATACAAAGCAAATGTCAAATTTGGCGGTCTGTGCCGTACACGGTGTCGGTAAAGAACACCGCAACTGAACTAAGGTTACCAGGATGAAATAAGTTCTGAGGAGGTTGATCTAAAATCAGTAATTTTAAATGGTGCCATCTACGTACGCAATGATACAATTTGAACGTTTCATTATAAACTATCGTTCCAATTTCAGCCTTCAACTCTTCAACTCTTGTTCAGACCCTCTTAAAGTCGGGTTAGTCTCTGTAAAGGGTTAAAAGATGACGCTATTCGGTAATTGTCAAGATATAATTGTTCTTGAAACTACAATTTTCATAATTTACGATTTATCTTGTGGAAGCAGAACAATCAATTTATAAAATGAAATTCTGTAAACTGTAAAAAAACAAGCATTAAAAGAAAAGAAGAAAATTATTTTTATCTATCAACATTGAACGCGTATACAAAGTCTTGAGTCTGTGCTGTTAACCGTTCTTCTCTCATGAGAAGACGATCCTGGCTGTAGGATCAAGTCATGTCTGTCATAAAATGCACTGTCACCAGAACCAACGGTGTGGCAAAATTTCAGCTCAATCTGATACCAACAAGCGGTCAAAATTGTCCTTGCAAATTAGTCGCAGCGCGTCCTTCTTGCGACTGGAAAGGGACTACTTGGCCCAAGTAAAGGTACTCCTGAACATCCTTTTATTGTTTTAGTTGTTATATTAATGTTTCATTGCACGTCACTTTGGTCTTCGATATATTTCATCTTCAGTCCAACCTCAAGGCATGCATCACTTAGTTGTTGAAGTATCCGCTCAAGTTCAGGAGCCGGAATGACACACTTCAGAAAGCTGTTTCAGCTTTTGTGCCTTTGCAACACGAGAGTATTTAAGTGCAAAGGGTGCATCTTGACTATGAAACACTTAAAAAGGTTTTCGACAATTGTATATTTAAGATGTACTGCTGGGTAAAATTGAGTGCACTTGATAACGAAAAAGTATTATGTTCCCGCCCGGGATCGAACCAGGGACCTTCAGCGTGTTAGGGTGACGTGATAACCACTACACTACGGAAACCACGAGTTTCAGGATTCAAATACCGCTTCAGTATCGTGTATAGTTACCAGGTTTGATTGAGCATAAGCTATGGATTACTTGGCTTTCCACTGTTTTTACATCAATTTTGTAAACTATAGTCTTAATAAAAACTGTGAAATAGTCTTTCTTATTCATGAAAAATAGAACAATACACTGGAAATAAATATCTATGATCAAAGTCTATATTTCAAAGTCAACGTAGGTACTTATCTGAAAATGGTCGTGGGGGTGAGGACATATTGCAATCTTGCAGCCTTGTCTATAGCAAGCAGTCGATAGGGCACGCTGGTCACTCGCACCTGTGTGTCCACGTGTTGTAATGACATGTGAAACCCAAAAGATGGCGTACGGTAGAGCCCATTTTATTGGAATGGAAAAGCAATATGTTGATATTTCTTATTTTCATTTGTTTTCACATTAAAATCAAAAATGTAAACATGGACCTGACAAAGAAGTACAAAGCAAAGCAGCAAAAATTTCCTTCTCATCGCCATCTACGGGATACTTACCGTGGTGTGCTCGCAAAGGCTGCCTGCATTTCCGCATTTAATTTGCTTATGTCCAACAAATGACAGTAATTACTAGTGCCGCAACTTATCATAAAATCAGCATAATAATATGAGTTTAGACTGTATCTGAGTCTTAAAAACTCAACAAGAATTTCAACAACAATTAATAAACCCGACGGGTAAAACGGTAGACGGCTGCTACACAAACTCTCGAAACTGCATGCTACAAGAACTTGTGGGCAAAAAGAACCGCAAAAGTCGAAAAAAAAGTCACGCTATGACAAATTATTGTATAATGCCAGTTGGTGCCGTTCCAATCTCGTTCATTGTACAGGGGCAGGCGTTATCAAAGTTCTACTGCAGTCTATATTCATTGTATTATTGCAATTCAAACCTTCGGGCTTTGAAATAAGGACGTTCATATTAGTCATATCACGAAACAAAAATTATGTAGGCAGCTTCCACACCTCCTGTGATCCTAGTATTTAAACTATGCAATATCGGAACAGACAGCTGATCTCGCACGTGGTACGAGGTTGCGATAAAATCAGCCCACATAGGAAAATGATAATTATAAAAATGAAATCTAGTTCTTTGTTCAGAGCTATTCTAAGTGCTAGTTTCACCAGAAGGTTTTTATAGATAATGACAAAATGTACCGTGTGTATCTATACTAATATTATAAAGAAGTAAAGTTTGTGGGGTTGTAAGGTTGTAGGGGGTAATCTCTAGATCTACAGAACCGATTTTTTTTTTTTTTCACTAATACGAAGATACATTATCCCCGAGTGCCAGACTATATTTACAACGTGCCCGTGGGATAATTTCCGACCAAAACGCCCGCAAAGCCGCGGGCAACATTTAAAGTAAACAAATTATTTAATTTTCTTCGGAGCATCATTATCTATTGGTCAAGTTCGGGTTTTGATCGAAGTGGTGTTGTTATATAAAGCATTTATCACCGGATTATTACGAAGTTTCATGGCGATGCCATTTTCTTTCCTACTAGTTCTATCTACCTGCCTACCGATGTATCTATGTAGATAGGCGGTGTTGATCCCATGCCGCAATTGTAGTCTAGTAGTCACGGACTACTGTTTTTGATCCGCGACGGCAATCAACGCAACTGTTACTTCTGCTTCCTTTTTCTTATTGAGAATAGATTTCCATACTAACATTTTTATTTTCATTCTTGGAAAATTCTGATCAGATTATATAGGATGCAATTGCAATAGTTCGAAAAAAGCTGCGCTGTGCTGCTTATCTTAAATTCTCAAAACACATTCTATGACAAAAATATACCTATTTGAAGTAGTGAAACCGACGGCACATTGAAATGGTATTATGCAATTATTAGTACGTTTTTCAAACTCTAAAAGGTACGTAATTTAACAATTAATCCAATAAATAGAATTTTCTCAAACATGCTTGGAAATTTGAGCATTATTTTGACAACCTTCTTCGAGATAAATCAAAATTAATTAATTAATCAATTAACTTATCAAAGGTTTTATTTGAATTTCGAATTGGCTTGCAAATAGAAAGCGGTTTACTTAGTTTTAATTTCATTGCACTATTTGAGAAAAGTACTGGACAAGCCTTGGCCACAACTAGGCATTGATGGGATTACGTATGTATGCCTCGGCTTCGCCTCGGCTCACATTTATACGTTCGTCCATCAATATATTTCTACAGATTTGAAAAGTGGAACGAGAAACTAAACTTTGATGTAATTGATTGCCAAAGAAGACGATTTTCGTCATGTTTACTGACTACCACATTCAATTTTCAGTTTGTTTCAGTTCCATTGCGTGCTGAATTTATCGGGATTGACCGCGTACCACGGCAGGACTGTGTATTGCGATATTGCATCTCGTTAATACTAGGGACACAGGAACTATGGAAGTTGGATACATATTTGAGGTTCCACGTTGGAAAGTGCATAGAAGTCCTTATTACAAAGCAAGTAGCATCAAAATTGAACTTTAAAGATGAAAGCAAACTGCAATTGAAATCTGTTATCGCCTGCCCTCGTACAACGAATTCGTACAAACCGTACCAGCTGCGATTTCATACGGCCTTGAAACGATAATCGATATTTAAACAATTTTCTTTTTAAACATCAAGAACCAGATTTTTTTTAATAGTGAAGAGAAACAGGAGAGTGTAATTGAATGTAATGAATAGCTAATTGTAAAGTAAATAGTAAACAGTAACAGAATTGTCAATTGAAATTGTCTTTTTTTTTTCGCGAATCTGTTGTGTTTCTTTTTGTTTGGTAAACTAGCACTAGCTATAACGGATAGATGCCACCTCCTTGGAGGATGCAGGGGGCTACATTTCCGCCACCCTTAGTACTTACTTAGTACTATACAAGCCTTTGCCACAACTAGGCATTGATGGACTTACGTATGATAAGAAAAAATGTCAATTTCATAGTTAAAGACCTATTCATTATTTTTTCAAGCTGTATCACGATCTAACGAGACGTAAAAATGTACCCGTGATCACGGGCTATGTGAAAATGTTACAATTTATTTTCAGTGTTTTCTAAATCATATCGCATCGATTTAACTACCAAGTTCCGCTCTCCATGCTTGGTAAAAAGTCTTTGGGCTCACCCTTCAACAATCAGTTAATGCCTTAGATTATGAGCACCTTCCTATAAAAAAATCATTTGTTTTAATAAAATTTGTAATCGATAGCCATCAAGTTCGTCGACTTCTTAACGGTTATTGATCTAACAAAGTTAAGTATTGTTGTCTCTTTCCAACGTTTCATTCATAAAGTGAACTTACCACTACATGCAACTACTTCTCACACATGCACTGTAGCAAAGGGTAGTAGTGGTGATACACGAACTTCTCCATTATTCATGATTTCCTAGTCACCCACTCTATAAATAGTGATCGGGGGCGGTTCTTTGACGTCGATTCACGTGGAGTGCTCACTAATGCGCTTGCGCTAAAATACGAAAACGACCACCAACGTAAAGGAGACAGATACGCTTTCATACATTCTTGGGCCTGACCCGTATATAGACGAAAGTGGTGTCATTTATTTGCTTTTATATAAACAAACCATTACAGAACATTCTACGGATTTTGGCAATTCGGGAGCGAAGTTATAAGAGATTTAGTAAAAGCGAGGATAGGCAACAAGTTGGCAACAAACATCTGATTTTTGACTGAAAATTTACTGCAATCAACGTAAATATAAAAGAATACAAATAAATGGCATACACACACAAACACACATATACACACACACATACACACACTCACCCCCAAAAAAAAAACGCCCGAATGCACATTCACATACCTGCTCCCCCAATTGTCTCATTTAAGTTTGTTTTGTCCTGGCTGTATTGTAATTTGTAATTTTATTTTAATGTAATCTATATTTTAAAATTATTTTGTTCTTATTCAATTTTTAATCTAAATTTGTTTCAATCTTGATTTTATTCGAAGTTTTTTTTTGATTTAATAAGTATTTAACCTGCTTTTAGTCAATTATTCTAATTCTATTTTTAATGATAACTCTCAAACTTAATTTTAAGTAATTTTATTTTGTAACCTTTTGCTGCATGAAACTTGCCCATTGTTACCTAAATGGAAGAAGTCACAGTCTCCTGAAATACAGGTACTCTAACCTAGCTCTGGAGCCAGGGTCTCAATTTTTTCTGTACCCTGTTTTTATGGCAATAAGAATTTATTATTATTATTTTTGAACTGCGATTGCTATTTTGTCTTAATAGACAGTTGTTTACTATATTAATTGTAGTATTTATTGTATTGTTTTGAGTGGGAGGATATTAGGAAACTCACAAATAGATTAAAAGGTTAGGGAAGTAATGTTTAAAAAAAATGCGTAAATAATAATTATCTATTAGTCATCTTAAATTATATATTAGGATATCATCCAAGAATTGTGCAGGTGGTACTATTCATCATGGTACCCAAATTCCAACAAGCTTGGCAAATTTAGTCACTGCTGTTTACCTGAAAGTTGGGAAAAGTTTTTAATAGAATAGTATGGAAAACAACAGTGTATAGAAAATAGGAACAGCTTCAACGCAGAACTACTGTAGCTACAAGCATGATTTTTTACAGTACGTTTCTTTTATAACGAAGCCGCCATTTATGGAGGATATTTGGAAATTCCACCGCTCAAAACTGATATTAAGTAGGTATATCTACAATAACGCGTCGATAAACAACATAGGAGGTTATGGAAAACATAGGAGGAAACCTGAACAAATAAAATATTGTAGCAGGTTGTTGTGGTGCACGCCATTGATGAATCACTGACAGTGTCGTTTCATCATCTAAGATTCGTCGGCTTAGTGTATTACAGCGTCTAGTCGCTATACCACAATTCACACAGCAATCCATGGTCAATATCCAATCGATAAACAGGCCGTAAGATCCAAAATAAGAAACCAAACTCAGACGAATAAACGAGATTATCTCTGTCCGTTAAGAAAGCACTGGTCGAGGTCTAAATCAATTAAACAACGGGAAACACACATAAAACGCAACCGCACTAAACGATACGAGACAAGTGAGCATAGATTGCGAGTCAGGGAGCTGCAAGGAACTTATATACTGACTGGAATGATTACAAACCAAATCTTTATATCAGAAAACTGTTTAAAAATGAACTTTATCTCAAACCTTAAAGTTCGTATTACTTTAGTAAATTCAAAGGGAAAAAAAACTTCAGAGCGAGATAACTTCCAGAATGCTTGCATTTGCCAGTAAAATAAAATATAAAATATATAGTAATCGGAAATCACGTTGATAACTAAACTGTAAATTTTAACAGGATCAATATTCAAACACTAAATATTAAAATAATAATTTCTTGCGGAATAGTATTATTCATGAATTAAGTTATTTCTGAATGACAACATAGATGACACTCATTAATACAACTAGCGACCCGCCCCGGCTAACCTTTCTCTTGAATCACTCTATCTATTAAAAAATACCGCATCAAAATCCGTTGCGTTGTTTTAAAGATTTAAGCCTAAATAAGTTTTATACTAAGTAATGATACACTTCCGCGCTGAAGTCGCATTTTTGCGTTATCAAGTTCTTTTTACATTACTTATGTGAAATATTCCGCTATAATTATTCTAAAATCGTATTGTGTGAATAGTTGTAATTAATAGAATAGTAGTGTAATAATAGGGGTTCGCTGAATATGGAATTTAATTTTTCAGATAAGTTCTTTTAACATTGTTTACAAATTACCACTATGGTGACAATGTTCTTGATATAAAAACGGGGATAATGGAAATAAAAATCACTTTGAAGCTAAAGTATTACTTCGTAGTCGTTCGTAGTAATCAAAATGGGACATGACATTTTTCAGTTTTTATTATTTAATCGCTTATCAGCAGTAAATCTCACTAAATTCTATGTCTTCATAACCCCATACTTGGTAAGAATTGAACAACTAATCACGTTTTATATTTTGTTTACCTTACTAGGTTAGGTCGACTTAGGATGTGTACCTACTCTCTCTCACCTTTTTGCTAAGCTCATTTGAAAACAAGACTAGACAAACTAGCTAATGCCTGCGGCTTCACCTGAGTGGAGCTCAGTATTGTCCCACGGAGTCGTACAACCCGGATAAAAACATGTGCTAATACAGGTTGTAAACAATCTGTGTGCCAAATTCACACATCAATCCATCCAAATATTGGATACCCTATTAGAAAGAGATGACATCCACTATTAAAGTTCTCTCGCTCGGCACGCTTTTGTGTTGCATGTCATCATTCCAGTTTGTATTGTATAAGTTCCTTGGGGAGCGACAGCTCCCAAGCTGACACCTGACAAGCTGTCTGCTGTCTGCTCAGATTAAAAATTATGAAAAAAAATATTATACTTTAGTTGAAAAATACAAGTAAAAAACGACCTGGAAACGAAAATCGATATTAAGATTTATTATGTTAATATTTTATTTTTATAAACTGTTGTCAAGAAGTTAATTATAATGTATTTATTTACTTTGATAATAAGAAATTATTAACATATTGGGATTAAATGTATAAATAGATTGTACAAAACACAATATAATTACATAGGCATGTCAAATAACAAAATTCAAAAATAAAAAAAAAAACATAAAAAAAAACCTTACGTCACTAGACGCTCATAGTTGTTCATATTTACTTTGATTAAATCAATCATCTGGTGCAAGTGTTTTTATGGTCAATTGCTTAAACTCATTCCCATTAATCGATTATAGTAATCGATATCCTATCTTATTCGTGACATAAACTTATTTTTAAGATTTCTCGTCTTCCTGGTTTTGAATTTAGCAAAATTTTGTATATTTTAAAATATAACGGTTTTTTAAACCATATCTCATCTTCTTACAGTTTGGCCCAAATATCCCCATCTCCTTTGAAAGGGTAAAGTTAAATCCGCGCATGAAATATTTAGCGGATGAGTAGTCACCTAAGTCTTAGGAACAAGCGTTGTTTTCTTGTCATTCCGTAACTAAAACAGAGTACTGAGGCACCATTTTAGAAAGCTAATAAAACAAAGAAATCTGTTTTCCAAAAGTTTTTTGGCAAATTGATTTGAAATTGGTTTTCGAAGGATTTATTCGTTCATGAGCTGTCAGAAAAGTATACTCAGTTTAATATCCTGAACGGCATAAATTCTTCAAATGTAAAAGTTCAATTTCTTCATAACAAACCAGTTTGGACCCAAGTTATCGGGATCAAAATTGTTGCAAAGTAGGTGTAATATCACTATGACCCATTGCAAGGAATGCACCCAATTAACAATATCCTATATGTACCAGTAGGTATACCTCGAACGTACAAGACCGATGTCAAAGTTCATCAGCTTATTGATTTTCTAGTCGATGGCCGTACTTCTAACCGGTGGACACTGTGGCCTTAGTATCGACTACGAAAATAGTGACATCAGAAAATTAAGGGGTGGAGCCTTAGGTGGAGCTTTCTCGGTATGCCATCTCTTTCTACACGCGGCAAAATATTATGAGTGAAGCTGTTTACTTTTTTGAAACTACGTAACGGATTTTGATGCGGTTTTTTTAAATAGATAGAGTGATTCAAGAGGAAGGTTTATATGTATAACATTGCACCCGTGCGAAGCCGGGGCGGGTCGCTAGTCTACTTATAATCCATTTTGTTTTTCTGGAATATTGAGGTGTTTGCACTCAAGCGACAGCAACGTTCAAATAATGTGGGTGGGTGTTCAATAGGGTGGGTATGCGATTGCAATATTATATGAAGCCGTCAACCAAGCATTAGGTACATCAAACTAAGTAACTTTACGCAAAAATGATTGCTGGGAAACTTTCGACTTTCTTTTTTGGAGTGAAAAATCACGCTTTACGGTGGATCTCAATGTAATGTGTGCTGATGGATGGATTGAATGATACGGGGATCGTGGAAGTATCTCTTCAAAAACCTTGCATTAAAAACATGTATTTAAAAACCAGTTGAAAAAAAGTTGGAACTTTGACCCCCAATATCTCCGTAACTAGAAGGTTCCCAGGCATGGTAAAGAACAAAAAAAAGATCGCAATGACGGGGAGAACAAGTGCCTTTCGGCTTCGTTAAGGGTCTTGTTACACCCTTTATAGAATGCAACACTCACAACGTAGTGAAAACAGATAATACGTTTTTTTTTGTCAGCAGACTTAAACGATTTGGAATAAATTCTGTAATGATGATAAAATCTTTGAATGGTAGTTATACAGGGTGTAACAGAAAGGGTATAGTCATATGGAAGACTGTGGTACGGACCATCAAAGTCAACAATTTTCTCTATGGGACCACCATCGTAATCACGAAAAAATAAAATTTACAAAATTATTAAATACAAAATTTCAATACCTACTCGGCCCAAATGTATGGAACAGCTGATTATTTTTCTGTGATTACGATCCTTACGTCCTTTTACCGAACCTTCATTTAGATTCTTTAGACAGTGGTTCAGTTTGATGGTCCGTACCACAGTCTTCCATATGACTATACCCTTTTGTGTTACATGCTGTGTAACTACATTCAAAGCTCATCATTATAGAATTTATTCCCAATCGTTTAAGTCTACAAAGAAAATATTTTACTGTTACGAGTTAAATTCTATGAAAATATAAATGTAAAAGTTTTTTTTAGTAATACTAAATGGGCCTACTCTTGTCCTCAATCTAGTCCTGAGAGCAGTTTGTATGTTCTATATATTTGTTCCTCAATCACGCGAAAATGGCTGAATGGATTAGGATGAAATTGGCATGCAGATAGTTTATTTATAAGCTGAATTAACACATAGGGGTACCTATTCTTATCCTGGTAATCTCTCGAATAAGTGAAACCTGTAGCAATATAATTAATGCGTGAAACGTATTATTACAAGCAGTGCTGCTATTTTTTCCTCTTAAATGTTTATTACATACTAATAAATAATGTATTATAATAATATATTTTGTAATGAAATTACTATTTAAAAGATGGTGTAATTTAACCGTTTCTCGTTTATTTGCATATTTAATGCGTAAGTTAAATAACGATACTGTCTTGAGTTGTTGGCAAAGGCAGCGTAATATTAGCGAATCCTCCATATTGATACTTTCACAAATATTCAAACGTTGGAACACTGAGACCACGCCACGTTTGCAGTGCAACGACCCGCCCGGCTACCAGGGTAACATTAATCGAAAGAGTTACATCGCGTGAAAGATATGCTTAGGGGCGGGTTTTTCAAAAATACTTGAAATTCTTATCTGATGTATGAGACAGCACAGTAAAAAAAAAAATTTGGATGATTCGAGCTAGTCAAATCGAAATATTAGCCATTTTAGAGCAAAAGGTCTAAACACCGTGTACAGAGCAAAACAGAATTGCACCTAAAAAGAATAATTCTAAGGATGACTCAACTCGAACAGGATCTCGATACATGTTTAATGTTACCTGCAGTTTGCCCACACGTAGACCTTAGACAGTTTGCGGTGGCGTTTGAGTATTATAAAACAAAAACCGGCCAAATGCAAGCAAGTAATGCAATTAAGAACCATTGTGCTTTTATATCTCAATGTAATTGTCTTTTTAAGTATTTTGTGTGTTAAAATAAATAAATATTTGTATTTTACAGTTTTCTAATGAAAAACAAAGGTACCGCTGCAGTTAGACGTAAAAGTCCTAAATATCAAATCTTATTCGAACCAATTTTCTTTGAAAGATTTTTTACGTACCTACCTTTTACATTTTTTTCTGAATTTTCCTCATCTTACTTTAGAAGTTAGCCTTTTTTTTAGTTAATACTTTTTGCACCTTTAACAAACTGTACAAAGGTTGACTTAATGCTTTGGGCATTTTCCGCTAATCTACCTTTGGGTAATGCAAAGACAGCACACAGTAGGTGAAATAACAAATTTAAAAAAAAATAGAAAATATACATACCTACTTATGTACATAAACTCACGCCTTTTTCCGATGTGGGTAGAGAGAAACCACAGAACGGCACCTGCTACGATCCTTAAGCACTCATTTTGTCTCGTCCACGTTCATACATCTGAACATACGCGCACCCCACGCCGGTTGTGTCAACTGTCAACCCTCTAAGAGACAGATACACTTATGTCTCTCGGAGGGTGGATAGGATATTCCTGTCAATTCATTGCTAACTTTGTTTATAGAAACAACGATAGCTACTAGAGTAAGGCCTATTAACTAACCGTTAATCGTAAGCAATTTACAGAAAACGGCCGTAAGCGGTCTAAAATTTCGCGCTCATTCACATGCCCTCGATAGCTCAGTTGGTAGAGCGGTGAACTGTAGTGTGTCAAGCGTTGTAATCCATAGGTCGCTGGTTCAAATCCGGCTCGAGGGAATCCTTGTGTTGTTATTAAATTACACTTTATTTTTTATTGTTATCAGCATCAAATAATGAACATCAGAATTTGAAGTCCTAAAGAAAACATGTTTTACCATTGACTGGATAGCTTTTCGTTACTTCATGTAGGGTCAACATCAACGCCTCTAGTGGACGAAGTGAGAAGTTCGTCTGCATAAACCTGTGACGTAGATGCTTCAAGAAATCATGTTTATATAGCCTTTATTGTGTTTATCCAAATAATAAACATTGTTGATGATTTAGTGATTCTGAATGCTGAGCATGAGGTTAAAAGATCTAAAACACTTTGGCCGACCAAGTATTTTTAGATTTTTTCGTTAGGGATTTCTATGTAGCAGTCAAGGAATGGAGGAAAAGGAGGAAGGATTCATACCCGGCTGATGGCAGTAGGGTCCTCACAAATAACGTGGTGTAGCGTACCGATTTTCCTATCTGATTGGATTGAAACATAATTGGTAAAATGATGGTTTTATCATGTTTTTTAAGTGTGTTTTAAATCAAACCAGCCTTGTACGAGTAATACCCTCGGTTCCAAAAATAATCGGGTCAGTCACATAAACCCGAATATCTCCCGAACTACGTATGCCATCCTAATGAAACGAAGACTGTTCAATTGAGAATTTAATTATAAAGATAAAAAATAAAATAAAACTTAGTTGCACCCACAATATTAATCTCTAAATTAAAAAAAAACTAAAGTAGTCATATTTTTCCTAAGATTACATTTTTTATGATTGTTTTTTTGCTGTTTTTCATCACTTTCTTCATTTAATACTTTGTATTCGCTCCACGAGCTCTTCTGACAGCTTCCAGGCGATTAGGCATGCTGTACACCAAATTTTGGAGCCGGTGCTGAGGAATACCTTCCCATTCCTCCACCAGTGCTTGTTTGAGCTCGAGAAGCGTGATTGATTTTTGTCGACTGTTCAGCGGGTAGTCCAGCGGTACCAAGAGACCGGATCACACCTTAGAAGACCAGGAAATGGCAGACCAAGATGCACAACGGCCAGGGAAGACAGACAACTGGTGGATAGGTCATCATTCCTGCCCTTGTTCCAATGTATTTGGGGTTGGCATAGCATGTCTTTTCCTTCTATACTCCTCTATTATTCGTCATCTCATGTGTCAACTTTTCCAGGCATTTATCATATTTCAAACAGTACATCCATCGTTTCTTTGGTCTGCTTTAAGTTTTATAGCCATCCACATTTATACTCATAACTGATGTATTTTTCCTCATGACTCGTTTTCACAATATATTTTTGTTATTATTGTAAAAACAAATAATTTTGATTTTATTCATGAAAGAAGACGAAAATTAACTATTCCCCCCCCCCTGATCTCCGAAACCACAGAAACTAAAATTTTGAAAAAAAAAAATAGTTCATTGCTTTTAGATTACAGGAAAACCCATAAGAATGCTATCAATTGCAAATAAAGTGGTAAACTCAATATGATACGCACTTACGGAAAACCTATTGTAACACATACTAAAAAAACAATAAATAATAGTATAGTAGTAGTAGTAATAGTTGTAGTAGTATAGTATTGTAAATTGAATAAAAACAGTTGACTTCGGCGTTGTAAGGAACCCTCTCCACGCGAATTCAACTCGGATTTGGCCGGTTTTTTATATGAAATTTAATTTTTGAACTAACTAACGGTTATTATGGTATAAATTTTACGTTATACTGAGCTATTAAAAATCTCGTTAAAATCCGTATCCGTTCAAAACCATAATTTTTTTATAGATATTTCTTACATATTTCAACATACTGAGGCCACTTTGAACTAAGCCACTAATAAGAGATGTTATTATAAATATTTCATTTCCTTTGCACCCCCCCCCCCCATCTTTGCTTTCCTTCTGTACTCGTACAATAGTCGGGAAGCTATTTTTATGCTGCATTCCCGCCAAATGGCTTTCGCGTAAAGTCGTGAAAATCGTCATCTTACTTGGTCTTAAACTCTCAGTACGTTGTCAAATATTAGAACTACAGTTTCAACAGCAGCTTTCTGACTAATATTAACTTCGATAGTTCAGGCGTTCCCCAATACACACTAGCGCCAGCATACTTGTATGCGGAAATGCGGACAGTCATTACAGCTAACGCCATCTCTTGGGTAAGTTGAATTAAGTTTGTTTTGAAAATGAACCTCTTCGCTCGCGTGCAAGCCTAGTACAACTTGCGCATTGCTAGTCTAGTAGTCACGGACCATTGCTGTTTTTGTTTCGCACTTAATCATTGCGCAATCAATGCAACTGATACTTCTGCTTCCTTTTTGTTATTGAGAATAAAATAAATATGTTGCTGTTGTTGAAGTTGTTTCAAGTTGTCAGCAAATCAGCTGTTTCCTACAAAAGTGCAATACCTACACGGAACAGCAGTTTAGCTCAGAATGATGTACTGCATCACATGTGAGAATTTGGCTGGTCTTTGGAAACTAACCCTGTAGGTATAGTATCGATTACCCAACTTAATTCAGGAAGCTCATAAAAACTTCACATTACAGACCGTTGGTTTAGTATCTTTCAATAGTATCAAACTCAAACTCAAAGCATCTCTTTCAATTAAACCATAACAGGCACTTTTGAATGTCAGAAAAACAAAGGCGAAGCTACAGTCAGACACAAGGCATAATAACTTGTGAAAGTACTGTAGTTGCTCATTCCAAAGCGAAGATAGATTCCATAGAGATCTATGGAGAAGAATGGGCAAGAAACTCCATGGACACTCTTTTCAATCAAAATATTGTTACAAAATCTTGGTTACATCATTCGTGTTGAGATTATACATATTTGTATCGTCCTCGAACGTTCAAGATCAATGTCAAAAGTTCAACAGCTTATTGATTTTCCAGTCGATGGCCGTATTTCAGGCGGTGGGTAGCACTATAATAATGACTACGAAAATAGTGACATCACAAAATGAAGGGGAGTAGCTTTCTCAGCATGCCATCTCTTTCTACACGCGTAAAAATGTTGGGAATGCTGCTGTTTTAGTGGGTTCAAATTTGTACATTCTGTCTAAAAGAATGTGAAATGTTAGTCAAATGTCTTCTGAACCATCACAGTATACACAAATTTCAATCAAAATGTTACTACTACAATCTGTAAACCCCGTTTTACAGTACTGCAAGGATGTTTTGGCGCCCGAGTGCCGTCGCCAGGGAGGCGCTATTGGTTAACATTTTAGGAAACTGTTGAATGAAAATACAGGATGGCCGGCGTCAGTTCCGATTTTGACCACACGCCACATATTTGTTATGAAGTTTGTTTGCGACACATCTTGATGTAATCTGGGTTCCTGGTAATATTCAAGCAGTTTCGTTAAAAACACCGTTAACGAGCGACTGAGGCGACTAAATAGTCCGTTAGTTGTGGGGCAACGGTGGGTATTTTTTGTCTGTTGAATATTTTGGTTTTTTTATTGTTGGTGTGAATTTGGGCAATATCTCACCCATTTTACTGTATTTCTCAAGCATTCCCGCTATCATAACTTTTAAGCTCACTTTGTCACGTCACCGTTTCTTTACCAGGCACTATTATCCTGTCCAATATTTTAATTTTCAATCCTCTATTTTTCTATAATATTCTTCCATTTTCACAAAATATCCTCTGTTTTCCTTTTTCAGTAGTGTCTTCATAACTTTGTATTCTGCCAGCTAGTGCCTTGACCTTTTGCATAGCGACATTTTCACAATATTCACCTCGACACGGGCTGGCATCGTGTCAAAAGTTGGAATACTGAGACTACTTTTGCAGTGCACTGACCCGCCCGGCTACCAGGCTAACATTAGTCAAAAGAGCTAGATCGTGTGAAAGAATTGTATGATACGGCGGTAGGTTATCCAACCGATCTATAAATTTTATGTGATATATGAGGTGCCTTAGTAATTTTGGACACAGGATTTAAAGAATTTTGCCATTTAGTAGATTTCAACCCAGCAGCGTCGACATCTTGGGCGCGCTTCTGTTTATTCTGCATGATAAGCGCAGACGCTGGACAGAAAGAAGCTAGTAACGTTATAATTTAAAGAAAATAAGAAATAAAAACATTTTTTTACTTCACAAAAATAATTATAATTATATTTTCATGAATACTCTTTGCTACTTTAAGTAAACAAAACAAAATCTCTTCAGTAGCGTGGTGCTTCTGTTGCCATGGAAACTGTACTCATGCCAGATGTACCAGCGCAACATCAATCCGAAAGAGTTACACTTGGTGACCTTTACAAGCCGGTCGACATTAAGGATAGACATTAGGGACTTATATTACTGCAAAAATCAAATCAAGATTCGTACCTATTTACTAGTAGTATGATAAAGTTTTAGGCACTAGTTATTAGACTAGTTTAATAAAAATGTAATATCAAATTAAATTTATTTTTAAAGTGCTCAGAAGCAATGTGTCTACGAAGTCTGTAACGTCACGGCTACGGCTGGTGCCGTAGCTCCGTAGACGAAGTAACGTAGACGAAAAAATTTCAATGCAGTTTATTTTTAAATAATGTGAATATTTAAATAGCTTACAGGTAAACTTTGTATTCATTTTATGATTCGAGAGGGTCAACATTTCAGGCATAAAAAGACTAAACATGATACAGAGTAAAACAGACTAAATAGTACACAGATAAAAAAATTATATGGATGACTTATCTCGAACAGGAAATCGATACATGTTTAATGTTAACCTGCAGTTTTCCTGCACGTAGACCTTATTGTAACCCAATAGTCTGAATTAAAATCAATACTGTAGGAAGATCACACTAGAATTTAAGCAATACCCTGTACCAAGCATTTTAATAAAACGAGACATCAACGCGATATCAAATAAATTAAAGAAACTGCGAAAGAAGACTTTCAGCTTCAAACTTTTTACCTTTTTCCTAAGAATTCCCTCAAAATGCTCACTTTTCACAAATTCCTAGTGTTTACTTGAAAAAACACAAAACAATAAAATGGCGAAACTACTAGTAAATAAAAAAAGACTTCTTAAATACGAAAATGGAATTGGTTAATATTAGGTAGACATTAAATGATTTCCAGTAGTTTGAATTATTCCTGACGAAATGGCTTTCTGTTATGTATGTCGGTGTAAGTGCAGTAAGCAATGACTATGTAAGTACCCATTTGTAAAATAATATATATAATGCGGAAGTAGCGCTTCAAGAGAGATAAAAACGACCGAAGAGATTGTCTTTACTTGAAGCCTATGCAGCTTTTAGTTTGCTTAACAGTAGATGTATTAAGATTATTATAAAATGAAATATTTATATGCAGCATATCATTAAACCAGGATGGCATACGTCTGAGGGAATATTTGGATGTTAAACAAAGGCAAAGCTATCTATCATCCCTGTCGCACTTACAGACATTCAGAGCTTTTAAGGACCTGCGCTACGCAGCATCCGGCAGTGGTTGGCTGGGAGCGAACCTAACTCTTTGGTTGATCCCAGCCACCCACCGAAATGCGAGGTATGTTTCAGGTAGAATCCCTGAATCTTGTACTTAAATCAAATAGTTATGAACTTATCAAAATAAATAGGTTATTTCCGATTAACTGAACTAGTACGTTATTAAACTTATGAAATCTCTGGTGTCCGGGGTTGTCAAATTATCGAGATTTCTGTAGAACATCTGAGTTCACAGTAATAATACACACAAACCTTCCATAATGAATGCTCTAAATGTTAGTGTAATACCGTTGTGTACTTAAGATTTCAGCGGCCACACAGGCAGACACTAAAAGTGACTCTGTTTTATTGTGTGTATTAAACACCGTATAAAATTAATCCCTTGTCAACACTAAGTGTGTGGCACCTTTTGTCTCTCATTTTTCTCAGTTCTGGTATACCGGAATCGATCCGTTATCGTCAGCCAATCGCTGCACAGTGGAATATCGGGCACACGCGTATTGCAATGCGCAGTCATCGGCTTCCATTATTATTGTAGATATGATTGTAGCATAAATACAAACAACACATTAACAACAATTAAGTAAAAAGTTAATTTTAAATAATAAACTTTCTACCAAAGAGGAAATTTAAAAAATCTATAATATTCGACAAGGATTATTAAAGATAGTGGCACTACATACATTTAAACACAAATACAAACCCGATGGTGATAAATACCATCCAATATTGTAAAGTCATAAATATATCTAATACGCGTAAAACGAAATTAGCTGTGGCCTCTGATTACTGTGAATATATTATGGGTAAGTTACAGAAAATATGAAGACCATATTTTGATCGTACTTGCTTTTGTATAAACTGCTGAAAATAAATACGAAAAAAGGTTCTGGATGAATGCACTTCCAAGCATTCTAAATGCCGTAAGTACCTAATAGCCAAAAATTTTGATATAGTAAAATCTGGACAAATGGAATTACTTGTTTTGAATGGGGGAAGTGAGTTCACTACCAGACAAAAACTTGTGAAATCTAAATCGATAGCGCACGTAATCTCACCTCTAAAAGATTAATTTTAATGTAATGATTTGATGAACACATCTATCCTGTCTATACTTTAATACTATAATAATATTATAAAGAGGTAAAATTGTTTGTAAGTTTGTATGAAGGGGGTAATAATCTCTGGATCTACTTAACCGATTTTGAAAATTCTTTCACGAATAGGAAGCTACATTATCCCCGAGTGCTACAGGCTATATTTACAACGTATCCGTAGAATAATTTCCGACCAAATTGCGACCGAAGCCGCGGGCGACAGCTAGTATACAATAAGTCAAGACTACACCTTTTTTATTCTGCTAGTACGTTCCACGGGTGGCATCATTGATTAATTTCTGACTTCTACGCGTGCAGAATGAAGCTAGTTATTTTTTTCCAAGGATTACCGAAAAATTATTTCATAGTTCAGGGATTTCTGTTGTAGATTTCATAATCATAACATAGAAAAATCACTATCTATTAATTAATCTTGAATTTGATCACTATGAGTAGAGCAACTGCGAAAAATTCTGCCACGACCATCTCAAACAAACCACAATCAAAGTGAATCTGTTCCGTTGCTCATTAGTTGGTAGTGACAGTGCCAGTTCCATTAACAGGTTGTATCACACCACAAAAATCGTAATATTATTAAGATTTCTGTGTCTCACTAAGGTAAAGAGCCTCTCGTAAAATGGCAAAAACATAGCTTTTACACCTCTGTCAATCCCTTCGGGGAAAAGGCGTGATGTAAATGAACTATTTCATAACTTTACTATCATACCTCTTAATCTCTATGTCCTCCTAGTCACAGCCGCTATAAATAGAATTCAGCGCCAGACGGCAACAAACATACCGATAGATATATACTCCATCTACGAGTATTTTGTCAATGCACCGTCTCGGTTCTGCAACACTGGTGTTTCGGGTCTGTGATTATCGATCAGCCTACGTATTCACAAACGCTTCGATTCGACAAGTCGTGTGTCTCTCTTTTTTTGGCATTAGAAAGCGAGCGAATTAGACATACGACTTTCCGAATCGAAATCCGAGTAGAGGCGTTTGTGAATTGGGGGTCAGGTCAGTTCATAATATTTCAGCATTTTGATGTTATGAAAAATATAGTCAGAATTCATTGTTTTGTAAAACATAAGACAGCTAAATAGTGTCCAGAATAAGTCCAAAAAACTTCTTCTTAAAACATCCATAATTGTAAAAACTTAAGAAAAATAATTGTTTTGTTTTTTTATTATTCTGAATTAAATGTCTTTGATTGAAGACCGATCTTCAAAACATTATGCTCTAATTTCAATTTTGTTGACTCTTCGCGGCTAAAGAACACAAGTAAAAGAAAAAAAATCGTAAACAATTTTAATTAGAACTTAGAAGATAGTTGGCGCCAATAGTGATTTTGTTCGACGTTTCGTTGATTACTAGTAACTTTATGTATTTCATCAAAATTGAACTCTTTCCTTTAGTTTGCTGTATGTCATTATTGCTCAGAATTTGATCTTTATTAACGCGATATTAACGGACGGTGTATTAATACAGAGTGTATATTTTTTTCCCAAAATCAATGGGTTCGATTCCTGGCTAGGAATATTGATTTTTCAAAAATCTAATGTTGCTGTTTTAGTTTTCATCAAAATCGAGCTCGAGATTCCTTTGAGTATTTTACGCTATTCCTCATAGTTTCGGATTTGGCCCTCCACGCCTACTTGAAAAATTTACCATGTAAACTATGTTTTTTCAGCGTTGTGAAGAACATAAAAATCACGTTAGGAAATTAAGCGTGATGTGACAATCATTGATACCAAATGCACAAAAAACATTTTGGTTTGATGACTGTACAAACAAAATACAGACGACGATTTTTGCCACTAGCCGTAACTATCTGTATTTTCTCAAAAATCTCTATTTATTTAATATCCATTCCGCTTTCCTCATCGAAAGTGGAACCGCAGCAGTTGCTGTCATGCATCTTAATATTTCATGCCCGCCTGGTAACCGATTCTATTAATAGCAGCCGCGTGACATCGAAATGAATATACTCATAGCACAGTATTACTATGTATCTGCATGTTATAGGAAAAACATCCTGGTTGAATCCTGCTGCTTTGGTGTCTGACTTCAAAAGTATTGATCCTGTTCTGATGCATTTAGACTACGTTTAGAAAGTGTTGTATTTAAGACTAATAAACTTCGCGCGTTCGAAATTCTTTTTTAAGCTATACATTGATTGGTATCACAGATTTTCCATTTATCTTCCGAAAAAGTTTAAACAGATCTTCGTTTGTCTTCCTAAAAACTCCAATATTTAATTTCATATTTCTTTCTTAAAAAATGACTATTGCAACTCCCAATTATTTAGAAAAACAGTTTTTTTTTTGGTACTCCGGAACTTAGGACTTGCTTCAGTCACACAATATTTTTAAATTAATTACCGAAAAGGAATAGCTCATTTCGACCTTCCCGTTCGGAGAACGCGATGCTCTATACCATCCAGCTGAGCTAATGTGCCACTTCAAGGTGCTTCCAAATTCAGGTCATGGATCGTCCTTTTAGTGCATCCTGCGACAGTGGCGCCCGCCGCTCTTCAAACAAACCGTTGCAACTGCGGCTAGACACGGAACTACTGTACGCGTAAACCCTTTTGAAGGTCAGGTATACATTACTTTTAAAAATAACACTTCTATTTTGCATTTTTCTTTACCTTTGCATGGTTGAACTTGTTGTTTTTATAATTACTTGTTTTTTAGAGGTTTTATAGACAGTTTTACACGACTTTCTACTTTATAACATATACTTAAGCTATATTGCGTGCTGATGCATATATTGAAACCGGCAACCACGTACGGCCTAAACGACGCTATCTGGTTCGATATCGCTACTCCTGAAATACTAGGGGCATAGAAAGCATGGAAGCTGGATGCATAATATTGGTTTCATGTCGATACATGTACTTACAACCTTATTACAAAGCCTTTGGGGTCAAAATTTTAAGTAAAATACATCATGAAAACTGCAACTGAACTCTGTTAGCGCTCCCGTACAATGAACGAGGAAGTGAAGACAAAAATAAAAACTGATATTCGGTTTATATTTCATAATCGTTAAACAAACATTTTGGATAAGCCTAGGTTTATTGTGAGTTTTAGTGTTATCCGTGTTAACATTTCCTGTTTAGGTTAAAGTGACTATTACTTGATATACTTCTACGACGTAACTGATGTCACAAATATGACAGCTTCGCGGTCGTAGCACTTTGTAGCTACACTATCTTGTGGAATATTGTAGGTGGCACAAGGCAGTTCCTGGCCCACTTGAAGTTTGTTTTTAGATTAAACATAGACAGGTACATGGGGATCTCTGAGGAGTCACAGCTTTTTAATAGAAATATCTTTCGCAGTTACCAATCATTAAAATCATCAATACAACCCTCTAAATTCATTTAACCCCATTGAATGAATTTTTCATGAAATAGTTAAATGAACTCAGAGGGTTGTTTTAATAATTTTAAAGATTATAATTCTGTAACTCCATACGTGTTACTGGCGCGACTCATTTTTCACCAACATACAACCTGACACTGACCTGAAAATTGCAAAAAACGTAAGTCAATTTGTATTTCGCGGGCTACCCTGGCGCTGCCAATTTAATATAAAATTTCTTCACCTTTATTCCAGCCTTTTGAATCGTGTATGTGCATGTTTATTAATAATATTGTGCATGTTTATTAGTAATGTTGTTCGAGTAACAAATATGATATGGTAGGCTATGTTTGTCCACTTAAACATTGGACATTCGGTTAGTCAACTTATCCGCGAAAGAGCGGTGGCGCTGTTTTCATTGATAAAAATAAAAGCTACACATAAAACAGTCATGTTTCACACACGTACAAACTTTTAGTTCCAAATACCGCCGCTTTTTTTTTCGGATGGGAAATCATCAATTAACTAGATCTTTGTGTTCCAGGGCCGCGCTATCTCTTTCGAACAGTCCCGCAACCCTGGCAGGCATTGGTCTTTTCGGACCCCTTCCCGTTTCCTGACATCTCTCGTGTGTGCTTCATGCTCAACTGTGAATGTAAATGTGTTCGTGTGTGTACATTTGACGTCACGTTGGAAAGCCTTGCATGTGTACTACTGCACTAATACCAGTAACAGATTAGAATATCGATTTGTGACGTCACGCTACGTCAAACCCTAGGTAGTCGAACCGTCGCTTCGTGCTTATAGGATCCTAGTGACACTGGGAGCAAAACTTTTTTTTCGTAGATAGGCCTAGCGTCCCACGGTATTGGTAGGTATGGTGCGCGTTTATACACAGTGAGATATTCAGTCAAGCTATGAAATTAGGTATAAACTTTTCGGGTCATTCAATAAAATTCAAAATGATTTTTTAAGTTATCTTATTGAAAACAGAGAAGAAAATGATAAAAATAAATTCAACTACCGAACAAAATAAATTGAAAACTAAAACCCAACTACGACAAAAAAAGTGTTAAATATGACGATTCTTCTATTGCAGTTTAATGGGCGGGGCAAACCAATTGCACGCCATCAAGTACTAGCACATCATAAATGAGTAAGAGAACATTTTATCTGAAACTGTGGCAGTAAATGCTATGGTTCGCACTATTTTCATCCGTGTCAGTTTTATCTAGTCATTTTATGTAAACATTTATTTTATCTTAAATGTATTTTTATGAACAAAACAGAGATTGTATTAAAGTCATGCGATTCCATTCAACAGTTCCCTGCAAATAAATTAAGACGACTTTGCACTTAGTTTCATTCTTAACTTTTTTTGGTTATTATCGCGTGTTCGTTTTTTGTTATGAAAACGAAACAAGGGATACCTCCTCCGTTCATCTATACTAACTTAAACTAATATTATAAAGGTAAAATTTGTTTGTAAGTTTGTATGTAGAGGGTAACCTCTGGATCTACTGCACCGATTTTGAAAACTCTTAAAATTTTAAATTCTATATTTACAACGTGCCCGTGGAATAATTTCCGCCCAAAACGCGAGCGAATCCGCGGGCAACAGCTGGTCTAGCATACAATGAATGCAAAGAATTAACAAAAATCAATTAACAAGCAGGGTTTAGTACATGATGGCATCTCTTTGTTAGTGGATGATTGGGAGGACGCTAAACTCACAGCATACCATTGCTCCTGCGCGACAATATCTGATAAACACAGTTTTTATATTTCAAATAAACTTCACATAATTTTCTATCGTACAGGTAATATAAAATTACAATCGCAGTAGACGTCAGCAATATTCATTTCGAACCAGTTAAAACAAAACATCACGAATAAATTGGTCTGCAATTTTGTCAAGGGTAACAACGAGAAATGCAACAGTTATTTTAGAAAAAACATTTTTCTGTGTTTGATTTCTATTAGAAAAGAGTGGAATTAGAAAACAAGCTGTCTGACTGCCTACAGCCTGTGGAAAAAGCAACAACAAGCAAGTGATTTTTTTTCTCACTCTTGAAAGCTTTTTCGCGACACGAAGTTTATTATAATTGTTACTGATATTGTTAGACTGCGTCATCCCACTGCTGGGCAAAGGTCTCTCCCCTATGACTTGCAGTTGTTTCAATCCAGGGCTTCCAGTTGTTTCTATTCATGTGGACCATTGGTCGTTGGTTTTGTCCAGCTCGTCCCGCCATCTTCTACGAGGTCTGCCGCGACGCCTTCTGGCTGTGTCAGGGCGTATTGTGGCTGGAATAAAACAAAAACTTTAATTACAAAAACTTATACAGCCGGTTTTGCTTCTGCTCTCAAAAACTGTGAAGGAAAACATCGTGAGGAAACCGGCATGTCGTAGATCCAAAAATTCGAAGACATGTGACATCTACCGACCCGCACTGGGCCCGCGTGGTGGATTATAGCCCATTCTCTCTCATAGAGATGAGGCCGTGTGTCCCAGCAGTGGGAACATGATAGGCTGATTATGCTATAAAGCACCACGTAATAACCAAGAATGGTCGATACTATTTTCCTGTCGCTACAATGCGTAAGGGCCTTTACTGCCCACTCTTCAAGAGAGTGGAGACCCTGGTTAACCATATTTGTAGAGGAAAGTTACTGGCCAAGTGCGTATCGGAACACGCGCAGTGAAGGGTCGTAGTCTAGATGAATAATTCAATAATTTAATCCAAGAACAAACTATGTAATTAAAAAGGGACAAACATTATTTAAACCGATCTTCTATAATACGTTTTTTTCTTCTTCGTCTATGTTGATGATCTCTCAATATCTTCTTCGACAAAGTAAAATGTCAATAGAAGACATAAATACAAGAATTTGTGTGGAATGCTTCAAATAAAAAGAAACAAACAAGTCACCAACTTGTTTGTTTCATTGCTTTTTTTTTGCCACCGACTTCCGAAAGTAAATTAATTTAAAATTAATTATTTTTTGTGTTATATATTTTTTAAGTAAGTGAACCCTAAGTTGGACTTGTTTGCTGTATAATGAATTGAAAACGATATGTAGGTGATATTAGAATGCATGCAGTTCTAAGAAAAGACAAAATAATAGGAATAACATAATTTAGTACTGTATTTCCTGTACTAGATACTTACTACCGGCATGTACATAAGTAATGATTGTTCGATACTTGTATTGTGGAACGATCACAATTGATTAGTTCGTCCCTTCCGTCAAAGCAAGCCGATCATCTGCGCGCATAAAATTTAAACCTGACAAACAATTGTGCATGTAATAGTGGCGCTACTTGCTAGGGAAGATGTCAAATCTAGTACGTGTAAAGTTAGTACTCCAGTTTGCCACACGCATATCGTAAGGGTTTCAATATTTACAATGCTCCTGCCCGTTTCTGACGTCCTAGTACTTCGGGACTCCCACGTTCTATTGCGCACCGCCCACTTGAACAATCCGACCGACCAGAAATCCTTTTTCACGAACGAAGCCTTTCGTCGGACCTGTGAACTGCGCTGCTGCCATCCTGCGGAGCAGCCCTGATGTACCGTTTTACTAAGCTACCTTGATCCCCTGATCCTGAGCGTGATCTTGCTTCTTCAATAGTGCTGAACTGAGTGTGTGTTAACTATAAAACTACTTCCATAGAGTGCGGGTTAGATAGGTCTTTTTTATAACCATTTGTATTTTGTACTTCATTTGTCAACTCTTCAACTTCCACTATTAAATTTTTAAACGTACAAGTCCACTTAAATCCTTTAATTTTTAATAGGATCAAGTAGATTTGCTACAGTTTGGCGCCCATGGAATATTGAGTGGTGAACATTGAACCTACTTGTTTGAGATGAAATTGTTATTGTATTGTATTGTACAGCGGGCTGGTGTCCGCAACTCCACGTCTAAGCGCGTATTTTGCGTGCGGGATGAAATAAAATAACAGTGTTGAAATTGTTATCTATAATATCTTCAATTAATGGTGCAAACTTCCAGCGGAGCAGTAAGGGGAACTACCTTAACCGTAGCAGCGATACGAGTAGCGAGACTACCACAATTTTTCGTGGAATTATCTCCCCATTCACTGATTTTCAGAATATCAGTAAGCAAAAAAAATTGCCATTATACATTTTTTTTATTGAACCCAATCGAACGATTGTTTCTAATACTGATCGCGCGCGCACGCAGGCTCACGCACAGATTTATTTGAATCTTTTTGTATGAGTATTTTTACCAAGTTTTGTTTTTTATTCACACGTTGAAAAACACAGCTCTGGAGGCATTATTCAGGAAGAAAAAAGAGGAATACGAAACGTCGATGATTTCGTCAAAATTTGTAATAAAAATCGCAGCCACTGATAACAAAAATGTACAACTCTGATACCGCTGATGGTTTTTTATTTTACTTGCGTCTAGTTTGGGGATCAGCGTTCAAATTGCTTTGTTGTACTTGATTAACACACTAATGCCTTCACGCCCAAACGGCTTAACTTATTTGGATGAAATTTGGTATCAAGATAGCTTATATGCTGGATTAACACAAAATATGCTGGATTAACGAAAAATGAGATGATGACTTTCACCACGGACGCAGCTAGTTAATAAATAATTTTTATTTTTTTTGTTTATTTAGTTGTTTAGCGTTATGATTTCTTCTAATAAAATGTTATTTTTAATTAGCCCTTCACTTTAACATAGGGTAGAAAGTGCTACAACACCGGGCCCATAGTTAATATAAATTGGCCCTTCTTCTTTATATTTGGAGATTCATGTAGAGGTACTTTTTTTTGGCCAAGAATTTTTTGACAGATGAAGCTTGAATCATGTTGAAAAAACCTGATGTATTTGTTGAGTATAATTTGACATTTCATCATGGAAATATAGTGACTACAAATTATTCAATATCTGTATTTCGAAAATCAGCGTTCTACGATGAATGTGTTACTTGCACTTAGAGCTACTTAACGCACGATTAGCTATACCATCGAAAAGTTTGAAAAGCCAACTTGCCACACAGCACGTGAAACCATGCCCTGCATTGAATCACCCGTTACATCCTGCCGACTGAAACTACTAGGGAAGCAGGATGAACAGAAAGTTTACATTATGATACAGTTTGCATGCAGTTCACCCATACGTAGTCCTTATTGCGACTCACTAAGGCTCGGAGAATCAATTAACTCGGGAATTGGATTGCACTAGCATTTTGGCAATACTCTGTACCAAGTAATTTTATATGTGAGAAAGCTATTCAGTTTAAACTCATACCGGATGTATAAAGTACAGAATCCTTATTTTGCTATAGTGCTTAAATTAAATGAGGGCTATCGTTTTTGAGCTCACAAGATAGCGCCACTGTCGCTTATGGTCATGTCAATAAAGCTATTTTATACTTTAAAGTACCAATAACTTCATAAAAACTTTATTTTATTACGTATAACAACATAGTTTAAACTTCATAAACACTTTTACAATTTTCTCCCTAAAATTAGCAAGCATGAAACATTCGAAAATTATTTTACCTCCAAGTACTAAGAAATAAGATCCTAAGTTGCTACTTTAAATCTTCAAGTCATAATTAATCAGGAATAGCTCAATCTAGACTACAATCGTGAATATTAGTAAAAATACGTGATAAAAAAGTACGCAACGCGTGAATTTTCGATGACATCTGACATTTCGGTAACCTTGCACTACACTAGCGGTGAATTCACACGCGATAGCCCCCATTTTGTAGTAAATAAAATTTTGAAGTGTAGAAGATTTTGAAAAAAAAAATCCTTTTACAGAATAAATATCGTACACAGTTAGTGTACCCGGACAGACGTAGTCCCGTGTAAATCGAGTTTTCCAAAATATTAAGTTTAATTTTCCAAGTTTTTGTTTCCCTATAATTGTTCAGACGTCCAACATAAATGATTTAAAAACAAATACTATTTCAGTTAGCAATTATTTTTTACACAATATCATATTATCATTATTTAAAAAAGCTCAAGATAATCTAAAACAACCAAAGGCTGTACAAAAGCCCGTTGGGTTGTCAACTATCGTCAATAGCGCGGGAAGCACCTGGATGAGGTCCGTAGAGAACAAGGAAGTATGGCAGAAGAAAAGGGAGACTGTTTCCAGCAATGGATAATGATCATCTACTGAAATGATTTTCATTATTTTGAAAAGATCTTTCGCAGCTGAATTTCAAAGTAATTAACCGTCTGGCAACTTTCTTCGGCTACTAGGCAAACATAACTCATTAGTATTATTGTGTTATACATTATCCCCAACTCTACGTCTTATTTTGCGTATGGGGGGGTACCTACTATAGAATTTTTCGACTAGACTGTTATTAATTTGCAATTTATTTATTATTTACAATTCGGGTTGTATTTTGTTTGTTGTTTGGCCATTAAAACAAATTATTAAAGTTTCCACTATAATATAATTCATGATTCGAAAGACACTTGCCGCCATCTATTATCATAAGAACGTTATTGTATGTTTCTCATCAAATTTCATCAGAATCGGTTTAGGAATTTGGTTGTTTTCCTCACGTTAATTGTCACATCACGCGACGTCGCGAGCAGGCGCTTTGATGTACACCACGCGACGTCGCGTGATACTTGCTAGTTAAATTTGACACACTTCCCGATTTCTGATTGAGCTGAACTTTTGCACGTGTATATCGCAAGACAATGCAATATTATGATCTGATGATGGAACTGGAAGGTGGCCATAGGAACTCTATAATAAAATGACGCAACGCCGTCGAGTTTGGACTCTTTTGATTCGTCTTGACAAGTACTTTAGTCCTAAATGGAGACCAGGGTCTGATCATGGAGCTGGAAGGTGGCCATAGGAACTCCGTTATAAAACGACATAACCCCATCTAGTTTGGGTTCGTATAATTCATCTTGTCGAGTACTTTGTCTCTAGATGGTACCCAGGGTCTGGTTATGGAGCTGGAAGGTAGTCACAGGTAGTCCGTAATAAAATGACACACTCCCACCGAGTCTGGGCTCGTATGATTTGTCTTGACGAGTACTTTGGTCCTAAATGGTATCCAGTGTCTGATGATGGAGCTGGACGGTGGCCATAGGGACTCTGTTATAAAACGACAAAACCTCATCGAGTTGGGCTCGTATGATTCGTCTTGATGAGTTAACTAACTTCTAGTTACAATGTAAAATTAATTCATGACAAGAATTTGTGTGGTATACTACAACTAAAAAGGGTAAAATAAAAAACGGTGTCTTTGTTTGTATCTTTTTTGCCACCGACTTCCGAAAGTCAAGTTATTTTAGACTTTTCTAGTGTTTTTTTTGGAAGTCGGATTTGTTTTCGCAGAATGTTTTTTATTATAAATTTTGAATTGATCTTTTTATTCTAAGCATTTTTAGTTGAATGTGTTGCTTTTACAACGATATTATAAGAGTAGACAGAGGGTCTATAGAATAATTATATAGTATTGTCTAAGATAATGATGATAATGATAAAATAACGTTCTTAGAAAAAAAACAGTGGCATACAAGCATCTGATTTTCAATAGAAATTGGAGTAAAGACAAAAGCGCTCAGGACGGTTCGGTACGGTATCGAATCAGAATAACTTGTGTGCAAGAAAATATGATAACCAGACATTCAGTACGACCTATGTTCTTCGAATTAATTCCAGGATAGAAAATACACTTTTACTGTTCTGCTTAAACTTTCACACATTTCTAAAATTGATTGTTCGTGAAAAAGGGGTGGAACCCAGGACGGTCGGATTGTTTTACTCGGCGGGAGGAAGCAACAATGTGGGTGTCCAGAAGTACTAGCACGTCATAAACATGTAGGAACGTTGTGAATATTGTGACCCGCTTACGTCATGTAAGTGGCAAACTGTGGAACTAACTTTACTCGTACTAGATTTGGTATCTTACCTAACAAGCAGCGCCACCATTACATGCACAAATGTTTGTCGGGTTTAAATTTCAGGCGCGAGGATGAACGATTGGTTTTGACGAACGGGATGAACTAATTGTGTTCATTCCACAATACAAGTATCGAGTACAAAAGTATTTACATATAATATTATTTTAGCTAACACATATTTTGGACATTATTATGGGTAGTAATAAAAGTTCCGAAAAAAAATGAGCATACTCAAATTATGAAATTTACTGCTCTAAATAATAATTTGGGCAATGGGAAATGGCAGATTTAGAATGAGATTAGAATGTAAACGATTTTCTAAAAGGTACCCATCGGAAGTGAATAATGACAATCGCGACTCCAGACTCAGTGAACGAAACTCTTGCCCAT
Organism: Eugnorisma glareosa; assembly: GCA_947578425.1. NCBI lineage: Eukaryota > Metazoa > Arthropoda > Insecta > Lepidoptera > Noctuidae > Eugnorisma > Eugnorisma glareosa. Next base: position 42,302,731 of record OX387957.1, read on the forward strand.
TCTTTTTCACTCCACTGCACGTGTTCACGTGCGTAGAGCAGTCTTGCTACTCGATGCCCTCTCTCTAGTTTGGGGCCACTTGCTGACCTTTGGGGCTTCAAGTTTGCTTCAGCAAATCTTCTCACTGTACTGACACTAATGTAGTCTCTTTGGGTCTGAACAAGCTGTTGCTGGACTTCAATTGCAATGAGGTGACAATTTCTCATCACAGTAGAGACAATATAGCGGTTTTCTCGACCGCTGGTGCACCTGGGTCTGCCATTGCAAGCTCTCCTCGGATGACTTCCAGTTTCCTTGTGTACAACTGATATCTTATATCCTAAAATTCATATGTTTAATGAGGATATTTTAAAACTATAATAACGATGTTTTCAGTGGCGACAAGAACTGAGAGCGCTGCAGATTCTCCTTCATCCAAGACGCTGACGAAATCAGCCAGCTGCGTCACTGTGGTAAGTTTAGCTTAATTTTCTTCTTTGTCGTTTTACTCTTGACAGGGTGGTCGTGGTCAGCATGTCGCAGCAAGACACCGTGCTGCCATGATTCGCCTTTCGATGCGACGCCATCCCTCCCTGTCGGCTGTAATTCGTGTGCACTCATGCAGCGCACCACCCACTGCAGACTTGATCTGGTCAGTCCATCGCATGGAGGACCTGCCACGCGCTCTCGTGCCTTCCACCTTCCCCTGGATAACAAGCCGCTCAATAGAGTCATTGCCTCTCCGGGACACGTGACCAAAGACCGTGACACGTGACCAAGTTTAGCTTAATAGAAAGGCACAAAGACGTGCGATGCCACACGCGAATTCGTGCCGTGCCTTAGTATTGCAGCTCAGTCAAATGACGGGTTTCAACTCGTACCCCCTTATTTTTGCTAATTTGACTGGGTAATTTGTTGTACTTCAGCCAAATAAGTTTTTAAATATTTATTCAGAAATTACAGAAAATACGAAACATCTTTGAACACAAAGATAACAAGCAGCAATGAAATGAAAACATCGCATTCCTGACCACACAGCGGAATATTATGATTTTAATTATTAATTAAAATCATAATTATTGCATTGTTGGTCCTGCTATAAGTTAAGGCAGTAGAAAAGGGTTCAAATAATTTGGCCAGCCTAACGTCCATCATTTTATTATATTTTCAAAATAGCAGCCACGTCTAAAACCCATTTATAAATAAACAGCTGTCTCATACCTACAACACCTACTTGACCCAAATCTATCGGACTGCTGAATATTATTTAAACTTAAATCACAAATTTAATGAAAGCTGAGATTTTTTAATTAATGTTAATGGAGTGGTTTATGTGCAGACAATTTCTCGTGAAATAGATGACAGACTATAGAGATAGAATTATTAAGTGCAGGCAAATCTTATACATTGCTACGGCGCGGCGCCGGCGTAGCACTGCTACGACTATGGGAGCTACGCGGCTAGTAGCAAATCGCGCCTACTTACTTTGTGACGTTCTTTTTAACAAACCAGAGCGCAAGTTCGAATCGCGTGGAGAGGGTTCCGTACGTTATAAATCTTATTGCGGGAGTAAAAAGAAATGCTACAGCTAAAGCTAAAGTGGGAGTGGGCAGGCCACTTCGCACGGATGCACCTATGGAGATGTGGGCAAATATCGGCACGCGCAAGCGTGGCCAGAAATTGCACAAAACAGAGAAGTGTGGAGGTAGAATGGGGTGGTCATTGTCCAGCAGTGGGAAACAAAATAGGCTATGAAAAAAATATTAATAAACGTACGCTTAACCACTAATTAACTAGCCCCACTTCTTGTACTTGTCATGTTATTACGTTTGATGAATGTATTGTAAAGTTCTTTAAAATAAACCGGTTTTATTTATTGATAGTGTCGTAGTAATCTAGTGGCAAAACAACCTAAGCTTCGTCTAGTTACAGGAATTTATACTTCGACGGAGTTGAACTATACGCCACTAATATAATACTTTTTGTCCATGTTTTCTTCCAGACCATTTAAGTTAACGCTCTTTATATGAAAATACATACACTTCATTCTTATTGAAACAAATGTTTAAAAAAAAGTCGTATTTTCCAGTTACGTACCAGACGAAGTGGTGCTGTTATGAAGTCAAGATGCTGATTACTGGAACTTCTGAAAAATGTTCACAAGGAAACAATATAAGTAAGTACCGATGTTTACTCGATGGTCTAGGGGTCAGTGCAGACTAAACGATAACTTTTCAATTAAACTGCTGAGAAAACTCAACAGGACCCGTGTTATTGGGCTGAGGAAAAGTATGCAATTTAAAAAAAAAACTGGTTTATAAATACGCGCGTGGTAAGTCGACAAACGCCCGCCAATACTGCTCTACCATCTCCTGAGATTAATGACATACATAAAATACTCAATTTGAAAACTCTCCACTTCTAAGGTACTAATATTATAATAATTAACTGAAATGATAAAGTTATTGAAAACCTCATAACTTATACTTCTATAACATACTTACGTAATTTATAAACCAAACAAAAATATTTAGCACATTCCTATGACGGAGAAAAGCATTAAAGGGCGTCACAAACTTCGTGAGCATCGCTGTTATCTAAAATATCGCCCAGAAAACTGACAGCATTGCCACGTTGGATGACAATGCTGATTTTAACCTTAACCTATTCATTTTAGTTGAACTTTCGCATTTTGTGTGAAACTGTCTAGGTCAATGTAAGTCAATAACCCGTGACTCGAGTAGTCATTACTGCGCATATCATATGCGGTGGTACATAGATGATAGATACATGATGATGATGAGATACATGATGGTAGATACATACCAGAACCACATAACCAACGAGCAACTTAATATCTGACACCAACATGCACACGTTCACAGCAATCTCTTTAACAGCACTCTTTGCGATATAATAAATTGCAACGGGATTGACATAGCGTTGTCCGATCAACCTCCAAGCAGGCTCAGCTAACCTAGTAGCAAAACTCAAAATACAAAGCAAATGTTAAATTTGGCGTTCTATGCCGTACACGGTGTCGGTAAAGGGTACCAAAACACCGCAAGGGTACCAGGATAACATAAGTTCTGAGAAGGTTGATCTGAAATCAATAATTTTAAATGGTGCCATCTAAGCATTTTTGTAAATTAAAAATGCTTAAATTCTCAAAGTAATAATTGTAGTATATGACAAACCTCCTTCGTTTGATGTCCGTTGCGCTGCGGCGCAACTAATAAAACCAGCGCCCAACTGTTACTAGGAGCCCATCAAGCAGCAGTAGATTAATGTAAACAAATTGACCTTGCGATTCACGTGGAGTGCTTACTAATGCGCTTACGCGAAAATACGAAAACGACCACCAACGTAAATTTAAACGGGTAAAGTTTCCTCCGCGGATGAAATATTTTGCGGATATAGTCACCTAAGTCTTAGGAATAAGCGTTGTTTTCTTGTCATTCCGTAACTAAAAAAGAGTACTGAGGCACCATTTTAGAAAGCTAATGAGACAAGGAAATCTGTTTTGCAAAAGTTGTTTGACATATTGGTTTTCGAAGGATTTATTCGTTCATGAGCTGTCAGAAAAGTATACTCAGTTTAGGATATGAACGGCGTAAATTCTTAAAATGTAAAAGTTCAATTTCTTCATAACAACCCAGTTTAGACCCATTATCGGGATCAAAATTGTTGCAAAGTAGGTGTAATATCACTATCACCCATTGCAAGGAATGCACCCAATTAACAATATCGTATATATGTACCAGTAGGTATACCTCGAACGTACAAGATCAATGTCAAAGTTCAACAGCTTATTGATTTTCCAGTCCGTACTTCTAACCGGTGGACACTGTGGCCTTAGTATCGATTACGAAAATAGTGACATCAGAAAATAAAGGGGTGGAGCATTAAGTGGAGTTTTCTCGGTATGCCATCTCTTTCTACACGCGGCAAAATATTATGAGTGCTGCTGTTTTAGTTGATTAATTGGGTTCAAACTTGATATTCTAACTTAAAGAATTTAAATGTTAGTCTAAATGTATGCTGAACCATCACAGCCTAAACAAATTTAAATCAAAATGTTACTACTCTCTTTCAGCCTCGTTTTACAGAACTACAAACATGTTTTGGCGCCCGAGTGAGATGGTCAGGGAGGCGCTATTGGTTAAAATTTTGTAAAACTGTTGAATGAAAATACAGGATGGCGCGGGCGGCGTTACTTCCGATTTTGACCACGCGCCACATGGTACATAACTTTGTTTGCAACATAACAGTTCTGATATCTGATTTCCTGGTCTCACTTCTTTCTTTCTTTTTCGTGTGGTTAGTGCCTTACCTGGGTGTCAGAGATTTTATACCGCCCATGGGCCTGTGGTTTGGCTTTACATGCCCTCGAGATATATCTCCTAGGCATGTTTGGTTTCCTAACGATGTTTTCCTTCACCGAAGCTAGTGATAAAATAAAAACACTCGTTAACAAGCGATTGAGGAGAGTGGAGAATAATCTGTTTCTGTATCTTGAATAATTTGGTTTTATTGTTGTTGTTGTGTTTTCGGGCAATATTTCAGAATTTTCTTGTATTTGTCACTCATGCCCGCCATTAAGAATTTTGGGCTCAACATCTTCATACATAATTTTAAAAATAAAATTTAATTAAAATAAATTGTTTCCACAGCTTTGTTAATCACTAACTAGACTTGAGTTTTTAACCAACACTGTTTTCATTATCATGGTATTTATGATGGCTATAACATATTAAATCTGATCTCAATGTTTGACCTACGAGAAAAAAAGAAGGAGGTTTCTTGCCACCAAAGACTTGTTACCTAGAAATTGTGTTTTTTTGCCAGACACCTATATCTCTTACCTTCCACCTATATCCTATCCGATGAAATCTCTATTTCCTCTATACACCGTCTTTATTGTATTGTGAATAGATTTGGAAAGTATCTATTTCCAAAACTCTGCTTCTTCTGCTTCTATCTTTACTGGGTATTTTAATATCATTAATGGTACTATTGTTTCCTAAGCTTCTGTCCTTTCCTATTTCTGATTTCTTCATATCTTTGTAGTTTACCAGCTACTCAGCTAGTGCTTAGATCTTTTGCTTCTGTATGTCTTCTGTATTACTCGGTTCATGTCCACTTTGTATGTTGTAGTATAGCTTTCCATCAGCGAAATATTATTTTATATCGGATGCGTAGTTTCAGAGATTACCTCCTTCATCCAAACTTACTTTAAAGTATTATTAGAGAGATGATAAGTCGTGAGTACACAGAAACGATGCCATCAGTATCGATAGGTTTATTGAGACACACAGTCCATAGTGCGTGACGCAAATTTATAGGTGTACTATCTACTTATAATCCATTATTTTTCCTGAAGTATTGACTTGTTTGCACTCAAACGACAGCAACGTGCAAATCTTCCAATAGGGTGGGTATGCGATTGCAGTATTATACAAGGTGTAACACTACCCTTCACGAAGCCGTCTACCAAGCATAAGGTAAGGACATCAAACTAAGTAACTTTACGCAAAAATGATTGCTGGGAAATGACTTTCTGTTTTTGGAGTGAAAAATCACGCGTTACGGTAGTACTCAACGTAACGTACTCAAAACATTGTGCTGATGGATGGATTGAATAATACGGGGATCGTGGAGGTGTCTCTTCAAAAACCTTACATTAAACACATGTATTTAAAAAACAGTTGTGAAAAAGTTGGAACTTTGACCCCCAATATCTCCGTAACGAGAAGATTCCCAGGCATGGTATAGAACAAAAAAATGATCGCAATGACGGGGAGAACAAGTGCCTTTCGGCTTCGTTAAGGGTCTTGTTACACCCTTTATAGAAATGCAACTCTCACAACGTAGTGAAAACAAACTTTCTCTATGGGACCACCATCGTAATCACAAAAAAATAATCAACTGCCCCATACAAAATTTCAATACCTACTCGGCCCAAATGTATGTGACAGCTGAATATTTTTTTTTGATTACGATGGTGGTCCCATAGAGAAAGTAGTTCAGTCTGATGGTCCGTACCACAGTATTCCATAAGACTATACGCTTTCTGTTACACGCTGTATAACTACCATTCCAAACTCATCATTATAGAATTTATTCCAAATCGTTCCAAGTCTACAAAGAAAATATTTTACTGTTACGAGTTAGTTAGTTTTTTAATATTAAATGGGCCTACTCTTGTCCTCAATCTAGTCCTGAGGGCAGTTTGTATGTTCTTATATTGTATGTTTATATATTTGTTCCTCAATCACGCGAAAAACGGCTGAACGGATTAGGGTGAAATTAGCATGCAGATAGTTTATGTAAAAGCTGAATTAACACATAGGGTACCTATTCTTATTCCAGTAATCTCTCTAGACCCAATTTTGATTTCCACGCCGACTAAAACGCGGACAAGAGCAGAAAAATTATTAGGAATAAGTGAAAGCTGTAGCAATACAATAAAAGCGTGAAACGTTTCTTCATTTAACCGTTTCTGGTTTATTTGCAGATTTAATGCGTAAGTTACATAACGATACCGTCTTGAGTTGTTGGGAAAGGCAGCGTAATATTGGCGAATCCTGCTTATTGAGCCGACACCGGCCGGCACTGTGTCAAAAGTGGAGCACTGACTACACGTTTGCAGTGCAACGACCTGCCCGGCTACCAGGGTAACATCAATCAAAAGAGTTACATCACGTGAAAGATATGCTTAAGGGCGTGTTTTTCAAAAGTACTTTAAATTCTTATCTGATGTATGAGACGCCTTAGTAAAAAAATAATAATTTGGAATGATTCGAGCTAGTCAAACCGAAATATTAGCCATTTTAGAGCAAAAAGTCGAAACACCGTGTACAGAGCAAAACAAAATTGTACCTAAAAAGTATAATTATAAGGATGACTCAGCTCGAACAGGATCTTGTGATACATGTGTCACCTGCTGTTTTCCCACACGTAGATCTTAGACTGTTTCTGGTGGCGATCGAGTATTATCAAAAACAAAAACCGGCCAAATGCAAGTCGTAATAGCACGTACAGGGTTCCGTAGCACCAAACAATATAATAACAATATGTTTAATTCTTATTCATATTACTATCAGGTAAATTTACACTCAACATCAGTATTAAAAACCATTGTGCTTTTATATCTTAACTAGCTTTTGCCCGCGGCTTCGCCCGCGTGTAGGTTGATAATTGTCCCACGTGATCATACAACCGGGATAAAAGTATCCTATGTGTTGTAGCAAATCTACTTGATCGTATTAAAAATTAAAGGATAAAAGGAGACTTGTACATTTAAAAATGTAATAGAGCTAAATGGATGGTTTTACAAGTGAAATAAAAAATACAAGTGTTTATAAAAAAGATCTATCAAACCCGCACTCTGGAAGTAGTTTAAAAAAAAAAATTAAAAAAACACACCCACACATGAGGGGTTGAATTCACCCTCTTAGAGGTGGAATTTCGAAAACCCTTTCTTAGTGGAAACCTACTCTTCACTAAGAATACACCTTCCAACCCACACGCCCTTCGCCACATAGCGTGCCATGCGACCGTCTACGTAAGTTTCGAAGCCCTATTTGACTCTGTTGGGGGACGATTTTGGAAAAACTGTGATACACGTGTCTAATAATTATAATTGAAGACTGTGTACACCAATTTTTCTAATGAAAAACAAAGTTACCGCTGCAGTTAGACGCAAAAGTCCTAACTATCAAATCTTATTCCCACCTACATTTTTTTCAGAATTTTCCTCGTCTGACTTTAGTAGTTAGAATATTTACTTTTTATTTTTATTTATTACTCTTTTCCTCACGCAAAATACGCGCTTAGACGTGGAGTTGCGGACACCATATAGCCCGCTATACTATACAATTAATACTTTTTGCACGTTTAATACACTGTACCAAGGTTAACTTAATGCTTTGGGCATTTTCCACTAGTCTACCAATACACAGTAGGTGAAATAACAAATAAAAAATAATAGAAAATATACATACCTACTTATGTACATAAACTCACGCCTTTTTCTCATGTGGGTAGACAGAGACCACAGAACGGCACCTGCTACGATCCTTACGTACTCATTTTGTCTCGTCCACGTTCATACATCTGAACATACGCGCACCCCACGCCGGTTGTGTCAACTGTCAACCCTCCAAGAGACAGATACACTTATGTCTCTCGGAGGGTGGATAGGATATTCCTATCAATTCATTGCTAACTTTGTTTATAGAAATACCGATAGCTACTAGAGTAAGGCATAATAACTAACCGTTAATCGTAAGTAAGTTATAGAAAACGGCCGTAAGCGGTCTAAAATTACGTGTTCTTTCACACGCCCTCGATAGAGTTTAGTTGGTAGAGCGATGGACTGTAAAGTATCAAGCGTTGAAATCCATAGGTCGCTGGTTCAAATCCGGCTCGAGGGAATCCTTGTATTTTATTAAGTTACAATTCTTTTTTAAGGTTTATTTTATATTTTGTATATTCATAAAATAATTGTCAAATGTTTGTGTGCGGAATTTTGACAAGAGTTGAGTTTAGAATTTTAAAATATAGTAGTCTAAAAAATGAAGAATTGACTTCAATTGATGGGACTACAAACAAAAATACAGATAGATAATTTCAAATTAATTGTCCTAAAATGTTCAGTGAATTAAAATGTTTCCTATCTTTCGTCTGTTTGCCGTTCATAGACAAGTTAGTAAGTTATTTACTTGAAATGTGGTAGGTAAATACCCTTTTCATTACTCATACTCGGAAAGTAGGTCTGACATTGCCTAAGGAGCGGGTTGAAAGTAATACTTTGCAGCCCTAGGGAGAATCATTTTCAACTGACAACTGTCAACTTATTTAAAAAAAGAAACTAGTTCTATTGAACCATGTTACAGCTTTCTATACAGCTACTCAATTACAGCGCGATGTAAGATTGAAATAAACTTAGAGAAAGTGCGATATTTTGAGATTATTCTAAGTTAGTTACTTTATGTTATTTTAATTTATATAAATGTTAATGTTTAAAATACATAAATTTAAGTATTAATTAAAGAATACATATTGTTTTTAATGAGTTTAGTATAATTTAGTTTCAACTATTTCTTTAGAATAACATAGATTTGGTCAAAATATTAACCATTTTTTCAACGATGAAAATGAAAAATAATAGCTGAATAGCAGGCCGGCGTCAGAAAAAAAGAACAAAATAAGCGGGAAAGCAATCAGATCTTCATCTTTTGTTTTTCGAGTTGTATTGGTTTGGTTTATACTCAACGAGTTCATCTGATTCAAATATGGATTTAACGCCTAATTTCATATTAGAAGAGGCTAAAGCAGTAGTGGACCACCTAAATCAAAATAAAGATACCTAAAATCGTACAACGATTTTATGAAATGGCGCGTTGGGAAAAAAGTGAAATAGTTAACAGAAAACGTTTTGTCAGAAACGTGTTCAACAAACGATCCGGTGCAGGTACCTCCCGAAACATTCGTGTCCGGTGAGGACCTGCGTCAGGCGGAAGGTGAGGACGCCGTGGCGCCTCTCAAGCCACTCCTCAAAGCCCGGGTGAAGCCCTTGGTTAACTTTGAAACTGGCATTGATTTCTATATGACTTTCTATAATTGTTGCGGGTAGAGTATTTTCGGTTTGTAAATCCTTATATTAATTGGTGTTTTAACACCCCTCTTTTTGCGTTGGGGGTTAAAAATACAAGACTGTGACCCTAAAAACATTGTTCAGCAATATTAAACAAAAATAGTACATAATTATTGCAAATACTATGAAATAAATATGTAGTATGGATTCTTTGAACCTCGGTGTTTAATTTACATCGCACATGCGCATCGTAGGCGCTGCCGCGCGTGCCGTACAGTGCGGCCACGCCGCTACAACGACACGTCGATCCGTCAGGATAGATTTATCCTCAGCCCCGAACGGAGGCATGGAATAAATCTATCCACATAAAGCACTATCATTTTAATGATTAAATACGAATCTATATTTCTCCCAATTCGCATTTTTATTGAACGTTTTTTATTTTTTATTAGAGAGGTATTATTAGGTAAATAAAGAAACATTTTGAAATTATATTTGATATATCGATTTTTTATCGATCTCGGTAGATTTCGGTTTGGGTATTCGTTTTAGTTCTTTCTTGACACAATTTAGAGATTTTAGGTAAAGTAACATTTTGGAATTGGTTTTTAGGGTTTCGTAGCCGAATGGCAAAAAACGGAACCCCTAAAGATTCGCCATGTCTTTCTGCCTGTCTCTCCGTGTATGTGATAGCCACTTTATTCAAACTATTAGGACTACACAGTTGAAACTTAGTAGGTAGATGTATTCTGTGAACCGCTTTACGATATTTTTATACAAAAAAAAAGGGGAATCAAAAAAAAATTTTTGTCATCAAAACTAAACGTGCGGGGTCTTTAAAAATGACATTGAAGTTCCTAAACCAATTTTTCACAAAGTCAATCGTTTGAAAGATAGACACTTCCAAAGTGGTAAAATGTGTGCCCCCCCTCTAATTTCGGATTGTAGAACGTAAAAAAAACTTTGAATGTAAAACAATACAACATATGAATGAGCCTTCAAAATATTTTCTTAATTTGTTTGGTGCTACGGAACCCTGTGTGCGTGTGAGTACGACTCGCGCTTGGCCGGTTTTTTTTATTTGACACATTGATGATTGATTTTTTTTTCATTGATTTAAATCTTGGTAGTTTTCAGATAACCTATTTGTTTTGCATTATCTAATTTAGCTATTTCTGGGCAGAATGAAGTCGTTTAAAACAAGAACATTTTGATTAGATAATTAAACAATTGATTTTGTTGTAGATCTTGGTCTTTCGGGATTGTCGAGTTGTTTTACATCTGTCAATTATTTTAGTTATTTCTTGACAAAATATGATTAGATAATTTAACGCCCATGTTATACTACTACCTGACCCGAACCACTTCGCCTGCGTCACATAAGAGAGAAACATTTTTCATTGATGCTCCGCTCCTATTAGTCGTAGCTTGATGTTATATAATATATAGCCTATAGCCTTCCACGTACCAGAAGTTCCTAAGATTAGCGCGTTCAAACAAACAAACTCTTACCCTCTTATTAATAAACACGGAATAAAATTACACCAGGAATAACAAAGGAATAACCATACATTTTCAAAGGTTTAAACTTGGAATAACTTTAGTCTGTGTTTATTAATAGGAGGATTAAGGTTTATAATATTGGTATAGATTTGTTGGGTGTAACAACACTCTTAACGAAGCCGAAAGGCACTTGTTCTCCCCTTCACGCATCACTGCGAGCATTTTTTAGGGTTCCGTACCTCAATCAGCATAACGGAACCCTTATAGGATCATTTGTTGTCCGTCTGTCTGTCTGTCAAGACCCTTTTTCTCAGGAATGCGTGGCGGTATCAAGCTGAAATTAATACCAAATACTCAAGTTTGCTACCCCTTGGAGCAATGAAACAATCAACGCAATTAAACTTGTAAGTCAACGCGATCAAAAGATATATTATGACTGTTTATGTCGCTTAATATGCGATTTCACAAGGGAATCAAAACCTATAGGGTACTTCCCTTTGACCTAGAATCATGAAATTTGGCATAAAGCAAGGCCTTACAGCACAAGTAAAGATAAACATCCAAAAAAAAGAAGGTTGTCCCCATACATACGTAGTTGACGCCAATCTAAATATTTTTTTTTAGATAATGGTACGGAACCCTTTGTGCGCGAGTCCGACTCGCACTTGGCCGGTTTCCTAGACCTTCTAGTTACGGAGATATTGGAGGTCAAAGTACCAACCTTTTTTTTAAATACCTGTACCACCCTCGTACTATTCTATGCATCGATCAGTACAACGTTTTGAGTCCGTTACATTGATTCCTACCAAAAACGTTTGATGTACAGAATACTTGGTTGACGGCTTCGTTAAGTGCCTTGTTACACCCTGTATTATAGAATCAGATCAATATTATGTTAAGTATCGTTTTTTACACCAATCCGTACTGAATTCCATGTTACAAACTAAGTACATACCGTATATATATACCGTACTTACACGGTACAAGTATCGTCCTCGAACGCTCGAGTTCACAAAAGTTCAAGAGCTTATTGGTTTTCCTGTGGATAGCCGCACCTCCATGGACACTGCAGCCCTGGTGGTATCGACTACGAAAACTATGAGTTCATGAAATACCACCCCTTGCAAATGACGTCACAAGCTTTCTCGGCATGCCATCTCTTTCTAGACGCGTCGAAGTATTGTATACGAGTGTGGGACATAGTTATTCGTTCATTTTCATAGATTACAAAGTATTAATTGGATAATTGTGATGATGATTGAATACTTAATGAAAATGTGTATTTAATAGCCTCCTTCCATTCCTTCCAATTAGTTAAAAATATTTAGTTACGATTTATTGTAAAATGGTTTTACACACAGTAAATTTAAAACATACGAGTGACTAAAGATCGACTCGAGCAGCTGTTATTATTTTGCCACGAGCTTCTCTAGCTATTTGTAGCTATCAAAAAAGTCAAATAATTATACTCGTACTCGTAGTAAGCATCTTTAAGCTTACACAGGAATTGAATGGAAACATTGATAACGAAGCCGAGAGACCGACGCTAGGTTGAAATACATTTAATCCTGAGATTAATAAGCATAAGAAAACCTGTAGTCATTATTTTCGTTTCCTCATTCGATCTAGCTCCTTTGATAAATGTTACCCTGGTAGCAGATCGGCCCGTTCCATTGCTAACGTAGTGGCAAATCTCCCTTTTCTTACTTTTTGACGGGGTTAAAAGTGAAACTGGCGGGATACAGAAGGTGCTGATTTAAGCACGTTCGAATGAGTTATTCTGACCAACCATTCTTTTTTCAGCCTTGTTCTTTGTGTATCTGGATTCAAACCGATCCAGAATTCACCTGAGAATAACACCCTAGAACATAAGCTATCATTCCAAACAAAATGTTCGTTTGCCTATTGTTATGTTTACCTTCGATTGCTTCGTCGTAGTGCTGGAAAAAGCAATGGTGTACGGGCATAAAAGTTGAGTTCATGTTGTCTTCTGCCAGTTTGGTCGCTAACAAAGGCCTGATGTTCTGACTGTAACTTTAAAACCAATTACCAAGCCGTACCGTTTTTATAAATCGGTCTTGTCTTAGCTCAGCCACGTCGCTAGTATCCCGGTATGGAGACCACAATTTTGGTATTACACTTTGACTGGCGCCTATGGCATCAGCGGCATTGCACTTGCTCGTACCCACTTCTATGCCTATTGCACTCATTGGCTCTTCTGGGTGAATTTTGCGTACCATGGTATAAAAAACCACCAGTACCAATTTAATTAATAAAAGTGAGAAAAATACAAATTTTAATTAAAAACAGTTAAATCATAAACACGTATAAGGGAGAAAATTTATACCTACGTGTTTATGTGATTGATTAATATATATTTTTTTAGTTTGAATTCACATTACGGAAGATAAATGTGTTGTGTTCAGTACTTTAAAAGTAATAAATGTGAAGTATCCCGAAGACAGTGTTAATGTGTGTGTGTTTGTTTGAACGTTAACAGAAAAACACATATTTTCCAGGGGCAAGACTATGCGGTGCTGTCATGGAGTTAAGATGCTGTTTACTGGAAATTCTGAAAAATCTTCACAAAGAAATAAAAGAAGCAACAACAATGAATATTGGTAAGTTCACTAAATTTTTTTAAGGATCGGATTCAGTATTCCTTGGGGCTACTACTTTTTCTGCTGACCAAAATCGACATAACAATGATGAGATTAATGAGATTATGAATAGAATATGTTCAAGTTCTGGATGGCGTAATAGATGCTTTAAATTGTTGATTTGTTGTTTATACGAGTACCATGCTCACAGGCATGCTTCTGTTTGTATAACCAAGTTGCATATATCTGTATTAATACCCAAACATCACGAATAAAGCATAAATACATTAAATATATCTTACTACGACTGAATACACTAATATAATAAGTTACTACAATATTATAATGTAATAACGGGCTGGTGTCCGCAACTCCACGTCCAGGCGCGTATTTTGCGTGCGGGTGGGAAATTTATGTGATCCACCCTAGCTCACCGAGAAAGGCCAGCAGTGCCTTGATGTTATACCTGGGTTACCGAAGTACTTTGCCCTACTACTATAAAAAGTTAAATAAAGACTAATTCAAGAGATACACAAAAGTATCCATGTAAGCACTGGATTTGAGGTTCATCCCTCAAATACACTATAATATTGGATTGCTACCCCTAATCTTTTTGTTTTTCATTCCATTACACTGTTGTATGGGCGATTTGGAGGTCACAATTTGTTGTTTTTGTGGCAGTTTGCGAAATAATCAACCATCGTAAATTCAGGTTGTCAAAACATAAAAGATAGAAAAATCAAAAAAACAACGAAGTCCTATTTATCTAACAGTCTGTCTTATTAGGAGCGAAAATGTAACTAACTATGTGCGTAATGTTTGTGTACGAACGCCGCCGAGTCAGGGAATCCATCACCATGGCAACGCAGAGCGTTTATACTACCAGGAGATGAGAACTTGGAAAGAGTTTATTTTATATCAACAGTTTTCATTGCCACAAGCGCGGTCACTGTCGGACTGGATACAAATGAAAGAGATGCGTGACACCCCAAGTAACACAGAAAGCATTCTAACAAACGAATAGCAGACTTGTGTAGAACTTAAGGTCCTTATAAACTCATAAATAAGTTCACCGAGCATCTTGACGCTTTATATTGGTATTTCAAAACCATTAGGATGCTTTTCACTGTATAACGGTTGGATAATAGCATATCAAAATGCTTTTGTAAACCCTTTAGTTTTAGTGCAGCAAACCACAACGCAGCTGAACGGCTTTCAGCAGTTTTTAGTGCATTTGGAATTACAATAGCATTTTAAGTAGTAAATAAATGCTTAATGCCGTTTAACAGCACAAATATGAACCATTATAATGCCACGTAAATCCGCTATACAACTTTCAGCTGTTTTTAGTGCCTTAGGTTCTACAATAGCATTTTTAAGTAGTAAGATAATGCCTAATGCTGTTTAAAGGTTAAACTTTTACCATTATAATGCTCCGTAAAACCGTTATACAGCTTTGAGCTGTCTTAAGTGCCCTTTGTTGTGTAATAGCCCTTTTGAGTGGTAAGTAAAGGCCTAGTATTGTTGAACAGCATAAACGTGAATCAATGTAATGCTTGCGTTTTTTAAGATCAACTTAGCTTTGTGGTACAGCTAGCGGCTCTTCAAATACACGTGAGTTATTGTAATGCGTAAAACTGTTTATACATTCATTTTACTGTAAACGTAGAACCTTTTGTCGGACATATTGGGGAAAAGCACATATTAAATGATCAATAAAACAACAGCAATTTTTATGGTTGATTTTTATTTTCATTACTTCTTGATTTTGAACTATTGTCGTCCAGGGTGCAAACGTGCCTGTGTCATTCGCGTCTGTGTCTGAATGTTCTTCCATGATTGATAATTCAGCTTCGGCAAGCTCATATTTTATGTTCAAATATTGTTCATTTTAAAATAGCACTCCTATAATGTCCATTCTTTTTATCGGGCTTGGATTGCTCATCTTTCATTAATTTGTACTGTGTCTTTTTAGGCGGCCACCACAATTTACCATTTTCTTCCCACAAAGACTACCTCGTATTGTTTTTCCTTTCTCTCTATCGTCTGTTCTATTTTGTACGGCATTGTATGGTTGGTATAAAAACCACTGAAAATAAGAAAACAATATTTTTTAAAAGCATCACGCATAAAAAATATATTATTGCGTTTTCTGAAAAGTTTGGCCATTTTAAAGTGTACATATTTTATGGTATGGTATATTTGATGGCTACTGTACCTGATTACGTACTACACTACACCGGGTATGAAATAAATAACGGTCCTTTCCATAAAATAGTTACGGAAAAATATCTTAATGACGCCTTTTTATCAACTTGGCAAACGAATCAAATTGTATAAATTCTGAAATGGGTTTTATTGTTTTGCTCAAGGATCCCCAAGATTGCGTTCAAGTAATGGCACTACTTCAGTCTACATCAAAACTACTGGTATACCGGTGAACCCATATAGACCTACTTTATAGACAATACCACTACAGTGGTTCATCAAAAGCCTTCTCTCTTGCCTCTGGCTTAATAATGGTTCACGTGTGAGTATTTATACAGCTGGCAGCATTAATTAGCCTTGTTTAAGGCTCAACGGGCTGCTATACCCCGACACCATTTTGTAAATATTTTATAACCAAAAAAATTATCATTCGGACCTATTTATGAAAGCAAAAGATCTTTAACATAATGATATAACTTGATTTAATACTGCCCAACCAATACTATTATTTTAATTAAGCAAAATTCGTTCTATACTAGGAATACACATTTGTTTTGATGATTTCACACATATTTTAATATGACATTTTCTATCAAAACCACAAAATATCGAAGGCGCGTGAAAATTTTCAATGAAACTTATATAGACATTTACAGTAAACTACATTGCGAATAATAGTTGAAGGCATAAAGTAACAAAAGAGTCAAAAACTTACCCAGTAAATTTGTTTTGATGCAAACAAATATGGTGGCACTCACTCAGTTTTGACAGTCTTCGTCCATATTATATTCCACGTTAATTGTATTATGACATTTGTGCCGTGGTATTAGAGATGTTTTTGCAATGATGTAGGGTTTATTTAAGTTCCAATTGTGAACACTTAAAAAGCTCCAATCATTCTTTTACTACATTCAAATGCTAGTCTAATGCGTTTGTAATGCAAACAACATCTACATTATCAAAAATATTGCTAGTATAATGCTTCTGTAATGCGATTGGTACGTTCTTTGGCCACAATAATGCTAATATAATGCGCCTGTAATGCAACTAAACAACTATTGTGAACATATTTAGGATCTAAAGCCGTATAATTTGTGCCCAAATAAGCATTACAGTAGCCGTATAAAAGTTTGTAATGCTACTATAGAACTAACTCAAAATGCGAAAACGATACAGAAATGCTGTAAGTCGGCCGTTATACTGCTTTGATGTGTTACTTGTACATGGCTTGTAATTTTATTATATATTTATGTTTAATGTGGGTTAGTTCGCCGCTTACTTTCAATCCGGTTTTTGAAAGGGTGCTTTAGAGACAATACACTTCTTAGCAATACGTTCAAAAAAACGTTTTCGTATTCGTTTCGTTTGAAAAAAGAAATATATTTAGGTTTTTTTTATATCTCTTTTCGCTCTTATCACCGCTTAAGGCTTACTTTGTGTAATTCAAACAATTCTGCCAGCAGCGTCACGTTATAATTCTGAGTGACTGACTTACGTAATAATGAAATGCAACCTTAAGCAAGGTAATCAGACAGGTACTACTGCCTGATTACTATGGCATTCTCTCCGTCTAAAATATTCAAATAACCAGGCTACAGTAGCGCAATATTAAGTACAAGTAATATTATCATGGTCATATACCAAAAATAAATTACTACGACAGCGGAGTGGTCGACAGATAACGTGATAAAATATTTGTCAGTGTCTGGTGTCCGTAGCTGGTCCGAAAGTTGTCAGTATTGATTTGCGGAACTTTAATTGCATTTTGTGATATAAGCGCTCGACGCGACGACGCACTTCAGAATGAACAGTTACAGCTGCTAGCAGACGCATTTTTGTGAAACGTCACTTGAGCCTCATTGTGTCTACTGCACAGTGTTGAGGTCCTAGTGTAAGTCATTATGAGTCAATAACCCGTGACTACAGAAATCATAACTGGACATGTCATGTGCCATGGTCAACAGGCCTAACAAAGCAACAGACAGATATCTGACATAACTAATGAGCAACTCAACATCCGACAAAACCCAAAACCCGCCATTACTTATTTTAATGTAACCAGTGATACTTGCGTTACTAAGACAAACCGAATGACGTAATTGATTCAAATCGGTTCATTTGTATCTGAGTTACGCAGGAAAAAAGGAACGGATATACATACACGCATATATTCAGGTCAAACACATACCCCCTATTGGGCTTTTCCGCAGTCGGGTAAAAAGAACTAAAGTTTCCTAAAAAAGTTTTCCGGTAACTTTTATGGATGATACTGATACTGCTGGGCAAAGGCCTCTCCCCATGACTTCCAGTGGTTTCGATCCAGGGCTAATGTGGGCCACTGGTCGTTGGTTTTATCCAGCTCGTCCCGCCATCTTCTACGAGGTCCGCTGCGACGCCTTCTGGCTGAGTCAGGGCTCTAGAAAGTGATTATTTTGGCCCACAGCTCATTGGGCATGCGGCAGACGTGGCCAGTCCAGTCCCACTTCAGATTTTTGAGCAACCTCAGTTATTTGTTTTTTGGAGCGCAGTGTGGTGCTGCGTACATGGTCGGTTAGTTTGACGCCTAGAATGCTGCGCTCCATTGCACGTTGGCAGTCCTTGAGCTTGGACTAATGAATGTTTATCAAAGACAAGTCTAGGATCCATAGACTTTTATGGATTCAGATTTGAAATCATTATCATCTTTGGTTTTGACTCCAACTATGTTGGAGTCGGTTACCAGTCTAACGGGATGTTGCTGAATATTACCAGTATTTTTCAAGGAGCGACTATCTGACCTCCACAATCCAGATTTGAAAAATAAATGGTAAAATTGTAATTCGAAAAGGATTATTTTTGATTTTTAAGTTTTTTTCAGCCATTTCTTTAAATAAGGTTACCGACTATGAAGTTTGTATGTACAAAATTAAACTCTTTCTTTTTGTTTCGAAAGTACAGTCTGTCTATAAAGTCATGAAAATAATGTTTGAGGAACTAACATTATTCAAAAGTAGGGCAACACTAAATCATAGTACATCGAATGTCATCAGCTGTCAACAACTTATTTTGTAACTCGTTATCTATTGCATTTTTTATTGCTTTTCAAATCTAAGTGGATAAAACTTTGACGAAACGTGTGAACTAAGAGGAAAACAAATTGGAGTGGAGCTCGGGAAATTATTTTTAAAGTGTATCAGTGATGTTTGTTAGAACATCAACCTGCACAAATTATATCAAATTTGGATAATGTATAAGCTCGAACAGCAGCTGTGACAGGTGTGTAATCGTGTTGCTGTTTGTTTTTTATCTAACAGAAGTTATAAATTTACTTAATATACGTTTATAAGACTAAAATAAAGATTGTTTACATTGCGCTTAATAGGTTAGATTCCAAATCTAAATAAGCCATATTATAGTGCGACTAGAACTTTTGATACTTTTGGGTGATTAAATATACCGCTGATTTTAAATCTCACTATGTTATATCGTTTGAAATTAAAAATAGTGCTATCTATTTACTGTTAGATACTACTTTTTTATCTTTCTTTCAGGAAACATAGTAAAGTGAGGCGTATTGTAGATGAAGGCTATAAAAATGATGGCAAATTTGGAAACCCTGTCAAACACAGATCAAGATATAGATGAGTAATTAGTCATTCGCCTAGGCTAGGCAAAGATAGCAGCAGCAATGACAGCAGTAGCCAAGACGTTGTTAGTGACGCAGCTGACAGTGAAAATACTTTTTTTAACATAGAACATTTGGAATCGGATGATGAAAGTGAATTATTATGTTACGGGATATTTTTCATTAATAAAAAAGTTTAAACATGTAATAATAAAAAATATGTATGAACATTTTTCTTTTATTTACTCATTTTATTTGAACGACAGAGACCATAGATTTGCGCTATCTGATTGTTTACGCAAACTAATGTAGGTATTTCGTGATGGCCCAGAGGTTGCGGCTTCCCCCCTCAGCATGAGGTTGTGGATTCGAATCCAGGCCTAGCTAGCCTTTTTTCTTTCACCAATGATATGTATGATGTAATGATAAATTCCTTCACCAATGTGACTTTCTCAATTCATATGTACTTTCTAAGTTTATCTTGGACATCACAGACATTGGTGAAGGAAAACATCGTGAGGAGACCTACAGGGCTATTGCGTATCTCTGTTGACAGTTCATAGTGATCATCACTTGGCGAGTTTTGATATACAATGACCGTTTTTGTTGGTTTCAACTGACGCTACCCGTGCAGAACAGTAATTGTATATCAAAATTCGCCAAGTCTGATGATCACTATGAACTATAAAAGTCTGAAATCGCCAACCCGTCTTGCAAGCGTGGTGATCAATGTTCGTGCCTTCTCTGTTGAGAAGAAGCCTTTGCCCAGCAATGGGACAATAATAGGCTGGTACCTATTATTATTATTTATAATGAAGGTCGCATCTTTGTTTATGGTTTCTGTAGATTTTTTTAATAAGATCTACGGATTTTACCTTTTCTATCCAGTTTTAAAAGCGTCTACGAGTAAACATTATGTTTTCATTAAAACCAGGTTTCCTTCTAATATAAAATAATGTGCTAGTATCAAAATCAATGTAGTCACACTATACAGGGTTGCTACGTGCACGACCGCAGCGCCCTCATTTTTTTTCATGACTTTATAGACAGACTGTATATCTTGTGTACTTAAAAAGATATTGCAATTTTAAAAGTGTGATACTTAGTTTTGCAAGCCAGTATATTATAGAGAGGTAAAGTTTGTGAGTTTCTGAGGTTGTAGGGGGTAATGTCTGGATCTACTGAACTGATTTTGAAAACTCACTTCACTTCACTAACAGGAAGCTACATTATCTCCGAGTGCCATAGGCTATATTACAACGTGCCTATGGGATAATTTCCGACCAAAACGCGAACGAATCCGCGGGCAACAGCTAGTGGCTAATAAAATGTGATGGTTTTCAATTGAACTGAATGCAGTTCGCTCCGTTCGATAAAACAAGCTAAAATTCTCAGGCTACCCTGACGTTCCAATTTATTAAGCAATAAAAGAGTGCTTTGAACGCACAGTATGACAGCTGTGGCGTTCAAATGTAAATGCTTGGTACAGGGTAGTGCCAAAACTCTAGTGCAATCGCATTCCCCTATTGAGGTTTACTCTAAGTCTTAATGGGTCGCAATAAAGACTGTGGATGGCCGAACCGCGTACAAACTAACATATTATTAAACTACCTGTTCATTCTGTTTCCCCAGTAGTTTCAGTCGGCAGGATATATATATATATATATTTATGGACTATTGCCAACTTGGTACGTGGTGATTTCGGCACTGCTAGTAAAGGAAACATGAAGTCCTGTTGAGTCCAACACATTATACAGCGTTGGTTCTTTATTTCGCTGGTTGGCTCTAAGCAAAAAAAAAAACCAGAATATTATGTTTCTGCCTTGTTCTTCCATACTTCTTTTTTACTTGTCATGTCATCATTCGTTTTTATACCAGGGCAAAATAAGCTGTAGGAGATAAAGCGCGCTGATGGCCAGAGAGAGATGGAAAGCATATTTTTTGTATTTGCCCTCCCGCCACAAACACCCCACCCCCCAACGAGGGACACGCCATCTTGCGGTGGATAGATGAAGCGACTGACCTACCTTAATAAAACGTCGCTGTTTATATGACGTCATTCGAATACTAAGGCTGCAGTGACCATGGCCGATACGACAATCGACCGGAAAATCAATAAACTATTGAACTTTTGACGCTGAACTTGAGCGTTCGAGGACAAACGATAACACCGTTTGTAAAATAAGCTTACGAATGGGTGGATGTAAAAAGTAAGTTTCCCGAATTATTAAATTGGGTTCAAGTACCAGACAAAATACGGCCCGTACAACTATTACAGATTGAGAGCTTATTTTAAAAAAGAACCGGTCAAGTGCGAGTCGGTCTCGAACGCAAATGTTTCCGTAACATTATCTAAAAAAAAACACGTTTGTTGTATGGGGGCCGCCATATATATCCCTATATTGTTTGAAGCACTTGCCATTTTGATAACGGATGAAAATCCGATTGGTCTTCATATCAGCAGGACGCAGGTGCAGGTATTTCTGTACAATAGTGAACACTACTGTCACTTGAAGAACTCATTTTTCGAAACAAAACCATGAATTTAACGCGGGCTGTAGTTCGCGCGTTTTTAATTTGATTTCTTTTTTTTTATTCAGCCGGCGGCGCGACTATGGGCCGTCGTAGCCAGTCTTTATTCAAACAATATTTGCGTTCGATTTCATTGGCGCTGAACACTAAAAGGTTCCAAATTCAAAAAGTGCGCGGCAAAATAAATAGTGTTTCTGAAATAAATGCTTTGGAAGGTTTGAACCGATCTCAACGCCTTTTTAACTTTCTCACGCTACTAGGAGCACACGAATTAAGGTGACTCGAATTCAGACCGACCTGCTCAAAACTTTGACTATTTGTTGTAAAAAGCTATGAATGGGTTTATAATCACTTGTTCACTTGAAAACAATAATACATTAATATTCGTAAAATAACTATGTAATGAATATTATTTCAAACACAGTTGTTAATTGTGTAAATACGGGAATATACATATTTCAAAAAATATGTTAATCGGTGACAATTAAGGGGTAGTTCATGAATATAAATATTTAATTACTATATCATGGGCACAGATCACATTGTGAGCAAGGAGGTTCCCAACTTTGAATTCCAAAAGCACCATTAATTTGGTTATGGCTTGGGCCTTATTAGCTCGCACGATTTTAATGCATAAAATATCAGACAAAAATTATTATACCAGACTAACTTTTTAAAATAGTTGGAATAGCATTATTTTATCTTACTACAGGCCAATTTTTCATCTTCAGATTATTTTAAACTAATAATTAAAACCGCAGCAATGATTTCCGATATAAGACAAGCTGACGATTGTGTAAAATTATCCGTGTAAGTGATGACTACAATTTGACAAGCTTTTCTAACGGCAGGCACAGACAGGTTAAACATAACCCTGTCTCTCATCAATCAATATAAAAAAGGACAGTGTTACTAGGATTCTATAAACGATGAAGTAGTGACGCAACCTGCCTCGGGCATGACGTAACGTGACGTCAGCAGTTGATTGAAACCAATCACTGATCAGTAGCTGCATTACAGATGTAAGGCTTTCCGTCTATATACACAAAGATACTTCCAACAAACTTAATTGCGATGCGGTGTAATTTTTTGGCACCCCCCTTACTTTGCCGACTTATGCGTAACAGTTTCAGAATAAATAAGTAAATTTGACTCCAGAATGCAAGAGCGAGCGAAATGAGCTTGAAAAACTTAGCAGTCCTTCTCGGATGTTATTACCATTCATATTGCCGACATAATTACGCATAAAAGTTTCTGAACAGTTAAGTGACTATTAGGATGCGAGAGTAGCGAGCTCGAAAACTAAGCAGCCTGCTTCGGATAGGTTAGGTTTTCTTTTGACCACTAACCAATACAAATTAGAGAAGCTACTTGAATATGAACCGGCGGGCTAGGAAATAAATAGTGATTTTATCAACAAGCTAACGTAGTTCTCGCCGTCCCTTAAAATCGCCAAAAATACGCCATTGCTTATATCTACAGTGTGACGAACACTAATTAATTAATAATAATACTTCACGCCTCGTCCTCAAGATTAGTAGTTACATGTAGTATCGCATAGAGGTCGCCACTTCAGCACTAGTTGAGAATATTCCTTTGCATAGTTTTTTTTTTTTTTTGTTTTGGTTAGGAAGTGTAGGTACTCATATTACTTGGTGCCCGCTATTACGCTGGTTCCTCATTCGCAGTTTAGTGCTCGGCCACTGAAGACACTATCGTCCTAAATAATTCAAGTACCATTATTTCGTGCGCATTATGCCGAAACGTAAAGTATCTAGGACGTGTGAAGAAGAGCTTGATCATTTAATGCGCAAATTGCGTAAACTAGAAAAGAAAATTCAAACTAACAATACGTGAAACCAACCGAGGAATTACCGGGAACCGCCTACGGCGTTGAAACAGGTATGTACCTACTAATACTTATTTGTAAAAGTGAAAGTGATAACTTTAGTAACGTGTTGTTATGGGTACGTAATGCAAACCAGAATCAGCCATTGGGGCTTTTTCGTTGCAATTTAAATGTGACGGTTGGCGTTCAATTCAATGGGGATTGTTACCTAACCTGAACAAGATAACGTTTGTTATCAATTATGTGCAATTCTGTAGTTTAATTTAATCCATTTTTACAAGAATAAAAAATAAAAACAACCCAGTACCTACCTACCCTAATAAACTCGACGTATTTACGTTGCGATGATAATAAGTGTGTAACCTGAATTGCCATTGGGGCTCTTTCACCGCACGCTTAGTGATATATAAAACCGATTATCATAACCGATTTTCGTGTTTTTTTCTAGACCCACCTGATGCGCTAGAGCCATCTGATTGGCTGAGCGATGAACATGAACCGGAAACGTTCGAATTCATGGACACCAATGTCATTGAGCAATCAGTACCAACTAATGATATCCAAAACGACATACTAGCTCCCCAAGAACACCCTGGCACGTCCGTGCCACCCGTACAAGAGGAGGTCACAGTCACTGCGCAGTTTACATGTTTAGACACTGAAGTTCTGGAAATCCTCGGTGAAGACTCTTCACTAGCGGAAAAACGTGGAAAAGATATCCATGAAGAAATAGCATATCGATTTGGACATATTGCCTCAGAGGCATTAAACAAAGACACCAGGAAAGAGCTAATATTAAAGTACCCGCTTCCTGGAAATTGTCTTCGTATTGACTCCCCTAAAATAAATCTGGAAGTCAAAGCCGATATGCAAGAAAGCTTCATAAAACGCGATAAAGGCATTGAAGCCAAACAAAAGCAGGTGGCAAGTGCGATATCATGCCTGGGTGATATAATCACAACACAATTAAACTCTGAAAACAAAGACAAGGAGTTACTTCAAAAATTTATGGATCTTGGCAGATTAATGTGCGACGTTCAGCATGCTGACTCAGTGACAAGAAGAAATTTTATATTGTTTTCACTGAAAAAGGACATATCGGAACATCTTTCAAGTACAAAGATTGACGCTTTTCTATTTGGGGAAACGTTAGCTGACACGCTAAAGGCAGCGAAATCAATACATAAATCTGGGGTCGAGCTTAAAGCTGACCAACCTAACGCAGCGAAGCGATCAAAATTCCCTAACATGAGGAATTTAAACAGGAAGGCTCCCGGTCCGGCTTACAGGCATTCGGGCCCTCCGCAGAGGAGCCGCGAGCCTGCAGCGAGAGCGCGCGCAGCCCCGCCGCCGCCCGCACACTCATCGAGGCCGTGGCCGCGTCAGCAGCCGCCGCCGCCCCCTGCTCAAACTCGACGCCCGCGCCGCCTGTAAATACATGTCAATGTCACTTATAACAGAGGACCGCACGGTCCTCTCTTGGATTGATGGTTATAAAATCCCCTTCTCTAGTCCACCAACTCAAAACTATATTCCGCCTACCCCAGCTGAAGAAAAAAAGACAGTTCATTGAGGCAATAAGTGATTTATTGCGTATCGGTGCGGTATCCCTATGTGAACCATGCGAGGGCCAGTTTATATCAAGCATTTTTCTTACCCCAAGACTAATGAAAAATATAGATTTATTTTAAATCTCAAAAATCTTAATCGCTTCATAAAGACTGATCATTTTAAGTTGGAGGACCTCCGTACAGCTATTAAACTTGTTACACAAGATTGTTGGATGCCTACCCTCAACCTAAAGGATGCTTACCTGTTGGTAAAAATTCATGAGAACTTGTGGTATATGTATGTAGATGTTAAAATGTATTATAGATGGTAACAAAAGTATCTCACAGCGTGAAATACACGAGAAATTACTGAGTTTTTTGTTTGAATATCGTAACACTGTACATTGTTCTAAGGGAATTACACCAGCTATGTTAATGTTTGGCAGAAATTTGCGGTCTAGGTTGGACGTTATTTTACCATGCAAAGAGGAAAATATGAGTGACGATAAAGTTAAATTAAAATCAAGCAGAAATTTCCAGGTAGGGGAAGTTATATGGTGTAAATGGTTTTCAGGTCGAAAAGCACAATGGGAATTAGGAAAAATAATAAGAAAAATAGGTATAAGAGTTTTTGATGTGTATATTGAAAAATTTAATACTATATGCAAAAGACATCTTGATCAAATTTGTAAACAAAAAGGAAATGTTGTTACAAAATCAATAGATAATTATAGTGATGAATATTTGCCAGCTGCGACTTCTGAATGCACGGAGTCCCAGCAGCAGCAGACAGTGTTAAGTTTGCCTTCTAATGAGTCATCAGCCGCACCACCATGCCCACCATCACCCTCACAGTCAGCTATTGAACTCCAAGGTGGAGCTTACATTCCCACAGAGGGAAATATTGAAGTTCTAGATGGACGGGTAGAAGAGGGGTTGGATGATGTTGCGGGGGATGGGTTTAAGGAAACTGGAAGTACCGAAACCGAACGATCTGCTGATGTGGTATCTTGTTGTGACAAACAAACAGAACCGGGCAGTGGGACTTCC
This sequence comes from Eugnorisma glareosa, assembly GCA_947578425.1. Lineage (NCBI taxonomy): Eukaryota > Metazoa > Arthropoda > Insecta > Lepidoptera > Noctuidae > Eugnorisma > Eugnorisma glareosa. The sequence goes on from OX387957.1 coordinate 42,329,207, forward strand.
GGACTCGGTCGTTCCGTTAGGGAAAGAAAGGAAGTATGTTATAAAAAGTTCTTTTAAGTTTACCCTAATGTATGTATTATTTATTGTTTTAGAATATTTAACGAGTAATGGTGGAGGAATGTGGTATATGTATGCACATATACATATGTACAGCGCGCGACGCACGGGCCGGCGCGCGCGCCCTCCTTTTTACTTTAGTAATAAACTAGCTTGAACGCTACCTAGTCGTTTGATTACTCCACAAACATACCAGAACTCCAAAAAATATCTTCGTTTTATCTATGATCAAAAACTGTACCAGTTTAACGTCCTACCATTCGGGCTTAATACAGCCCCATTCGTATTCACGAAAATAACCAAACCAATAGTAAAATTACTTCGAACCGCTGGTATGCTCTCGACTCTTTATTTAGACGGTTGGCTCCTTCTGGGACGTACCATTTCAGATTGTATACAAAACCTCGACATTACCAAAAAATTACTAGTTTCACTTGGCTTCATCATCAATGAAGAAAAGAGCATTTTCGTACCCTCCATGAAATGTAAATATTTAGGTATGATCATCAACTCCCATGAGCTTACCCTAAGCTTGCCCCAAGAAAAAAGGGCACGCATCAGTTTTGAATTACAAGCCTTTCAGAAGTTGCGTCGCTGTTCAGTCAGGAAATTAGCTCAATTAACGGGTCTACTTGTGTCAGCCTGCCCTGGAATAGAATACGGGCTTCTCCACACCAAGGAGCTGGAGCGCTGCAAATTTCTTAACCTGAAAAACGATAATGATTATGAACAAGTCATAAACATCCCCGACTCACTGCAGATAGATATTCAATGGTGGCTTAATTGCATTTTGAATTCAGTACGTCGCATAAGAAGTGACGACTATCACACTGAAATATTCTCTGATGCCTCAACGACGGGGTGGGGCGCAGCCTGTATGGGCAATACAGCTAGTGGTAGTTGGTCAAACACCGAGTGCAAAAAAACACATCAACTATCTTGAATTGTTGGCTGCCTTCATTGCTCTAAAAATATTTGCAAAAGACTTGTCCGATTGCCAGATTCTTTTGCGCGTAGACAACTCAACTGCAGTTGCCTATATCAACTGGATGGGTGGTGTTCAGTACCCACACCTTACACAAATCACTAGAGAAATTTGGGAATGGTGTGAGGATCGAGGATTGTACGTTTATGCATCTTATATAAAGTCTAGTAATAATATCGTAGCAGATGCAGAGTTGCGGAGAAACCACCCAGACATTGAGTGGGAGCCAGATGACAGGGCCTTCAATCACATAACTCGTTATTTTGGCTCACCCGAGATTGACCTATTCGCAAGCCGCATAAATAAAAAATGTAAAGCTTATATCTCATGGCATAGGGATCCTGATGCAATTGCTATCGACGCCTTCACAATATCATGCGCAAACAAGCATTTCTATGCTTTTCCCCCTTTCTCAATAATTTTGAAAGTTCTCAGGAAAATAATCGCCGAAAAATCTAAAGGTATTGTAGTTGTTCCATCATGGCCCGCCCAGCCGTGGTATCCAGTCTTTCAAGCCCTTACAGTCTCTAAAGTTTTATCATTTCCACCTCACACACGAGCTTTAATCTCGCATTCCAGCTCCAGTCGGATACACCAGACGATTACCCTGGAGGCTGCAGTCTTATCCGGGAGGCACTATCAAGAAGAAGCGTACCATCATCTTCACTGGAAATAATGATGGCGTCATTCAAATTCAAATTCATCTATTTTGTGTGATTATTATCGGCCAACTCCCTCAAGCAATACGACACTTGCCTGAGGAAATGGTGGAACTACTGTAAACATACTCACACAATGTGTTTATCGCGTCTATTCCTACTGTCATTCATTTTTTGACTAAACAATTTCACCAGGGTGCGCAATATGGTACCCTCAATTCTTGTAGATCGGCTCTCGCAATTTTATTAGGATCTACCATATCTAAAGATGACAGAATACAGAGATTCTTCAAAGGTGTGTTTCGTCTCCGACCATCTTTGCCAAAGTATAGCTACACATAGGACACGAATTGCGTACTTGACCAACTAAGTCAATGGTATACAAATGAAGAGCTGTCATTTGATAAATTAACTAGAAAAACAATCACATTACTAGCACTTACAACCGCCCATAGATTACAAACCTTATCCAAAATAAATATCAAGAACATTAATGTTTCATCAAACCACATCAGTATCCCAGATATCATTGATGTATGTATTTCTTATGAGATTAGTAAAGGGATGAATAGGGCGGGCGGGCAGTTACTAATCTCTTCGGACTAGGCGTTTCGTATAATAATGATAGAACTTCACTTACGGGTAAGTTCGTTTAATCATCAATAATCCTGTAAAATGTTAGCCTGTTTCATCACGAAAATAACAAAAGTGTGTTTGTTTGACTGCTTAACACACATTTAAACTGTAAACTATTCCACTGATTTTGGAGAACCATTAAACAAAATATCATTATTAAAAATGATCTCTCCGCGGTGGCCACGCTGAGCGAGTCACGTAAGTTTGAATGCTAGGGTAAACTAGGGTTATATTTTTTCTAAATTTTATTAAGGCCTTTTGTTGTTGCATGCCCATCGTGACGGTGGATCCGCGATTGACTCCTGTTGTGCTAGTAATAGGCACGCGTTGCATATCCATGGCAACGAACGATTTGTCTGGGCGCACCCCCTGATTCGAACTCCCTAAGAACGTAAGGCAGCCTCACCACCGCTGCGTCATTCGGGTCGTCATAACGTAAGGTTGTCAATATTCACAATGCTCTTACACTTTTATGACGTCCTAGTACTTCTGGACACCCACATTGTTGGTTCCTCTAAACTAAAACAACTCGACCCATTCACGATGCTCCAGCACGTTTATGATGTGCTAGTACTCCGTGAAGTGGGCGGGGTGCAATAGAATAGGGTTGCATTCTGTTTGCGCCCCGCCCACTTATACAATCAGACCGTCCGAGGATCTTTGGGAAAAAAAAAAAAATTATTAAACAAAGTGAAAGATCGGCTTCTGTTAACAGAACATGAAAAGCGTATTCTGTCCTGGAATTACAACAGCCGCTCGGGTCGATCTTAAGGTTAAGTCGTGCTTGCCTAGGTCGGTCTGTGGATGGGTGACCGCCCATTACATACCGAGTTTCCTCCGTGCCTCGGAAAGCACGTTAAGCCGTTGGTCCCGGTTGTCATCTGCAGATCTTTCACAGTTGTTACAGGTAGTCAATGGCCCAAAAAGTCTGACAACCAGTGTTACCAAGGGGTTTCGTATTACCCAGTACTAACTGGGTTGTGGAGGTCAGATAGGCAGTCGCTCAATGTAAAATACTGGTATTCAGTTGCATCCGGTTAGACTGGAAGCCGACCCCAACATAGTTGGGAAAAGGCTAGGCAGATGACATGCATGGAAATATTGTAATTAATTTCGAAAAAAGAACACGCGAGGTTTTTCAGCAGCGTTTTTTGAATTTGGAACATTACAACGCTCCAGCAATGTTGTATGAAACGGCGTGCTGGGGTTATTAATACTCTTTGATTGGATCTCTTTTATCATTCTTGGCATACCAAAGTAAGTCTCTTTGCTTAGTACAAATTGCGTTCATATGGCTGTATAGCCTAAATGCGTTTGCCTTTCGGCACAGATGCTGAAAATTCGTGTTGATTTGTTGTTTACATAATTAATAAATATAAATTTAATAATTAAAATGAGTTCCGACGGTTCAGAGAGTGAAATGGAGTTTGATTGTACCCCACCAGATTTAAGGTCAGAAGCCAAATTGGCAATGGAAAACCCGCTTCCAGTGAAGTCAAAAGAAAAATATAGGAAAGTATATGAAAATTTTATGTTTTATTTCCCTGCATTCTTTTGAGAAAAGCACTATAAATGCCTTGGCGGAAATGGCAATTGCCTGTCTCGTATTAGTGAAGTCCTCGCCTACGGCTCGGCCTTCAAACTCATACGACCTGCAATTGCCTATTTCACGGGCTTTGCAATAATGTACTATAATATAATAAATCATGTCGTGTCACACACTTACTGTTTGCACACGCTATTCTCCGAAACCACACAACCGATATAAAAGGTGAATGTGCGTGGTTGGTTTCAGGTTAAAAGATAGGACAGTTTTGGACCCGATAAGTGGCACCGTGCGAAGCAGGGGTGGTGGTCGCTAGTTTACTATAAACATAACTGTATGATAATATGTAGCAAGGAAGGCAAACCATGAATAAAAATACTGAATCTAGATTAAAGTGTTGCTTTCGTCTATTTTTATTTGTTTTTGTGTAAATGACCATATAAGTCTTGACTGACACACTGACTGACTGATACATCAACGCACAGCTTAAACTGCTGGTCCTAGAGACATGAAATTAGGGGGGAAAGGGTTTTGCTAAATTCTACCCTGAGGGTAGAATTGCCAGGGTTGCGGGACTGTTCGAAAGAGATACCGCGGCCCTGGAACACAAAGGGCAAAAGAAGGAACATGGATGGGTTTGTCAGTAAATCTGACACTGCCTCCTGCTCAGCCCAGAGTGGGAGGAGTTATTTGATGATTTCCCATCCGGAAAAAAATGGCCGCTTTCACCATTTTTTTTTTCGGTTGGGAAATCATCAAATAACTCCTCCCGCGGGTTGATTTTTTTTTTTATATTTTACTCAAGCAAATCTCTTGACTATGTAAAACGCTGATATTAACGCATGTTGTGGCAACGCTTGGCACCTTAGTATAAGTGATTAAACCGTTAATTTGAAGTCTTATTTTATAAGTCACATAAGCATACTTTGTTGGCTGAAGCAGTATGTTCACTATATTCGTAAGCACAAAAAGATAGAAAACGGAGAATTGGCCTTACGTTAACAGTGCAACGGGCCGCCCGACTACCAGGGTAACATTTATCAAAGGAGCCAGAGATCGTATACAGGAACGAAAATAATGGATATTTAGGTTTATAGGTTTTAAAAGCATAGGGGCGAATTATTCAAAAGTTTGTACGTATTTTTTTCTCTAACAGTACCTAACAATATAATGTAATTTGAACTGAAGATTTTAATGAATTTTGACATTAAATGAATTTCAACCTAGCGTCGGCGTCGATCTCTTGGCCTCACTACCAGTTTTTCTTTTGGATTCCTATGTAAGCTGGTATATATATTACATAATTTGCAAAATGTAAACAGGTTTGAAATAATAATCAAATTATATACATGTATCAAAATGCTCTTCTTTCAGGTGCTTCAATATTACGCGTACGAAAGTGTACTAGGTATTTCGAGCGGTTACAAAAGCGAATGCTCCTTGATCAGTGCATCAAGCTAAACATTTGAGCATTGCGTTACAATATTAGGCGTATTGTAACGCAATGCTCAAATGTTCATTACTTGCATAGTTTATTTTATTACACGCTAATTAGCCCAGACAAATTAGCAAAAATAAGGGATCAACTTCGGAATGAGAGATAATAAGCTGTAAATTCGTATACACTTTCATTTTGGTGTAGTAAAAGTTGCCTCAAAAGTCTCATAAAATCTCGTGTCTTTTTAGTGTTGCTCAGTGTTGTTACTTTTTTTTAAAACAGACACGCGGGAGCACTCATGTCCGCCCCCGCACCTATTTGAGCGGAAGCTCTAGTCATAGGGTCATAGTATAGTATAGAGTCTTTATACTACAATTATTGGTAAATACAGTGGCCTCCCACAGTTAGTTGAAATTATTCACTTCGAATTTTATGTCGCCTGAAATCCTAGTTTCAAATTTGATTTTTTACTAGAATCGAATCTGCGCCTCCTACGCACCGATGACTTTAAGATTTCTCCACGCTAACCCGAAAAATTATATTTTTTCATAAAATTTAGTTACTACGAATTAAGTGACGCATGACGTGGTGCGTGCGCCTAATTTTTTTTTAAATTCTTGAATACATTTAAATGTTATGGACTGATTGGTAGATTGTACGACAAGTTACCTCAAATTTTAGTAACAAAACATAATTTCTCAGAAATTGATGACGAATTCGTGCCTTTGCAGTTTAAAAAATGGACACATGTGGGACTTGATCATGGGTTCAAGTCCCACATGTGTCTATTTTTGTCCTTCGAGTTTCAACGCAACACTGCATTCCATCCACTGAGCTAATGTACTGCTACATTGAATACAAAAAAATATAAAAAAATCAGCGACAGTAGCGACAGACTCCCTTAGAAATGAACGGGTGCAGCTGCGGGCAAACGCGGATCTACTAACCCATGCATAAAGCCTTTTGAAGGTCTGAAACTCGTCATACAATATATTACTCGTTCGTTCGTTCGTTGAATGAAAACAAGTTTTCCCTAAAGTTTTCGTTCTTCATGAATGCAGTGTTTCTATACCGATTGCTTGCAAAAGCAAGGTCGAGGTATCCTTATAAATATTTAGTTTATGGTAAACTCTGGTACAACGCTCTTGAAGTAGATTCAACAGCTGTCGCGTTTAAATGCGAATGCTTGGTACAGGGTATTGCCAAAACTTTAGTGCAATTTTCCGAGTAATCTCGCGATTTTCCGAGCCTTAATGTGTTGGAATAAGGGCTGCATATAGCTGAACTGCGTGCGAACTGTAACATATTATTAAACTATCTATTCTTTCTGTTTGCCTAGTACTTTCAGTTGGCAGGATTTATACATTTATGGAGTATTCCAACTTGGTACGTGGTCCTGTTAAGAAAGTTCACGTCTTACTGCATTTCATTCAAATTTTGAACTCATTTGTTTTCGAAATGACTGAACCGATTATAGTAAAACTTGACTGAAAAACGTTGACTGAGAACATTTTCAACAAAAAGGGTTACAACTAAATTAGACCGATTTTAGATTTTCCACAGAAACAAAAATTTCCAATTATCTTTTTATTAAAGACATTTCGAAAATGTTCTCTGTCAACTTTTTAGACATCATTTTAGACGGGAATTCATTTCAACAATAATGCCCATCAATAGAGGTTTTCAAGAAAGAATGAGAACATTTCCTGTCTACTTAATCTATATTATGCATGTCTGAAAGATTTCATCGAATCATGTTGGTTCTTTATTTCAACACATAAATTTAGGCCAAAGACGCACTCTTTACGTATACGTGAAGGTTGCAACGTAAATATACTCGTGCAACCTTTAGTACTAGAGCTCATGAAAATCATGAGCTAGAATAACCGCAAAATGTAAATCTTCTTAAGTTTTTTTCCAAATTGTATACCTTAGCCTTAGCCATAACCTTGGTTTACACTGGGTATTTTAAAAATAAATGCTACCTGAAATTCCTTCAGAAAATGTTTCTGTCTTCTTCTTCCATACTTCTCTGTTACTCGTCATAATACGTTTTGATTCGACTCAAAGTCTACTTACTCGTCATGTCATCATACGCTTTTATACCAAGTCACAATAAGATGTAGGAGGTAAAGAGCGCTGATGGGCAGAGAGGGATAAAAACCATATTTGTATTCGCTCTGCTACCACAAACACCCCACCCCCCAATGAATGAAACGCCATCTTGCGGATGTATAGATGAAGCGACTGACCTACCTTAATAATACATGGCTGTTTATGTGACGTCTTTCAAATACTAAGGCCGCAGCGACCATGACCCTGTATCTACCGGAAAATCAATAAGGTGTTGAACTTCTGACATTGAACTTGAGCGTTCGTGGACGGACGATAGCAGCGTTCATAATCTGAAAATCCGTTGGTTTTAAAAAATATTGATACACACAGGTTTTTTTTGCTGATAGAAGTTATTTTATAGGTGTCATAGAACTAAAAGTAACTAAATCTAACCCTTCCTTTTAACAATTGGCACATTGAAAATCCAGCAATGGGCTTTTATTAATGGCCTTATGTTACAAAAGCTCTCGTTGAATTCATATTTTTGACTACTGACCAACTATTTAACCATAAAGTTCGGTACGGGTACCTTTGGGGGCGCGACACACAAACCTCCGCTGACTTGGTACCGGCCCCTAAAGGGGCAAGCGCTTAAGTCATATGTCATCCTCATTAAATAAGTAAATATTTAATATTCCGATTATCAAATGCTATGAGTGTGCGCTAATTAAGAGAGTTGGATAAAAAGTTCATATGTCCTCGCCATTAAAACTTCTGTCTTTAGCGCGCAAGTTTCTTAATTTACCCTTAAAAAATCCAAGTGCGTAAATACGGTCATCGCCATTTTGACGGCAGTGCTGGCCGAGGCTAAAAATCATGAAAATAGTGGTTTTCGGACATCCAAGCTCCAGTATGTTGAGAATGATAAACTTGTCATTTAATTATGTGACGAATTAATCCAGGGTTCAATTTAAGTAAGCAGTGGTAATGACGAATTTTGATATCAAAAGTCGAAGTTTCACGCCAAACTTGCGTGTTTACATTTTTATTTTTCACATTACATCACACAGACGCGTATTAATTCGATAACAAATACCTAATACAAAATATCATTCCAATTATTCTAAACAACATGAAAATGCCCTGATCTTAGAGTAGTTTACTAATGCGGGACCAATAACTCGTAATATTCATTACCACTCCTCAATTTATATTCGAAATTGACGACCATTTTTTTTTTTGTTATCTTGATGTGTGGAAGCGATTATTTCAATCGATTCTTTTTTTGTAAATTTCGATCAAATCGAGAAATTAAATTAAGGAATTTAAAAAATTGATAGATTGAAATTAAAATAAATTTGTTTTAAGCGTAAAATACAATAAATAAACACTAATTATTTTTTTTAAGTTTATAATAGTCATTTTAATAGTTTTTCGTACATTGTTGTACTAAAACCGACACAACAAACAGCACAGACTAACTATGGCTAAATTCGCGCCGTTTTTATTCTATACTTATAAAAAATTAAATTATGAATGCATTCGCTGTTCAATTTTATATTGTATTTAAATTATCTACATAATTTGTTAGTAAGTATTGGCCAAATCTTGAAACTGAATTTCAAACCCAAAAGTGTGTGCAAAATTTCAGCTCAATCGGTATACCGATTGAGCTGAAGCTGAGCTGTTCTGGTGACAATACATTCTTATGAGAAACATTACTTAGTCCTGCAGCCAGTATCGTCTCCTCACGAGAGAACTCCTCAACGGTTAATAGCGCGGACACAAAACTCTATCTACGCGTTTGATTTTGATAGATATAGATAATTTCTTTCATGACTTTATCCTGCAAGCAGGATCGTCTTCTCATGATGGAACTCCTTAACAGTTAATAGCACAGATAAGAAATTTTTTATATGCGTTCATATTTGATGAACAAATATGATTTCTATCATGACATCATCCTGCAGCCAGGATATTCTCCTCACGAGGGAACTCCTCAACGGTTAATAGCCCAGACACGAAACTTTGTATAGATACTCGTTCAATTTGGATGAATAGACATAATTTCAATCGTATTTGATCCTTCAGCCAGGATTATCTTTTCAGGATGACACTACTCAACGCTGAATAGCATAATATAATGATGCGGTATACTGATACCGCTGCTACCGCTGTTAAAATTTTTAGTTTTGCCGTTTCAGTAAACGGCAAAACTAAAATTTTTAAAAAGAGACTTAAGTATTTTTTTGTAGAATTACTTAAAAATAAATATTTTTCTATTGTTTGGTCGATTGGACGAAGTATTATATTATCTGTGGTTGGATATAGAATACCCAGGTCTTGGGCCCTTAGAAAAAAAAATATTTGGTTCCCAAGCAAGGCCTCTGTTAAGGCTTGTGGGTTGTAATATTGAGAGAGAGGTTTTGTGGAAATAAAAAACCGTGACTTGTTTCATGGAGACAATCGAGTTGCTATATTTTTGAACTGAACGTTGATCTGACATAAAAATATTGACATTGACAGTTAAAGTGTTGCAAGACAACAAATATAATTTATAAAATGTTGGGGATGCCAACAGCCTCCCCGTGGGTAAATGCAAAAAATTAAAAAAAATGTAAATGTAAATGCCAAATCTCACGCTGTTAGTTCAGTCTGTAGGTCAGTCTGTCTACCGGTCTGTCGATCAGTCTGTCTACCGGTCTGTCGGTCAGTCTGTCTACCAGTCTGTCGATCAGTCCGTCTGTCAATCTGTCTGCCAGTAAGCCTGTCTACCCGTCCGTCTGCCAGTCTGTCGGTCAGTTTGTCTACCGGTCTGTCAGCCAGTCTGTCTACCAGTCTGTCTTTCAATCTGTCTATCAGTCTGCCTGTCTGCAGTCAGTCTGTTGGTCTGTCTGTCAGTCGGTCGATCAGTCTGTCTGTCTCTCCATCTGTCAGACAGTCTGTCTACCAGTCTGTCTGTCAGTCTTTCGGTCAGTCTGTCTACCGGTCTGTCAGTCAGTCTGCCTGCCGGTCTGTCAGTCAGTCTGTCTGCCAGTCTGTCGATCAGTCTGTCTATCAATCCGTTTGTGAATCTGTCTGTCAGTCAGTCTGTCGACCCGTCCGTCTATCAGTCTGTCGGTCAGTCTGTCTCTCGATCTGTCAGTCAGTCTGTCTGTCGACCCGTCCGTCTGTAAGTCTGTCAGTCAGTCTGTCTGCCGGTCTGTCAGTCAGTCTGTCTGCCAGTCTGTCGATCAGTCTGTCTATCAATCCGTTTGTGAATCTGTCTGTCAGTCAGTCTGTCGACCCGTCCGTCTATCAGTCTGTCGGTCAGTCTGTCTCTCGATCTGTCAGTCAGTCTGTCGTGTCCGTCTATCAATCATTTGTCAACCGGTCTGTCTGTCAGTCTGTTGACCCGTCCGTCTGTCAGTCTGTCAGTCAGTCTGTCTACCGGTCTGTCGGTCAGTCTGTCTACCGGTCTGTCGGTCAGTATGTCTACCGGTCTGTCGGCCAGTCTGTATACCAGTCTGTCTGTCAGTCTGTCGATCAGTCTGTGTATCAATCGGTCTGTCAATCTGTCAGTCTGTCTGTCAGTCTGTCGGTCAGTCTGTCTACCAGTCTGTCTGTCAGTCTGTCGATCAGTCCGTCTTTCAATCCGTTTGTCAACCGGTCTGTCAGTCTGTCGGTCAGCCTGTCTTCCGGTCTGTCGGTCAGTCTGTCTACCAGTCTGTCTGTCGGTCAGTCTGTCTTTCAACCAGTCTACCAGTCAATCTGTCTGCCAGTCTGTATGTCAGTCTGTCGACCTGTCCGTCTGTCAGTCTGTCTATCAGTCTGTCTTTCAATCTGTCTATCAGTCTGCCTGTCTGCAGTCAGTCTGTCTGTCAGGCTGTTGATCAGTCTGTCTGTGGGCCTGTCTGTCAGTCTGTCTTTTAATCAGTCTGCCAGTCTGTCTATCTATCTATCTCTCGATCTGTCGGTCAGTCTGTCTACCAGTCTGTCGGTCAGTCTGTCTACCAGTTAGAAGTGGGCGCCGACCAAAAATTTGCCGGCGGCGGCGCGCCTGGTGGAACTGATCGGCGCGGCGGCGCCACGCCGCGGCGCGGGTGTTTAAAAAAAAAAGAACCATTTCTGGTTTAAGTGTTATATTATAAAGCGATCAAAAGAAGGAAATAAACATTAAAATCAGAAATATATATATTTTAAAGTTTTTACAATATTTATAATTGTCATGGATGAAAATTATTTTGTTGACGCGTGTAGGGCTCAACCGCGATCTTTTAGTGCTCAAAACCAATCCTGCTATTGAAAAAACACGTTCACTCGGCGTACTTATAGCAGGAATTACAAGAATAGTCCTGGCAAGCGCAGCAAGTCCTGGGATCACATTTTTCTTCTCTCGCCAATAGGCAAGCACATCTCCGTTCAAAATCTCCACTTCTTTGGGGTAGACCGAAGCTAGGTATCTCCAGCATCTCGAAAAGAAAAATCTGTTCGCGTTACCTCTTCAATGTCGCTGAAACTACATGCTTCTTATATAATTTTGTCAGCAAAGATTGAGTCGAAGAGGACCTTGGATCTGATAGGATGCTCTGTAAGATCACGGGAAGTATTTACATGTTCATTGATGCAATCTGCCATAAAAGCCACACGATTGGTATTTCTTTGGTGGCCGCCGCGCCGGCGCGGCGCCCACCTCTGCTACCAGTCTGTCGGTCAGTCTGTCTACCAGTCTGTCTGTCAGTCGGTCCGTCAGTCTGTCAATCTGTCTGTCAGTCAGTCTGTCGATCTGTCCGTCTGTCTATTTACTAGCTGTTGCCTGCGGTTTCGCTAGCGTTTTGGTCGAAAATTATCCCACGGGCACATTGTAAATATAGCCTATGGCACTCGGGGATAATGTAGCTACCTATTAGTGAAAGAATTTTCAAAATCGGTTCAGCAGATCCAGAGTTTAACCCCTACAACCTCACAAACTTTACCTCTTTATAATATTAGTATAGAATAGAGGAGGAGAGGAGATTTATTCTCCTTCTCTTGAAATCAGCCAAAAGCATCGAATAATTACTAAATAAGATTATTCTAAAAGATAGCATAAATGTTAATTTTAAAATGATATAATTATTTGAAATTATACCCAGGAGTTTTTATTCCGTTTCAACTTTTTTTTTCCAAACTTGATTTCATTGCGAGTAATCGATTAGGCTGACTGCAACTTTTTAATCGAATGTTGAATCTTGGGTTTACGGTCAGCACTAAGAGGTTTTAGTGATATTTGTCAAGACTTGGAACGTGTTTTTTTATGAAATTTTGTATGAATAATGGTAAAAATAAGAACGCAGATAGAATGTTACTGTCTTTATTTTGCCCTTTCGAGTTTTTTTAGCAAACGAGAAACTTGTCCATGTACATTATTTCAAGCGCATCTAAGTTACCTATTTTTGGAAGGGTGTAGTGGTATGTAATTTACACATATTTGGCAATAGACTGACGCCATTTTACCGACATCAACACGTTTTTGGAGATATTAACCACAAACTTATCGTATGAAACAGCTGCCGCGACATATTTTTCATTATAAAATCGAATGCTGAAAGTTCACGAAAATTCTTGAATTTCTTGACAATGCGCATCACCCCGCCGATTCAGCTGATGTGTCATGTGTCAAAATTCTGTCGTGCATAGTGGTTAAAAGCCTGAATGGTTTAACTGAAGTAAATGCTTTGGACACATTTTTCCTCAAGTCTTCCTTCTATTTGACTTTCAAAATCGTGAATATTGAGAGAACTGAAAAATAAAAACTATAAAATCCGCAAGAAATCTTTTGTATATAAGTTATTGTTCAATGTTAGTAAGTCCGAGAGCTCATTTTTATTTATTTAGTTATGGTACTCCGACGACTTATTCACTAATACATTTTTTGGGGTAATGAACAATTAAACTTAAATTCTAGAGTGAATTTGTCACTTACAGGTGTGCATCTTTGTAACGATCTGAATACCTTTTAACTTCCTCACACTGCACTTTCTCTACGCTCGCACGAATTCAGACCGACCTGTTTAAACTTTGAATATTTGTTGTACAAAGCTATCAATATGGTTAAAATCACTTGCACTACTAGCACTTGGAAACAATAATATAATAAAATTCGTGAAATAAATAATTATAATAATAGTAACCCGAAGCCAGCCAAACAAATCCATTCCATACATCAACATATTGCGCCAGAAATGGAACTTCGCATTTCTAATATTCTTCTCGCTCGCATTTCTATTAGAGTGTTTGAATTCAACGCTATCGATAATGGTCACACTATTGAACTGAGCACTGTTTAACTTAAACTAGCACCTGATTTTAACCTTAAATGGAAATACAATTCTACTGTTTCAAAAAAAATATGTATCGTAGTTTTCAGTGGTCAAGTCATTGATTTGAAAGAACTCCAGGAACTGAAATGCTGCTCATTCTCTTTCACGCAGGACGCTGACTAAATCTGCTAGCTGCGTCACAAGATTTGTTCTAAAGTCATAGAGCGGCACAATGACATTTCATAAACGCTTCGCCTTAGTGTCGTAAGCCAGCAAAAGAAGTTATACATTTGCATTAAATTATGATTGCAAAAATAACAAGACAAGTACAGATCATTATAAGCAACAGACGCATTTTTCAGAATGTTCTCGCGACGGTCGTTGACCCGCGGTGTTTACTGCACGAGTGTCTAGGTCTAGGTCACCTGTATGTCAATAACCCGTCTCATTCCAGCCAGCAGCCGTAACTGCGCATGTCATGTACGATGGTAGGTAGGCCCAACAGACAGCAGACAGATATCTACCAGGACTACATATTAACGAGCAACTCTACATCTGACACACTGACCCACATTCTCATAAAGAGGTTACGACCAAGGGATATGGTCCTAACTTTAATTAATTTTAAATTCGTGTCTGATATACTCGTAAATACACACATCAAAAGTGTCTAGGGATCAACATATATTTTTGCAATAACTTTTCTCCTGATTGATATTAATTAAAATTTTCTTTAAGGATTCATCAAATAAAGTGTTTTCGTTTGTCACAGTAACGATAAACCAAGTCACCTTTGCATTAATAAAGAAATTTGCCATTTTCCTAATAAAGGGATTTTTGACATTTGAACCACTAACACAAAAGTTCGAAAAAAAGACTGAAATAACAGTTTTCTTTAAAATTTTATTGGGTAACTTAAACAATTAATAATCCGTGTTTCTACCGCGAACACTAACAACACAAGAACATCGGTTTGGCATACTCAAAATGAGTTCATCCAAATCACGCTGTGGAATGGCCGCCCATGTTCGTTGCAACAACAAAAAAAGGTCTTCTTGCGACTGGATACCCTCCATATTCGGCAGAGCTCTTCTCTGTAGCATATCCCATGCATGCTCAATCGGATTCAAGTCTGGCGACTGAGCAGGCCAGGGCAGGACATTGATGTTAGCTGCGGCGAGAGTCTGTCTTACAACTCTTGCGGTGTGCGGTCGTGCATTATCATGCATTAACTGAAATAAGGGACCGATTTGCACTTGTAGAGGAACGATGACGTCTGATACAATCGTCTCAGCATAAATTTGAGCGTTGAGGTTGCCTCTGATCCAAATCAACTCAGTTCTTCCGCCGATCCAAATACCCGCCCATACCATGATGGTTCCACCACTATAAGGATGGACTTCCTGGCAGGATTTTAATCGCTGTTGGCGTCCAGGGGTTCTCCAGTGTCGTATACGTCTTGTATCCGGTCTCATACCAAAACGAGACTCATCAGAAAAGCACACGAAACGCCATTGTTCTTCTGCCCAATTTCTGTGTTCAAGAGCCCATTGATATCGTATCCTACGATTGTGCATTGCTATAGGTGGTACCCGTAGCGGTCTTCGGGAATGAAGGTTCACTTCATGCAAGCGGTTTCTGACTGTTTGGTCGCTAATTAAGTTCCCTGAAGAGTGATGAAGCCTCACGGCTAACATCATGGCGGTTATTGTTGGAGCTCTTCGAGTTAAGATTTGAATGTATCGGTCTTGTCTCCGTGTGGTGCAGCGATACCGTCCTCCATGGCGCTCAGCCACGGTACCAGTGCTTCGGTAACGTGTCCAAAGTCGACTGATAACACTCTGACTTGTATTCAGAGCTAAAGCCACAGTACGTTGCCGGGAACCAGCTTCTATCATTCCCACGGCTCTGAGCATTTCTTCCCTGCTTAAATGACGTCGCCGCTCCATAATAACGTTGGTTTTAATCAGTAGTAGGGAAACAGTAGCACTAATAATGTCTTCAATGCGTTGTATGTTTTTATAGGGAAAATATTGACAGCTGATTTTCATCTTTTACTCGAATTTGATTCACAGTTCCTGATTCAAATTATGAAATGCACCAAAAAGGATCCATATAAATTTATAAAATCATAAATTTATTACAAAGCCACATCTCAATCTCAAGAAATCCACATAAAAATGCTTGATCCCTAGACACTTTTGATGTGTGTAGAAATAGAAATATTCGTGTCAACTTTATGTTGATCTAGCTTTTAAAAAAACGCTTAGTTGACACTTCCCGTGACCCAAGGGCTGGCTTTTACCTTGGCCACACAAAGGCTTAGCGTTGCCATACAACGTGGCAACGCCGCCAGTCTCTTGGGTACATTACATTCGACTTTCAAAAAACCTCTCTGCTGTTACTTCATTTTTAGGGTTCCGTACCTCAACCGGCAATACGGAACCCTTATAGGATCACTTTGTTGTCCGTCTGTCAGTATGTCATGACCCTTTTTCTCAGGAATGCGTGGCGGTATCAAGCTGAAATTAATACTAAATACTCAAATCTGCTACGCCTTGGAGCAATGAAAAAATCAAGCTTGTAAGTCAACGGGATCAAAAGATATGACTGTTTATGTCCCATTTTAAGCGATTTCACAAGGGAATCAAAACCTATAGAGTACTTCCCTTTGACCTAGAATAATGAAAATTGGCAAAAAGCAAGGCCGCAACAGCACAAATAAAGAAAAAATCCAAACAAGTAATAAAAAAGTAGAAAATTTAAGGGTGGACACATACATGCATAGTTGACGGCAATTAAGATATATATTTTTTTAGATAATGGTACGGAACCCTTCGCGCGCGATTCCGACTCACACTTGGCCAGTTTTTTGGTTCATCTAATTCCCAAAACAATTACTAGGATTAGCTTAAAAGCTAGATTGACTTAAAAGTTCTGTCCAAAATATAAGGCAATTTGTTAAGCTCGGTGATCTGAGTCAGTGTGTTTAAAATTTTCTTTAAAAATATATTAAATCGCATCACTGAGAGAGACTTATTCAAAGAACGTGGATCCTAAGCTCGTACAAAGTTTCGGCATCGCAGGAGATGTTCGGCTTTCTTAACAGACTTCGTTGTACTAGGATACCATAAAACAAAGAAAATGTAAAATCTGGCTGAACCGAGTGCAGTCTGTAGTGGTGAGTAAAACAACCTTTTCTAATTGCTGAAACGGTACTGTTAAATTGTGTTTGTCTCTTTTTAATCGCCACCGTACAGGAATCAGTGAGCAGGACACAATCCGTCAATGAATTTGTTAGTTTGTACTCTTAAAACTCCATACATGAAAGTTGCTATTGTGCGGGCATAACGTAAAGCTCTCAGTTTCAAAGAAAGCTTTATACA
This sequence comes from Eugnorisma glareosa, assembly GCA_947578425.1. NCBI lineage: Eukaryota > Metazoa > Arthropoda > Insecta > Lepidoptera > Noctuidae > Eugnorisma > Eugnorisma glareosa. The sequence continues at coordinate 42,346,250 of OX387957.1, forward strand.
AGCTACATCTATAATAGTTTTATTGTTTTTGGTACACATTGATAGTATTTGATGGGTTTATTAATTTACAGAATCAGATTTGCCCTTAAATAAAAATCAATAGGAATAAAACTACATTTACTGTCTCTGTTACCTTGCGTCAATAATATTTTGAGCCCAATTAACTCTGCTGTTTTTCTGGATTTTCATATTATGATTGGCTATTAATTTTTACGAACTTCTAGCTATTGTCCGCAGCTTCGCTCACGTTTTGCTCGGTAATTATCCCACGGGCACATTTTAAATATCTCGGGGATAATGTAGCTTCCTATTAGTGAAAGAATTTTCAAAATCGGGTCAGTAGATCCAGAGTTTACCCCCTACAACCTCACAAATTTTACCTCTTTATAATAATAGTATTCATTTACAATAAAAGATTTTATTTATTGACAAGGAAATTTCACTATTATAAGTAGAATAAAATACTTTGTACATTATATACAGACTACAAATAGAACTAAAATAATGCTAAAAAGAAGACTAAATCTAATAGTATACATTAAGTTTAGTATAGACCCATAAAACGGGGAATAACTTAGAACAAAGGGGAAGCCTATACTTTTTCTATTATAATTATTATCAAATCACTGATTGAAGTGATTTGTTATAAGTTTTACGGTTCTATTTATCCAACGGTTTTCTGAAAAGCAATATAAGCGACTATTCGTTACATCTTTATGTAGAAGGTACTGCATTCGTAGCTTTTTCTGATAGTCTTTATTATTCTACCTACACGTTTTTATTTTTGAATATTATTCATTATGTATGTACTACATATAAAGAATATACGAATTCATTGTTTATTTACTACATTATACATTTATTTTGTAAAGTATTATGTATTAATTTTATTTGATTATTGTGAATGTGAGGACAATGTGGGTAATTTTTTTTTTTTCTTTCTTCGTTTTCTTATTTTTTTCCACGATTGTCTGGCAGTTTGAGTACTATAAGCGACCTACCCAAATGTCCTTTCTTTGGTATTGTTCGTCGTGTCGTTGAGCTCCTTGAGTTATAAGTCGAGCTACACGATAACTGACAAATGCTTGCACTGACTGGACATGTCTACTCAAATCTCTGTGGTTCTTTCTTCAAGAGACCATCTCAGACACTAATCTGCATAGTCCTCATGTGAGTTAACCAAGATTATGTCTGGACTTTAAAAGAGACTATGACCTCTGAGTTTGTTTCGGCTGTTTCTTCTCAGAGTAGTCAGGTACGAAACACCGGCCCCATGTAGTTTAAAAAAAGAGACGTGTAAAAGTGTTTTGAAAAACCTATTTGCAAAATAAACATCATTTATCATTTACAAAAACTCAAACAAACTATTCTCGTTCAATCGAGTATATCATGAATGCATAAGAAAATTATCGAGAAGGGTTTGGCACATATTTCTCCTTTTCATTTCAGTTTACGTTAATTTGTTATTTCTGGTACGGTTATAATATATGATATTATATGATGTAATATATATAATATATTATATGTAAATACTTAAATTACAGTAAAAACGACGTTCTGTCATACTATATAAAAAGAAAGTTTTGATATTTACAAACATTCCTGCACTACCGAATAAAAAAGTTTATGTATAATTGTCAATAGTAATGAGTGACTTCAAACAGGCTGGGAAATTGGCAACAGACAATTTTTTTTTACCAAAAGCTGCGAAAAGTGGATCTGTGGATTTGTAAAGTGAAAAATTATATTGTGATATTTTTATATTACTGTACTGTTCGCTGTGAAGCTACCTTTCCTAGAATAAATAAACAAATATATAGACATCTAATTCTTTCCGTAATTTGTATCTACATTCTAAAATATTTTCCTTTCTCATATTAAAATTTTGTGGTTAGAAACCAATTTACAGAATAAACATATTTTTATCATCAAATAATGTAATGGATAACATTGCTGCTAGTATTTAAGTACAGCCACTGTCTGGTAATTTTCAAGACTTCCTTTACTTGACCTGCGGCAGCTCAACTCATACAAAACCTTTATGCATGTGACATGAACCTAAACCTTCCTCGCAAAACACTATCTTATGGTGAAATAAATATTTTTATTCGTTCAGTAGTTTTTGTGATTAGTATCTGTTACCAGACAGTCGCGTTAGGTCTTACCGACGTTTACTATGAACTTTACTCATCCTCTAGCCGTTTCGGCTGGCGCATGCGTATAGGAGACTAGTTTATCTTAGCTAGAACGAAAATGCGTTGCCTTAGAACAGGCTGTTCAGCTGTGCACTGCCTACTATCGGAGAAAACTTATCAATCACAATTTTAGGTTTCTGACTTCCCACCCAAAAGAGTAAGATGTTATTGATATTCAAAAGTTAACGCTGATACTAAGCCATCAGTTTTTATTAGCTGTATTATATTTGTATTATCTACATGCTCGGATAAGGACTTAGAAGCCGAATTTATAACCAAACCTATAATTACGCAGGACTAATGGTTGCACCTGTCAAAATAGAAATGCAAATACTCTATGCAACTTTGCTGCTGTAAATAATGCAGCCATTTATCACAAAAAAATTGAACCTGGACAACCCCAGATAGAAGCACTATCCTTCACATTGCCATCTACGGGAAAGTTACCGTAGCGTGATCGCAAACGCTGCTTGCATTTCCGAATTGATTTAACCAACGACCAACAGATGACAGCCAGTTAGTAGTACAAAAACTTCTAACTAAACTAAACTGGAAATATTAATTAAGTTGTGCAGGTGTAGGTATTATATTTCTGACTTTTGATGATGCGTGTGATAGTGACATTAGCATTTAAGTTTAGAATGTATCATGAGATACATTACACGATTTCATTGATACCTAGCACGAAAGCTACACAAAAAGACACACCAGAGTTTTAAATTTTTTATGTAAAACTCTGGTGTGTCTTTTTGTCGACATGCTTAAAAACTTTATAAAATCAATCAAACACTTTAATTTAAAAAAGGGCACATGAAGGATTCGAACCAACGACCTCCTCCCCGCTCCGCCCCGGGTAAGGTGCTCTGCCACTGAGCTAATGTGCCGATATTATTCAAGTCGAAATATGCGTTCCATTGCATCCCTAGCGCATGCGCACAAGATTCCTCTTACACTTTTGAGCTTAGAATATCTACCACTCTCTTTCAAAGGGCGACCGAGGGTTGGAAGCCAGGATACTTCGGCGCGTGTAGAAAGAGATGGCAATGGAATAGAAGGGGTGGTGGTTGAATTTGTATGACGTCACTATTTTCGAAGTCGATACTAGCGTCGCAGTGTGCATGGAGGTGCGGCTATCGACCGAACAATCAATAACCTGTTGAACTTTTGACACTGAACTTCAGCGATCGAGGACGATACTTGTACCTTTAGAGTACTAAAAGCTCGGCTCGTAATGAGAAGTTAAGAGTGGATTGGTGTAAAAATTCTTGTAAAAGTGAAATAAGTCTTGTAGAAGTGTAGCTTTTAGGAAATTTATTGGCAAAAATACTCAGAAACAGTCAATAAATCTCCTGATTTTCCTGGCCCTGGTTTTCCTTAATAAGTGTATGGTTTTTTATCTTTTATTATTCAACTAGCTTCTGCCCGCGACTTCGTACGCGGATCCTGTTGCTTTTGTCAGCGACAACGGGGTCGTCAAGAAAATCGAAGATCTGAAACGTTTGATGTAGAATTCTGAGGCCCGGGGACGGGAAAACAACTGGATGAGCGAGACCATTGAAGACGTTCCAGATCTTTCATTTTCGTAAGTCCACAGGAAATGCCGTTCTGCATCAGGTGTGAAATTGTAATTTCCAAAATAAATTATAGCCTATATGTTGCCCAGACTTAATACCTACACAACAAATACCTTTTCTTTCCGTTATTCTGTCAGATAAATATGCCTTCGGGCTTATGTTATTTGAGTGTTTAATTTCCTTTTCCATTTATCTTCGTGACACGGTAGCCTACCCGGTAATGCAGGGGAGCAGTCACTTAGATTTTAATTGATCAGGTATCTTCAAATTTAAACTATAACTATGCCTAGAAAGAGGTCAAATCTTTCCCAACGTTCCAAAGGAGCTAAAAGATTGAGGATCATAAGATCCCAAGAATCTACCGAAGAGCGTCAGGAGAGACTTGATGCTGTTCGAGAACATCAGGCTGCAACTCGCTCCGTAGAAACCTCTTCGGATCGCGAAGCACACCTGCGTTCTCAGCGTATTTACGCATTTACATCCAGGTCTCCAGAGGCCAGTGAAGAAATCATGCATTGTCTCGTGTCGCAGACGTTCACGGATAGATAATTTCGCATTAGTTCTCAGCGTATCGACGCATCTGCTTCTAGGTCTCTAGAGATAAGTGCGGAACATGATGCGCGACTGTCCGCTATGTTAAGCGTTTGCCTAGGTTGGCCCGTGGATGGGTTACCTCCCATTACATACCGAGTTTCCTCACTTCCTCGCTGAACATCTGATGCAGCACCGCAACAGACCAGCTAAACTATAAGAGATACAAAAATGGTACCATAGCAAAAATTGTTCCACGTGATGAGCATTTTCTGCTAAGAGAATAAATTTGAAGATCTGGAACACCTGAAGTGGATCTCCAAGAGCTCAGCTACACTATAACATATACAGGAATGACGTCTTAGCAAGAGTTGTTCAGCCTGATGAGCACTCTCTGCGTAAAGACTTAGTTTGATGTACAGAATGCTTGGTTGACCGCTTCGTGAAGGGTCTTTTTGTTGTAAAGGTATTAAATCTGGGCAACATAATTATAGGCTATAATTTATCTTGGAAACTCGAACATCTGATGCAGTGATAGCTTTGATTTCCATATCAGGTGTTCCAGTGTTCTTCGCGATCCGAAAGATCCGAAGAGGTTTCTACGGAGCGAGTTGCAGCCTGATGTTCTCGAACAGCATCAAGTCTCTCCTGACGCTCTTCGGTAGATTCTTGGGATCTTATGACCCTCAATCTTTTAGCTCCTTTGGAACGTTGGGAAAGATTTGACCTCTTTCTAGACATAGTTATAGTTTAATTCTGAAGATACCTGATCAATTAAAATCTAAGTGACTGCTCCCCTGCGTTACCGGGTAGGCTACCGTGTCACGAAAATAAATGTAAAAGGAAATTAAACACTCAAATAACATAAGCCCGAAGGCTTATTTATTTGATAAAATAAAATAATAAATGGGAGTTTTGGCCAGTAGAGTCAAATTTTCAATGATTCGTCGAATTTTCATCGAAAATCAGTCCTAAACTGTTACCGCCTTCACCGCGTGGAGGTACTCCCAGCTTATGTTATTTTATAATTATACAGTGAAATTAGTGATAGCTTTGATTTCCATATCAGGTGTTCCGGATCTTCAATTTTTTTTATTTATTTTTATTTATGTTCCACAACGCGTGTGCCAGATCTTCAATTTTTATACGTCAACAGAGAGTGCTCATCAGGCTGAACAACTCTTGCTAAGACGTCATTCCTATATATGTTATAGTGTAGCTGGGCTCTTGGAGTTCCACATCAGCTGTTCCAGGTCTTCAAATTTTATACGACAACAGAGAGTGCTCATCAGGCTGAACAACTCTTGCTAAGACGTCATTCCTATATATGTTATAGTGTAGCTGGGCTCCTGGAGTTCCACTTCAGGTGTTCCAGATCTTCAAATTTATTCTCTTAGCAGAAAATGCTCATCACGTGGAACAATTTTTGCTATGGTACCATTTTTGTATCTCTTATAGTTTAGCTGGTCTGTTGCGGTGCTGCATCAGATGTTCAAGTTTCCAAGATAAATTATAGCCTATATGTTGCCCAGATTTAATACCTTTACAACAAAAAAAAATCATTTAAATCCGTTGAGTAGTTCCGAAGATTAGCGTGTACAAACAAACAGACATACAGACAAACAGACAGAATTTTTTTTTTGGATTCGTGCTCTATTACTGTTTCCAAACCCCCCTCAATAATTATTTTTTTAATATATTCAATGTACAGACACAGTTTTTTTACTGTTTTATTATATGTATAGATAAACACTTACAACTATTTTACAAGGACGTAAACATACCACACAAACCATTAAACCGTTGCTCGTTTTGCTTGTTGTTATGATTCTCCGTTTCTAGGTCAGGCCTAATGTGCGAAAATACAACCTACAATGTTGAATTTTTTGCCGGGCATTGTAAGTTTTTGTATTGCCTTGATTTTTGTATTATCACAATATCCAAATTATGAATTCAAAATAAAGACAGAGTACACGACAAGGTCTTAGAAGATAAATGATTATGTAAGTTTCATGTAGGAGTATCGTAGTACCTTTTTAAAACAATATCCATGCCTTTCAATACTTGGAATGTTGAAAATCCAGCAGTGCGCTTTTTTAACAATTTATTAAGCATAAGTTTAGAATAGATTTGTTCGTTTGTTGTAGAATTTTAGACCACGGTCACATTTTGCCTACTGTGTTACTTCTATTTGGAAGACTATAACTATGACTATACTATTGTATTTTTTTGAGAAATTTAGTTTCTGCCGTCACTGGATAAAGTTTAGTAAAAAGTAGCAATTTTCCAAAAAACATTTTATGATGCTATTCTATCCTGTATCGTTTATAGATAAAATGAACTCAATGGGAACGTCTATAAATAGATTTGTTGCACCAGGTTACCATGATTAGCAGGATGTCTCCTTCTATCTCACGACAAGTACGCACACCTAGACATAGGAGAGTAACATTCATCTGTATGCACTTGTGCGACAGGTATATGTGAAAATGAAAAGAGCAAATGCAATAGCAATAGAAGGGAGACTGAAACACTTATGAGTACATTCATTCAGTGGTAGAAGTGGTTTCATTCAATATCTGCACTTCGCACCGTCTTGCAAATGACCTAACGCGACGGGAAATGGGAAATAGGAACGTCTATAAATAGATTTGTTGCACCAGGGTACCATGATTACCAGGATGTACCCTCCTTCTATCCCACGACGAGTACACACACCTAGACAAAGGAGACTAACAACCATCTGTATTCACTTGTGGGACCGATATATGTGAAAATGGAAAGAGCAAATGCAATAGCAATAGAAGGAGTTCCCCTCAGGCTACACTTACGAGTTCATTCATTCAGTGGTAGAAGTGATTTCATTCAACCTCTGCGCTTCGCACCGTTCCCGCCGCTCTTCGGTTGCCATGGATTGGGTGGGTGGGTACACGTGCCAGAAGCACCAGCACGACATGAATCACCAGGCTACTTTACGCTAGTTGGCAACACCTTCGTGAGGAAAAGTAATTATATGGATAAGATAGAGTGGTCGAGGTTAATTTAATCTAATTTACGAATCATAAGAATAAATTGATGTGTCTGTTTGTACTGAAAAAAAAAACAGCTTTTTATTGAATGCATATGAAAGTTTATAAACACCATTTTTTTTGGTTAACTGTTTGTTCCAGCTAATATCCGAAATGGCGTTTTTACAAAATAATAAAATTAAGGTTAAGGGCAACAGGGACGCAAGGCAAATTCATTATGTCAGTATTTACGTAAATAAACAGTGTGAAAATTATTTTTACATCAAATATTAAAGGTCCCTAAATTAAAAAAATCTTTTGTGTTATATTTTACATGAGTGATTTTTGCCAAAGTTTCCATGGAAATAGCCTCACATAACGCATTCGATTAGATTAGATTATGCTTAAAAATCTTAGCAGCTACGAGCGCGTAGCAGCAGTAGCAGTAACGTCACAACGTCGTAGCTACTTCGTTGGGTTGATCTTATTATACGGTTTTTTTTTGGCGAATTCTGTTACTGTTTACCATTTACTTTACAATTAGCTATTCATAACATTCAATTACACTCTCCTGTTTCTCTTCACTATTAAAAAAAACTGGTTCTTGATGTTTAAAAAGAAAATCGTTTAAATATCAGTTATCGTTTCAAGACCGTATGAAATCGCAGCTGGTATGGTTTGTACGAATTCGTTGTACGAGGGCAGGCGTTAACAGATTACAATTGCAGTTTGTATTCATGTTTAAAGTGGGATTTTGATGCTACAAGCTTTGTAATACGGACTTCTATGCACTTTCCAACGTGGAACCCCAAATATGTATCCAACTTCCATACTTCCTGTGTCCCTAGTATTAACGAGATGCAATATCGCAATACACAGCGCTGCCGTGGTACGCGGTCAATCCCGATAAATTCAGCACGCAATGGAAATGAAACAAACTGTAAATTGAAAGTGGTAGTCAGTAAAAAAGACGAAGATCGTCTTCTTTTGCAATCAATTACATCAAAGTTTAGTTTCTCGTTCCACTCTTTAAACACAAATCTATAGAAATATACTGGCCGTGCGCTCTGTATATTTTCCATCTGCAGAAATGGAGAACTTTCAAACAAATCCCATCTTACAAAACACTTTTCAGGGTATTAATGTTCAAAAATGTTTCTTGAATGCTCACGTACATTGTTAAATAACTCTTGTCCAAAATTTTCTAATTCTAGACCCAGCGGCTTAGGGCGTGCGGTGTTTGTCAGAGAGTGAATGAATTTACGAATCTTATAACATAGATTTAATTGGTCAGCCTTATCTAATTTATTTCAATTTATATCGCAGAATACTGTTTTACCCGGGTTTGGATCACTGAGCTATATTGCTCAGTATTCAAACCCGGTTTATAAACTCCCAAAATTTAGAAAACGGAGAATTCACAACACGTTAACAGTGCAACGGGCCGCCTGGCTACCAGGGTAACATTTATCAAAGGTGCTTAATCGTATGATGAACATATAGCCTATCAGCATTCCTATACTCATACTCGTAGACCGATTTTTCAAAACAACGTAGGTACGAACGAACGTTTTGCGAACCCAAATGAATTGGGATTAGGGCAAGAGAATGACGATGATAATTATATGTATAATCATATGTTGAGATATTTCTTGTGTCTCTACAGTACACCCAGATTTTGCCAGTTATGTTTAAGTTCCGTATTATTGCGGGTCAATTTCCATGCCACTATTATACAGTTAACGATGTGATAAGGAAAATTGTCTAAGATACCACAGCTAAAAAGACAAAATAATCTTTTTTGCAAGAAAATTAAAACACTAAAAAGTACTACATTGGAAGTCGATGGCAAAAAAGTAAGTAAATCTCAAAAAAGTCACCGATTTCCTAAGCTGACGTTTTTTTCTACTTTTTTTGTTACTGTCAAGAGAATGCTAAATGTTATCGTGCTCAGTATTTGTGGAGCAACAGCTATACGACCTTTATAATCACATTCTTGAAAGCCTCTTAGTGCTCATGAAAACTTAGTCCTACGAATATTGTAAGGCCTAGATGGATCAATACTGTCTCCCGAGCACATGGCACGCCACAGCGGTTTCCATGACAACGATGCAACGAGCCCGAAGTTCGTCTAAAATGAGGTTTGCTCCTACTCCCTGCCTCTTAGTGTCCATGAAAACCTAGTGTTACAATTATTATTGTTAGGTCTAGATGGATCAATACTGTGTAACGAGCACATGACATTCCACAGCGGTTTCCATGACAACGATACGGCGCGCCTGAAGTTCGTCTGAAATGTGGTTTACTTCTTGCTGAAAAAAATGGGAAATTGCAAGATAAACAAATGCATTTCCTGGTTTTGCATTTTGTTCATTACCTATTTTTACTTCAGTAAACAATAATTTTGTGCGTCAAAATCGACATCGTTGGGGAACAGAATTTTAAAATATTTCCAATATCCGCTCCGTAAGTCTTTTAAATCTCTTTGGAGAAATGCCATTCAAGAAAACTGTAAGAGCAAGAAATCGGAATGCTACTGTATTCCTCTTTTTAAGCAGTAGTGGGAAATCCCCACGGACCCTCGACTATCTCACTATTTTGTGAGACAGTCGAGGTAGTGCCGGTCTGCCGGACTGGAATTGGCTAAAAACCACTCCTGCCGAGCCAGTGTCCCTCTACTACAAACTTTTTTCTTTTGTGTTCCTTTTCTGCTGAAGAGCAGCAAAGTTTTTCGTTAGTCGTATATATATCTACTTACTCAAGTATTGCTACGCATGCGCATTGATAGGAATTCCACGTGTGCCAGATTGTAAATATTTCAATCTGCTAACGCTTCATGGGCTCCTAGGAAATGCTGGAAATGCTAGGAAATGCTCCGTTTGGCGCTGATTTCGTAACAAACGCACAATGACGTCATTTAAATTATTACATTTCATGTAAGATTATTTGAATTTGGCAGACTATCTTTGCTTACATTTACATTTTCGATAAGTTTTTGACAATGATTGTCACTGGGATGTTGCGACTAGGTGATATTTTAAACAAGAATTGGTGGTCTGAGCTTCTTTAATTGTCACTACTCCAGTTTGCTTTCTACTCAATTGAAAGGAGATACTTAATCTAAATGAAAGCTAACGAAAAATGTTCAGTGTTTAGTCACGCCTATCTGTTAAGTTGGTTTATATACCGTTTTTGTCTTGTTCCGAAAAATATAATATCTAAGTATGCATCGTATTTTCTACTTTAATGACACGCGTACAGGGGCGAGTACAGTATAAAGCTTAAGTGGTAGGTGTCACGTTTGGTCCGCTGTAAAGTCTAGTTTCAAGCTCCTAACGTTTATGAGTTCCTAATATTCTGCATCGTATTTGGACCGCCTTCGCATGCGCAATTAGGGAAAACCCACGTGAATGGGTAACACGACGTGCAAATTAATTTTATTGTTGCGAATGTTCTAATGAAATCGTACTTTTGAAAATGAACACAAGATTGAGCATAGTTTATTTGGTATCTAGTCAGTATATTTTAAGAAACTCCCAATTTTTGAGAAAATCACTATTGTCAAGCTCTCTTAACATAGGTGTTTGTTAAATCCGAGGCAATGTGTGTCAGTGTGTCAATTAAAAACTCCCTCAACGGTTTTGTAGTCCTGGTAGATTGTATTGTATTGTATTGTATTGTAAAGCGGGTGGTGTCCGCAACTCCACGTCAAAGCGCGTATTTTGCGTGCGGAGTCCTGGTAGATATTTGTCTACCGTTGACGGAAAACTCCACGCTGGAACATTATGCGCAGATTATGTCTAAGAAAGAGGACACGGGTCATTGACCGACACTGGCCACCACCTCTAGCATTGCACTGCAACCGCCACGAGTTCAGGATGTCGCACAATGCACGATGGGTGCCCCTGTAATTATTTTAGATAACATTGAATTCATTTTAACTTGCGTATAAATGAGACGGTGTTCTTAAAAATAATAATTTTATAGTAAAGAAAAATAGGTAGTGGCAGTGTGTTTTTTTGCTTCTTTATGCTTTAGTGTGATAATTAAGTGATAATTGTATCTTTATACTTTGTTAATTACAGTTATATAAGTTTACACTATAGGTTATGGATAACAACTTAAAATCAAATCAGTTATCTGTTGAATGTACCTAGTACAGATAACTTTTCAGCCTTTTAAAGTTTCACATTAAGATTCTGATACCTTATGGGCTCCTAGTAATAGTTTCAAACTGCAGCTAACTTCGCGCATTCACGCAAGCACATTGCCGTCTGATAATAAATAGTCTGCTTGCTACCAGTATTCTCGCAGAAATAATTATGGTAGTTGACACCAAGAAATTTTTATGAGCTATGATAACGCGATTCCACATGGATTTTGAATGCAATTTAGCAAGCAATCTTTCATTTCCGCTAGCAGTCATTAGTTTGCCAACTCTATGACTCAACTATTTTATTTATTTCCCAGCAGCTGAAAATCGAATGTTACAGTTAATTGAAAATAACTGAATAATCGTTGACGTCACGACGGGAGTGATTGTTATATTGTATCTCTTGACTCTTTACTGTTTTGAACTAATGCAATGAATTTTTTTTTCAAAGAACACGGACTGCTTTTAAGATTGCAATCTGGTTGATGCAGTTTCTAAACGCTTGACTTCCCTCGCTGTTTTACGATTTAGTACTTTTAGTTTAAATAATCTTTACGTATAATTACTCGTATAATTACTTCAGAGTAGCCCTTTGTGTTGTATGAATTCTCTTATTTTGGAGCTAAACGTTCCAAAATAAACTTTACGTATATTGCCATGATACTTTTTCTGAATTTTCTTACCAGGATCCGATGAACACCAGGTTGCAATGGGGGCTATCGCGTGTGAATTCACCGCTAGAGGCGCTAGTGTAGCACGAGGGCACTGGAAATTATTTTTCTATGGATTTTTTTTTAAACCGTTTAACTATTTTATTATTCCGAGTAGTTCACTCGGAACACTTTTTTGATGCAACCCCTAACTTGGGGAAGGTGCGGAAATTTCCAAATTTTTTGGAAAAAACAATTCTTTCTCCGAAACGGTCAACATTTTTACCGTCACATTTTTTTTTTAATCATATTGTTTACTCTACAATTTTATATTGAAAGTTTAGCGATAAAACTCATATTTTTCGAAATAAAAAATTATAACTGAAAAATTGGGTTGAAAAAAATAAGGGTGGAACCTTCGTCGAAATCTACCTCCTCCTGCGGCTTGCCGAAGGGATTTTTTTTACTGATATTCACAATTGTGGTCTAGATTGAGCTATTCCTGAATAATTATGGCTTGAAGATTTTAAGGAGCAACTTTAGATCTATTTGTTAGTACTTGGAGGTAAAAAGATTTTTAATTGTTTCATTCTTACTTATTTTAGGGAGAATATTGTAAATAAATGATCTGAAACTAGGCTGTTAAAAAAAAATAATAGAAAAAAAATATGAAGTTATTGGTACTTTAAAGTATAAAATAGAATTATGGGCATGACCTTATGCGACAGTGCCGCCATCTGGTGAGCTCAAAAATGATAGCCCTCATTCTCCTGTTACTTGTGGCTGTGTTTGTATTTGCACACTTGATCGCTGAAATATTCACCTATCCGTATGCACTTGAGCGACAGCAATATTCGGAATTCAGAAAAAATACAAAATTAATGAAAAATAAATACTGATATAATGATCCATCGTCGTTGATATAACAGAATTAAAAATGCTCATTGTTGCGTTAAACGCCAATCGGTATTAATATAACGGTATATATTATTGTTCAATAATTTAACGGTATACTACTAGGAACGCATAAGTGAAAGAAGTCGTTTTTGCACTGTGGACGAAGTTCCACTGGTTTGGGTGTGTGAGCTGTTAGTATTAGTAGTTACAGTAATACAACATTGTATTTTCTTGTTTAAAAATATCTTCGTCCCACATTCAAGTCCATCGGTTAGTCCTAGAAATGAAATAGTTTATGAGTATGTGTGAAACAATGACATTGATATGTAAATAAAGAGTTTGGTGTAACGCGAATGGATAAAAAACGGAATGGGTAAATAAGATGATGTCTGAAAGTGGTGCCGGTGACCGAAAAGTTGTGTTGTAAATGGTTATCTTGGTATGGACATGTGATGCGGAGAAATGAGGAAAATGACGGGAGGATAATTTTGAGTATGACATTAGAAGGATTTCATAGTACAAGAAGACCTAAGAAACGATGGATGAAGCTTGTGAAGGATGATAATTATAGCTAGAAAAGAGGTGACTGCTGAGATGACGTGAAATAGAGAGTTTGGAAGAGGAATACATGCTAAGCCGACCCCAAATAAATTGTGACAAGGGCAGGAGAATGATGATATAACTGCTGCTGCTGCTACTGTACCTGTGTACGTAGAAGATATCGAACTTGCTACAAGATGTAAAGAAAAATTTCAACACACTTTGTCAATAATAGCTTCTGGTCGAGGAATACAATTTTTTGTACAATTAATTGATGACGTACTTTGAGTGAGGTAAACCAACAAGAGTAAAACGCCAAATCACCGTATTTAAACGAAAAGCGAAATAAATGAAAACGACGACATGTCATGTCATTGCGATTTATGACGATACAAGCAGTGTGAAATGGGATTACCACCGGGAACTTCCATACAGCTTTTTTTATAGAACTCTTGTGCATAATTCCCACGTTTTTAGATCAAATCGGTTAAGGCTGTGCGTTGTGTGTCAGTGAGTGAAGATTTATTATGCAACTGTAGAACGACGCAGTGACACCGTTGTCACAAGTGTCACAACACATTGTGCAGCTCTTGTCTCGTGATGAACATTACAATTTATTCGAATGTTTACCAATAATCTAAATCCAATAAAATCTACCCCATTCCTTTAGTGACAGACATAAACCATACGATGACCAACCCAAAGCACCTTTATAGGAACCTTGATATCATTGCACTGTTAGAATTTCGAGTGCGGCTTGTTATACACCGCACCGGTATACTAATTTTATTAAATAATAATAATATATTTATTTCCTGTGACTACACTGGTCCACTGGTTAGTATACAACAAAAAATTTAAGAGCAGATACCAATAGACAGTTAAAATACGCTTTAATTTTGATTAATAACTATTCATAATTTATAGTTATATTTTTACGTGTTTGAGTATTTATTTTGTTTTTTTACTAACAAGTGTAAATATACCCTTTCATTTTAACAGGAAGCCGCTATTTATAATTTCGACTTTAATACACGAGGCAATTCCTACTCAACTACTCCTTTTAATGACAAACGCCGGTTAGCTTGCTAACTCGTCTAGACCGTACTTACTCTCGATGAAATGTCATGACATGTAAAGTTCTCATGAGTAATATACTAGGGACACAGTGGGAACAAGAACGTAGTACGTCTTTATTGTTGCATGTTGTTTGCCTATACGTGTACCTTATTCCAACCCACTACGGATCAGAGATTCAATGAATACTGTAGTACGATTGCACTAGAAATTTTGCAACAGCTTGTACCTGTCAAATGTCGTCAAATATTAGATTCAACATTTTGATATTTTGCTTGAAATGGTTTCATCAATTAATAATACTTAAAAATAAAGCTTATACAATTATAGAACTATTAAAAGGTTCACTAATGTTTTACCAAAACTCCTTTGACAAATTTTTAGTTTACAACCAACGTTTCTTAGAATAAAGATCTGATGCTGACCATCGGAGATATACAATGGGACTCTTTAAACAAGAGACAGAAAACCTGTCGTGATAACTTCAATCGTATCTCCAAGCTACTCCCATTTAAATATACTAATGATCCGATGATGGGCTCTGGAGATGGAGAGTGGAACTCCTATTCATCATAATCGTTACAAAAACGGCTTCACCGATTTGAATAGGTGAAGCAGTTTTTGAGTTTTAGCGCATCACATAACATGACATAGCGCTTCTCGTTGTTGGGCCTAACCCTTCGGAGACTACAATCGGGGTAACTGAGGTGTACCACACTGTATATAGTACACCCACATATCACCAGTTATGTATAACTCAACAAATCCAAACTCCGGGCTTCTACAGATATAATTCTGGTGGAAAATCCCTGTAACTCCTTGCCAAACGCGGAAATCTAAACCAGGACCCTAAGCTCAGCAACAGCGCCACCACCTTTCGACCTCTAGACTAGACCTCAGACTGCGCATTTTATAAAATACGAACGAGGATGCGTCGTTGACCAAAATGTACAGGGACTTCAAATGGGCTGAAGAGTTATTCAAAATATCAAAGACGTATCCACAACTCGTGACATCACCAAGGACAAATGACAGCCATCACTGTATGCAGTAGCACATTTATTCAGACATTGCGGTGTGTAGTGGGTTTTACCGCACAACTAATTTGTTTTACGATAAACAATGAATTTGTTGAGCGTGTTCGGTGTTCGGTGAGATAATTAAATAGTCGGACTCCAGAGAAATAAAAGTCTTTTAATTGGGTTCCACAATACTTCGTTATAACTAACTACGTACTAGGTAAGCGGCGAGGCAGGGCGGTGGTACGCAGGCGACTGGCGAGCCGATCGCTCGCTCCCTCATCTTTCGTCAAGAATGCAATTCAGCATATTGCCATTACTGAGCCGCTACAAATTCATAAAAAAACCTTGACCAATCTTGCTTGATTCAGGGACCAACCATTGTATCGGCCAGGTTGGTTCCCGACCAAGCACTGCCGTAACTTCATAGAGCGCCGTCTTTTATACTAGCTACATAGGGGTGGTGAACATTGATAGATAAAAACTGCGTTTTTATATATGTGAACCAAAAATATGTTTCCCGAGGATAAAATAGGCAAAACACAAAATTAAAGGATTGTACCTAAGATAAATTGATTTTAAATTAACGTTTCTAAGCACTTCAGATCTGTACAGATAATTTAAATAACCCGTAAAGCGCGCCGGAGGTTCCCTATCCCTGAACAACACGAATTTATCTCTATAAGTGCGAGAGGGATGCAAAAAGCGTGACCCATTTAATATCTGCGCGGAATATGCAGGGCCGTGTGGGATGTTTAAAGCATAAAGTAAAATAGTATATTATTATTGCCACACAGAATTCACCTATGGAAACTATACATTATCATGTAAATTCACAGGTAGAACTCAGTTTGGGAATATTAAATCAATTAAAACGTAGCACATTTTGAGTAGGTAGTGACATCTACCCAGCGAGCTAAGAGTTGCAACTGCACTATCTACCGTCGCGTGTTGGAACTTGTTCGCAGCACCATGTAACTCTGTGGCTTGGTAGTTCATAGAACCTGCGGGCGCTGCAATTTACAATCCAACTACTATAAAATTGCTACTTTTTAATGGTTTTCTTTATGTTTTACAGTAAAATGTGCAGTAAAAGGAACAAAAACGATACGGTATATAAAAAAGGGCACATGAAGGACTCGAACCAACGACCTCCTCACCCATTGCCTTTTTATAGGCGAGGCGCTCTATCCACTGAGCTAATGCACCGATACTGTTTGGATCGAAACAAGGGTTCCCTTGAGTAAAGATAACAAAACGAATAGAAATCGAATCGAATAACGTGATCGAACAACGAAACTGGTCATGTTAAAATGAACAATTGGCCATGCTTTGTTTATGTAAACTTAAAAATAATTTAAGAAATAATATCGAAAACTTACATAAAAACCATAAAGAAGAAGGGTTACAACCCATACTTATTTTACCCAGGCCCGACACAAAAGGAACGTATCTCAGTTATTTTGTAATATTAAATATAACAGAAATAAATTAACACTATGCTGATTATCAGTGGCTAACATCTTCATATCTATACAGGTTGAATTTTCCAAGTAAATCTTAAACTATGAGGAATAGCGAAATATGGTCAAAGGAGTCTCGAGCACGATTTTGATGCTAAGAAAAACACAGTGTATTATTACACCATTCGATAGCGTCGCTAATAAGGATCAAATTCTGGGAAATAATGACACGGCAAAATAAAGGAAAGAGTTAGAGAGAGAGAGCATAATAGTATGCAAACAGTTAATAGGTAATCAACGAAACGTAGAACAAAATCACTATAGACTCACTTTTGAATAAAAACTTGAATTAATATTGTTAAGATCAAACTCGGTGTTCTTAGTACCTAGCTACTAAAAATATTCCACTATCTTTCAGCGTCTTAATAATACCCTAATAACTAATATTTAATGAATCAACGATTAAGACGATTTTAATGAACTCTATAGTTTTATTAGAAGTATAAAAATTCACAAATACAAAAATCACCAGGTCATCTGGATAATTCCGTAATTATTGTATCGACATTGAGTTACATACAATTATGAATTTTATAGGTAATTATGTTTTTTTTTTATAAGTAGCCTGAACAAAAACAAGCGATGGATTTAGAATATAAAAAATATATATTTTAGCTATATCTAAAATAACGAAAAAACTGAGATATGTCTCTTTAGTGTCGGGCCTGGGTCACAAATGACCGTTCTTCTTTGCTTCGAGTCGCGTAGCTCCCGTAGCCGTAGCAGTGCTACGCCGTAGCAGTACTAAGCCGTAGCATCTGCACGCATTAAAACATAATGTAGTATGTGTATGTTTCACATGAAGATAACAAAATTATTAAAATTACACACACGTTACAAAAACCCATTTAAATCTCCGTTCAAAATATTTATAGAGAGAAAAAGGCCTGCGAGGAGTTTGAAAAATAGGTATTTGGGACGAAGACGCGATACATCTGATGCAAGTGGCAGACTATGGGTAAATCGACGCCCATCTTAACGTGGCAGTCGAATTCTCTGATCAGGAGTCGTACTGTGTGGTCAAGGTTTACCACGACGCAGCCACTGTCATCAATTCTCAGCAGCGTGTTGTTTAAGCTGTCGTCAACATCCCACAACTGTAAACAATGAAACTTTAAAATAAAAGCATTTATCGAAAGGCATAAAGTTACACAACAGACATTTTCCTAACTTATCAAAATACACATAAAAAAACTGTTAGCTTAGAATGTATTTATGAACAAATAAATACTACGTCTACTACGCAGCTACGGCGTAGCGTTGTCACGGCTCGGCACGGTTTACTAAGTTACTGAGTAGAATTATTTTTAAATCACTCTTGCCTCGCGCGCACGTGCTCTGAATGTAATAAAGGTCTAAGTGTCAGAAAATATTTATACTTTCCATAAAAATAATAAACTACGAGGGTGTGACAAGATCATTTTTGTTTTGTTTTTGGTAAGAATCTTCAAGAATCTGTCTCCACTAACACTTTTCTGCTAAATAAAATTTAGGGGATGGATTGGAAAGTAGGTACTATTACATTTCGTACTTATTTTATCATACTATCTCATTCGTATTTCAGTCAGTCAGTTACTATAAATAGAGTTTACTATAAATAGAGCATAGCTATTCAAATATTACGCACGCACCATTTATCTCGAAAACTATTGTTTTAGCAACATCTCTTGTTTTTTATGCTACCCCTGCAACGACACGGATACGAATAGTGCGGATTCCACTACAAAACTATATTCTTAGATAAATTCGCGTCAGCATTGCTCCTGAATAGTTATGACGTCCTAGTACTCCTGAAAATTATGCCGCCTGCTGAAACCAGTGGTGCGTCCCACATTATGACATTGTACATGGATATTTTTTTACCAATTTATTGAGTAACGGGAAGATTTAAAAAACAACGCTGTTCCAAGTTATGTCCAAGTTTTCTAGATGAAATAAAAATAAACATCAAGTAAACAATCTGTTTTTTATTATGACATGTCATAAAATCACGCCTGTAATCCATGATGGGTTTAAGCAGAGGTGTACTACTAGTACACTCACATTTCGCTAGAGTCCCATTTATGACGTTGCCTTTTACATTTTATTTATTGCACGAAAGTTTGAGTAAGTAATTTTAATTTTCTACGAAAATAAGCAAAGGGTCGCGACGCATATTGATTTCAAAACTTTGATCTATTGCACGGTTTGTAGTCCAGATTTTGTGTTAACTAGCGACATAATTGACTGATGAAGTAGCACAAGTTGGTGTTTGCAAGAAAATTTATTTAATCTGTAAGTTAAGTAGAATAAAATACTATGTACATTATATACAGACTATAAATAGCACTAAAATAATGCTAAAAAGAAGACTAAAACTAAGTTCCTACATATATACAACGACGATAATAGGACACTGAGGCGTCAAAGTACTCCTCCCCATCGATGTCATCCATTATTATCATTATTTGTCAACATTCCATTATTTCAATATTTTACCCACTAGTATTTATCGTCATGAAGTAAACTTAGTATTCAAAAGTTTACGAACATCGTTTTGTTTGTTATCAGCAGCGTTGATTGTTGATAAAAATGACAAAGGTAACAATATTTACTCTCTCGCAGTTATGTTCTCCTAGTAAATCACCTCGAAACGGTCAACCATCTGTTGGAGCTTGCGTCGAAGTACTTTGGTGCGGGCTAGTTGTTGATACACCGTTTCAATACCATTATTGAAGAAGAAAGATTTCATTTAAAAAAAACCGTGTTAATTATTATTTAATTCGTGAGTGAGAGAGTTTTTGCTTAGACGACTTACAAACGTACACAAGGAATTAAAAAAATAGGCTAACAAAAAAAAAATCGCAAGTTACTAACATTGCAGCAAAGATATTTTGGCGCTTTATTGAATGCGAATGTTTTTTCAAAGTGTATTGAAAAACAGGCAACGCTAATTCCGATTTTCGCTAAAATATACCTCTAATGTTTTTATTGTGCACTCTGTCTGTTTCCATTTTTAATGATTCAAAATGAACAGGAAACTAAGTTTTACGTCGGAAACTTTAATAGGAAATTTTACGACAGGCTTGTTTTCAATACTCGATTGTACATACAAGTCGAAGGCATGCACAACTTCAGTATAAAAATAATTACCGCCATAAAGTACCGTATAAAAACATTACAAAACATGATAATGTTGACACAACTAAGCAGTGGCTACGACGTAGCACACGCCAGAGCTACGAAAGTTAAGTGGCCTACAAGTTATAACCGTTCAAGCATAAATAATAATTATTGGTACTCTTGTGTCTAATAGTGAGTATCAAAACATTATAATTTACTACCGCAAAATTAAGACGAAAACATATTTGAATTTTAAGGTTTTACTTTAAATTGTTTTGTTTTAATTAAATACCAACTTAAAATCAATCATTTAAATAGATGGCGCCACTAGATTAAGTAACAGAATAGCACGTTACATTATGCCAAGTGCGAAGTTTGTACGAGGAATGTATAAACACAGAGTATAAATTGTATCTTTGCTGTATCGTCCGGGAGAAGTTTAGCTTGTTGATGTTGTAGCGCACAAAATTATTTATATTTTTATGTTTTGCAAATTATTATCAGTCTATTATTTACTTCGTATAACCTGATTCGAATGCAACTATAAAATCGGTGATAAAAAGATTTAGATCATCTAACTCACTGTTAAATTCAGTGCTTTTATTTATTTTAAGTTAAAGATTTTATGAAATAGTTTTTAATATCTATCATAACTAAGACAATATTGAGTTTTTTCTATCATATAGTTACGAAAACAGGTTAATATTGACGTTTAATTATCCAGGCAAAAGTAAATGTATCGTAACTGTAATATTGTCAACATATTCCTGAATCAGTTTCATTGATAACATACACACTAACAATACAAAGCTGTATGATGGAACAAAACAAATCCTACAACCTACTAATACACAATACTGTGTACGGCGGATGGTGAAATAGAACGCATCTCCTTGCATTTATGCTCTGCTAGTACTTCGGGACCGGAGAAAAACTGCCCGGCCCGAACCGAGTACAGCAGGCCGGAGCTTGGGCCCCTCATTATATTGAGGTGAAAGCGTCAGTCAGTGTAAGCGACGAAACATTATTTTTCGTAGATTGGTTTTTTGCAATGTGGCAGCTGAGTATCTAGTTGTATTATGTATTTATCTATTAGTAATATTAAAAAGGGGTAAAGTTTGTGAGCTTGTGAGGTTGTAGGCGGTAATCTCTGGATCTACTGAACCGATTTTGAAAATTGATTAATTCATATGAAACTACATTATCCCCGAGTACCATAGGATATATTTACAACGTGCCAATGGGATAATTTCCGACAAGCGGGCAATGCCGTGGGTAACAGTAATAGAATAAAGTTGTATTTTTAATGTTTATGATATAGTTTGGTAAATAGATTAAACGTTACATTTTTTTTTTAATTTTCCTCTACTCCTGACGCACCCCCTCAGACAAAGGTACAGTAAAAATGTTGAGAAATAAGAATATATAAACCATCTCGCTCAAATAACTAACACCCATTTTTTATTTTTATTTTGTCAGTTGTTCAACTTAATTACCTTACTCTTGACATGATTTAATTTGTTCTTATTGATAAAACAAATTAAATCAGTTGTCAATACTAGGTAAGGTAATTAAGTTTCCTGATTTGCAGCCATTTCTTTTAATTTCCGATAAATCTGTATTATTACAAAACCAGTTATGAGCGAGTTGAACTCGCGTGGACAGGGTTCCGTACAATTTGAGATCCTCATAACGAGCCCTTTCATTTGATGTGTAACACAGTAAGGTTTGCAATAC
The DNA here is from genome assembly GCA_947578425.1 of Eugnorisma glareosa. Taxonomy (NCBI): domain Eukaryota; kingdom Metazoa; phylum Arthropoda; class Insecta; order Lepidoptera; family Noctuidae; genus Eugnorisma; species Eugnorisma glareosa. Next base: position 42,368,256 of record OX387957.1, read on the forward strand.
AATTTTTTTAATTTCCTTACCTGAAATGACACTTATTTAAAAAAAAAAATTATTTGCTTTGCACATCTGTGTTTGTCATAGGATTACACCATCCAACCATATTTCACCTGATTTGGTCCAATAAATTCGGAGCAAATTGTCTGTGACAGACCGATGGACAGAAAGACAGACGCACGAGTGATCCCATAAGGGTTCCGTTTTTTTTTCATATTTTGTACGGAACCCTAAAAATCAATTGCCTCATGCATGACGGAGCGAGCATCACTTAAAGACGGCTCAACCGATCAGGAAATGGTTTGTATGAAATAATCTATACTAATATTATAAAGCTGAAGAGTTTGTTTGTTTGGTTGAACGCGCTAATCTCAGCAACTACTGGTTCGAATTGAAAAATTATTTTAGTGTTGAATAGCTCATTTATCGAGTAAGGCCTATAGGCTATCCGGGGCTGTGGGTCTGTGCGAAAGAGATACCGTGGCCCCGGAACACAAAGGGCGATGAAGGAACATGGATGGGTTTTAGTCAATAAAAGTCTGACACTCCCTCCTACTCAGCCCAGAGCGGGAGGCGTTACTTGATGATATCACATCCAAAAAAAAAAAGGCTATAGGCTATATATCATTACACTACCACTAATAGGAGCAGAGCATCAATGAAAAATGTTGCAAAACGGGGAAAATTTATTATTTTTGAGAGCTTCCGTTGCGTGCGCTGCTTAAACGGTTAAATTTGCACAAAAATAATGTATGGGGGAATTATTCCTCTTAAAAAGGTCTTAAAAATAGTCCGCAACAGCACATGCCTATTTTTTACGGTTACCAACAACAACCATTTTTATGATTTTAAAATTTGGTCAAAAATAATGCTTTACTTGCGAAGGTGTTTTTACCGACATAGTATTAATTCTTACCAAAATAAATATGTTAGTCCCCTTTAGCGTTCCATTGTGACCAAAATTGCTCTTTACACTATTTAATTTAGATGAAAATCTTAGGAAAAATCACAGTTTTAAAATAACTCCGCATCAAAATAAAGACCCGCGCGCGCTTCGAGGCGGGCGGTCATGTTGTTGGGAAAACCAACGTGATTAGATTCAATGCACAAATATTGTGCGTAACTTGGAGAAGGTTTGAGTTTTTGTTTCATTGCAATCAGTACTCTCTATCAAAAGATTTATGAATTTAAAGTGTTCAAGAAGATCTTATCATCATTGTGTAAGATACATGCAACGACATCTATTGCACCAAAATGGTACTACTTAATAAAAATGTGCTCACAAGATAACTTTTAAATAGGCTGACCGGCTTTACAAAAAAGTTCTGATACCAAAAAGTACTCTAGATTAGTCTACATGACGCTATAACCCTGTAGAGTGAGTGTTCGATCGCTTTACATGCATTATATTTTAGCGGTTTAACTTCGTGCTCGTAAATATTAAAATTTGAATACAATAATTTCAATTTGTCAAAAGCCCACGCGAACGAAGTCGCGGGTAACGGCTAGTATTATGTAAAGGGTGTAAACGTACCCTCTACGAACCCGTCAATCAAGCATTATGTACATCAAAGTAAGTAACTTTACGCATGAACTATTTATTGCTGGAAAAAGACTTTTTTTGGGGTGAAAAATCACTTTTTACTGTAGGACTCAATGTAACGCACTCAAAACATTGTGCTGATGGATCGTTTGAATAGTACGGGGATCATGGAGGTGTTTAAAGTAAAAACATGACATTAAAAACAAGTATTAAAAAAAACTTGTGAAAAGTTGGAACTTTGACCCCCAATATCTCCGTAACTAGAACGTTCCCAGGTATGGTATATTTTTTGGTTCTACAAAAAAATTATCGCATTGACGGGGAGAACAAGTGCCTTTCGGCTTCGTTAAGGGTCTTGTTCCACCCTTTGCAGTTGCGTTAATGGCCGCAAAAACATAAAAGGCACTATTGCGCCATACAATTTGGACATTGGCTGTTATGCATGGCAGTGTTTCGGCATCGCGAAATGTATGCGACTTTCTCAATAAACTTCGATGAACTAGGATATCAGAAAACAAAGGAAATGAACAGCACGGTGAACTGAGTTCAGTTATCGCCGTGTGTAGGGGTGAGTAAAACAACCCTTCCTACAAACACCCTTATGAATGAATCTCGGAACTGTACCGATAAACTATGTTCGTCTCTCTTTCATCATCACCGTACAGGCTTCAGTGAGCAGGACATACTCAGCCCCCTAGTCCGTACTTAAAAACTTCACACAGTAAAGATGCTTGTGTGCGGGCATCACGTAATACTCTCAGTCTCAAAGAAAGCTTTTCACAAGCGACATCTTTATTTGGTTTCTTTGTTCATACATAAGTTCATATGCATATTATTATAATTAGTTCTAGAATAAAATTAAAGTAGCAATTGTAGGTACCTTTGAACTTCTAGTATTCTCCGTACACTTACTTTTCGTAAGTTTCACTTCGCAGCAAATTAATTCGATTTTTTCACTAGGTTTACAGTATGGTCAGAATGTGATTTGTCACCTAAAATTAAGGTATATTAATAAAAATTGATACACCACGTCAGATTTAGTAGTGAACAGCATTTATTTCATTTTGAAAACATTTAATTTTGGATCAGATTTTTATTTGGACTTGTTCGCTTGTCTTTTGTTGTCACAAGTCTCACTTGCCCTCTTCTTGACGCCCCAACAGTAGTCTGCAAGCCTAGTTGGTTCCCATCTACCCTGATGACGCTTCTCAAAATGCAATTTAATGATGAAAACATTATCCGCGTTCATCGCTTAGGTATTAAACCCAAGTTATCCGGAAATAAACTCAAATAAGCATATTTCATGGCAATCCAGTCATTTCTAATGGCCCAGGTTTTTTTGTGTAATTGTGATGTCGAAAAAAGTTAGAAGAATTAACACAAACACTACCATAGACCATAGATTACCAATAAATCTACACTTTTCTAGATTTATGGGTAATCTAAATGTTTTGATGACCTTGGTACGCAAAAATTATACTTTATTATGTCTACCACTCTATACCGGGAATAAATATCTAAATATTAATAAGTTTTTTATTGTTTAATAAACAACTAAACCACTCTGTTTATTGATGTTGCACAGTGTTTCTTGTTTTGTGTACACTAAGTACAACAGGTTACTTCAATAGTAATTAAATACTGACGAAATTGTATTATATACCCAAATATTAACATTTAGCTAAATCATATACTGAAATCAACGCCCCCAATATTGTGGCCTTGACTTTTAGTAGTACTCTAGACGGCTGTTATCCTTGAACTCGGAAAATGGCTAGACATAGGTGACTCAGACATAAATAAACAAGTCGATACAGACTGAAAATATAGACACCGCAATTACAGACACATTCAAGCGCCTAACACTGTAGATACAGTGGAATTGCAATGTGTGCATAATCACACATGTGTCTATGTTTTCATGTGACCCCAACACTTCCAGAGGTTTATGAAGCCCTGGTGCATTCAGCTATTTATAAACTATATATTGAATATTACAATATAGGTTTATTAATGATACGTTTGACCCGCCCGCCACCAGTATAGGTCGATCCCTCGCCGATTAGATGACAAGTCAATAATATTAAAGTTAGTTTCATTACTAGCAAAACAAGTTGTGTTTTCATTTTCTTTGAAATATAACATTACGCATTTACTGCTCAAAAGGTTTGGCCGAGTTATTTTTATGCCTATTGAAGTATGACGACATTTCGTTACGTTTCGGTCGGAGTCTTTACCATCGACAGGGAACTAATTCAGACTTCGGGATGCTACTAAGAAATTCGTCACAGAAAAACCCATTAACTCTTTGCCTGACCTGGGAAACGAACCGCATGCTGATCAGTAGCGTTTTCAAGTACTAGACCAACGAGACTTTTATATTTATTCACTGAAGTCCTTTTCATTCTCTGATTAGTAAGAAAAACCTTAAGCATAAAGCATAAGCATAATCAGCCTATAATGTTCCCACTGCTGGGACACACGGCCTCCTCTCTATGAGAGGGAATGGGCTATAATCTCCAGTGCGGGTTGGTAGATGTCTCATGTCTTTGAATTTTTGGTTCTAGGACATGCCGGTTTCCTCACGATATGTTTTAAAAAGTTTATTACTGCTACTACACGGTACGTACTAAAAAGAGTCAGAGAAGGTTCGTATGCATATATTACGTGATACATATAGCACAGACGTCCTAATGAATATTGCCATAATACAGATAAATAAAAATGCAACTAATTGCTATTGCAAGCGTTATTAATAAATCTGTTCTAATTAAAATAATGTCGAGGTGCTTACTTTGTATCATGAGCTAAATCAGTAGCTGTTTACATTTCCTTTCCCTATATCTGCAGCAATTGCCGCCAAACCAACTCAAAATCGCTTCCTAAGTAAGGTCATCACTTTCTTTCTTTAGATGGATCATGCTTATATTTCATAGTTCATACACAGATCTTAACATCCTATTGTATACATTACTAGCTGTTGCCCGCGGCTTCGCTCTGTTTGGAAATTGTCTCACGGGAACGTTGTAAATATAACCTATGGTACTCGGGGATAATGTAGCTTCCTATTAGAGAAAGAATTTTCAAAATCGGTTCAGTAGATCCAGAGATTGCCCCCTACAACCTCACAAACGTTACCTTTTTATAATATTAGTATGGATAAAACGCACTTAAACGAGTAACGAGTGTACAGTCCCTGACCCTGCTCAAGTTCAATGCTAAAAGTTCAACAGACTATTGATTTTCCGATCAATGTCTCGACCTTGTTACATAACTCCACCACCCACCCTCGTGTTTGAATCACGTCAAACAAGAAAGGAATGGAACTTGCCAGAGCATGTCATCTCTCTCTGTACTGCTTGAAACATAGTAAGAGTGACTGTAATGTATTCTGTTTATTATTCCAGCTTCAAATATCCGCAAGATGGCGCTACTTTCGTTGGGGGTGGGGTGTTTGCAACGGCAAGGGAAAACGCGCACATTTATTTTCTATCCCTCTCTGGTTTTTCCGAAGCTACAATCTCCTGCAACTTTGTGCACCCTGGTACACAAACGTTCAGCAATAGCGTATGCCACCGGAGGAGCCTACGCCACGGCACACCTTAGCCTAGCCCTTTTTTGTCATAACGAGCACAGTGACGTCCTGTTCAGGTTTAGGGTAAACAGAAACCTTTTTGATTTCGCGCGGTTTCTTAATAATAGGGCTCGTTGGATTTGGAACACTAAAATTGAAGTTTTTCACAAGACACGCTCATTGTATCTTATTTACAGTAAAAGAATATATTTACTCTGAAAAAGATATTAGATTAATTTTGACTGCAATTATATCGGTGTCGGAGCAATTTTTCTAATCAAACTTACTGTTGACCTTATAACATCAGCTACCTGCCAGTTAAAGTTCCGTCAAAAACGGTTCAGCCGTTTCGGACATTAGCCATAACAAACAGATAGACAGACATTTTTTTTTATATTGCACTCACGTTATGACCGTATTCCTGCAGCCAGGATCGTCTTCTCAAGAAGTAACCAATCATTTTAACCTACCTTACCTTTTGTATTAGTTTAGCGCCTCTGGCGATGAATTCACATTCATAAAATTGTAATATACACATCATGCGCTTTCATTTGATACCCCACTTGGGTATATTTGAAAATATTCGATTTTTGGTACCATATATATATCTAGTAAATGGCTGCACGGATTTTGATAAAACATGTCTATTTTCGGTATATTCGGTAAAACGGCAAAAGGTCTATCCACACATATCATAGCCGTGTCCGGGACGTGACAGGGCCGTGGCCGAAAAACATAGCTACAAGTAATGATTAAAGACTACGAATAGTAAAGTTAATGCACCTAGGTGAATTAACCCAGGTGAATTAAGTGAAATACATTACCTATCCAAAAAAAAAGGAAATGTATGTTGGCACTGAAGCTTCGTCGCTGGCCCGGGCACGAACGTGTGTGAACGAGGTCATATAAAATATACACACCGATAATTTTTGAAGGCACGATCCGTCCACGTCCCGGGCTCGTCCCTGATATGTGTGGATAGACCATTAAGCTGGTGGAAAAATATTACGGCTGCAATTGCTGTATTGATTTTCAGAATTTTCAGTATTTTATTTGGTCGTTTCTGTGTCCTTTCAGCTGTCGCAAAATTATTATTTAACGCAGTAAATTTCATATTTTGTGTATGCTCATTTTTTTCGGAACTTTTTTTTACGGGTAGTAAAAAAACGTTTATTTAAACGTTTATTATGTAAAAAATGTGTGTTGGCTTACTGCACTTTTACTTATTATTATATTATGTAAATACTGACGTGCTCGATACTTGTATTGTGGAATGACCACATTTAGTTCATCCTGTCCGTCAAAACGATTCGATCATTCTCGCGCCTGAAATTTAAACCCAACAAACATTTGTGCATGTAATGGTGGCGCTGCTTGTTAGGTAAGATACCAAATCTAGTACGAGTAAAGTTAGTTCCACAGTTTGCCACTTACATAACGTAAGCGTGTCAATATTCACAATGCTCCTACAAGCTTATGACGTGCTAGTACTTCTGGACACCCACGTTGTTGCTTCTTCCCGCCCACTAGAACAATCCGACCATCCTGGGTTCCGCCCCTTTTTCACGAACAATCAATTTCATTAGTGTGTGAAAGTTTTAACAGAACAGTAAAAGCGAATTCTATCCTAGAATTGATTCGAAGAACATTGGACTTAGTGAATGCCTGGTTTTCTAATTTTTTGCTCAGAGGTTTTTAATTTTACATTTTTTAGCTGTAGTAACACATTCTCGTCATGAATAAATTTTTCATTGTAACTAGAAGTTATTGACGGACCATCATGTCATCAACATAGGCCAAGAAGAAAAATACATATTAAAGTGGTTTAGTAGATATAGGACCTATTCGTAAAATGGCTTACGGCGAAAAAAAGGACATGTTCTCAGAATGGCTTATTCTTCAAATGACTTGTTCTCATAATACCTCATTCTGCAAAAGACTCATTCGTACAATACCTTATTCGTGTAATGACCAATTCTTAGAAGGGCTTATTTTTTAAATACCTGCCTGCTTAACACCAAACAATTCGTAATATCAAAACGCGGTTATAACATAACGATATTATCACGTAAGTAAAACTTATTAGAATCATAGGCATTAAATTACTAGGTCTACTACTGAGCTATTGAAACTTCTTCATAGTTGATTGCTTTGTGTTGGTTCATTCACTGTTTTGTCACCGACTTCAGAAGCTAAAGTTATTTGAATTAATATAAATTAATTAATATAAAGTTAATTCACTTTTTTGTGTTTTCGAACTCGGTTTTATTTTATGCAATTTTTTTTTTTATTTTTCAATTTTTAGTTGTTATATCCTATACAAATATTTGCTATGCATTTAATTTACATTGTTAACAATAAATTTCATGATAATAGGCTTATCCTCAATAAAATAACATAAACTGTCAAAATCTGGCTGAACTGTACACATCTATGTATACCCTCAGAGCATACAGGTGTTATGTTATGTTACGATATTGTATAAACAATAAACATCCAAGCGACTGCAGCAATCACGGCAGATTTGCTGCCTATTATTTAAGAGTTTGTTTTCTCCGAATATCAGCATCAGATCATCATCAAATTTAAACGGGACCACTGCAAAATAATATTCTTCCAAATAAAAAAATAACCATTGAAATCGGTTCACAATTGGCGAAGATGTCGCTGAACATACACACAATGATGATTACCGGGCATAATGCCTATTTGTGCCTATACGATTTGGAGAGTTCCCTCGATTTCTCCAGGATCTCATCATCAGATCTTGGCCTGATGACCATAGAACCACATGGAAACTTTACCGTTTCAAACAATGCCCATGAGGGTTGCCCTTAATTTTCCTGGGATCCCATCATAAGACCCTGACTTATACCTTCCATCATCATCTCAACAACATAAGATGATGATTACCACGCACAAATATCTGAATTGCGAGAGAGAGTAGGTATATGAAGAACATTGCACACAACATATAGGCTATGTGCCTATATTTGAGGGTTGCCCTAGATTTCCCTAGGATCCCTTCATCTGATTCTGACTTGGTAACAATGCGACCACCTCAGGAGTACCTACAGGCTTTCGAATAAAAAAAAAATTACAAATCGGTTCACAATTGGCGAACATATCGCTGAAGATACACACAAAAAAAAACAAACGACTTGATAACCTCCTCCTTTTGGAAGTCGGTTAAAAATACAATAAGATAATTATGACTACAATTATTAAGTTGTTTCTGTCAATAGATTTGTCTTATTATTTGATTTTATCGAAGGGCCAAAGTTGAATGACATGACAAAATAAAATAAAAAACATTAAATTAACGTAAACTGAAAATGATTAGTATACCAAAACACACTTAAAATTACAATTTATACTCGTATAATAAAGAAACTTCTCCCATATTTCTTCAGTTACCGCCTACCGGTCGAGGTAGAAGGACGTCGGAATATGGTCAATTGTATGCATGCTATCTCATTATTGTACGTTATCTCATCATTACTGTATGATATTGTTGTTGTATTGCATGCTATCTTGCTATTGCATGTTATGTCATGCAGGCTGCTATACTTCATTATTTTAACCGACACTAGCGCGAACGGATATTTGCGGGAAATGAGATTCCTTCCGATGAATCGAAATCAAAATCAAAGATGGCGGCTGCAAAAAGTAGCGAACTTTTCGTCTTGGGTGTCATTTAAATTTAATAATTTTCATCTCCCATCTTCGATTTTCATTTTGACCTCATTTTCGTTTCATAAACCTCGAAAACCATTAAAATTATATAGCATAATCAGCCTTTAATGTTCCCACTGCTGGGACCTCGGCCTCCTCTCCATGAGAGGGACTGGGCTATAATCCACCACGCGGGCCCAGTGCGGGTTGGTAGATGTCACATGTCTCCGAATAAAATTAAAATTAAAATGACATCCATGAAGGAAAATCCGGAATTTTACATCGGTGCCATCTTCTTGGGTTTTCATTCTGATGGTCATTTTCGTTATAAGGGACCCCGAAAACCATGAAAATGACACGTACGACCAAAAAATCTAAAAAAAAATCTTGGCCGCCATCTTAGATTTTCATTTTTTCACACTGAAATTGTCACTCATTAAAATCAAGAATAAAAACAGCAACCATAACTATTACCTTCCAGTTTGTCTGGGACAGTTGCAACTCAACCCACCCTTCAAGTAATATCAAGCGTGATGTTATTTTTTGTATGTAACGAATATCACAGGCTATTAGACGCGCAAGTATCAGTCCTACAAATGACTATTCCTAGATATGTCCATTCGCGCAAATGTCCGTTCGCGCTAAAGTCCATTCTCGATGGTTTCCTTTCGCGCGTAGGTCCATACGCGCAAAGGTCTTTTCACGCTATGTCATTCGCGCAAAAGTCCTAGATCTTAAAAAAAAGAATTCCTTAGTATTGTAACAATTTTGCAGCGGCAAGACGTCAAGTTTCATTATGCGGAAGCATCCCACTTTGGCACCAAGTCGTACCCGCACACACGATTTGTTTTTGTTTTTGCAGTGAATTTCTGAGTTTTGCACAAGGAGACTTTAGCCTTATGTCAAGTAAAGTAATGCAGGCAATTTATGGGTATTATTGTTTTGTTTTTGTGTCACCTTGCTGTCAATTTTGCTATTGTTGTGCTAAGAGAAAAAAATGGAAGATGCAGATATCGTTATTACAACAAATCAAAAAGGCAATGAAACATTACTGTATAATGGTTACCGTTATAATAAAGTTAGGGAGAATAAAAATTTAAGTTTATTTTGGCGATGTGTAAAAAAGAACGAGTGTAGTGCATCACTTACAACGGACGCAACTAGGAAGAAAGTTCTTAGAGCATGTCAACACTATTGTAAATGTGATAGTGAACAAAACACTGTTATTTTAGAAATGAATAAATTAAAAAAAGAAGTGTGCACGAATTTACGCCCAATAAAAGGAATTTTCGAAAAGCATTTCAATGATTTGCCTAGCGTCAGTGCAATCAATCTTCCTACTTTTCACTCGAAAAAAGACAGTTTGTACAAAGCGCGGAAAAAGTATTTAGATACAGAAAGGTTAGCATTTAGAAATTTAGAAGACGTCTATGTACCAACTGGACTTGGTGAAAATTTTCTTGTTGCTGACGATGGTGACACAGAAAAAATATTGGTGTTTGTTTCCAAAATGTCGAAAAGAATTATGCTTAGCAAAAAGAAAGGGTTCTTTTATGGGGATGGCACGTTTAAATGTGTGCCACGCCCTTTTTACCAGCTTTATACAATTCACATGGATCTAAATTCAACTAAAAAGGTTACAAATATTATCCCCGTAATTTATGCGCTTTTGCCCAATAAAACCCAGAACACATATCTACGATTGTTTTTTATACTAAAAGATCAGCTAGGACTGGATATAAAGAATTTTAAATGTGATTATGAAGTGGCGGTAATGAATGCAGTCAGCGAAGTTTACCCCAATGCAAAAGTCACTGGCTGTTTTTTCCACTACCAGCGCGCTATATGGAAAAAGGCCAAAGAAATGGCGCTGACCTCATCTAGAGAAAATAGAAAAGTGATTCGCATGGCCGCTGTTTTGCCTCTTCTGCCACCACGATTTATACCCGAAGGATGGCAATTCATTTATGGCAAGATAGAACCATTGTCTTCGGGAATGAAACGATTCCAAGATTATTTAGAGAGGCAATGGCACTGCCTGACTCCAACTTTGATTAGCAGTGCTAATCAACGTCACCGGACCACCAACGCCTTAGAAGGGTGGCACCGACGGCTTAACGTTGTGATTCCAAAACGCCCAAGCTTATTGCATTTCATACACAAAATAAGAGGAGAGTCAAAGCATTTTGATGTGATTATTAGAAAAAGTTTTATTGAAAGTCAACGGCGAAATAGAAGAAATAAAGATATCATTTTTGATAAGAAATATAAAAAAATATTGACCAAACTAGAGACACACCAGATTACTGTTGGGCAATTCTTTAAAGAAATTATTTATTTGCAACTTTTAATGTAAAATTTAATATAAGTAGATTTCAATTTACGCTTTCTATAATACCTAATAATTGATATTACACTCATATTCCTTTAGTTACTAAAGAAAAAGAAAAAATGTACCTTACCTTTAAATTTTGTTGATTTTTATTAAAAAGATAACTTACTTATATAAATGATAGTTTTTTTCTTATTTAAACTTAAAGCTTCATTTAAATTTGAATAATTTTACCTTTCTGAAATAGTGTGAATTACTGTTCGAAACTTAGAAAAAAAAGGGCATATCTAGAATAGGTCTTTTTAAGATTAAGTCTTTCTGCGAATGAGTCCAAAGTAGAATAGGTTATTTCACGAAAAGGGCATTTTCAGAATGAGGCATATCGCGAATAAGTCCATAAACGACTACAGGTCATTTCGCGAATAAGTCCAATATCTACTAAGCCATTAAAGTGAGCTAACTACAAACTCCTTAAACATTATCCTTTACAAAAAAATACATGTTTTATTTTGAGTTTAACTTCTAAAAAGATCGATCTAGGACAGAAATCTGGAAACAAAACGAGCCATGCAACTTGGTAGGCTCTTTGATTTTATAATTCCCTAGTACATTTAAAGGTCGAGAACAATGCTGTTGACGGAATGTTTTATATCAGACAAAGCTTAATTTTTCCATATCAACTAAATCGCCACCTTGAAATGTTTGCGTTCCAAAAATTACCACGTAAAAGTAATTTTTCTCACCGGAGTTCAATAAAAACGAAAATGTATTTAATTTTCTTTTCCCATTTAACTTTTCCCAAGTATTTCGGAAACGTTATTGTTTTAAATTCAAGAGAAAATATCGGGAGAGATGTTTATCATTTTCAGAGCGTAAAGCCGATTCAGTTTTTTATTGGCGCACCGTACAATAGTATAATTCAATATTTTTTTACATATTGTATTATAAGCTCAAGTTCTAAATAAAAAGATATTTCCGTGAACCCCGCTTAGGCTGCCACTGCAGTCGGCGTCGTCATTGTTAACATAATTTTAGGATTCATTCATGGCGAATTAGAACTACATAATTATATTAGGTAGAATGCAACAACATTCAAATAGCTCTAACCTGACCTATCTATTTAGTTCTGTACGCCACCGCGCCGCCGCACTCGCCGCGCCGCGCGTCTCTTGGTGACACGATGCGTCTCGTCCGTCAGGGGAAGCTCAGCGCTGGCCCCGATCGGACGGCTTTGCTGAGCTTTTTCTGCATACATATCTTAATTAGTTATCAAAACTTTGGAGAATGAAGTGTCTCTATGTAAACATTACAACATATTATAAACTCGAACAGTTACAAAGATGGCTTTTTTTGTCGATTTTCCCTAAAAATGGCTTTTTTTTGTCGATTTACCCTATTTCAGCTAAAATGCCAAGAAACCCCTGAAAAAAGTTTTATAAAGTTACAAAAGTCAATTACAATTTCAGCTCACGCAGATGATTTAAAAAAGTTTGGGGCACATGAAGGACTCGAACCAACGACCTCCTCACCCGATACCTTTAATTCGGGTGAGGTGCTCTATCCACTGAGCTAATGCAACGATACTATTTGCATCGAAATACACGTTACCTTCCATGCCTAGCGCATGCGCTTTGCGCAACGAGAGGGATATACAAAATACAGTAATGTTTTTTTCACAATCAATAGGCCTGCTTTTAGCCACAATTCGCCTGATGTAAAGCGATGATGCGGCCTAGAGTGAAGCATTCCTGCCGAGAAGAAACCGGTTCACTCGAATTTTGAACAGATCCAGATTCTAATAATCGAAAAACAGAAAAGAGAATTCCACAGGCTGGTAGTTCGCACAATACATGTGAAAGCATAGCGCCATGAGTATATTCGGGTTCGGTTAAACCAAGTAACGGGATTAAATGAAGCTTTTCTAATTGTCTATACGAAATGCTACAGTATTTAAATAATCTTATTTCGTGACAAATGGTCAATGAAAAAATAACCATGGATAAACGAATCTCGAATAGCTTATACATATTTGATAGCACAATATATTTGATGCTGGAACTGCAAAATAAATAAATAAAACTTATATCACTATCACTACATAATATTATATGACAATCTTATAAAAACTACGTGATCGGTTGAATCACCCAATTCTGGGTTAACACATGGCTATACATAATGTAATGTATTTTCATTATATTTTAAATCCTGCTCAACACAGTATTGTCGCACAACACACACTATATCAATGGATTGACCGCACGCAAAATACGCGCTTAGACGTGAAGTTGCGGACACCAGTCCGCTACAATACAACTCCGGATTGAATAAGATGACGGACATGTAAAACCGTTCGTCTTGACGAGAACTTTAACTAACTTCTAGTTACAATGTAAAAACTAATTCATGACAAGAATTTGTGTGGTATACTACAACTAAAAAGGGTAAAATAAAATAAAAAATAACTTTACTTTTGGAAGTCGGTGGCAAAAAAGATACAAACAAAGACACCGACTTCCGAAAGTAAAGTTATTTTAGACGTTTTTAGTGTTTTTATAGAAGTCGGTTTTGTTTTCGCAAAAAGTTTTTTTATTTTACCCTTTTTAGTTGTAGTATACCACACAAATTCTTGTCATGAATTAGTTTTTACATTGTAACTAGAAGTTAGTTAAAGTACTCGTCAAGACGAATCATACGAGCCCAAACTCGATGAGGTTTTGTCGTTTTATAACGATGTTCCTATGGCCACCGTCCAGCTCCATCACCAGACCCTGGGTACCATCTAGAGACAAAGTACTCGACAAGATGAATTATACGAACCCAAACTCGATGGTTTTATGTCGTTTTAATGGAGTTCCTATGGCCACCTTCCAGCTCCATCATCAGATCCTGATTACTATTTAAGACTACAGTACTTATCAAGACAAATCAAACGAGTTCAAACACGACGGCGTTGCGTCGTTTTATTACAGAGTTCATATGGCCACCTTCCAGCTCCATCATCAGATCAGCTCCATGTCATCATAATATTGCATTGTCTTGCGATATACACCTGCGTGCAAAATTTCAGCTCAATCAGAAATCGGGAAGTGAGTCAAATTGAACCAGCAAGTATCACGCGACGTCGCGTGATGTACATCAGAGCGCCAGCACGCGACGTCGCGTGATGTGACAATTAACGTGAGGAAAACAACCAAATTCCTAAACCGATTTTGATGAAATTTCTATGGGACCAATCGGGAAGCATATCCTTTCAGATGAAAAAGAATAAATTCAAATCTGTTTACAAATGACGGAGTTCTCAGGGAACAAACATAAAAAAAAAATACAACTGAATTGAGAACCTCCTCTTTTTTGAAGAAAGTCGGTTAAAAATACGTCTACTCATCGTTCCGTTTTGGGTTATTTTTTACATTCAGTTTCAATACATTTCTGTCATTATTTGAATATGAGAATTCAGCAGTTAAACAGCCAAACTATCATTTGGTTGAAGATAAACTAAATTCAAATTTAAAATGATTGCCTTATCTTCAAACGTTCGAATGCAATAGTACATCGTAAGGTCTAAGCGTCGGATACAGTGTAAAGAGCAGAATAGTGCGAAACTTCAAAGGTACATGCTACCTTCCGACTATTGAGAATGACTTTGTCGAGCTACGGAATGCCTCATGCGGTCCTAGTATTCAGAAGAGTACTTGCACTGACTTCGCGTTGCGTTGCTGAGCTGTTCACGCCGCTCTGTTCACGTGAACTTCACTGCGGTATTCGTTTTTGAGCCTAGTATGGCGGGACTTGTATCGTGGCGCTCACCATAACAGATGAAGGAGTAAAATTGCTAAATAAAGTTTAATGAAATTGCAAAATTAATTAATTAAATCCCATTTTCTAGATATACGAACTGCAAAAGTAACTTTTTAACTTTTTTTTCCCTTACACTAAGTTGTTGAATAATCCCAATATTATTTACACTAAAAAATTAAAAAATAATTGGTATTCATATTAATAAGTTAATCATGTACGTTGTTACCGTCCCGATTTCATCATCGTTTAAACCCGTTGCGGCGTCATACGCAATGGACGCTGACTCATTTGCGTTTATTATACCAGGACACAATAAACTGCAGGAGATAAATCACGCTGTTGGCCAGAGAGGGATGGAAAACTTACGTATTCACATTCCCGCCGCAAGCACCCCAACCCCCAAACGAAACAATGAATGAAACGTCATCTTACTTATGCATGAAGCGACTGAGTTGGCTAAGGATTAAATGAACTCAAGAGGGTTTCATTCAATGCAGGCGACTATACAGCATGTAACAGAAAGGGTATAATCATATGGAATACTGTGGTACGGACCATCAAACTGAACAACTTTCTCTATGGGACCACCATCGAAATCGTAAAAAATAATCAGCTGTCCTATACAAAATTTCAATACCTACTCGACCCAAATGTATTTGACAGCTGTTTATTTTTTTACGATTTCGATGGTGGTCCCATAGAGAAAGTTGTTCAGTTTGATGGTCCGTACCACAGTATTCCATATGATTATACCCTTTCTGTTACACGTTGTATAAAATTACTTCAGACCTATTCTAATTATTTTTGAAATCAAAACGTAATCTCCTTTCAGTATTTCCTATGCTGTACAATATTTAAGGTAGTTTCCATCCGTGTGGCATAGCCGTGGGACGCCCTGAATATGACGCCTATAAAGTAATTCCATCGACTCCTAATTTTATAACTTAGTACGTTTAAAAAAGTGTTAAGTATGACTAATTCATAACTCGTCTTATAAGTTATTGATCATAAATGTACCTTAACTCACCTAAAGTTCATGGTAAACATCAATATTTTGTGATAGACGAACTCGATTAGATAATATGGCCAAATAAACGTCACAATACCCCTGAATATAATTGTTTCGAAGTGCCACCTCGTTTAAACTTTATTCCTAGCAGACGCACTAGGATCAAAACACGACATGGCAACACAATGATGAAGACGTAATAGATCAGACCTGTGGCAATTCTACCATCACTTCTATAAACTAGAAAATATTTAATATTATTCAACCAGCAGAATTTAATTTCATAAATCATAGCTAAGAACACTCTCGCTGAAGTTACCTTTCAAACACCAGAACTAAGTCAGTAAGTGCATCTTTTCGTTATGGACATAGATATAATAAATAAGGAGATATGCTCGTTATACGAAAATGTATCGCAATCTACTGTCTCCGTTTTCTCCCACCACCCGGCAACTTCTACACATGAAATTCAGTAAAAGCAATAGATACGCAGTCGTGCACACACCCGCAATTCTTAAACTACGCAATCAATTATAAACCTAATCCTATCAAACACAGCGTGTATTTACCATGCACCGTACAACTTACCCACACAAAAACATCGGTCGGTATCGTTGTGCTGTGCAAAAGCAATTTAATTGAATACCCACGCTAGTGATTGACTAAATCACTACTGAAAAGTTATCGAATATTCATGATGTGTTCAAGTAATATGTAAATCAATGAAAGTTGTTGTACTGACATAATGAAATCGATTCTTACTGAAAGTGTGTTACGCAATTACTTCGCAGGTAATAGATTTTTGTTATAAAAAAAAACCCTAGTTAGGAAAAAAAATGTTAATAAATGAAAACAAACAAACTTAACAAATAAATAGCATGAATAATTATGTTGACTTATTATAAGAAAAAATCACTATTATATTATCTGAACCTTGCCGTTTAATTGTCGTTTAATGCAAAAAAAAAAGTAAGGAAATACCACGAGGTTTGGGCATTCAGTTAGGTGACACTTTAGGTGTAACTTGGTGAAAACGGGCTTAAAGCGTCGAGTTAGGTGTCACTTAGTGTTGGTGAAAACAGGCACTAGGCGTTTAGTTAGATGGCACTTTGTGTTTGTGAAAACGGGCTTTAGGCATTCCGTTAGGTGACACTTACTGTTGGTGAAAACGGGCTTAAGGCATCGAGTTAGGTGTCACTTAGTTTTGGTGAAAACGGGCTTAAGGCATTGAGTTAGGTGTCACTTAGTTCTGATGAAAACGGGTTTAAGGCATCGAGTTAGGTGCCACTTTGTGTAGGTGTCACTTAGTTGTGGTGAAAACGGGCTTAAGGCATTCAGTTACGTTAGGTGTACTTTGTGTTGGTGAAAACGGGCTTAAGGCGTCGAGTTAGGTGCTGCTTAGTGGTGGTGAAAACGGGCTTAAAGCGTTCAGTTAGGTGCCACTTTGTGTTGGTGAAAACAGGAATTGGGCATTCAGTTAAGCGTCGAGTTAGGTGTCGCTAAGTGGTGGTGAAAATGGGCTTACTTGCCGCAATCGCTGATGAAAACCTTGGTTGTACTCTTTCTTAAGAACAGAACAGGGGATGTATCAGATAAGTCTAATTATCGACCCATCTCACTTGCTACAGCAGCTAAGCCTATGAAACGGCAAAACCAGTATTCCTAAATTCTGAAATAAAAACCAGACTAACCAGGTGAGGTGTATCTGACGAATATAGATTGGAATGCGGTGTAAGGCAGGGCGGCCTCACGTCGACCGGCCTCTTCAGCCTATATGTGAACCAGTTGATCGAGGAGCTCAGCAGGATATATGTCGGTTGCTATATTGACAGAACATGTGTCAACAACATAAGCTATGCTGATGATATGGTTCTGCTGGCCGGGTCAACGCCCTAAGGACATTGGTTAAAAATATGTGAGCGCTTCGCTTCCGAGCATGGTCTCAGGTACAACACGCATGGGACGCCGTCACCTCCTTCTGCGAAGCAGTCATGCTAGCGAAGGAGGTGACGGAACGTGAGAGGGAGAGAACCTCACGTCCCAGCCGCCGCGGGAGACGCGCCGGGCGTCGGGGGCCACGTGGTGGCCCCCGGCCACTGTTGGCCGTGTCGACGGCGCGTTCGTGTTCCACGCGCGCCTCGAAGAGAGTCAGCAAACAAGAAGGGGTCCGAAAGGATCGATGCCTGCCAGGGTTGCGGTACTGTTCGAAAGAGTTACCGCGGCACTGGAACACAAAGGGCAAAGGAAGGAACATGGATGGGTTTTAGTCAGTAAAAGTCTGACACTCAAATCATCAAATAACCCCTCCCGCTCTGGGCTGAGCAGGAGGGGTTATTTGATGATTTCCCATCCGAAAAAAAAAAGGTACAACACGCAGAAACACGACAAAACAGAGACAAGGCTTTTGATCTACCGGGTTGATAAAAAGAAGGGTGGAACCTTCTTCGAAATCTACCTTCGTCTGCGGCTTGCCGAAGGGATTTTTTTTATCCTGAGTCCAAAATTACTTGAATTTGTTTAATAAAGCGTTTCATATTTAAGAATAAAATGATGTACGTACTCTTCAAAAATCCGCCCTTGCATAGGAAATCTGTAGTCATCATTTTTGTTCTTTCACAAGATCTAGCTCCATCGACAAATGTTACCCTGGTAACCGGGCAGCCTGTTGCATTTTAACGTAGTGTCAATTCTCCGTTTTTTAATTTTTTAGGAGGAGGTGAAATTGATGGTCAATTTTAGCCTATTCTAGTCAACTATCCTCTGCATTGAAGTTTGCGTGAAAACGAGAATTTTACGTAAGAATAACTTATGCCTATCTTAGCATAATAACTAATATCTTTTTTTTTTTTGAAGTTGTCTATTGGAACTGAGACGTTGTTTTTACCCCTTTAGTATTATTTTTTGACTAAATAAATAGGTGAGTCATCTTGACTATTCGATTTAGCCCAAACTTGCACTTATTAAATTTATACGAACATCTTAGGAATTATCAAAGAATTCAAAATAACTCACATAGTAAAAAATAAAAGCTTGGCATGTTCAAGTAAAACAAATAAACCGTTTAATTGGCCGTCTTATTTTCTCGCAGGCTTATTGCTTAAGTCATTTGTTGAAGCAGGCGGAATATCGGCGATTTTTGCATCCCGCCATTTTAACCCCACACGAAAATTTAGAAAACGGAGAATTGACACTACGTTAACAGTGCAACTGGCTGCCCGACTACCAGGGTAACATTTATCAAAGGAGCTATAGTTGAAGAGCCGACTGCAAAATTTCGTACCGACTTGATACCGCGATGAAATGCACAATGGTTTCTCATAAAACTGATGATATGTCCCAATTTGATAGTCTGTCACGGCGAACTTGCCGAAAATACAAAAAGAAAGTCATTTCGTGTGCTAAAAAGGAGGCGTTACTTTTTCCCATCTGATACTGAAGAAATAGTTAGAAATTTACTGGTAGATACAGAAAAGCGAAATCTGTCAGTATTTTTATTACCGGAAGTGCTTGGCAGACGCTCTCAAAGGTGACCATAATAAACCGGACAACTAATAGACCGGGTTCCAAACGTCGAAATCCGGAGACGTACGAAGGTCATCGATATTGGAAATCGCGTTATGGAACTCAAATGGAGTTGGGTAGGACACCTAACAAGACTATCAAATTCGGACTTAGCATTACTTTTATGGGAAACCATCGTGCATTTCATCGCGGTATCAAGTCGGTACAAAATTTTGCAGTCGGCTCTGCTGCTACCAGAGACCGTGTCAAAGAACGAAATTAACAAAAAAAAAAAAATTACGTTGACAACGACGGCGGCGACGGCAGTGGCAGCCTAGGCGGGGCTCACTTTCTGACTTGAAATTGCGTGTATTGATTTAAAACTACTTAATAACTTTATAAGACATAGTTTGGAATTAGAAGTTCAAAGAATTGGAATTGATAGCCTGTGTACATACGGATATTCAGAACATAATAATAGACAAGTCACTTTATTGGTTTCAGGACAGGGCTGATTTGTCCTCAAGAAATGAGCTGTCAATAAAACCAATGATTCAGGTGCTATCCGAGCGAAACCGGGGCGGGGCGGGTCGCAATAATATTTTAAGCGTAACATAAATAAGCTTTTATTTATGTTACGCTAAATATAAAATCGTGATTCACAGCGTGTGAAAATTTTCTTCTATGCAATCATGAGGCCACTTAAAGACTAAAGAAAAACTTCATTTTGATTCAAAAACCGGCTTAACTTTCTTAAAAAAACTTTAACAACTATAAACCTGAAACGTACAAGTCTGGTTAGATGAGAAACACGCCCGCTTACCTTCAAAACCAATCAAAAGCAGGACAACGCCCAAGTTAGAGTAACCCTTGCACAAGGATGGCAAAAGCCCTCCCAACGCCCACGCGGATGTTAAATGAATACCAGGATCGCAAAAGTTCTGAGGAGCCTCAAATATTATGATCGCATCGTACTTACTTATATATTTATCGTGGTTTGCAGTACAGGCTGCATACAGAGTACAGCTAGCCAGTTCTTGAGTTATGTTAATACATTCACACCTTTATTTATTTAAATTAAGTACGCCAGCAGTACGTACATACATTTTTAATTAACAATAAAAGTATGCAGTTTGTTCTTATATGTTGGTACCAATTACAAGAGTACATAGTATAGATAGATAAATAAGCCATTGATTAACTTAGTATCGTGTCGGCCAATGGCTTAATAGCCAATAGCCTCGATTAACATCTGAGGAGGCTCTCGCTTGGCAGCTGGATCAAGGACTTGATTCAGAAAGCAGTACTTCTGGACACGGCGCGTATTGTTAGGAGGTTCCTCTCTCAAAAACCCTGACCACCGGTAGCTCAGACCTTGTCCGAGATGCTGGTTGGCTAATTTTAATACGAGTAGCTTAATTCAATCACGCCTTTGATCCGAAACTATGAGGAATAGTGAAAAATACTTAAAGGAGTCTTGAGCCCGATTTTTTTAACTTTTATTGAATTTTTATTTTTTTTATACATATACCAGCTGTTGCCCGCGACTTCGTTCGCGTGTAAATTTTTGGTGTGTATGTGTGAGACTGCCTCGTTGGTCGAGTGGTCGCAAGCATGACGTCCTGGGATCGATTCCCGGGTAGGGCAGTGTTAGTTAAATAATACTTATTTAAATTACAAAAAGTTATAACCAGTGATCGGAATAGGTAGAGCTAATGTACCTAAAGTTCAAGGAACAGAACGAAAAGTGGGGACTTCCTTACGACAGAAATTATTTTTACTAGTATTTTTTTCTGAAATTCGGAAATAACGAGAACGTTCTCAAAAAGTTACGTTAGGGAGTTGTTTACGTTTAGTTCCAATAATTGTACAAAATGAATAAATGGTATGAAAACCTCAATTTTTTTTTACCTTTTTTTGTACTAACTATTAAAGTTAGTATGAAAATATAATTAGCTTCCGCACTTACTTACAGCATTCAAACGAAGTTAAGGAGATTACCTTTATTTTTTAAACAATATACATCGTGCACTTTTTTATAAACAGAAAGAATAAATTAATTCGATAGTTGTTTTACTTTATTCATTTTAGTTGTACTTAAGTAATGTTCCGACATCCAGATCAAATATTCCGAAAAAAAAAAAAAACCGTAAGGAAATCTCCACTTTAGGCACATTTGCTCTACCTACTCGTATTCCGATCACTGATCATATTTCAAATAAAAGGGCTGGTTAGGCACTGCTGGCCTTTTTCGGGGAGCTAGGGTGGATCGAATAAACCACCCGCACGCAAAATACGCGCTTAGACGAGGAGTTGCGGGCACCAGCCCGCTATACAATACAGGGGCTCGTTTTGAGGATCTCAAATATATTTTTGTTATTATTGTAAAATAAATAGCTTTGTTTTTTATTTTAACATTTGACTTTGACATTGTACGGAACCCACTCCACGCGAGTTCAACTCGCAATTGGCCGGATGTTTATCCCCGTGTGTCCCACAGGCTATATATACACTGCAGGGCTTTGGGGTAATGATTCCAGCTATTGATTAATGCAGGTTTAATTCGTGGCCGCTTTTTTAAAAATTATAAAATGGAGAAAATCAATCTAAAGCCTTTTTATTGAAATCGGTTGGGTGGTTTCGAAGATTAGCGTGTTTCGTACACGCAAAGTAGAGCCTAGTGACAATTGATTCCAAAATAATTACCAAGTTAACCAATGTTCTTCCTACACTTAATGATAAGTCCGAGCGACTGCCTATCTGACATCCACAGCCAGTTAGTACGGGGTAATAAAATACTCCTTGGTAAGACTGGTTTTCAGACTTTCGGGCCACTGATAACCTGTAATGACTGTCAAAGATATGCAAATGACAGCCTACCAACACTTTTGTTATTGTTCGATGTTTGAAAATAATGATTTGAAGACCTGACAACTCGGTGTCGCTTCTTGGCCCGGGCGCTAAAAAACGGGCAAAAATATTAACGGGTTAATTAAAGAGCAAAGGATTACAATTCTCGTATCACAATACAGTTATTACGGAAAACTTGGGACCGACCTACTGACTGTTTGGGATTAATAACCAAACAGTCAGTAGGTGGATGACCAAAAAAATCGAATAATCCGTCAGATCGATTTCCATAAATGTAGGATACGTATTTTTCTTCTTTCACGTAAACAAAAATGAAAACCAATACAGTGTGTCAGAAACTCGCGTGACGCCAGTTGTATGTATACTTTTTACCGACAAGTGACGTTACAAGTCCCCTCTTCGATTATTTGATGCGTTTTATCTTCGTAATTTTTTATTGATTTGATAAAACAAAAAATACGTAACCAATATTTTTGATAATATAACTGACACACTAAATAGAATAATATTTTTTACTCAGTAACCATCCCTAGTTTATTGATGAGTAAACTTTTAAGAAATAGTAGTTTAACATTACGAGTAAACTTTCAGTTAATAACAATTTAATAAAGCCGCCGTTTCGTAAAGCCTATATCTTCACACCCATATAATTTGTGAACTACAGATTACGAACCGTGCTTTAGTGTACTACCTACGCAAAGCCCCCGAACGGTCAATTTCAATGCTAAAGTTCACTGGCTCATGAATTTTCCGGTCGCTCCATGGACTCTGCGACCTTAGTATCAACTACTAAAATAGTCACGTCAGACAAATTCAACCACCACCCCCTTGTATTCTCATTACGTCATCAGCGCGTAACAGAAAATTTAGGGGTAGAACTTCATTTAGCACGCCATCTCTTTCTACACGCGTTGAAATATCATAGAAATGCTGGTCATATTGTTAATTTTCATAGTTTTACATGTTTTTGTTGAATAATTGGAATGAAACCTGTAATAAGCTCTGAATTCTCTGGATACCTCGTTTTACAGTGCTGCAAGGATGTTTTGGAGCTCGACTGTCCTGTCTAGGCCAGGGAGGCGCTATTGGTATATATTTGTGAAACTGTTGAATGAAAAAACACGATGGCGGCGTTAGTTCCGAATTTAGCCGCGCGCCAAATGATTAAATTTGCTATGACGTTTGTTTGCGACACACTTGTTCTGTAATCGGATTTCCTGGTCCTCCAAAATCGAATTAGTTTAAAACGAATTATGTAAATAAGTAGCGACTATAAGCTTATTTATGTTACGCTAAATAGAAAATCGTGATTCATGGCGTGTGAAAATTTTCTTCTATGCAACCGTGAGGCCACTTAAAGACCAAAGTAAAACTTCATTTTGGATCAAAAACGGGCTTAACTTTCTTAAAAAAACTTTAAAAAGCTATAAACTTGAAACGTCCAAGTCTGGTTAGATGAGAAACGCCCGCTTACCTGAAGGTAAGCGGGCGTTTCTCATCTAACCAGACTTGTACGTTTCAAACCAATAAAAAGCAGGACTACGCCCAAGTTAGAATAAACCCAAGCACAAGGAATGCGAAAGCCCTGCCAACGCCCACGCGGATGTTAAACGGATACCAGGATCGCAAAAGTTCTGAGGAGCCTCAATTATTATGATCGCATCGTACTTAGTTATATATTTATCGTGGTTTGCAGTACAGGCTGCATACAGTGTACAGCTAGCCAGTTCTTGAGTTATGTTAATGCATTCACACCTTTATTTATTTAAATTAAGTACGCCAGCAGTAGGTACATACATTTTTAATTAACAATAAAAGTATGCAGTTTAGGGTTCTTATTATGTAGGTACCAATTACAAGAGTACATAGTATAGATAGATAGATAAACCGTTTATTAACTTAGTATCGTGTCGGCCAATGGCTTAATAGCCAATAGCCTCGATCAACATCTGAGGAGGCTCTCGCTTGGCAGCTGGATCAAGGACTTGATTGAGAAAGCAGTACTTCTGGACACGGCGCGTATCGTTAGGAGGTTCCTCTCTCAAAAACCCTGACCACCGGTTCCGACCCGGCTCAGACCCTGTCCCAGATGCTGGTTGGCTAATTTTAATACGAGTAGCTTAGTTCAATCACGCCTTTGATCCGAAACTATGAGGAATAGTGAAAAAACCTCAAAGGAGTTTATTGCATTTTTATTTCCTTTTCATATATAACTATTTAACTAAGTTTTTTTAGGATTGATTGTATTCTATTGTTTTTTTTTTTTAAATTAATTGTATTAAGTTCATAACTATAATACTAAATTAAGTTCAGCGAAAAGATAACAAGACATTCATTGACTGTAAGGCGGTACAAAGTTCGCTGAGTTAGCTAGTGCGAAATAAAATGTTTGATTTGACCTGGGAAAGCGTGGCTTCACCTTGATGATGGACCCGACGCCCGATGGCTGTTACTATTTGTAACTGTAGGCATGTGTTCCTACTATATCTCTTAAGTACTTATCCACCTACATAATTATGGGTATTTGTAATATTTATGTATAATTTTTGGTGACGTAAATAATAAAAGCATTACTATTCAAAACTCAACATTAATTTAATTTACGATTGAGTGCTTACATTCAAACGCTTGTGTAAGAGAACGTATATCTACCAAGGTAAGAAGTAAAAGTTTAGGCGCTACCTACGGAGGTACATACGTAAATACATATATACAGAGGCTAAAATCATAACCCTTCCTTTTGGCTTTGCCGTAGTCGGGTAATTAATACAATGCGTATTGTTTATCGGGGTAAGCTCAACGTCAAAGCATGCAAAAATATGAAGCTCAATCCAGCCAAAAGTTATAGTAACGATAAAACTATCTTTAAATTTAATCAAAAGGTCACTGAAGCCTGTGTATGAAACAATTTAGCAGTTTATCCTACAGAGGGCGCTACTTTCAGTAGGCGGGAGTTTGTGGCGGGAAAGCGCCAGAGAGAGATGGAAGAAAGCTACATTCATCTGCTTCCCATCCTTCTCTGGCATTCAAACGCTCTTCACCTAAAGAATTCAATTAAAATATAAATCGATTTTAAAATATAATTGTTTTTTATTTCTATGTTTTGACTTCTCGCCTCATAGTTGATCGCACCTTTCCGTAGCATTGTGATTTTATAAACCACAATGATTCAGAGTTTCTTCCTTCATGTTTCAGGTACTACTAGTGCAACACCCTTGCTCAAGCTTTAGCTATGATCAAGGGCTGAGCGCCGTGTGGCCCAGCTGTTACGGGCAAGACGGAGACAGTCAAGGGCATGGGCAAGACTCTCGCCAAGTACGTCGTTGAACTATTCTGATCAGGACTATTGGTAAACAAATATATTTATTATGTTTGATCAATTTATGTGACATATACTGGTTTGTTTGTTGTATGGTTCAGCCGTTCTGGCGTGATTGAGTAACAAACATCCATCCATCCAAACTTTAGCATTTAGAACAGTTTATATAAGACAAATATTAGATTTTACTTTTAAGTTATTTATCTATAGGTACTAATATTAAGTAAGGTTAAGAGGTTTGTCTAATACTAATTACTTTGAGAATTTAAGCGTTTTAAAAGACGCATTCATTATACACTTCCCTTTTTGAATTATCACAATAATTATATTATGTCTACCAATTTTCTTGTGCTACTTTGAAAACATAACATAATAAAGGAACTTTACACACATCCGAATAGTGAAAATATTTTATGTGGGTATCTTCTTTTTCTTCATCTTAAGAAAAGTTTTGAGTATGTTTGTGGATGTGGGCCACTTCATGCTCAAAACTTTACTCACCGCATTGTTCTCATTCCTTCAAATTACATGCCTATACCAAGCCAACCTATGACTACATAACTTTGCGGGCACGCACTGGCGCCACTTTAATACTATTTCTTATGTATACTCATTTCTTATTTTATCCATTCGCGTAACACCACACATCCCTCCACCCTCCATCCCTTAGCATTCTCATCACAGCCACACGGATGCTATTTATTCAGCCCTTTTGTGACCGAACATTCTGATTCATACAAGCCACTGTTTTATAAATCTTCCCCAGAAGTTCAAGGGGAATGCGGGAGTCGCATATTGTTCCCGTGTCCTGAGTTATTTCATCCATCTAGTGTAAATTATGTGCTTGATGCTAAGGAACGAAACGTTTTTTTTAGTCTGTGGATTTTTTTCAATGACATTAATAGAGTTTTGTGCCTTACTTCCATTGGGAACAATGAACGACCGATTTTAGATTTTTACGCTTTTTTGTAATCCAATTTAATCCATTGAAGCAATAAATAAGCTTTTTACCATTGCCACTCGAAAAAGGGCATTTTATACATCGATAATAGTGAATAAAACGCTCTTTTACTCACTGAGTGAATTATGTAAATAACGTTGTTACATTACTATGCGTCAATCGTAAGATTATTTGTGTAAAATCAAAAGAAGTATCATAACAGTGATTAAATCAAAGGAAACCATGTCTGGTATAACAAGACCCTTAACGAAGCTGAAAGGTACTTTGTTCTCCCCACCACCGATTTTTTTTTTGTTCTTGACCATACCTGGGAACCTTCTAATTACGGAGATATTGGGGGTCAAAGTTCCAACTTTTCACTATTCAACCATCCGTCAGCACAATGTTTTGAGTGCGTTAGATTGAGTCCTACCATAAAACATGAATTTTCACACAAAAAAGAACTCGTTTCCCAGCAATAATTGCATCAATTGGGTCCCCAGTTGTATTAAAGCTTTCATACAAATGGGGTACCCAATTGATGCAGCCCACCGTACATAACGCTTGGTTGACGACTTCGTTAAGGGTCTTGTTACACCCTGTATACTGTAGTTGACGACCTAAGCGACAAAATGTGTCCCCAACGTAAACGGAGCAACCGGATGATGTAGAAACAGCAGCACGTGGAGGTTACATGTCTGCCGACCCCGCGGTCCGGGTGGGAAACAGGCATGACTTGATTTTTACTGCGTGCATTGTATACTTTCACTACTAGATAGAATACCAAAACTGTTTCGAAATTTGAAAGATACAAAGAAACTATATTTTACTCATCAGATGCTTATTTATTTTTATTATTTCTTTTCAGAGGTAATGAATAAGATTACTTTTAAAAAATATGCGTTTTGAATTTCAAGACCTGAAATGTTAATAAATAATCTAGCTTGAGTGAGAATCTCTCTGCTTATAAGTGAAACATGCACATATACCCACATAAATCGTGGGCCGCGTTTATAGGTCATAACTAGGCCTATCAACTACAAAAAAAGTTTTGCTTCAGGTACTAGGATTCCATAGCCACGAAGTGATGGTCAAACTACCTAGGCCTTGACGTAACGTGACGTCACAGATCGATATCCCAATCGGTTACTGGTATTGGTGCAACTGCACACATACTCGTACAAGGCTTACCGTCGTGACGTCAACTATACCCCCACACACACATACATACACGCCATAAGAATAACTCACAAATACATAAGCAGTTTCCTCTGCTCGATTCGACGTGTCTATAACGTAGCAGAATTTGGAACTAACATTTTGTATTTGTGTGATACACGGCTGTTTTATGCTGCTCGCTTTGCGTATTATATGACGAACTAAGAAGAATGTTGATGTAGACATACAGAGACAACTAAGTACCTACATTATATTAATCAACTAGCACTACACCCGCGAAGCGACGTCTTCCGCAAAAATTGTGATAGCTCGGCTAATATGCATGATATAAATATAATTTAGAAGAAAGTAATTGAGTAGGTGATCACAAATAAACAAATCGAATCGAAATCAATTAATACAACAGCTCATCACTTTTATACCATTCTGTTAAATCTATACTTAATATTATAAAGTAGTAAAATCAGTTTGTAAGTTTGTATGTAGGGGTAATCTCCGGAACTAATGATCCAATTCTAAAAATTCATTCACTGGCAGAAAGCTACATTATTCGAGGGTGCTATATGCCCTAAATTTATATCTTGCATATTAGCCGAGTTATCAATCTTTTTGCGGACGAAATCGCGGGCGAAATGCTAGTTAGTTATTTTTAAAACGTTCCTGTGATTCCCGACCGTAACCCGAGTGAAGCTGCGGGAAAAAACTCATAAAATGCTAACAGGAAAAATAACAACGATCAGCTGTATAATTATTTTATCAGGCCAACTTACAGCTAATAACAAGAAAATGGTAACAGTTTTTAGGGGAACTAAGTGGAACTACAAGTGCCCAGTTAGTTTAGATACATGCCGTAGCTGTGACGTCAGTTACGTCGTACAAACGTAAAAGTACTCTTTATGTTCAACTTAGCGCGTTATGATTGAACGTCGAATCTGAATGCAAGACTAATGATAAATATATAAAATGCAAAATAATAATTCGGTGTGAATTCCTTTAATCATCATTTCAGCCTGTTGTTATCCACTGCTGAATATAGGCCTCCCCAATCGATTTTCAACGTGTCCGGTCCAATGCCACCTGCATCCAGCGACTCCCTGCAGCTTTAACAAGGTCGTCGGTCCATCTAGCAGGTGGCCGTCCCACGCAGCGCTTTCCAATGCGTAACGCGTATGCGCAATTTCTTTAATATTTAGGTGAAAACAAAATATGTTCGTTGTTTCCAGATTGTGCAAAATAAACCAAATTTCAGGAAGGTCATCTGTGCGTGTCGTTTCGTCATCACATCCTCGTTCATTGTACGGGGCCGCTAACAAAGTGCTGCTGCAGTTTCCATTTGTGTATTCATTGCAATTTTGACCCCTCTTGCTTTGTAATAAGGACGTTAGTGCATGTCTCGACATGAAACCAATATTATGCATCCAGCTTCCATGCTTTCTATGCCCCTAGTATTTCAGCAGTAGCGATATCGAACCAGATATCGTCGTTTTGGCCGTGGTACGTGGCTGCCGGTTGCAATATATCCAAGTTAATTAAACATTTTCGGATTTTCTTATTTGCACTGCTTGGTCTCTCATTACGTTCATCACTACATAGTATAAAATAAAGTCACTTCCCGCTGTGTGTCTGTCCCTACGTATCCTTAGATCTTTAAAACTACGCAACGGATTTTGATGCGGTTTTTATAATAGATAGAGTGATTCAAGAGGAAGGTTTATATGTATGACATTGCACCCGTGCGAAGCCGTGGCGGGTCGTTAGTTCACTATAGATGACAAATATTTCGAATTTCAGAATCCACAGTATCCACAAAACTAGGAGCAATAACACAAGAATATCACAAAGGTGGGACGGGAATATTGAAATAATCAAAACGAAACAAGTAATGCTGCTATAATTATTTCAAATAACATTTTGCAAAAGTCTATTTTTACTTTCCTTCTGTGTTTCGAAGTGACCACACTACTGTGGTCACTTCGAAACGTGTCTCCCTAGTGGCAATCACGGAGTGGGTGGATAAAATAGGGTTTTCCGACTTTGTTTGTAGGTTTCTTAACCTTTCGTATGCCGAGTATATAGACACAATTAAAAACCTATTGTGTCTCGCGTAGATCTACGTTCCGGCACACGAAGGGTTTGAATTATAACAGAAAAATCGTACAAAATAACTTAAAAATGAAGCGTTCTAAAGCATTGAATAAAATCAGTTTCTGTCCCAGTTAACCATGCAGTTTTGTCTATTTTTATATACTAATGGGTGGCTACTTGGAAAGGCGCTGTTCTGTGATGAGTTGATATTTACTTGTCAAATCTTTCATGAAAAATAACAGGAGTGCAAAGAGGAATTACTGATAACTGAAGTAAAAATAACTTATAATAAAATGCAATCTTTTGTAAACTAGGATGATACGCATCTGTTTATTTCTTCATTTTAGCCGCAAACCGCATTTTAGACGAACTTCAGACTCGCTGCATCGTTGTCATGGAAACCGCTGTGACGTCAGACGTGCCATGTGCTCGGGCGACAGTATGATCCATCTAGACCTAACAACATTTGTACGACTAGGTTTTCATGAACACTAAGAGGCTTTCAAAATTGTGATTTTAAAGGTCGTATACCTGTAGCGCCATAAATACTGGGTACGATAACATTAAGCATAAAAAATGCAAAATACATCCGCTTGTACTTTGTACTTTTGTTTTATTCACTTTTTTGCCATTGGCTTCCGATTTGGCACTTTTTTATTTTCTCGCAAAAACATGACTATACAGGTGTTTGGCAGAACGTTGAACATACGAAAATGGTGGATAGGTGGGGTCATCTGCTACTTACTCAGCCCTGATTTATTTTGCCCTGGCCCCCTGGATATTTTAATATATTTTTTTGTTTTCTTCTAGTTTCACCACTTTCTTAACTTTAAAGTGGATTTTTTATTAAAAACAGGCAATATAATAGGCCCACAATAATATGGAACTTAGAAACATATCTGACACAACCTGGGTGTACTGTAGAGACACAGTACATCTTAAACAATGCATATACCAAGCTATTGCACATATTTCACGACCAGTTTTAGGTCTATTTTTAAAGTTCCATTCTGTATCTCTGATGGTCAGCATCAGGTGGCCTACCATGATGTCTTAAAGCAGGAGTAATTCTAGTGTGGGAAAGAGATGCTGCTAGACGACCTGTATAGCTCTGTCTGTTTCCCACACTGTAATTACTCCTGCTCTAGGACGTCATAGTAACCCCTAGAACTTTTAAAAGCTCGTCGCGTGAATAGAAAAGTCAACAAAACTACCCGACAAGCGACTCGGGATTTACTCCGGCGTACATCGTAGCGCGTAGCGGCATCTTTCCGAAGCCCGTAGTAATTCGTAGTACGAACATACGTGACCTGTTTGATAAATTTAATGTAAAGAAGAGACCAGATTGACGAATTAAGGTTTCATAGCATCAGCTTCTAAGAGTTTAGATATACAAACACTAAAACAAATTATCGAGGACCAAAATACTCATTAAGACGAATCATACGAGCCCAAACTCGATGGGCTATGTCGTTTTATAACGGAATTCCTACGGCCACCTTCCAGCTCCATCATCAGAGCCTGGTTACCATTTAGCACCAAAGTACTCGTCAAGACAAATCAAATGAGCCCAAATTCCATGGATTTATGTCTTTTATTACGGACTTCCTATGGCCACCTTCCAGCTCCATTTCTCCGTTTATTTTTTTTGCACGGAACCCTAATCCTTATTCTAAAATAAATGTTTGCCTGTTAGACCTTATAACATCAGCTATCTGCCAGTAAAAGTCCCATCAAAATCGGTCCAGCCGTTTCGGAGATTAGCCGGAACGGAACAGACATACAGACCGACAGACAGACAAAAAATTTCATATGCATTCAGAAAAAGGCTGTTTTTTTGATATTACAAACAGACATTTGAATTTTATTTATTTGTATAGATTATAGATAGATTCCGGAAACATTTAAAAGCTTATATTTTATCTGCCTCAACAAGAGATACATATTTCTATGCTTAGTTAGTAGTCAGTAGCGTCATCTTTTAACCCTTCACAGAGTTTTTAAACTAGCTTTATTGGGACAAAACTGGATGCAACCAATATCCGCATCGGCCACAATCCGCATCTTTACCAAGAAAACATAGCTTACAGAGGATTTTTAAACCAGTTTTATACCTTAAGCTGAGGGCCATAAACGCTACGATGAAAGCCGGATCCACTTCCACATGCTTGCTTGCTCGGACAATAGTCTGGTGTTCTGGAACTAAACTAACTACTAATACTACCACTAAACTTTTATTAATTAATTATGATTGATTATATTATTTTAGACCTCGAGGAAGCTATGCACACGTTTGAAGAAGGAAAGAAAGCGGTGACGACATGTCAATATGCCATGACTGCTTGGATTACACACAATGAATTTTATAAGATTACAGCATTTTTGAAGACAAGACGAATGCTTTTAGATAATCAATAGAAAACACTACAGAAGAGAATTTTCCTACCCAATACCTCAAGTTCTTCACTAGATTAGAAAAGGTGCGTTTATTTATTTATCACTACGATTAACAACTCCTCAATTGGAACTTTTTACCTTCAATAATACAACTCTAAGGATTGATGAACCTCCAATAATATAAATATTAATTATTATATGAGATTCTTACCTATTTTACAAACTATAAACAATTTAAAATTAATAGCCTTCTATAATGATTAAGCCCTTTCATTTGATACTCAAACACAGCACCGTTTAAACATTTTTTTTTTTTTCAGTTTAGAAGTTATTTGGGAAAGGATAAACTGAAATCATTTTGTTAAATATTTGTAAGTCAGCCATGATCATGACAACGAAACTGAGATACTGCGAGAAGGAAGTGGATACGATAACCAAAATATTCAAGAGGCAGCGAGAGTATCCAACGTTATTCCGCAACTATTTCCCAGTAAGAGGTTATATTTTATTTTTAAGTACATATATTCATGTGCCAGGGGCGCAGATTTCACAACAGGTGTGTCGTAACCAAACACGGGGTTATTCTGTTGCGTTTTAATGAAAATGAAAATTGACAAGCAGAATACGTTACAGTTACTATGTTTTAAGTGGTACAGAAAGAGATGGCACTCTGTGGCAAGTTCCATCCCGCACACTTCAGCCAACTTATCAGTGCAGGCGGGAAAACATAGAACTAAAATAAATGTACCAAGTTCATAGTACATAGTAGTAGTCCTGTAGTACATATCGATGCATTTTTCTTGACAAGCAGCGTCACCTTGAACTGCACACTTAAAATGGTCATAATGGGGGTGGTTGGTAGAGTAAGGTCGGGGTGGCAGTAACCTTCGTAGGTGTAGACATTGATCGGAAAATCAATAGGTTGTTGAACTTTAGCATTGAAGTTGAGCAGAGTTCACCGACTGGTTTTTTCACTAATATTTCGCGGGCTACGTTCAAGCATCGCCCTCAATTTACTTTACTTTGCCTTCGCCTACCTGGAGAGAAAGATATTCGTTGCATATGTTGTATGGATACGCAACGCTAGCCCAACAGGGACCAGAAGAAGTTGTTATACACGATTCACCACCTGTTGAATATGGCCAAAATTATGTACTTATATCTATGCACAGCCGCGTCAGCAAGCGGGTTTATGAAATATCGCTATCGCTAAACATGTATAATTACCCAATCTAGTAACCCATCTTTTCATATATTTTACAGTAACCCCTTCAAAATAAACCGTTTATCTGTGAAAATGCTTGCGGATAAGAAGCTATTGAGCTATCGACAAAGGGAAGGTTTTTGAACCCTTGGTATATTTTTAGGGTTCAATGTTTTTTCTCGCTTACATCTGCGTTACTTTATATGTTATTTTTTGTTTGATATTAACAAAACGGGTTTTTATTAATACCAAAAAATAAATTACTTACAGGTTGTAATATAATAATTTTAGTTTAAGTAAGCTCGGTTAATTTAAACGGTATTTTTTTGTAAATTTAAATACACACATCAAAAGTGTCTAGGGATCAAGCATTTTTATGTGGATTTCTTGAGATTGAGATGTGGCTTTGTAATAAATTTATGATTTTATAAATTTATATGGATCCTTTTTGGTGCATTTCATAATTTGAATCAGGAACTGTGAATCAAATTCGAGTAAAAGATGAAAATCAGCTGTCAATATTTTCCCTATAAAAACATACAACGCATTGAAGACATTATTAGTGCTACTGTTTCCCTACTACTGATTAAAACCAACGTTATTATGGAGCGGCGACGTCATTTAAGCAGGGAAGAAATGCTCAGAGCCGTGGGAATGATAGAAGCTGGTTCCCGGCAACGTACTGTGGCTTTAGCTCTGAATACAAGTCAGAGTGTTATCAGTCGACTTTGGACACGTTACCGAAGCACTGGTACCGTGGCTGAGCGCCATGGAGGACGGTATCGCTGCACCACACGGAGACAAGACCGATACATTCAAATCTTAACTCGAAGAGCTCCAACAATAACCGCCATGATGTTAGCCGTGAGGCTTCATCACTCTTCAGGGAACTTAATTAGCGACCAAACAGTCAGAAACCGCTTGCATGAAGTGAACCTTCATTCCCGAAGACCGCTACGGGTACCACCTATAGCAATGCACAATCGTAGGATACGATATCAATGGGCTCTTGAACACAGAAATTGGGCAGAAGAACAATGGCGTTTCGTGTGCTTTTCTGATGAGTCTCGTTTTGGTATGAGACCGGATACAAGACGTATACGACACTGGAGAACCCCTGGACGCCAACAGCGATTAAAATCCTGCCAGGAAGTCCATCCTTATAGTGGTGGAACCATCATGGTATGGGCGGGTATTTGGATCGGCGGAAGAACTGAGTTGATTTGGATCAGAGGCAACCTCAACGCCCAAATTTATGCTGAGACGATTGTATCAGACGTCATCGTTCCTCTACAAGTGCAAATCGGTCCCTTATTTCAGTTAATGCATGATAATGCACGACCGCACACCGCAAGAGTTGTAAGACAGACTCTCGCCGCAGCTAACATCAATGTCCTGCCCTGGCCTGCTCAGTCGCCAGACTTGAATCCGATTGAGCATGCATGGGATATGCTACAGAGAAGAGCTCTGCCGAATATGGAGGGTATCCAGTCGCAAGAAGACCTTTTTTTGTTGTTGCAACGAACATGGGCGGCCATTCCACAGCGTGATTTGGATGAACTCATTTTGAGTATGCCAAACCGATGTTCTTGTGTTGTTAGTGTTCGCGGTAGAAACACGGATTATTAATTGTTTAAGTTACCCAATAAAATTTTAAAGAAAACTGTTATTTCAGTCTTTTTTCGAACTTTTGTGTTAGTGGTTCAAATGTCAAAAATCCCTTTATTAGGAAAATGGCAAATTTCTTTATTAATGCAAAGGTGACTTGGTTTATCGTTACTGTGACAAACGAAAACACTTTATTTGATGAATCCTTAAAGAAAATTTTAATTAATATCAATCAGGAGAAAAGTTATTGCAAAAATATATGTTGATCCCTAGACACTTTTGATGTGTGTATTTAAGAATTATTATGTTCCATTATAATTATTATTTCGTACCAATAATTTTATAATTTTTACCATGGCCCGTACAAACTCACCCTCTGCGCGGCGCGGCGGCATCAGTTCCGATATTGACCACGCGCCCATTGATATATTATTATATCAACGCACGCGCCACGTGATTCTTGTACAGCCATATTTGTTTGCAATAACACCAGCCCGCTATACAATACAATACAATACACTCGTTCTAATCTGATTTCCTGGTCCTCCAAAAGCAATATAGTTTAAAAATACATAGTTAACCAGCGACTGAGGATAGTGGGAGGGAGGGGATAGTTGCGGAACGGTGCAGCGGATCTTGTTGCTTGCTACCAGGACACAATAAGCTGTAAGAGATAAATCGCGCCGATGCGATGGCTAGAGTAGAGAGGGAAAGAACTTAAATGCTGATTCACTCTCCCGCCACATAAACACCCCATCCCCCTACAAATGATACGCCATCTTGCGGATACCTGAAGCGACTAAGGTAGCAAATTGTAAGGGTTAATGAAAGTTACCGCTGTATTTTTACAGTTTTTGCTCTTTATTTTATTCTGTCATCTCATTTGCATGATCCTCCTAAATGAGAGCACTAATGAACATCTATTTAATCAACATTATTGTTGCACAGCACACCAGATACGGTAAACAGCAGTAAAATATTATGTTTTCTTACTTTCCGAAGTAAAAAAAATTACAAAATTATTATGGCTATCTTTTAAACTATACTTATGAAAAACAGTGTTGAAAACAATATAATTCTAGTGTTGGTAAATAACAAAGCTGTGGAAACAATTTATTTAATTTTCATATTTTGTAGGCGACTTAAACTCTTACTCAATCCCGTACGTACTGTACGGAATTGAGTAAGAAATATAAGAAAGTGCTAAAATGAATGCTTGAAAACACGCAACAAGTAAAAGAAAAATATCGCGTATAAGTAAAATATTCAAGAGCCAAAGAAAATATTGCGGTGGTAAGCAACAAAGCGTCAGCTTCCGTTTCGTGTGCCGCTACAATGGGCTTAAACGATGCTACGAATACCGACGTTTACGTGGACGATTAAATAGTTGATAAAATCGGTTAAATGTTAAAGATAGTCCCTATTTGTTTTAGACTACATTTTAACAGTTTTCAAATCCACAATAATTAAGAAAAGCTAGCTAAAAAGCTTTAATCAAATAAATGTAAAGTATTTCATTTACTAGGCCACTTGGAATCGTTGTTCAGTAAACAGGAACATAATTTTAGTCAACGTACCTATGTCATAATTATAAAGTAAATCTTGAAATGGGTAAAAATATGCAGTTGAACGTGGAGTTGCGGACCTTTTGCATTCATCTTCTTTTATTTTTAAATAGTAACGCCATTTTTTTTCTATTATTTTCTGCTAAGCGTATTGAAGTGCATACAATCAGTCACACATTTAGCCCTCACACTGGATGTGGGATTCAAGTGAACGTGTGTTCCTTTCTAATTAGTGTCTTAGTGTCGGCGGCATATGAGCTCAGTGGGTAGAGCGCCTCACCCATCGATCACATTAGTCATCGATGGCCTCGCCGGACAAAAATGTTAACGGGTGAGGAGGTAGTTGGTTCGAGTCCTTCATGTGCAACAAACTCTTTGAATCTTTGAGTTTATGAGAGCTTGTTGTGCAATTGACTTCTGATAGTGTTAATTGTTTTTAAAGTTAGGTCTAAGTGACCAAAAAAAGCAGCAGTGGTTTTATATAATATATCACTGTGACTATATTGATATGCTTATTTATGCTATAATTATCATACACATCATTAAAAAAACACATACATTTAGTACTACATCAATGAACTTAATTTTAGTTTCAGGTGTATGATGCGGATATAATTCAGTGCGGAAATGCAGGAAGTCATTGTGGCGACGACGCCTATACGACGGTACGTTTCCCGTTGATGGCGATGTGAACGACTTTTTGATGCCTAAGTTTTTTCTTCTTAATATGATTCAGATTCACATAGTTGAGTTTGTGGTAACAATCAAATAAATGTAGGTAAAGTCATCACATTGTTATCCCTAATATTAAACAAGCTCCAGCGAACGCCATCTCTTGGGTTTTTATTTAGTTAGCTTTTGCTGAAAATGAACCTCTTCGCTTATATGGAAGCCTAGTAAAACGTTTGCAATTTTAGTCTGATTCGCGATAATTGGCCACGATTCTAGTCATTTCGCCTCATAAAATCATTTTAAATTAAACGTTAAAAGTTTACATACAACAATAGCTAAGTGAATACTCAGACAGATGATTTATTGTATTGGGTCCCCACCTATGAAATTGGCGTTTTTTTCTCACAAATAGAGAACCTCGTCACTTCTATGAATTAAAATATTTATCAATTGCTTGATATTATATCGAATAATGACCATCATAGACAACTACCAATAGTAAAAAAAACTTTATTACATAGTTTCCTAAACAAAAAAAAAACCTGAAAAATGACTCCTCTTTTTGTTAGAAAAAAGAGGACCACTATTTGTTTTAACTTAGCCAAAACTTATTTTTGTGTCTTAATTTATGTGGCATACGTTATCTTAGTTTTTAAACATTATTGCATAAAAGTTTTAAAACATTTTTTTTTAAACAAACTCGTTTTCATAGTTGTTAAATAAAGTAAGAAAATGTTAGTATGAATAATGGAACTTCTTCAAAATCCTCCATACAAAACGCTGATTTCATAGGTGGTGGTACCTAATATTTATAAATTAAGTTTGGTCTCAAGTCTATTGCTCAGAAGAAGCTCAGCCAAGCCGTCCGATCGGGGCCAGCGCTGAGCTTCCCCTGACGGACGCGACGCGTCGTGTCACCGAGAGACGCGCCGCGCGGCGAGTCCGGCGGCGCGGTGGCGTACTGAACTAAATAGATAGGTTAGGTGAGAGCAATTTGAATGTTATTGCATACTTTTAATAAAGTTATATTTATGATTCGGGATTTACTACGGCATAGTTCGTAGCGCGTAGCGCGTAGGTTTTTCCGTAGCCCGTAGTAGTTTGTAGTACGCATACTTTCCCAAATCTGATAGGGTTGCATATCAATATTATCTAGGACCAAAGTACTCATCAAGACGAATCAAACGAACCCAAACTTGATGTGGTTACGTCGTTTTATTACGGAGATCCTATGACCACCTTCCAGCTTCATCATCAAACCCTGATTACCATTTAGGGCCAAAGTACTCGTCAAGATGAATCAAATGAGCCTTAACTCGATGTGATTGTGTCGTTTTATTAAGGACTTTTAATGGCCACCTTTCAGCTCTATCATCAAATCAACTCTATGTTATCATAATATTGCATTAACGCGATATACATATGCGTGCAAAATTTCAGCTCAATCGGAAATCGGCAAGTGTGTCAAATTTAACTTGCAAGATTTGATTACAGACGGGACGGATGACACTAAAGAAAAGCTTTTAAAAACACAAAAAAAGGTGTAAATAAATTTACAAAAAAGTCAATGCAACAAAGAAAGTCACCGACTTACGAAGGTAAAGTTATTTTTTGTGTTTTTCAAAGTCGGTAAACAATAACAGCCCTAATTAAATTTTATTTAATTTATCATCCTGATTTAAATTTAAACGAAACAAAGAAATTAAATGACAGAAAAAGGTGTAAAATTGATGCCGCGACGTCTGACAGGGGAGAATGGGAGAAGAAAACGACGATGATAGTTTATTATAAACGCTAGAATTTATGTTTCTTTTGCTAATCGCGACGACTGTAGCGTTTTTTATGTCTTCAAATGTGCAGATGTTAGCATGTTCTTTCATTTTTTGTTTTCTTTGTTTGCGTTTGTGTGTATAAAACAGCGGCGGACGAGCTCCGCCGATATTTAATCACAGCCGTAATCCGTGCATTATGTATACTTTTCGAGTTCGTTTTACACATGAAACACAAAAAGGTTTCTCCACTTTTCTCTAGCAGGCAGGAACACTAAAGCAAAAAACCGGCAAAGTGTTTCGTACGATCTCACATACCTATCTAATATCTGTCAGCTACTTTTTGCTATTTCTATGCATGTAAGAAGACTTAAGACTTAAGACTTCTTGTGAGCCAAATTGTAAATGTTTAAATCTGCCAACGCTTCATGGGCACCTAGTAACACCGAGACGTTTTGCGCTGATTTCGTCGCATTGTAACTAACGCAGAATAAATAAACAACTCGCAGCTACAGCTCCTCATATAGTACTTAGGAGGAAGACAACGACAAGGTACCCCGGTTGAACTCAGTGTTACAATTAGTAAAAACAAGTTAGACATTTTAAATTTGCCGGGCTGCGTTAGCTCATTCCATTTCCAACCCATTCCGTTCCATTTTCAATTAGCGTTACTGTTAAGAAATCCTGATGTATAACCTTGTGTAACACAAGATACCATAATGAAGCTCTTCCTTATTGTTACCTTCAAATTCTCCCCAACAACGTTTTATTCGTAGTGTTTTGAATATTTTCCCTTAGGGAGCGCTGTTTTCAATGTATGGTTATAGCCTGGCCCGGTGCTTGCAACACCAACGTATTGCAGCTACATTCACAGTTCATTTTTCACGCCAGCGCATTTTGGCGTACCTAGTGAAACTCTTTCAAATAGTTTTGTATATTATCCGCTAGAGGCGCTTTTATCGTTATATGGTGTTGATCTATGAGGTCCTGGTGTTGCGAGTCGTACCGCAGACGCCTTCACATTTAATTTTCGCGCAAGCGTATTTTGCATTAGACCACGTCACGAGGACCTGATACGCCGCGCCGACGCGCCGTTTAGCTTAGCATATTTTCGCTAATAGCAAATAGCGCTAATTGAAAATGGAA
This sequence comes from Eugnorisma glareosa, assembly GCA_947578425.1. Lineage (NCBI taxonomy): Eukaryota > Metazoa > Arthropoda > Insecta > Lepidoptera > Noctuidae > Eugnorisma > Eugnorisma glareosa. The sequence goes on from OX387957.1 coordinate 42,408,440, forward strand.
CGGAATGGGTTGGAAATGGATTTCCAACCCATTCCGTTCCATTTTCAATTAGCGCTACTGTTAAGAAATCCTGATGTATAACCTTGTGTAACACAAGATACCATAATGAAGCTCTTCCTTATTGTTACCTTCAAATTCTCCCCAACAACGTTTTATTCGTAGTGTTTTGAATATTTTCCCTTAGGGAGCGCTGTTTTCAATGTATGGTTATAGCCTGGCCCGGTGCTTGCAACACCAACGTATTGCAGCTACATTCACCGTTCATTTTTCACGCCAGCGCATTTTGGCGTACCTAGTGAAACTCTTTCAAATAGTTTTGTATATTATCCGCTAGAGGCGCTTTTATCGTTATGTGGTGTTGATCTATGAGGTCCTGGTGTTGCGAGCCGTACCGCAGACGCCTTCACATTTAATTTTCGCGCAAGCGTATTTTGCATTAGACCACGTCACGAGGACCTGATACGCCGCGCCGACGCGCCGTTTAGCTTAGCATATTTTCCGCTAAAGGCGTGCGCGTATGATGCCAACAGGTATTTAAACCCTTTCGAACGAAGGAAAGTCTCAGATTGTTTTGGCTAGCGGCCGGATACGAGCCACGAGCCAAAATTATCTGCACAAAAATTGAAACAAATTGCTGCGATTGACTATATTTTGTGTTACATGCCAATACTTTGATATCAATGGTGTTTATATAGGAACTAGTATTTGCGTGTTGCGCGAGGTGCAACAACCTCGCGTGCTTGTGGTGGTAGATTTTTCACATAAAAAAGGGGGGTAGGAGGGACTTTTAAAAATGATTTTGACCAACTCTGGGCCCCTTTTTAAGAATCTGAAAAAAAAAGTTCAAAGTCTGTTAACTTCCGAAATCTTCCAAAAGGGAGGGAGAAGGGGGGCAAGGGGAGCCATTTTTAAAAATGGTTTTTACTTTTCCAAGTCTCCTCTATACGGATCCGTAAAAAAACAGAACACGGGTTGCTTAGTTTCCGAGATACGATAGGGAGGGGGGAGGGGGGCTTGGCACTTTTCCCCTACTCGCGGAAGTTACTTGTTTACGAATCTGTCAAAATATACGCCCTCCCCATCCACCATCTGGGAAAAAATCTTCAAATTATAATTCAAAATATAATTCATCAAATTATTTAATTTATAAGATGGGAAAGCCCAAAAAGACTGAAGAGGAAGTTAAAGAAAAGAGAAGGCTAGCCGCAACCGCACGACAACGCCGAGAACGAATTAAAAATAACCCTGTTTTGTATCAACAATCAAAAGAAAAAGAGAAATCTCACCACGTGTTTGGTAGGTGTAATTTATTTCATTTGATAAAGTAAATCATAAAAATGTATTGTCACCAGATCCAAAGGAGTGTGCAAAATTTCAGCTCAATCGGTTGGGGGGGTCAACTGGTTAGAAATTAAGTTGCAAATTTTGAAGCGGTCAACTTACATACACACAGTGCAGGTTAAGTATAAGCTTGTTTATACAAGCTTATACTTAACCGAAAAAAGAAAAATAAATAAAAATTATTTTCTTTACTTTAATTACCTCCACCACCCTAAAATTATTCAATGCATGCATCAGCGCAATATTTTGAGTGCGCTATATTGAGTCTAAACCGTTATTTTTCACCCTAAAAAAAATCGATTCCCAGCAATAATTTTTGCGTAGATATTACTCAATAATACACAATGTACAGACTGCTACGCAGGTAGCTTACACCTTGTAAATTACAACTTGGATGTATTTCGTATTAACCCCCAATGGGTGGAATGACATGACATAAATGATTAAATTCATGCCTCGACCTTAAAACTAACACCATACAAATGTTAGCCCCCTGTTACTCTTGGGCTGGTATTTGAAAAATCCTCTCTTAATGAGCACAGGTCTTCACCGTTTAAACAACTTTACTTGCCCGATTTCAAATTTGAAGATTAAATCTTAGTTATTAAGATTTCGTGATTAGCCAATGAGTGAATTTTATTTCACAATTGGCTTAGATATCGCTGAAAATACACAAAAAAAAAAAAACAGAATAAATCCATTAACCCACAATTTTGGGATCGATGGTTGGCGCAGCACGTTTTCCATCTCAGTCTAGAAGAGAGTGGGGGGGGAGCCCCCTCTCTTCTCAACCAATGGGGCCATGGCAGTGCGGTCAACGGGAGTACACCCATTGACCAATGATTTCAATCAATACTGGAGTTGCTGATTTCCTGCTAATCCAACTGTTGTTTTTGCAGAATCTGTATCACAAGGTTATCACGCTCTTATCTTTGATCCTTGTGATCTTATATAAATAGCCACCTCAAAATTATGTATCTTGTATTTATATTAATTATATCGGACGTATTGAACTGAATGTCGGTATAGATACTTAGATCGTTATAATATTGGCAGTCCTTTTACAATGTCTTTGTGATATGTTAAGCTATAATTGTTTCGTACCTACCCGCACTATGTTCTGTAAAGTTCCTTTGTACTGTTAAAATGCGTAAAGTTTTTTAATGGACCTTAGGATTAATGCTTTTTATTTTCATTCTGACAAACTTGGGTGTACAACATTTCAAATTGCAGATATTTTCACATATATCCAGACGCAATAAGAGCTGAGCGGCCGTCCCGAACCTCTTCAAAAAACGTACATAAATAGAAACGACAATGAACAATTCCTGGAAATTTATTTAAATGTGAGTGGTTAGTAGTAATTCATTTACTTTCGAGATGTTTTTCAAAGGCATAAATCGTTAATTAAATGAGGCTGAGAATCATCACTTTTGAATGTCTTAATTACAAGAAATAGCAAAGCTTAATAAACATAGCGCGAAATGAATATAATATGTATTCGTTTTTATGGGTATTTAAATTAAAGATATTTTTTTGGATTTATTGCATTTTTTTTTCTTTTGCACCCTAAATAACACAGCTAAGTGGCTCTTAGCTGAGTTTTAAAACTTCTTATTTCCAGCCTCAAGCATACGTTCATCGTCGAGAAGCCTTAGACTGCATTCCTGCTAAATGACTCCCGTAGTCGTGAAAATAGACCTCTTACTGGTTTATAAATTCCTAGTACCCTTCTCTAGTAGTAACTACCCACGATAGTTAAGGCGTTCCCCACTGCATACTAGCGTTAGCGGCCACCGTACGTTTCCCACTGCTAATGATGTGTGTGACTTTTTTAATACCTTGGTATTTTCGTCTATAAAAGATTAGCGTTATTGAATCTGTAGTAAAACCAAAAAAAACTAGGTAAAGTCGTCACGATGCAATTCCATTACAACCAGAATGATTTGAATTGGGTGTGGATTGAAAATGAACTTCTTCACTCGCATGAAAGCCTAGTACAATTCGCGCAATTCTAGTCTAGGAGTCACGGACGGCTGTTTTTGATCCGCGACGGCCATCAACGAAACTACTACTTCTGCTTCCTTTTTCTTAATAAGAATAAATTTCCTTCTTTTGCTTTTTTTTGTGCTATGGGGGGCCCATGACACGTGACCCTACCCGTGAACTACTTTTAATGGAAGTTCTCTCTCTAGACAGACAAGGATGGTTTGAGTTGGTATGACTGCTAAAAGCGGAATATCAGCGATTGTTATCTATGTTTCGGGCCGTTATCACAGTATTTTCCACCCCGTACCAAACACCAAGTTTTGAAATTGAACTGCTACCCACGTTTACGGTGCCGTGAGTCGCTTTGGAACCAGTGTAATAAGAATCAAAGGAGCCATCAAGTTCGTTGGCTTCTTAACGCTTATTGATCTGTTTTATAGTCTCTTTCTAACGTTTCATTCATAATGTGAACTTTCTACTACATGCAACTACTTCTCACACATGCACTGTAGCAAAGGATAGTAATGGTCTGACACGTCCGATCCGTTTAAAATGATTCTCGAGTGACTCACTCTATAAATAGATATCAGGGGCTATTCCATTATTCCTCCCTCCATATTATAATATCTAGATTAAATGCGCCCCGCAACTTTGTAATTCTTGCGTGTGGACAAAGTGGATGGAAAATCTGTCACGTTGGGTTCTAAACATTACAGTGACTCCATCATAGAATTACTTCTACTTTTTAGGACTATAACTACCAAAACAAACTATAATAATCAAAACCTATTACTTACTGGCTGACCCGAGCAGGCGATCATCAGGCAAACATTGTCGTTTGCTTTCCTGGATGTTGACAACAGCTACATCTAACGGGTCTAACAATAGCTAAGAACCATCCAGGTACAAAAAAGCCTATGCGTGCGACATCGCCCGTGTCGATTTCGGTATGGTATGAAATCTAGGTCATAATTTAACTGTGTGCCAAATTTACTTCACCCATGTCCATACAGTTGTTTTCGCGTGATTGAATAAGAATCATACCTTAATTTGTTTGTTAGCATGTATTGGTCAATGTGGAGACACTTAGGGGAGGTCTATGTCCAGCAGTGGACGTGTTTCGGCTGAAAGGATAATGATAATGATGATATTGTATTAGTCAAATCTTGCAACTGAATTTCAAACCAGTTCCGCCTAACTGATTGAGCTGAAATTTTGCACAAGACCTTTTGGTCCTGGTGACAATACATTTTTATTGCAACCATTAGTTTGGAATCTTCTAACACAGGCATGACTTGCTTAAAAGGAGGTTCCAATCACCAACTAATGATAAACTTTTTAGTTTAAAAATAACGATATTTTTGTATTACAAAATCCCGCAGCCAGGCTCGTCTCTTCCGAGAGAACTCAACCGAAACTTTGTAGACGCGTTCGATTTTGATAGATAAACATGAATTCTATCATGACCTCATCCTACAACCAGAATCCTCAAGACGGGAGACCTCAACTATGAAAAGCACACGGATACGAAAAAAAGTGTTGTTATAATTATGCGTTAGCAGAAATGACTACACCAAAACAAAAAAAGCATTTTTTTTTTAAATACCCTCTTATAAAATTGTACGTAAATAAAGAAAATAACCGTTGGAGTAAATAAAAACGAAAAAGAATAGTTTTCATCTAAGCTTGTCGCGTGGATAGAGAAGGCAACAAAAACAATATGCATAAACATTACATTACAAACCGTTGCGTTGCTTTAGTACGGTACAATAGAATCGTCCTCGGAAGGTTCAATGTCAAAAGTTCAACAGCTTATTGATTTTCGGGTCGATTGCCGTACCTCCGATGGACACTGCGGGCCTAGTATCTACTACTAAAATAGTAACGTCAGCCAATTCAACCACTAACTACCCCTAGTATTCGAATGACGTCATGAGATTAAGCGGAACTTTCTCAGCATGCCATCTCTTTCTTCAAGCGTTAAAATATTACGAGTGCTGGAATGTTTGTTTTTCTTTCGTAGATTTACAATGTTTTAGTAATTAAAACTTGTACATTCTGACTGAAATAATTTAAAATGTTAGTCCAGACGCATTCTGAACCATCATAGCTTGTACAACTTTCTATCAAAATGGTACTACAATCAGTAAACCCGTTTTACATTACTGCACGGATGTTTTGGCGTCCGAGTGACGTCAACAGGGAGGCGCTATTGGTTAACATTTTGTGAAACTGTTGAATGAAAAATATACAGGATGGCGGCGTCAGTTCCGGTTTTGACCACGTGCCACATGGTCCATGTTTGTTGGCCTTTGTTATGGCGTTTGTTGGCGACACACCTGTTCTTGAGTTCCTGGTCCTCCACAAGCGATTTATTTTAAAAACACACTATTAACCAGCGACAGAGGAGAGTGGTTAATTATCTGTTAGTTGCGGGGCGACTGTGGGTATTTTCCCTGTCTCTTGAATATTTACACTCACGTTTGCAGCAGATTTATGTGACTCAAGCAATAATTTAACACCACCTGCCAGCTCATCATTTCACACTTATACAGTATACTACACTACACTTATATTAGTACAGTACAATGTCTCAATTTGACGAGAGATACGTTCCAGTACAGGCGTGCCTTCGCTCGGATGAATAGTGAAAAGCTTTCACAAGACGCTTCCAATATTGATTGGACACCCCTGGAGGAAGCCACTACAGTTGACGATAAAGTAACTTTTTTTAATAATGTTGTAGTTAAGCTGTACGACACCCACGCTCCTATCAGGAGAGTCAAGCTGAAGCGACCACCTGCCCTGCCTGCTAAAAGTATTTTTGTGGTCCATGCAGAGCAAGTAACATTATCATTCTACCCTAGGTTGAATGAACTTCTCGAACTAAGAAAAAAAACATTTCCACCATCATTTTTCACACCACCTGCTCGAAAATGTCAAATTATATGTCAAGCAACCTTAACCTAAAGTGAGTCATTAGTGGCCCCCGAACAGCCGGTCAATAATGTTGTACTGGATTTCATTATGACCCGCTGGTCAATAATATGATTTGAATTTGGAATCTCACATGCTCAGCTAAATTGGCAGTATAGTACTCACAAACACCCTTTGGTGCCAGAAAGAGGAAAGCTATTCTCGATACCCTTACTACGCGTGGATAATATTCTCGATTTCCTACAAAATCATAACGACTGCTTCTTCATATCGTTGCCATGTTTTCGAAGACATAATATTGTAAGAATAATTGGGTAACTACGAACCATTTTTTAAAAGGAATGGAATAACATTAAAACTGGCATTAATAATAACAAATACCGTACCGCGCCGTAATACCGTAATAGTAATTGGCTGTAACATTAATTTATTTATTTTAAGTAAACTGCGCTAAGATTGCTGTGGATTTTGTGAATAAATAAATAAATAATAAAACCTATCTATACTACAATCGATTTATCACATTTTATCAAAAATACTCTATTTTCACGAGCGTCTCCAATGACGTTCTAAATTCAAAATGCATACAGCCAATCATCCAAAACCATTCTACCAGCCCTGTATAAAGCTTAGTTTACACAAACGCCACTTCCATGAGAGTGATATCAATAGACACACACGACAAAACCGTAGAAGAGACTTTTTTTTTTGAAAATCGAATTGTTCGGGTCTTGACTACTTATTGGTAGACGCAATAAAGGCGCGAACTTTTGGCATTTAAACTTTAAATTTATCAACAAAGTATTATAAAATTTTAATGTCGAGTGATTAAAGTGATTGTACTCCTGAATTCATTACAACCGAAGCTTATAATATTTTCAATGATTTACTGCCGGAAAAGTCAAAGGAAACTTATATAAAAGCCTACGTCAATTTCCAAAAATGGAAAAGTACAAAAGGCGTCAAGTCCATTTCGGACCCAGTTCTATTAGTGTATTTTCAGCATTTATCTTGTACTCAGAAGTCAAGTAGCCTATAGTGTACTTATTCAATGCTTAGGTCAACAATAAGCATGAAACACAATATAGATATCAAGACATACGCTAAGCTATTAGCATTTCTAAAGAGGAAATTGGAAGGTCACCAATCAAAGAAATCGAAAGTTTTCACACCTATGAATGTTGAAACTTTTTTAAATGAAGCTCCTGATCATAGTTATCTTTCCGTAAAAGTATGTACATCATTTTATTTATAACTAAATAAAATACAAAATGGTAGCAAATAGTAACAAGAACGCTTATGTATACTTACTGAATTTACGTATATTGTTAGTAAAATTTATTTTTATTTTTGTTACAGGTGGCTTTAATTATTGGAGTGAATGGGGCTTGCCGTTGTCAAGAAATGGTAAACATGAAGGTCCAAGATATAGAAAAACACTCAAAAGAGTTGTTATTGATTAAGTTGCCAGACACTAAAACCAAAAGGGAAAGGTCATTTGTCATCCGCGGAGCATATGTAAAGATTGTGGAAAAGTATCAAGCTCTGCGGCCTCCTAACATAAACACTATCCGATTTTTTGTACCGTTCAGTAGTGGAAAATGCACCCGTCAAGTGATTGGGAAGAACAAAATAAGTGCCATGCCCAAAGAAATTGCCAAATACTTAGGATTACCAAATACCGAGCTCTATTAATACGGGTCATTGTTTTCGTCGAACGTCGGCTACACTGTTGGCGGATGCGGGAGCAGATACATATAACCCAAATAAAACGCCATGGTGGCTGGAAATCGGATACAGTAGCGGAGGGCTACATTAAAAATTCTGTACAAAACAAAAGTAAAATAAGCTGTCAAATTGGTAACAGCATCACTTTAAAAACGTGATCTGATTCTTTTTCACCACAACCTTCAACATCACACCATCACATTCCATCTTTCCCTGAGCCTCATGCATCACCTTCACCAACTTTCACCACCCAAAATGCTCCTCTGCAAATACAAGATTCTGAAGCATTGACGAGCAATACTCAAATAAATTCCACATCAACATCTATAAACGTACCAAATAAAAACTTAACTTTATCGTTACACAACTGGACTAATGTCTCAAATGTTACCATTAATTTATGTGGACTATAGACCCGATGTTGTAGCACTTTCTAACCCACTTAAAAAAAATTATTAGAAGAAATCATGACGCTAATAAATTAAATGAACAAAAAGAAAAAAAATATTAACTGGCTGCGCCCGCGGTGTCACCCGTGGTGAAAATCATCATCTCATTTTTCCGGGATCAAAAGTAGCCTATGTGTTAATCCAGCATAAAAGCTATTTTGATACCAAATTTCATTCAAATCCGTTAAGCCTTTTGGGCGTGAATGAGTAACAAATATACACACATAAACACATACAAACTTTCGCCTTTATAATATTAGTGTATTAATCAAGTACATTAAACAAAGCAATTTGAACGGCGATCCCCAAACTAGACGTAAGTCTGTAGATCTTGGGGATCAGAGTTGTACATTTTTGTTATCAGGATATATAGGTATTCCTTTTTCTTCCTGAATAATAATAGAGCAGTGTTTTTCAACGTGTGTATAAAAACAAAACTTGTTAAAAATACTCATAATTATATGAGATTCAACTTAAATCTGTGCGTGAGCGTACGTGCGCGCGCGTGATTTTGTGTGTGAATCTGAATGAGATTAGGAATGCTATTGGTTTGTATAGTCTTACTACTTCTTATGTAGCTATCCTTTCTGTTTCGTCGTCGAAGAGTGTAAGAAGCTAATTCTTTTTCACAAGGATATTTTGAGGTCTATTATGTTACAATGAAATTGTAAAATTCTTGAACGGTTAATAGAACTGAGGTGCCATTTTTGCGATTTTTGACTTTTTTAGTACTCCAACTTGGGTTGGTTCTATAGTAGTTTTGATCAATATTAGAAACAATCGATAGATTGGAATCAATAAATAAAAATTGTAATATGGCAATTTTCTTACTAACTGATGATCACTCTGAAAATCTGTGAATGGGGAAAATTCCACGAAATGTTGCCACGGTTGTGGCACCTTACTGCTCCTCTGAAAGTTTCCACCATTTATTGAAGATATTTTAAATAACAATTACGTTTCAAACAATAGGTTCAATGTTCACCACTCACTATTCCATGACAGAATACGCTTTTAATGTTCTACTAAAACTTTAATATATTGTTTAATAATTGATTGTTCATCAAGAAGGATTTCTGGTCAGTATCCGACTGTTAAAGTGGGCGGTGCGCAACAGAACGTGGGAGTCCCGAAGTACTAGGACGTCAGAAACGTGCAGGAGCGTTGTGAATATTGACAACCTTAAGTTATGCGTGTGGCAGACTGCAGAACTAACTTTATACGTACTAGATTTGACATGTTCCCTAGCAAGCAGCGCCACCATTACATGCACAACTATTTGTCAGGTTTAAATTTTAGGCGCGCGTGGATGATCAGCTTGCTTTGACGGAAGGGACGAACTAATAAATTGTGATCGTTCTACAGTACAAGTATCGAACACTTAATTACTTATGTACATACCGTAGTAAGTATCTAGTAACAAAGTACAGGAAATACAGTACAAAATTATGTTATTCCAAATACGTGTTAAAAAAGCACGCACCGCGCGAACAATCTATGACATCTGACATTTCGGTGCCCCCGCGCTACACTAGCGCCTATACTTATAGGCCTATATATATACTTACAATATACTCCCTTTTTGGACCTATAAGATGAGACCTTTAATATTTATAGCATATTGTTCAAATAAATCGTTCTTGTTTCTTCTTCCAGCAATGGCATCTCACAAGTTCAATGTAAATCATTTTTTATGTGAGGTCAAAATCATTTTGACGTCACATAAAAAACAAGGGCGATCAAGACAAATCTAATGAAACCTTAATTATTGAAATCCATCCAGCTGCAATGGTTTGGAAGATTTATGGTAATGAAGAATATAACGACATACATAATATAAAAATAGGCGCTAAACACATAACCGAAAGGTTTACAGTCAGGTAAAACCTCCTGACGTAAGACAATTACGAATAGACTATCTTAACCTACTACTATTAGAACAGTTTGTGTGGATGGATGTTTGTTAATCTTTCAGGTAAACCTACTAAACGAATGTTTACAGTAAAATATGTATACATCAGAGAAACACTTCTTAGCTAAACTATTATTTTTTTAAATATTGTATTATTGTAGAAAACAAATTAAGCGGGAAAGCCGAAGGTGGAAAATAATAATATAATAAATAATAATAAATCATTTATTGACAGATCATTCAATCCAATATGTTAGTAATACATACACATCTTAAACACTAGTGTTAGTATATTATATTTGGTACATACAATTTTGGTAATAATTTAGGTATTAATAATGTCAAAATAATTAATAATAATAATGTCAAAAATATGTCAAAATCACCATTAATCATGTCAAAATCATTAATAATAATACAATATTCAGGAAATACAAGGAAATAAATAAAGGGCAATTATGATCAACTATGCAAGAATTCAAAGAAACACTATTTATTTCAAGGCACGATTTGAAGGTAGTATCAGTGTTGTGGTCCAGTGTCTGAGAATGAGACCTTCCGGCCTATCGGCTACCGTGACCAAGAGTCTGTTGGCGCTGCCCCGCACCCTCCGCATCAAGGAGGCAACACGCTTTCGCATGATTGCGTAAAAGTCGTCTATACGTGCCTCTGCGAAGATCCCTGATGCGCTACAGTGTCGTGGCAACCCCAACAACGCCCTGTATGCGTTATTGTACTGGACGCGTAAGGCGCTGTAAGCCTTTTGCGTGTAGTCGACCCATAGACTGCTGGTGTAAAAAGATTGGCAGTATGCCCTTAACAGAGTAGTTTTCACTCCCCTCGAGCACTTTGCGAACCTACGGATCAACATATTGCTCCTGACTGACAGCGCCCTACGCTCCCTCTCCATGACAACATTATCCGTCTGCGTTGCAGTGACCCAGTGCCCCAGATATTTAAAAGTTTGCACCCATTGCAACTCAATCCCACCGAGTGAGTAAAATAATAAATAATAAGTAATTTAATAAAATCTCGCTTGAACCCGATCTACCTCCTATGATTAATATTACCCTGGTACCCAAGCGCCTCCCACGATCGCAAACGTGGTATCAGTTCAGTGTCAAAGCTTGCAATATTTGGTACGGGGTGAATACCGGACAAATGGCGGGATGTAGATAGCAATTATTGAGGATATTCTGCTTGTTTCACTCGTACTAACTCATACCTTCCTTGTCTGACTTATTCAACTAACCTGCGAGAGAGAGAGAACTTCTATTAAAAGTAGTTACTAACCCATTCGGTTGAATCTCTATGCAGTACGAGTATGAAAGTATGAGTATGAAATGCCAACGAAACGCGCGTTTATATCACCAGGCGAGTTCTTGTGATTTTAGACAGTGACCTTTTTCAATGACTAACAATGATCAAAAGACAACTGCACGAGTTCTATAATTATTACACGTGTGCGTTACGATTGCTCTGCCAAGTTAAACAAACAGAAAAAACTTCACAAAAAAAATTGTCGGAATTTATCAAAATCGAAGGTAACAAACCAAAATTTTGTAAAAGTAGAAATAAAGGAGTTGTAAGGGTTTTATGTTAGCCGCGCGAACGTAACGTGGATCATTGCGTGGCCATGGATGTCTCAGCAACTACTCGGGTTAGAGATCTAATTCTTTTTACAATTGAAGACTGAATTTGTCTAAAATTGTCGAAAACAGAATTATAAGCTCTGAATCTCTGAACCTTGGAAGTTATGGCGGCGCAATCCTCCACTTGAACTTGATTATTTCTATAAACCCAAATTTGTGGCCACTTAGTGTCGCTCCTAAGCACAGGAGATGCTTAGAAGCTTCTCTCCGTTTTGCACATCTCCGCATACTCTGCTTTAGTGGAGGTCCCCCTCCGGGCGGTGATGTTGAAATATAGACTTTAAATACGTGATGTAGTTTAATGTCCATGTTGTTGTACGGCTTTTCCTGAACAGGAAAGCCTATTTTCAAGCATTCAAATGAAACTCGTTAGTTCACTGGTCAGAACGCCCATTATGAGGTGGTCGCAGGTTCGAATCCACCCCGACCTGGTCTTTGTAGTTTTTTTGTATTTTCTATATTTTTTTACAAACTTTATAAATATTTCTTACGAAATCCCATTTATATTTTAGGTAGAACAAGTCATCAATAAAATAATGAAATACCACCCACCTAGTAATTAAAATAAAACACTTAAGAAAATTATACAATTTTCAGCAAGGTTATGAAGTTTGATTACTTTGGTAACCTTAAATATTATACAAGAGAGATTTAAATTAGTTTCCTTAACGAAAAAAAAGAACTAAATCACACTCACACGTTTGTGTGTGATTTTAATAATTATGTTATTTTAATGTAAAACATACACAACATAGTATGTTTTAATGTGTCCAGTTGCTACGGCATAGTACAGCTACGGCGTAGCACTGCTACGACTACGGGAGCTAAGCGACTCGTAGCAAATTTCATCACAGCAAGTTTTCGATGTTATTTCTTAAAAATATTTGTATACAATTACTATTTTTATGGAAACAAAGCATGGCCAATTGTTCATTTTAACAATACTAGTTTCGTTATTCAATAACTATAATACTGTGATTATTTTGTTATCTTTACTCAAGACGCTTGTTTCGATCCAAACAGGAATAGGTACATTAGCTCAGTGGATGAGCGCTTCGCCTGTAAAAAGGCAATGAGGTCGTTGGTTCGCGTCCTTCATGTACCCATTTTGATGTGCCCTGACGTTTTTGTTCCTCTTACTGCACATTTAACTGTAAAACATAAAGAAAACCATTAAAAAGAAGTCATTGTAATAGTAGTTGAATTATAAGTTGCAGCGCCCGCAGGTTCTATGAACTACCAAGCCACAGAGTTACATGGTGGTGCGTACAAGTTCTAACACGCGACGGCAGATAGTGCAGTTGCAACTCTTAGCTCGCTGGGTAGATGTCACTACCTACTCAAAATGTGATACGTTTTAATTGATTCGATATTCCCAAACTGAATTCTACCTGTGGAACCATAACAATTTATTTATAGTTTCCTAAAGATAGCCATAAACGCTAGGGCGAGCCTCGTGAGTTCCGTGTGGCAATAGTAATACAGTATATAATATACTGTGAGCATAAATACAGTCCAAAATTATGGTAAATAAACAAAACACATCTCGGTCTCAACACTGCTGGCTCATTTATGCGCCATTTTTTTATCGTTTTCTCTTGGGTCTCGGCGATCGCTCGGCTGGCGTTCATAAACTTCGACATTGTTTCGTTAGCGCTTGTCAAAACTGTGACTTGGCTACGATTTTTATCTATTATTATATTCTATTCTATCATTTCGAACGATGTAAACTTGTCTATGAATTTTCTATTCGTTTGTTTAGACCACGTGACTTAACGCTGAGATGACGTCATTCCCATACATTTGATTAGTTTTCTATTAGCGTTAACGATTGTAGATTGTCAACTTGGGTAAGCCTGCTGGTGGTTTTGGGACGAAAATCAAAGAAAGATAAAATTAAAGCCATGTGATATTCAGTCAATCACTGTTTTGCCACGATTGTGACAATTTGGTAGCAATTTTTTGTGTTGATATTGATTCCGGAAGGCCATTTCCTTGGTGCAAATCCAGCCCTGATTCTATCATCTTCTGGGTTACCATTAGGTTAGTAAAATATTCATAACTTTTTACAATTGTTTATTTTTTTAATAAATTTATTTATTTTACATTTAATTTTCGCATCGCCCTCGATAATGCTGGTAGTGACGTAAAAATCTCGAAAAATCCACAAAGATTTTATTGTTGTAATGGCAATTTCATGTTCTATAATAATATTATAAAGAGGTAAAGGGCTTGGAAGATTTTTGGATGAAGCCTGTACGACTGCCGCCATTTTCTTTTTCAAAGTTGCGGCAACATTTAAAGCCTCTACTAATCGATAGTTGGTATCAATACAAACCAGTTCTGTACAAGACAAAATGTTCTAAAGTGTCACGTTCCCGAGATATAATCTATCAAAGTTGTGCTGAAGCTGCCATCAGTGAATGGACTTTCACTTTGATAGCTCATATCTCGGGAACGTGACACTTTAGAACATTTTGTCTTGTACATAACTGGTTTGTATTGATACCAACTATCGATCAATATACGTTTTAACTGGGGCAGCACATTTGAAAAAGAAAATGGCGGGCTATTAAATTCAAACCCCTTTGTTTTTAAGTTTTTATGTAGGGGGTAACATTCGGAACTAATACAATACAATTCTAAATTACTTATAGAAAGAATCATTATTCGTGGGTGTTAATAGGCTATAGATTTTATTTATATCACAAATTTTACGGACGATGTCGCGGGCTATGGATATGAGTTAAAATTTTCTCGAACGACAAGTAGCCTTTACTAACTTAACTTTTAATACCTTTTTTTGTTCTGATAGTACTGTATATTATTAATTTAAAAAAATAAAAAAAAACATGTAATTATTCCCTACTAAACATAATTATGAGAATTATTTGTTTATAATCAAGTAAGTGTTATATTACTTGATTATAAACAAAGTACTTTCGAGATCTCTTCCGTTACAAAATAAAAGGCGGTGTATACTGAGACCCTGTTGTAAGGTTATTTCCACATTTTCATGCCTGGTCATCACCCTACTGTGTGTAGTAAGGAGGCGTAATGCCTTCTGAACGAGAGCCTCAAAAGATGTTCGTCGAGGCTCTCGGAATACTTTCCAGATACCTCGCTTTTTTCGACATACGACGACTTATTAATGGTACAAAGATAAATTAATTGACTTAATATTTTCTTTGAAATAAACTCGACAACACAGAAGAAACTTAAACAAAAAAATCAGTATCTTCAGTTAAATCGACGAACTATCCCATCTACAAACTTTCTTGCGCTACTAGGGAAACATAACTCATAGGTACTTAACATACACGGATCTGAATGAGGCGTGCAATCCCATTTTCAATCCCACGTGTAGAATACGTCTAGAAATTACAAAATAATTTCACTAATGGTTTTTCAGTATTTTAAAGATTAGATGATTTCTGATAAATAATTTCTTGGATTTTAGGAAACCACGAGTTAGGAATTAATTTGGTAAAACTTGGAGGAAGAATAACGTTACTGAAATTCTTGAGTAGGTATACATAATGGAGGATGTACAGACGCCAGCACATCAAGTCACCCAAAACTGACAAATTTTTGCCAATCAACCTTGCCTCATGCTTTAGCGATAAAGTTGAAAATCTATTAAAGAAATTTGACAGATTGTAGTAGCCTGATGTGCTGGCGTCTGTACACAATTGGATGGATAATAGGATGGATATATATTTGGCCATAAAGTTATGGACAGTTATGTTGATGACTTGCCAGTGCGCAGTGCCGTCAACCGATGAGCACAAAAGCCGCGTGACTACGATAGTGGTTGTGTAATGATTATGACAATATTTCGAAAAAAAAGAGCTGATTATTGTAATTATGGTGTTTAAGTCTCATTTTTGATGCATTTCAATAGATTTATTGTTCATTCCAAAGACTAGTAACTCGCGGTAAAGGTCAATGAACTCGCAAGATAATATCTTTCATCATCATCAGAAAAGAAGTCGATCATTGTGTTAACTATCTATATTAAAAACAATGTTTACGTACAACAAAACAAACAAAATGCCCATTCATAGCATTTGGTTCATTTTTTTTTACTATTAGGTACTTGAATAATTAAGCAATATTTTTTACTTGCAACAACAAAAATAACATATTCATCAAATCAATCATTGTAACTAAAATAATTTTACCAGGTTTATAGAAAGCTTAAAGAAATAGGTGATAGAGAGACATTTTAATATTACACATACACATTATTAGATCATTGCTAGCTTAACGCTATTTATTAGGAACACATTGTATGTATTCAATCAAATAGAATATCCTTTAGCCACATGACGCATATCAGCCAATAAACCAGGCTGACATAGATTTCAGGTGTATCATGTCTATTTCACTTGCAGGCGTCTATAAAAGGACCTGTAATATGCAGTTTACGGCAGTGGTAGACTGGGAGTCAACCTGTCTGTTTGGTTGGTCCCTGGCTACCACTGATAAATCCTAATAAAATAGTATGTAATAATATTAATGTATTTGTAGTAATTAGTCATTATTTTATAAAGAAGAATCCATAAGTTATTCATATATACATTAAAATTTATAAATTAAAATAACCTAAAGTAACTAACTTATGAATAAACTTAAAAAATGGCGTCAAAAAACTCCTCAACGCTGTCAACTGGTAATGTACCCAAGAGACTGGCGGCGTTGCCACGTTGTATGGCAATGCTAAGCCTTTGGCCAAGGTAAAAGCCAGCCCTTGGATCACGGGAAGTGTCAACTAAGCGTTTTAGTAGTTATCAAGGGCTGCTTACGGCTATTTCAAACCATATATACAGATGGTATACAAATCCGTATGACTTCTTGTTTTGCCCAGGATACTTTTATCTAAATTGTCAGACTGCCTTTCAGTTTAGCATTAATGTTCATATCGATTTGTTTAATCTTAGTGCTAATTTAAAATGTTATGATATTACAGCAGCACCTATAATCCAAAGGAAGCACCATATTCTGAGCGCACGTTTGCACCAGTTTACACTAGGTGCTAGGAAGCATGAAAATAAATAGGGCGTCTATTCCGAGCCACAGCTAACTTTGTACTGGCTCTACTCGCTCAGATCTCGGCGAGAGTAGGGCGATGGGTAGACTACGCATGCGTCGACCGACGAAATAATTAAGGAATAAGGCTAGTACAGTCAGCCCCAAAAATAAGTATTCACGGACAAGCACACATTTCATTGAAACCAAACTTTGTTCAATAACATTGTATACATGCACGCTACAAAACATACTACACAATTTATTTTACCAATACTCTTAACATTTCTGCCAAAATCTACTACAAACAACCTATGCCCAAAACGAGGTAGATTGCCCGACAACGTCATATTATGACTTACAACGAATGATATGTCTCGAGCTTCGAATGATTGAAGAATGAAAACTTGATTTCTGTCCTTTTAATTTCATGCATGACGTCAGTGCTGTCTCATTGGTTTTTTTATTGATCTTGTACAAATACATGTAACGAATGATGCTTATGCTTTTAATAGTGGCCATTCACGTGTAATAATTAGTATGTCGGTCTGACGCATAAGCGTAAATGGACATGGTATATGTTACTGCATTTTCCACTAAATACTTATTTGTAACACCTCCCTTCGAAATTGAACTTTTTGTTTAAGTACATATTTGTCCAATCTGTGTAAGAAGGTTTTGGTGCGAGTGTTTATTTCGTTTTGGTAAAATGAATTGTTTAATATATTTTGTAACTTGATGTTGTATCCACAATATATTTAAACAATGGTTGTAGGCAATTAAATGTTTAATTGTGCGTGTTTGCATCTTTTTGGCCGGACTATATACCTTGTGCTAGCTAAGAAGTTCTAGTTATTTTAAATGTAGATTTTGACTACCAAATATTATGTCCACTCTAATATGGCATGTGATAAGAAGGGATGAAACGCACCGCAAACGGATGGAGAGGGAGAGGAAAGCCATAGAAAAGATGGATGGCTTGTGTGAGTAATGATATGAAAGAGAAAGGAGTAAATAATGGCGTGATGTCTGCCAGAGGAGGAGATAAAGTGTTGCGCCAACTTCAAGTAAAATAACAATCTCTTAGCTTTCCGACTATAGTCATATTTATGGGTGGATCAATGATGTTATATTTACTAGATCAGCAGTTATCGCCGCCAAAGCGTTGCCACGTCGTAAATGGCCATAGCCATATCTGCCTTCATTTGTCAAGTTAACGTCATGTGAGACATTGCTGAGAAATAAAAAAATATCAAAATGGGGAAATGTGCCGTTAAAATTTGTAAGTCACGGTCTCAAATTATGATTAAAGAATGTGGTGTTACATTTCACAAGTATGTTAGCAAAATCATCTTCAGAATAACACAAAAAACATTACGAAACGAAGCCAAATTTTCAAACATTTTTAATGTCATTAGTGTTACTAGTAAAAACGATTTTGATTTTACCAGACTGTTGGGAGTTTAGTGAATGACGAAAGTATGTTCCTGTAAGTCTGAAGTATTATTATAGTCTGTTTTGTTTAATTCACATGTATGTCGAAGGTGCTTTGATTGAAATATACTTTAAAAACTGAAAAACCGACTACAAAAAAGATAAAGAAAAGAAATGAATGCAGTTTAAATTTATTTTAGGTACTATTTTGTGTACTAATTGTCGTTACCAGAAATAATATCATTCCATTTTGAACAACAGTTATTTGACACAATCTTAATAGTCTTAAAATAAAATATTTACGTTTACGCATTCTTCTTTTCTACCTAATCGGATGGATTCGGATGGGGATTGGATCTATTTCTTTAATTTTCAATTGAAAGTTGCATGATACAACCTTTCATAGTAATTGATTCAATAAATACCTTCATTCATTCTGGGGAAATTATGTTGATTATTGGCAACTCTGGCCGCTCTTCCGATAACAATGTCTTGTCACTTTCCAACGTCATTAGTTTGACGGTAGAAGAAATGAGACAAACATATTATTTTGGCAAATGACATAATTTATGTATCTGTTTCAAAGCTACGACTTTAAATTCGTAAGTGGCTACGTTTTTCTGAGAGATGTTAGTATGAAACTGCTCCTCTAGTAAAATATAACCTCATTGGGGTGGATGGTTTATTGTGGTTGCCTTATTAATTTAGTTCTGTTCTTGCACCTACTGTATATTGTTTCTGCATCACCCTAAGGTGGACTGGTAGAAAATGCCCAATGCATTAAGTCCGCCATTGTACAGTGTTTGTACTTGTACATAAAGTTTTAATAATAAATTAATAAAATAAACCAACATGACAGCTGACAGCTGTTGTATTTTTAACTGGTGTTGATAGCCTTTTGGTCTCATAACATCTTCTAGGAACAAGTTAAAATGAACACAATCAAGAATTTGTGTGGGATACCACAAATACAAAGGTGAAAACACAAAACCTTTTTGCGAAAAATACTGACTTCCTAAAATAACACTAAAAAGTGGAAAGTAAGTTTACTTTCGGAAGTAGGTGGCACCAATGATGTGGGTGGCACAATGTAAACAGTAGTCGCCACTGTATGAAATTTGAGCTATTTATTGGGTAATAGGGGGGAGCAATATACGCCATATTGCTACGACTGCGTAGCTCCCGTAGCACCGATGTTTTCTACGACGTAGCATCACGTAGCACGCTTGATCATTTATTTACCTATCATGCACCTACCGCTAAATTATCGAAAAAGATTTGACCATTTTATTTTTTATCTACGTTAGCACATATTTACAAACAAAAGTAATTTGATCAAAGCAATTTGAATTATGCTTTACAACTTGTATAGACAAAACTAAAACTCAATAACAAAAACGACTCGAATAAAAAAACTGATTGCTCCACCCAGTCTGAAATAAATGCCATCTGTCTAGTTCCTGTAGGACTTGTTGCGCTAGGTTTCAAAAGAGCTTTGCGTTAGTTCCGGGTTGGCCCACAGTCAAAATCATTTGTAGGACGGAGGGCGCTACTGTCGCTGAATGCACTGTAAAGGACGAAACAGGACGCGAATTTGGATGCAGTTGGTACTTGGCACATTAGCTCAGCTGGATAGTAAAGAGCATTCGCGTACAGGGTTGAAACGCGAAGGTCGTGGGTTCAAGTCCCACATGTGCCGGCCACCCTTTTGCATTTTTGAGTTTTTATTTTAACAAAAACTTTTTTTAACTGTTTTAAAAAGACACGGACAATGTTAGATACGTTTTTTCAAATAAACGATGCCTTAATTAATTAGGTAGGCCTATCAGAAATTAACACAAATTATATCGAGACCAAATTAATAACTAGAACAATCAGAATATTGTATTTGAATAGGTTTTAGGTAATCAGTCGTCGGATATGACCAAATGAACCGCGGTTTGGACTGCGTTTATTAAATAAGTTTGCTTTGAACGAATCCAAATGAATTTACAATTACTGTTCATACGATTAGGTATAGGTACTTTATTTGTCACGTGAAAAAAATACCTAATGTAAAAGTGGGACAATATGAGTAAATCCGATTTCAAAGATAAATTTTAGGAATCAAATTAAAAAAATAAAATATAAATAAAAATGTTTATTAGATCCAACGGACAGGTTGAGCGGTATAACCGCACGATTCACGATTCCCTCAAGGCACTGAGCATTAAACATAGTGAAAAGAGCTGGGACAGACATCTTGGACGAGTTCAATGGGGACTCAACAACACTATACAGAAAACTATAGGCAGAACTTTTTACTGCAGGCACTCGTTAGGATGATGACTTAACAGAGATCCGCGAAAGTGTTAAGGCTCGGATAGATCTAGAGCAGGTCAAGCAAAAGGAGAGGTATGATATAGGTAGAAAACCTTCCCGTTCCTATAGTGTAGAGGACCTTGTTAAAATAACAAAGACTTGTTTTAATAATAACGGACAAAGCAAAAAATGTATGTCTTCCTTCATAGGTCCACATCGTGTTAGCAAGGTCTTAGAGACCGTTATGTTGTAGCCCCGATGCCTTGTTGATACACAGAATATACGGTCGACAACCATTGCCGCGGATCGCATGAAGCCATGGATTCATGTGCTTTCGTGGGTTCTGGAAGGGTACACAAAAGCACAAGCCCAGATCTGGCCTGCCAGTGAGCGTCGATGGCGTGTCTGCTGATATGGACATTGCAAATATCTTTAAGAACCATTTCTGTGTGAAGCCTATCCATAATCCGCACGTGACGGGGCGCGATGCTGTCACATGAAGCCATGGATTCATGTGACTGCCTTAGAGGTCAATGATAATGATATCGATGAGAATTCTTATAGTGACAGTGACAATTCTGGCAGTATATTGATTTAAAATAAAATCCTTTCCTTTATTGCATGGAATGTGTGAACGATTACTTACACAGATATTATTCGTTGTTACAGAGCAAGTACGCGAGAATCGATCGGATCGCGGCTTGGCGCAACGAGTGTCAAGGCAAGACCTACGGCAGCCACTATGAGCAGTAAACGATCGGCTCGTACTGGCGTCGATAGACATCCTGATTAATCGATCGTTCAGGAGGTTAAGGCACCCTGATTAATCGATCGTTTAGGGAATAATACTATTCTGATTAATCGATCGTTCAGAATACTCGTATACATGTTTTGGCACAACATAATCGATCGGTTGTGGCTTTGTTTTTTTTTTTAACCCAATTAATCGATCGTTTAGGTTCATTAAATTTAGTACCAGCAAAACGATTGCTGACGGATTTAAAATCTTGATACTTGTAATGTTACTAAAGTGTTATTGTTAATTATCAAGACTATCTGTTAGACAACGTTCATTACTTGTTTTTCAGTCGGAATATTACCATTTTTATTAAAATTTGTGAAATTGTTTAGTGAGGCAATTAATCGATCGTTTGTGTTCACTGTATTTAGTTCCAGTAAATCAAATGCCGATGTTTTTAAATTATTCTGTATAAGCTTGTGCCTAGATCACATAAATTTATTGAATATCAAGTTAATTATGTAAATAATGGTATATAGCCCTTTAGTTCCATACTCAGCACAAATTTGTTTTTCTTTCACAATCAATTAGACAATTTTAAGTTGTCATATTTTGAAATACTGTCATAGTATTTTTGTTTTTTTTGGGACCTAACTTTATTAATCCACTAGCCAAGATACCCCCCGACTGTTAGGTTACCACCCGGTGTTGTGTGCAGGGACACACACGATGTCAAGACGGACGATTGTTAGGTTTCGGAATTTTACTAGGCAATTTCCTATGTTTTTAGAAATAATTTTATTTAAATGTATTAATTTAATAGCTTTATTTGTGTGAACACATCTAAAATGCTTTATATTTTATTATGTAAGCTGGTAACGTTAATTCCGTAAGAATGGCGATACTTCTATCATTTGATTGGTAAAATATATGGCGCGAGAATGAAGCGGTTCTCTCATTGGATCACGAGACTGACGTGGCGTGATGTCGTGAGCCAATCAGGGCGCTGGACTTTCCCTCCAGAACGGCGGGATTCTTGGTCAGGAGCTGGTGGCCGAGCGGGCATTCTGGGGCTGAACGTCGAAAACGACTGACAATTATTAAGATAATTGCCGATCCGTTATTGCTGTAATAGTGTGTTCTGTGTAATATAACAAAATTGTTAATAAACCTACTTATTTAAAGTCGTTGGAGTTTTCCTTCAAGTGCTGCTGCCTTTTGGTTTACAATAAGATAGGTATTTATTTCCCCAAGAAGCGCGCGTCACAGCATCCCTAACGGTCCGTGTCCCAACAGCAAGAAACATGAAATGGTTACTAACTGAACAGCGGTCCTCTGAATTTGTTTATTAGGGTGAGCAAACCGATTTCACAGGTGCACGCCGGCGCCGTCGAGTACTAGCAAGTCATAAATGAATAGTAGCACATTTTATCTTGAAATCTATAATACTTGTAACTTAGTGATGCAAAAAATTACATCCGGAGCCAGGAACTGAGAATTAAAATTAAAAGTACTGTGGTGCTTTTCCTTGCTTTTTAAAAAGAAGCCTTTCTTTTTAAGTAAAAAAGTCCTGAAAATTATCTAGAACTTTAGCAAACCCGTAAAATACGTGCCTTTTCAATGGAGGAATGTAGCACAAATACCTACAGCACTGTCAATTCAACAATTACAACAGCTATTATAATAATAGTTAAAGAACAAAGGGCACATTTTATTATTTAGGTATGACTTAACTCCTTATCTGTTGCGGTTATTCAATTAATATGATAATGAATATCCGTCTCCTTGATTAATTGAAAAGACGCAATTGCCAAATAGCTCCTTTTCTCCTATTATCAGCCCTAATTTTCATATGAATTGAAAAGCGCAATAGCCAGTTAGGTACGTTTTTTCATTGTCACACGCGGAGCTTAATGAGTACATGCGCCTTTTTACTTCTCATTATTATTCTTCTTATTCATTGAAAGATTAGAATCATCTACGCAAATACGCCTTTTCATTTTACTTTCATCAAAATGTGTCCTTTCATCTCAGCTACAGTATAAATGATAATGGAGATGAGCCTTTCTTCCCTGTGGAAAATCCAAAACTAAAAGAGATTAAAAAAATATTGCCCGATTCTTTTTTCCTCCTTACGGCAATTATAATAAATACAACTCAGTTTTGAAAAAAAAATGTTAGGTAGGTACGTCCTTTTTTACCATCGGGGGCATCGAAGAGAAGTCAGCGACTTGCGGCGGTCGCTAAATTGGACGTAGCTTCGGTGGATACACCCCTCAGCATCTCCTCTCCTCTCCGCTTTGGTGGAGTCCGGGTCTAAGGATCGCAGCTGGTGGCGTTCTGTTGTTTTTGCCTACTTACTTGGGAATGTTTTAAGTATAACCGCTCTAATAATCAGTACTTCTAAGTTTTAAGCTAGTTATAATAACTTTATGTACGTTGTGCAATAAACAAAAACCGGCCAAGTGCGACTCGGACTCGTTCATGAAGGGTTCCGTACCATCGTAGTAGGGGGGGGAACCCTTTTTGTTATAATTAATTGTTATAGCGGCAACAGAAATAGGTACAAAATTCTGTGAATATTTCGACTGACTACGTATTACGGATCATGAGATACAGCCTGCTGACAGACAGACGGACGGACAGCGGAGGCTTAGTAATAGGATCCCGTTGGTTACCCCTCGGGACCTCGTACGGAACCCTAAAAAAGGAGAAGTGGAAATTATGTTTTTCCTACTTCGTTATTATTTTCTGGTTAATTTCGTTGCGGGATTCAATACAGTTAAATTGTTTTTCCGGGACTTTGACGTCTTCATCGGCGCTTTTCTGGTGGTCGCCACTGTTGATTCTGGCTTTCAGGAGTTGCAGTGGTTTGGGAATAGTGCCGGGCTTGTCTTAAATAAAATAAAAAAAAAGCTTGAGTTTATGTATGTATTAACTTTCTAGGTTATCCCTATTAACTTTCTAAGGATTTAACGCTGGTAGGTTGGGTAGCAAGCTTCAACAGATGTGCAGTCCTATCCGGTATCGCTAACCAGTCTCGAGAACCACGAGAGGAGATCAGGCAGCCAACCAACCACCGGTTTAGTTCTAGCTTGTCAACCACCGTCCGGAGTTTTCTGGAAATATACGAAAACTCATTAAAAATAAAT
The DNA here is from genome assembly GCA_947578425.1 of Eugnorisma glareosa. Lineage (NCBI taxonomy): Eukaryota > Metazoa > Arthropoda > Insecta > Lepidoptera > Noctuidae > Eugnorisma > Eugnorisma glareosa. The sequence continues at coordinate 42,433,105 of OX387957.1, forward strand.
AAACTGCCTCGTTAATCTAGTGGTCACACACGCTACTGTTGAGCATGACGTGCTGGGTTCAATTCCTAGGTCGGGCAAAGTGTAACTGGGTTTTTCCATCAAGAATTTCTCAGTACCATCCACAGAGTCTGGATTTGTGCCCGGTTGGTGACAATAGGCTTGCCCCCTTGTATTACATTGTATGGCGGGCTGGTGTCCGTAACTCCACGTCCAGGCGCGTATTTTGCGTGCGGGTGGGAAATTTATTCGATGCACCCTAGCTCCCCGAGAAAGGCCAGCAGCGCCTTGATGTTGCTGACGATCAGGCGTAGCCTGGGTTACCGAAGTACTTTGCCCTGTATGTTGCAACCACTAGACAGCGCAGAAACACGTGGGCTGCCGTCTCGTCTTCCTCCATGTAGGCTCGGCACACGGGGCTGACTGTAACTCCTATGACAAAGAGGTCTTCATTAAAAGAGCCGTGTCCAGTGATGGCGGCTGTAATTGTGCGCAGCTGTAGTTTGGTCAGTCGAAGCGCTCGTTTGGTAAAGCGGCCGTCGATAGTATGAAGTGCTTTCTTGGCCTGCCTGCACTCGCCATGGTCCAGCCACAGCTTGTGGTGTTGTTCACTGGTTCGTTTCCTTACCAGTGTGCGTAGGTACCCGAACGGAGTGGCACATGGGTTCGGGTCCCATTGCTGCCATGCTCGATCCCCTTCTAGCGAGTTTGTCCGTTGCATCATTGCCTCGGGAATAGCTGTGTCCTTTGATCCATTGGATGGTTTAATAATTAACTAGGTTTACTAATTTTAGGGGATAGGTCCTACTTCTTACCTATCATCCTCCTGCATTGCCAAAAGGTGAATGGCCCTGTTTATTTTATTGTCTAGATGACTACTCCAGTTTAACCTACTGTCCAGGATGACTCCTAGGTACTTGACCTCACCGGCTAACTGGAGTTCAGTATCAAAAAGCTTGGGTAGGCGGTAGGCCTAGTGTTCGTTTTTATGTTAACATGACTAGTTCAGTTTTCGTGGGATTCACTGAGAGGTCGAACTCTCTGCACCACCGTTCAACGATGCGTAGCGCCTTTTGAGTGAGATTGCAGATTGTCGCCGTCACTTTCCCCGAAATGAGGATAGCAGGTTCGTCGGCGTACCCTATTGTATAGAAATGGTTCGCGTTGAGTTTAGTGATGAGGTCATTAATCACCAGGTTCCAGGGGATAGTACACCTCCTTGGGGACAGCCTCTGGCTAAGTGGTGGTATCATGGCCATCTGCCGAGCCTCTGCAAGGCGAGCCACTCGTTTGCTTGACATGTTAGTAATCCTGTCTGTCAGTACCTGTTCTACTTCGTGTCGAGAAAGGGCGGTGCTAATGCTGGAGAAGTTTGTTATAACGCAGGCTCCTTTGATGTCTATGAGAGCGCGCAGGAAGTTACCCTTGCGATGTATCGCTTCTTCTATCTGGCCGACCACTAGATGGAGAGCGGATTCAGTGGTCTTACCCGAGCTGGATGCATGATGGTTCGCATGGAATGGGATCGTTTTTAAAGCGCCATCACTCAGCTCTCTCTTGCAGATTCTCTCCATGGTTTTAAGGAGAAAGAAGGTCAGGCTGATCGATCGGTGGGATATGGCGTTAGTATAGTCACTCTTACCTGGCTTAGGAATGAATTTAACTTTCATTTCCCTCCATCTTTTTGGAACGTATCTAAAGGCCAGGCACGCTCTATTTATGGCTACCAGTCTGCTGGCGACAGAGGCTCCACCCCACTACAGTAAAGCGGGAAGACTCCGACCGGACCGGCCGCCTTGAAAGTATAGAAGCACGGGATCGCCCACTGGAGTTTCTCCAGTGTTATCACTTTGTGTGCGTAGCGCCAGTCGTTTTCTGAAGGTGTTTGACTTACCTCTGTCCAGTCAATTGCCTGTGCGAAAGCGCAACCTGGGAAGTGAATATCGATTAGGACGCGCGACGCCTCTTCTGGTGTAGTGGTAAGTGTGTTATCGGGTTTTCGGAGAACAGCGGCCCCAGTCGGGTTCTGCTGTGCCAATATTTTCCTTAACCTGTTTGCTTGTTGGCAGGATTCAATACTGCCACAGTATTTCCGCCTCCGACGGAGCTCCTGAATCTGATGCACTTTTTATAGCTGGATTGGACCGCGTACTACGCGTCCCAATCCTCGTCAGCACAGCGTCAGTGTTCATGGCTCTGTTTAGGGCTGCTCTTACCTTCCCGCGTTTGCGTTCCAGATCCGCTCCCCACCGAGGTTGCTTCCCTGGTGCTGGTGTTGTGGGCGGAGTGATTTCCGGGTAGGATGATTGGTAGCTGTCTAGCATTGATTTCGTGAGATGACTTACACGCTCATCGATCTACGGCGTGCCCTCGTAGATCATCCAGTTTGTTGGCGCAAGCTTAATTTCGAGGGTGCGTGTATAGGCAGCACGGCCAGTGATGCGCGGGTTGCGCCTTGGCAGTAATGGTGTTACACAGACCTGAATGTCAAAGCGGATCCACCTATAGTCCGAGCAGGAGGCCTCCTTGGAGACCTGCCAGCCGGCGGTGATGGCCGCAGCACCCTCCGATGCCAGAGTGAGGTCTATGATTGTTTGGCTTCGTCTGTTTGTTGTAAATAAGTAATCTACTAGTGCCTTACCCCTTGCGTTTTGCGTGTCCATGCCCCACAAAGGATGATGAGCGTTTGCGTCGGCGCCTACGACAACCTCCAGCCCTGTGCTCTCGCAATATGTCACGAGGCAGGCGAGGTCATGCGGAGGCGGCTCCTCTGCATCGGGCATGTATGTCGAGACGAAGACTAGTGCAACCTCCGTATCCACACGCTGTAGGTACGAGTAGTCTAGCTGCAGAGATATCCCTGCAACAGAAATCTGTTAGTGGCTGTGTTTTAATGTTACCTGTCGTATAAATACACGATCTTGGATGATCGTGATCTGTGCAAACTATGAGCTTACCACCAAGATTGGAGAGTCCTTGTATGTGGCCAGCCCTGATCCACGGCTCCTAGATCAAGGCAATAGCCGTTTGTTAAACCTCCAACCACTTCCGCAGCTGAGCCGTAGCAGTCTAACTGTGGTGGAGGTTAGCCTGCAGGACTTTACAGGTCGCCCGCGTCGAAGCGCTCCCCCTCCAGGTCCGAGGCCGACGAGAAGGTGTTACCGTCGAGCTCATCACCCGAGGATAGGACGGCAACCTCGCTGGCGGCCTTCGGGGCAGCCAGCGCTGCTGCTGCAGGAACATCCGCGGCTGTTGCCGCGATGTTTGTAGGGGAAGCTAACTCCTCCTGTGTCACTTTCATGGTTTCGCTGGAAGGATCCCAACCCTGAGGAACATCGACATACCTGCCGTTCGGACCCCGGAACATCATGTACACCGTCCCCACACCAAAAAAGAGGCGGCGTTCGGCCTTCATCAAGGTCGGAATTTGATCCTCAGGGACCTCGACCACCACAAACCATGCATCGGCCTGTTTATTGATGTGCAGCAGTACCCATCCCTTGATGTCCACCCAGGGATTCTGGTAACACAGAGCGCGCCCAATGTTGGACGTCTCCACGAAGATACCCTGCTCATCCGGGATGAGTATGCCGCATCTTACTCGTCGCTTAATATCCGCCTGTTTCCTGACCACTAGCGAGGTGCTGGTGGAAGGAGGCAACTCGGAGATGAGTGTCCTCAGCCATGCCAAGGTGTGGTCGTTACCGCACCACAGTTTGAGGACCCCGCCGGTGAATACTGGCTTTGCTTTGAAGGTCGGTGCAGGGGAGTCTTGTTTGGGGGAGATGGCCGCGACGACTATCTTCCTCTGGATGGCTGCGAGAACCTGATCCGACACCTCCTTGCTTATCAGCCCCGTGCGGCCGCAGGTGACTGCGACGTCTAAGTTGGAGCTTGCAGCTTGGGCGTAGCTACGATTGGCGACCCGCTTCGATTGATCAATACGCGGCCGCTTGCGCTCTCCTCGAGGTGATGAGGTCTCGTTGAGAGCCCGCTTGACCGCGGTCTGATCCTTCCGAACGGGTCGCTGTGCTGTGTGCTGGGCTGGTCCCTCCACGGCGCTGGTTGGCGGTTGGCTAGGTATTGGTCGGCTAGTGCCGTCCACGGCCTGCGACCGCTTGCCTGCGGAGAAGTTGACGTTACCGCTGGTCGGATTACCCGGACCCGCGGCATTAGCCTGTATTACCTGTGACGTCTTACCTTTCCACCGTATCTGACGCCGCTGTTTCTTGGACAGTCTGTTCCTCCTTCTAGCATTACCTGCAGAAGGAGCTTTAGCAGTTTGTCCTGAGGGATCTGCGCGGCATTGTTTTTCTTGCACGTTTCTTTCCTTCTTGTTTTGGCGCCTATTCCTCTGCACCTGCCAGATCAGCGCGAACGCATCTCCGGTGGTGCTGATCTCCTCCGGTTGGCCTGTAACGGTCACCAGGGGAGCGGCGGCCTGAAGAGCCATAGGCGGGGGCGGATGTATAAGGGGGCCCCGGCCACCGGAAATAACCGTTGTGGGGGGCTGTGTGCCTGAAAAGGAGGAAGGATCGGTACTGGTCCCAATCAGCGCCGTTGTCCATTGTTTATTACGGGACTTAGTTCTGGTCTGAGCAGCGGTTCTCGTAACTGCCGGACCGACACCCGAGCTGAAGTTCGCCGCGTTGACAGCAGAGCACCCAGGGGCGAGAGAGGTGCTGCGAGCACCTCTCTTAGGAGTCTTGGCTTTCGCCTCCACTCCGGTGTGTACCTGTGCAGTGTGAACGTGTGTTGGTGATGTGTGTGTGGTTAATGTGTGTGTGGTTGGTGTGTATGTGTGTGTGTGTGTGTTGGTTATGTTGGTGTCGTATGGGCTTGAGTTATCCATAGTATAGTGTTCAAATTCATCTCTCCGGCTTCCCACCCTCCATGGAGCCCGCACCTGGGAACGTCTTGCTACAAACTAGCTCAACCGTTAGGATTACCTTCGAGATATAGGGGCGTAAAGCTGGCTTACAGTGCGACATCGGGTACAACCCTCACTTACACCGTCAGCATGACCTTAACCCACCGCTTCGGCCATCCAAGAACGACCTCCGCGGACCTCCCGCCCCTCGCCGTGGCCCTCTGACGGGACACTTGCCATTTCCCTACCCCTGGCTATTGGGTAGGGCCACCGTTTCGCTTGAAATCCAGACCAAAGAGGGCGTGTTGCCTCACGGACGCATTACCACCAGCGCCACTCGGCTCAACCCTCCAGGACTCCTTCATCCCCGCTTACGGCGCTCAACTGCGCAGGTCCTAGCGCAGGTGACTAGATTTACCTACTCGTCGTCAGCTGGGTTTAGTGACGGCCGAGCCCACGACCACTCAGTCACAGAGGGTCATAGTTAGGTTAAAAAGCGCCTGGAGGTTTCTGTTGCGTCTATTTCTTAAGGAATTAGACCAAGAACAGGGCGGCAACCTCGTGAAGGTGAACCCACCAGACTTGCCTTGAGGATCCACACGACTGTAGCGCTCTCCCTCAAGTCCCCGCCACTTTACCACTTCTGAAGGAAACGGTAAAGTAGGCTTGTATCGACACTACCAAGCAGAGCGAAAGCAAAGCATGTTGTTGTGCAACCACAAAAGTATAAATACAAGCCCTCCCCGGCTTGCTCCCTAATACATACATGGAAAAATGTGGGTGTACAAAAGGCCAAAGCACAGTTCTCCCACAAAACGCAAATCATCAGCATCTGCATACCCTCCCTCAACTATGTCGGGGTCGGCTTCCAGTCAAACCAGATGCAGCCGAATGTATTTTACATGGAGCAACTGCCATCTGCATCCACAACCCAGTTAGTTAGTGCTGGGTATTTGGGTAACACAACAATAACACTTTCAATATCAAGTGTAATATCTTGTCACTTACATATAAAGCGGATCCAACATCATACTCCTCAAACTGATACCCTGCTTGTCTCAAATTCCAGAGTGTCTATCTCACTGCATCCCGATAGCCTCTAACTCTTCTCTTCCTCAGTCTCCATCACATGCAAGTAGCAGAGCTCGGACTCTTGTTACCGGAACTCTTGTAGGCTTTTGGTTATATTTTTGGAATTACACAATTGTTTATAAGATAAAAGATTGGGAAGATTTAAAGAAGAACAACAAATTGTAGATTTGGTTTGAACCCAATCAGGCACTTTATACATACCATCATATCACGCCTATAATTAGGAATTGCAATCCGGTGGCATTAAATATTTACCAGTACAAGTACACCGACTCCGGTGATAGCAATTTTTGGCAAACTAATCGCGCTGATCCATCAGTTGGTATTTTAAATGAGGGTTGCGCGCGAGTCGACGCTAAGCTGCGGCTGTAGAGGCTCTGTGCAGAAGAGTTTCGACCCTGTTAACTGCTGAACAACACTAAATTTTGTTTTAGAGGAGTTGCTCACTCATGTCGCGGTGTTAAGTACTGAATCATCTAAAGCACTAAGTTCGAGGATTAAATTAATAACGCAGCTCTGTATTAACAGGAATATTAATATAATACACCATACAACGAAATAATAATAAATAGCCGGATCGATGGGAATCGGGCTGGATTGGAAATTACGCCCGATTGGGGATTGCCCTACCTATAATCTCCGAAGGGTTAGACAGAGGTGTACCTAATAGTACACCCACTTTCGCCACTTATGTTTTAAGTCCAGTCACCGCTACTGAGAAATTCCTGATGAAAAAACACTAACAATTTGCCTGACCCTGCTAAACCCTAGAGGAAGATGACATCTTCGAACGTTTCTCCGACTTTGGATGAGAATAACTCCGCGGATTAATTGTTGCTCGAAGTTGTATTGTATTGTATAGCGGGCTGGTGTCCGCAACTCCACCTCTAAGCGCGTATTTTGGGTGCGGTTTATTTTATTTTATTTTGGTCGAAGTTATTACTAACATCTTTTAGTTGTTTTAATGCGTTCATCGTATTTATTTTGACAAAATTCACGAGACGAGGTTGGAAGACTTATTTGTTATCAATCAATGGAATTGTGAAATTGTCAATGTCAAATCAAAATGATGTTTAGAATGAATGTGTCTCACTCTCATGGTCTCTGTCTAGTGTCTATAGTTGTCTATGGTGACGCGCTCGACGATTTGTCTTCAAGAGAACTCCAAACAAAGACTACAATATACTCCAAATAAAACTTACCATTCACCTGAACCTATTGCCAACTAAAAGGATAAAAGCAGTCATAAGTCATAGCTCACTGCTGAGCCACTGAGCACTATGAACAGTAATAAAGCTGAGCAGTATGCTCGACTCTTGGCTCGACTCGATTCGAACAAACATGAATCTGTGTGGCTAACTTAAAAGCAGCACTTTTTTACATCTGTGCAGCAAATCAGCAAATGACTGAGGCTGTCACTGCTCTACGAGTGTCAAAACGTTTGTGTTTGCACCGAGTTTCTGCTTGTAAGAAATAAAAACCAAAATTTCTCAATGAAAATAACATAAAAATCGAATAATCCGTACACTAGCCTATCACCGAAACACTAAAGAGCAACAAAAATGTCAGACGACAGCGAAATAACTGGCAATAATATTCAGTCTCTACCTACCGAAATATTGTTGGAGATTTTTATTTCTTTACCAGTGAAAGACCTGACGAATTGCCGTGCAGTTTGTGTAAGATGGCTTGGGATCATTGACGAACTGACTAAAAGAGATGATATGTGGGCTAGGTACTGTAAAAAAGATTTCAGCAAAGTTTATGCAATCGCCCGTATTAAGAGTAAGCCTGGACTATTATGGCACAATTTGTACCGTTCACTGACTCTCTGGCAGAACATATCCGTTTCTAGAGAGCGAATCGATGAGTTCTCTGTAGCTTCGTGTTCGGACGAAGAGATAAGGAACTTTGATATACTAAGCAATGGAGTTTTAGGTGTGCACAAAAAATCTTCAATAGTTTATTATGACATTGAAACCCTACAACAATCCAAACGCGGGACAATTTCGGGCGAATACTCCAGGTATGCAGAGAATAATGAGGCAATTGTTGTATTAAACTTCCATCTTCTCTGTTCTTTGGTTCGGAAAGAGCACAATAATACAATGAATGGACGAAGATGCCATGCTACCTTTAATAGTGTTAAACTGTTTATATTGACCGAGACAGCTCTGTACTTCGTGAACGTGGATGATAAGATATTTGTATGCAGTTTGACTGATGAAAAACTACAAGCTGTATTCCTAAAGCAAGTCAGGGGTGGTGTTATGTCTCTCAGCTTCAGTGATGGACAACTCAATGTGCTTACATTCCAACGTGATATCTACACAATTGTTGGTACAGATGTCTACAAGTGTTCGCTTGATCCGGACTCGAACCTGCTCCATCAGTTACAGAAATACAACCTTTTAGAACAACTAGACTGGCGGATTTACTACCAATGGATGTACGTGCTGAACCATGCTGTACCTGATGATTTGCGAGATATAATATTCATACGGCCATACGGTGATGTCTACTTTGTAGGCTCAAACTGCGGAGTGTTAAGAATCTACTATGCTCCATACTCAGCTGGAGAATTTGATATCTTCAGCACGGAACCGGTAAAACAATATAATTTTAGGCAACGGTCTGAGTGTCCGGTACTCTCTATGTGTCCAATACTCCAAGTTGATGTTTTTGAAGTGGAGGATGGGCATAAAGTACTTGTAGCCATGCCGAAGAAGATTGCAGTATTGAATATCACTCATTCATTCTAAAGCAGTGTTTTAATGTTAAGAACTTGAGGACTACAAAATATGCTAGTCTGAAACCACTATAGTAGTTAAAGCGTTAAGCTATAGCATAGCACATGTATAAGCACTGGACTGGATCAGCAACACTTCTCCTCAATTTGAGTAGATGATCTGAAAGTCTTTTATAAAAGTCCACCATAATGGCATTGGTAATCAAATGAGGTGTTCCCAATCTCATTCAGTGCTAATAAGATTCTCTTTTTAAGGTCATGTAATATTAAATTCGTCCTCCATCTTATTTTTTCCACTTTTCGCATCAGCAGTCTGCACTATATCCTCAGCTCATTTTTTAAAGTGGTCTGTCTCCTGACCTCTCTTTTGCCCTATGGTCCGGTCTAGTGGAAAAAGATGGAGGAGGCCTTTACCCATATTGGGGCTACATCTGTAATCCTTAATTACCCTTTAAAACTAACACTTCTAACTAGGATAACATAAAGACTAACGCAACTAATATTTAATTTATTAATGAGTACCTAGTTTTATAAGTGTGTAAGTTACCTAAGATTAGTACTAAAAGGCTTTTTATTTGTTTATTTATTTATAAAGATAATATTAAGAGAGAATGAACTTTTTGAATTATAAGATAGAGATAGGGACGTAGCATGCAGCCATTTTAATATTATGCATTATCGAAAAATATGTTGATAAGTCTAAACCAGTTTTTTATGAGTATAAGTATCTTCTTTTTTGTTGTTTTTAGTGAGGTATTTTAAATTAAATCAAATCAAATAGTTATTTATTTTGCACAAAAGTATTAGTGAATAAGTACTTTGGAGATTTTTGTTTTTGTATGTAGAAAGAACTATGTTATTGGTAAGAAATTTGGTGATTAAATTACATTCAATAAACAATCGAATAACAAACAACAATGTTAATTCGTTTTAATCAGCACCCTTAAGTAATGTATGTTGTGTTATGCAGATACTATGCAAGAATAATAATAATAGTGTGCGATAAATGTGTGCAATGTAAAGTGAACAGTTTAATAATAATACCAGCCTATTACTGTTCCACTGATGGGCAAGAGTCTCTTCTCATACAGAGACGGAAGAACAAAATAAGTGATTAAATAATAAGAAAGATACATAAGTACTGTTCCAATAATGGAATAAGCTCAATTCTCTGCCAATTGTCACGCTATCATTTACTGCTTATCTGGTCAGTGGGTCATTTTGGGGTCGGATTTGGAGTTTACGCATAGGGGCACCATGAGCAGCAAAGAAAAAAAAATTGACATTTTTTCGGTAATTTCCCAATTATATTGCAGTATCCGGTTGATCTAGACCATAGAAACCATTTAGGTTCTAAGACGCATTGTCCTCCGACTCCTCTGACGCACCGTTTCCGAATTATGGGCCTACCTACCTTACCTACCACCTTCCACTTACCTAGCTACTTTTTCCGGGATCAAAAGTAGCCTATATGTTAATCCAGAATATAAGGTATCTTGATAGCAAATTTCATCCAAATCTGTTAAGCAGTTAAGCGTGAAGGAGTAACAAACATACACACACAAACTTTCGCCTTTATACCTAACTAGCGACCCGCCCCGGCTTCGCACGGGTCAATGTTATACATATAAACCTTCCTCTTGAATCACTCTATCTATTAAAAAAACCGCATCAAAATCCGTTGCGTAGTTTCAAAGATTTAAGCATACAAAGGGACAGAGAAAGCGACTTTGTTTTATACTATGTAGTGATACTGATGTGATTTTTTGTCCTATTGCTCATTATGTCATGTCATTTGAATAATGCTTCTAAATGTAAGCCTACTAATGACATCTATTTAATCAACACTAATAATGCATAGTGGAACGCCACTCACCAGATAGGTAGGTACTATTCAATTGGTAAACAACAATCACAAATGCTTTCTCTTGTGCTTAAGTTAACGCCAATGATTTTTAAGTCCAAAATCTTGATAGTGGGTATATGAGTGAGAAATATGTAAGTATGTACAAGAACGATCTGAGTGAGATATTGTCCGAAAATAAAGCAACAACAAGTTAGCAAGATAATATCCACCGTTGCCCCTGCAACTAACTATTCTTCTCTCTCCCGCTGTCCACAGTCGCTGTTTAACAATGTGTTTTTAAAATAAATCGCTTGCGGAGGACCAGGAACTCAGATTACCTTCAGGACAGTGAGAAAGAATGTGTCGCAAACTGAACAAACGTCTTATTCATTGTTAATTATTTTGCAGGGTCGAGGAATAATAAATTGTTGATTTATCCACTTGAACTTTTTATTTATAATTTCCGTATCTTAACTTTTACAATCTTTTATTTTGACCGTTCTTTTTGTTACCATAGACTTACTACTAAAACTTATTAAATCATAGATTAACAACTAAGTAGTTTGGAATTGGAACATTGTCATTTCCTCAACACTTTCCCTCAATGTTACAATCTTCCAAACCCAACAAAGTAACAAACTTTCTAAACAGATGAGTAGATAGAGGCTTAGTCATTAAATCTGCTAATTATTTGTAGAAATATTACACTTATGAGACCCTGGTCTACCTTCTCCTTAATAAAATTATATTTTATATCAATATGTTTGAGACGTTTCTGATCAGGATTATTAACAGTCTATAAAGTACTCTGATAATCTTCAAAAATAGTTACATGCTCCAAGTTAACATCTACATCTTTAAGTAATTTAATTAACCAGCAAGCCTCTACAGAACTTTCACACAAAGGTACTAACTCAGCCTCAGTAGTACCTAATGTCACAGTATTTTGTTTTATAGACTTCCAAGAAATAGTATTACCATAAAGTTTAAAAAAATAACCACTAGTGGACTCTGTCCATGCTTCTAGCAAAATCAGAATCAGCGTATCCTACTAGAGCATTATTAATAATACTATTGGTATAAACTAACTGATAATTAAGTGTTTGTTTTATATATCTAAGAACTCGCTTTAAAGCTTTTACAAGTTTTACACTAGGTTTTCCTTGCAATCTGCTCAAGTATGAAACAGCTGTAGCTAAATCTGGTCTAGTGCTAACCATACAATACATTAAAGATCCTATGAGTAATCTACAGTAGTTTTCTAATGTCATATCCATATCAGTGTTTATGTCTAGTTGTAAATTAGGATCCATAGGTGTGTCCATGCCCAACAATCTTGCATACCATATTTCTTTAAAACATTTTGTAAATACTCAGTTTGATTAAGATATATCTGTCCATTTTGTTTTAATATAGAAATTCCCAAATAAGTTAAATTATTACTTCCCATATCTCTCATTCTAAATTTTTCTGACAAATAGCTTTTTACTATTTTATTTCTTTAGTGTTAGGCCCAAAAATTAACAGATCATCAACATAAATTAATAAGTATATGTCTTTCTTACAATAAAAACAATAATCATTTTTAGATCTCTCAAAACCATGTAGTTATATCTTCGTTAAATTTTTCATACCAATATTTGGGAGATTTCTTTAATCCATATAGTGACTTATTTAGTTTTAGTACATAACCATCTGGTATATCTAATTCCTGAGGGGGCTTTAAGTATACATCTTCATCTATTCTACCATAAAGAAAAGCTCCTTTGACGTCCATTTGATGAATATTATAGTCTCTGTGTGCTGCTACTGACAACAACACTCTTAATGTTTGCAGTTTCAAAACCGGTGAGTAAATGTCTTCTAAATTTTCTTTTTGCTGAAATCCTCTTACTAACAACCTTGCTTTACATATTTCCTTGTCTCCAATTTCTTTTCTAGTAAATATTAACTTCTTATTCTCTGGTTTAGGTACTATCTTCCATGTTTCACTCTCTTGTAGGACTTTCATTTCTTCTGATATAGCATTTTCCCATTGCTATTTATCTTCTCTGTTCTGTATTTCTTCAAAATTTTGTGGTGTGTCAGAATTAATTGTAAGTAAAGCATATATCTCCTGTATCTTCATTATCACCTAACTGGTAATCTGCCTGCCATTTAGGTTTTCTTGTATTTCTTTTAGGTCTCTCCCTGTTTGCTATCTCCTTTTCAATCTGACTGTCTTCTATTTCTTGCTCTGCATCTTCATAAACATCTGTGTTTTCTTCTCTGCAAAACCCTGTATTCTGTCTTTCTTGTGTGTTATCTTTTGTCTTTTTCTCTGTTATTCTGTTACCTTCTTCCTTTTTATTTTCAGGTGATTTCCTTCTTTCTTCGGGTGCTTCATCTTTTTCTTCTACATCTTGGAAAGGTAAGTAACTTCTTGGCACATATTTTTCTTTACGTTTTTCATCAAATATTATATTTCTTGCATGTACTGTCTTTTGTGTTTCAGGATCGAAGAGTATGTAACCTGCTGGAGCACATCCAATCATAATCATCTACAGCCAGTGTTATCAAGCTTCTGTCTGCACTCTTTTGGTACATAATTATATGCTAAGCTTCCAAATACTCTCATGTTTGACACATTTGGTTTTCTTCCTTCCCAGAGTTCACTTGCGGTATGGTGCCTGCCTGCTGATGGACTTCAGTTACTAAAATATGCGGAGTACAATACAGCATCTCCCCAAAACTCTTTTCCTAATGTTGAATCTAATAAAATTGTTCTGGTCTTATACATCAACGTTCTATTCATTCTCTCGGCTACCCCATTCATTTCTGGATTTTATGGGACTGTGTACTCCAATTTAATTCCTTAGTAAAAACCAAAATCTTGAAATTCTTTATTTACCTATTCTTTAACATTAACTGATCTAAGTTTTAAGATATTCCTATTAAAATGTTTAGTAACATAATAATAATATTGTTTGAATTTACTAAAAACTTCACTTTTATTATTTAAGAGGTATATCATTACAAAATGAGTATAATCATAAATAAAGGTTATAAAATAGCGATATTTATCTCTTGTTGGTGGGTTAATTGGCCCACACATATTTGTATGCACTAATTCCAAAGGCCTGGATGCCCTATGACCCTCTCTATTCAATGGTTGTTTGTGATATTTTACCTGTCACACACTGTTCTCACAATGTATCATAATTCTTTGTTTTTAAGTCTCCTAATCTATTTACCATGTTATTTTGTTTCAATAAACTTAAATTTTTAATTCCTTGATGTCCAATACGCCTATGCCACAAGTTAACATCATCAATATTAGTGTAGCCACATTCCATGTTATCTATTAACAATTTTACTGTGTAAAGTGAACCTTCTTGATTTCCTATCATGGAAAGATCATTATAGTTGTATACTCTAACCTTACCTTTGTAAAATTCTACTCTAAAGCCATTTTAGATACTGACAATAAGTTCTTTCTTAAATCAGGGACATAATAAACATTTTTAATAGTAAAATATGACTTTTCTACCAACCAAACATTTTACATTAACATTACCTATGCCTTCTGCTTGTAACATGATACCATTTTTAGCTGCTGCAATTATCTTAGGTTTACTTAATTTTAAGTAATCTATAAAGAAACTTTTATCATTAGTTAAGTGATCAGAGCATCCTGAGTCAACACACCATGTAGTGTTGTAACTTTCATTTATATTCACTTCACTAATACACAGCGGTGCCTCCTCTTCTTCAAATGTTGACAGGAATGTGTGATGGTTCTTTTCATGGTGTTGTCTCCTATATTGTCCTCGTCCTCTGCCATGTCTACATCCTCTGCCATATCTGTATCTTTGTCCTGCATTCGGGTCTTGTCCTTCTTGTCCTGTTTGTCCGCATCCTGCATAACCCCCTCGGGCTGATCCATAACATCCTCTCCCTCTATTACGGCATTGAAACTTCTTATGGCCTGGCTAACCACAGTTGTAGCACAAGAAAGCATTGTTGAATTGACAGCCGTTGTCTCTTCTGATATTGTTTTCTTTCTTTTCTCCTCTTCCCCTAGCAATCTCTCTTTGACAAAGTTGACACTAAGATCAGTAGTCATAGTTTCTAAAGTTGTTATTACCACTTCATATGATTTTGGCATACTGAGTAAAATGTAATTCACCTTTTCTTCCTCTGATAGAGTGGATCCTCCATTTTTGAGTTGTGTAAACAATTCCTCCATTTGTGTAAAGTGTGACTGCAATTTTTCATTTTCTTTAAATTTAATTTCCATTGTTTTCTTATAAAAATTCTACTTCTGGTATTTTTCTTCATAAAGTTCTCTTCCAATTTCTTAAGCATCCCTAAGCCGTTTTCTCGTCTTTTATATATTCGATATGACTGTCTGCGATGGAGCTTACTAAAATGCTTACTGCTCTTGTTTCCTTTTTTTATGTTCTGTTTTGGTCGCACAAACCTCACTTTCTATAGCCTCTAAGCATTCCTGTTCCTTTAATATAGTTTTTAATCTGTATTTCCACGTATCGAAATTTTCTCCTTCTAACTGTTTCATTTTACCAAACTCGTAATGTCCCGACGCCATTTTTTGTGGTTACACGTTGCGTTCGACAATGTTTTTTCTCTCATTGACTGTGTACAGAAAACTGCAGAGAACCACGCTCTGCTACCACTGTTAATTATTTTGCAGGGTCGAGGAATAATAAATTGTTGATTTATCCACTTGAACTTTTTATTTATCCTTTTGTTTTGACCGTCGTTTTGTTACCATAGACTTACTACTAAAACTTATTAAATCATAGATTAACAACGAAATAGTTTGGAATTGGAACATTGTCCTTTCCTCAACATTCATAACCTTACAAATGGCAAAGCAGTCAATGGGGGCTATCGCGTATGAATTCGCCGCTAGAGGCGCTAGTGTAGCGCACGGGCACCGAAATGTCAGATGTCATAGATAGTTTGCGCGTTGCGTGCTGTTTTAACACGTATTTTTACAAATATTCACGATTGTGGTCTAGATTGAGCCATTCCTGATTAATTATGACTTGAAGATTTTAAGTAGCAACTTTGAATCTTAATTTTCAGTACTTGGAGATAAAATGATTTTTAAATGTTTCATGCTTGCTAATTCTAAGGAGAATATTGTAAATATATGAACCTGAAGTTTACACTATGTGGTTATGCGTAGTAAAATAAACTTTTTATGAAGTTATTGGTACTCTAGAGTATAAAATAGAATTATTGACAGGACCTTTAATCGACAGTGGCGCCATCTGGTAAGCTCAAAAACGATAGGCCTCATTGATTGGCCTCTTTTTCTCAATTCTGTCTAAGCTCTTCGAAAAAGTATTAAACAAGCGTCTGCTGGATTACCTTAGCTCACAAAATATACTCGCAAATAACCAGTATGGATTCAGATCAGGCAAAAACAGAGGATACTATATTAGAATTAATAGGTTCAGTAGCTCAAAATCTTAACAATAAGGATAAATCAATAGCTATCTTTCTTGATCTTTCTAAAGCTTTTGACACTGTCTCTATTCCCCTTCTACTCAGTAAACAAGAGAAGATTGGAATAAGAGGCCTACCTCTTAGTCTGTTTAAGAGTTGCCTTAGTGGTCGCTCGCAAATTATCAGGATAAACAACCACACCATTAAGGAAGCATTCCTCACCTACGGAGTACCACAAGTTAGTGTCTTAGGACCTACCCTTTTCCTGGTTTACACAAACGAGCTTTGCAAACTTGATTTAAAAAAATCCAAAATAATTGCCTACGCTGATGACACTGTAATCCTGGTTCGTGGCAGTGACTGGAACGAAGCTCGGCTTCAGGCAGAGTCAGCCTTGCGAGTTACTATGTATTGGCTAACACAGAATTTGCTCACGCTCAACTTGGTTAGAACCAAATTTATCACGTCCAAGAAAAGCAGTCCCGTGCTTTATAAATAAAGTGCTTTCTATTTATCCATGTACTCCTCGGGATTGCAAAAGAATTGTTGATCAATGGCTTCATGCACTCACGTACGAAGAATTGGAAAATTTAGTCAAACCGTAGAGATCTTTCTTCCATAGACATGCACACCAAATACACGTAGCGTGGAGTGTGCTCGTGGAGAGGTTCCACAAGCACACTCTACACTTACACCCCACAGACACGCACTACACTCACATACAACACTCCCACACGCACAACATTCAATACTTACCTAATTTAAATTTTTTAACTATTTTATTTTGTACTATTTTAATTTTTTGTATTGTTCTTTTTTTTAACTGTATTTTCTTTTTTGGAACGCTGTTGTCTTCCTCTTGGAGGTGGGCGTTAAAAGCTGCGACACAGTATTTATCTAATGTAGCTATTTACGTACGTAATCAATTTGTTAAATGTGTTTTTGTTCCAATAAAGATATTTGATTGATTGATTGATTCTTGTCTTTAATTTAGGTAGGTACTCGATATTATTATTGCCCGTTTGTGGTCCACACCAAGTAGGTACCTAAAGATAGCCAAGTAAAGATAGCTGACTGGATGGCTTAGTTAGATCTAGTGGCAGCAATGTCCTGACTGACTGAACGTCATTTAGCGAAGTCGTTGAATGGGATATATAGCTGACTTTGTAATGTTTGGTTAGGTTGACCATAAGTTCGCAACATATAAGGTAACCTTACTTTAGATAACAAAAATGAGGACATGACATGACACACCTTATTATGATTTTATATTGTATTTTAAGTCTTAGGATAGGCAATACTGACTATTTCTACCAACTAATTCAAGGAATTCAAAGAATCAAAGACCCGCCATTTGGATTTATATAGAACTAGTCTAATTTTTTAATTTTAAACCTCTAGATCTCCGAAAGTATACTGTTTTCGACAATTTATCATAGAATATTTTCGTTTTGTAATATTTTCTCTGTCGATTGCCGTAAGTTTCATAATTGGCCGCCAAAATTTTAGGTCATCCATAGTGGGGTCCCATGTAGGGTGACCATAAAGATTAGGTATGCCTATCAGGTAGGTCGATGCTCATGAGAATTTTGGGAGAATTAAAAAAATACTGATTTACAAACTGCTCGGTTTAAAATAATAAAAGATAGCATGATTTCCAAAGCTTTACTTAATCTCGTATTTTTCTTAGTAAGTATAAAAAAGTAAAACACATTGAAAATTGATCATATTATTTCAAAAGTAATTTATTAAAATACGAGAGTCTCTGGGACTCCAAAAAGTTGTTAACTTATATCTTTGCCACCTAGTGAAATGAGGGTTTAGATAAAAAAATCTAAATATTTAAAATCACGTGATCAGTTTCATATAATAAAGTGTTAGTGAAAAAAAAAACCTTACAAGTATAAAAACAACTTGCTAACACCCAATATAAAAAAAAAATCAACACAGTGCTATCTGTGCGAGCTGTTTGACGCCATATTTGTTTTGGTGACCAGTAGCGCCGCAGTGGGAAAAAAATATGAATCACCTGACTGATTTTACGTCCGCTCTGTTCAAACGGCTATGTTACAATCCGCCAGTATATATATTATATATATATTGCTCTGTGCAATCCGCTAACTAATTGGACGTTGAGAGACGCTTGTTCAATCAACATTCGGCCTAGTCATTCAATTGAATTCGAGTCAAATACAATGTATTGTCTGCCTTCCGCCTGCATGACATATCGTGATGTCCGCGATCCGTCGCATTCAATGACCACTCTGCACACATGCATGGTTTAAACCTACATACACAAATACACTTACATGAAACTTATTTGCGAAGTCGTAGAATACGAAATTAAAGTTCTGTTTGGGAGCACGTGGCTAAATAATAGCAGTCGATCTTCAGGTTAAGCCGCGTTTGCCTCGGTTGGTCCGTGGATGGGTGGCCACCCATTATGTACCAAGTTTACTCCGTGCCTCGAAAAGCACGATAGGCCGTTGGTCCCGGCCGTCATTTGTAGATCTTTGACAGTCGTTACAGGCAGTCAGTGGCCCGAAAGTCTAACAACCATCTTATTCAAGGGGTATTGTATTACACAGTCTGACTGGGTTATGGAGGTAAGGCAGTCGCACCATGTAAAGTACTGGTATTCAGCTGCATCCGGTTAGACTGGAAGCCGACTCAACCGTAGTTAGGAAAAGGATGTTTTTTTTTTACCTTTTAAATTAAAAGTAATTTTTTCTTTAAAAAATGTTGCCCACCATTGAAATTTCTCCTGTATCGTGGGTGCGTTTATAAACCTTTAAATTCACATACACTAACAGCCAGACCCGGAACAACTACCTGTAGGTCATTCAAGTATTTGTACCGTGCGGGAATCTAACCCGTGATATATTACCCACTGCGCCAACCTTTGAACTCGGAAAGCTCAAAGGGCAAAACTTTTCCCATACATTTTGAATGGTGTAATGCAGGTTAGAGCTATAAATAGATTTGTTGCACCCGGTTACCATGATTACAAGGATATGGGCCCCGTTTCATCGCAGGACGTGTACGCACACCTGAATAGTAACGTTCATCTGTATGCACTTGTGCGACAGCCATATACGAACATTGAAAGAGGAAATGCAATAGCAATAGAAGGTGGACTGCAACACTTACATTCATTCAGTGTTGGCACTCGTAGTGGTTTCATTCAATGTCTCCGTTTCGCACCGTACTGTGAAAAAAACCTACAGGCAGGAAGACTCGCCGCGTGCCAGGAATACCAGCACAACATGAATCGCGAATAGTAGCTCTAGGATCCCCAAGCTACATTATCTACCTACGTTAGTTGGCGACAACCCTCGGAAGGTGTAAGAGAAGGTAGTGAAGTAAGAAGTAACATACGGTTAAGATTGTAAAATTCGACATATTTTAAAGAATTAATAAAAGTACGTGAAGGAGGTACCTATTGGTATGGAAAATCTAGTATGAAAACCCTTCTCACTGCGCACTGAGTTCAAGATACTTCCAGGTGTGTCAGCACCGCTGATGCGCTTACATATTTATGTGCCGCGTACCTAACTGGTTTTATGAAAGTGAATTCTTAATCCAGTCTATTACTTGAAATGTAATATGTAATATTCCCTTATTAGAGCTTGAAGGCTATTGTAAGGCTTTGTGTTTTTGCTAATTTGACTTGAGCAAACTTTTTTGAATCTGTTACTAGGGTTTGAAATTGCAGAGCCGTATTGTGATTAATATATTGGATATTAGAAATAAATTAAGGTACTAATTCTGGACCTTGTTCAGCCATAACTTCAACCTGCTAGCAACCCGCTTGGTGACGCTGATATATACACACAGAAGTATATCATTTTGGCCATGTTCCACAGGTGGTGAATCTTGCGTGACAACTCCTTCTGATCTCTGTTGCGCTAGTACTAAGCACGAGTTGCGTATCCATGGCAGCGAATCTGTCACTCCTGGCTTGGCGCGTTCTGTATAGACAAGTAGAGTAAATTGAGGGGGATGCTCGAACGTGGTTCGCAAAGTATGTATGTTTCTTGCATTTTTCTCTAGGTTAACGAAGACGTTTTTTATTTATTTATCTAAACTTCATGTACAATTGTGGTACTTAGGCGGTCTTAATGCCACGTGGCATGCTGTTCAGTCAACCTTTTCCCAAAATAATAATAATTAGGCTACAGCTCTGGACACGAGGCCAATTCAGTGACTCCGTTTTAACCGCATTCAATCTTTAACCCAATACTGATGTGTTGGACAAATATGTCGATATTAGTAACAGGATTCTAGAATAAAATAACTTTGTTATGTAACAGTTCAGTTTTACTTGTTTCTGTACATAATCAAATCTTGGATATTGTTTTTAAAGTGTTTAGGGAAATAGCCTCACAACAGATTGCAATAGAAAAGTTTCTGCTGAAACATTTACAGATAGATGATTATAATAACATAACACCGCGACTATAATCCCCGGAGGGTTAGATAGAGGTGTATCGAATAGAAAAACCCTCATTTCCGCATTGGCGCGCCTATTGCCATCAACTGGGCAGTAATCCAGACTCTGGGGCCGCTACTGAGAAATTCTTGATGGAAAACCCAATACAGTTTGCCCAACCAGGGAATCGAAACGAGGACCTCATGCTCAGCAGTCGCGCGTACATGATTCGATAAGTTATTATCTCATCGTAAGAAGATTTTTATTTAAATTTGTATGATCTCTATTTTTAACCGACTTCAAAAAAGGAGGAGGTTATGTGTTCGTGTGTATGTATTTTTTTTTAAATGTATTTTACCTGATTTTCTTAAATAATTTCCACAAAATTGCTTCGAAATGTTTCAGGTATTATATATTTCTCTTCGTTCGTAGTACTATCTTTTGTCACTAAACTATATGTATTTGCTCACAAATACAGTTACGGCTATGTATGCAGCGGCGTGTATGTAGTTACGGCTGTTACACTTTCGTAGCTCCTCAGAGCTACGAAAGCGTAACAGCCGTAGCAGTCAGCAGTGATGTCCAGTCAAACATGTCGGAGCAACTTCGTTTTGTTAATCTTACAGTGCTGCCTACTGTTTAGTTGTCGGTTTGGTTTTTCCCGTTACTGTTTACCATTTATGTTACAATTATTTATAGCTAGTCAATGAACACGCACTCGGGTATTTAGGTTTAATAAAATGAGCGTTCATTTTAGGACCGCATGAAATCGCAGCTTGTATCGTTTGTGCGAATTCATTGTACGGGGGCGGGCGTAGACAGATGTTGTTGCAGTTTGAAACCATATTTAAATTGCAATTTTGATCCTACGCCCTTTGTAATAAGAACTTCCATTCACGTCATAATGTGAAACCTCAAATATGTATCAAGCTTCTATACGTCCTGCGTCCCTAGTGTTAACGAGATACAATATAGCCGCGGTACGTGGTCTCCGTCCCGATAAATTCAGTACGCAATGAAATGAAAATATACTTTTCACCACTCCCGTACGAAAGAAGTGTCTTTCCTCTACGAAAAAAGGGAGGAAAGTTGGTTTTTCCTCACTGTTTGAACAGTGAGGAAAGTAATGATCCCGTTCAGAAACTAACCTCGCCTGATTTTTTTATGTTAAGTTTTAAAGATATTTTAAAAAATAAATTTATTTACCTATGATGACTGAATACTTTCTTGCTGGGAGTGGTGAAAAGTTTTGTATGCAACATGTGAGCAAGTTTATTTGCTATTCGTAAAATCAAAACTCATAGAAAAACGAACTTTCGTCACATGTTGGATAAATAACTATTTATCCATTGCCTTGTGCAATGTAGTGCCCAGTACCACAGATATTATAATATTTTCAATACTAAATACCTCCTAACGTAATTCTTTCCTTTTCATTGGAGTGCATGGGTACAATTAGAAGGTAAATATTGTGTTTCGGTCAAAAAGTATCCAACCATAAGTCTGTGAAACCTCATGTGACCCTATATCAATAAAAATGTTGTTAAGTTACCCCATAACTTTAATTGAACTGAAATTAATATTGGTAATTCTTAATTTTTTATCAATTTCTGGTGCTAAATAATTTTCGGTCAGGTGTGAGCCACAAGCCATGTAAAATGCTCGAGTTTACTACGATGAATTTCCTATGAGTTTCATGAAATAAATTTGTAGTAAAAAGACAATGAGAAAAAATAGTTGTCGAGGAGTGGCTTAGAAATGCGATTGAACAACACAAAAGCTTTGTTGTCTAGCTGTAGAATCTTTATTATTTTGTATGATAAAGTTACATTTCACAAAATCATTAAATATATTTAGATATTTTTTGTTATTAACTAACCTTAGCATATATATTTCACATTTGTTGCAGGTGATTGTACTGAAATGGAGTTGGGCAGGACACCTAGCAATGCGCAGTGATGACAGCTGGTGGACTAAGACTGTCGTCGAATGGCGTCCAAGAACGGGAAAAAGAAATGAGGGTCGTCCGGCGGCGAGATGGGCAGACGAGATAGTTGCCATCGGGGGAAAAGCCTGGATGAGGCTGGCACAGTAAAATAGACGTGGAGATCCACGTAGAACGTGGAGATTTGCAAAAGAAAAGAGAGGCCTATACTCAGCAGTGGGTGAATTCAGGCTGTGGATGATGATGTTGATGATGATGTTGATGATGATCGTACTATGAACAGCTGACAATCTGGCCATAGATTGATGAAACGCAGGCAGCCTTTGCGACCACGGCACCTTTCCCGTTGATCATAGCGATGTGAAGGACTTTTTAGATGTACCTACAGGTTTTTGTGATGATATCCGTAATAAAATTATTGATTTCGTTTTAAAAGTTAAATAATATCTTCATATTCGGGTCCCTTTACAATTTTCAAAGCTCCAGCGAACGCCATCTCTTGTGTTTTTAGCGAGTTAGTTTTCATTAAAAATGAACCAATTTGCTCATATGGCAGCCTAGTACAACGAACACAATTTTAGTCTATGAGTCTCGGACAACAGTTTTTGGTTCGCGATTGTAATAAAAATGCGACTGGAACTTTTGCTTCCTTTTTTGTCCCGTTGTCTGTGTGTTCCTGATTCTTGCATATGTATATCACAAGACAAGACAATGCAATATTATTATGACATGGGGCTGATCTGATTATGGAGCTGGAAGGTGGTCACAGGAACTCTGTATTGAAACGACGCAAAGCCGTCGAGTTTGGACTCGTTTGAGAGTACTTTGGTTCTAAATGGTAACCAGGTTCTGATGATGTAGCTGGAATGTTGCCATAGGAACTCCGTTATAAAACGACATATCCGTATCGAGTTTTGGCTCATATGATTCGTCTTGGCGAGTACTTAGTCTCTATATGGTTTCCGAGGTATGATGATGGACCTGGAAGGTGGCTATATGATCTCCGTAACCGCATTGAGTTTGGGCTCGTTTGTTTCGTCATTATGAGACGATAGCGATATACCATCATTTCCCATCGATTTTTGGTAATGACGGCATTCACATGATACAGTGCATGATACAGTTTGTGATGTGTTGATAACAACTGCTGGATCATTATTCTTACTACTTTTCATTAAAGTCCAATATACTGGTAATCTATACTAATCTATACTTCTATACTAATATTACAAAGAGGTATTCTATGTTTGTATGAAGGGGTAATCTCTGGAAGGTGGCTATATGATCTCCGTAACCGCATTGAGTTTGGGCTCGTTTGATTCGTCTTTATGAGACGATAGCGATATACCATCATTTCACATCGATTTTGGTAAGGACATCATTCACATGATACAGCCTAAATCTGTTCAATTTCCTGCTAATTTTAACCACGGCACCGCTGAAAGAAGAATGCTCCCGATTGTCTTGTATTGGGATTCAACTGCGCACATAATGCAGGGAACTACTGTCGATCATGCAGTTATTTATCTTGGCTCCAAATTGTTAACTGCAGGTCAGGCTTATGTGGCCTTAAGTCTAGTAGTAGTAGTAGTAGTAGTTAGCTCTTTGGAAGATCTTCAAATCGAAGAATTAGAATGCTCCAAGTTGATTTCGAAGAAACCTTGTAATGTTGATGCGTTAAACGAAATGGATAGAATGATAAACGTTACTAATTAAACTTTACCTCTTTTTAATGTTAGTATAGATTGATTTTTCGGTTTTCGTATAACCGGAGACACACATTACTACTTTCTAACAGGTTGTTCTATGTAAATTATCATTTCCTATTTTGGACCATATCTCTAAAGTGAAGGAGGCGTGGCGCATTCTTCTATTGAAGTTTAATAGGCGGGGCAAACCAATCGGAGGGCATCGAGTACTAGCACGTCATAAATGAATGGGAGCACGTTTTATCTCAAACTGGGGCACTTGTTAATCTTTTTTTTTTTCAAGTTTGGTTAATTCTTGTGAAGATTCGACGAACACATGCCGATTTCCTGAAAACAACAAGAGATTTTGATGTTTACGTAGTTTTTATCATGGAGATGAAAACCTTCACAACTTAAGAAATAGTAAATGCTTTCGCTTTACTACTGCAAGATATTCAAACAATTCCAACAATCAGAATTAAATACATTAGATTAGGGTTTTTTGGTTCCAGAATTATTCAATGAGTGTTTTTAGTATTTGTGACAAAGCTTTCCTATTTTGATCATAATGTGACTGCTTGCTGTTTATTTGGTAAGATTAACGATAAAAAAGTCGTAATGCATAGTTTGATAAAAGGATAGGTACGAATTGATTTATTCATCATCGTCTTCCGGTCCTTGTATATATTGTCCTTACTTGGGGTCGGCGAAACAGGTTATTTTATATTCTTCTTCTGGCGGCATGGTTGGCGCAGTGGCGGAGCGATTGGCTGCTGCGTTGCGTGTCCCGGGTTCGCCTCACGGAACAAATAGTTTTATTGCCTACAAGTAGTTGTTGCGGGTCTGGGTGTATGTGAGTTTAAAGGTTTGTAAACGCATCCATGATACAGGTGAAATTCTTAGTGGGAGGCGCAACGTTTCTTTTAACAAATATTTTAACAAAAAACTCTTGTCTCCTGTAAACCGTCACCCTATATATCATTTACTCCTTTTTCTTATCATAAATTTTCATATCAGCTCCCTGATCAGCTCTCATCCACCTTTTTAACGTGAAACGTCTTTGAATTTCTACAATTACTGGTTGAGAAACCTCAAAGAAAATGAGAGAGAGACCCGTTTAATGATTGGTCTTTATCTATTCTTCTTCTATCTTCGCATACAACTATTTATTTACTAACTATCCGAAGTACGTAATATAGGAAAGTGGAGACTGTTTTCATGACCGTGGCCTGTGTCGCAATGTAGTGCGCTCATAACAAAGCAGTGCACTAAAAATGCATTCACTTCATTGCACTCCACCAGGATAATAGAAAAACTAGAATGTCTTCAAATAGCAAGCTACCTCACAAAGGCATTTTTAACCCACACATGCTTAGTCGTATCGCGAAATAAGGTCGCCTTACTTGCAGCACAAACGCGGCATAATAAACACTACTCTTTTCAATGAATACGAATAAGTACTGAAAACTGCTTACGAAACAGATATGGCAAAATTACCAAAGATTGGATCCCAAACTTATTATTTCAACTGAATATGCCCGATTCAATGGGAGAATCGTTTTCCAAATCTGGTATATTAATAGCTAGGCTGGTTGACAAAATAATATTGTTGACAGTTCTTATATAATATAAATCAGGCTCCGCTTAAATTAGCGTAATCCTGTTATGGCTAGAGTATTCTATAAACCGATAGAATATACAGTATTGTGAATCACACCCGATTTTTTAAGCTTTCATTTAAGCTTTCAACATTTATCCATTAGCAGCCAATTGTAACTATTTTTCCGAAGCTTTCCCGCCATACTCCAGACGGTTCCAGACTGAAAATGCTTTTCCTGTTAACCTAGTCGTTCCCTCTATTTGTAACTACAATTTGAACTCCCCCCACTATGAGGGCAGTCCGGACCTCCCACATTGCTAGTGTAGTAGTGCATGTGCATTCATGAAATCACGCCCCTTGCGTTTCTATGTAGTTATCGGTAGTAGTTGTTGTGTGCAATACACTTCCTAGAGTTTATGCTATCCTGCTTGTAAAGAAGAATCTGCATATCGCCAATAACAGAGCGTTGTCATGGTAACGCTATTCTTCTGTGTACACGCTAAACAAGACTGACTGCCTTAGAAAAAATTGTCAGTTTTTGACAATCCCCAAAAACGACCTTGATAAGATTCGAAGACCCATCTTGCAGCCTCTCTCAAGACGCTGTAAAACAAAGAGGTGTTTAGTATCTCATATATTCACTCTCTCACTCATATAACGCACGTCATAAAGCACTGGGTCTAGAAGCAAGACATTTTGCACTGTATGTATTTTCTTTTACAATGAAAGTGAGCACCAACCTGGACCTGGTCTGGGGTCGTTTGAGTTTTTAACTCAACTACTCATATCGTATAGTCGTTGAGTTTAAGTAGCATATATTAGCGGTCACTAACCTACATTTTGTTGGCGTTCTTTATTTAAAAAACGGAGATAATGTCGTCTGAACATTCTGAATCGACATAATAATAATTTTATCTTAACATTTTTTAACAATGTAAATTGAAACATTGCTAATAAATAAATTTATAATAATAATTTGTTTGGTTATTACAAAGATATTAAAGGAAAGGTAATGACCACTACTGGCAAGCTAAAACACAGCTAGTATAGACACATATGAACTCTTCTCGAAAAAGAAAGAAACCGGCAAACGTATAATTCCCACGGTTTTACTTCATTTGTTCTGGTGCTGGTCTAGACAAAGATATAGTGTGCAACGATGTTATGTTCGACAGTTGCTAGTATCAAACTCCGGCCATACTTCCAAGCGTGGTAGAGGTTAAACTGGCATCAACCAAGCCGTCAACCAAGTACTACGCCGTACGCCGTGTACGCACGTACGTATGTTGTACTTACATCAAACTAATAACTTTACGCAAAAATTATTGCTGGGAAACGGCTTTTTTTTGGGGGTGAAAAAATCACGTTTTACGTTACGGTAGGTCTCAGTGTCAAGCACTCAAAATATTGTGCTAATGGTTGGATTGAATAGTACGTACGGGTGTCATGGAGGTGCTTAAAGTAAAAATCTTACAATAAAAACATGTATTTAAACAAAAAGTTGTGAAAAAGTTGGGACTTTGACCCCCAATATCTCCGTAACTAGAAGGTTCCCAGGTATAGTCTAGGACAAAAAAAAAATCGCAATGACAGGGAGAACAAGTGCCGGTTTGGTTCGTTAAGCTTTGGCTTCTTTAAGTGTCTTGTTACACCCTGTATGCATATACATATATGTACTGTGGTTAGCGAGAAGTTTTTATAAACAAAAACTCACAGTTTATTTTATTTCTCTCATAAACACAGATTTAATGACGATTAAAAGATAGAACGTGCTTTTGCCACTGGCTTGAAGCTGAGTATAAACCAAATTCGTGATTTTATTAATTTAATCATTTTAACAATCTTGTTTAATTAAACTTGCCCTTTCAAAGATAAGATATTGAATAGATGTTCGAAATCGCTACGACGTTAGTGACGTCAGGGCTACGACGACTACGTCGTAGCAGATTTTGCTGCGCTGCGGCTACGACCGTGAAGGTGAAAAAAGAATAAACACACACGTGCATGCTACATTACTTCGGCTCGTTTATATATATAGGTTATACTAGTTAAAGACAAAAAAAAAAGAAACAAAACCTGTTTAATATTTTAGTATTTAAAAGCAACTTTTTAATCCTTAGTAGGTGTTTGTAGCAGGTACTTGATACTACGTTTAGTAATCACAGCGTCTAAAATTACTATTCTATTAAATCAGTTACTTACCTATCTCATTAACTGTTCCTAATTTTTCTGATTAAATAATAAAAAATACCGGCCCAGTGCGAGTCGTAATCACACGCACATAAGGTTCCGTAGCATCAAACAATATATTTAAAATATTTTGAAGGCTCATTCATATGTTGTAGGGTATTGTATTACATTCAATAGTAAAACTAAATTTGTTTTTCATAGTATGTTAATGAAAAACAAAGTTACTGCTGCAGTTTCATGAAAAAGTCCCATATCCCCAAAAACCGATCATCAAATGTTATTCAAACCAATTTTGGTTGAAAGTTTTTTTTACGTTCTACAATGCTACATTTTTTCAGAATTTTCCTCCTCTTACTTTAGAAATTAGAGGGGGGGACACACACATTTTATCACTTTGGAAGTATCTATCTTTCAAACGATTGACTTTAACAAAAAAAGTTTGTACGAACCTCAATGTCATTTTTAAAGACCTATCTATAAACACGTAAGGTTTGACTAAAAAAATATTTTTTAGTTTCAGTTCCTTTTAAAATAAAAATCGTAAACCGGTTCACAGAATACATCTACCTACTAAGTTTCAACTGTGTAGTCATAATAGTTTCAAAATAAAGTGGCTGTAACATACACGGACAGATAGACAGACATACAGACAAAACGAATCTATGATGGTTCCATTTTTTGCCATTCGGCTACAGAACCCTAAAAAGACAGGCTTCCATGTAACCAGGTATCAGAAGTCTCATATAGATGGCAATTTACCATCATCTAGCAAGACACAACTCTATAGTATTTTAACTAGCGTTTTGGTTTTTTTACGGACTTTTAAAGACAAGTATAATATATAAACAGTCAATACACAGACACTTTCATTAACTATTACAATCTTCTTACATTCATCCTTCACGCCAATCATAATTCAATTGATAAATAACTCTTAAAAAGTCCTGTTCTCCTGGTAAAATGAAAGCATCGCGTTGCCATGGTTACGGATGCTCTCAGGCCCGACAACGTGGCGGGGAGGAAGGGGTGCTTTGATATCGCTCAAGAAAATTGTTATTTAAATTCGTGCTCTCGTTTCTACGTAGGATATCAATACCTTGGAATAGTGCATTCAATGCACCCTGGACCATCAAACTTGATGATAATAGTACATTTTGATATAAGTGGGGAAACTTTGTTATTGCATTCGAGCGCAGAATTAACGTAGGCGAGGGTGTTATGGAGCCGAGATCTGCAGTAACAAATCCCCACGCGTATCAAACGACGTTTTTCAATACACTTTTGAAGAAATAAAATATTATAACGGAAAGTATTTTTGTCAGGAATTTTTTAGGAAACTATGATTTAATTTGCTTTTTTTCTGCGCTTTGCTTTCGCCAGGTTGAAGAAGAAGCAAAGGTATGATGCCGCTATACAGCCTTATATGAAAAATGAAAATTTAATTATTTTTGAATTTAGAACACAAATAAAGGTTAATTTATTTATCAAAGTAAATATTTGTTTTAAATAATCATGTTTATCTAACTATTTATAAACACAATTTAAATACTCAAAAAATATTTAAGCCGTAAAGACGCATATCTCTCAATCACAGCTGACTATAGCTATAGTCATTGAACTCATTTCGGCTCATCTGTGGAAATTTTTATTTCCGCACGTGTGCGGAAATAAAATAAATATTAAAAATCCACTTGTGTGCAATACATTGCATGTTGAACCTAATCGTAGTGCAGTAAAAACCTTTTCTCGAGAAAGTGTATTGAAAAATTATTTTTCAAAATTATTTTCCTAATAATTCCAGACAAAAATACTTTGTTCTAATATTTTATTTCTTCGAAAGTGTATTGAAAAACGTCGTTAGATACGCGTGGGGATTTGTTACTGCAGTTCTCGGCTCCATAACACCCTCGCCTACAGCTCGGGTGTTAATTCCGCGCTCGAACGCAATAACAAAGGAGATGTTTTTTTCCCCATACAATCGTGGCCCAACAATGTACCTTAACTATAAAGGTATGAAGTTATAGGAAAAAAATCGCAGATTCTGAAAAAATAAATATTGGATTTATTAATGCATTTGTACCACCTGAAATTGTCGATCAAAGATGCTAAAACTTGCAACCCAAGAATTTTCATCTGACAATCTCGTGATTAATTTCTCCGATGATGCGTTTCGTTACTTCATTTTATACACGTATGAAAACCTAAAAATATACTATTTAGAATTTAGTTTTGTATTAAAGATAGATTATTTTTCCCGGCACACTTTTTTCGTGAAACATTATGGGATCAAGAATTTAAAATATACATTTATTTCACATTTCAGATTATTTTTTGCGTTTGGTTAGCTACTGGCCAAAAGACAGTGCTCCAGGGCCGTTAATTTACTATTTTATTCTTTTTGTTGTTGTTGGTGACAATATTGTCGATCCGATTATTCTAGCCCTTGTCAGACGACCGATCTCGAAAGAGTTTAATATTTTGACGGATGGAATAGTTTGACAGCCGCCAGCGCTGTTATGAACGTTTCTTTAAACGCAGTTACAATTCGAGGTAGTGTTTTTTCATATTCTTTTATTTCTTAATCTATCGAATATTGAAGGATTTAAAATACTACTAATAACACTATGTATTGGAAAGAATTTAAATAGTAATTTGTACCTCGGTACATGTTTGGGCCGAAAATAAAACACCTCCTTTCCCTCCCCACTTATATCAAAATGTACTATTAGAGGTCAATGCGGAAGTTATACCATGGTTTCAACCCCTTGATACTAGGGTAGCATACATAGCAGCAGCAGGATCTGTAAAATTACTGTCGAAAACTTAAAAATCTGAGTGGTATAACAAAGAAGTTTTAATACGATATCATTTTTTTTTATTTTGTTAGAGGGCTTTGTCGCTTAGCGACCACAAATACGATATCATCATTTTAAAAGAGTAACTATGGAGTTTCTTGCGGTTCTTCTCTATAAGAAACGAGTAACCCGAACCGTGCACTTTTTCTCGACATTTTATAAGCGCCCATGTAGGCTGTGAAATAAAATATTTTAATTTTGTAATTTTTGGAAGATATGAATGTTTTAAATTTTGTAACCATAATTTCATTTTAATTATATTTTTCTCTTCCAAACTGTTGTCGTTCCCAAGCCACTAAAATAAAGAACTGTTTCGAAGTCCAATGCTGAAATCTTACCGAGGTTTTAGCCCCTGTTTACAAGGCAAGCATACAGCGCAGAAACAGGTTCTGTTTCAAGTTCCTTAGATTTGGTTACGAAGACTTGAGAAATGTTTAGGACATTTCTCAAGTCTTCGTAACCATCATCATCATTTCAGGCGAAAGACGTCCACTGCTGGACATAAGCCTCCCCCATAGGAGAGTTTTTGTCATAATCGCCACGCTTGGCAGGCGGGTTGGCAATCGCAGTACGGTTGTTACAAAAGCACAGAACGCTGCTGCCCATTCTCTGGCAAGTCCCTTAGTCGCTTCTTACGACACTCGTGATCACAAACAACATATTTATTGCTTAAATATACGAATATTCGATCCGCGTACCTGGCGAATGAACAAAACATACCACAAAATAGTACATTTTGATATAAGTGGGGAAACTTTGTTATTTTTCCGCGCTTTGCTTTCGCCAGGTTGAAGAAGATGCAACGGTATGATGCTGTATACAGCCTACTATGAAAAAAAGAAAATTCTTTTTTTTTTAATTTAGAGCACATTATGATGTTAATTTGTTCATAAAAATAAATATTTGTTTTAAATAATCAATTTTATCTATGATATTCTATTTATAAACACAATTTAAATACTCGAAAAATACTTAATCCGTAAAGACGCATATCTCTTTGCCGGGATTTAAAAAAAACAATCACCGCCGACTATAGATATAGTCATTGAACCCTTTAGACTCTGTGCAAATTTTTATTTCCGCACGTGTGCGGAAAAATATTAAAAATCGCACGCGTGTGAAATACATTGCATGTTGAACCTAATCGTAGTGCGATTAGAACCAGTTTTCGAGAAAGTGTATTGAAAAAGAACTTTCCGTATTAATGAAGTTCTATAATTGAAGCTGAATAGTAGATTGTTGCATCGAGCGCAAAGTGAACTATTAAAGCACGAGTGCAATAAATAATGACTTTAGCAAGGTGCGTAATCTACTTTTCTTTCAACTACCGATCTACCTACCGTGACAAAATATACCTACTCAAAATAAAAATTCAGGTTAATGAAAACAAAGTATGTCGCGATTTTTGTGGCAAAAGGTTATTAACAATTTCATTTGCAGCTGTTTTTATACTTTCTGGAGTTGAATTCATATCGATATTCCAGTCTATTTCAATTTTTTTAACTTTTCTTGCTAAATACGAAGTATCAAAATTTTACAATTTATGGTACAAAATGCGCGCCATTTGTATTTTTTTTTCACCAAGTCTATTTTATTCAGCCGATTTATACTTTCAGCCAGTATCTTTTTGATCAAATGCATACATTATTTAGTAAACTTAAAGGGAGACAGTAAATGTCTGTGGTAAATTAATATCTGAATAAAAAATAAACAACAGCGCATTGCGCATTAATGAAAAACTGTGGAACAATTTTTTGACGATTTCATATACTTAACATTTCTGCACTGTTTTGGTTCTCAGCAAAAAAGACGTCCTTTGTGGTCGGTTTTGTGTGATTAATGATAACATTACTACTTAGTTGAAAGAAAAAATCTATTCAAGGATCACCAAAAATTAGTGAATATAAAAGAAATAAGACGACGCCAACAACGAGAAATTTGAGGAGATTCAAAGATCCAGAAGATTCGGTGCAACACGAGCCTACTTACCCTTCCTGCACATCACTTGCTCTTTTTTCCCGCAAATCTCGTTGAATTTAGCGAGAAAAAGATCTGAAGTTAATAAAAAAATAATGTTAAGATGTTTAGGTAACTAATAAAATGTTAACTATTGAAGACTAATGTTCAAATTCCAAGAGTGGGGTATAATTTATTTTTAGCGACGACGTTTGGCGCCGAACTGTTTCAAACTTTTGCCGTTGCAACCTTCTTTACTTCATTTTCTCCTGGTAAAGATGCGGAACATTGCATTGCGTTCCACGGAACCGGAACCGATACTGATATTTAAGTCAAAAATATGTTGAAATATTAGGTATTTATCCTTTGGGGGCAAAAAGGGTATGATAGTTTGTGTATGTTGATCATTACAGAAGAAATAAGCAAGAAATAAAAAAATAAGAATGCTAGAATAATATAATACAAACTTTTGAGTCATTCGTAATTTAGGAAAACGTTATAATGGACGTTCCTCAATGCAATCCCATTAATTAATTTATTATACAATTAGGAATGAATAAATGGGATTAGATATGTTGACATCAAAAATATTATTATTTTGATATCAGTCCGCGATTCAATAATTGTAGGTTAACCTACACACCTCTTTATTCTGTGTAAATTATTCCTTGTTAAAGAGGGAAGGCCTTGTCCCAGCAGTGGGAACAGCTTGTATGCTAATTTTGCAGGCAACAGATGCCGCCAGCGCAGAGATTTAAAACCACGTGTTCATAAAATTGATGCCTTGAAATAAACCAACGTCATTGCATGAGGGTTTTCTGGCTCCATCATCATCATTCTCTTGTCGTTATCCCAACTTATTTGGGGTCGGCACAGTATGTCTTTTTCTTCCATACAATCATCTCCTTTCTAGCCATGTCATCCTTCATACAGTCCATCCATCGTTTCTTTGGTCTTCCTCTACTCTTACAGCCATCTAAATTCATACTCAACATTTTCCTCATTTCTCCGCATCACATCGCAACACAATTTACACCCTATACTTACAAAACTGCATGCATACAGCGTCCTGAAGGTGCAATGTCAATGAAGTTTGACCACGAGGAAAAACACTTCCTCGTGGTCAAACGAGTTGGACTAAAATGTTTGACTATGAGGAAGCACTGCAATTTGTTAATTCGCCTGGTGAGCGGTTCTGGCTCCATTGCCTGTTAATTTATCTGTGAGCATAGTTCAAACCTGATTATGAGTAATAATATAATTAATTATTCATTTATAACAAAACAAAGCTAATATTAGTTACAAATTTCAATGCCATGTAAAATATTATAAGTAAACTATTTTAGAAAATAAATAAAGTGTACAATGATTTGTGCGATCTCAAAGTTACTTTGCGTCTGGTCAGCGCAACGTCACTGTGAGACTGGCTGCCTGGCTGCATTCGCAGTAATCTCAGTTTGTGAAGTGAAATGTACGAGTATGCGGAGCCGCGACCAACAGGGGGCGCTGTGGGACGGACGGTGGGATGAGGGCGCATGCGCTGTTGTTGTTTTGTAGGAGTAGATTTAAGTGAAAGCAAGTTTTCGGCATCCTTGTCTGTTGCACGGAGTAATAAGCTTGCGTTCCTCCTCTCTTGCTGTCCACTTTCTAGGATTTATGCACTCCTAGGAATGTTTTGGCTCCCGTGTGGGCGACGATCCACCCGGTTGTAGGTGACGACCAGTGACGACGATCCGCCCCGTTGTGAATGAAATGACGTCGAGTTTGACATCAAAACTATTCGGTACCTACTGCTGTACTTGTTGTCGCACTTTTGTTAAGTTACCAGTATCCGTTTTATGTCTTAGCATTGCGTGTCGGCAGCATAGGCACTAATTCAAAAATCTACCTATATTATATCAGATCCAATTCATTTCTTGACATAAAAATACGAACGAGTTATACAAGATTCGTGAATAATCGACACATTAATAGTAAATTACAGAGTAATCATTTGCCTACTTGTAGCTGTTTCCTACTTATTCGATATCAGTATTTTTTATTATTTACATAGAGCTACCCCTTGGAATTATTGGTTGTCAGACTGTAGGGCTTCTGACTACATGAATCGCCTCTCAAAGACCTATAAATGACAACCGGGACCAACTGCTTAAAGGACGTATGTAATGCACTCATCCTCGGACCGAAAGTTTCTTCCAAAATTTCTTGCAGCAGACGTGGCCGTTCTAAAATTGTATCATTACATAAGGAGACCGACAAGGGGCACATGTCCTACCACGTTGCTACAGTTCTGTTAGTGGGTGGTTGGGAAGGCGCTTATCACGAGCCGTTTCGCGCGTCGTCCTGAAAATGTTGGCGTGTAAATTGTAATTACGTCTGTTAACCTGAGATATGTTCATCAGCTGCATGTATAATTTTACTGTAGGGAACATTTTACGTTAAACCTAGGCATTAAATGGTATAAACAAAAAAATTAACACTAGTATTATTTTGTTGAAAATTATAACCACGTACGTCTGTTGTCACGTTGTACACAGAAATGGAAAGGGTTGCGCGGAATAGTTAGCTGCACCAGGAGAACATTGCACCAAAGAGATGATGTAACTATCAAAGCATCGCATCGTCATCGATTGAATTCTCAAATTCATTTCCCTTTTGTGTGACTTTTGGCGAGGATATTGTGTTAAAAACAAAACTTACTGTAAGTTGCGAGTTGTGAGTCGAGGTCAGGAACGATTTTAGAAGTGCGCATTTATTCAAATACTGTAATTAACATAGCTTCAAATGAATAAAACTCGCCTTTTTTAACACATACCTTTTATTTTTAAGTTGGTAAATATTGTACTCATTATGTTTTTTTTTTATGAAGGCTTTTAATTTCTAGACTGACCTTAGGCAGCGAATGCGACATTATGAGAAAGAGACATTTTACGACCAGTAGACATTTTGCGATGGCTTAGTCGCAAAACGTCTCTTACGTTTTGCGACTAAGCCGTCCTAACATTCGTAACAACGTGCTTCGGCAAAACAAGAACAGCCATTTCTAAAAAAAAAACTGCCTTACTACCGACATTCAATGTACCAGGGATTCATAAACATTGAAGAGGTACAATAATCGCAGTGATCGAGATTTTGACGTCACCAAACCCACCCCATATCAATAGTCAGCTACTACTACGAATGCAATTCAAGTACATCGTGTGTATACACATGTCATGTCTGCATGTATAATCTCCGTTAATACATCTATTCTCTATTGACTGATACTCGTACGTGTATGTACACATGCCTCCGAATACACATTGTGTGCCGCACGCAAAATACGCGCTTTGACGTGGAGTTGCGGACACCAGCCCGCTATACAATACAATACACATTGTGTGGTTCAATGTCCTCCCGCTGTTCATGATGATGGCATACGTGTGTTGTCAAGATGCTGACGTGTGTTGCGAAGTCCTCAAAGGACCAAAAGTAGCGTGTGTTTTCATAATAGTGCTTACTTTAAAATATTTTCATCCAACCCGACGAATTAAAAAAAAAAACTTTACTAGGCAACTCAAGAAAACGAATAAAAAGGTAGTTTGTCATAAAGCTATATTTAAATTGGCTTATTGATTTCTAGACTGTTTACAGATCGGGACGTCTAGTCTGCTGGTGACGTATTGTCTGTGACGTCATCTGGTCGATATCCCGTGAACTAGACCTTTGTGAGTCTGTAGGTTACTACTCTTCAGAACTAATGATCCAATTCTAAAAATTATTTCACTGGCAGAAAGCTATATTATTCGTAGGTGCTACAGGCAACTGACTAACTTTGACTCATCAGGGCATAATACAATAACTGAGCTATCACAATGTTCGCAGTCCAAATTGCGGGCGAAGTGCCAATTTTAAATAATTATTTTAAAATCCAAGGAATTGAAGAAATCTCGATAATAATGATAAAATAGAGTATATTCCATAACTTCCATTTCTCAAATTGAGAAACTGGTTATTTCTGTTTATTTAAACTTTTGATTAATTATCATATACATATATTGAGCGTACCTACCCCTGTGTTTTTTTTTAAATGTTTTTTTGACCACGGTTTCATCAGATTTTCGTAAGCTGTTTTAATTAAAATTGAATCTTATGTTACACAAATCTTACCTGTTAAAATTAAAGTGCTGATAATGTAACTTTTATTTAATAACTAATGTATTAGAACTGACGTATTGGACTATCAGTTTTGGTCGATGAGAACTCTTTGTGGGTCATGCCGTGCTGGTATTATTCTCGCATTCCGTATCCATGGTAACGAACGCTATGTCTAGCCACCGACCGAGCAGATGAGATGACAGTAATCCGAAACGAATTATCACTCCTCTCAGTCTGCTTCTCGTTCTAACCGATAATAATAAAACTAGTATAGACAAAAATATAGAAGAATGCATCGAACGTATTGCCGTTTGTTGCAACCCTACAAAATCCTCATATTTTATCATTAGTGTTAATAGCAAACTATTAATTGCGCCCCATCTCCTCTCGCAGACTTCTTGGAAGGGTTTTGTACCGTATTTTTGTACCGTAGTTATGTTGTGGGTCGTTTGTGTGTATACGATATCTGAAAACACCGTTTTACATAATAAGCATAGCTGGCTATACTGCAAAAAAAAAAGTTTCATAGAATGATTTGGCACATTTTATTGCCAGTCGAAATATGGATAGACGTCATCGCTATGGTGACGGCTACGTTGTGCTAGTAGTATGTAGTAAATAACACGAAAGATTCTCCTGTATGTAATAAATGAGTATTTTCAGCATTGTTATTCTGTTGCGGGTCAACAAACAATTATACCTAATTGTCACTTTCATGCAATAATGTCTTGTGAGGGTTCTTTGTTCATCGAAAACCTGTTAACCAAGACAGTTTTATACCACAACAAAGATGTATCTGCCTCATAGCTCATTAGCTGCTGGTAGTGAAGATGTGGTGATCGCTAAGTAAGGGGTTCCGTTAACAAGTAGGTATCTCATGTAGGCAAAATGCTTTTACTCCTCTGCCATCTCTTATGGGAAAAAGCGTGATGTGAATAAACTTTTCATAACTATCATACCTCTTAATCCTTATGTCCTCCTAGTAACAGCCTCTATAAATAGAATTCAGCGCCAGACGAAACAAACCTATCCAAAATATGCCTACCATACATCTATTGTCAATGCACCGCCTCGGTTCTGCTGCACTGGTGTGTTTCTGCTCGGTTATTGATCAGTTTTCAACATTTCAGCCAGAAGGTGTAGTCAGAATGTCTGTACAGTTGAAAACAGAGTAAAACAGTTAGTATAAAAAAAAAAGTTACCTTTAGTGGGAAAAATAAATTAAGGATAAATAACTACATAAAAAAAAGCTTTTAAATAATCTTTGTCTAATGTTTATGCTATTTTTGACAGCATTGAGATAGACACAAAAACAACGGCAGAAAATCAGACGTAAGTGAAGTGGCAATTATTTTATTGATCCTAAATGCACAAAATATTATTTTGATTGATGACCATTTATACCCCAGATCGTTCTCAATGCTAGATGATCCTTTTCGCCATTAGCCGTAACTTTTATCTGAATCGTGTCAAAAACCTCTACATAATTATTATATCTACAGCAAAACTGCAGCAGTTCCTGTCATGCATCTTAATATTTTATGCTAACCTAGTAACCGATTCTATTAATAGCAGTCGCGGCCCAGTCACGTGAATATAGTCCAGAATGCACGTCACGGGAAATACATCCTACTGCATTCCTGCTGTTCTGGTGTTTGAATTCAAAGGGCATTGATCCTGACCTGTTGCGTTGAGATTGCGTCTGAAGTAGGTATGTTATTTTAGTTTTAGAATAAGGTTACTTTAAGTAAAAGTCCTCAGATTGTAACCCACATTAACGAAGACTCCAAAAACAGTTAACTCCCAAAATAACAGTGGAAAATAACCAGACTTCCGGAAGTCGACAGTGTAGTCTTTTATTTTTTCTTTTCCCTTTTTAGGTGTGGAATTCCCCACAAATTCTTAGAAAATAAAAAATACGTATTGAAGAAGGTAACTCATAGACTACTCAAGCCGTTAATCAAATTTATGTGGGACTATCATCGCGTGAGGTGAGATCTTCCTCTACCAAATAAAAAAACAAATCATGTAAATCGGTTCAATAATCACGGAGAAATCTGTGTAAATACTCGTACATGAAAAATAAGTAAACACCAACATGTACTCCTCCTTTTTTGAAAAAGGATAAAGATGTTCAATGTTAATCTTAATGTTAATCATTATAATAATCTTCAATGTTAATCATCTGCCTAGTGTCAATTACATTTACCCAGAATATCTAACGACTGCGCTGCATGCGAATCGTACAAACAAACATAGCTTAGCTTACCCCATCGTGTAAGCAGGCGTGATATTATGTTATGTTCATAAAAACTTTGATGGTCAGATGGTGATGATAGCGGCAGCTTTTTTTTTAGGTTCCTTTTTTTACAATTGGGCATAATAGCGACGTCGCGTCGGCCGGTATTTATTCCCACATTCATAATATTAGGTACTAGGCAATGTATAGACTATCATCGATACAGGCGTACTAGGGTAACAATACATACGAGGAGGTTATTATTTATGAATACACAGATTTACGATTATCGTAACTAAAGATTGTACCTAACAGATCAAGAATGTGGTTCTTGTGTGGTTCATATTCTTCAGGATTCGGCATGTCATATTAAATCAGCTGTCAGTTTATAAGAAATCATAGATACTATTGAAACACTTACCAGAATGGTTACTCAAATTTCGAATTTTCTTACTTCTTTTTATTATGCTTTAAGTTGGTATCAGATTTTCCATTTTGGCCTCTACCCCCTAGGGTTTGAATTTCCAAAAAGGTTTGAACACATGTTTGTTATGTCTTCTCATAGACCCTATATATTATTCAATTTCATGTTTCTTTCTTCAAAAAAGTCGTAATTCATTCCCAGTTACAACCTCCAATTTTTCAATAAAAATTGGTTTTTGGTTACGTATTTAATAATTTTAAAGATCCTTGACCCATACATGTAAAACTTCATAGCGTTCTGTAGCGCCTCAGAAATGTTTGCCAAGACCCACGCAGAAAACGGCTTCGCTGCTGTGCAGAGTGCGGAGTAGTCGCAACTATATCCTGAGAGCTGTGGCGGAGAGCTATACTCCAAATATTAATCATTTTGTGCGGAGGTTGATTATGTAGGAAACATGTTTTTCTGCCTGGTCGTCCTTTGTTTTAATAATACTATGTTTTATGTCAATGTTACTAACACTAGAATATAACCTGTGTGTATTATTAATATGGATCACTGTTGTCCCAAATAAATGAATTTTATTTTATTTAACTTTAGGTAATCCTTCGGTACTACAACAATTTGTGACCAAATAAATTATCCGTGCTATTAACCGGTCACAAAATAACCAAAACAAATGCAAAAAGTCAACTGGAACAGGATTGTGGCACATAAGACCTATGTCACAAACTTTTAAATATATGAAAAGGATTATTTCATGCATAACCTTGTAATACTAGTAAAGAGTCGTTAAAAAGTTGGAATATCAAAAATTGGCACATGTGGGACTCGAACCCACGACCTTCCCGTTCGGAGAACGCGATGCTCTATACCATCCAGCTGAGCTAATGTGCCACCTCAAGGTGCTTCCAAATTCGGGTCCTGTATCGTCCTTTTAGTGCATTCAGCGACAGTGGCGCCCGCCGCCCTTCCAATAAACGGTTGCAACTGCGGCCAGACACGGAACTGCTAGGCATAAACCCTTTTGATGGTCAGGGATACATTACTTTGCAGATAGATGGCATTGATTTAGCTTAAAACTTTTGTAATTTCAGTAATTTTAACGCTTACACATTCGCAAATAATCGAGTTATTATTCTCAAATATTAATATCAATAGAAGCCGAATACTTTTAACATTTCAGTCCAGTGGCCTTTTCGAATACCGAGAAGGTATCAATAATGATTACACCTCACGCTCGATTGGGTTCAGATCAATTCTTACGGTCCATCGTTTTTCACGAATAAACTAAATAAATTAAGAATTTGAAAAAATCACTGTTCATATTCGAACCCACATGTTCCTGCATGAGAAGCTGGCGCCATAACCTCTGGTCTATCACGACACAATATTACTTTCTCAAAACGCCCTGTTATTCTATACAGCCGGAGAGACATAAATAGAAGAGGTTTCTTAGAAAAGGTTTCTTCCGAGGTGGTCCCATTTTTAATTTCATTTAATTTTATGGGACAAAAACGGCTACAGTATAACATGTATACATATACCCATATAGATTTATAAGTAGGATTAACACTATTGCAGTCCACTACATTATCCGCAGGTGAATAAAATTGAAATAAAGTAAAAAGTGTCACTAGATAAGCACTGCTTAATTAAACTTATACAATACAATTATTTATTTATTATAATTTCGCTGATATATTTTGAGTGTTCCTCATTATCATAGAGAATTAGAATTATAGAAGGGATTTGACTTGATAATTATAAAAAAATACATATAAAAATTATGATGAATTAATTAAATTAAAAGTATATATTGCTCCCATACTTTTTTTAGTATCAGTATAAAAGATTTAAAAAACAATGGCCTTGAATTACAATTTGGAACATAAAATATCAATATTTTTATGAAGTTACGATTATTACAATCTACAATACGACGAACAGGGCAACGAAATCCTGAATTAGTTCGACTGATATTTATAGCGAACAATGTTCCTCCACAGACGGAATTTGGTAAAGATCTGATGCTGACCGTCGGAGATACACAATGGAACCCTTTAACAATAGACAAAAAACCGGTCGTGAAAACTGCAATCGCTTGTGAATGCATTGTTTACACAATTCCATAACAGGTGTGTCTCTACAATCTTACCTTGCCAGATATGATTAAGTGTCACATTATTGCGGGCCTATTATCATACCAGAATTATAAACAATGTAAAAAAGGTAATCTTTTAGAAAATAATATAAAATGCTCTAAATCGATGGCAAAAAAGTGATTAAAATACCAAAGTCACCAATTTCTTGCCGACGCGGCGACGTTATTGGGCAATTTTTTTGTTAGTGATAAGAATGCTGAATGTTATCGTGCTCAGTATTTGTAGCAATAGTTATACGACCTTTACATTCTCTAAAACCTTCTTAATGTTCATGGAAACCTAGTCTACAAAATTTGTGAGGTCCAGATGGATCAATACTGTCTCCCGAGCACATGGCACGCCACAGCGGTTTCCATGACAACGATGCAGCCAGCCTGAAGTTCGTCTAAAATGCGGTTTGCTCCTGCTCCCTGAGAAAAATGTAAATTACAAGATAAAGAAATGCGTATCCTGGATTAAAAACTATTCATTTTATTCAAAGTTATTTTTACTTCAGTCTGTTATTATCAGGCTTCCTGTTAATTTTCATAAAAGATTTGACAAGTATATATAAAATACACTCATTCAATGCAGTCCAAGCTCTATTAGCTGAATATTTGATCACAAATAACACCCTTCCTAAAATCTGAATTCATTGGGTGTGTATCATTCGTAGATTAATAATATAATAATTGTGATCAAATATTATTACCGTGACGTCTGTGACGAACGTGTGTGTGTGTGTGTTTTAAATAGGTATAAGTTATTTTAAGCGTTGTTCTCATGTAAGTGAATTTGTTTTTTTTTTTTAATAAATTATGTTTAAACATAAATGTCAACACACCACAGAACCGCGCCTGATTAATATATGTATAAAAATAGATAAAATTACAATGTTGACTGGGACAGAATTTACTGATTTTGTTGTTGTTTTGTTTTAAGTTATTTTGTGTGATTTTTCTGTCATAATTCTTAAGAAACCAGCTAACAAACTGGGAAAATCTATTTTATCCACCCACACCGTGATTGACACTAGATAGACACCTTTCGAAGTGACTACAGAATCTAAGTAAAAATAGACTTTAGCGCAGTTTTATTTGAAATGTATTTATGTTCTACACCAGCAGTTGTTACGTTTTGATTATTTCAATATTCCCGTCCCACCCTTGCTATATTAATGGGCTCCTAGTATTGGGAGTACTGTGCTACGTGTTTATGCTGAGTTCAAGCGAGACCGTGCGTAGGACGCCATGTGGGTTGGATTGGCGATAGGGATCGGGAATGCGAAATATTTGTCATAATAATGAAATTATTTAACAAATAAAACGCTTGTCAATGAATGTAATGAAAGTGCAGTGCAAATTAACATAATATCGTAAAATGCTTAAATCTTCTTCGCCATTATTTGTGATTTTAACCCCATTGTTTTTATAGGTTTCTAAAACTTATAAAAATAATTCCGTCTTCTACGCTTTTGTATTCTTCGAATGTCTACGTAGTTCACCAATACAAGCGTTGTAGGAATTTCCTTTTATATATTTTTTTCGTACTATCAAAGACAAGTTGTATAACTTAAACTTATCAGTTTTTCGTTGTAAATTAGGCAGAAGTAAGTTCCTAATCAACATCTGCTTACCCTTTCTTTGCCAGCTTTTCGGGCCTCTGACTCTCGTCGTAACAACAGACAAAGATCTACAAATGACAGCTGGGACCAAATGTTTAACATGCTTTCGAGGCACATAGGAAATTCGGTACGTAATTGATGGACACCAATACATGGACCGTCCTCGGCAAGCGTTGCATCTACCATTACTTTGGAGCTCTAAACACAAAGTTCACATAAAAAAGTACACTTTTCTACTACAATCTCTTTTTTACTCCTGCATATGGTTGAACCAGTAGTTTTTAAATTTCTTGATTTTACCAGTTGTTTTACTGTCAGTTTTACATTTTAAATTCCATTACATGCTGTTGGATATTATTATATTGCAACCGGCAACCACGTACCGTACCACGGCCAAAACGGCGCTATCTGGTTCGATATCGCTACTCCTGATTTACTAGGAGCATAGAAAGCATGGAAGCTGGATGCATATTTTGGTTTCATGGTGAGACATGTACTAACGTCCATATTACAAAGCTAGTGGGGTCAAAATTGCAATGAATACACAAATGCAAACTGCAATAGCACTTTGTTAGCGGCCCCATACAATGAACGAGGAAGTGAGGACGAAACGATACGCACAGTTGACCTTCCTGAAATTCGGTTTATTTTGCACAATCAGGCAAAATAAACCGAATTTCAGGAAGGAACAACAAACATTTGTCGAAAGATGAGTTTATTTTCAAACCTTTACATGTTGTGTTGTTTTCACAAATATGTAAGTAATTCTAAAGGCCTCAGATTCTTCGTTCATTATCATAACGTGCTAAGTTGAACGCAAAGAGTCTAAACTAACTAGAAACTCATAGTTGCACTTAGTTCCACAAAAAACTGCTACCATTCTTCTTTAATAGCTGTAAGTTTTCCAAATAAAATAATTATCTAGCTAAATAGGTTTATGAGCGT
This sequence comes from Eugnorisma glareosa, assembly GCA_947578425.1. Classification (NCBI taxonomy): domain Eukaryota; kingdom Metazoa; phylum Arthropoda; class Insecta; order Lepidoptera; family Noctuidae; genus Eugnorisma; species Eugnorisma glareosa. Next base: position 42,477,292 of record OX387957.1, read on the forward strand.
TTGCCAGCAGCTTCAATGGAACATTGGAATTCTAGTTCGTCAACTTGTCCGCGAACCGAGCAATCGCGATGTATTCGTTAATAAAAAGAAAAGCTAAACATAAAACAGCCTTGTGTCACACACATACAAAATGCTAGTATCAAATTCTGCCACATACACACATCAACACGGTCTAGGGATATTTCATACTCAATTAAATAACTCGAAAAGTACTGGCCGCATTGGAATCTTTTATACACCGATTTGTTTGTAATTTATCTCAGACTAATTCCAAATTCAAATTTTTGAAAATTCTTTTGTTTCGGTGGCATAAAAATGTCTTGATGTATAGGAGAGGGAATTTTCATTTGTGCGAAATTTAGAAAACAATACGAATTACGTTTAGTTACAGTTTTTTTTCATTTTTAAACGAAAGATAAAGTTAAAATTGAGGTATTCTAGCCATGCAACGCCGACATTTGACGAGGGCGGAGATGTTACGAGCTGTGGGAATGCTGGAAGCTGGATCTGTTCAGCGTAATGTTGCTGAGGCCATAGGGACCCATCAAAATGTAATTTCAAGATTGTGGACACGCTATCGTGCCACAGGTGAAGTAGCGGAGAGGCACCGAGGGCCAAGTCGCATCACTACCCCCAGACAAGACCGATTTTTGCAAATTACTGCGCGAGCACAACCAAATGCAACGGCGACTCAATTGGTCCAAAGGCTGCGAGTGGAACACCAAGTGCTTGTGAGTGACCAAACTGTAAGAAGGCGACTGCATGAAAGCAATCTACGCTCTCGTAGACCACTCCGGGTCCCACCTTTACGGAGAGGCAATAGTGGACGACGATTAGAATGGGTCCGGAACCACATGGACTGGGGCCGTGACCAATGGTCCAATGTGCTGTTCACGGATGAATCCAGGTTCGGCTTCCATCCAGAATCACGAAGGACGCGTGTTTGGCGAGTTCCTGGACGATGGAGCCGTCTCCAGAACCCTCAGGAAGTTCACCCATACCAAGGAGGAACAATTATGGTTTGGGCAGGAATTCGTCTTGGAGGACGGACGGATCTCGTTTGGGTGCGGGGCAATATGACGGCAGAACGATACGTCCAACAGGTGCTGGGGCCCGTAATCTTGCCCCACAGAACACAAATGGGGCAAGATTTCCTGCTCATGCACGACAATGCCCGGGCACACACGGCGAGAACGGTAGCAGCTTGGTTACATACACATAATGTTAGGGCCTTAGACTGGCCTGCTCAATCGCCAGATCTAAATCCCATTGAGCATGCGTGGGATATGCTGCAAAGAAGAGCTCTGAAGGAAGTTCCTGAAAATCTGGCTACAGAAGATCAACTTTTTGCGCACCTCAGAAGGACATGGGACAATATTCCGCAGCAAGACATTGACAACCTTGTTCTGAGCATGCCGAATCGTTGCCGATGTGTTATGAACATCATGGGCGCTTTCTCAGACTACTAACTTCAAGTTTATAAACACAAAATAAATGATTTTTCTATTTTTTTCAGTTTTTACTCACAAATTAAAAGTTCATTCATATACGGTTTCCGTCTATGCTTCATTTTTTTTCCATAAAATCCTGAAATTTTAATCTATACCTTAACCATTATTAAAAAATGGTAGAATATTAAATAACGTATCTTTTAAATATATACATGTCATATAAATAATTAACACATTGATAGTAATTCGCTTTTTTAAAAATATCCCTAGACCGTGTTGATGTGTGTAGTAGACACATCGCATCGCGCATAGGAAACTGCCCTTATGTAGGTATGTGTGAGTCATGTTTAATTGCTTGGTGTGTATATTTGACGTCGCGTCGGTAGGTGTTGCATGTGTGCAGCTGCACCAATACCAATAACCAGTAACTGATGGGATATCGATCTGTGACGTCACGTTACGTCAAGCCCTAGGTAGTCAAACCATCCATCGCTTCATGTTTATGGGATCCTAGTAACACCGGAAGCAAATTTTTTTTTGTGTTGAATAGGCCTAGTTATGACCTCTAAAATAGTGACCTATAAACGCGGCCCGCGATTTAGGTGGGTATGAGTGCACGTTTCACACTTGCCAGAGAGATTTTCACTCAAGTTATATTAATAATTAACTTTTTAGGTCTTCAATTCAAAACGCCAAACGCCAGTCTTTTTCAAAGGTCTCTTCAGAGGCCTCTGAAGAGAAATGATAAAAATAAATTATGAATAAAATGTAGTTTCTTTGTTTTATCTTTCAAATGTCTATTTCTAGTAGTGAAAGTATACAATGCAATTAAGCAGGTAGTAAAAATTAACTAATGTCCGTTTCCCACCGGGACCGCGGGGTAGGCAGACATGTAACCGCCACGTGCTGCTGTTACTACATCCTCCGGTTGCTCCGTTTACGTTGGGGACACATTTTGTAATCTTTGCGCTTCGTCGTCAACTACAATACAGTATAATAAGTATTATGGTTCTGTTTCTACCTTTAAACACGTAAGATCGTTTGCTTATCATTGACAATAACTCATGAAATAATGGTACCAAAATACTGGGTAAAGTAGTGTGATGTGATGAGGCAGGAACAGGAAAAAGGCACTTTCTGAGATCTCGATCTGCATTTAATTTACAGATTTTGGAATGGGCAATTTTCACAAAAACTTTTTGGATGTGAAACTTACCCCAAACAGCTATATTTCGTAAAAAAAAAATAACTTGCCCACCCTTTTTTCATCAGAATATATTCAAAATGATTCGTGTAAATAACACATTATTATAAAATGAATAATTAAATTAATATATTTTATTTTAATAAAACAAAATTGTCATTTTTCATAGTTCTTCTGTGGCAATATGTATAGTGCTATCTCTACACTGTGTATAGTGCATACTGTAGAGAAATAAAATGCTGGTTCGCCAGTTTCTTAAGTATAATTATGTAGAATGATTTATCACTTTTTAAACGACTTCAAAAAAGGAGGAGGTTATATGTTCGTGTGTATGTATTTCTTTTATGTATTTTACCTGATTTCTCCCCCATTTTTGGACCGATTCTCAAATTCTTTTTTATTTAAAATATTATACTTCTGAGGTGGTCCCATTTAAATATGGTGAAGACCTGATGCTGATCTTCGGAGATATACTATGGAACTCTTCAAAAATAGACGGCAAATCTGTCGTGATTTCTGCAATCGCTTGGATGTTTATTATTTATACAACATCATGATGTAACATCACGCCTGTATGCTCTGAGGGGGTACGCAGATGTGTACATTACACCCAGATTTCCATTTATTGGGGATAAGCCCATTACCATGACATGTATTGTTCATCATCTGCATCATTTTCCCAACTATTTTGTGGTCGGCTTCCAGTCTTACCGGATGCAGCTGAATACCAGTATTTTATACACAACACAATAGCCACGACATAAATGTTAGAAAAAAATATTTTCTAAAGCTATTGAGACATTTGCGTATGGTCATCATCATCTTATGACGCTGAGCTGATGAAGGAAGGTACAACTCTTGAACGATTAGGAGTTAGGTGATTTCTTGTTCTAGAGTAATGTATAGATAATGCGATTTGTTAATATCGATAGTTTATTTCCCTAGAGACAACAGAGTGAGTGCTAGAAACTAGAAGTATTAATAATTTTAGCCGACTTTAAGACAAGAACTGTTGTCATTTAGACGCGTATTTAATAATGTAAAATAAATTCATGGCGAACAACTAAAAATGGGAAATTGAAAAGTTTTTTGCAAAAAATAAAACCGACTTAAAAAAAAAAACACAATAAAAAAAACAAAAAGAAAAACAAAAATAACAAAACAAAACACAAAAAAGTGAAAAATAACTTTAGCTTCAGAAGCCGCTGACAAAAACACCAAATCAATCGAACAAAGGTCAAGCATCGAAGTCGGTGACAAAAACACAAAATCAATCAAAGGTCACCAAGCTAAAGTTATTTTTCACTTTTTTGTGTTTTGGTTTGTTATTTTTTTTATTGTGTTTTTATTTAAGTCGGTCTTATTTTTTGCAAAAAAGTTTTTATAAACAAAACAATAAAAGAAAAAAAAATGATTACTACGGAAAACAGTAGCGTTGTCACATAGAATAGAGCGCGTAATCTGAAAGTAGGAATAGAGGAATAAAGGGTCAAACTGCTCCAAGGAGCCCGAAAGATAGAAGGCCCAACAAGGCAACAACGCCAAGTCGCCGTTGATTTGCCTGTGGGTATGACCACGGTTTGCCATGCTACGAGCCGTAGCGTGTGCTACGCGGTGTCCCTACGCCGTAGCACACGCCAGGGAGGTCACAGAGCTTCTTTATTGTTCCTTGAGTATTTTGGTAAGTTGCAAAGAATAACTTGAAGAGTTTATCTATACAAATATATAAAATTGAAGTGTCTATTAGTAATATCAAAATAACATCTTTTTACTGAATGCATTTGAAAGTATATACGGTACTTATAACAAAAACACTTTTTTTTTAATTTTTGTCTCTCTGTCCATTTGTTCCAGCTAATCTCCGCAACGCCTGGACCGATGATTTTGACGGAACTTTTACTGGCAGATAGCTGATGTCATAAGGAGTAACTAAGGCTATTTTTATTTTAGAATGAGTATATTAGAGTTCCTTGCAAAAAAATAAAACCCTTAAATTGGTTACAAAATTTCCTAATATTTTCGGAATAAAATGGCTGTGACATACACGGACAGACAGACAGTTATGACGAATCTATAAGGGTTCTCTTTTTGCCATTCAGCTACGGAACCCTAAAAGTGAAATAATATTTTTATAATAATAATTTCACGCGAACGAAGGTCGCGGGCATTCTATAATAATAATATTGTAGAGCTGAAGTGTTTGTTTGTTTGATTGGTTGAACGCGCTAATCTCAGGAACTACTTCTAGGTTCGAATAGAAAAATAGTGTTGGATAGTTCATTTATCGAGAAAGGCATAACTACATATCATTACGCTACAACCAATAGAAGAGTATCAATGAAAAATGTTGTAACAATGGGAAAAAATATTTTTTTGTGAGCTTCCGTTGCGTGCGCCGTAAGGTTGACCAACAATAACCATTTCTACGATTTTAAAATTTTGACAAAAATGTTGCTTTGCGAAGGTGTTTTTACCAGCAATTGAGCAAGTCGATCGCGTTTTTTATTGCATTATAACGCACTATCACTTATTTACCAAATTAAATCGCAACTACCAATAATACCCACGGACTTGCCTTTTCAGTTCAAATGACGCCAGACACATGGCCAGGGGCCTTAGTCTGCTATTGCAATAGTGTCAGAATGGTCTATAATTGATTCAATAAGGCCCCTAGCCCACGGCGTATTGAAGCGCGTTCGAAACTCGTTTGACGTGCGTACAAAGGGTAATTCGTCTGCGCGGGGCCTTATTAAATCAATGATAGACCATTCTGACACTATTGCAATAGCAGACTAAGGCCCCTGACATTGAACGTCGCCTGGATTGCCCTAACTGTGCAATATTTTTCACACAACCTATTGAATATTTCTGGCAGTTATCAAAACTTGATAGTTAGGTTCTTATTTGGTTCTTATCATAAAGAAGTCATCAATATACGAGTAGTATATCAAGAAATATCTTAATACATTACTTTTATAAAGTCTATTTCTGCCTCAATAACATCACTACATATCATAAAACTAGATGTGTCCGCGACTTCGTGGATTTAGATCTTTCTCAGCCTGTTACTTGCACAGGCACTTTGTTACAGGTATATTTGAATTATATGCTTTGAGTTTGAATCAAGTCTAGAACCTGCCCAATCAACAAACACCAAAACAACGGTGAAAATTATCATACTAAGGAACAGACAAAGTCATTTTGCGTTTTATAATAACAGTCTGCGAAAGATCTAAATCTACGCGGACGAAGTCGCAGACGCTACTAAGTTGTAGAGGTGTGTGTTACCCTGGCAAAATATTGTGCATTCATGAGAGTTGAGACAATAACAAATAATCAATAATCAGTGTGTCATGAGGAGCAATTTGTTTACTAATAGCAAAATTTGTGTGAATTGTAGTATTAAAGGTATTTGAGAAAAACACATTTTGCTGGAGTAACGTTTGAAACGTTATCCTGGCAAAACCGTTTGTAAAATTCGTTTCAGCTTGGAACGAAAGCTTTTGTTGCGTAATAAACTAAAGACCACAACACACACAAATTTTGCTATTTACTAAATAGTGTGTGTATTATGGTTTTTAGTTTTTTTAATACTAGCTTTTGCCCGCGCCTTCACCCGCGGGTAGGTCGTATTGTCGCACGACATCATACTACCGGGATAAAAAGTATCCTATATGTTAATGCAGGCTATAAACTATCTATGTGCTAAATTTCATCCAAATACGTTTAGTAGTTTTTGCGTGAAAGAGTAACAAACGTCCCTTAAACCTTCCTCTTGAATCACTATCTATTAAAAGAAACCGCATCAAAATCCGTTGCGTAGTTTTAAAAATCTAAGCATACGTAGGGACAGACAGACAGCGGGAAGCGACTTTGTTTTAAACTATGTAGTGACGTGTACGTGCACTTGTTAAAGCGGGAACAGAAATACACATACTGTGAAAATTTCAACTGTCTATACCTATTACGGATCATGAGATACAGCCCGCTGACAGACAGATGGGCGAACGGACAGCGGAGGCTTCGTAATATCCGTCGTAATATGGTCCCTTTGGTTACCCTTCGGGCACGGAACCCTAACCAGTAGTAGATGATTTTCATAATTTTAATATAAGAGTATGTATACTTACCAATTTTGGGGTTACAAAAAGTTTCACAGAGAATTCAACCCCCCATTTCGCCCTCTTGGAGGTGAAATTTTCGAAAACTATTTTATTGATACTTATAGAAAAGAACACACCCTCCAAATTTCATGTCTCTAGAACCAGCGGTTTGGGCCGTACATTAATGTATCAGTCAGTCAGGACTTTGAATTTTATATTGGGGGAAAACTGTCATACACGTTTCTCATAATTTTAACTGAGTATGTACACACATTTTCAAGTAAATCGACCCCGAAAATGAAAAGTTTCACAGAACATTCAACCCCCATTTCGTGGATACCTACTCTTCACACAGAATACACCCTCCAACCCGCATGCCCTGCGCCACACAGCACTCCATGCGCCTGTCTACGTCATTTTCGAAGCCCTTTTTGACTCTTCTCCTCTCTCTCGTTGGGGACGATTTTAAAAATACTGTGATATACGTGTCTCATAATTTTATTTGAAGAGTGTGTATACCAATTTTCGAGTCAATGAACCTAGAGAATAAAAAGTTTCACAGAAAAATCAACCCCTATTTCACCCTCTTAGGGGTAGAATTTCGAAAAATCCTTCCTCATTCCTTGTCTACATTATAATAAATCCCTCTCTCTATTTGTCTCTGTGCAAAATTTCAGTTTAATAGGTCCAAGGGTTTGGGCCGGGCGTTGATGAGTCAGTCAATCAGCCAGTCAGGACTTCTCTTTTTATTTATATAGATTTTGCTGCGGTAATGCTTTGGGTTTTCCAGATCTCGGAAACGGCTCAACACAGAAGTTTGAAAAAAATACCAATAAGTCCCTTAGGGGTATTTTTTTAAATTTAGATAGGTCGTACTTAAACGATCGAATACGCAGTTCAACATTCATTCCTCATAATTTCAGCTTTCAATTACGGCTTATTACTGAAAGTTTTATCAAACCAAGAATATGTCTGCAATTCTCAAATTAGCCGATCAAATTGAAAAGGTCACGTAAAAGCGACCGCACCGTACGTACAGGTAATCTTCGCAAATTAGCAGCTTAGTATCCGATATTTTGTACAGTTATGCAAAAAAACGTTATTCGAGAGCCGATTTTTTTATATTTTATGTGCAGTGCAGGTATCATATTACACAATTTGTACTAGTTTTCTATTTTATAAATGAAAATTATGGTACTTAGTAGTTTTGCACAGCACATGTGTGAGTACTATGTACTGTAAAGCTACCATTTACATTTAGTTATCCTTAATTGACTCGAATGTACCTTGGTGGCTGAGAGAATGTCAGGCCCACTTAAATGTCTCGCTGATAGTGGCGGGTGTGTCGGGTCTTTTAGTTCCCTGCAATATGGTTGAGCTGAATGGGGCTGATCCATGCGTCATGTTCATGGACGGGCGCTGTCAGTTGGGACTGGTCATCTCTTAGCTGCCACGGTTTATTTTAACTACTTTGTTTTTAAATTGTTGATACTACTACTCTACTACTCCTACACCTCCTTCAAGCACAGCTCTGCGCACAGCAAGAAACTTCGTTCCGCTAAATAACTGTCTTCTACGATGTCCTTCTCACCGCTCTGCTTTTATAAAATCTTCTTTCTTTGTCCAGGCGGTCTTTCTTTGGAATGCGCTCCCTCAGACTATCAGGACGGTGACCAGTCGGTTCACTTTCAAAGTGAAAGCTCGAGAACATATACGCAAGAAGTTGTCAGATTCGTCTCAGAACTAAGTTTTGGTATTTTTTCTTGTATAACTCTCACTTTATATGTTTTGTTATATGTTCGCGACGAAGCGTCACCAACAAATCATAGTGTTATATTAGAAAACAATTTAGTGAAGTGTATATAAAGATAGCATACATAGTGTTTTAAATAGTACCTAGAATCTAGTTTGTGTAAAAACCGTAAGTACAATCCATTTTGTAGCTTCGTTTGAGTGGGCAAATAGCCGAAATATAATTTGTTTTTAATATATCCAGGTAGCCTAGGTTGTAGTCTAAACCCTTTAAGTAACCCACTTAACCGAGGTCACAAGATGTTACGTACATAGCTTTTGATTATAAGATTATCGTTAGTTTGTTTTATTTCCCCCTAATTTAAACGGGCCTGAAGCCCTGAAAAACATAGGTGTGTCTATGTACATAATAAATCACATGAAAGAAGTACATTAGCTACTTAACGCCACTTGTTACAAAACAATCGCTGTAACGCCTCCTGAAATACTGGCCTGAAAAGCGAAATAATAGTAGAAATTTGTAGAATATTTTCCTTTACACTGCAATAGTTTTTCAGTAGTTATAGATGCAATTGACGTCATGATTTCAGGAGACGGGCAATATTTTAAGGTTCACAACCATGACCTACATGACCTAGGTCACAGACAGAACACTAGAATAAATCGATACTATGTACGCACGCGCAAGCAATATTTCTTGTAAATAAAGTTTAAATCAGGAAGCGATTAGCGGTCCTCGTTACGGTAAAGTTTCGCAGTACTTTAGTAAAGCGCGCTCTCGGACTAATCGCAATCACCGGCTGCGGCAAGGAAGATATATCTCTCTCTCTTTCACTCTAAGTACTCCTGAAGAATTACGCCGATCGCTTCCTGAAAAGTTATGAAGACTTATAGCTGTTGATTTTATTTCATCGAAGCCTCATCCTATTCACTCCCGTTCAGCACCGTCGCCGTATGTTCATGCAGTCAACTGAACCAACAGGTGTAGGACGTCAGCGCCGCTTGGACATTCTTCGACTTATAGCATCCAGCGATCACGCCCGTCCAGCACAACATGTATGTATTTATTCTTAAATGTTTTAGTAAAAAATATTTTCTTGTCTTTTTTTCTGTTATTGCACCTACTGTATGTTGTCTAAGGTAGACTGGTAGAAAATGCCCAAGGCATTAAGTCCGCCTTTGTACAGTTTTTTTACTTGTGCATAAAGTTTTAATAAATAAATAAATTATTCAAAGACCGGATATTTTTTTCACCCCGCCTTGGATTTTAGATTTTCTTATGTTGACTTAAGCATAACAGTTTCAGAATGGTTATGCAATTTGAACTCCAGAATGCAAGCGAACGGACTTAGCAATCCTTCTCGGATTTGTATAGATTTTATTTTTACCATTCATATTGTCGACATAATTACGCATTAAAGTTTCTGAACAATTAAGAGACTTTATGACGCGAGAGTAGCGAGCTCGAAAAACTAAACAGCCCGCTTCGTATAGGTTAGGGTTTCTTTTGACCACTAACCAATACAAATTAGAGAAGCTACTTGAATATGAGGCGGCAGGCTAGAAAATACATAGTGCTTTTATCAACAAATTAAGGCAGTTCTCGCCGCCCCGGGTCATAGCCTTCTTGGACTTTCAAAAGTTTAACTTTCACGAACTTACATTTACTTTGTAGGTATGCTTACTTCAGTTTAGCCGGAAAATGAGAATCAACCATTCATTGTCCCCCGCGGATCCTTTCAATGATAGCCTGCGAGCTATGACAATGTCTTGTGGCTAAGGTGCGTAGGTGTAAGGACCTTTGCACATAACGCTGCGCAAAACTCCGATACCCGCCGGCTATGGTATCTGGGCTACTACGGCAATACAAAATCAGAGGTTCGTACACAGCCGCGTGTCGCCGACATGTCAATTCGTAGCCGACGCCAGTCACGCGCTTCCTGGACGGACGAGGTCATCGCTACTAATAATATTACAGACGTATTCAGGATGGCTTAAAGACAAAGATATTTGGAGGATTTGGTACATCACGTACATGAAATGATTTTCATTTTCATGATGTTCAAGCCATCCAGCTTCTGTTGCGATAATCAAAACAATGTGGTTGGCTTTCTGCCTGTGCGCCTGGCAGATAGCATGGCGAGTAGATATCTTTGCTCAGCTCGTAGTCGACACGGTACACACAGAGCACTGATCTTTCTTCAGGGCACCTGAGATTGATTACAAAGGACAAATAAAGGAAACAAATATATCCATGTGTTTAATTTTATTGATTTATATAAATTTGCCTCAGATCAAGCAGTTTACAAAATGGAAATTTTATAATTAAACCCCATTGAATACAGGTTAATACTATTACGCGGGTGAGGTATGAACTGAAACCTCTATTGTAAAAAATAAGTTCAGTTCAGAGAACAGACAGCCAAGTAAAATGTATTAAATACACAGAGAACCACACCGGCTCACTGTCGAGCTAAATAAACGTGCTCGCCGAAGAATTTCATCTTAAAAGATTAAACTATTTGTCACAGCTGATTAGCCTTTGGCTAAAACAATCTCTATAAACAAAATCACACAGATACTTTGCCATAATTAGTGAACATTTAATAAACACTACCGTTGCGTCATAAATACATGCAAGTTGTGAAGGCGCAAGGATGTCGTAAGCCGAACATCACAACCCTGGTATCACTGTTAGCCCCTTTCGTCTGACCACTGAGAGTCAACAATAGACGAGGCCTGTGTTATGTTTAATATTAGATGAATATAAATAATGTAGTCAAAAACTATTGGGAAGGCATCCGTGTTGCTATGTAAGCCGAAACATTCACTATTACATCTAGTCATCACCGCGGCGCACAAGGTCACGTACATTTGGTCCACGCTCCCACACAACATCACTCGCAGACGGTCTCGCCAGGCATGCAGGCGTGTACATGGTACGGTTACAGTAATATATGCGGATCATAATAACCGCAGCTATTGGTAAATGTAATCATATCACATCAGTTTTGGTTAATGTAATAAAACATGATTATTGGCAGCAACAATTCTTCACTAAATCGGTTACTAAAAACAAATCAATTACTAAATAATTTAAAATCTATTAAAATATATAATCTAACCCCAACTATTTCCCATTACATCGCACTGACACACACCATGGTAACATTCAAAGAGTTTCTACACCACATTTAAGAATCTGGCAACAACAGATTTACTATTATATTCGCTAATGCTTGTGAATAGGTACTTGGAGTATTATGTAAGAATAATGACTACCCATAACTAACAGCGGCAGAAAATGCGGTTGATCTAAATTCATCACTTTTTACACACATTTGTTACGTACCTCTTGAAATTTGAAGGCAAACGACATTCATTAGTGAACAACCAAATGTAAGTGACCTAACAATGTGAACATTTACCGGGCGACAGTACTGGTGTAACAATATAATCCATACTAAGCTATGTTCTAAGTGTTTGCAAGATACTTTGCCCCATAACTGGGCTGCGATCACCCGGGAAATATATCACAAAATTATTTATAATACCACTATTACTAAGCTTCGATAGGCAGCTTAAGGAATCACAATCCTATAAATAATTGTCGTTCACAAACCGGTCGGAGCGGCACTCTCTACTACACCTGTGACTACGAACACTCCGCGACAGCGTCGCAGTATACAAGGTGCTCGTTTGAGATGGAGCACGAAGGGCAGCTTTACTGTTGCAACTATTGGCACCCTGTATATTGTCGCACCATAAAAGTGTATTACAAACATTATAGATACATTGAACCGCAACAATACATACGACTATCCATTACTATTTCATTACATCATTGTAAAATATCGTTTAATAGGTGTTCAATATTGGAACATCAATCTTACAACAGCTATGACCTAACGGAAAATTTTGACACGGGCTTCCCGTGTACGTGGTTGTGTACGTCAAAAGTTAAGTGTTATGTAACATAATTATATAATATAGGTTAGTTTCAGACATACATAATTGTTTAAGGTTCAAACAATAATTGTTTAGAAATTTGTTAACACTCACGCGGAGATGTTAACCTGAGAGCGGACTGCGTCGGTTTCGTGTGCGATATAACAATATGTTACGTTGTAACGTGATCCTTTCACGAGTGTTTAGCTTCGTTCTTATTTCAGCTGAGTTTAGCAGCCAGCTTGCCAGTCGCAGGTGGAGCGGGAGCGCCGCGTGACGGACGAACATAAACTAAGGGTTATAGCTAGGCATTGGACTATTTGCGAACATTGATCGCGCTCTCTGCGTTCTCCTTCATGATCTTGGACTTGAGGTGGTCCTTGTACTTGAGAATGCCACCCTGCCACTTGGTGACGGTTCCATTCTCGCAAATCCAGATTTCTTCGGCGACCTGTTACAACAAAGTGCTTGGATAAGTTAAAGTTGTGTTAATCAGTCTGTATTCATTGCCCAAAAACGTCGATTGATGAAGGACGAAAGACAGAACATCGAACGAAGAGGAAACCTTTTCTTCCGATTGATCGAATTCGACAGCCAAACAGCACTGAATCGATCTAAACAGTTGACGTCGAACATGAGATGCAAACTCCAAATTAATTAATTAACACGAAACAAGTCATTTATTGAAATCAGACTGAGGATAAGACTCGTTATAAGAATTATGTTGATTAGATACAGTGAAACGAACCTGGTTGATAAGCCTGAAGTCGTGGCTAACCAGCACCATGCCGCCGTCGAACTCGTTGATGGCATCGCCGAGAGCGTCGATCGTCTCCATGTCCAGATGGTTGGTGGGCTCGTCGAGCAGCAGCAGGTGCGGCGTCTGCCACGCGAGCCACGCGAACACCACGCGGCAGCGCTGGCCGTCGGACAGTTGCCGCATAGGGCACACCTGTACGCAAGGGTCACTGCATGACGAACGGACGGACACAAAACCACTGACAGACTGGTGATTCCTACACTCATGGAATACCCGTGTAGCAGATCATCAGGGTCCCGCCACACGGTACGTAAACATATTGCGATTGCTAGCCGCAGTCGGCGCAGTCGGCAGTCGTGGATGAGTGACAATCCATTGTATACCGAGACGGCGAGACCCTCGCGCGTCGACCACGACGTTCTCGCCCCCATCACAGCCGGGACCGTCGTGTTGGTACACGACGGTCCCTGTGGTACGGACCATCAAACTGAACAACTTTCTCTATGGGACCACGATCGATGGTGGTCTCATAGAGAAAGTTGTTCAGCTTGAAGGTCCATACCAGTCTTCCGTATGACTATACCCTTTCTGTTACACGCTGTATACATCTGTCGCTTTAAATCGATTTTGTATAATTGGCAGTACAAATATTTTAGGTTTTCGCGTTCCATGTCATAATGCGTGTATTTCGTAACTTTAGCGAAAACATTAGAAAAATTGAACTCTACCAAAGCGGAGACGAGCGGAGCCGAGCGGAGATTGTGCAAGACGTCATTTAGATTTCAACCAATTGATGTGATTGATCGTGTTGGTACACGACGGTCCCGGCTGTCATTCGTAGATCTTCGATAGTAGTTACGGGGAATTAGAAGCCTAACCCAGAAGTGTTAAAAGGTGTTGTGGAATCTGAAGGCCAGCTATGTAGTCTCCATGTATAACCGGAACCCTTACATGACTATTTGAGAAAAAGCTACACTGGCCCACATAGCTCACAAAATAAGCAAGTTCAAGTGGCAATGGGTTGGCCTATAAGCGCTAGGACAGATAACCGTTGGGTTAGGCTAGTTCTTAAGTGGAGACCGCTAATTGGCTGATGATGTAAGTATATGCATTATAATTGCATCAGCAAGCTTATGTGATCCTGTTTCGCTGCTGACCTGCTGTCGTCCAGTGAGTCCGTAGCGGCCGATGATCTTGCGCATCTCCTCGCGCTCGCGCACCTCGGGGAACTCCTTCATCATGTAGTCGAGCGGCGACAGGTCCAGGTCGAGCAGTTCGTGCAAGTGCTGGTGGTAGCGCCCGATGCGCAAGTGAGAGTTCTTGCGGATCATGCCCATTGATGGGACGAGCTAGGGAACCAAACTTAACGTTAGTTGACGAAACTTTTCGATTTTAGCGCTTTTAGTGATAGATTTAGAATGCTATATATTCGTTGTTGGCTTTTTGAGAAGCGATAGTTTTGGACAGTGTTGCAATTTGGTACGATCTCATTTAATTGGGTAATACTTTCTATTGTATTTGTACTATGACTCTTTTATTTAAGCTTTAATTGCTTCTTAAGTTTCAAACGTACATATATGAGGACCATATGAACTCCACTAATGCTACGTTTGTACATTCGCTTACAAATATGCCATCGATTCGTGTCGTCTGAAGCTGGAGATCTGGGTCGCTATTCTATAGAACTTTCATTTTTGTTTACAACAACAGCACCTGTTTCCATGGGACGAAATAAGAATTCGCAAAAACATCAGCTGTTCCTGATGTTTGGGATAACAGTTGTTTCTTTTTTTCAATTTCTGAGTTGGTTTACTGGAAAAAGTTTGTTATAAAGATGACTGCAATGCCTCCTCAGGAGGTTTAGGGTAAGCAAAATTTTAGGTCTGTAGCTTGTCAACATTGGACGAGGGTTTGGAACATGCGGCATTTTACAATATACCAGGACCTCCAACATCTTGGTTGTAACAAAGGTAAAAGACTATACTCACATCTCCGTACAGTAGTTTGAGGAGCGTGGACTTTCCGGCTCCGTTGGGTCCTACCAGCGCCAGCCGTGTGTCCAGGTCGATACCGAACTCCAGGTTCTTGTAGATCCACGGGCTTGTGTCCGTATACCTGAATGATACGTTCTGGAAAAGAAAAAATCTATTTTTAGTTTACAATTTTAGTTTTATTTTTATTTTTGTCTCGCAGCAGAAAAAGGCCCCTTTTCTTATTCTTAAATGACTTTTCATTTTAATGGAAATATTTTTACACCGTGTTCTACTAGAAAGTCAAACTTTTATTTTTACCCGACTGCCTTGGAAGGGTTATGTTTTTCGCGCGTATCTTGTGTTTCTTTGTAAATTTGTTTATTACCTCGTATGGCTGGATGGATGTCGACAATTAAGGTATCATTAGATTCATTTCAAAAACCCAAGTGTCCTAAGACAGGTGGCGCTAAATTTGTAAGTCGTTAATTTTTTTTTTCAACCAACCCGATGTAGTAGGGTATCAAAATGAAGGTATCAATGAATTAAAAGGTGATTACAAATCTATATGTATATAAAAATCTCGTGACACGGTGTTTGTGGTCGCACTCCTCCGAAACGGCTCGACCATTTTTATGCGTAGTGGGAGCGAGACAAAAAAAAAACACGCCTTCATTCTGCATTTATGCATTTTGTTTAGCCTGCACACATACTTGTATATTTTTTGTAGTGTTTATTATATTTCTAGGTAGTTGTTTTATTATTATAACCAAAGTACTGTTTATTTTATTTTCTTATTCATGTAAAAAATATTAATGCTGTCTTGGCTTCGCGCATATTATAGCACAGCGTCATGCTGAGTGGTAACCTGCTTATCGCAGTAAATAAACTTTTTTTTCCCATATATTTCAGTTTAACTATTTACTAGCAATTTTGTATTTTTTAAGGAGTTAGTCGATTTGTTAGAAAGTTATAGTTATTAGTCTGTTCCAAAAAGTAGATCTCTTTAGAAAAAAATGTGTTATGAACTCCATGGGCACTTCTGTTTTTTTTTAAATAACTCACCTGCACCATAATAACAGGCGGTGGCACCTTGCCGCACGCTGGGAAATAGAAGTTAAGGATCTTGTCATCTGTGACCTTCTCGGTCAGTCCTTGGGCCACCATCTTAGCTAGAGTCTTCTCCTTCGACTGGGCTTGTCGGGCCAGCTTGGCAGAACCGTGACCAAACCGCGCTATGTAGTTCTGAAAACATTACAAACATTACTTAGCCAGCCTTAGATGGTCAAGTATTATTGGTTTTCAGTTTGAGTTGACGTTGCATACTTAAAATGTAACGCCTCTCGTTTGTTAAGTGCATTTTCGATTTGATTTTTGTTTCATAGATCTACCCACAGATAATGATGTACCTAGATAACGCAAGTATCATCCATATGAAAACCAACCGTGCCATTTTTTAATATACCTACTGTTACGTCATATGCACCATTTAGTTACTATAAAAAAAGTCTCAAGTTTTTGTTTTTTAAATGTCTAGGTTCTTGAGTTGTTACGTTTTTGTTTTAAATAAATTAGCCTGCTACGACAGTAGCCCCGTTAAGCATGAAATGCGTAGAAGACGTGAAGTAGGTGCTCTTGCGTTGTCTAGGTATATCTATCGATTCTTTGTCAATGGGGTATAGTGTTTCCCAGTAACAGAGACGTGCAGGTCTGAGAGAAGGCAGTCGCTCTATGTAAAATTCTGCTGCATCCGGTTAATTGTGGACCTTAACGTAGTTGGGAAAAGCTAGACCAGTGATGGTGGTTTTGAGATCTGTTCTTCGGCTAATTTCATTACAGATTCAATTCAATCCATGCTGACCGTACCTTATCTTTGATATACTAATGTATTTGCGCAAATATTTATACAAGGTGTAAACAGACCCTTCACGAAGCAGTTAACTAAGCATTCTGCACATCAAACTGAGTTTTGCACCGCCCAGAAATTTGTACTAGGTACAGATCGCGACACGAAAGTTGTACCAAAATGGCGGTCGTCCGCGCAGGTACAATTATGGGTCGAGACCGATTGAGACCTGAAAATGTGTTACAGCTCGCGGCACGTAAGTTGAACTATGACCTTGAATTCGCAACACATTTTCGGGTCTCAATCCGTAATTATACCTGCGCGGACGACCGCCATTTTGGTTCAACATAAGTGCCGCGATCAGTTACGACTTTTTCTTGGAATGAACAATCTAGTTTTACAGTAGCGCTCAATTTGAAAACATTATGCTCATGGATGCTTTCAACTTTAATATTTACTTTAAATGAGGTATTCAAAACTGATATTTAAAATGAAACGTGTGAAAACGTTTGAACTTTAATCTTTAGTATCTCCGAAACTAGAAGGACAGGCACAGAACAATAAAAAAGGTTAGAAAGGCTTTGTGGGCGAGACAGGTGCGCCCGAGTTTATGAGCGTCGAACGCTCGCATTAGTCGCCTCAGTACTTTTTAGAAGCACAGCTAAGCTAAAATAGTGATTACTTACAGAGCAAGACGCCAAGTACTAAGTGTAAGTGTGCTAAGTGTTCACCGGCAAGTCTTAAATTCTTGTAACAATTGTAAAATTTCCATAGTAAGTTTACATACAATTTGATAAAAACTAAGCTATGATGTACATTGCCGGTTAGTTACACTCCGAATCACGATCGCGAGGCATGACTTGGTAATGTGTACGTTTTCCAGCTACAAATACATTTTGATATAGACAGGCACGGTGGTACTAGATGCCCAACACTCGCTAGTGTAGTTAACCAAACGATCCAAATAAACTTATGGATGATTTAATTTATTTCTTGTGGACAATTTATAACTTGCTTACATAAAATAGAATTATTGTTTTTTTTTTTTATCTTTGTAATGGGCATCTTTTTTTCAACGTTTTTAAAACTTACTTTGTTTTAGATTTCCTAAGGAACCTGACTTTAAGGGAAAATAGGTCAATGTAACAGGTAGCGAAAATTGGGTTACAGTTATCAGTGTTATATAATTAAAAAAAGAATAGACACCATTTCTAAACCTTTTTTCTTTTCTGTGGTCTCATCTATGGCCCAGAACAAATAAATGGCCGGAGTGGAGGGAGGAACAAGTGCCTCTAGGCTTCGTCAAGGGTGGTTTTACACCCTATAAACATGGAAGGGTTACATATACGTGCGCAGAAGGGTTTCAAGCTAGAGAAGTACTATGCTACTCTACTAAAACAGAACTTGTTGAAAAATAAATCATCTTTTACGCTTCCCTTCGCGAAAAACATGCTATAGTATGATGGCTAAACGCCACTGTCGCAAAGGGTTCGTCAGATTACAGATATTGAGGATGCAACTTAAAAAGTTCTCTACTTTATATTACAGAAAAGCGAAAAAAAAAAAAACATTTTATGTCTCATTCCTGTCCTTACGTCCCCATCTCAAAAATCCACCGTTTGTCTAGTACATTGTTGTATTGGTGGTTAATTTTGACATTTGTCTGTTAACAGATTTTGAACAGACCACTTCATAATTTTGAGTAACAATGTATGTAGTGGTGTGTTGTCCTGCAGTTGTGTGATGTCAATGAATGTCTAATAAAAACTTCTTTTTAGAGAGTTAGAAAGATGTTTATCAAACTGGCAGCTGAATATTTAAGTTAAACATGCACTTTGCCAGCCACTATGCCCTCACTATATTCCCCAA
This sequence comes from Eugnorisma glareosa, assembly GCA_947578425.1. NCBI lineage: Eukaryota > Metazoa > Arthropoda > Insecta > Lepidoptera > Noctuidae > Eugnorisma > Eugnorisma glareosa. Next base: position 42,496,195 of record OX387957.1, read on the forward strand.
TCCATGACAATACCTAAAAGTTATTCTTCTTTTTAGTAGTTATTTTTGTCCAAATCATAAAGAGAACCCGTACCTATGCAAAATGTTAGCTTGGTTTAGCGAGGTTGATTAGTCAATGTGTGGTATGCAACTATCTACATCTGTGCCCCCAAACAAAAAGTCAGTCATTTGTTAGTATTGACTTTTTGCTGGTATAACTTTCGCATCTATACACCTTAGTATTTTTATTTTATATTTCCTAATGATATAAACTGTTATGATAGGGAAAAACTACGGTGGCAAAAGTATTGTTAGGCCATTACACACGTCACCGCTCGTCGGCGGGGTCTGACGGTGACGTGTGTTAGGCATCAACGGATTTAATACATGCCAATGTGACATGAGATCCGCTTCACCGCCCGGCCGTGCGGACGACCGGTGTCGTGTGAGAATATCCTTACGCATTTGTACAACAGTTTCTTTCTTAATTTATTTTGGTAAGTGTCGTTTACCGGACTAAGAGTATATTGTCGTAGCAAACTTCATTATATTTTTCTTAAACGCTTTGTAGAATTATTGTAAATATACACCTTCCGTAATAGATACTAATAACGTTTAATACAAATACTTTTAGGGCAGTTGCAGATTAATAAGCGTATTTTCGGCGCGCGTAAGCTCGTGTTTTGTAGCGCGTGTACGCGCGCACACACACGATTTTGGTTTCACGCGTTACTCGTACGAGCTTAGACGCGCTTACGCGTATAAGCATGAGCCGCGAATAATGCATCTGCCCACGTCCGCTCAACCCACGCGAACACGTGTATTCGCGCGTCCGGTTTTCTGAAGCGCGTAACGTAATACGATACGAGCTTATACCGCTTTTTCCATATTCATTTGAAAATGCCACAATAACAACGTAATAATACGTTATGTATAAAATAATGTTGACGAAGTTCATAATATGTAGCTACAGTATGTATTATATTTTATGATAATTAGAATAGAATAGAATAGAATTGCCTGCATTAGATCCGTTACTTCTATTACTGAAATATTTTACATAACATTTCTGTATATTTTCTTACATTGGTAGCTTTTGGATATGACAATGACATCACAATTGCAATTTTTTAAACTTTTATTTGCATCATGCCCTTAATATTCCTGCTCGCTGAAAATATAGTCCAGGAGAACAGAAAATATACCAGTCAAATTTCGATTTCACTATTACTGGTCTGTATAGTTTGAAGTAATAATGACTTTCAGCAATTTCACAGAAAACTTAGTTGTGTACTACAAGGAGACAAAAGCACCCTCATTTACTCAAATAAAATACAGTGGACACAGATAGATAAACCTAAATGAAAAGGAAAATAAAAAAAAGTCTACAACACCGAGTTTGACATTTAGACTCACTTGCTGGTGATGACCCCGCGCCCAACCAGTGCGTGGCTGGCGCGGCGACTAACAACGCGCGCTGATCATGAGGTGGACAGCATTACTGACTGCACACCGTAACATCGACAACACTGTTTTAATCTCGCTCAGTGTCATTTAATAGGAAATATACTACTACTGCTTAACATAAGCCTCTTTATTACGTGGTCAACGGAGTGGAGAAGGATTGTTAACATGCTGGGATAGTGGGGTTATTTACTAGGACCTCTTACTGTTCGACACTTCACGTTTCGGTCTTCGTGTGAAACATCGGCTATATCCTTTCAACAGAGAACATAGTACGTTACTATAGTATACATGTGCACACATCGAGCACCTGAACGCTGTAACAAACCTTCATATGGGCAATCTGGTCTTGCTCCCAGTTGTATTGCTTCATCTGGTTCTCGAGCAGTTCCATGCGCGTCCGGACGAAGGCCTCGTAGTTGCCCGTGTAGTACTTGAGCCGGCGCTTGCTCATGTGGACGATGTTCGTGCAGACGCCGTTCAAGAAGTCCTGCGAGTGAGATATCAGGACGAGGATGCGTTTGTAACTGGAAAATAACCAAATTTATGTTAGAATTTCGGAGGACTCACATAAAAACTTGTTACATCGAAAGTCCAGTGTCTAGACCTTTAAGACATAACATCACGCCTGTATTTATCAAAAAGGGTAGACAGGTGCATTTTACACTCGGATTTCCTCCAACAACAGGTGAATACCTGTTGTTGGAGTTATTTCCATTAACTGGGTTAGTCTAATCATTTGTTGGTCAATGGCAGCATCGTTTTTTGATGCCCTAACAACAGACTATAATTATTTTTAATTTGCTAACCTTAGTCTCTTGATCTCGAGTTTTAAAGTTTAATAGACAAACTTTTGGCAGTTTAAGGAAATGTGTGGAAGTTGCACTACAGGAAAGTACCGCCGGAAATAAATGAATCGCTCGCTCACTCAGGCCATTGTTGACCGGTGTGCTATTTCATATCTGTTCAGCAGTCAACTCGTGATAGGTGGAGTTAGTTTCGCATTTGTAATAGATTTCAGAATCATCATCATCGTCTGCCTAGCCTTTCCCCAACCATGTTGGGGTCGGCTTCCAGTCTAACCGGATACAGCTGAATACCAGTATAGATTTCAGCATATTAGAACAATAATAATGAATAGCTCAAGAATCAAAGATTCGAACACAGTGAACATGCGAATAAGTACGTACTGTTTGAGCTCTTCCTCGAGCCACACGCAGGCGTCTAGATCCAGATGGTTGGTGGGCTCGTCGAGCAGCAGGAGGTGAGGCTTCACGTACAGCGCGCGGGCCAACGCGATACGCATACGCCAACCTGTTGACAGTAGGGGGATTACAATACTTGTCTATGTCACACGCAGGATTGCTGTAACAGGATCATGTTCTTCTTTGCCTTTAACTAACATGTTACAAGATTTTAATGTTAAATGTTTTCATGAACTGTTTGTACAGTATGGTACTAACCTCCGGAGAAGTCCTTGGTGGCCTTCTGCTGCATGTCACGGGTAAAGCCCAGACCGTGCAGGATATTGGCGGCGCGCGCCTCGGCCGTGTCCGCGCTCAGGTCCTCGAGACGGTCGTACACGTCCATCAGCTGTTCTTGCGCGTCTGGGGAGTTTAAGTGAATTTGTTAGTTCGAACCCGGAAATAATACATACACTGTATTATGACAGCAATCGATAGTGTCGCTAAGAGGGATCAAATTCTAGGAAGTAAGCAAGCTTGCGAGTCAGTTCAGTAAGTAGCGAAGACTTTTCACCGACTTACTGACTCAGCTGTCTTCAGAATACCCGTACTTGCGATCACTATGCGAACAAGGCTGCAGTAGTGACATACTGCTTCATCTCACCATCATCCTCGCACTGAGCTAGCTCCTCAGCCAGCTTCTCCAGCTGGATCCTCTCCTCGTCGACCTCCATGACGCACTCGAGTGCAGTCTTATCGGAGGCGGGCATCTCTCGCGTGAGATGGAAGATGTCAATGTGCGCGGGAATGGTCACCTCGCGCCGTCCCAGCACCGCTAGCAGTGACGACTTGCCTGAAAACATTGATAAAGGTCACCAACTGTATTAAGACTCAGTACTAGTGTCTGTTATCAAAACTAACGTTTATAAATTAAATTAATATCTTAGGAGTTTGTTATCTCAGTGGCCCACATTAGCACAGGATCGAAACCTAGAAGTCACGGGGTGAAGCCTTTGCCCAGCAGTGGGATGACGCATGCTAACAGAATCAGTTTCTTAGGAGTTATCGCCAGATAAAACTTTCACGTGACAAAAATAATTACGGTGGTGCTCAGCGGTGCGATGTAACGCATCTACCAGCAGTCATCCGGCTATACATAATTACTGCTACCCGCCGAGGCGGGGGGGTAGTAGTGATTTAACATAGGTCATGCCACTAATGCCAACCCCAATGCTGTCTCGAACTATCTGGTACTGACAGTCAGTCTCCTCGCAGAGCAGCAAATTATTCCAAGAAAAGCCAACACTGTTTTATAATTCGCTCGCAGTGAAAGACAATCGGTAGAAATTGCAACAATACAGGGTGAAACCGTCGACGCACAAATGAAAACCACTTCGTTTGTGTGCCGATGTGCTTTCTACTCTGTAAATTTTGTTTTGGGACAAGCCCGCCACACTACGTTCCCTAACTCTTGAAAGCCAGAATCAACAGTGCCGAGACAATGAAGCTCAAGGAAGTCCCAGAGAAACAATTTAACTGTCTTGGATGCCGCAACGAAGTTAATCAGAAAGAACAGCGGAGGAGTAAGAAAAACATAATTTCCACTTCCCTTCAAATCAGCAGGAGACAACAAAACAAGGCCAAAAATCACTAAGGGACGTTAACCACCCTGCACATTGCTTGTGAAAAATATCTGATGTTAATTCGGAGACAGGATTTGAGTAACTGTTGGTCTTTTAGTTATTACGACATAGTAAAATTGAGCCTTCCTATTAAATAGTACACTTATGTCGGCCTCAACCTAAATCAGATGGCATTCAGACTTTCAGTGCCATTTCCGCAACAGCAATTTATTGGCTTTAACTTTTATATACCAATAAGCATTTTATATAAAACTAGATTTGCGTCGCAAGCATATATTATGAGCAGAATTCGTAAGCTTTAGCAACTCTTTAAACATAAATAGGCGATAATAAGCGAAGCTGGATTTCATCTATGTTGGCTCCCCGTGTCTAGGTGAATGGCACTAGTGTGCGACCGACCGAGCTTTCTGGAGCCCCCTCCATAAGCACTGATTTTGCCGGTACAATTGCAAGATAACCGTACCCTTGCTCTTTTCGATACAATGAAAAAAATCTAAAACATTGGGATCAAAAGCATTTACACACATCATTATTTTGTAAAAAGTGTTACTCCGCCGTTCTGTAAAAGTTGCCAACATTGAACTTGAATCGGGATTTCCTTTTCGCGTTATCCAACGAACTTTTTATCCAGCCTATTAACAATTCATACGATGCCTCACACCAATGCAAAGCTGCAACTCATCATATATTACGCAAATAATGCACAAGCAATGTATGATTATTTATTGATTATGCCAAGGAGTTTGCAAGCGGATAGATTGCCTGTATGTATAGCGAATAAATTTGTATTCAGTTTCGGGTCAAGGCGTTTCGGGCTTCTAGTCAGTGTCTGAGTACGAGAGTGTATTCTTCAGAACTCTTGAACGAACCCCCGGCTTGTGTTTCTCTTTTGCCGACCCTGACGTGACCCTGAAACTTGGCGGTGTCCGAAGACCGTAACTCAAGAACAAAAACACTACCTTTACCGATATGATCGTCGCAGGAAGCAAGTTACTAGACCCATTTCTTTCCCCCCTTGACACCCTTGCTCGATTCCATGGCCAATAGTGGCCAGGGCTATCATTTAAAAAGGCGGTCAAACTACAGGGCTGGCGTGTGTACGTACACTTTGTAGAATGACGGCTATCGGTTTTGAGCTCACCAGATGGCGCCAATGACACGAGTACTGGGCCTGTGCACTCGTTTGTAGTTGTTCGTCCCATAACATCGCTTACAAAAGAGAATTGGAAACAAATGTATAAGACCTGGGCCCAGCTTTCTTTAGCAGTATGTTACATAACAAAGATAATCATATTCTCTAAATAATTAGTTAATATTATAACTAATCCCATTAGTAACTTATGTTCTGCTTAAAAATGCCTATCCGTTCGTGAGCAAATTATTTCTATTGAGGGGTGGGTCCAAAACTTCTCCTGTTCGAATCACTCTAATGGTTGTAATCTAACTGTGATTATATTCTGTGTAACTTTTAAGATAGATTAACATTTATGCGTAAAAGAAAAATATCTTTGAAGAACGATACGTTACATTTGAACAAAACTGTTATGATTGGATATCACAATTTGCAAACGTTTACATATCAAATATCGATTCATCATTCAAGAATGGTATGCTAATTAGTTTTAAGCCACACCTCCATAGTTCGGAAGAGACAAAATGGTTGATTTCAACCAGTAAAATCTAGTAACTAAATGATTCCCATAATAAATCCATGACCTAGTCCTTAAGTATATGCAAATCTGGCACAATTCCAGGTAAGCGATCTTATGAATAGCGAATTTATCCGTACATCAATGCTATTATCATATTGGTAAGGAAACTGCAACTGCTGAACACAGATAGTATAAAAGGTAAAAGCGTGAGAACGTAGATAAAATGACATTAAAACCAAAAAGTCGGTTGGGAGAAGAAACCTACGGTATTAAGTTCGACTATGTAAATGTGTGTTTAATGTATTTAAACAAATAAAAACTTTTGCCAATTCTATTGAAAGTCGTTGTCCTTTGTATAAGCGCTTTGTTTTGGTAAAGAGATTGGCGGGGCGAGCTACTCTTCATACCAATTCATTCGAGGTTGGTACAGAATATGCTGATTTTGTATACCTTTAATCTGCATACATTATTGCAGGACATGGTAGTCACAACTCGGTGTGGGAGTTCTAGATAATTATTTATTTATTTAAACTTGTACACATGCCACAAGGCATTCTCTACCAGTCAACGTTTGGGTTAAATGGGACAGTATAAGAATATTTTACCGCACATCGAGGATAAGACACACAGTTCTTTGTTAGTTCCAACGACAATAAAAGATAGATTTAGCCAGTACTATAATTACGTGAAGAAATAGAAATAGAAGCTTCGAAGGTCTGACTTTTTCAATTTATCTAAAGGTTCTAGACTTCCTGCCCTTGCCGTGGGTAATAGGAAAAAGTGTGTGCTATGCTATATAGAAATTAATTAATTTATATCTATTTTAGCCAAGTATATTTGTTTCCTTTAAATACAATTAAATTACCTTCAAGAACCAATTTCAAGACGTAATTGCTAACTAGCTTTGGAGCATGTGTATTTCTGAATTAGGAAAAATAAATTAAGATAAAATCCAAAACATTATCGAAGTGACATCTTCCTCTCTTGTGCCCTTTCAAGACAGTTTACAGTAAAAAACAAACCGTGGCGTGAAATCTTTGTGTGATATCGCTTCATGTCTCTATTTTATTGTGCATATTAAAGTGCAGTTCCCCTTTGTAAATACGTAATTGGTATCTAACAATATTACCCACTGGTTATGCCACCGCATTGTTTTGCTACAATAACATCGCATGCATGACAGCCTAACTATCTCACGTTCGCAATAATCCGTCGAATGAGTTTCATCTCATCAATTTATCCGATTTTTATTCCAATTGTATTATGTAGATCTTACGTTTTATATTATGAATGTGCTATGCCAACTATTGTTTTAACTGGTAACCATTATTTAATTTAATTGTCTATATATATAACAATTCAGTAATTTTTGCATGGCTATAAGGTAGATTATACAAGGCTCACCCATCTTATTATTACATCTTATTTTATGTACCTGCAATCTATGCAAATAATTTTTAATATACTTTACTATCTGTTGTTCGTAATTAAGATCTATGAGATCGTAAATGCGAAACTAATTTTACTCACTGAGGGCTGAAGAAACCTTTATTTAATAAAATGGTGCATTAAAATTTTACACATGCGGAAATAAACATATTTCTGCATCCGTAGGACTTATTGCACCATTTAGCAGAGTTCTAACAAAAGAAAAAATGTATTTTCCCTGTCTCGATGACCTGAATATCCGGGCCGCGTTTTCATATCCGAGAAAGGAGCCGCACAGTCTAACTCGTGCTCATCTCTCTAACGTAACATTACACACCAAGAACCGAGAAGTAGTTATTACGGATAGTCATAAGTGCGAAAGTCGGACAACCAGTCTTGCCAAGGGGTATCGTGTTACCCAATAATTGGGTTGTGGACTTCAAATAGGCGAAACAGGCAGACGCACCTTATAAAATATTAGCATTCAGCTGCATCCGATTAATATGAAAGCCGACCCCAAAATAGTTGGGAAAACGCAGATGATGTCTCTACATTAGAGAAAAGTAGTCTTTGAACCAAGATTAACGGAATATAAAAGCATCATTCATATGATAAGCAGTTACTACTCGTGAACTATGAGTATGTTATGTATCGCACTTACATGTTTGTAGCAAATACGGTAGTACCAAGGTCGGTAGGTATCGTTGTGTCAAGTTTTCCATACATAACACTGGGGAGTAAAGCAAGTTTGTTGCTATCGTACATTTTAGCCAATAATACAGATTTAAATATACTTAAAATATCGATGGCCAAATGAATATGTTTGGCCCAAAATTCACGTACGCGAATAGCGCTTATTGATTCAGTCATAAGGTATTTTACATCTGACCTGAACCTTTTTTTAATAGTACAATGGCCGTGAGCGCTCTTTGCATTCTGTACGCCCGTTTTAAGAGCTTCCAGAAAAGGCCTATTCATTACATAAAGGAATGAGGTCGATACTTGAGTGCATTCTCAGCTGTTAATATACTGCTCAGAATTAATATTTATACTGTTACCAACATCAACTCCTGACTTTTGACTTAGATTATGACATTATCATCAGCACAAGATGTACCACAGCTTATACAGGATGTAACAGGAGGGACCCTTCACGAAGCCGTCAACCAAGCATTCTGTACATCAAACTAATTAACTCTAACAATTTTCGCTGGGAAATGACTAATTTTTTTTTGGGGCAAAAAAAACTTGTTTTACGGTAAGACTCAATTTAACGCACTTATAACATTGTGCTGATGGATAGATTTAATATTACAGAGGTCGTCAAGTGAAGTAAGATGTTTAAAGTAAAAGTTTTACATTAAAAACACGTAGGTAGGTATATAAAAAAAAAAACTTGTGAAAAAGTTGGATCTTTGTCCCTCAATATCTCCGTAACTAGAAGGGGAGGGTATGGTCTAGAACAAAAAAAAATGATCGCAATGACGGGGAGAACAAGTGCCTTTTGGCTTCGTTAAGGGCCTTGTTACACCCTTTATAATCAAGGGTTTATTCATAAACACTGGTTAAATTTCAGAGATGTTAAAACGTCAAAAAGTGTATGGTTATACATTTTTGCCAATCACTTCGCTTTAACCCCCAAGTTCTTCTTCTTACGCGGTGTCCTGCGTGAGCGACGAATACGATGCGATGCGACGCAACACGACGCGACATAATGCTACGCGATGCTACACGCGACAAATGTCCTACGTGATGTTGGTCATTACTTCTCGAATCATGGAGGAGTACAGTACAATTTTGCTCGTTTTTAAGTTTTTTCGTGGTGACGCGTCTGGTCGCCCTCAAAACAAGTACGTGTTACGTCGCGTCTCGCTGCTGACTGTCATATAGGCCGCAAGCAGGGAATGCCGTTGCGTGATCGCGTTCGTCGCGTTCGCAGCGTCGCGTCGCCTCGTATTCGTCGCTCACGCAGGACACCGCGTTAGCGTATCGATGGCGAAAAGTTCAAATGTGTTTAGCCCCAAGTTTCAAAAGCTACACTGCCTACAAGTTTTTATTTGCTATAACTTGATGTAATTAATCATAAAGAAAATTATTAAACCTCGCAATGTACACACAGCTACACATCAAGCTATACATTTCCAGTTTAATGCTGATCTCGCATTTTATAGGATTTCCGTACAATGGAAGATCAGCTTATACTGGAAATGTATAGCTTGATGTGTAGCCGTGTGTACAAACCTCACATTCTCACGGCTGTAGTAATCTATCTTATACTACTATTATAAAGAGGTAAAGTTTCTGAGGTTGTAGGGGGTAATCTCTGGATCTACAGAAACGATTTTGAAAATTCTTTCACTAATACGAAGCTACATTTATCCACGAGTGCCTTAGGGCTCATTTACGGACACGAGGCGCGTTGCGTTTTATATTTATAACGTGCCCGTGGGATAATTCCCGACCAAACGCGAGCGAAGCCGCGGGCAACAGCTAGTTATGTATATTATGAATATACATAACTAGGTGTTGCCCAAACAATTGCTTTAACCTAGGGTTTTAGCAAAAGAGTGTCCCGGTATAGCGAGTAAAACAAAAGTGGATCAGCGACGCTGGTAGGTTACTGCTAATCAATTATGGCAGCCAAACATTAAAGGACAATGACCAAAAAGTCTCATGCATCAAGATAAAAAAAAAACATTATAGTAATTATTTTAATATCTTTTTACGACATTACGCGTCATTGATTTGATTTTTGACTACGGGATTTAATTTAATGTATAGTAAGTAGTAGTAAGTATGAATATTGTTTTACTACCTTTACATGACGTTCACACAACCGGTCACAGAGATGTAGAATGCAGTAGAAACTATTTGATAAATCGACTAACCAGTCATTCCAACCGTTTATTTTTATAATAAAAATACCTATAACGCTTGCTTCAAAAACATTTTACGAATTATTTGTACTACCTTTGCTTTTTTTTTGTTGAATAACAGTAACAATTACGTAAAAGCAGAACACCAAATTGATTTGGTATTACTAATTGACACAAAATCGATTTTATTACTCAAGATTTTGATTTATCTATCTCATCCCTAAATCCCGGCAGGCACACTTGACCTTTTCTGACATTTTATCTGACGTTTACGTACATCTGTGTTTTTAGAGTTGAGATTAATTAATTATTGTATTGTGTTTTGAGAAGAACTTGTTTGTATTTTGTGAACTTATTTCTGTGTATTTTATTGTGCAATTGCAAGTCGTGGGGTCAACCGAATGACGCCGTCAGTCACTCGGCAAAACCGATGTATCAATTGTTCATTTTCTAATTGCCTGGTTTTAAGGTTATTTTCGATTTTAAAAATTACTAATCGGAAACTCGGGTTTTGTTTACAAAATGAACTTTGGTAGGAGTTATTAATGATAAGTGTAGACTATAAAAAACAAAGTTTGATTTTGATGCAGCAAGATTGACCCTATCGATTGATGCCATAAAAGTACAGGATGTTATTTTTTTGACATTTAACCGGTTCGATACACACAATAACATCTCGAGAACAAGGAAAGGGTTCACGTTGCTTACAGAAAACCACGTTTGTTAATTAAACGAGGAAAACTGTATAACTGTGTCTCTATGTTCCATCTGACCTGTACTTGACAATAATTTATAATAGCTGCGAAAACGAACGATAAGAAATGCCAGTTCGTAAATCTAGCGCGTTTCAAGTTTAGATCGCATGATCTTTATAGAGAAAATTCGTGTGACGAAACTGATTAAATATGAAAACTGAGAAACAGGGGATAATTTAGTCATCAATTCGACCTTCGAGCCACAAGATACAAGCAATGCTTAGTTTGTGGCTCACCGACTGCATGACACAACTGTTTTGTCAATTGGTAAATAAACTTATTTTGATTTGATTTTGATATGTTTATCTTAACGTCATGTTATCCCGTTCATAGCATCACGAGAGATGGTTCATTGATCAAACGGCTACATAAAGTGCAGGATTCAATATAGTACAGGATTGGCGAGGGAGTCAACGAGCACTTAGCCTACAAATTAAACTTGCCGCTGGACGTAATAAATAAATCTGTTCTACGCTTGCCCTTACTCTGTTTCAAGGAAACACTGATAATGCTGTACAATAGAAACGTAGCCATAACTCCGTATCGGAAGTGTATAATAGTAAATAATAACAGCCACAATGACGAATTAGTTACGTAATCATATTAGAAACACGTCATGTTATATGACAGAGGAGGATAGGAAATTGATGTAGGTAGCTGTGATTATGAATTAATTGTTTTAAAATTGAGCCGGCCTTATCAAGCTCACATGGGAATAGTTTCACATATTCACACCTGGTTCTGTATTAAATTATTCAACTGAAGTAATCGAGTCTGTTCGAAATGCCGATTAACCAACTTGCCACACGTCCGGAATAGTTAGGTTCCGATCGGAAAATAGGCAAGTTATTCTGGTAAATACGAGGGATAGCATGCCGTGATGCGGAATTTAATGAAAATATAGTACCATCGTAGCATCGCAATAAAATGTATTTCGCATGGCTGCAATGCTTCATAACATATTATTGTATCATCAACTGCATGAATCGAAATTTAGCCAGCATTATATTCTTAGAATAAATTAATAGGGTTGTTCTCGTCACTTCTATCTGCTTACGGTTCAACAGGGTCCTTACTTATCATTGAGTCTATCAGGAGCCTGTTCCAAAACCCTTTTTTCCAAAATAAAACAGCATTTCTTTGAAATCATCAACCAATACCTTGAAGATGGTGAAAAACATTTTTTAGTGTAAAATAGTACATACCACATCCGTTTAATCCCACGAGGCCATATCTTCGACCGCAATTCAACTCGAGGAGCGTATCCTGGAGGAGTTCACTTCCATAGAATGTGATGGAGAAGTTGGCGATCTTGATGTCCCTGGACCTCGGGTGGACGGCAAGGGACCCGGTACACGACCTTGCCTCCGAGTTCATCTTAGCCTCTTCTTCGAGCTTGAGGCATAGTGCCTCTGTAACAACGGATTAAGTTATAGGAGTTTCTTTTGTTTTTTATATTTTCTTTCGACAGGGAAAGCTTGACCATATCTTTGAAATTCGAAGTAGTTCTGTCTAAAAAGCGCCACCGATTGGATGGTTGGTTGATGGATAGTGTTCAACAAGCCGTGTGCCTTGCCTGGATAAACTTTCAAAACGATTTTTTTGTTACTTTTCTCATTTGCTTACTTTTGTTATACTTACAAACAACTCATGCAAAATTGTATACTTCTCGACCTGCCAGTTTAACCTGTGTATTGTCAGTCATTGAGTGAATTTGAGCTTTTTTTAAAGTAGATGCATAAAATTCAGTGCATTACTTTTGCAGTTTGGCTTCTAAATAGTGCACAGCCAAGTGAGAATTGCATCGAATTTAGAATTTAAAGTCAAACCAAAACTAGACAAGATTCAAAGCACATTGCTCAAAGAGAGTATTATGTTGTAAACAGATGCACAACAGTTGCATAATGAACAAAGATTATATTATTATTATTTATACCGACAGACGAGAGCACATCAAGCTACTACAATCTGTCAAATATCTTTAACAGATTTTCAACTTTATCACTAAAGCGTTAAGTTCAAGGTTTCAACCTTTTCATATAGAGGCTGCACGGTTTTAATTATATTTGGCAGACAGAATATACCCTCATAGGATAGTTTTTATCCCAGTAGTATGTTACTTTGGGATGATTTCTGATGTCTACACCAACAGAGCCATGTCTAAAGCTAGTCTAGTCTAAAGCTAGTCTAGTCTAAAGCTAGTACCAAAATAACCTAGAATAATAAAAGTCTACTTTTTCATTATTTAAGGCAGGACTTATTGTATTAACATAATCAAGTTAAACCCTGTACGAGGATACTCAGTGAAACATAACAAACATAGTAACAGTCTAGGCGTTTATTATGACGTCATGACTATGATGTTGGCATGCTTAATCTTCGAAAGTTTATTAATGAACATAGCGCTATTAATAAGACTAATTTAAATTTAAACAAAAATCTGTACAGGCTCATATTTGAAGTCAAAGGTATTCAAATATTCCATCTGAGCTGCCATAAACAATACATTATTTTTAATTAGACTGCATTTTGTATCATAGTACTCAGTAACGGGTTGTAGAGGTGAAATAGGCAGCCGATCCACGTAAATGCATTCAGCTGCATCCGGCTAGACTGAAAGCCAACCCAACATGGTTGCAAAAGGCAACGCAGATGATGATGATTTAACAAACAAACACAATCTTTTCGACTCCCATAATATTCTCTTGCACTGTATGTGCCTGTATGTAGGCTGCACCTGCCCAAGCACAACAGTACTGGTATTGTCCTACATTAATACCCTACATCCATTACATATGAAGAGTATTATTCCTCTGTATACAGAAACAAGGCAACCTTTACATATAATACTACTATAAGTGCAAAGATAATTCTCATTTAGGAATCTGATTCTGGTTTTACCCTAACTGCTTTCAAAATCTTTCATCACTTATAGATGGCTGTTTCAAGTCACAAGCACAGAGTACTTATGTAGTAACATTCACCTTGACTACTCTGAATAGATCTACGAGACTCTGTATGTTGCTGTTTAATCAACCTAAAATGTTCCCACTGTTAGGTCAGCGGCCTCCGCTCTGTGACACAAGACACAAGCCCTGTACGAGTAACAAGTTTTGACATAATTGGTTCTAGAGCTTGCCATTTCTCAGTCACATGGATCTATAGCTCACTATTGATTAGCACAAACAGAGTATACTGCTGTCTATTCTATTTTTACAGTGCAAGAACTGTGACATAGTTTTTTACTAGAAACCCTAAACAAAACATAAATAAAATCAAAGTAAAGTCCTATTTCGAAAGCAGTTAAGATGTAATTTGGAAACAAATAAAAAAACTGTTGCAAAAGATGGTTGCCTGGTCAATAACCAATGATGAATAATAATATTATGCAACAAGTACCTGATTGAATTTAACAATACTTGACTTGCAAGAGGCTGTAATCACAACATTTTGGTGAAAGCATGACAAATGCAGTGACTCTTTGTTTATTTTTATCTCAACCGTCTATAGTAGGTACTCAGTGGCCCATGACTCGGTTGCACTAAATAATTGGCAGACAGCTGCCACATCATAACAAATTGATTTGTTTGATAGTTGTAGTTTCACTTTCCTACAGTTTTCTTTACACTTCCTTTATTTTAATAGAGCAACAGCCCAACCAAGTGTCATCAGTGAGCAGGTTGACTGGCATCTATGACAACCTTGCAGGCAAATAACTTATGCTGTCTAATAGATTGTGGTGACAAATGGTCTTTTTCAGTTTGTTTGTTCCCACTCCTCAATCTTGCGCACAGAACCCTTAAATATTCCTTACAGTGCTTAGATCGTGAATGTATGGTCATACTCATCATGTCATTTCTGTGATGGCATGACTCCAGGCTGGGAAGATTGGGGTTTCAGTTGTGACCCATATTTTATGGGGAATAGTTCACTACAATTACTATGTTAAGCAGAATAAACAGTGCTGGGTATCAGAGCAAATAAAAAGTAAATAAAATAAAAACCATACAAAATGTACTAATAAATCATGTCAGGTGGCGAAATCGGGAACTAATTTTATTTGTACTGAGTTTGACATATTTCTGACATTTGTCTTAGCAAGCAGCACCACTCTTATCTACCAATGTGTACTTGCCACCCTGTAGCCACACATACAGTAAAAAAACTTCGTTTTAACATTTTCATTGTCCCCTCTTTGATGAAAATTGTCGGAATAACGCAAACTTCACTTAAATTTCGAAGTTTTAAAGTAATTCATACTTCTTGGAACATTCAATAACCTAGACTCACAAAATTACTTTCCAGCAATTCTCCTGAAAGCAGTGCCGGACGCGTCTCTAAAGTTTATAGCCAAAGGCGACTGACTAAATTAGTGTGCCATGTGCTTTATAGTCATTTTGTCGCGATTCCAACCATTAATATTCAAGTTTACTAAAAGCCCTAACAACAAAGCCTTGATGACACCTTAGTAAGTTCAACCACGTATTCGCCTCTGTAGGTATTTTAATAGAAGTACCGACAGCCGGATTATAGTGGATTACCAAATTTCACGGTGGTATTTACCTTCTGCGGTAATCTCACGTTCCTCCTTGCCGTTGGTAGCAGATCCATTCTCCTCATTAGTTACTCGTGCCACAGGCTTCTTGTTCCTGCTGCCCGCCTGCTCTTTCTTCTTCTGTTGGGCCCTTTTCTTTGCGTCAGACGGCATTCTGGCTACCTGGTCAACGCCAATTTTTTATTACACGAACACAAAAAATATACCACTACATGTACTTTTGATTTCGCAAATCTATCAAGTAAGGCGCCGCAAGAAATCCCACAACACTGAAGAAATATCTTTTTAATCAATCACTGTACTTTATTCACGTGTTTATACTGGAATAATTAATATTACCTATGTTACTTTTATGGGATGATAAGCAAGTCGTCAGCGTCTACACGTGCTGAATTAAAAAGAAAGACATTTGAAAATTCACAGATAAACAAGTGTCAGCCAGAGACAATATATTATTGTTTTTTGGAGTAGTATTACTACATCTAAAAATACATTCACGGATTTTAACAGCTGTCGAAACACTACCAACTTCCGGCAGTGCTCTCTTTTGAGGACCTAAGTATTTTACCATAGAGCAAACTAATGTTGGTATTTTTTTTTTTGAGTGGTCTGCTGAAGTAACAAAAAAAATATGGTGACAGACCCATTTGTACCGTGTAGTAGAATTCAATTAAATAGTTCACTCCTGGCTGAACGAGCAACACTATTGCAATGAGCATGACTGCATGAGCACAAAACTGAACCATGTGTGGGCGTTACAGGAACTTGTAGCGACACCTATGTGGGTGATTATGTACCAAAAAGCTAAGCTACTTGTTTACTGCCACAAATTACAGACTGCGCTACCGAATGTCTTAACACTGACGTCACAAGATAATCGAAGGCGCGATTATTGCAAAATCTATATAATTTTATACAAGAGTTTGTGTGTTAAACTAGAACTAAAAAACCCGACTACTGAAAAATCACGCTCTGATTAATGTCGGAATAAAATGTAGCCTAAGTTTACGGGCCCTACTATAGAATCGATTGAAAACTTGTTCATCAAAATCGGGTGATTAATTTAGGTGCTACGGAGGAACATACGTAAATACAAACATACCTACATACACACATAGACTACTATAAATCATAACCCTTCCTTTTGGCTCCGCCGTAGTCGGGTAAAAAATGAATCCGTATTTCCCTTGGTCACTCTCGCCTTAGGTTTGTAGATACAAGTTGGAAAATTTCAGGAAACTAAAAAGACGAAGACGAAGAGAGCTTTAACTGTCTGCTAGGATAAGTTAGTTAAATTTTCTGTCTCCAGTATTTTGAGCACTTTCCCTACAGATGGCGTTGAAAAATTCCACCCTGTATAATAGAAATCCAGCAATGAGAACCGTATACACAGGCTGGAATTTTTCAACGCCACCTGGAGGGCAAGTAGGTACTCTGAATACTGGAGATAGAAAATTTTACTTTATGGAAACATTTCTTTATTTTTTAAAAGAAATAAATATGCATTCAAAGATTTTCGAAAATTCGCCTGCCACACTCTGGAATCGAACCGGCTAAATTCCGAAAAGTATCACCTGTACTTTATGGCATCAATAGATAGGGTCAAACTTAAGGATCGAATCTCTTTAACAAACATGATAAATTAAATGAAAGGAAAACCATGACATCTTAACTAATAAATTCAATGGGATGAGATAAGCACTTTTACTCAAAGGTCTATTCAAATTCTCTATATGGTGCTCTGTGGCTGGGTGATGATCCACTTCTATAGGTACGAGTAATATATTAATTTTTGTGAGTGGTCGTCTCATCGCGAGCACCGCATTCACACTGTGTCGGAAGGACATTTAATTCCCCGTTTTGCCAAATTGTGTTTCCAGCGGCCTACTTGTGAATTTGTATTTACTTGCCTTTTTCCGACATAGGTGGAGGGTGCTTCTCTGCCCACAGTTTGCTTCTCTTCTCACCTTTGGTGAGTTAAACACTTTGTTCAAAATTACTATTGAAGTAGGTACTTCTCGGTCTTTGCAATTCTGCTATAGCCGATTTGTCATCTATATTTTCAAACAGGGGTTCATGTGTTTGTCGAATGAAATAAATCTGTATAAAGTTTTATTTGTTTATTCAGGTAAATATCAATCAACAGCCAATAATTATTTATTGAAATATTTCAACAAAATAATTAATATTTCACAGTAAATATAGAATGAATAAATATTTGAGAATAAGGCGTACTGCGGTTATAACATTAAATCCGTACTATGTAATAATAACAGGTAATTTTTAGTTTTACGAGTATGAAGACTGGTTTTATTGCACATTGCCTGTATCTTAGTTTGACGACTGTGTACGATTTTTTATGTCGCATTCTTGATGGTAGGAACTGTCTTCGAAATAATCAAAGGGAACCTCATGTCCCCGTCAAATCTTTTAAGCTATTATTAAGATATAAGCACGTTATTGATACACATTGCATAATATATTCTTGCGTATTATATGCGATGATAACTATATAGTTTACCATATTCATATTATAATAATGGACTTGAGATTGATTAGTAAAAATATTTGTTAAATGCCATATTAAGGTACTTGATTCTCTATTAAGTGAGATGTAAAGATTAACGGATTTTAGGCCCTTCTACATGTTACCCCACTCCGGCTCACGCACACAAGCTTCACTTCACCCAATACCCATATAAGTAATCTATTATGAAATATTAGTATTGCTTGGCATCAACAAGGCAACTCATAGACAGGGTTATAAACACGTCTACAATACTTACATCCTCAACAACTATAATTATTGAAAAGAGAAAATGTAAACTAGCAAAACTACTTACAAGCACAATACGAAATTTGTTTCTACCTACCTTAACTATAGCCTGGAACTAAATTACACCAAAAATTGCAATAAGAACAACAGACAGTACATGTATAATAATGCACTCTTAACAAATTGCGTGGAAATAGTTGTAAATATAACTTTGAATACGTTTTATTGATAAAACTTATAAAAATATTACGCCTTTAATATATTTCTCTATTTTCTGCTATTATTATAAAGATACGAATAGTAGATAGAGAAGAAGAGAGAGAAGCTGTTCTTCGTGCATTCTTCTCCTAAACGTTTTGTTAATGCTTTCCTCAGACAACTTAGAACATCAATGATCAGATCTACCCAAGGTCTTCTTTTTACAAGTTTTATTTAATTCGTCTTTATTATAAGCACATCCAAGCCCCGGAACGAGTACCACATGACTTTTCCATATCTGGCTATTTTTTACTAAGCAGGGTAAATGCAAAACAAAGGATTAGACACATTAGGTAGCTAGTAGACACAATAGGTAGTTACTAGACACATTGGCGTTGAAATTGCGGTTACGCAATTATCATGTGTGAGTAGATACCCTTTTAACATTCAACAGATTTCAGCTGGACACATAGTACATGACACATCTTTAGACTCTCTTACAGAAGAAAGATTTTGAGTCTAATCAATAAACAAACATGCATTAATAACATTAATAGGACAGAGACATTAAATAGAATAGCACGGAACCTTAGTGTTACAAAAAATATATGATAAATAAGTCACGCGAGTTAGCAAAACATTAAAAAGAAGTTACAACGGTTCACAATGACGTATCTCAACGCTTTTTCATTTTACAAACCTAAGTACAGAGCAGATCACTTATGATCTGTGCATGAACCTTTGCGGCGATTTAAATATCCGCAAAAGTATACGCACGTGAGGAATACTCATCATTATGTTACATCGTGAAGAGTAATTTGAAGTAGTTCGTTATGCATAATCGAGCGTCAGAGAGAAGTAATCGCGGGTGGAGTCAAACATCAAACATTACAGCACTCTTACAAAATGTCCTGTCACTACATTACATTACACTTTCAGCGTTCTTACCACAACTTACAACTGGACGATAGAATCCGAAGCGTGCTATGATATTTGAGAATGCTGTTTCATTACTTTCACGGACATTCCGCACTTAGCCGATAACATAAAACAGACATTCAATTATTATTAACACAGTGTATATAGGCAAATGGTGGCGATATTAATCCTATAATATTCAATTAATTTGTAATAATTTGAAAAGTCTACCTAACACTCAATATTAAGAGAGGAAAAATTTACTAGTTTTTTTTATTATTATTCTACTATTTATGGGATAAACATTCAGAAAGGCAATAGACAATTTTAAAGGCCTACCTAAATAAATAATGTGTTAAATTTAATAAGATTTTACTATGAAAATAAGAAGTTGAATATATTTTGAGAATATATTTATAATATTGAAGTATTTCTGTTACATTTATTTATGCTAAGATTTGTATTGGAATCCAAACAGGTTACATTTTGGAAACAAATGATTTGGAAGCGGTTATTTTCCAAGTGGAATAAAAATTGAAAATATCCAGATTTGATTAACCAAGTTTCAAAACATTGAAAAAGCAACACATCGACCTTAACAAATGCAAATAAATGGAAATGGTATAATTATTTTGAACCCCTTTTTGGGTTTGTTAGTTATAGGATTAATTACATTTTGAGCCAACATAACAGGCTATCTATCTATTATTCTACAAAATCAGCACATGGGAAGAGTTTAGAGAGCATTCGTGACTAATCATAAAATAATGGGATTGGAGCAGGCCATTGACCAACACATACTTTATTATTTTCTCTGGTGTTTTCAATGTTCTTCATCTAACTCGTCCGGTCTACATTATACGTAGGTGTAATACCTTACTTTGAGACATCGGTAAGGTCATACCTTATATACTTTATCCCAAACATGTTGCTTATACTAATCACAGCTCGTCGCTTACCTCGTGTATAGTATAGCTGCTCGCATTCAACTCAAATATAATCCGATACCCCATTTGAATTCAAAATAGAAACCTTCTATATAATCTATATATTTCTTATAGAAGAATAGAAAGTTTTCTTTCGAAGCAGCTGCACTCTATCAAATTAGATTGGTAATGATGATACGGACAGAAACTCAACGCGGACACCAACGAGGACGGTCTAATTAGAGAGAGTGCGCAAGGTAAATAAATAGAAATAAATAAAATAAAAAGTAAATAAAAAATTGATAATTTATTGTAATCACAGTTATGAAACCGACGTTCAATCGGTGTATCATTTTACTCTATCCACCTCAATTTACCATCAAATGCAACCAATGGTTCGCTACACAAGTACAAGCTTAATAGATTACAATATCCGTTCAAAACAATTAAAATAATTGGAATATGTCACGTATGTAGAATAAATAAGACTTAACATGCACAAGAGCTATGTACAACGAAATGCAATTTGCTAATATGCTTAGATTAGAATGTGATGCGAGTTTGAGCTCGAGCGTTGGGGCGGTTCGGCTGCGGCTGGACACGCCGCGCGCCGTCCGCGTGACGTCACAGGCCGCGGGCGAGCGGCGCGATCACGTCATGTTCACGCCGAGCGACCGGCTGGCGTACTCGTACACCACGTACGAGATGGACACGGCCGGGATCACCTTGATGAAGTTGGGCGTGATGCCCCGGTACAGCCCCCGGATGCCCTCGCGTTGAACGATCTCGCGGAACGCACCGCGCATTGTGCCCTCCGCGCCGTGTGCTGCTTTTTCTGGAAAAATCGAGAAAGTTATGTTAATTTTTTAACTGTTGATGTACAAACAGGGACGTAGGACTATTGTAGGAGTGACGATCGAGGATCCTTCATAACAACTAACTGATGGGTAAGAGAAAAGTTGAACAAGCGGCCGCCAATCTGTTAGTTCAAAATTCGCACACATTCATGTTCCATTTAGATCGGTATCTTCCCGCACATTCTATGAATGTTTGGCGCTGATCGATTGTACATTAGTCTACTCCATATCGCTGAGTTACCTACTAATACAAATAAGTTCCTAATTCCAGCATTGACGTCCCTAACTCACCATTTATAGAAACATCATAATGAGATGATAAGTAAAACGTAGTTGCTGATATTACACCTTGATAAAAAATATGGCAAACTGTTTTAATATAGGCATAATCTACGGACAGACAGCAACGAACGCTGTTATCAATGCTAATATATGATAGTCCGTGTGATAACGTTATCAGGTTCTAAGTGATTTTTGGACCACATAAAAAATATATGATATTGATATGCCTTGGACCACCAAGGCATATCAATATCATATATTATTCAAGTTCTCTGCTACATGGGACTTCAACATAATGGTGGGTGACAGCGTAATCCTTGAAAGTTTACAGTCGAGACGTTAGGCTATGTTTGTTAATCAAAACTCAAACTCAAAACTCAAACTCAAAGCGTTTATTTCAATTAGACCTTAGCAGGCACTTTGAAAGTCAGAAAAACAAAGGCGAAGCTACAGTCACAAAGCACACAAACACAAAGCATAATAACTTGTGAAAGTACTGTAGTTGCCCATTCCAAAGCGTAGATCTCTATGAAGAAGAATGGGCAAGAAACTCCATGGACACTCTTTTCAATCAAAATATTGTTACAAAATCTTGGTTACATCATTCATGTTGAGATTCTACATATATGTGAGAACGATGTAGAAAGACGTGCACATTAAGAGCGTCCAGAGTAAAAGATTATAACTTTCAACAATTTAAAAACAAAGTAGTTAAAATAAACCGTGGCAGCTAAGAGATGACCAGTCCCAACTGACAGCGCCCGTTCACGAACATGACGCATGCATCAGCCCCATTCAGCTCAACCATATTGAAGGGAACTAAACTAACCATAATTTGGAGCCTCCTCAAACATTACACGGATATTACATTTTCATATGACCGTCTTGAATTCATCAAAATGGGGAATAACAATATAATTAAAATATGCCCACTATCCACCAGATATTACAAACTTGAAGCCCATTCCTATCTGCACTCAATAAAGAAACCGCGCGCTTATTTTGAAGTGTTCATAACAATACAAATCGAATCAGAGCTGAACGTTGATTGGCTATGATTCGATCCAAAGTGTCGGAGTCCAATATTGATTGAATGCTACCTACTTGATCCTCGTGTGCCCTGGGCTGCATAAAGGATAATTTGATTATTCTGTATTAAATATTGCTCGTCTTTCGCGACAGTTTGCAGTCCTTTCCGACCTTTTTCGAGATTCTGTTAACTCTAAAATATATGTGTAATAAGATTTTTCTATCGGAAAACTTTCGGGGTCCGGATTGTAAATGTAGATAAAACTTGCATGAGACATCGGAGAGTAATCTGGCTTAGAATCTTTCTACTGTATAAGATGCCGTAGCTAATGATCTCTTGAAGTTATTAACTCACAGGCGAAATGCTTGTTGTAAGTGGCTGTCTGCATAATCGATCATACTACTAAGTTTATACAAGTTGAATTACCTTGAGCTTGCAACCGCGTCCGAACGAGCGCGAGGGGATAGGAGCAGACCTGCCCCAGCGTGCACGAAGTACTGCCGCACGCCAGCAACAACAACATGCCTGGTTGCTCGCTGTGAGCAGAATACTTCGCAATGTACTTCTTCTTCAGTGTCTCGTACACCGCCAGGTCTATTCCTGCGTACGGCACTATCCCCAATATATTTGGAATGTATCCTTTATAGAAACACTTCAGCCCCTCCCTTAAATATATCTTTTTTGCGGCATCCAGTATCCCACTGTACTGGCCAGTCTTTCTTAAAGCTAATCTGGTTTTCAACACCTCCAACGGATAGATCACAGTCTGGGCCATCGCGCCGGCCGTGGCGCCGGCCACGAAACGCTCATGTATTTGTAATGGTTGATTGTCTCTCATATCGCCTTTTATAAGTCTTTTTACTTGTTCATAAGCGGCGAATTTCAGGGCCGATTCTGGTGCTATTTTAATTACATTTATGCCGTTACCCCGCCATAAGCCGCTTAGACCTCCTTCAGAAATCATTTTTGCTAAACATCCTCTCATATTTTCTCTAACGGGGTTAACCTGAAAAAGAATAACATTCGATATTAGATTATTATTACTTAGTGATAAAGTCATACTAAACCAAGACGAAGGACTTAACAGAATTTACGTTCTAGTAAAATCTTATTTTAGGAGCTGTTCTTGTAATCTTGTTCATATTGAGAAGTCACTAGGATTTCTTTATCATCATCTTATCCGCCGAAAGACGTGCTTTGCCAGACATAGGCTTCCCCAATCAGCGGGGCTGCTGAGTAGTGCGCTGCCTGAATAATAAAAACATATTAGAAGAACACGCTGGCCTAATTTATTCCCCTCACTGGCAATAGCCTGATGGACCACGATCATAACTAAGCCCAACCAAATACTCGTAGTCTGCGTGTAATGTAAATAAATATTGTAAATAAGAAAGGAACATTTAGAATTATATATATGATATGGAATTATATCAATCCAAAAGTTGAGTGCTGGTCAGTGGTGACAGTCCACTCGATCCGACGCTGATCGTTAGTTTAGCCGTGTAGAAGCTCGACCCTAGCTTTTTATTTTCAAGAAATACTGAACAGATAATAGATGTGTTACATACCTGTAGAAATACTTTAAGTCTATCTAGAGGTGCTGTGCAGGTCCGGCTGACTGCACCTGCAATACCCCCGGCTAGTAAATGGCGCCACCACTTCCCAGTCTGTAACTCGCTTGGCGTGAAGTCATCGGGCACATTCATGTCCTCACCAATATCCAGGTACTGGAAACAAGAATTATAGCAAGTCAGTATATTGTTATTAAGTAGTTCATTATAAATCCTAATTATAAAGTAAGATTTATTAGATTTGTCCTGTTCATCAAAGAGTCAATTTGCTAAAGGCAATTTTTTGTTTCTGATTCTACATTGTTGAGACCAGATTTTAATGGAATGTGTGCTGAGTAAAATACAGCTGCTAATGGAAATATCAAAATGGACCGTACATTGGTCGTTACGAAGAAACTGAGGAATATTTTAGGTTTTCGAAACAGACAAAATATAGATTTAGGGTTTAATAAACTCAGCTTGCAGACCGACTAAAGTGAAAGAGCGTAATATGATTGCGACAAATTCATAATCAATGGTCAATGATTGCTACCGCACCTACAGACTGCTACAAGTCTACGACCCACGGCACTAAGATAAATCATTTGAGCTAAAACATTAGAATGATTTCATTATTAGGCCGGTATTACTAATAATCTAACTCAGTGTTACTTAAAATAATAACTCAAGTATTACTTAAAACAACCAACAAAATGGGTTCAAACTATTGTTACGTGAAGTGATGCATAAAGTAATACCGGCCTGCTTTCTTTGCTCTTCTTCGCTCTCCTTCTTACAATAATCTGGTGTGGCTTTAAGCTTAAGTTGTTCCCCCTGCCGTAACAATGGTGAATATATAAATGATACTTTATTATTGAATGTCAAGCTTCTGTTGAAAGACAGTCTTGAAGACCTCTATTTAGGTTTTATTTAATAACCTACTCATTGGTTCAAATTTTAACTGTCTCTTTAAAATTAGAGGGAACGAGTTTCAGAATAATGGATTATCCAATCAGATAGCAACATCTTGATGATCCCCTACTGAACTTTTTCTAACTTTCTTGTAAGTACAAGCCTCCCAAAATTACTCGTTTAACAGTCTGAGTGACCATTGATTTTGTAGGAATATAAGGTACATTATACAAGCTACAGACAGAATTATGGGCACCAATGTGTAAGTGGTCTCTTGTGAAAGGTTAAAAATTCAAAGAACAGCAATTACCGCCCCATCCTTGTAGAGGCGCAGCGACTTAAGGTCCAAATCCAGCGTGAGAGACAAGAAGGCAATGTATAGTTTCCAACGCATTTTGTTTTTCTTAAGCAAGCCTGTATGAACAAAAAATTTCACCATATACTGGACGGTTCTGGACATTTTCGAGATAATTTAGACTACCAGAGTCAGAAAGCAATCATTTTATTTATTTTGAATTGTTTTATGGTCAAATAATAATTTGACAGATCAACTATGTCAAAGACGTCATGTGGATGCCTCCACATGACGTCTGTGACGTTTACTTTTTTACGTGGTTCTTGCTAGTCATAATGACAGAGGGAGGTATGTTAGGACAAGCACCTAAATATTGTGTACATACAAGTATTAGTTAAATAATAATATAGTGTCGGACCGAGGCGATTAATCGGCTATTGTCACAACTTTCAGCTGAAGCGGAAGTCGAAGGTTTGAAAACGTTAAGAAATTCAATTCAAGATTGTTTAAAAGTACCTAATGTAATGGGTTTTTTTTTAAATATAAAATTAAAGTTTTACGTCGACTTCGATACATTCATAGTGAAAATTATAAAATTATATTGTAACTTGTCAAAAATAATAATAATTCGGAAAGTGCGCCCCTCGCCGTTCGGTATTTGCTAATTTTTCTTTTTTTTTTTACGTTCCAGTGGACGTAACTTCGGAGCATTTTGGCCGAAACCGAAGGTGGTACTTATTGCCGAAGGTGGCCGAAGCCGAAGCTTCAGTCAGACACTAGTTACATTTTAAGTAGTTCCATCGCTAGCGAATTTGGTGAAAGTATCTTATTCTCAATGGCTGATCTCTTATAATTGCATAAAAATAAAAATAACACTATAACTTTTAGTTGATTATTTTTGTATTAAAGAAGCTTTAGAAACCACACCAGAGTCCGTTTTTTTTAAATATAGCTTAAACTATACCGAGACCGCCTATATCCGGATCTGGTTTATCAGATACGTGTATACTTGTAGCGAATAGTTTTTTTTTCGGTTACGTATCATCGGAGAGCTACAAGTAATTAGAAAGTTGAAATGCGGATGCATCCTCCGTCACTTTCATTTCTCTTAGTAGATTATTAAACGAAAATGGTACATTAAAACTATTTCAATACTACTTAATAAACTCAAGACACCGGAAAAAATACTGAAAAAGCTTGCTATTACAAATCAAAATTGTAAAGAAAAAAAGGATAACTTTATCATCGATCCGCCTGGCAACACAATGCTCAAAATATCTACCATTTTACCACAATTTCCGCCGGGCAACACTAGCCTATTATTAAATCCTTCGGTGCTTATCGATAACATTTCAAGAGTGACACGGACGTGTCGTCATCGTGTTAACGTACCCACTGACCTACATAATATTCGGCTTGCTAGACAGTCTCGTGACGTCTTTATAAAAACCATTAACTTATCAATCATTGAAAGTAGTTCAGGGGATTGTATTAAGTAGTATGGACAGACTGTTGCCATAGTTACTCATTCGTGTTGTGCAAAATATAATCAGCCTATAATGTTTCCTGTTCCCGCTGCTGGGCCGCAGGCGTACTCTCTATGAGAAGGTAGTGCCTACCCCACGGAAAAGTACCACCGGGATGAATGACTTACTTTCGCATTTATGATATGACTATGTTCAGAAGTCTAAAGTAAATAATTGGCTAATTTACGCACTGATTGTTCGCTACAAGGAGAACTTAATTATTAAATAGTTACATTATATTACTTTCTGTTCCATTTCTTTCCAGTTCTTTCTGTTATTTTTAAGGAAAATTACTATCAATGTTCAGCACCTACGTTTGGGATATACCTATATCGATGTATATCAATGTGTGCGAGTCGTACACGCTCATGGATTAATTACAACTTCAGTAAGACATGCAATTCATGGTCTTCAGGTCTGATACCAGGTGTCCCACTATAGTCCCTCCTCTGTTAATGAAAGGTCACCCGTTAAACAGGGTATACAAATTTAAATATCTAGGCCACCTGGTAACGGATGACCTAAAAGATTTTGGATTTGGATTTAGAGAGGGAACGCAGAGCATTATCAGTTAGGGCGAATATGTTGGCCCGCAGGTTTTCTCGATTTACATCCGCCACTAAAACAGCCCTTTTTAAGACATACTGCACATCGCTGTACTCGGGAGCCTTGTGGTTTACATATACCCAAAAGGCTTATAATGCTCTGCGTATCCAATATAATAATGGGTTCAGGGTATTGTTGCGATTGCCACGCTTCTGTAGTGCGTCAGCAATGTTTGCCGACGCACGCACTGACAGTTTTGACGCATTGTGGCGTAAGAAATCTGCCTTGCTACTCCACAGGCTGCGTGGCAGTCCCAACACTATCCTGCAATCGATAGCAGCCCGCGCAGATGGCCCACTAGTGTGGGCGCTAATTAACGCAGCCGATCTGTTCTAGTTATAAAGTACTAACATAGGCACTATTATATTGTTACTGACACAGTGGACCTCTCTGTAGTCTGATAAATAAATAAATAATCAATAGTTTTGGGATTCCCGACTAGTACTATCGAGAGCAACCACAATATTTGCACATCGAAAAAAGAATTTGATACATTCTACTTGTTGACACTGTGGGTTTGGTAGGTAAATGGTGTCAAGGGTGGACGTCAGTGGGTTCGCATTCGGTTGAGGCTCATTGCCTAACGCCGGTAAGACACAAGGTTAAAGATAAAATATTGCATTGAATTATATTCGTTACAATAGTGATGTTCAATGAAAAACAGAGCGGCATTGAAGAAACGTCGTTGCATTCTTGAAATGTAGTTTTTCTGAACACGCAGTTACAGTAAATCGATCAAAAATTAAATATACCTTTGTGAAATAACTTTAGACCTTCACAATACAAGACGGAAATAGAACTTCCTATGACGTCTTACCACTCATATATATGTATAATTTTGACGAAACCAAACAATAGAATATACAACCATTTCTCAGCCGTATTAAGCTTAACCTTGCGGTACTAGTTTTTTAGGTAACGCGGTCAAAGCCAAGTGATTGGTCAATCGATACAAGAACTGTGGCACCTAATGTCAGAGAAGAGCAGGTACAAGAGACAAATTAGTCCGCTTGTCTATGGAACTCCAATTTTAAAACCGTATATAGACATTATTTTTCGATGATTTTGAGGTTCTGGCTTTAAATTCGGCAAGTTAGGCAATGGTTGTTCAAAGGTTAAATGAGAAATATCAATTGTAAGAAGAGAGAATGTCTACGGTCATTTTGGACCTCGCACCATTATGAGTATGGGAACTTTTTATGTCTTTATCAGTCAGTATTACTTAGGAACAGACCGCTTCGGCCGGAAAACCACAATAAAAAACTGGTGATCCAATGCTATTGACCTTTGAAGGTTCCTGTGACCAAATGCCCTTGGCAGAAACATCTCCAGAAAGACCATTGACTTTAAATGTTACCGGTTTCCTGTCTTCTCAGGAATTACCATTCTACTAGAAAGATCTTTACCTGTTAATGTCATCAATTATTTTGAACAGGTAATAAAATAAAGGTCATTCTGTGTAGCTGTTGCCATTTTGAATACAAATCCCGTTTAGAATGTTAACAACCTAATATTAATAGGCAAATATCTAAGTGGCATTTGCAATCTAAAAATACATTTTCAGGGTTCCGTAACCGAGGGGTAAAAACGGAAACCTATTACTAAGACTCCATTGTGCGTCTGTCTGTCACCAGGCTGTATCTCATGAACCGTAATAGACAGTTGCAATTTCCACAGATGATGGATTTCTGTTGCCGCTATAACAACAAATACTAAAAACCGAATAAAAAAATATTTAAGGGGGCTCCCGTACAACAAACGTGTTTATTTTTAGATAATGTTACGGAACCCGTCGTAAGCGATTCCGGCTCGCACTTGGCCGGTTTTTATCATTATTAGTCATGCATGACATTTAGATAAAGCCATTAAAAACATTGAAAGTTCGCGGAAAATTAACTAAAAACCCGACGCGTGTTTGCCTTATCTTTCCGGAAAACTCAAAGGATGCGAATGACGCGCAATATCAATGATAGCATCATCGCGGATGATGACAGGATACCGTTCTGTTGTACAGCAAATCAATCATTGTACCACTACGTAGCGTAGTAAATATGATCGTTCTGTTACGTAACAGCCGAGTGTTACGTCAACGTGCTAATTTATAGCGTGTCACGACGCGGTTCAGTGTCACGGCATTCACACATGATCTGAATTTTCAGTTTCCTGTGAGGTCAATAACATGGTTTTAGCCAGACTTATAACTTCAACATCGTGTAACATTGTTTCTGATAGCAAGAGACTTTTGTGAAATTGTGACTGAACGTGAATCGTGAATATTCTATAATGAGGACATTGTGTCGTAAACGAAAATTTTAAAAATATGCCGTGCGACAAACGTGCTAATAATATAGATGAAACAATACATAGCACTTTTATCCTATCCCAAATATTGTACGTGAGTAGACGTGGGCACACGATAAGATTAAATAGGTCAGCTTTGTGCGAAAACCTGTGGAATATTTTAGTGTACACATTTTTAAGTTATCTTTTATTTAGAGACACGAAATGGCGAGCTAAAGCTGAAACTTATTTATGAGTTTTATAATTAACTAACGGAACGCAAATATACGATCACGAGCTAGCTTTCTGAGAGGTGTGATTTCTATCTACATGAGGAGTTGTGGAACAATGTCAAACAATCAATATAAATATATGAGTTTGAGGAGTCAACTTTTAAACAAAATATAGCTTTCAAACCGGTAAAGACCAATAGGATTTTTATTTTATTTAATCTAGTTTCAATGGTAATTAGTACCAAAACGAAGTTTCATTCTTTTAAGAAAGTCACAAATTATTGCAGTGATATCTCATGACAATATGAAATAATAGAGAATGATTTTTCTGATTATTGACAAGTGGTTATTGGAATTTGTAATCATTATTGATTACTGACTAACTCACCAGTCACACTGAGAACATCAGTATTGTGGGCATTGAGCTACTTGATATCAGCCTTATGTTTACAAGTTGATCATTATTTACGCACATGATTGCTTACAGACTGTTAATTATTATGAATTGTTTGTCTGTCTGCGACTATTTTGCGTCAGATTGTAAATATTCGAGTGGCGTGTCCCAATTTCAAGCAAAATCTTTTAAAATAGCCATCAGCCTAGACCTTGCTTTTAAAATTAGATCTAGAATTTGCCTCGAGCATAAAAAACCGTCGTACGTACTAAGCACTAACAGTTCGAACTAATTGATAAATGCAAACTACAAAAAGTAATACAGGAAAGTATGAATCATTGCGATAAGGATGGTCCTGCAATATATTATTAGGATTTCCCCGACGGCGACGTGTTTAATGAATGTCGATTGTCGCCTTACTCGGGCGCGTGACGCAATATGCGCGGGCGACGCGTCATAGTCGCCAAGCATGCGCTAGCGTCGAATATGTTCAGCTCGCTGCACACTTTCCGATTTGATCCTCATCGGCATACCTACTATCGAATACGACCTTTCAAACATTGTTACATATAGATTGTTTTATTGGAATGGGAAGGCAAAATGGGTCAATGCCCTGTATGTCAATAAAAACTGAAGTAAGATACTCGTAACTGAACAAAATGCAACGCAGTTTAGGTAATGATTACATTTCAAGTACATTGACAATCAGGTCTAACATACGTGCTCAAAAAGGGTTTATCATGTCAAATGGATTTTTATCTGTAGTCATGCCTTATTCCGGTTGTAAGTTCAACAGGTGACGTTCAGTAAAGATTACAGCACAAGTTAGTCATAACCTAACGGATGTGTTCAGAAACGAAAGTTACAAGGTAGGCAGCGTCTGCAATCTCACCAAACTTTGTAGTTGTTTAGAAGTTACTGGTGCCTCGGACCCCACACCGGGGGTATACCCCGCACACACACCTTACATTCAGTCATTGGTAACTTTGCACGATAAGTGTCTAGTTCAAGAGATTTATGTAGGTACTAGGTATGCATGTTTCGAAAGAAGTCAAGCAACAAGTACCAACGATATACTAGCAAGAAGCTTATCCTAGGCGGATGTCTAGATCCAAAGTAGAACTAATTAAGTACCCAGCTTTAATTCAAATTTACTTAGACAATAGTTGTCAATAACAGAGTCAGAATAAAATTGACTTTAGCCATTTGAAAGTCTTTACGATAAGTAGGCGTTTTTAATGCAAAAAATAATGCATTAGGAAAAATTTCCCATGACATACGATATTTAATTCGTCTCAAACAAATAAAACCATTAATAATAATAGGAAAATGTTGCAATCGGAATGATGTAATTCAAAATAACTACGATATGAATAATAAACTTACAAAGTCAGTGATACGCGTTAATGATAACAAATGTGTGTTCAGAGCTATATTTTTATTATTTTTTATGTTCTGTAAATTAGACTTTCCAGACAGCAATTTATTAGCTGTTGTTCACATAAACACTGACTAAGTTTTATTAAATTAAATTGATTGAAGTTAGAATCGTTACAGCACTATGATTCGCTTTGTTCTATTCCACTCCATTTAGTATAAAATTAACCTGAGTGCTGCATATAATTTACAATTAATTGTGCTCGTCCCCGATTCATTTGACATTAGCAACTGACGTCACATCCTGATGACGTTACACCGATAAGAGTTAGATTTCTATTCGCGTGTCGTGAATAAATAAATCGATACATAGAGTTACACCTCAATGTAGAACGAGAATATTTGAACTGTTGCGTGCACAGATTCAAACGTCATCGATTTGAATTTGTAAGATGGTCAGCATCGACTGAATAATCGTATAGTTAGTGTAGCCCAACTTTTTACATTTTTCAAATATCTATCTACCTAGTGTGTAGTATCACTACGGTACCTGTTGGGATATGTAGGGCATGCGTTTTGGCGCTGATATAACTTGAAAGGTAACGGTCTATGTAATTCGCTATAGCAGACTTGAATTATGACCTACAAAACGACAATTCGCACTAACATTACCAGGTCAGACATTATTCTCACACTTTCTTTCAAGCTGTTGGTCAATGACTGGTCATTATGTTGTCTACACTGTAGAACAGTCAGACACTGAGGAATGTGGGCATAGCCTCTAGGGTAGAACCTTCTAATGCCGGCAAACGTCAACCAACTAATCGGCGTTCATGAATCATCGTCCTGATCATACTTATTGTTAGTCAAAACAATCATGAGAATTTTATTCAATATCAACTTTAAAATTTGCAAAATTGTCTTTAAAAAAAGAAAGATCGAAAAAAAAGATAATGACGCAGATTAAGGAAAACCCTTTGAAAATATTTCAACTGGTCAACTGTTTTCTACATTTTGTAGAAGGTACCAAGTCCATAATATTCGCACAGCATATTTAAGCAGAACTAATGAATAATGTGGGTGTGTCAATTTTGTACGCTCAGGCAAGATTTTCTCAGGATAAGCAAGTATTTGCTGACTGAAATTGCAATATCATTCTGACACGTGTAAAGAATCAATCATTATGATAACAAGTTGACTCTGACGATGATCATAGATGGAGTGTCAATGAATGATCTGCAAGTTTTTGATACTGATACTAGACAGGATAAAAGGGGTAAAGATAAGAAATCCGATTTAATACATAATTCTAATGATGACGATGAAGAAACACGCTTAATTTCAACACAGAGAAAAGTGAAAGTAGAATAGTCATCAAACAAGGAAAGAAAGTTCATCAAAATTCGCGAATTCGCATAGCAGCGCCCACGCCCAGCTTAGAATGGGTAGGATAGTGTGAAGACTCCAGTGATAAAACTTATAAGTAATCATGGTGATAGTGTGTAGATAGTTCCAGAAGTCTTTAACGACAATTGTACATCCATGCCCCCACGCATGCCCGTTGTTGCCTAGGCAACGCAAATGCCTCGCTTTCAAGGTTAACGTTAAAATTAACATTTGGAGAGGTAATGGACTACTTATAATTTATTACTCGATACAGGTACCGCATGACTCATATTTTATCAACCGACCAGAAGCTAAAAAACCCATTTTAAAACTATGTATAACCAAAATCCACGCTATGACACGTGTTTCCCACTTTATGCCGTTATTGGATATTCCCGAACGCGCTCGTCGGGTGTGACAGAGACAACATGTATTTTAAATAGCGGGACATATGAATTTTTCTTACACCTAAGACTAAAATTAATTTCTGAACTTTTGAAAACGTTCCAAATAGCAAGCACTTATGTAAAAATGTTTAGAATGGACAGCCTAGGTCATACCTTCAAAAACCATTCCCAAGCGTCGTCGTAAGATCCCATTATCATCTGTGCGAAAGTCAAAGTAGAAACTATGGACCCGTTCCCAACGCAACGTATTTAGTGACTGGCAACGTCTCGACCAGCTGTCCTAGCTAACCCGAATTTAGAATGCATTTACCTTTGCCAAACAGCGACGAAAGACGATCAGGAAATCCTCGAAGACATCGCCGGTGGTTACAGTTAACTCCTCCATTTCCAGAGACATTTTATCTAGTTTTCAGTTTTGTAAATAAGACAAATATAATTAAACTATTTAAAATTAAAATCACAGAAAATTTTCTTCTTTGGAACTATATCAGATCGTATATTTAAAATTCGAGTGCGCGAACGGCTTGGGCAGCAACGAACGCGCATCTAACACGGCCAACGGACTGCCTCACACTGAGCACTCGGCGTGAACTGCACGACGAACGATATGGTTTCGTCATTATGATCGGAGAACCGCGTGTCACCGGTTTAGTGTGGTCGACGAATGCCGAGCCCCCGATACCAAGGTTTGATTCGCACGCTTTCCACGTCGCTGGCGGACCCGATCGCGCAGTGAAATCGGCTGGAATTCAGATACAGTGGTACGGGCAGTAAACAGCTGATAATGAAGGCGCGTTCAGTTCGATATACAAGTTCACTGGGGGCTCGCCCCATACGTATTGTGATTTGCGATAGGACAAGGTACAGTGGTGCTGGTTAGCAACCTAGCTCCGCGTTCGTATTCAAGCAATGTGAGAGAAGGTGAAAGTGGTGGCGCTACAAGAATTTATTAAGAAATTAGACCAGAACAATGCACCTTTACTTTTTTTTTATACTTGTTCAAGGTATTTCTTAACCGCGTATGTGGATCAAGTATTAGAATTCTAAACTGTTCAACGTTTGATAACGTAGTCAAGACTATCTCCGATCACAGTCATGTGGGTAGAGTTGCTATATGTCATTGCCTAAGAAAAGCCACAGAACGACATTTCCCCCAATTTCCTATTACCGTGATATTGTTTGCTATTCTGATTTTCTCCAACTTTATATATACTACATAGAAACACTTTTTGTAGCGTGATGTTCCATCAGTTTGTACACCTGTTCAAATGATGGCTTCATAAACACGATATTGTGTTGTTGATGTTGGCGCAGGATGTGAGGTTGTTGTTGGCGCAGGAGAAGAGTACCTGGAAGGATATGGGGGAGGCCTTTGCCGAGCAGTGGGACATTCAAGGATATTGAAAAAAAAAACTACGATGTTTGTCTTTGGTGCAAAAGGGAGGGCTATGTGGTGAGAGTGGTGCAAGCAGGGCTTATGGTGACAATGATCGAAAATCTTCGGACCGCTGAAGCGGTACCAAATCATTAAATATACGAGTACCTCCAAATAGTAAAATATAATAGATTGTTGGTGGAAAGTTGGAAACCAGTTCCGAGAAAATTTAATACACATGTTTAACGTCACACCTGTAATGTAGTTCTTTATCAACTCTTAGGCACGTGTTGATAATGAAATGACGGAGTGCTAAGATGCTGACGTCAAATCATCTGGTCCATAGTATTTATTTGCAGGCCATTTATTATTGAGTTGTTAAATACAACATATTAGTGTTGTTTCTTTACACATTTTCGAATACTGCAACGGTCTGAGGATCGCCTTCAGAATTGAACTTCGAACTTTTGAGTCAATCGTTAAACAAACGTTTATGCGGCCTGTCAAAACGATAAAAAAAACAACAGTACAATTTCATCTCTGTACCGAAACTCATTCTTCCTGCATACTAAAGGAACTATTCAAGTTTGCGTGTGTTGTGGCCATTTATGCCCATTGTGTATCTCAAGAAGAATCAACAGAAGTGGGAACTCCCAGTAATTATAAGCTGGACTGAATTGCACGCAACTAACTTGGAGGTAAGTATTTCCTTTCTTCTAGCGAGGGTACGGATCGTTGCAGCCTATTCGAATCTTTACCATAGGCTGCCCCCAAATGTGAGGACTTGGAGGCATTGTTTCTCGCACAGGTATTCTAGCGTTATGATTAGATTTGCAATGCATAAAGGGAAAAGGATGTTTTAGCTTCAGGAATTTATAATTGTGTCGTTGTGCGTCAAAGGAAATGCATTTCCATGTCTATCTGTGTGACTGTCGGTAATCTACCTTTTGTCACCGATGTCTGATGATAAGATTTAAATTATGGACTATATACCAGATATTCTGTTTCAAACGGGCCTGATAAACATCCTATCCTTTACTATTAAATGAGCAATATTTGAACTTACGTTCTCGAAAACGGCTCTAATGATATCGATGAAAGTTGTAATACAGTATAGGAGTTTACGGGGGCGAAAAATCGATCTAGGTAGGTCTCATATCTGGGGTAATTTGTTTTCATTATTTTCACACGAGCGGTGCTCGGTCGCCCAGATACTACGAGTGTATACAAAAATATGTATGAATAATAACAAGGTTTTAGATTCACTTTGTGAATGTAATCGTTGCCGAGAGTTTAGTGTCACCTGTTACCACTAGTAGATCGACGTAAATTTGCTGACTGTCTATTCTTGTTGAAAATCCTCAATAACGATATTGATAACCCTGAGTTATTGTGAAAATTTTATTTAATGTGCCAAGTAAAACATTTCTTTTTAATCTATCCATTGTATTGTAAAGCGGGCTGGTGTCCGCAACTCCACGTCTAAGCGCGTATTTTGCGTGCGGTAATACGTATACCTCTTCGAATTATAGGCGGAACAGTCATATTGTTCGCGCATGCAGAAATTCAATTCAATATACGCAAGGAATATGATTTAGATCCATTCACAATTATTGTAAATTCGGCCAGAAGGTGCTCATGCCTCAAAATTTTCAAGTATCGGTAGGTTATATTATTTGTTATTGTTTTATTATTTTTTCTATTAATTCAGTCATATAATAAATAACAAACGAAATATTTATATTGATTCTTATTTTAATTAAAGCGATATGTTTTTTGTGCTCACACCATAAATTATTATTATAAGTCAACTACGTGAGGATTTGTAATTGGCTTTCTGGTGAATATAGTCCTTTTTTTTGTTTGTTTTTATTATCTGTTAGTTCTCCATGTCCTCAATAAATAAATAATCATTGGTCATATTCACAACATTATATGAGATCACAAGATTCAATCATGCAATCATGACGCATTCCACCGGATATTGCTCGAATCCTTGGTCTCGCATTACAAGTGACGATCATAACGGCTAATGTTTCTCGTTTCTTAGTAAACTACATATTTCAAGAATCTTAGAGGTACTTGTAAAATCTCTGACGTTTCCCAAGCGTGAAGACTTGTTTTTGTTTGGGTAAAGAATAACCACGAAAGCAATAATATACTTACTTTGCTTTGATATAAAAGTGATAACATTATCTTGTATACATATTATGCTAGCTTTGATAGATAGTCGACAGTGGGCCATCAGCGTTCCCAGAGGGACACCTAGGTAGGTACACTTCCGTTAAGAAGAAAAACCGAAGTATGGCATCAGCTTAAATTTCCGTGGATTGTGGTATAGGTAAAAGTGGTACGCCTTCGCATAAACAGTTGAAGGTAGTGTGTGGTTAGCGGCGATCGGCGGCGGCGACCTCTCGCGTCCGGCCTTGGTACAATCCATGGTCCGGAGCGAGACGGAATGGGACGCCGTCACCTCCTTCTGCGAAGCAGTCATGCTAGCGAAGGAGGTGGCGGACCGTGAGAGAGAGAGAACCTCACGTCTCAGCCGCCTTGGGAGACGCACCGGGCGTCGGGGGCCACGTGTGGTCCCCGGCCACCGTAGGCGCGGGCCTGTGGACGGTGAGCTATGGGCTAGCTCGCCGTCCGTCCGCCTTATGACGACAGGCCGTTTCGACGACGCGTTCGTGTTCCACGCGGGCCTCAAAGAGAGTCAGCAAACAGGAAGAAAGGAGCGATGCCTGCCAGGATTGCGGGACTGTTGCGAGTAAGAGATACCGCGGCCCTGGAACACAAAGGGCAAAAGAAGGAACATGGATGGGTTTTAGTCAGTAAAAGTCTGACACTCCCTCCTGCTCAGCCCAGAGCGGGACGATTTATTTGATGATTTCCCATCAGAAAAAAAAGGTAATTAGTTTGTGGTGTAATAATCACAAACATGTAGTCAGACGGCAACATTGGCAACGCTGTGTACCTATGTGTACATAATTATGATCGAAGTGAAGCTACCAAGACCACACCACCACCAGTCAAGTGTCGAGCACTTACAGTCTGACTAACATCTATTAAACAATGTAGTAAGCTCTAGAGCCTACCAGCTAGGCAATATTATTCGTTAGTGTTCCCAATTAATTTGAGCCTAGAAAATCC
The DNA here is from genome assembly GCA_947578425.1 of Eugnorisma glareosa. Taxonomy (NCBI): domain Eukaryota; kingdom Metazoa; phylum Arthropoda; class Insecta; order Lepidoptera; family Noctuidae; genus Eugnorisma; species Eugnorisma glareosa. The sequence goes on from OX387957.1 coordinate 42,534,206, forward strand.
AAGCGTTGATGTTGCTATGGCTATATATTTAAAATACCAAGAAATAACACTTGTTACCGCTTCAACGAACAAAAATGGTTGCTCAGGGTTTTAAATAAATGTACCGTTTCCATGCGGAAGGACCAAAAGAGGTCGTTAAAGCCGAAATAATCGTCGAACGAACTATTGTTAAAAATGTTGAAGCACATGAGCAAAGAGCGCTGGTCCACGAACGAACCCTGGCAATAAACCAAATGGGATACACGGAACAGAGCATAGATGACAGACATCAGAAAATTGACAATAGAAAAATGATTATATCATTACTATAGTAACAACAACACAGTTACGACTACTACGATCAATGACTAATTCCAGCCCGCGCGAACAGGAAAAGTATGTTGGCAGAATTACAACTCGTCACCACAAGGTTGATTCGCTGTGTTTTCTTCTGACGTAGTCATTGTTTTTCTTTCTCGTGATTGTGGGAAACTTGGAATCCATGATTGTTGTTTACATCCTTGTCGGAACCGGAACCGCAAATAGCTTTTTATTTATTTTTATTTTATGTTTACATTTTATCAGTTTACCCATGTAATATACGTATAAGTCTTATTTTTTAATAAATGGACATTTGTTTACCACTGCTTTTCAGTGAGATACTGCATTGAGTACCGGACTTTTAGTGTACCAAATCGTTATGGGATCATGTGTGGCGTGACCTCTATTAGGCTGCCTGTCTGCTGGAGTGGAGAGGAGAAGAGAGGAACGGAGCTGTGCAAATTTTGACCAATAGAATGGCATAGAATCAGCAGAGCGGGGTTTATGCAATTCCATGGGTAAAAATTTGCACTGCTCCGCTCCTCATATCTCGCCTCTGCTCCAGTGGATAGGCAGCCCTAATAGTGAAGATTGAGATTGATTGATTGATACGTTGACTTGATTGTGAATAAAATTGTAAATACATATTATATACAAAAATTGAAACGTCTAAAATGTGCACAGGTGCACACCTACATGAAGGTATTAGATATTTAGTTGCAACATGTATACACCAGAAACAGAAATCAAGAGCTAGAGTAATATCCTGTCTATATCCGAACGTGTTTAAGTAGACAGGTTCATTAGTTGAGTACTACTATGGGTTTGTATTGCAGACCTGCACAAGTGGTAGTTCATATTGTAATGCGTTTCGCATTTTCAACAGGATTAACATAAACTTTCCGTTACCTTTTGTCAGTTCCAAACCGTTTTGACATTTCCTTCATAGTTTTTGCTGATAACATGTCACATTGTAGGGGGCCTCGACAAAAGAGAGCCTAGACTATGTTCTCTAAAACAAAAAACACTATTTTTTTTCAAAAATGATTACCGCACTGATTTGTACATACTTACTCAGTTACAAATTATGGCACAGCAAATTGTTTTGCAGAAAGCGTACGTAGGTGTTGATATATCCTTACTCGGAACCGAACGAGCATTGTTTTCTAATGGTAGGTTTTAATCTCTTCCGCTAATATGAGTGTAAGCATTGAGTTCGTTCAACAGCATGCCTGATAAATAATAAGGTTACAAATGAACCAATGAATAAACAGAAATGTCTCCAGTAGATATATCTCTATTTGGTTCTCTTCTAGCCGGTCTGTGACTTTATATAGCAGATCGAAGTGATCTGCAGGTCTAAAAAGTTCAGGGGGCCCAAAATGGAAGCTTTATCAGAATCATAATATGAATCACGTTAAAAAATTAAAATTCTTAAAATGGTCTTTATGGTTGTGACCACACAGTCCATTTTAAGAGTTTTATATTTTTAACGTGATTCGTATTATGATTCTGATAAAGCAGCCATTTTAGGCCCCTGATCAATCCTTCTAATGGCGATTCAATTGTTAGCAGGTCATTTGCAATTCTTCCAATATTTGTAAAATAGTGACCCATATTGCCGCATGCGAAATATAAAGACTGTAATTATACCGCAGTTTTTATTAATTGAATAAGTTATTTTTACAATTTCTGATATTTCAACATTATTTCATGATACAATTTGTGGAATCGATGCGTTCATTTATCATTCTGTTTTACAGAAAGTACTGAGTGTGAAAGTACAGAGTACTTACTATTTTATTAATCTAGATTAATATCTGTGTTATATGACCCTGTGACACTTGTAAAACCTTTTTTTTCTGCATTGCGTATTTTACGCGCATTACCTTTCATTTGCGTGTAAATCGAATAAAACAATCCCCTGTTTTGTTTTAGCTATTTCTCCCTTTTGTCCTTTTCATATAGTCCAAAATGGAGCATTATTTCAATATTTGTTTACAAAATCTGAAAAATGAATTGAAATATTTTTTTTGCGATTCATAGTTTGCGGCCCATTTCACGAACTCCAGTTGTAATATGATTCATATTATTATCCGCAGAGTTGAAACCTTTTTTTTTCGGTTGGGAAATCATCAAATAACCCCTCCCGCTCTGGGCTGAGCAGGAGGGAGTGTCAGACTTTTACTGACTTAAACCCATCCATGTTCCTTCCTTTGCCCTTTGTGTTCCAGGGACGCGGTATCTCTTTCGTGTTCGAAACCCCCCGCAACCCTGGCAGGCATCGGTCCTTTCGGACCCCTTCCTGTTTGCTGACTCTCTTTGAGGCGCGCGTGGAAGACGAACGCGCCGTCGACACGGCCTGTCGTCATAAGACGGACGGACGGCGAGCTAGCCCATAGCTCACCGTCCACAGGCTCGCGAAGAGTTGAACCCTGCAACCGTAATACGATTCTGCTAAAGTGGCTTTTGTAGCTTTTCTATCGAAATACTATTTAGTATTTACTGGCTATTAATTAGGCTATTCCCGAAATAGCAGTTAATTGATCCTGCTGTTCTTTTTGGTTCTGTTGTTCGGTAGTCTCGCATGCAGGTGATGCAGGTCAAACTATATGGAAGTATTAGTATTATTGTCGATGATATCACACATATATCAGCCAATAAATCAATAGCTATCTATTTGAATTGTGATAGGTGAGTTCCTGTAAGCGTAGATAATGCAAATCGGATAACTTTCATACATACTGGTTAAATCAGAGTGCAGATGAATTAATAGTACTTTTGATATAAGTTGGGAAACTTTGCTACTGCATTCGAGGCGGAATACACAACTGAGCCGCAGGCGAGGTTGTTATCGAGCCGAGAACTGCAGTAAGTGCAGAACTGCAGCTCTCTTTGTGGTAACAACAGCAAAACAAGCTTTAGGGACACTGTTTGTCCCGTTTTATTCTTTTGCTTTGAAAGTACCGTTATTATTCATTCGGTTATCGTTGTCATTTAGTAATCAAGAGGTTTTATTGTTTTCGCAAAGGTTTTATTCTTTTTAAAAGATCAGTAAGATTGCGGGACAGTGTTGGCCGAGGAGAGGACGTAATTTTTTTTTGACTCGATACTAGCGTTATATTCGAATGTGTTACCTTTTAGCATACTGTGACGGGTTTTCTATCAGTAATGGTTTATAGACTGTCTTCAAGATGTCAATAGTGCATTGAACAGTGCACTCTCAAGATAGCAATCACATAAAAATGCGAAGACATGCTAGAATAGAAAACGCTGTGGGGTTTTTACTGGACAGTCCCAGAAGGATGCTAAGTAATGTATTTTTATTCTCTTCTCGCTGGGGAATGGGTAAAATTTGTTGTTTAACATTGATTGCAATCAAAGACAATCCAAACCAATTGCACTAAACCCAGCAGTAAAATTAGACTTGCTATTCTCACGATTCGCCATCTAAACAAAAGATGTGCAAAACAAGTGTAAAAACCGCCTTTTCGTAACTTCTTTTTAATCTTCATACACATATACCCGTTTCGCCAACAGCTCCCAAAGTTAAAACGACACTCCTTGTTGATGTTGCTATTTTTGCTTCTATCTGGCCCACTAAGGTTTGTTACGTACGAGAGAACACTATTTAGAATTCGAACAGAAAGTACTAGGAGAACAAAATCATGAAGAAGATGTGGGTGCCGCTAAAATCGTCTTTTTAAGGAATTAACATTTTCCATCTTCGGCACAGCAATGGTAGACCATGCACGATGTTGATACATGTATTGAAACATTTTTAATATCCAGTAATTACACAAGTTAATGAGACACGTGTTGTCGACACTCGAGATAAGCTTAAACCCTGTGAAACACAAACGCTTATTGCCTCAATAAACTTGGAACAACGTGATAACTGGTATGTACTATTATTATGTACACAGGAAATCAGAGTTGAAAATATTACATCGAAAACTTAAATATCGTAATATTAACAGTATAATTCCATTGTTTCAACAGTATTTCAATACCACCTGTAATACTTGATCTAACGAAATAATTGATGTATCCAAATATTCGTGCACCTGACCGTCCGTACAGTCTACAATATTGGAGAAAATTATTTATAAAATTTTAGATATTTTCTTGACTTTCTGGATCGAAGTTTTGATCGGGATGATTAAATTATCATAAAATAATAAACAACCATGTTCACAAGCAGAATATAAAAGCAGCTACGTTCGTTCGTTCGTTAATTAAATACGATTTTTATGATTAAATTTTAACTAGTTTATGTGCGAGTTCCTGGTTTGAGCATTTTGAATAGAGAACTAGAGTAAAGTTTCAAAACAATTCTAAAACTTCTGCTTTTGCAAACGAGTCAGAAATGGAGAACCGCACGGCTATTTCAGGGATCAGAATTATTCGTGATTATATTCTTTTTCTATAGCTTTGTTGAACATAACGCGAGTTCATGATTGGGCCAACCTGCCACTTCACCAACCTCTTGACTACGTCGATAAATGTTACGGGTAGGTATGTCATGCATGATTTTTATAGGTATGAAAAAAAGAGATACACTTAAACCAGAAAAAATAAAAGTAATGAATAGGTTTTCACTGAAAAATACATTCAACTACTTAACAATAATGAAGGCCTCTTAACATGTTTCATGCTCATATTGTGTACCTACGTTACTTATGATGGCTGGACGAAAAGGGATTCTTGTTAGATAGATTTATTAAAAAAAAAACAGAAAAACAGTCTGAACAAAATGTATGAAACAAAAAAAAGTTTGGTCAGCACAAAGAGAGTGCGGACCAATAGTAGAAAGACAATAAAAAATATGCGACCTCTTTACATTATCTTTTGTTTTACAAAAATTCTCAGGCTCTGTTAATGATCACAGATGTTTGACCACCCTTTTTTGACTAATAGTAATAATAGGAATAACACAAAAAAGGACCAATGAAGAGAAAGTTTTTAACTAAGTGCTTCTATAGCGGCCGGATGCTGCAAGAAAAAATAGTCCGTAAGGTGATCAGATTCAGATTCATTTTGGGTCGATAGTACTTACTAAATTCGTAGTTACAGTCGAGTGTCCCTTACACTCTGTAGATATATTTCTTTCTTTCTACCTGAGTAAATACAGCTCATTTGAATTTGCATTTTTAATACAATGATCAACAACCTCCTACTCAACAGACTTGACAATACCCGATAAGACCGAAAACCTACTGATGTAATCCGGTTCACACCTGCCCACTACGACATAATAGGCTACGTTTGCATCCAGGCATGATTCAATCTTAATTGTACTACGTTTATGGTCCATTATATTTTGGATGAAAAGACTAACTCATGGGTACAATGTTGTATGGAACTAACATCATCATATATATATTTATTTAACGCTTCAGGCACAAAGTACAGAGGCGGGGTGTATTATACTCTTTTCAAATGTGCGGTCCTGGTAGTTGGTAACTAAACTAATTTGTAGTTACTTACTTCAATGTATGAAGTAAGTTACATGAAGCGATTGACTTTTGATCTCTTAAATACTTTACCCCTAATTCTTGACTGCCGTTCGGCCATAAAATGTTATTTGTCAGGATTTGGCAGCGACTATTTGGTAAATTGCCAAGATTGTGAGGCACCAATAAAAGCAACAATTATTCATGACGAAACAAACGAGCTTGTAATTGATAACTTCATTTAATTATTTAATTTGTTTTTGTTTCACCTTTTGTCTCTAATTTGAAATATCAATCGATAGGTATGCTGATGGCAAGTATGAAGCTAATGAAGCTGTGGTAACGGCTCCAAGTAAGGTGTCGTAGACAGACACTCTACTCTGTGTGGTGATGAAATGAACTTCATTAAAACTGCTATCAAAACGGCGAAGGAAAACATCGAGACGAACCTTGTACTTCAACCAAAAATTTGAAGACTATGTGGCATCCCGCATCGTTCAACCCGCACTGGGACCGCCCGCACCCTCTCACACCGCAAGCCTATGCCCCAGAAGTAGAACTTTGCAGGCCGATTATTCTAAACCTTTCAGTGTTTTTCAAAGTTATTTAGCATCATACATGATATTTCTTGCGAAAAATCCGAGCAATACGCGACCAAAGCTAATATGAAATGGTTGAAAATTGGTCGCACGAATGGCGGCATGTCGGTACGTCCGTCACTCGGAAAGCCACTTTATATGATTGCATTTTAGTTTTATACAATTGGAAATAAACGTGGGCTTTGCAAATTGATATTTCGGACAGAACTATCAGAAATTTCAATTAAGTTTCAAGCTATGCAAATTGAAATTTAAGCAGATCTAGTGCGTTTTAAGTATTTCTCGTTTATTTCGGTTAGCTTCTGACTCGAAGGTATGCAGGATATCTAAATATTCCAATTTAGTCGGCATTCGGACTTCGACTATACGAGTTATCGAAGTAACGAAGAAGATTGAGGTTACTCATCGTATTATTCAGGCAAATACAAAACTTCTCAATTAGTTATATTCCATTCGTGTTTTACCAAAGAACGTTTAAAAACCTTATTCGCAGCAAAAAAACGTTTGGTTGTGGAAATTAAACAGTCAAAGATCAAACAACTGAGATAAAGGTTCACCTTATCGTTGTATTTTTTATTGATTTAGTTATTCCTTACGGTCGGTTACATATTTCCAATGTACTAAAGATAACTAGATAGTGTGGGACGATGTGATACATATTTTTAGTAACGTTAAGTGTTCGGTCAACTGCTGCATCGACTAAACTTTTTATATTTATGTGCTTTTTCGTTCTTTAGTTTATGGATTTCTGTATCCAATACTACTTTGCATAGACCTTGTAAATGACCGTCAATTAAATCTAGACCTTAACACCCAAACATATGGTCCTTCGAGCCGGATACAGCTGGAGCTGAGGTGGATAAAGCTTTTAAAATTGTTTGAGAGTTAAAAGCCCCAATCGTAGTTCTATTTAGATTGTAGCCTTACTTAACTCCTCAATTAATATAATTTCATTGCATTATAATTTTGTTTACCGGAGAAGTCGAGCCTTAGTTATCTCTATTATCCCAGCTTACAGGAGAATCTAATTTAAATAAGCTTTCAGAGCAGACTACAAGGTTTTCCGAAGCAAATTTTAATAAGTCTGTAGTCATAATCTGGTTCTGAAGTTGTTTATTCTCTTCCGAATCCGTAAAAGATTCTCATTATTATTATCAATTTTAGGAGTGGCATGATGCTTCAGAATCGCACTAACAAACAAAAAACGATTCTTCAGATTTTTTTCAATACTTATTGTTTCTGCTTTAATATCAGACCTAATCAATTCACTAACTCCACTTGTGACTCAAATTGGTCCTAAGATCCGGATAGGTTGATGAGCTAATATAGAAAGGTTTATCATGCCTGGATTTATGTCTAGCTAATACATCATGAACCTATCTAATCAGGGACATTTCTTTTCAAGGACATGAGTACGTCGCGTCTACTTCGACAGTAAAATATTATATTCTTCATGCGATAAGATTGTATTGTTACGAATGATTATTTAATGCAGAGAATTTGCTGTGCACGTGTTCGTTCAATTTTGTAATATCGATAAAAATCTTTAAGTTTTTATTCTTATTTTGATAATGGTTCGGCCAATATATTCGAGACTTGTGCATTCAGTGCATCGTGCATCGATTTTTGTCTTTGGACGCAATCATTTTTTATAGTGCACTGCTAATGGGTCTTTTGGAACTCGAACAACATTGATAGAGGGCACTGTTGGTAACATTTGTGAATTGTTAAACAACATGGCGGTTTGTTCCAATTTAGGCCACGCTTTATAAGATCCTCGTATAGCTATTTCTATTGATACCGGATAATGCCTGCTACGTGTCGTAAGGATAAGCATAAGCTACAGCATGAAGCCATCAATTGTTCTTCAGTACACATAAAAAGCATGAACTCATAAGCGATGAGCAATGGGAACAAAAGCTAATTTGGGCTTCCACGCCTGAAGAAAGTACCAAATTAGTAAAAGAAATTACGTCAGTTATTCGTTCTAATTAAGAAATAGGCATTTCATCATAATCATCATCATTGTCCTGCTCTTATCTCAACTTATTTGGGCTCGGCGCAGCATGCAGCAATTATTAGTACCTAAATATACAGCGTGTATTAAAAATGTGTGACCAAATGTTTGGGTGTGGATCAGCTACCTGAAGTGTATTCGAGGGCATACACGCTTTATACGGTTACACAGCGAAACAGTGAAAACTTCATACTGTTTAGGTCTTCAAATTAAAACGAAACTTATTACTTATCAGTTAGCACATAGGACTACACAATAACAAAGATTACGCTGAGTCTAGAGAGACAATACTAATATGGTGAGTCTTAAGATAATTATTTACAGTGACTCGCGCCTCTTGACGGATCTGTGTCTATAGCTCTAGCCACGCGCTAAACGTCGTCAGCGTCGGCCATAATGTTAAAATAAAATGACGTCACTCGGCAACTTGCCAGCTAACCGGTTACAACCGGATCAGTGGAGTAGACTGTCGCGGATTAATTATTCAATTTTGCATGAATGGTTTTCGAAACCGTCTGAATGGCTGGCGTGTTAACTAGGACAAAATGTTTTAAGTTCGGTTTCATAGATTTAACATTTCGTAGTAATTCTCATCACGTCTTACGAGTACCCAGTTTGTTTTTTATCAGGGAACTGGATGTTTTTATGTAACCGGTATATGGGGTGCATGCATGCGCTATTAAGGCTGACAGCTGCCTTGGGTATCAAAAGGAGATGAAAAAAGTCTTTAGATAAATGACGTTTTGGTTCTGCTCACCTTTAAGTCTAAGCTTACAGTTGACCATTAATAACCTAGTTATACGATTTTGAAAGACGTTTTAGCGATTTTTTTTATGATGAGTAGCACAACGAATTTAATATTGACTAGCTGTTGCCCGCGGCTTCGCTCGCGTTTCGTCGGAAATTATTCCACGGGCACGTTGTAAATATAGCCTATAGCACTCGGGGATAATGTACTAATACTACTGATAATACTAATAGTCAAAATCGGTTCAGTATATCCAGAGATTACCCCCTACATACAAACTTACAAAGAAAGCCTCTTTATTATATTAGTATACATATGAATTCCAATATAATATTAAAATCACTTAGTTTACTTTTTAATTTCAAAAGACCAGTACGAAATATTAAAAAAAAAACGTAAGAATTATAATCAAGTTAATATTAATTAACACATCGACCTTACCGATAACAGTGTTACTAACATACGAACAAACAGCAATCGTATAAAAATGTCTCGATCTTTCGCATAAAGCTGTTGACGTCACAAGAAGCCAGTTTCATCGCCATACCTTTGCTTGAGAAAAAATGACAAGTACCTTGTAATAAAGAATACTTCGTTGAAAAGAGAAGGTCGGAGAAACATTTTCTACAAAGAATTTTGCGAATTTAGAAAATATTGCTAAGTTTTTAATCTGAGAGGAAAAGAGGGGACCTTTTTGGTGGCAATGTACGAACTAAACAGTTCATGAAGGGATTACAAACACACGTAACAATTTTAAGCTATTTCCGAGTCAGGAAAACGTTGCGGTAAAACAACTTTAATTAAACCACCAACGCAGTTGACGACGGGACCTTTGCAAGGTAAAAGTATAATCCTTGAGTTAGCAACTACATACATGTGGTATGTAATGAACAGCTGTTTAAATGTCATGTGACGTATGCATGACGTATGTCGTTGCCGTGGACGGCCATTTTAGAATGCCCTTCCCCACCTCCTGCCCTCTCTAAACGTCTGGTGTTTGAATGAAGTTAGCGCCGTATAGCAGAGGTCTAAATAAAATGGTCCTTTTAGTATAATTCTACACGGGCCCATTATTTTTCATCATTGTCTTCGTTATATACTTTTTCTCTATGGGGGGAATACCTTTTAGGTAATTATTTGATTCATTTACTATTATCAGTATTGATTGATCACATAAGGGACGGGCTGACGTAAATGGAAATAATGTATGATTATTTGTTTGTTGAATAGGTACAATAGTTATGTCATATTGTAATTAAACATTTAAAAAACCCTTTTCTATTTCCCCGTTATTAGACCCGTAAATTAAGAACAACTGTCAACCCCAACCAAAGAGATAGTAAAAGTATTCATCAGCAATTAATAGATTATCTATTAATTGCTGATGACTACTTTTGATCTAAAAGGAATAAACTAAAAATAAATTATAGTTTTACAGGCTGGCAGGCTGTTTTACAGGTGACCTTGCAAAGACAACTTGAACACACTACTTATAAAACGTAGCGAATTAAGCTCGTTTGCAAAGAGACCTTACGTATCAACTCTACTTCAATACATCGCGACACAGGACCAATTAATACAATAGCATCTTGCGCCTACATCGCTGCAGTAAGCAACACTAGCATTAGTCCGCTCATGTTCGAAACTTTTCGGAGTGCCGTGCGAGTGTGACTGTGTCAAAGGAAACCCGCGATGGCCTCGCTCGTCTGGCCGGGCTAGAATCGCTGCTCGTGTTTTGGACTTTCGATATTACGAGACTGCCGTGAGTACAGCAACAGGCGGGAAGGTGTCGTATGTGTGACCTTTACATGTGTATCGTATTCAAAACTGATCACTTTCGGGCAAAGTCCACAGACAATGTCGGCTTAGTAAAGATACTATAATAATTTACATCCATATGTCAATGACATCGCACATAGCCGAGGCAACGTTGTGTTTGGCTTGATTGTGCCTAATGAGTTTTTCTAGCGCTCTGCTGGACGATTGAACCACTGTATTGACTCAATAAAAGACGAAAGATTGAATAGATGGTAGAATGCCTTTGTTACAGCCAGGACAAGCAGTTTGTTTCACTGGTTGCACTGGTGACGCTCGCTGATGGCAGTTTTATTCTTGATATTAGGTAGGCGAGATCTGGTGGTTAGGGTGGCTTGCTGCGACCTAGCCGCAATGTTCTAGTATTACTTCAGTGTGGGTAAAAGAAGGTAGGTAGTTGTAAAGCTCCATCTTAATTAGCCATGGTGGTAGTGGTACGGGCTGGGCTTTGTCATCACACTGTTGCTTGGTCTTTAGAGCATCTTTTGATACAGGAATATTGCCAGATGAAGATGTCAAACAATAATATGTTACCAGTTGCGCCTACATAACGAGCTCCCTGAGGGCTAACAATTGGATATTTCTATGATCTGTGGCAATGCAGTGTATATGGTACTCCTTTTTAAGGGACGAAGGATCAAAGTACCATCTTTGATAACATAATTAGAAGTTATTTTGTTTTTGTATGAATCTTCAAGTTTTTTAGAAAAAGGTTCCATTTATCTTTTTAATAAATGTAATACAATCATATTAATAAATTATTTACGAGTAACACTCAGAAGGCTTGTCAAGTCGACAGTAATATTGTCGAAGCTGTTACCCGTCTTTTGCTTATTATTGTGTAAATCAACAGTCATTTTCAGTTATTAATCAAACACCAGGGGAATGAAATCGCCGTTGTTCTTTTGAAACTTTCATGTGGACATGGGATTCGTTGATTAGATTATTTTGATTGCAATACAAAGAAAAGCTTAACAATGAGCATTCAGCAAATGAATGAGGCGATTGTTATTTTAGCCCGAGTATCTGAAAACTGAAAATCTCAGTATAGTCGTTTATATAACGTTGCTCTGCAAGTTTCGCATTCCGTAGAATGTAGAACTGTAGACAAACGGGCATACCAGAAGGAAATAACTATGCTACAGCCGTCTTTTGGAAAATCAGTATTAAGCAAACACGAGCAGAGGCTTTTTTTATGTTACTGCAGCATGCTGAGAGTGAGGACCAGTTAAAATCTAAGTACCAATGTAAAAGTAATACTTTTTTTTTATTTCTAAATAGACGATTAACCTTTTCCGAACAATATCATCCATTGTTCTTATTGGCAAGTACCATGTATGATTATAATCGTTACGTTTACAAAGAGAGCGCATCAGGCATTAGTCTCGGAATTCACGTTATGAAGATAATGGAGGAAATCTATGCGCTCGCTAACGAGCCCGAGAGCTCTCAACATCGCTTCAGCTTTCAGTCATCTCTCACCGGCATCACAATCAGATGTTACAATTTATATAAACCTTTTATCTAATTATTAAAGACTAACGGCTCGTTCCGGCTTCGCAGGGGTGGACATAAGATTTTTGAGTTTATTAACATACACACAAAAATACAAATCTTTCCTCTTTATAATATTAGTGTAGATTGATCCTGCCAGGTATACAAATCCTAGTAAGGCCTGTTCTAAAGGTCAAACAAATCAAGTTCAAATGAAATTCTTCCGCAATGACGGGTATTAGAAAAAAAAACAGCTGTTTCCTCCAAAAGTGCAATACCTGCAGTACTATGGCTCACGGTTTAAATGACCGATGAAAAATTTCTATATGGGGCGGGGCTCAGAATGATGTACTAAATCCTTGGTAACCGGTTTCGAGTCGGTGTCTCCTCCACCGCGTAGCTAACCACTCTTCCCAACGTGTGTGTCTCATCTTTGTGATTAAAATTCAGTTTTCAGGGTTAGGTTAAGGCACACAAATCGATAAAATAAATCAAATCGGCCTCTACAAGTACTTAAGTACTTTTGTGACCCTTCGTTCATGTTCATGGAATGTTTTTAAACCGAGCACAGTTCTGAGTAAACATTAAAGAGCAGTTGATTTGTTAAACGGCGTTTAAAGTGAAGCGCATTTCCTGGCTTTACAATAAAGTAAACAATTTTATTTGTCGCAGGGCAGGCGTGCATGCATTTTGTAGGCAGGCATGCATTTTGTGTTTTTGTTTTGATGCGCGTCATGTGACGTGCATCATACATACAAAATGCCAAAAAAATAACAATAAACGTACATCGCTTAAAAAAATAGGACGAGACGGAACAAAAAAGAAATTAACCCCTTGCACGTCGTTGTGACTACGACGAGCAGGTTACCACTCAGCATGGCGCTGTGCTATGGGGGACCCACAGCACAGCGCTGGTTTTCAGTGGCCATCCGTAACAAAACGTACGGAAGCCAAGACAGCGTAAATATTTTTACTTAAATAAAAAAATAAACTAAATAAGATAACGGGAAGTTGCTAGAAGGATATTCTCCAACTTTTGAACGCAATTAAAGGATAATGAAAACATACGCAAACAAGGGAAATGGAAACGTTACGTACGCTTTCTTGTGTACGTAACACAAAATTGCATTTTTCTGTGAAAACCTAACAATAATATTCCCACAATTTCCCTAATATTATAAATGGTAAACCGTAAAGTAACTCTGTCTGTGTAGTACTTATATTCCCGTGGACCCGTGGTACTATTGTTACCTATTATTGTGGAACTATTATTTCCGATCGCGTGGAGGTCGGAAACAATAGGAAGGCAAAGTCGAGGGGCAAGAGCTAGCAGTTCTCAATCAACAAAGATGTGACTGCTCAAGGAAGAAGAAAACCAGGTCAGTGTAAAATATAGTGTGGAAACGTTTGTGCACATTCAATATATTAATTGTACAAAACTGAACTCGTCTGTGAACAGAAACTTCCACAACAAACAATTACTGACATAATTAGAATACGAGTATGTACATAGTTTACGTTATAGACTAGACAGTAGACAGTTGAGTAGATAGGTAACTATCTATGTTTATGTGTGTGAACAAGATTAATCGGAACATCGTTGATTAGACACTGGCGCTTGTGACAGGTCTATCACCTAGCGCAGTCAGGGACTTCACGCAATTTTAACCACTTTCTTGTGTCATCCTCATCTGCTTAGCCTTCTTCAAACTATGTAGGGGTCGGCTTCCAGTCTAACCGGATGTAGCTGAATAGGTACCACTTTCTTGTGTAATAAAGATTATTGATGATTTTCTTTATTTATTTTAAATCTTATACATTTTTAAATATTTCTTAAAATAAAAACATTTATAAATATAAGCTACCGGCGGCGCTCAAGGCCCCAGACAGCCCGGATCTCCTAACAATACGAGCCGTGTCCAGGAGTACTGCTTTCTTAATCAAGCCCTTGATCCAGCTGCCTAACGAGAGCCTCCTCAGGTGTTGATCGAGGCTCCTGGCAATTAAGCCGCCAGCGGAGTAAACACACAGCGGCAATGCCAATAGGGAATATGCATGTAATTTTTTTTTCACTTAAGTCATTAATATGCAACCCAAGAAAATAATTAAAAGTTAATTTCAAAAACAGCGTGTCGCACAAAAAAAAAACAAATTAAACTCCTGCAATTTTCTACGACAGTTCAAACGTCCATGACTATCGCGGCCATTCATGTCAGAACTTTGATGTCACTTACCTCTATCTGCCTTGTCTAATTTTTTGGCCTTACTAGATTAGTTTTACTAAAATGTAAGTGCTTTATTTGAGCAAAAATTGCAATAACAATAGTATAGTAAAATCTTAGTGAAACTTTAAGTACTTTTCAATTAAAAGAGTTTCTTTGACACATGGATTTTGACGTCACTACCGGAATCGATGCGTTTTGTGTTTGCGTTCCGTTTCACCAAAAACACGTTAAATAAAATATAAAATTGTAAAATAAGTGTTGTATTAGAGAATTAAACAAGTGTACCACAATGTTTTTATGGTCCAATAAGAGGCATAAAGAAATAAAAAAAAAAATGTATTTCTTGCATATACCCTACCCTATTCAACAACATTCATTGTTTCATAATTAGACTTATGATGAAGTAAAAGGAATTTCTCTCTAAATACCTTAGTAGTCATTTGGTAGTTTTACCTATAAATCCGGTAATTTTAGTATTACATAAATTGTGTGAATTTTTCTCTTTTTTAATTTTAAATACACACATCAAAAGTGTCTAGGGATCAAGCATTTTTATGTGGATTTCTTGAGATTGAGATGTTGCTTTGTAATAAATTTATGATTTTATAAATTTATATGGATCCTTTTTGGTGCATTTCATAATTTGAATCAGGAACTGTGAATCAAATTCGAGTAAAAGATGAAAATCAGCTGTCAATATTTTCCCTATAAAAACATACAACGCATTGAAGACATTATTAGTGCTACTGTTTCCCTACTACTGATTAAAACCAACGTTATTATGGAGCGGCGACGTCATTTAAGCAGGGAAGAAATGCTCAGAGCCGTGGGAATGATAGAAGCTGGTTCCCGGCAACGTACTGTGGCTTTAGCTCTGAATACAAGTCAGAGTGTTATCAGTCGACTTTGGACACGTTACCGAAGCACTGGTACCGTGGCTGAGCGCCATGGAGGACGGTATCGCTGCACCACACGGAGACAAGACCGATACATTCAAATCTTAACTCGAAGAGCTCCAACAATAACCGCCATGATGTTAGCCGTGAGGCTTCATCACTCTTCAGGGAACTTAATTAGCGACCAAACAGTCAGAAACCGCTTGCATGAAGTGAACCTTCATTCCCGAAGACCGCTACGGGTACCACCTATAGCAATGCACAATCGTAGGATACGATATCAATGGGCTCTTGAACACAGAAATTGGGCAGAAGAACAATGGCGTTTCGTGTGCTTTTCTGATGAGTCTCGTTTTGGTATGAGACCGGATACAAGACGTATACGACACTGGAGAACCCCTGGACGCCAACAGCGATTAAAATCCTGCCAGGAAAACCATCCTTATAGTGGTGGAACCATCATGGTATGGGCGGGTATTTGGATCGGCGGAAGAACTGAGTTGATTTGGATCAGAGGCAACCTCAACGCTCAAATTTATGCTGAGACGATTGTATCAGACGTCATCGTTCCTCTACAAGTGCAAATCGGTCCCTTATTTCAGTTAATGCATGATAATGCACGACCGCACACCGCAAGAGTTGTAAGACAGACTCTCGCCGCAGCTAACATCAATGTCCTGCCCTGGCCTGCTCAGTCGCCAGACTTGAATCCGATTGAGCATGCATGGGATATGCTACAGAGAAGAGCTCTGCCGAATATGGAGGGTATCCAGTCGCAAGAAGACCTTTTTTTGTTGTTGCAACGAACATGGGCGGCCATTCCACAGCGTGATTTGGATGAACTCATTTTGAGTATGCCAAACCGATGTTCTTGTGTTGTTAGTGTTCGCGGTAGAAACACGGATTATTAATTGTTTAAGTTATCCAATAAAATTTTAAAGAAAACTGTTATTTCAGTCTTTTTTTCGAACTTTTGTGTTAGTGGTTCAAATGTCAAAAATCCCTTTATTAGGAAAATGGCAAATTTCTTTATTAATGCAAAGGTGACTTGGTTTATCGTTACTGTGACAAACGAAAACACTTTATTTGATGAATCCTTAAAGAAAATTTTAATTAATATCAATCAGGAGAAAAGTTATTGCAAGAATATATGTTGATCCCTAGACACTTTTGATGTGTGTATTTTATTTTGATCGTACAATGATTCGGAAAGAAGATCTTGTCAAAAGCCTGCTTTTAGGCGCCATTTTTCCAATATGGCTGCGCGAGGGGAAAGATACGAAGTGGCAGAGTTGTCATTCGGTAAGACCACATCGAAATCTATAAAATTACCGATTTTCAAAACTCCCAGAAAACTCTCTTCTTAATCTCGTGTATTAAAGCCAAATGACTGTACTAGTAAGTGAAACTTCCATCTAATGGTTCCGCCTTTGTTGTCTATTGACGTCGAAAGTCAAAGCAGAAATATCTCATAGGTACGCCTGTCATTTCTCCGGGGCCTGTTGAAACTGGGCCATTCAATCCTGTACATGACAGGCTTGTCGTCATCACGATATTAACGGCCCGTCATGGCTTCGGATAACTGATATGCTTGAATAGAGAAAGCAGCCATGGATAGTGAGGATATCTCAACCAAGTATAGTGTCCATCCAGTATACAGGGTTGAAGGGACACCGAAGCACAAACGGTTACCACAGTCATATTCAGTACATAATTCTGAACCCTGCTAAAAAAAAACTGCTATTTTCTACACTGTTAAAATGTAAGGAAAAGCTGTTTTTTTAATATTACCGATGAATAATTTCGAAGTGGGGGGTTCAGAACAACGTACTGAATATATGATACCCGTTTCCCTACCACCCTGTATAGTCTCGGGCAAAAATTATTGTATCTAGATTGATTGCAACTATCCACGGATGGATGGATACTGGACAATATATTATGTATGTACTTATATAGGCTTTTGCTGACCTTCGCTACTAATTGCATGAAGATTTAGGTGCAAGTGATCATAGCGATCTTACGCTTAGTTGGAGGAGTTTTAGAACGCTTAAAACTCTGATTTTATTTCTACAGCGTAACGTTTACGTAAGCTTTTATAATTTAATTTCCTTGCTAGTCTGTTTGGTCAAATCTTGCAACTGAATTTCAAACCAGTTCCCTCTAACCAATTGAGTTGAAATTTTGCAAACACTTTTTGTTCTGGTGACAATGCATTTTTATGCAACATGACTTGACTCTGCAGCCAGGATCGTCTCCTCACTAGAGAACTCCTCAGCGGGTAAGAGAACGGACACGAAACTTTGTATACGCATTCTATGTTGATTGATAAACCTAATTTTCTTCTTTTAATTTTAATATAAAAAAAATGTTGTAACCTTAATAAAACCACCCACATTGTAATTAAACCATAGTAAATGTTGCACATGCGACTATGATCTAACTTCCATCGTAACAAGGTATAAAATACTAAAACACAGCATGTATGTCTACATGCACAACAATGCACTTAACACTTGCAACGTTTACATGTGATCATATGACGTTTTCTATATAAATAAACTGTTTATGTTTATTTTTGGCATCACTTTGCAAATATGCACTATGTGCTAATTTAATTAGGTAATAAAGTCGACTGGTCACGTGAAGATCAGATATTAATTGATCAGGTGCTTAATAAATTAATGTGTTCCTGTCAGTTAGCTTTTGCCAAGGAATGAAAACGTCAATAAAATGTATTGTGGAACCGACTTGGGATCACTTCGGAGTTGAGTGTTCGGAAACGTATGCCAATACATTTTTTGACGTTCAAATTCCTTGGCGATCGAAGATTGTCGTCAAGTGTAAAGAAAGAGTGTAAAGACAGATTTTATTATAACAGGCGAATATTCAATTTTCAAGGATACACTTTTACGCTTTAATTACACTTTGACTGTAAAATTAAATTTATTAAACGCTTTCATTACAGTTTTAAATTAAGGCTGTATTTTAACGACTTCATTTACTTGGGAGCTAACACTCTGGGTTCTCAAGGACTGTTGTTTACTTTTAAAAGCACTACGATAGTCAATACCAACGTAGTGCTTTTAGAATGATGGTTAGGTACCTACCCTTAATAAATTTTCGAGGCTCTTGATTTCTTCTTCTGTTTTTGTTGTAATTGCTTTGTAATAAACACCCTAAAAGCTAAATCTAGGGTCTATCTATTTATACACGAAATCTCTTAAGGGGTCATTGTACTCATCATTATGAACAACTTTTACTATGGGACCAGTCTCGAAATCGCGACAAAATAATCAGCTGTTCCCTTCAATATGATTGCATTGACTCGCCAAAATGTACTGAACAGCTGATTTTTTTCGCGATTTCGGGGTTGGTCCCATAGTGAAAGTTGTTCGAGTCGGCCGGTGACATCATTTAGTGACTTTAACACCGGTATTCTTAGTCGTGGATTGAACCTAAGTCGGACTTGCCTACATTCCTACATTCCAGCTACAGTTTGTTTATAATTTGACATAAACGCCCGTATAAACCCGACATAAACGGCGTTTATGTCCAATTATAAACAAACTGCAGCTGTCATTATGTCTAATGGGGCGGAATGTAGGCGTGTCAAGTCCGACTTAAGTTCAATCCACGACTAAGAATACCGGTGTAAGTGGCTCTCAGAGCTCAGGCGTTCTTTCTATATGCAGTAAACAAACAGCGCGGCCTTCATTGCGTATCATAATTTGTGATTTATTCTTCGTTCGTATTTGTCTAGAATCTATGGTGTACTTAGGACCTATCACAAAGCAGTAGGTCAGGCGCGTGTAACCTATAGACAATCCGTAACTGATTAGACGGCGCGCGCCTCCGGCGAATGTTCATTAGGTACTACGAGTGGCGTGTAATTTATAAACAGCTGGCAGAAAATACCATGAGGATGGTCAGGCATATTTTGTTACTAGCATTTGCCTGCGGCTTCGTCTACGTGGTGTTCAGGGAGTTCGGTTATTGTACCACGGGATCGTATTAGCGGGATAACGATCATTCTCAGATTCATTACGATCAGCGGTTTGTCGTGAAAACGTAACAAACAAACAGATTTACTTATTTTTACCCGAATGCGCCAGAAGGAGGGTTATGTTTTTCGAGAGTATGTATGTATGTTTGTTTGTTTGTATGTATGTATAATTGTTTGGCACGCTCTGTGGCCTGAACCGCTCGATGGATTTTAGCTTGAGAGGTGTCGTTAGATTTGTATTTACAGTGAGAGTGACACTGGGTATATCAAAATAAAAATTATTCAATAATAAAACAAACAAATTAATAAAATAAAAACGGTAATTTAAAAAATTTAAAAACCCGGCTCCGTAAAAAAGAAAAACATAGAACATAGCGACTTAACAGTCGGGACCCATTAACATATATAGACCGGCTTAAATCGTCCCAATAATGGGTCCCGACTGTTAAGTCGCTATGTTCTATGCTTTTTATTTTATTTTTTTACGCAGTCGGGTTTTTTAATTTTTTAACTTACCGTTTTTATAGTAGTAGCTGTGGTAGTAGTAAGATTTAAGAGTATGTCCGCGCCTTTTTCCGTGTGGAGGGAGAGGTTAGTAGCCAACCCACGGGAACACCGTACAGTAATGCGATTAAAAGCTCCCACAGAACTGTATAAGACGGTCATTGTATTGTTCATTAGTAAGGTATATGAAATATATATAAAAAAGGTGTACCATTATTTCCGATTGCAGAGAATGACACGTTCCACTCCGGCGCTTTGAGCCACCTGACCACGGTGCGTGACAACAATTATTATTATTAGTGTAATGGGACATCTCCAGCTGAATGCATCAAAATCTGTTCAGCCGTTTCAGACATAAAAACGTACCTAACTCGCAACAGAAAAGACTTTCTACCGCATTTATAACATTAGTTGGATTTTCACACTGAGACATATCTATACAATTGGTACTCTGTACTTTGAAAGGGCATTTGGCTCAGGCAGAGAGCACTTCAATTGAAATCGAATGAATACATTAAAATTGCAATTAATTTCACATCCAATCGACACAGCTACTAATTAATCACGAATCGGGCGGAAAATTTATTACTGTGAAATCTGGAGGCTGGACCCCTTTTGTGTGACCCCCAGTCCCCCACGATATGTATGATTCATTCGTGTCGAGATAAAAAAGAACTGTATACATATAAGACGCTCATTGTTAATTAGTAAGGTATATGAAATATATATAAAATAGGATCATTGTTTCCGATTGCAGAGAATGACACGTTCCACTCCGGCGCTTTGAGCCACCTGACCACAGTGCGTGACAATAATAATTATTATTAGTGTAATGTGACATCCAGAGTACCTATCTTACTTCAGAGCGAAAAAGACATAGCACTACACGCCCTGTATACCTCCATCTCTTTCGCACACTGAAGTCATATTCAAATAATGGGTAAATGAAACATATCGGGAGAACAGTGAAAGGTCAATGAAACCAGAGAGGGTGTAGACTAGACAATGTGACATTCTATCTTAACATAACGTCACGCCTGTAGTCCCCGAAGGATTAGGCAGAGGTGTAGGTAGGTACACACGGCTACACATCAAGCTATACATTTCCAGTATAAGCTGACCTCGCTTTTTACGGAAATCATATAAAATGCGAGATCAGCATAAACTGGAAATGTATAGCTTGATGTGTAGCCGTGTGTACCTAACAGTGTACCCACATTACGCCAGTTATGTTTAAGTCCCACTCCCTATTGCCATCAATCGGGCACAAATCCAGACTCAGTTGCTGCTACTGGGAAATTCC
Source organism: Eugnorisma glareosa (assembly GCA_947578425.1). Taxonomy (NCBI): domain Eukaryota; kingdom Metazoa; phylum Arthropoda; class Insecta; order Lepidoptera; family Noctuidae; genus Eugnorisma; species Eugnorisma glareosa. The sequence goes on from OX387957.1 coordinate 42,555,569, forward strand.
TGATGGAAAGACCCAATAACACTTTTCCCGGCCTGGGAATCAAACCCAGGACCTCCTGCTCAGCAGCCACGCTTGCGACCACTAGACCAACGAGGAACATTCTAAGTGATGACGAAAAGTCGTTCTAGAAATACGAAACACTTTGAAAGCGACTGTACCTTGTCTAGACACTACAGTTAGACGTCAGTTTGGTATGTAAATGATAAAATTTAGAATCCTAAACGCAAATTTTCTGAAAGACAGCCTGTCAATAATTCATCACCAATGATGTTTTAATTTGAATCAATGTTTTTGTCTTTGACTTTAGCCCCATAAACAATATTTTGCTGCACGAGGTCAGAAGGCAATTACTTTGCGTTGAATAGGTAAGTAAGTAGGGAAGTTTCATGGCTGTAACAAATTGAATTGAATGAAGGACGAAGATATTAGAAAACTAGCTACTGGAGAAGGTTCTTCCAAGAATGTTTGTTTATCAGTTTTTAAAAATAGAAGCTGAAGTTTAGGCACCAGTAAAAAAAAAGTAATAAAATCAAAGCATTTATTTCAAGTAGGCCAGTTACAGGCACTTTTGAATTGTCGAAACAAAGATAACAATGAAATGTAGCTACAGCCCCAGTCACAAGGCATAAAAACTGTGAAAGTACTGTAGTTGCCCATTCCCTTAGTGTAGATCTCTATGGAGAAGAACGGGCAAGAAAGTCCATGGACACTCTTTAAAATCAGCATATTGTTACAAAACTTTAGTTACATCATTCATATTGAGATGGTACATTAGGTGAGAACGATGTAGCAAGTTGTGCACATTAAAGGCCGAAACACACCGGATCCGTACACGTAGACGTGCACGTGCACGTGCACGTACCATGACGTTGTAATATATGGAACTTTATAGAGACATGGCACACCGCTTGCGTGACGTACACGTGCGCGTAGACTACATGCGTAACGCTACGCATTGCAGCTGCCATGTGTCAAACTTGCTGCGTACCTACGCAGAGCGGAACAGCAACGTCACATTGATGCGTGCAGTGATGACGTTGTAGTCAATGGCATTCCGTATTGGACGTCACACGGAACAAGTTTGAACACGCACGTATCTTTGCTGCGCGTGACTACGCGCGTGACTTACGCATTCAGTTGTATTTGTTTTCAAGTTTTACCGATAGTAGGTGATGTTTTGTTTCGGTTTTAATGATGAATAATGAAATTAAAGAAAAACTAATTGTTTGTACGACACAAAAAACAAAGAGTAAAAAATAAGTCATTTAAAACTTGAACCCATTGTTTTTTGGTACACCCAGGAATATTCTGTCACAATAACAGTAATATTGCTTCTTCTTCATCAGATGAACTACTTGGTCCATTTACCCAATCTTCTTCACACATCGTGCACAAGAATTGCTGGGTACGCAAAGGACCGGTGCGTTGCGTGCGTACCACGTATGCGTAAGCGTAAGCGTACGCAGATGCGTAACCCGGTCTGTCAGGGGTTCACGCGCGTCACCACGCGCGTGTACAAGTGTACGTCACGCCACGCATCTGGTCTGACCAGGCCTTAAAAGTGTCCATAGTAAAAACAAAAAAAGACAATGCGAAAATAAAAATTATTAATTCAAATAAGCCGTGGCAACTAAGAGATGACCAGTCACAACTGACAGCGCCCGTTCACGAACATGACGCATGGATCAGCATCATTCAACTCAACCATTTTGAAGGGAACTAAAATCAAGAAAGGAGTCGTGTAGTCAGTTAATTTAAGTAATAATGTATATCCTATACTTCAAATCTCGCAATCGAAATACTCGTAGAGTTTGCTGTAAGAAAACCCAATTATGGGTTATGCTCGCCATTGTACGTAAGCTATACACGGTGGAACCACCGACGTGAAGACGGTGTACTGAATACATGGTAACCGTTTTCCCTAGATAGTCTCATAGATTATTTAAACAAAAAAGCCAGCTGTTTATTTTGACCGTATAGGCTAGGTAGGTATTGCACTTTTGTAAGAAACAGCAGTTTTTTTTTGAAATTCAATGAAAAATTTGGTAACCGTTTTCCCTACATAGACTCATCGGTTATTTAAAAACAAACAACCAGCTAGTCCATACCTTTTGACCGTGTAGGTAGTTATTGCACTTTTGTAGGCAACAGCACTGTTTTTTTTTAACCGATGAAAAATTTGGTAAGCGTTTTCGCGTCGGTGTCCTTTTTACCCCGTATTATTGTTTTTTTTTTTCGTTTTTTTTATTGTGTGCATTAAATAATAAGAATACTTCCTGTATTTCGTCCAAATAATGTTTATCATTGGCTAGAATGATACCTCAACCTCCGCTCCAATTTTTTCGTGAGTCGCGTAAAAGGTGCTGAAGAGATTGAGAAATATGGGATGGAATGATGTATGCATCAATAGACTCTATATTCCTTTTTCAAAATAATTAAAAACATTAATTCGTTCTATTTAAAAAATCATAATTTCTCTGCCGCGAAGGTTGAAGTAGTAGCTATAAAGTGTAAACACACACTCCATTGTAATGACTAATTACATTAAGTTTACGTAATAAAAACAAACAACAATTCAGCGAGATAACAAACGGATACACGAATCTTATCAAAACCAAGTAATTGCTCTTTTCTTATATATAATATTGTGGATTAGCTGTTACTCGCGACCTTCGTCCGGGTGAAATGATTATACAAATATTAGGTTTCCTATTTGAATCAGATTTATAAAAGAAGCCTAAGTTACTCCTTATAACATCAGCTATCTGAAAGTAAAAGTCCTGTCAAAATCAGTGCAGCCGTTTCAAACAGACTGACAGACCGACAGACAAACATTTTTTTTTCATTTACCGTATACACGGTGGAATGGACACCGCCGCGAAAACTGTTACCATGTATCCAGTACATCATTCCGAGTTGATCCTCATAGAAATTTGCGCCGGTTATTAAAAAAAAACAGCTGTTTCGTACAAAAGCAATAACCACACGGTCAAAATGTATGGCAGCTGATTTTGTTTTTCATAATGATGTACTGAATAAGAACGTGGTAACCGTTTTCGCGGCGGTGTCTTCAGTAAAAATCTGGTAATTTTAAAATAACAAACCGCTTCAATTTAATTTTTTCTTTTTTCTTCTTAAAAAAAAAAAAAACGTTGCCGCACACTACTAATTTCTCCTGTACCGTGGGTGCGTTTACAAACAGTCAAACTCATATACACAAACAGCTAGACCTGGAACAACTATCTGGGGGCCTATAATGGCTACTTTATCAGAATCATAATTTAAAATTCTTAAAATGCTCTTTATGGTTATGACCACAAAGTTCATATTAAAAGTTTTAAATATTTAACGTGATTCATATTATTATTCTGATAGAGCAGCCATTTTAGGCCCGCTGTAGGCCATACAAATATTTGTTCCGTGCGGGGATCGAACCCGCGACACGCAACGCAGCAGTCAATCGCACAGCCACTGCGCCAACCGTGCCGTCATTTGTATAGATTGTCAGTGACTGACAAAGTAAGAAACCGGTGGGGTGGTCTTGGACTTACTTAGTTCCAAGAGCAAAGTTCAGGCCATCAATCAGCGTGTCACACAGGCGAAACGACACGTGATGCGATTACTTAAGATAGATAATATGAGGCCTGTACGCACGGCGGCCAATCAAGCTATACAAAACCAGTTTACGCGGATCTCTCCTTGTATTGAAAATTGATAAAAAGCGAGGCCATGTTTTACTGGAAATGTATGGATTGAAGTGTCGCCGTGTGTACAAGAAGGCATGTTTAGTCACGTGTGCTCTATGAATAGCTCATAATATCTTTAGGTGAATAGAAAAGCATTACGGAACATATCGCTGTCCTAGTCCGCCCGTGACCCCGAGAGAAAAGTGCTTTAGGTCTAAGACTAACTCATCATCATCTGCCTAGCCTTTTCCCAAATATCTTGGGGTCGGCTTCCAGTCTAACCGGATGCAGCTGAATACCAGTATTTTACATGGAGCGACTGCTAATCTGACCTCTACAACCCAGTTAGTACTGGGTAATACGATACCCCTTGATAAAAGACTGGTTGTCAGACTTTTTGGGCCACTGGTCAGGCCTAAAAACCTACCCTGTAACGACTGTCAAAGATTTACAAAAGACACACGGCACCAAGGCTTAACGTGCTTTCCGAGGCACGGAGGAAACTCGGTATGTAATCGGCGGTCACGCATCCACAGACTAACCTAGGCAAGCACGGCTTAACCTAAAAATCGACCCGAGCTCCTCGAGTAACTATCTAATCGTAAACCAGCGCTGTGACATTTGTTTGCCTTTTCGCCTCGTACAGGACCAATTTTAGTTTAATAAAAACACGACGACCAATCAAGCTATGCAAAACCAAAATAAGCTGATCTCTCATTGTACGGGAAGCTGATACAAAGCGAGGTCAGGTTATACTGGATTTATAGCTTGATGTGTCGCCGTGTGTACCTATGTCTTATTTTTAAGTTTTAATTATGTTGAATTTTTTTTTTTTTTTTTTTATTTTATATTAATTTTAATCATTTTGTGTTGTCCTGTGCGAGACAAATAAATACTTTATCTTTTTTTCTTTAAACCAGGGCTCGGAACCGGTTGACAGTATTAACCGGTTATGGTCATTAACCCTAAACCGAAATCGATTTAGGTTAAAGGTTGCAGTTCACCGGCTTATACGGAAAACCGGTTTTTCACTAATTTTGTTATTGGTAGTGAAAAATAACCGGTTAAAACCAAGTGAAATATCCCTGGCCCCCGTCGCCCTCACTCGCACGGTCTGTACGTTGCGATGTCATTTATTTACAAAATTTTAATCGCATGAAAGTTCGCAAAGTCACGTTTCGCCGCCGCCGTCATCCTTTACGAAAAAAATATGAATAACGGAATGAACCGGTTAATTTGGATGTCGAAACCGTTTGTGCCTAAGTAACCGGTAACTTTTATCATTTGAGTTAGCTAAAAACAGTTCCCTTGTTTAACCGGTAAATGAAGGAACGATATATTTAGTGGTACTTAATCGAAATTAAACGCTCTTTCTAAACCGGTTCCTAGCCCTACTTTAAAGGGGTTATTGTACATTCGCCACAAACTAAATTCGTCACATTTTGAAAACTCCATACATTGAAAGTAAATTCGCCACATGCATAAAAAATATGTGTAAATTCGTCACAAGTCTTCATAGGTACATAATTTTTGCAAAAAGTACTGGTAGCAAACAAAGTTATTGGTTTTTAGCGCTCGAAAGGAAAATGATTTTTAAAATCTTTCATTTCTGCTGCGCTCCTGCACATGCTATCACCCGCTCGCTCGCTCGCTGTATCTATCTCTTTCTAGCCGTACCTGTTAATATGCATCGATACTCATCAGTCCAGTGACTCACTTGACCTTGTCGATGCGTTTCGACAGTTCGCGACACCATATTTCAATATTTTATATTTTAGCAGGTATTTTTCAACATACAGTGGATTTCGGATATAACGGCGATGAAGGGACCACTCTAATTTTGTCGTTATATCCGGGAGCCGTTACGGGACATTTTGAAATGATTTCTGCTTTTTCTTTAACAGTAATGTGCTTCTAGGAGTCATACTTATTCAAAAGTTTACTAAACGCAATTGCTACTCAGAATATCACTTTATAACTGAATCATAAATTTAACTCCGAAACGTACACGCTTACTTACCTACTTAGCTAATATCTTTTAAATAAAAACAAAAGATAAAGGTCTCTACAGTTGCTGACCACCTGTGTGGATGTAAACAAAACATAAGAAAGCTCTTTGTATCTTTGGCACCCGACTGCGGTCTCAATATCTGCATGGTATTTCTAGGAAAAATATTATTCTGCGGGGGTCAAATAGTCAAATAAATTATACTTATATCAAGCAAATTAGCCGAGCTTGCACAATTTTCGCGAACGAAGTCGCGGGCGAAGTGCTAGTGAAAAATAAAGAAATAATGTTTTATTCTACTGATCGTTTGATTTTTCTGCTGTCTGTACGGGAATAAACAATATGGCGGACTTTTCTTCATGAAAATAGAACTGTGGCGAGTTTACACATACTTTTTTTCGTGGCGAATTTACTTTGTGGCGAATCTACAATAACCCCTTTAAAGCATGACATGATAATTATAAGTCCAGTACTTGTTTCTTAGAAATGAAAAACATTAAAATATCATACTTCCTTACACATATAAAAAGTTATGAGCTATGATAGTTTAAAGGACTTAACTGTGAGCAACTAATAAAAGTACATTACAAGCACATTGTCATAAGTTGCATAACCAGGACTCAAAAGAGTTCCTGGAATTTTGTATAGGCAATAAGCAATCCGGAATCGCGATTCGGATCAACACAAAACATTGCAACAATTGCAAGTACCGTGCATCCCTATTACCCGCATTTTTACCTGCCGCGTTTTTCGTGTATTCATCTAAAACTGCTGTCGACCGGTGATTAGTTCGCCATAATGACCGGTCAAGAGGCTAAAAAAACGGCAATTGGAGACAGTCTTTATTCACGAGAATGAGTTCACACAACCCACGTTAAATGATTGTCGTGTTGTAGAACACCGCGTGAGACTTGGTGTTAAATGATTACCTCTATTGAGAGGATCTTGATGTAATTGTAAAAAATCATAAACGTCAACGTGCTCTATTAAAAAAGCCTCCATATGAAAAGCGATGCTACAGTCCTCTGGCACAAAGGGCTATCCCCGCTGACACCTGACTTCACTCTTGACTAGCCATTTACGGCCGTTTTCTACAGCGTGTAACAGAAAGGGTATAATCACATGGAATACTGTGGTACGGACCATCAAACTGAACAACTTTCTCTATGGGACCACTATGGAAATCGTAAAAAAATAATCAGCTGTCCTATACAAAATTTCAATACCTACTCAACCCAAATGTATGGGACACCTGATTATTTTTTTACGATTTCGATGGTGGTCCCATAGAGAAAGTTGTTCAGTTTGATGGTCCGTACCACAGTATTCCATATGATTATACCCTTTCTGTTACACGCTGTATAACTTACTTACGTATAAAGGTTAGTTAATATACCTTACACAAGTAACTATCGGTGTTTCTATAAACAAAGTTGGCAATGAATTGACAGGAATATCCTATCCACGTCACTTATCTGTCTCTCAAGAGGGTTGCGAATCGATGTTTCTTAAACTGTTTATCTGAGATAGCAACGTTCCGTTAGCTATTAGTAAGTTTTTGAAAATAAAAAACAAAGCATTTATTTCAAGTAGGCCAGTTACAGGCACTTTTGAATTGTCGAAACAAAGATAACAATTAAATGTAGCTACAGTCCCAGTCACAAGGCATAAAAAATGTGAAAGTACTGTAGTTGCCCATTCTCTAGCGTAGATCTCTATGGAGAAGAACGGGCAAGAAACTCCATGGACACTATTTTAAATCAGCATACAAAACCTTGGTTACATCATTTTTGTTGAGATGGTACACTATGTGAGAACGATGTGCACATTAAAAGTGTCCATAGTAAAAACAAAAAAGACAATTCAAAAACTAAAAATAATTAATTCAAATAAGCCAACTGGCAACTAAGAGATGACCAGTCACAACTGACAGCGCCCGTTCACGAACATGACGCATAGATCAGCACCATTCAACACAACCATTTTGAAGGGAACTAAATGATCCGACACACGCGCCACCATCAGCGAGAAAACGGCCGTTAGAGGTATTTTTATTCAGGCTTTGTACAGGAAAAGGTGGGGGATCGTAGACCTGTGGCAACTTATCCACACTACTGGGCCTACGTGGTGGATGCCTACCCCCTCTCACAGAAAGGCCGCCTTGGACACTAGTAGGAACACTAGGTTGATTATACTTATACAGGGACCACAAAGGGACTGACGGATTGAAGGCAATCATGGAGGACTCTCAATTCTCTTCTTATATCGAAAGCTTATGTTTCTTTAAATAAATAAACACTCATCGTCACATTTGTAGCAAAAAAATAACTACTTTGAAACAAACTTCGTTGTTGCTCGGTAGTAAAACTGGGTCTACAATCGTTTTTTTTTACAGTCAATAATTCAATAGCTGGTCAGATTCTAACACTGTACAGCATGCTTACGTCGCTACTTGAAAAAACATATATGTTTTGTGAAAATGGCATGCGATTCTAACAGAAAACTATCTGGAAAAGCTGTGCCTACAACATCAAAAAATAAAAACCCGCCAAGTGCAAAACGTACTGTCGCATGAAGGATTCCGTACCATCTTAATAGGGGAGCCTTCTTTAATTTATTTTTATTATATGTTGTTCTAATGACAAAAATATACACATTCTGTGAAAATTTTAACTGTCTAACCGTTATGGATTATGGATCATTATATACAGCCCGATGGACAGCGGAGGCTTAGTTATAGGGTCCCCGTTGGTTACCCTTCGGGTAAGGACCCCTAAAAATGGAATCGTATTTTCGCCTGATATAAATCTTTGACGCAATCCTCAATTTTGCTTTATATTAATCACAAGGTGAATGCTGCAATAATATTGAAAAGAGCACCATTCAATTTTCCCAATGTGAACTAATACCGGCCCGTAAGTTTACAAGCTACGTTAGCTAATTAACTTCGTGGTGCGCAACCTTCTGAATGTTGCATTTTCGAACGAGGGGCCCTCGATATTAAAATACATGTAATTATACAGGTGCACTGAACGCTCAGTTGTGTATAATGAGATGGGAAAATGATGTAGTTATTTTGCGTCGAGTGTGCAAGCATGTGGAAAATTATATTCAACTCATTTTAACTTCAAATGCTTGCGGCGTAAACCACATTATTGTATGATACCGCAACGTGATTCAGATGTATGAGTCTAGCCTAAGCTTCTGAAATATTAAGACTAGCTGTGCCCCGCAATCTTCGTCCGTGTGAAATGATTGTAATAATAATACTTTCCTATTTGAATCCAATTTTGTTAGCAATTTCAGGGTTTCAGGGTTTTAACATTTTTACACGGAACCCTAATACTTATTCTAAAATAAAAGTTACTCCTTATAATGTTAGCTATCTGCGAGTAGAAGTCCCGTCAAAATCAGTCCAGCCGATACGGAGACTAGCCGGCACAAACAGACACAGACAGACAAAAATTCAAAGATTTTTTCTGTTTTTAGTACCGTGTAGTATACACGGAAAATTGATTTTTTTTATTTATTTGTGTGTATGTATGTATTTGTAGGTATAGATGTTTGTATTTTATAAGTTGATACTTGCACTTCGAGTTGAAAACATTTTCTTTAATTTTTTCCGGAAAGCTATCGGTAACCTCTACAGAGAGGCGCAATCACTTCATTTATTTAAAGTTTTTTGAAAACTGATACAATAACAAAACAATACAAAACAACAAATACAATAAACAAAAACAATAATAACAATAATTAACATAGTAAACAGGAAAAAACAGCATCATGGAGAATGAATGAATGAATGGGTTAAATTAAAACTAACATGTAACAGTGGACACTTGAATACTTTCTCTCACAGAACACCAGACTCCATCATCTGCCTAGCCTTTTCCCCAAACTACGTTAGGGTCGGCTTCCAGTCTAACCAGATGCAGCTGAATACCAGTACTTTACTCCATTCATCCGCAAACATGTCACATTCAGGGTTGGCAATCAGAAGGGCACACAGGAGATTCATTTATGCCGACAGTTTTGGTTGACGGTGAGGCGAACAAATTGTGCCGGCGACCGCGCTGTCGGCGTCCGATGTATTTGTCGTGCACAAATAGAAAGCACCTAAACGCTGTGGAGGTCTGGGCATTCGGTATAGTCCCCGGAAGGTTTTACAGGCAACCGAGAGCTGATATAAGCCCCTTTTAAACTCCAAGGAGTTACACCTCAACATCCCGAACAGATAGTTGAAGAAAAGAATAAAAGTTAATACTATTATTATTATTCGGTTTTGCTATTCAGTATTGCTAAGAATCTTATAATTGCAATTAGTTAAATAAGTAAATTACTATAAACGTTATATGAAAAACACAGGAACACGCGCGTCGACATAAAGTCAGCCAAAAGTCAACAATAGTTCTAAAATTAAAAAGAAAATAATATTACTTAGTAAAATTAAATTAAAAAAAAAAAACAAATTCTTAATACAAAAACTCTAATTATAACGTACCTATTAAATGAATAAAAAGTCAGGTCATTCTAAATAATAAAAAAAATAGAGGCCAAAGAAAAAAACTGGCAACATGTCTAGAACGAATACAAATTTGCTACGAATTCATGATCACTCTGCATGTACCTCTTCTTTGCGTAAGTCGTCCTCCATTTTCGCTAATACCGATAAAAGTACCATTTTGTCACTTGTTGCTTTTAGTTTTCTCTTGATTTGTTTTCTAATATCGTCCACCACTATCCACTGAATTCATAACAATGTTTTTAAGACATCAAAAACTAACACGAAAACGAAGAAAAATGATATTAGTTGAAATCTGCTTCAATTTTTGTCCGCTAATAGATACGATTTAACCACATTTTTGAGTCATCTAATAGCTGCTTAATTGAATTTTATGAACCTAAATAGTCAATTACCACAAAAGGTTAAAAACAAAAAATAATCGCAAAAAAAGTAGTACTAAGCTAAATAATTAAAATATTGCAAACATTTATGAAGAATCGAAATAAAGTATTAGCAATAAAAAATTAAAAAACTGTAGTTTTTAATTTTCGAACGTTTCCATTCGGATTGGCGTCAGTCCTGAAAGCCGTCCCGCACGTCCCAAGTCGTAACTGTAACTAGGACAACAACGTGAAACTTGCATTGAGCCTGGAATGGGCTGGTGCATACAGCTATACAGCCTTCTGCCCGCAAACAATCCGTTTGTTACCTCACTTTTTGGGCTTACTGTTGTTTAATGCGATTGATTATTCTTAAATTGTAATGTCTGTTATTTTATTAGTACTTTTTTTTCACAAACAGTTTAGTACACAGAATTGTTTATTTTTAGATTAGTTTTTATATTAGGGACTTACTTAACTATTAAGAATTTAGAGTGTTATTTAGTTTAACACTTAATTATAATTATATTTAATCAACACTCAAATCAGAAACTGGGCCACACGTATTTGTGATATATTATAAGTATGACTGAAACAACAAAGAATACGAAGAAAAAAAACAAAGTAATATTTTGCACTCATCCCCCAATTTTTGAACATTACAAATTTTATATAAAGACATGTAAAGTTGTATATAAAAAAGCGCTTAAAACGTTTGCTATAGCATTTTATTAAATACTATTGTGTACCGTAAAATGGATAGAATAAACAATATAACACAGTTACGTAAACTAAATAGGATTAAACAGGCAATTATCTCTTGAATGTTGGTTTTCGCCATAATTCAATCGTTAATAACCATCAGAGCAGGCCTCCTCGATTTCAATATACGAGATAAATAATGAGCCATGCCAAGTTATCAGTTATAAGTATAACAAGCAGTTTGGGGATTATAACGCTAAGTAGATATTTTCTGTATTTAATATAACTATCGAATATATATATAATAATAATTGCAGTTCATAATAAAGTGTTAGTCACTACTTAGGAACTGATTATGAGACATCTTCAGATGTTGGACCATTTTAGTTTCTCTGTCTTATTTTTTTTTGTGTTTTTGTTTTGTTTTTATTTAATTTTGTATTCTTGTTTTGTGCGAGTCAAATAAATACTTTTTGTTTCTTTCTTTTAAAATGCCAAAAAGAAAATGAATAATGAATGAATTTTCTTTTTTCAAAGATAATGTTTTTTTTTTGTATTGTAAGAGATAACAACACCTCGAAAGGGTAGGCGGAGGTCATAGTACACCCATATTCCGCGCAAATTAGGAAGTAATGTAGGAAAGGATGTACTAATTATTTATTAATTATTTTAGTTCTATTTGTAGTCTGTATATAATGTACATAGTATTTTATTCTACTTATAATAGTGAAATTTCTTTTTTTATAATTATTATATATTAATTATGAAGGAATCAAAGCAAACGTGGGAGGTGGAACATGATATGGCTAGAAAGGTGGCGAATATTAAGATGGCGGCAGTCAGAGCGTATGGAAGAATAAGAATATTAGACGGTGATGATAAATATTATTCTAGTACACTGATTGCTGTTTCTAAACAGCACCAAAATGTTTAATTTCCTTTAAATACCCAACTTAATTAATTTTGGGTTCTTTAGTTAGAGGGATGGTACATAATGCGGACATTTTAGGGCAGATAGATTTGTGTGTTCCGGACAGGTACGAACTTGGGGCGACGCGCGCGCAGACCAATCTGTACAGTTAATTTTAAGCATCAGCAATCTAACAAAAGGAAGCCTCACAGGGAGCACAGTCGTCTGTCTGCGTCTGTCTGCGTTTGTCTTGATTGTCTCGGCACTCCTTAATTAATTATAAAGGAATCAATGGAAAATCAACTTATTGAAAGAAGCACTAAGCTATAAAATGAAACCCTACGGAAAAACAACGTGTAGTTACACTACTAAGTTTGAACCGTTAATGTGCGAGTTTCAATATTATTATTTACGTCTGTACTGTCAAAACAAACGTAAGGTAAAAGAGTGCATTTCCTTTTCTACCTCACAACAAGCGTATTTTAAATCATATTTACCCTTACCGGAAATGGAACCCGTACGCTCGGAGCTGAATTGAAATAACTCGTAGAGAGAACAAAATGACACAAAGTTTGTTTTTTTTTTATACGTTGGACTCATTTGGGATTTCATTTTTTTTAACACCCCTAGGAACTCAATGAAAACAATATCCCATGAATATCAACCCGTATCAACTTGGTATATAATTTTTCGTTAATCAAACGAAATACCTATATGGGAAACGTTTTGGACAATTTCTGACTTTTTAGTACTTCAACCTGGGTTGGTCCCATAGAACTTTTTGATCAGTATTAGAAACAGGGTCAAATTGGCATAAAACAATGTTTTGTGTAAAATGGCCATTTTCTTGATAACTTTAAGAACCATTTTTTTTTTGAAAATTGGTAAATGTGCATCAAAATTTCACAAAAAAATATGGATAGCCTCTAAGACCATATTGTGTGGTTGCAACGGTTAAGGTAGTACCCCTTAGTGCCCCGTTGAAAGTTTCCACCCTGTATAGAATAGATAGATAAATAGAACAGTTATTTAAAGTTTTTTTCACCATTAGGTACCCCTTTTTGACATCCCTTTTATTACACTCAGACAAGTATACTCAGTGAGAGATCTGGCTATAGCTAACATAAATCGATAATACTATACTAATATTATAAAGATTGTGAGGTTGTAGGGGGTAATCTCTAGATCTACTGAACCGATTTTGAAAATTCTTTCACATGTAGGAAGCTACATTATCCCCGAGTGCCATAGGTTATATTTAACGTGCCCGTGGGATAATTTCCGACCAAAACGCGAGCGAAGCCGCGGGCAACAGCTAGTGATAAAATAAAGCATTGGATATCATCATCATTCTCTTGCCCTTATCCCAGTTCATTCAGAGTCGGCGCAGCATGACTTCTTCTGCCATACTTCTCTATTATTCGTCAGCTCATCAGACACCATCTTTCTTGCCATATCCTCCTTTACAAAGTACATCCATCGTTTCTTTGGTGTTCATCTACTCTTATACCCATCCACATTAATGCTCAAAAGTTTCGTCACGATTCCTCATGTTTCTTTAATTGATTTAAATATTATAAAGAGGCAAAGTTCGTAAGTTTGGATGCATGGGATAATCTTCGAAAATACTGATTCGATTTCATAAATACTTTCACTAATGCGAAGCTACATAGACTATATTTAAAACGTTCTCATACATTGGGGTTATTTCCAGCCATAAGGCGTGCGAAACTGCGGGTAAAAGCAAGTGAATTATAATGGACAACATGCCAATAGAACAGGCTAATGTTTCTACAAACATCTAATACTCACTATGGCTGTTTACTCAACAATCAGCAAATTGGCTTAAACATCGAATGTCAAGGACACAGACGTTGGCCAACTGGACAAAGGACAGTAATTCATCAGCCTAACCTTTTCCCAATTATGTTGGATCGGCTTCCAGTATAATCGGATGCAGCTGAATACCAGTATTTTACATGGAGCGACTTCCAATCTGACCTCCACAACCTAGTTAGACTTTTGGACCACTTACTAGTTAACGACTGTCAAAGATCTGCAATTGACAGCCGGGACCAAAGGTTAGAGGCATGGAGGAAACTCGGTGGTCACCTATCCACGGACCAACCTAGGTAAGCGCGGCTTAACCTGAAGATCGACCAGACCAGACCGGCTGTAATTATTTACGACAGTAATTAGAGACTGAAAATGCTTGTCCTTTGTGAGTTTGACAATAATCGAGATTAATGTGGATGTAAAAGATCCATATTCGGTACGTTACCTCATCAATGAACTATTGCGAGTTCAAGATTTTACTGATTCCGCGCTACAGAGCGTACGTGCGGAAGATTTTATTTGTCATGTTATATTTCTACAAGAATTGTACACAGGGGTCAGGTAAATAGCTGGAAATTGTTGGCAATAGCTCAAGTCAACAATAGGCTAAGTCTACTGCAGCGTTTTGCTTAGTCGTTTGGATTAGTCTCGAGTTATCTGCTTATAAGCAAGAAGTCTGGTCGCATAAGCCATTGACCGAAAGTCCGCTACATGCTATTGTGAAACTGTAGCTACGTTAGGATTAACTTACTTACAGTAATATTTGTTCTACTTTCGCCCATAAAGAAACTTGTATTATGCCATAACTTTCATCCCTACAGTCGGCAATTTATTTTTAAAACAATAAGCGAAAACCGCCAATAAACATAAGGAAATTCAATTTAACTAAAAGCAGTATTTTTCATAAACTTTCACGGTCACTTACTTACTGGATGTCTTCTGTGATTGTTAATTATCATGGCGCTTGCAACAGCGTCGAAATATCGGGAGCTCAACATAATTAACAATCACTGAAGATTTCCCGTAAGTGACAGTATAAGTTTTAAACTCATTTATATTTTTTTTTTTTTAATTTTTATGTTTCTCAAAAAAAGATGCAGAAAGACCAGTTCCGCCAACGGCAATTGTTTTGAAGCATCTTTCAGATTCAGGCAGTACTTGACCGTGACAAGAGAAACATGATCAGCCATAATGCTCCCACTGGGAACAGGGATAGGGAACGGGCCATTATCTACCACTAGGGTTCAGTGTGAGAAGATGAATGAATGTCTTGTCTTCGAATGTTTGGCTATAGAACATGCCGGTTACCTCGCCATGTTTCTATTTTCGTTTTGAGAGCAGTGGTGAAGGTTTTAATTACTACTAGCTGTGCCCGGCATGCGTTGCAATGCACCTTTTCCTACCTACTACCTAGTACCTACCTAGGTAGTAGGAAATGTTATCGTTATTTTACTATTTTACCCCTCAAATAACAGTTTGCAAAACTTGTTACATTTTTGGAGATTGATTGAGGGGGACAGCGTAAGTTCGATAGTATTACATACGCGATTTATTTTTTGAACTTGCCAAAATCAAAAAAACCTAACAATATTTAAAATTCGCGTGCTAACCGCTAAAGTGTTGCTAAAAATAAACAGAATATTGATCCGAAGATTGCATTGTAAAACTATTTAATTGATGCTTCGTCCAAAGAGTTGGCTTCACAGATTGTATTACGATGCCGAGTATTTCAGCGAGACTAATGAATAGCAAAGCAAAGGTTTCTTCAAAAGTAAAAACTTTTAGAGATGGATGAAGGTCCATAATGGAAATTTGAATTCTGAGCAAAACGATACAATTTGAAATGACGATTTTCTTCTGTAAATAGCCGAATGCAATTAGACAAAAAATACTCAAAAGGTAGAACGAAGTTTATAGTGGTCGGATTTTAATGGGACTCTTTTTATTGAGTTCCTCGACGTCTAAGAAAGAAAGTAAAATAAAAAATTTCGCCGCTGTAGTTTTATTTGAATTTTTTTTTTCGTTCATGAATTACTTGAAATTCATCGCATAAATATATTGTGGCGTAATTAATCCCTGTATTTAAGACTAAGATTTATTTTGTCATTGGTAAATGATACTTTTTCACAGATAACTGGACGGGGTCTCCACAACTTTAGGAACTCAAAAAAGTCCCAAGACAATCCGACCACTAATAAAAAAATATAATATAAAATTCGTTCCACCAATTTTTTCCTTCTAATTGCACTCGACTAAAATGAAAATTACCAGCTAATTTCCCGTAGTTATGTATATTATACAGGATTAGCAATTTGGTATGGCCAATTGCAATTTTTCTCCAATGTTTTTCAACAACGTTCCACTATCAACGTCCAGCGCCAAGAGAACCTTGTAGAGCTTTATAAGAATCACGTGGGTTTGACAAACATTGTGTTACTACTCTCTCAGTGCTTAGATGCATTTTTACGATGCTTCTCTCCATGGATCATCCATGGATCCGGCGCCGCCGGGAGGGGACGGACGCCTTGACCTTATTAGTGCTACGTTTCAGAAAGGTCAGACTACTCGCAACTAGCGTGCCTGTATAGCCAGATGTAAAATATACACAACGTGTAACAGAATAAACGCAAAACCTCTTAAGGGATCATTTTACTCATCTTTTTTTTTAAATCTAATGATGCAGTTTTCGTTTTTATCAAAATCGGGCTCCAGACTTCTTTGAGTATTTTTCGCTGTTTCTGATTTGGTCATCCACGCCCAGTTGGAAATTCACCCTGTATATATATTTTATTACCTTCAATAATTTTATAAGAAACGCTTATCTAATCACTAAGCAGCGTTGCAACTAGGGAGAAGAGTGTTTTCTACGAGCTCTGACACCCAATGTAAGATTTAACACGTGTTTAGGGTGCCAGCGTCCTCGACTAGGTTTGAACATGTAGCAGTAATTGTAATACGAGCACAGTATATCATCATTAAATTACGATATTAGGTATATTTACTAGCAACTAAGATGTGGCCTATTTATGTACAAGGAAGGTAGGTAAGAACGTAGACGAGGCAAAAGGAGTATGTAAATATCGTAGCAGGTCCCCGGGGTTCTGTAGAGTCTCCAAGAGAAATTGGCGTAACTTTTGGATGCATGCGATCTGGGCCTAAAGGCCTCGTACATTTTGTTAGAAATAATTAATTCTTTAGTTTTATATGCTACACATGGATACTCTATGGATGATTGTGACGTTTTGTGTGTGACAGCTGTCACTTACCGTATTTTTCCGTTCTTACGATCTCTCGGCTAGCTCAGCCATGTTTGTGTTTGTGCTGTCTAATTAATTTATAATATCTAATTGAATCTTATTAATAATGACTTGTTGATATGCTATTTTCATTCTGAGATATTAAAGACGCCATATCAGTGCATTAACGAAGTTTATTTCTGGATCCACGTTATCGTCCACATTGTAGATTTCTTCACCAACAAACGCTACGCAATATAGCTCTGTTCAGCACATTTTAACCAGTAATTCGAACCTATACCTTCTGTTTGTATAAACTGCGTTCGAGTAGTGACGTATTAACTATTTAGCTACGTAGTTCCCAGTCATAGTCCGACCACGCCTCCCTGTTATGATGGACGATCCAATTACAGAATTACAGTTGTCAATTTATATCTAGGGCTGCCCGATTCCGAGCATTTTGATATATTTTTTGCAAAAATACGTATTTGTTAAGAGTTTATGAGTGGCTCGTGATACTAAACTATTACTCGAGTAGAGCGTTCATGTTTATATACTTTTCCGCTTTCGTTGTGTAATTTATTTTTGTTAGCGCTGGCGTGAAGACTTAGTGGCGTTTGTGTGATATTGGCCGGAGAAAACCGTACGGAGAGAAGAGTGGAAACCTATGGGGGAGGCTTATGCCCAACTGTGGAACAATATAACCTAAAAAAGTGCTGGAATTGAAAGACCAAGATGATTATAAGATTTCCAGTCATCTTATAGTTGAACTTCAACAGAAAGGACTGGCACACAAAGACGTAAGTAATTGTGTGGGCAGGAGGTGCCTTTGCCCTGCAGTGCTAGTAAGTTAGTAGAGGAATGGATCACCCGAATTGTTCTTCACAAAATTAAACCGTGGATTTCTCTGTTCATTCTAAAAGGCATATTGCATGAAATAGATGTAATACTGAGAAACACAAAATGTTTCAAAGGAACGAAAACCATTATTATCAACACTGCACTCTGTGGTAAAACACTGGCATTTTCAAGCTGTTGTTTAATATTGTTTTACGAACTTCTGTGAATAAATGCCAAACCCACTGACGCATCCAATCAAGCAAGACAAAAAATTTACTAATAAAAGCTTTTTATCGGATTTTCAAATGCTGCCAGCAACAACGTTGCAGCTTGTTGCTTCTACAAAGGCTATAACCACGTTATACAAAAGTGTGAATAGACAACAAACGCTGTTCAAATATTAGAGTTTAAACCATAAGAGGGAGAACAGGAGCTTCGATTCACCAAACAAATGTATTCCCCATTTTTTCTTCCTGTATAATGCCTCTAGACTCTATAGAGCAATCATTTTCTCATAAAATTAAGGTCTACTGTAGACACATACCAGTCATTTTTGTTAATTTCAGCAACTAATAAGCAAAGAAAATATGACCTACCAAAATGACAAAACATGCCCAGTTTTTACGGTCGTGTTAAGAGGAATATCTGACGAATTCGAAAAGTTTATAACATAAAATAAATGGATAGGGACCAAGACTAAATCCAGACTCAGGGCTGGGTTGCTACTAAGAAGTTCCTAATGGGAAATCTTATCACATTTTCCAACCAGAGATTCGAACTCAAGACCGTATTTAGAAAGAGCTCAGCAGTAGCGCTTGTGACCACTAGACCAGGGAGGTAGTCGCATTAATTAAAATACGTGTTTATTTTTTGGATCTATTTTAATAGGAAATGCGGTAGGTATTTGAAGAAACTATCGCTGTCCGCTCTTTGAGCGCTATATTTTCGACATTGGTGAGATAAAGACAACTACAGTTCCAACAAGTAAAAAGTCATAATTAGAGATTTGGCTCTCGGCTATTTTCTCCTCCAATATTCGACTAATTTAAAAGATATTTCATAAACTGATTAAGACGGATATATGTATACTGTGTCCCTATGTTTTTATTTTTTAATTAATAGTTGTCAAATTTGTAAACTAGGCCTCTAGTTGACAGCGTTCCAAACAGGCTCTTTTGAGCATTTTGTAAATATTCTATTGCTGATACAGATTATGTATATCAAAAAGGAAAATATAGGGACATAGAAGAGGTAGATAGTTATTTAATTGTAAAAAATCATAGCTTTAAAGTAACCAGAAAGAAAACAGGCGAGAGCGTTTGTATGGATCAAAGACCACCCGCATTTCCTCTTAATGTACTCACTGGCCAGCCCTAACGAGTTGTGTGTAGCGTCGTCATAAGAAAATCGTCGCGTCGCAACGTAGTACAAACATACGCCACAGCTCACACCTCCGTCCAGGGCTGGACTTGGTTGTTTATGAAGATGGATAGAGCGTACTTTACTTTGTCTTTATTTATACACCAATAAAGTATACTGTACATTGAATTATTTTTGTTTTATTATCAGCAAGCTTAAATGAAGAAGCTGGAAAAGGAGAAATTTGTCACTGAAAACGTCAATGAAAACTTAATTTCCTACTAAAGGATTCACCAAACCGTTTGAATCGAACACATTCCATAATCGAGGCACATTCTTAATCTGATTTTTTTGTGAGTATAACACAAATCTTGTAGTTTTAATTTAGTTTCAGAAACATAATTTTCTGATGAAACATTGCAATATAATTGTGCAATAATGAAGCCCTAACCCATCCCTGGGCGTTCAATATCAAAACTGTTATACCCGTCACAAACAATCAGATCTACACCCCATTTCCGTCGGACCACCGAGATCAAACGCAATAGCGGGAAATTGCATAAATCACTGCAAAGGTTGCTTGTTACTTGACTTACAATGCAAATTGCAATTTGTGCAACTGTGCTAACAGGGGAGGTGGGCACAGTTGTACAAATCTGTAGCTATAGACTGCATTGTGTAGTGAATAAGGGTAATGTCTGCGGCTCGACGAGAGCAAACGTAGTTTTTACAGGCGTGTATTATTTCTCTAAAGCTGGTCTCTTGACCAGCTCCATTTATGTGTTGCGAATTTTTGAATGCTATCCGTTTGATATTTTTTTTTTTTTTTTTCGATTCCTACGGTAACTAAAACCGTGTGGCGCAATATGTTTTATATTTTATTATAGACGACGAGAGATAAGGGTGAAATCATATTTACACGCGCAGATCAGCATTTTCTTGCATATTTTCTCCTTTGTGTCACTTAGAATTGCTGCTAAAGGGATAGGCCCAATCGAAGGTTAGTGCTTCCGAATACTCATTGTTCCGATGCGAATGAATGCGGATGCTTCCCACTGGACTCTCGCTCCACCAAAAAACGCTAATCCGTGCATGCAATTGTTATTTGTCCCTAAGATTAATTGGGTCGAGGATCCTATACATCCTTAAAACATAATCTAAAACATGAATGTCGTATTTGTCACTACTAACTTTTATTATGCTCATAGCGTGGTAACTATAAATTCTTGACTAGTATTAAAAGGTAGTTTTAAAAATGAATTAATTTTAATGCATTAAAGTCGAAATGGATAAGGGACGCACAGAAACGGGAAGTGTGCCAGTAGAAAGGGGAGGCCTATACCCAGCAGTGGGAGATTCCGGGCTGATATGATGATGACAGTCAAAGTCTGAATTCCTTAATGAGCATGAGCTTTCAAGGCCAAAAGGGGGCCAGCCGTCTAATTGTTAGATAATTCAACACGCAAGCCATTTAACAAGTAGCTTTTGTTTGCAGCTTCACTGGCGTGGTGGCCGGAAACTATGCAGTGATAATCAAGGGTGCTACCTAGTCTATTAATCTACCACCTGTGTGCCAAATTACATCGAAATATACTCAGCCGTTATGGCGTGAAAAGGAAACACAACTTTTTTTTTTCATAATTTATGTTATGGATTGGCATGGAAAGAAAGAAAAATATTTATTTGGGACAAGCACAGGAACAACAAAAATAACAATAAAAAAAAAAAAACTAAAACGAAATAATAAAAAAAGACCTGAGCGAGGCCAAAATCTCAGCATAATGCTGCGATATATGAAAAACAAATACCGCAGCGCTGGTATTATGATAGGGCCCACTGTGACGTCACGGTCACAACTACGGACACACAATACATTAACACAAAAAATAATATAACATAATATTCACTTAAATAAACTAAACACTATAAGTATACAAACAAAAATGATTAAATGAAAATATTAATAATAATCGGCTCGGCCGCACCGAACGTTCCGACTTCGCTCGTCAACGCTACAGACTATTGTCTATGGTCCATGGCATTGTGATTTCTAAAATCGACATTCTTCGTTATCATTTTAGTCAAAAACTACCACTACATGTACTATAGGCCTTCCCAAAAGACTAAATAACTTGATTCCCGCGACCTTCTCCAGGTCGTTGGTCCATATCGTGGGGGCCCCTACCTCGTAACGATTACGTTAACAGCCGACCGTCTCGTTTTTTCGGCGAACTCCTGTACGCATGGTAACCACCGATAGAAACCCGATAGATCCTTTTTAGGAGTTTAGGAGGTGGGCTCCTAAGAAACCCAAACATGTGGTGGTGCCGACCACGAACTCTTAATACCGGTTTTGAGTGACATGATTAACGCTAAGATTTCTATTTTGCGCTTTACCACTTGGGGTCTGGCGAACCCATTTTCCGATTTTCCTAAGAAAGGAGTTACCTAAGAAATTTTCCAAAGAGAGAAATTTCCCTAAGAAAGGAGTTAGTTTATTATGAAGGTGGACAACTCCGTAACTTGAAACCTTCGCATCATTACCATTTTTACAATCCTTATTGTAAAAACGGTAATGACGCGGATGGATATCCATAATACGTATTGTTCAGTCAGTTCGATAATCGGGATAAGATATGGCGGTGGTTTCCTGACAAAAAAGAACTACAAAGATGATGACTTTGCAGATCAATTGATAGAGTTATTTTAGTATACAATTGTATAGAAGAGGCATTGCGATGTTTGTCTTTTGACGTGCAGTGCAAAGGTCTTTTAGTGAGCTTGTTTTTCGCACCAGTAGATAAGCTAGATGCACAGATATAGATAAATCTATGACTAGATGCAAAGTTCAGTGTTTTTATAATACAGGTAGGTCACAGATGTGACTGTTGGTGAATGTGGGTGTACCTAATAGTACACCCTTATTTCGTTTTGCGAGCCTATTGCCCTCAACAGAGCATAAATCTAGGCTGCGCGGCTGCTACTGATAAATTCCTGATGGAAAAATCCAATAACACTTGGCCCGACCCTGGAATCGAACCCAGGCCCTCATGCTCAGCAGGCCCGCTAGACCAACGAAGCTGCTCATCATCGTATCAGCGTAACACGTCTACATCTGGACGTGAGGCTTAATCGAGTCTCGCCACATCGACCTGTCCAATTGCTTCTCGCATGAAGCAGATCCGTGGACGGTGTTAATCATAGAACCCGCCCATATTACCGTTGGCGTGCTTTATTAATTTAAATTCATAACATAACGTCTAAAATCCGCGAAACTTAAGGCAGAGGTGTACCTATAATTGCCTCATAATTGGCCAAAAACGCGCTCAATATTCTAATATTGCAATAACACTTTGCCTGCCACGAGAATAGAACCCAAGAACTCATGTTCACAGCGTTTGCGAACACTAAACCAACGAGGTTTTTCCTTGAAGTATGCAGTAAATTTTTGGTTTTTCAGTTGCAGCTACGGAGTCTGGATTTTAGTAAGGTATTATGATGCCAATGAAAACGGCTGCTTTGCCATAAGAAATGCGACGGTGTAAAGGTACAATCTGGTAATCTAGTTATTTTGTCTTAAGCTCGATGCACGAACTAACATAATTATACTAACAAATCATACCAAACAGCTAAAAAGAAAACACCCAACTGCGTCTCAAATGTCAAAATTTTCCATTACAAATTAGAGCTAACTGTCAACATGTCACGTGGCTACAGTTATCATTGACATGCATCATCCATACGCAGCAGGTAAGCTTCTCTTAGGTAGGTACTTTAGCTTTGGCCTCAGCGAACTTTGACCGCGCGAACCCCCTTCAATACGAGGCATGACGTCACATTTCCGTGAATAAATCATGGCAACCAAGCTTAGAGATATTTTGCATATTAAAAAAAATAAAATGGCATTGTTATTGTAATGGTGTAACTATACTAAATAGAAGAACATCCAGCGCCATCTATCGGATTGTAGGTGAATTAAAGTTGACATATGACATAATCGTAAAAATACGCAAATATTACGCCGCTCAGGGTATAAATCCCATAGACGTCAAACATCGGTCATACGTACGAAAATGAAATAAAAAAGATTATGTTTCTGTCTATTGAACGGGTTTTTTATCTCGCTGTGCTGAAAATCAAAACATTTTAAATAATAATATTGTTCTGTCAGACCGACCAATGTTTGAGATAACCACGGCAGCGATACTCAAACTTTTTTTTTGCGACCCCATTTTACTTAATATTGTTTTGTTGCACTGGTTATTTAAAAAGTTGCCTAACTCCAGGCGATTCTCTTTTCTTAGGCCAGGTACACGGTCTGAGTGGACTCGACTAGTAATGTGACTGGCATCAAGGGCCACGCATGTCTCATCTGAGTATGTCTAGTGGTACCGTCGCCGTCGCTCTGCAAGTCACGTCCACTTCCCTCATTTGTTTTACCGCAGTTGTTGTCGCAAAACGCGTTTCGCTTAAACGCGCAACTCGTGGCCAATCGGTTAGATTGAATATCTCTGCATTAGGCCAAAAATTGTATTTTACGGTCTAATGACACACTTCGTTGGCGTATCAGGGAAATGACCTTTTTAGCACATTTGCGGTATATTTTATCTAGGTTATGACGAAATCAGAGGCTTTATTCAGGTGAACCGTTCATTCAGATGACTGTTAATTTTTGTTTGAATTCGATAGATGGCGTTTACGTTTCACTTCAAGGGAAAGGCACACATGAACAGGAAGTGAAGTATCTGATTTCGGTTTTAGACCTTAAGAAGCTACTACTCACAGTAGAGTGTCTCCAGAAATGTATGAGCGAGTGTATGTCTGTGTCCGGCGCGAGCAGCATGTAGTCCCGCCACTCGTCGTAGCTGATGGTGAGACTGCCATCCTGGTCCATCCTGCGGACAAACTGAATGAGTGAGGGAGACAGCAGACATTCAAAGCTCATTCTACTTCGAAAGTGAATAAGAAGAGGTATTCCTTTCTATAGTTTATAAAAAAATGTACATTTAATTTTACAATAGTAGTTACTAGATCATGGAAATGCACATGATGAATAAAGACAATTAAAAGTTGTTTTCATTTACGAAAGTTTATTCTAATTTTGCGGTATAGTCTTTTTTAAACTTACACAAATTTTAATAATTACTTTTTAAGAGAATTTTGGCACAGGTTACTTTGGTTTTTATACACAATTTTCATTAAGTGCATAAGTTTGGGCTGTTTGTGTATGTGAGTTTCAATGTTTGTTTGTTTTATTAAAAATAAGAAAGATAAGTGAAAATATCTTGATTCCCAGTGCTTTGTGTCATTCGTGCAGTGTTCCATACAAAGTGCACATGCATTGTACTTTATAAATATAAAAGTATGCAATATTTGGGACATTTACATTGCAGACCTGTCGCCCGAACCTGATCCTTATAAAAACTATTTGCATATAGTGCCTTTAACATAACATCAAACCTTTAGTTCCCAGAAAGGTCGGGCAGAGGTGTGTAAGTGTGGATTGTAGTTAATTTGGTAAGTACTATGACTAGTAAAAAGTTAAGCTTCGAATAATATTTTGTAATATTTTATTTTTACCCGACTACGGCGAAGCAGAAACGAGGATTATGATTTTGATTTTTAATATAATAAACGTAACGTTTCTCTCGCTCCTAATGTGGGCTATTACTCGACATCCATAGATTATCTCGTGGAAGCGCCAGGGTATGGGTATCAACATACAACCTGACTCTGACTGAAAATTGCAAAAATCGTATGGACACTTGTATTTACTTTCTTTCCGGGGTTACCTTAGCTCATCCTCTTTAAGACCAAGTAACACCAAAGTGGAGACGTGTGGAGCAGAGTTGAAAAATCCGGAAGTCCACTAGACATATTGGTTTCACAACCGAAGCCACCATCTTAGCTACACAATTTAATAAAAATTACAACATGACTGGCAGTGGGCAGTCGATGGGGCCACAAAGGTTCTGGAGTGGCGACCGCGAACAGGAAGACGTTGCGTTGGAAGGCCTCCCAATAGGTGGACCGATGACCTGGTGAAGGTTGCGGGGATCCGCTGGATGCGAGACGCACGGGACCAGTCAGTGTGGCGACACTTGGGGGAGGCCTACGTCCAGCAGTGGACGTGTTTCGGCTGGAATGATGATGATGAAAACATGACTTCGCGCCTGTGACCCCCGAGGGGGTTATAGTACAGCAACATTTCACCAGTTATGTTTAAGTGTAAAAGGGGGCGAGCCTATTGCCATTAACCGGGCACAAATCCAGACTCCGAGGCTGCTACTGAGAAATTCCTGACGGAAAAACCCAATAACACTGCCCGACCTGGGAATCGAATCCAGGAACTCATGCTGAGCATCGCTTGTGACCAATAGACCAAATTAAAATGCGCCATTAATGAATTGTTAATTTATTACCACCAATTTAATGTGACAAATGTTACGCCTCAACGAACACGTCATGTTTCTATAACAATAGTCGTTTACTAAACGCGTTTTTTTTTTAAAGAAAAATGTTTTCCCTAATTTAACAATTTGAGAGGAATTAGTGTCGATATTCAAATGATATTCTTATTTATGTGCATGAACATTCAAGGCCTGTGTGAGATTCTTAATTTTAGTATTTGTACTTAACTCTGCATTGTCTTAGTGCTCAAGGCCCATCTACAACACATGTGTACTATTAGCAACACAAATAGCCAAATGACATGAAATGAGAGTCTAAATGATCGTGATTTTATATACATGAGGGTACCAATTTAGCCATAAAGTTCAGAATTACTCGTAACATTTCATAAGAGCGATGATATCAAATCGTTTAAAATAATTTTTGATGATAAGAATGGAATTATTCTAGGAGGCCTACCACGTTGTCTTAAGGTGGAAGCGCAAGGGTAGCCCGCGAAATTTAAATTTTCTTAAGTTTATTGCAATTTGCAGGTCAGTGTCAAGTTGTATGTCGATGAAAATATGAATCGCGCCAGTAACACGTATGTAGTTGCAGAATTATAATCATTTAAATCATCAATACAGCCTTCCAAGTGCATATAACCCCATTCAATAGCTATTTCATGAAAAAGTCACTCTTTGGGATTATATGAACTTGATGATTTGAATGATTATAATTCTGTAACTTCATACGTGTTACTGGCGCGATTCATATTTTCATCAACATACAACCTGACACTGACTTGCAAATTGCAATAAACGTAAGTAAATTTAAATTTTGCGGGCTACCCTTGCGCATCCACCTTAAAGCAGTATTGTTATAATCTTATTCCAAAGTGCGAAAGAGATGGCGATAGACGTTTTCTGTAGCTCCGTCTCTTTCACACACTGGAGTGACATTAAAACAATACTGTTTAAAGACGTCTTGGTAACCCCCTGCCCTCTGTTGGTCTTTAAATAATCCCTCCCAAGGAGGATTGTCAGAAATGCAGGCCTAAGTATCCTACCTCTAACTTTGCCAACAACGTTTTAAAATCGATCAAGGTGTTTATTTATTTAGGACTCGATTAGGGCGCCATCGAGCATTTGGGTCAATTGAAGCCGCAATTTTATACTACAACTAGAAATGGACGATAAATGCTATTACTTATTTAATTATATAGCGAAACTTGAAGAACTAACTAATGGGCCACACCTTTGTAAACTTAGAAGAAGCAATATTAGTAGGTACTTACTTACTCATGTTAGTAATTCAAGACACAAAAGGAAAGAAATTGTAAAGTAAAATATGTTTGCCTGTGAATATCTACTTAAGCAATACATTATGTAAGTTACTGCATTCATTTATACTTTGAGAACCCTATTGGGCGTTTTAACATTCGCATTTATAGTCTTTTAGAACTACAGTCCCATTTGAAAGAGAATTTGACTAATACCCGTGTTCACTACCATAAAGCACTACGTACGGTCGAACAAGCTATTTGGTATAGGTACACGCGGAAATTTTCACAATCCAATGCCGAAGCGTATACTTTAGCAAATTTTATTTAATACAGCTTTTTTTAATTATGCGACTGATTCTTCATGACTTAAGCATTATAAAATAAAATTGCAAACAATATTGTCAGTGTACGAGTACTAGGATTGTGAACATTTCTGCGTGTATACCAAATAGCTTGTTCGACCGTACATAATGGGGGCTATCGCGTATGAATTCGCCGCTAGCGGCGCTAGTGTAGCGCGAGGGCATCAAAATGTCAGATATCATAGAGTGTTCGTGCGTTGCATGCTTTTATAACACGTATTTTTACTAATATTCACGGTTGTGGTCTAGACTATAGTTGTAAATAAACCGTTTTAAACCAAAATCAGTGGTTTAAAACCCGTTTTAAATTTGTTTAAAACGGTTTAAAACCATGACCACGTGGGCAGTGCATTCCAAAAAAAAATCATTCTAAACCATATTAAACCGCTAAGTGTGGTTTTAAATCGTTTTAAACCAAAAAGACGGTTTAAAACAAAATGGTTTAAAACGTTTAAAATTCGTTTTGCATCTCTAGTCTAGACTGAGCCATTCCTGATTAATTATGACTTTAAGATTTTAAGTAGCAACACAAGATCTTATTTGTTAGTATTTGGAGTCAAAATATTTTTTAAATGTTTCAAGTTTGCTAATTTTAGGAAGAATATTGTAAATAAATGTATCTGAAGTTTACACAGTTGTTAAACGTAATAAAATAAACTTTTCATAAAGTTGTTGGTACTTTTTAATATAAAATAGAATTATTGACATGACCTTACTCGACAGTGGCGCCATCTGGTGAGCTTTAAAAACAATAGCCCTCATTGGCTAAATATTACTGTTCTGTTATAATTTCATTACTGAACGTTGATATAAAAGTGCGCTTTTACTAGGGCAGTCCTAATAGTACCCGGCCTGATGCATGTATGAGGTTTTTGTTTGAAAATAATGTCTTTGGTAGAGAGTACCAACCTTATAAAACGAAAATCTAGACTTTCAAACCGCCTTATCATTTATTTTGCGCGCATCAAATAGAACACTGTCACTGAATTTCGGAACATGGAGAAAATTGGTCACAGTTGCGTGAAATTTTTTATCTGAAAGGCTTCTGTCTGACCAATATCAAAGGCCAGTTTGATTCTACTCCGGAGGAGTCTGCTCCTTCATTTACCACACTAAAATATTGGATGGTCGAGTTTAAACGGGGCCATATGTGCTGCTAAGATGAACAACCACTAAGTAGTAGAATAATTCGTGTTTTCCTAGTAGGCCGGGTATTTCTGGGACTGCCCCTGTTTAAAGGCATTCAATTAGGTATCACTGGTGTTAGTAAGAACGGAAATACATGTTCTAAATTACATAGAGAAAGAAGATTGAACACCCCCACATGGAAATTTTGGATCGGTAGGTTAAAAATAAATCTGCTGTTTCCTGCATTTCTATGTGGGGGGGTTCTGACAGATGTACAGAACACGTGGTAACCGGTTGATGCCGTTTCACCCTGTATAAAATGTAAGAACTGTGCTTATACTATACTACGGAAACAAAATTAGGTGTTGTCGTGTGTGACGCAAGCGATTGTCTAATTTTTAGGAGTTCGCGGCCTGAGGTTGCCCTGTTTACCAACTGTGTCTCTCGGAAAACGAATCCTGCTCACGACGCCGTTTTGTGCTATATTTTACGGTAAAACGTTGCGATAAAGACAAAAATACAGCTACAACTGTCGTGATATTGTAGAATATACGGTAAAATATCATGCTTTTGACCGTCGTGTGTACGGTGCCTTAGCCACGCACTAAGGATAGTTAGCAGATTAGCTTAGTTCTTTTGTTTTGTTTGGTGTGTGATGCTTTCAAACATAATCGATCGTGGAGCACCTTGCGTGGAGTTCGGAGCTAAAAGGGTAGGAATAAGAATTGCTGCAATCTTGCATAAACATTTATAATAGGGCCGTAGAGTACCATAAACATGTATGTGCACGATTGCAGCAAATCTCCATTTTAAAGTACTTTGAAAGTTCGTGCGACCATGCAAGACCCAATGTATCATGCACGAAAAAAGTACATATTTGAGAAAGAAAATAAAGAACAGAATAGCACTGCGACATTCTTTTCCCCTGATACACATCCCTGGCCATGAATATGGAGTATACCAAGACTTAATGTTTTGTAACAAATAATATCTGCATGTGCCATTGAGACGATTATTAGTTTAACTAAAATTAGCGCATTATGGAGTACTAACACACGCGTTTGAACGTGAATGCGGAACGAGGCTAGTTCTAATTTTAGTGTTAAGTAAGTAACGCATGGGCGACATTTTCGTAAACACGGCTGAACTAGATCTACGCTTTCTTTGACGACGGTGTGGCCCTTTACATTATTAATACAAGATAGCGAACAGTTTAGCTAATAAGAAAGACGAAAATAAATAAACAAACAACTTTTATAATGAACATAAGACAGAAGATTTTATGAAAATGCCTACCTACATTCGCGAATTTGATAATTACGCAGCGTAATGTAATAAAGCAATTGTGATTTATGTTGTTGATATGATTTCCGAATAGTTTTATAGTATACAAACGGCTTGGATTAAGAAAATTACATTAATTAGGTAATCATTTCCATGGTCAAACTCAACACATTACCAGCCTACAAAGAATTCGTCCAAGCAGTTTGTATTCACATTTAAAGAGAACTGTCAAAATAAGGCATTGGCTGAAAAAAGATGAAAAACCGTCACATTCGATATTCAAATGACACAAGTCAACGGTCGTCATAAGTCTGTCGAAGGTCAGTAATATATAAATCTTTATAATCTTTAATGATTATGTTTTGAACTTAGCGTATATGTTTAGCAAGTCTAAGCCATTTACTACTTGTGGTTTTTCGACTTACCACCAGAACAATGGCCAAACAGCTTTTCTGAAACATTTATTTTTTAATGTTTTTTACTTGTTTTGTTTCTTGGCCTTGTGCATTTAGTTTTTGTGTTATAAAAGCATAATTTTAAGATCGTTTTAATAATAAATAAACACTAGGGATATATCTAAAACAAAATATATTGGGCAATCGCTATCGCAAAACATACAAATCTAAAAATAATAATGCTCAATAGTTGTAATCGCCGTGCTTTTAAATCGTGATAACAAATCGCCTTCACATAACATTTTACCTTTTAAGCAAATTAGTAGCTTCACTTTTGCCAACCACGATGCCCATATCGTGAAACGCGCATATAAGTTCCTCCAGATCCACTTTTCCTGGAAAAGAACAGAATTTCTAATAAGAAAATATCATAAATAATCATAACATTTTAAAATTGGTGGTTGTCAATTATGAGATAAGTGAGGCGTGGATATTTCCACACTAGCAAAATAATTATGCGTTTGATTTTGCCACCCGGCCCCTACCGAAGCAGGTCAACCCGAACATATGTTTAGAACCTAACACAAGGACAAGATAACTCAAAAATTTCGACGTTATTTGTAGTTGATATACAATTAACGAAAGTAAGTATTAAATTAGGTAATGAAATACGTAAAGGAAACCTTTAAACTTTTGATAAGAGGTTTCTATGCCAAAAAAATATTGGCAATATAGGTAATGAAAATATTTTTAGTCTAACTTAAAAAAGCGCTGTCCTGTATTTATCATTTTTCGAGTTATGTCATTATTGTCGATAACAAGCGATATATTTTGGAAGGAAACTGTAAGCCCAAGTCTAGTCAATTATGCTTTTAATCTCTTATCTGTAAGACCTGAAACTGAGATTAGCAACAGTTTTCATACATCCATTGTTATCTATAAAGCTATTGAGATAAATAATTGAAACCATATGTTTAGACTACGTAATCATTGGAGCCCGTCGCATAAACTAAGGCGTCGACATACCATCGGGCGTCATAGTCGGTTAACATTGATGGCTGTTACGTGCATGTGTAGCCAGCATAGTAATATTCGCCGTAACTAATTCAAGACTTCAGAAAACAATATGGTACGAAGACTTGAACATCTGATCGCACCGTAGAAGGCTATGTGCCATAAATAAATAATTGTGTATTATTTACTGAAATATTCTAGCTTATTCAAATGAGCCACGCGTGCATATTTCATTCTGTGCATAATGCTCATTTCGCATGCAAAATAATTATGCAATTTATTATAATCCATCCTATTAATGGACGGACTAATGTCACGCATCCATTTTGTCTACGGAGTGTACAAAAAGGAAATCAAAACGGCTGTGGAATCACTACTACCATACCAGCCGGAATGGGCACTCTTCCAAATGAAAATTCGACTACTGCGTCGCCGTTTTCGATGTCCATAAATTGCTGAAGTTACAGAAACTATAGAGAACTGTCTGGAGTCACGCTTGAACAAACAAGAGACTGTATACGCAGTCGTCCAGAATTAGAAACATTAATTCATGAACAACTAGACGAAATAGTCGAACGATCATTAACCTCTAATGCCGTACATTTGGGACTAGGCACAATACAGAAATAGATGCTGATGAATTTTTCAAACTGTACTTTTTGTTTTTGTATATTGGAAAAACCGTCTTGAAAGAATTTCTCCGAGACAAAATATCAATGAGAATCCATACAGTCGTCGAAGGCTGAAGCCTTAGGGCGTGCTACGTCATCTAACTTTTACATAGAAATAAAGGTTATATGGACATAACGATCGCTGATCGTCGTCTGTGCATTGCGTAAACTACTGACGTTGGCCGAGAAATGTCAATGTTAACGAGCGGAGATAACGACTCGATTATCGTCGGACTGAATCAACCTACCCCCCTTGTCAACGTGTTCTTGAAAAAGTGATGGCTTTCTAATAGATTGCTACATTCATGGAAAACACCCAGCTGCTCGACGTCCAGACGGAATGAAAGTTGTTGAATTTTCATAATGAGTAGCCAGTATATTACGCAATCCAACTGAATCGGCACTTTTGGTAAAATAGTGCTGATTGTGGCTTATTTCTAACTAAAAGACGGCTGAACAAAGTGTGACTGCGTGATATTTACCATCTTGGTTCTTGTCGAGATGAGAGAATTGGAGCCTAAGGTTCTTTTCATGTTCACGCACGAAGTGGATGAATTCCGATAAGGTGACGTCACCGCCCTCTTTCCAGCCAGGTTTGGCCAGGAATTTCTGAAAAATTATTAAATTGGAGGTTAGTGTCGGTGTTATGTAACTACGTAACCGGCAATAAAAAGTTATACGTTCAAAGATAAAAGGACGTGAGTTGACGAGACGTATCGGAAATAATATATATAGGTGTCATTATCAAGAACGGCTCGAAACTCGACGCTGCAATTCACCTGATACTAAAACATGAATATTTTCCCATACTTAGTTGCCTGTTACAGCATTTACGGGAAGTTCTCTCGCTTATTTCAAGCTAACCGAAGTAACACGTCATCCGAGCAAAATATAAATACCTAGGCTCCAGCATTAATGAAGCTACGTTCTAACAAATAACAATGTATTTTATCAGACCCATCAATACGAAAGACTCGGATAACATCATAGAACTATAAAAAAACACTTGTTTATTATATCTATGGTTAACATATTTTATGCAAATACGACTGTAAGTTTGTAACTGTGAGCAAATAAGATATTGTATCGATCTCTGAAGGTCAGGCGGAAAACACCGCGTATTACAAAAAGCCATGTCGGGGCAAACCAGAAACAATAGTCGCAAGATAAGAACAGAACTGAATTGAGAATCAAACCAAGTCTTAATGACCTAAGCTGACCATAGATTTGCTTTCTTATTTTTAGAAACATATCTGCCAATGGTATTGGCAATCTCGCGACTCATGCCAAAAATCTGCTAGCTATCGTATACGGGAGCTGACAGATGCTATAAACTAATAAAATCAGTGAGGTTACTAGGACATAATGAGCTTTGTGTGAATCACATCGTTACATCATCACGTACATTAGTATGGGGAAGCTGTTCGAAGCTAAATAGGGCATCGTTGTAGGTGGAACAATTAATACTAAATCGAATCGTAAGGGCGTGAACAAGAGAGAAACTTCGAGACTCCTACATATTTATGTGTTCCCACCATGAGGGCGCTGACGGGAGTAATCCGCATTACTAGGCCTACGCCATTTGTCTGTGAATGTTACTAACTAGCTGAAGGCTTCTCATGATTGAGACTTATGCCTGTGTGATAAGTCGCGAGAACTCGAAAAACACACCTGTCTTCAAAGTTTTTTGTTACTGCTCTATCTTATGCTGCAAAACCTTTGGTCAGGGAAATTAAATGTCTCATTGTAACACAACAACGTAAGTGGTTGCTATTGCTTTAGAGCTGCATGTTAATTACTCAGGTAGAAAAACGTATTAGTCATTTTCACATTAAGTACTTGCTACTTGCCTATACAAAAGATGGCGTATGTAGTTGCATTACAGTGTAATTGGATAGTTTTGTTGAAAAGTTTAAAATTTTTGTGAAATTAATTGCATCAATATTATTTTATATCAGTCATCTGTTGATGTTTATATTTTGTTTAACATGGTTCTTGTATGAACTAGCGGCAGGTCGGTTATGAATACATTATGAGAATAACTAGACCAAAGTCATTGAAGCGGGAAGTTCAATTTAAAAATTAATTAGTGTTTGCTTTCACAACAAAATTGTAACAACAGATACATTATTCAAATAGTTTTGTAACATAAATTATATTTAATACAACTGTAAACAATTAAATCCTATGAAAATAATGTTTCATTGACCTTTTGATTGTGTAAGTTATGGGTTTTCATTATGAACATTTTAACTTTTTTTCTCTTGTGGTCCTGAAATACCACTAAAAAATATATAAGGGTAATCCGGGACCGCGGTCCCGGTCCCAAAAGCCCCCCGACCTATGTAGGACACCATGCCTCCAGAGGTATGGTGTTCAAAAACAATTGCCAGTCTGGTATTTCAATAATTGTTACCAGGTGATAATGATTGTGATTGTGATGATAATGATTCTTACAATTATGTGAAAGGAGATATACTATATGAATTTAGTGATAATTGAGTCAGCAGGTTTTCTTGGTGACTTTATCTAACCATATTCAGTTTGCCTTTGATCAAGAATGTTTCAGCAGATCAAAAAGACACCAGAATCTGTTTTCTCCATATTTTAATTAAAAGAGATTAGAGACATAAAAACTTCTCGACCTCGAACATTTATTTGGTTCATAAAAGGTAATTTTGTTTGATGTTTCAATAACTAATAGGGGTCAAAAAGAGATTATCAACCATAAATGCCATAACATGAGTTTCAGTGATAAGAAAAACTGAGTTTATATAATGCTGCTGTAATCTCTAAGGTAATCATACAGAAACTAACTCTTAAAAGTGTCAGAGGTTCAGTTTCCAGGAAAAAGCACTTCCTTTCTGATGAGGATCTACATATTTATTGTTATTTAAATGTATAGAGTAATCAGATAAGTATAATGTAATTCATGAAATTCAACTTTAGAAAATATTTCTTTAAGAAACCAGTGATGGATGAGAAGAGATTTTCTATTGTCATCACACTCATGAGCATAAATCTTGACACAAGATAATTTTATCAGTGATTTATTGTTCTTTTACATTTACTTTTTCAAATTTAGAACATCTTTTTAAGTACTGTAGTCAAGTGGAGCACTAAGGTGTAAAAATAATAATAAAATATCACTGGAAATGTGGGTGTTGACAAATTTTTATTCAACTTCATAGAAAACTGACCCATTCTTGTAGAATCTACTGTTAAATTACATGTTTAAGCTTAATAATAACGTAAAGCGATAAAACATTCAAATCTAAAAGTAAAAAACAAAAGTAGGTGTCGACTTTCTAGGTTTTACATAATGAAAAAAAAAAGTTGACTGAAGAAAAATAAGGTCAGGGTTTTTGTCATGAAACAGCAGATTTATTGCGGCTTACGTGTCGACAGGTAATTCAGGTAACACCGTCGGAAGGTGAAACCGTTAGAACAAAAATTATAGGAAATGTCTACATTCTAACCTCTGCATAACTGCGGTTGATGTGCGGAGCCAGTTCCTTGAGGGCGGCGGACAGGTCGTGGATGTCGATCCTCCCATTTCCATCGGTGTCTAATTTAGAAAACAATTTCTCTAGCCTTTCTTCGTCTTCTTTTGGTATTTCCTCTAGTTCCAACGGTGGATGACACTGAACCATGGTTCTTGGAGTCTACGTAAGTACTGCTTGTTAAATAACAAGTTAATATAATTTCATATGGGTAAGTAGAGGCGAACATAACTCTAGGCTAAACTGTTAACGTAACAGAAATCATTTTTAAAGGAAAAAAGTGAACTCGTTTTTCATACAGTAGTTATTTGACAGCAACTTGCTGCCGCACTGCTGCACACAGACACACACTGACATGCACAAGAACGAATACTCCCAAAGCTTGCCGTCTCCGTGTCCTACTATTCGACAAGAGACCTTTATAGTTCACATGAACAACGAAAAATCAACCTTATGCCTAGGAGATAAAATTTAACTAAAAAGAAGATTCGTAAATTTGTTTCAGAGTATCTGTCATTATTCATGTGTGCAGTGTGCTCTATTTTTTCATAGTATTCTAAAACTAGGATAAGCGCCATCTGTGCTTTATATTCTAAGATTTTTCAAACAACGAAATTTTACAATTCAGATTATATTCTTTAACAAAACAAAATGTTTTTTATCTAATATTAAATATTATTGCTTTTTAAGAAACTTTAAGGCTTTGGTTACTTTTGCAATTTTAAGTAAGCAATTTAATTTGTAAACAAAATTTAAATGATAACCATGATCGTGAGTGAATTACTTAGAAAAAAATGGCAACATCGGCCATTTAATTTTTTTACTGATTTGAAAAAGTTAGTAGCTTTTACGAATAATTGAAGCAGCTTAAGGTGGATGCGCAAGGGTAGCCCGCGAAATTTAAATTTTCTTACGTTTATTGCAATTTGCAGGTCAGTGTCAGGTTGTATGTTGATGAAAATGTGAATCGCGCCAGTAACACGTATGGAGTTACAGAATTATGATCATTTAAATCATCAATACAGCTCTTCAAGTTCATATAATCACATTCAATAGCTATTTCATGAAAAAGTCACTTTTTGAGATTATATGAACTTGGAGAGCTGTAATGATGATTTGAATGACTATAATTCTGTAACTACATACGTGTTACTGGCGCAATTCATATTTTCATCAACATACAACCTGACACTGACACACTGAAAATTTAAATTTTCTTACGTTTATTGCAATTAGCAGGTCAGTGTCAGGTTGTATGTTGATGAAAAAATGAATCGCGCTAGAAACACGTACCTATGGAGTTACAGAATTATATTCATTCAAATCAATACAACCCTTCAAGTTTATATAATCCCAAAGAGTGACTTTTTCATGAAATAGCTATTGAATGTGATTATATGAACTCGGAGAGCTGTATTGATGATTTGAATGATTATAATTCTGTAACTCCATACGTGTTACTGGCGCGATTCATATTTTCATCAACATACAACTTGACACTGACCTGCAAATTGCAATAAACTTCAGAAAAAATAAATTTCGCGGGCTACCCTTGCGCTTCCACCTTAAACTGCTTGTTTAAACAGTAAATAAAAGAATTACTTATTACTTATTCCAAAAGTTGAAAAAAATTGACGCAAGGACATTGGATTGGAATTGGAAAGTCAGCTAGTTCGATTCTGAATCAATAGATGTCACTAACGCCACTTGTCAAACAATGTTAAGAAAAGTTCAAAGTTGTAGTTAGAGATGGCGCTGTAGACGCGCCACAATTTGGAGTTTGATTGTCAGTGATGTGGTGCACCACGGGTGGTGCGGAAGTTCAATCATAAATAAAAAATACATACGGACTACAGTACCTTGTATGGATTTAGGAAATTATTTTCTAGTTGGTTACAATTTTGAGAGGCATTTTCAAGATGTACTATGGCTCTGAATTTCCCAAAGGAATAGGAATTCGTGAGTATTGCACCTCTTCTTAAAGTGGTGGTACCACAGGCTGATACGCAAAATAGTAAAACTGTTAATTATAGTAACTTACATTTCGGCTGTCAGTCTGTCATCATAACGTAGAACCGACGACTGTGCTAGATGAAGGCTAGATGATGACAGTTTGTACGCTAGCTTCGGACGACGGCTCCGACACCTAATATTATTATAACGCAAAGACGTAATGGGCTTAGGCTGGGCGGCTGGGCCGTGATGCACAACATAAGTGTATTAAGTGGTATGTTGTAAATAGAATAAGGAAGTAGGTAGGTACCTACTTACTTAAAATAAGTAGGTATACACGTGCGTGTGCGCGTGATCATAATCCGCCTTTGACCTTTAACGTTTGCAGTGCTGATGCTGGGACACAAGACACAGCCGATACCGTCACACCGGCCCCCACTGTGAGCAGGCGTGGTCCCAGAGGGGGGTCACAGGGTTCATGACCCCCCCAAATCTTCCTAGAATGTTTTTCAGACATTATTAACTGTCTGCTTAATCGTTGAACAAGAGAAACTAACTTTTCCGAGGCAGAATGCTAAAATTTTCAAACTCGCTTCTCTCGCTAATGCATCCTACCCCTTTTATTCTAAGTTGACGGAGTTAATTTTTTTCTCATCTCTTTAAGAATGAACCCAAACAACCTTATATATGCGGTGGAGGCACGCTGCTTAAATTTTGAAGCTCTCTCCTGTAGCTCTGCATTGGTACCATGACCCGATTCAAGGGGTGGTTATGGGCGTCATAACCGCCCCGCCGGATCGCTCGTTACGCTCGCTAATACTTCCTGTACTGTTTCAATTTTGCATAAGGTTCCTCCTATTCTCATTCCTGTAAGAATGAACAAAAAGAATCTAATTTATCCGAGGAAGGGGGCAAAAAATTTCGAACTCGCTTCGCTCGCTCTTACATTCGCTTAATTCCCAAGAATTTCTTGTATTAGCCGTATAATTACTTACATAACTCCTTTACAAATGGTCAAAAGAAAAACTCACTACATAGGGTTATGTAACGCAAAAATTTTCGAGCTCGCTTTGCTCGCTTTGACATCCCCTCCCCAAATTCTTTGGCTAGGACCGCGCCTGACTGTGAGTGAGTGTTGGTGAATACCCCCCCCCCCACTGCGAATCTATCACGCGGGGCCAGCGCGATTTGGTGAATGTCACTCGTCATCCATACCTACCATACCACTGAAAAAAAAATCTTCCATTTTAAAAAGTTCCCACCACAACGTCATCAGCTTCCAAAGTGTTTTTTTTTTTGTTAATCTGCCCCACAGTTATCAATGT
This sequence comes from Eugnorisma glareosa, assembly GCA_947578425.1. Classification (NCBI taxonomy): domain Eukaryota; kingdom Metazoa; phylum Arthropoda; class Insecta; order Lepidoptera; family Noctuidae; genus Eugnorisma; species Eugnorisma glareosa. The sequence goes on from OX387957.1 coordinate 42,594,340, forward strand.
GGCTTTTCAGACAGCCTGCATTATAGCCAGTTTGGCTTCAAAGCTGGTCACTCTACAGAAACAGCTATACTGTGTTTAAAGCAGACTGTCAAGTACTACACTGATAGAAGTACACCTGTCTTTGCTTGCTTCCTCGACTTGTCGAAGGCATTTGACTTGGTTTGCTATGATCTGCTGTGGAAAAAGCTGCAGCGAGCGTCAGTGCCAGACGAACTGATCCGTGTATTTCAATACTGGTACAACAATCAGGTCAATGTTGTTCGATGGTCGGGGGCTTACTCGACTCCATACAGGTTGGAGTGCGGCGTGAGGCAAGGGGGGCTCACCTCACCGAAGCTCTTCAACCTGTATGTTAATGCACTGATAGAGAGGCTCAGCAGCACGCATCTCGGTTGCCATATTGGAGGTGTGTGCCTAAACAGTATCAGTTACGCAGACGACATGGTGCTGCTGAGCGCTTCTGTCTGTGGTGTATCGAGACTGATTCGCATTTGTGAAAAGTATGCTGAGGAACATGGTTTAGTATACAATGTGAAAAAGATCGAGTGCATGGTCTTTCGGGCCAAGAGGAAATGTCCAGATTACTTGCCGGCAATTATCTCAACGGATGCCCACTCAATAGAGTAAATACTTTTAAATATCTTGGACATTTATTAACCTCTGAACTGAAAGACGATGCAGACATTGAAAGGGAACGTAGGGCGCTGTCTGTTCGTGCGAATATGATAGCCCGCAGATTTTCTCGGTGCTCCAGGGGCGTCAAAATAGCCCTTTTTAGGGCTTTTTGTACGTCCTTTTATACCGGCAGTCTGTGGGTGGATTACACGCAGAAACAGTACAGCGCTCTACGTGTCCAATACAATAACGCGTTCAGGGTACTCTTGGGGCTGCCTCGCTTCTGTAGCGCATCGGGGATGTTTGCCGAGGCGCGTGTGGATTGTTTCTACACAGTCATGCGCAAGCGGTGCACATCCCTGGTGCGCAGGGTGCGGGCCAGCCGCAACAGTATCCTGAAAGCTTTTAGTGAACGTTTCGACTGTCAATGTTAAGATATTGTTTTAATTTGATTTAATTTTATAATAATTTTAATTGTGATTTTAATTTGATGTTTTATTTTGTTAATAATTTTAATTTTATTAGTGATTTTAATTGTGACGTTGATTTTAATTGTGCTGCTGATTTTATATTTTTTTAATTCTGTTTAATTATTGTACCTATGATCCAAAGAAGATTGAAATAAAATAAATAATAATTATGTTCATCATAATTATTACTTAGTTTGCAGATTGGGATTTTATGTTGCCCGCGACCTTCGTTCGCGTGAAATTATTATCTTCTTTATTCATTTCTTCATCTTATTTCACATATTTCTAAATATTTCTTTGAAAAATAAACATAAAGAACAGTTAAAAATATAGCAAATACTGATCCACCGGTGACGGGAGCAAGGTCCAAGCTACCGGTGGTTAGGGCTCCAGAGACGGAACCTCCTCACAATGCGAGCCGTATCGAGGAGTACTGCCTTCTCAATCAGGCCCTTGATTCAACCGCCTAAGGAGAGCCTCGAAAGATGGTCGTCGGGGCTGTTGGCCATAAGGCCATTGGCCATCTTAACAATCGGCACAATGATAGCCGGGTTCACATTCCACATGTCGACAACCTCGTGTGCCAAGTCGAGATATTTCATTTTTTTCTCTTTCTCAGCTTTCACGAGGTTCTCGTCATGCGGGATGGTAACCAGCGATTATCATTACGCGGCGCGCTGATCGGTCTATCACCACTATGTCAGGCTTATTGGTGACAATAGTCCTGTCAGTGATGTCAGACCGATCCCAGTACAGCGTGACATGGTCTTTCTCGAGAACAGGGTCGTGTACATACTTGTAGCACGGTACCTCAGATTCCAGAAGTATAAATTTCAAGGCAAGTTGCTGGTGAATAATCCTGGCAGGTTGTGCCTGTGCAAGTACTCGCCGTTAGCCAGACGAGAACAACCAGAAAAAATAATTGTCTGATGGACTCACCCGGACGGTAGCATGCCCGACACTCGTCAACCGTCCCGTCCTTCAAATTATATTTCCGGTAGTTGTTATAATTATTCAAAAATAAACGTAGCCTTAATTACTCCTTGCAACATCAGCTATCTGCCAGTCCAAGTCCCATCAAAATCGGTTCGGCCGTTTCGGAGATTAGCCGGAACAAAAAGACAGAGAAAGACAAAAAATAAAAAAAATGTGTTTTTGTTATTAGTGCCGTATTTATTCTCATGCATTCAGTAAAAAGTTGTTAATTTGATATTACAAACAGACACTACACATTTTATTTATTTGTTTAAATGTATAGATAACATTATGTTGATACGAATGCGCGGTTGAATGTTATCATACCATTACCATAACTAACTGGACCATGCAGTTCCTCGGTCTAGCGCTACTGCTGAGCCTGCGTTGATGAGGTCCTTGGTTTTTATTCCCGGGTTGCGCAGTGTTATTGGGTTTTTCTACGAGGAATTTCTAAGTAGTAGCCTGGAATCTGATCTTTGCCAGGTTAGTGACAATAGACTCGGTTTAATTACCGGTGCTGTACTATAGGGACCTGTGCATAACCCTTCGAGGATTAGTATAGATATGATTGTTGTTCCATTATAACCGGTTCATTTGAAATCATATTTCAAATCGTAAAAGTCGTAGGTTGTATATTGTCAATTACGTCTGTCAGGTGTATATTTGTCGCAAGAGCGATTGCTGAGCATTGGGGTTCACGGTTCGATTGCCGGGTCGTGCACAACCGCACAGCGCTACTGAGCGTTTCCTTCAGTTACTCGGTAGCAGTATTTTCTGAATACGTGTCGTCCAATTGGTGGGACTACAGGACTACTAACAATTGACTGAAATGTACCTTGTGCTGATATGCGTAGCTGCGAAATATTATTTACTAGCTGTTGCCCGCGCCTTCGCTCGCGTTTTGGACAGAAGTTATTCCACGGGTACGTTGTAAATATAGCCTAAGGCACTCGGGGATAATATAGCCACTTATCAGTGAAAGAATTTTCAAAATTGGTTCTGTAGATCCATAGATTACCCCCTACAAACTCATAAACTTTACCTCTTTATTATAATACTAGCTGACCCGCGCAACTTCGTCTGCGTGCGTGCGTACATAAAAGAAAGAGAGGGTTAGAGAGAGTTTGCGTCAACTTTAAAAGTTAGACATATGCCATTGCCGTTATTTTTTTAGAGCTTTTTATGAGGAACAATTCCGACATACATGATAATAGCGTAACTTTAACCGTTCACGCACAACGGAAGCTCTCAAAAGGAATAGGTCCTCGATAAATGGGCTATCCAACACTAAACTAATTTTTCATTTCGAACCAGTAGTTCCTGAAATTAGCGCGTTCAATCAACGAAATAAACAAACTCTTCAGCTTTATAATATTAGTATAGATTCAAGTAGTTAACAATTTAATTTCTGGGAAATGTTTGTATTAATCGCAAAAATACTCTACTTATGTTTTTCCAAATAAGGGATTCCCTCGACAGCCTTTTTTTTACCGATGGGAAATCCTCAAATGGCCCCTCCCACTATGGGCGGAGCGGAAGGGAGTGTCAGACTTGCACTGACTAAAACCCATCCACGTTTCTTCTTTTGCCCTTTGTGTTCCAGGGCCAACAGCCTTACGTCTTCATGTTTAGACACTCGATGACAGTCATACACCAGCTAGGACGAAAGTTGAAGAAGAAAAAAAGAAAGAAATGAGCCGAGACACGATAAAACTGCTGTAAACTGTTGCGGAACTCTTGCAACTGCCTTCCGTCTCCATCGTCAGACCTTTGATGATAGACATATTCCAGGCAGGTCTAAAGTTCTCATCAAGGTGCATGAAATCAGCCCAAACACGATATAGATATTTTAAACTCTTGAGGACCTCTTGCAACTGATTTCCTTCTCCATCGTCTGACATTCGATGAAAGTCGTACTCAGTTAGGTTTAAAGTTTTTATCAAAGTGCGTGAAATGAGCCCAAAAACGATTTAGCTGCTGTAAACTCTTGCGGACCTCTTGCAACTACCTGCCGCCTCCATCGTCAGACCTTTGATGACAGTCATACTCCAGGCAGGTCTTAAGTTCTCACCAAGATGCATGAAATGAGCCCAATAACATTACACCTGCTGCTAACTGTTTAGGAACGCTTGCAACTGCCATTTGTCTTTATCGTTTGACCGTAGATGACAGTCATACTTCAGCAAGGCCTAAAGTCCTCATCAAGGTGCATGTAATGAGCCCAAAGACGTTATTGTTCCTGCCAGGGTTGCGGGACTGTTCGAAAGAGATACCGCGGCCCTGGAACACAAAGGGCAAAGGAAGGAACATGGATGGGTTTTAGTCAGTAAAAGTCTGACACTCCCTCCTGCTCAGCCCAGAGCGGGAGGAGTTATTTGATGATTTCCCATCGGTAAAAAAAAGGCTGTCGAGGGAATCCCTTATTTGGAAAAACATAAGTAGAGTAGTAGTTTCGTCTCCATCGTCAGACCTTCGATGACGTCATACTCCAGCTAGATCTAAAGTTCTCATCAAGGTGCAGGAAATGAGCCAAACACGAATTCTCAATTTAACAAAAAAAGATCATGCATGCATATCGGATTTCTCTGTAAAAAGTTATGCGTGGTCAGGTCATACACAAAATAAAAATAAACCAAGCTTCAGACATTTGACACGGGCGAGGGTCATTCTTTCACGGAAAACTTAACACCACAATTGAACGCTAAAGATGACTAACATATTTATTTTGGTAAGAGTTAATACTACGTTGGTAAAAACACCTTCGCAAGTAAAGCATTATTTTTGACCAAATTTTAAAATCATAAAAATGGTTATTGTTGGTCAACCTTGAATGTGCTGTTGCGGACTATTTTTAAGACCTTTTTAAGAGGAATAATTCCCCATACATTATTTTTGTGCAACTTTAACCGTTTAAGCAACGCACGCAACGGAAGCTCTCAAAAATAATAATTTTTCCCCGTTTTTGCAACTAGACTTTTACTAGACTTTTGGTATAGATTTTCTGATAGACAAAACAAAGACAGCACTGATCCTAATTTATTTGGGGCAGACACAGCATGTGTCCTTCCATACTTCTCCATTACTCATCATTTCAGCAGTCGCCTCCTTTCTCGCCATTTAAGTAATCCTTCCCACAGGGGCCTTAGTCTGCTATTGCAATAGTGTCAGAATGGTCTATAATTGATTTAATAAGGCCCCTAGCCCACGGCATATTGAAGCGCGTTCGAAACTCGTTTGACGTGCGTACAAAGGGTAATTCGTCTGCGCGGGGCCTTATTAAATCAATGATAGACCATTCTGACACTATTGCAATAGCAGACTAAGGCCCCACCAGGCCATTCATCGGTTCTGTTCTTCGGTCTTCCTCTACTCTTATAGCCATCCGAATTCTTATTCAAAACTATCCTCATGACATGTTCCTCATAGCATGTCGATACTATACCATGACAACTGATGAATAAGGTTTAAAACCTACTGCGTTGTACGTTTTGTGTTGAACGGTTTAAACACATTCCATCGTTATGACTTTGCTACCGAATTCTGTTGGTTGATTATCGCTATCTATGTCGAGACCCAGGCCTGGCTGCAGCCTAGGATCACGTTATACGAAACTATCATTACCTATGTTAGTATGTAGGTAGCTACAGTAGCCAGCACATCAAGCCACCCGAAACTGTCAAATTTTCCCAAACTACCTTCAACATAACGTTGAAAATATGTTAAAGAAATTTGACAGATTGTAGTAGTTTGATGTTCTGGCTGTGCTGTGCTGTAAGTACCGACATAGTTTGTTTTTATTTTGTGTTTTAGAAAACGATGCCCCACACTAGGAATTTCTCCTGTACCGTGGGTGCGTTTACAAACATTTAAACTCACATACACAAACAGCTAGACCCGAAACAACAACCTGTAGGCTGTAGGCCAAACCCAACCTTATTTCCGTGCGGGACGCGAACGCGCGATACGCAGCGCTCAGTCAATCGCTCAGCCATTGCGCCAGTCGCGCTGTCACCTATTAGGCAGTTACCTAGAGGTACTATTTACCCAACCTAGTTCTCTCAGCAATCGCACTTTTTCCCAACTATGTTGGGGTAGGCTTACAGTCTAACTGGATGCAGCTGAATACACTATATTACATATTATTATATTATATTATTTATTATTAAACTTACACACACTATCTTTACAGGATTACCCCAATACAAAAGTGGATTGCAAACACACCAGATAAATTAAAAATCAACTAACTGCAAATAGATAAAAAGTTTAAAAAACTCAACTTGCGGCTAATACATGAAAAGAAATAAAAACTAGCTATAATCTATTACAACACAATTTCTATTCAGAACTGGTTTTTTTTTAATATAAAATCTTATCTAGATATTAGATTAGATACAAAATCAGACCTACAAAATCACAGTATATTAACATTTAAATGTAACTGACAATATTCAACAAAACTCTTGCGAACTCACTCAGATTGCACGAAAATATATCAATCCTCTCATGCACTTTGTTTAGTACACATATTGTGCGGGTGAGGGGTGTTTTTGACAGCAGGTTAGTTTTGGCAGCCGGCACGGCCAGCAGTGGCGGTCGCCGCCGCCTCCACACGTACCGGTCTGGCACGCACAGTTTCAGGTGACGCAGCACTCCCGGATTATGTGCTACTCCACGCAGGAGCTTTAGCGCATACGCCGCGAGTGTAAATTCTCTGCGCACTCTCGAGTTCGTTGTACCCCACTATACCCAGTACAAACAGCACTACATCAGCGGGTAAAATGGGTAAACCCCATAAAGTTTGAAATACAAGTGTCTAGTAAATTTATTCTGTACTCGCTCCAGCATGACATGTTTTTTTTTTAGCATGACATTTTATTTCGCTTCATGAAGAACCCAAATCACCGCACTGTGTTCCAAGTGACTCCTTACCAAAGCGTCATACAGCATGGAGCAACCCTGTCTATCTGACGTCCACAACCCAGTTAGTACTAGGTACTTACCTACTATGAATTCCCGCCACGTCGAACAGTTCTTGTTAACTCGATTCCCGTTAACTTTCCGACTTTTGATTTTTTACGATATGCCAAGGTAAACTTATACCTACTGTCACTTACGGGATACATTCCGTGATTGTTCATTATTTGAGTTATCGATATTTCGACGCTGTTGCAAGCGCCATGACAAGGTAATACTGATTGTTAGAGTTCCTAATACCATAATATTTTTTTTGCGGTCTAATTTATGTTTAAACCGGTACTTTATTATTATTAATTTGGTACAGGAACATCTGCCTGATGAAAGCATCAAAGTCATCTTTTATTTAAATTCGGAAGTTAAACGTTCCCTAAAACGTTGCTCAATAGAATGCTACCTATATTTACATAAGTCGGAAGGTCCCAATAGTTTAATTCAGCATCAAGAGGAACCCAAAACGTCAAAAAAGTGACTCATTAAATTGGTTACAAGATATTTGGGGCGCATTAACCGACGACAATAAGTCACATCCAGGAATATTGTCACGTTCCCTGACGGTGACATAGACATAAAGGACTGTCACCCTATTATACTTCATTAAATTCACTCAATAACAGCCATATTTCCATAAGTAGGTCTTTCATTTCAACATTACTCTAACCCCATCCTTCTCTTAAACCGAAAAACCTTCAAGTGCGAAGGAGATGCAGTAACAAATTTGTCAAAAAGCGTAGCAACTGTCATCGGGTTTCAACCAATAAATCCGTGAGGATGGGATAGCTATTATGTCTGATATGACAATACACAGATTGACGCGACCGAAAATCTATAAACTTTAAAAGTTAATGCGCGCATGCAGCACAGACTCGCTAATGCAATGTGGGCTTAATTTTGCCGAACTGAAAGTTCAAAATGCCTGATGTGGCATTGAATTTGCATGTTTAACAAAACTAAACTCTAACTGTTGCTTGTTAAAGTTGAAATTTGCAAAGACGGGGGGTTCCTTTGTTGATGGGATGAGCCCACAAAAAATCTTCAATGGGGAGTGAACAAAAGCTCATAAAAGTTTGAGATTAATCGGGGATTTGGGCACAATAATACACACACATGCCGCTGACATAGCGTGGTGGAGCTCTACTGTGCGTCCGTCATATTGTCATGATGAGGGCACATCATTATTATTGATCTAAGTACGTACGTAGTGCGGGCTAAGTTACGCTAATTATTTGTAGTTTAAATTATTATTATCAGTTCCTTATCCACGGCCTGTTCAAAAATCTATAACGACAGTTATAGTATATGCTAAACTTACACTTTATACTATACTTACAATTGTCATACCATATACCATTTATCATCCTTTTTTATTGGTTTGTTTGTTTATACTCAGCGAATCGATCTAAATACGATTCACTTTCATAGTATTTGCTAAAATAAAATATTAATTTTCATAATTTTCAATGTTGTGACATGTACGTCAGATTTGTCAAACTGTCAGTTACTTTTTCTTTCTGTCATAGAGTTTCTGACTAGCTTAGCCTATGATGAATACTTTTTGGTTTATCTAATCTAAATTATATTTTTCAATGTTTAGCTGAAATATTGTATTTTATAGATAATAATGATGTATACTAATAACTTATTTTTAAATTATATTTATAAATTCTTTACGCACTCATGGTTTTATGAAGTAAGTCTGTTATGTCCTGGCCGACTACACTTGTCAGATGAGTTGATTATATGGCCGCAACAAGAAAAACTGAGATTCAAAAATGAAAGGAGACTACTGTGGAAACGAGCTGACGAGGAGTCGAGACGAGACTAGACGAGAGAGCGTTTCTTGAATGTGAGACTGAAGGTATTCTTAAAATTGGAGACAAGACAGATTCTTTAAGGTGTACCATCTAAAAGATACACCTGGGACTACTACTCCCAATCTTATTATTTAAAACTGTCGTTGTGCCATCCCTGCTGTTCATCTCGCGGAGCTTCCCTGGCTTCTAAAAGCTGGTGATCCAACTCAAGGATCCACCAGGACCTCAACTCCTGTTCTTCAGAACGCCGTCTTCCTGTGGAGCAGACCTGATAGAACGTGCATCGTCCTACATCTCCACCTCTACGTTTCATCGTGCTTCACCAACAGTGCTACTAAATGTGTGTATATACTCTAAAACTACTTCCAGAGTGCGGGTTTGATACGTCTTTTTTATAAACACTTGTATTTTTTATTTCATTTGTAAAACCATCCATATCTCTATTAAACTTTTAAATGTACAAGTCTACTTTTATCCTTTAATTTTTAATAGGAACTAGTTGATTTGTTACACAGTACATATTCTACGAGCCGACTTAACCCGGATGGGGCAAACTTAGTTACACAGACAGACATGACGATAAGGATTCAATTTTTGCCATTCGGCTACGGTACCCTAAAAATGTAGACGCACTTACGCCGAGTGACAAGATGGAATTGGTTTGATACCCCCTATAGAAATATACATATTATATCTATGATACCCCGCCGCACCCGCGCATTGGGTCGCTTGCTGACCAGGGACGTTTAAAAACTACGCGCGCTATATCGCTCGTGCCCGCCGCGCTATGCGCCCGCTTTAAGGCCGTTTTCTTTATCTTATTTACGTATAACGGTTAGTTAATATCCCTTACTCTTGTAGCTATCGGTATCTGTCTCACGGATGATTGACAGTTGATGTTTCTTGAACTGTTTATCTGAGATAGCAACGTTCCTTTAACTATTAGCAAGTTATTGGAAACGGCCGTTAGTCACTACACTATGGAGGTATTTATAAACGGCAGTTTCATAAATGTTTTATAATTCGCGCCCGCCGCCATTGAAACCGCGATAGGCTCGCACTGTGGACGTGGGCTTAGGTTTTTTATCTTACAACCAACCTTAATGTATCTAGGCTGATTATTTGTGGGCTGCATTCGGACTCTCAAAAGATTTAGAAATAAATATAATTAACCGACTTCAAAAAGGAGGAGGTTCTCAATTCGTTGGAACCTTTATTATTTTTTATATATGTTCCCCGATTACTCGAAGATGGCTGGACCGATTTGGATTATTTTTTTTAGTTTGAAAGGGTATACTTCCCAGGTGGTCCCATGATCATCAATTCAGGATCTGATGATGGGATCTTGGAGAAATAGAGAAGACTCTTCAAATTTTATAGGCACACTGGAAGCGATTTGGGTAGTTTATGGAAGAGTACTTTCTCGGAGTGGTTTTAATTTGGTGAAGATCTTATGAAGAACTTCGGAGATAGGCAACGGAACTCCTCAATAAATGATAGCAAATGGACTGGGATTGCTGAAATCTCATGTTTGTCTATTGTTTACGCCAGTTCATAACATAACATCACGCTGGTACGCTGTGAAGGGGTAAGCACATGTGAACCACTAAAAAGTAAAAAATAAAAAACTTTTCCTTAAAAAAACCTTCAGAAGTCGATAACAAAAAAACAATATCAAACTAGCAAAAGTCACCGACTTCTGAAGCTAAAGTTATTTTTTACTTTTTGTGTTTGAAGTCGGTTTAATATTTTGCAAAAAGGTTTTTTATTTAGAAAAAGAATAGATAGATATTTTTCATGATGAAACAGTTCAGTTTGAGTCATGTAGGCTTAATTTAAATTAAACAATGTGTAACATAATTAACTCAAAACTTCTCGTGTCACAACTCAGCTTTTGATCTATGACTTTTAGAAATACATTTTATTTATTATTATTTATTACTTTTTAAAACGGAAGCCTATTACTAAGAATTCACTGTCCGTCTGTCTGTCTAGCTGTGTGACACCAGACTGTATCTCATGAACCGTGATAGCTAGACAGTTGAAATTTTCACAGATGATGTATTTCTGTTGCCGCTTTAACAACAAACACTAAAAACAGACTAAAATAAATATGGGGCTATGGTACGGAACCCGTCGTGCGCGAGTCCAACTCGTACTTGACCGGTTTTTTTGTTTTGTTTTATCGACGAAGACATCTCAGTCTTGCGTTTACTACGTTACACCTTGAGTAGCTACTGTTTCTGCAAGGGCTTTTATTTATTTATTTTAGTATTTATGTACACACAGTAGACAACACAGGAAAATAACATTATAAAATATGAGTACATAGGGTCCGTGGGTCCTATTATTTACAAGATGTTTTCTTGCTCGTGTGCTAGTACTTTACAGAACCTATGTTACTGAGTGTATTGTTTCATATTTATGCTCGTTTTCACTAAAATTAGGTGATACTTAAATTAATGAATGCTTAAACTCAAGCGAGCTGTTGTTTTTAATTCAAACGCTCGAGCGTCAAGAGTTAAAATGTAACAGTGCAATATTAATCGCAAAACAACCGAAATCGGTCGCAAAGTCAGAACGATGCGGATTTAAGGTGGAAGCCGACACAGGCGTGGGTCGATATAATTGGCTCTGTGTTGCATAATTATAATTATCAATAATAATTATCCATGTGTTTTAGCTGTTGATTCTCCTATTGTTTCTTAGGTAGTTTCTAATTTAAGAAGGATATACAAAAATAAGTAACAACAGTATATCTATAGACATTTATTTTAAAGCTTGGGACGTAAGAAGTTTTATTTACATTAGTTATTCAAAGTAACACTTAAAAATATACATATAGGTAATACATAATATACGAAACATAGGTTCTTTTTTATATTGTCTAAAAGTCTCTCCAAAATAGTAATATATCTCAGGGTAAGTAATATCATAATTTTGGTCGCAATTTTGCAATTAAGCCTAATAATTAACCGAGAAGTAAATAAATATATTATATGTATAACACAAGTAAGTAATATTTTACAAAACAAATACACGGAAAGTTTTGAGGAATGTTTAATTCGAGAGAATGCGTAATTTTGACTAGATTTTTCTTTAAATTGTCAATTCCAAACGACTTTATTTTGTGATGGGTACAAGAACTAAGGATACATGATTCGATTTGTTGAAGATAGGACAGATTTAGGTTTGCATAATTGGTGTAAAAAGACCCTTAACGAACCCGAAACGCTCTTGTTTCCCCATCATTGCAATCATTTTTTTTATCCGGATCATACCTTCTAGTTACAGAGACATTGGAGGTCGAAATTGCAACTTTTTTTTAAATACATCTTTTGAAATACTGTACTTGAAATACTTCATGACCCCTGTACTATTCATATAGCACAATGTTTTGAATGCACTTCATCGTGTGCTAAGAAAAACGTGATTTTTCACCCCATAAAAAAGCCGATTTCCAGCAATAACTTTTGGGTAGAGTTTACGCCTGATTGACGGCTTCGTGAAGGGTTTCATTAGACCTTGTATAGGGGGTACATAGAAACATTGACAACTACTTATAGACATCGAGATTTGATTAAAAAACCAGAACAACTTTTGAAAAATGAGCAAATATGTAAATAGTATACCTAATTATTAAATCACATTACTTTATTGTCAAGTTTGTAAAGTGTAAGAATACAAGTATTGGCAACCATGACATTACATTAATTAGATGAAAGAAGATGTAAAAACTACATACTTACATCAAAAACGACATTCAGATTTTATTTAATAACCATGTATATTTTCAATAGACTGTACCTACTGCAGTCTGCACTACACAATACACATCCATCGAGTTATATAAAAGAATTTGGTAAGATTTTAACTACAGATTTTTTATCCTTGCTAGGTACCTACTAAGTGATTAGCAGAACTAAAATTCATATAATCCTTTTAAAATACGGCTTCATAATACATTCCTGACGCTTAAGTAAATAACCTTCTATCTACATAAAACTACATCTACAATACCTAGTACCTACATGTACATGACATACCAATACATATACCACGTGGGCCCAGTGCGGGTTGCTGGGAGTCACATGTCTTCGAACTTTTCGAATCTTGGACATGCCGTTTTTCTCACGACATAACCTAGATAATTTGTGTCAGGGATCAATAACCCGGTTACCTACTTAATTTCCAAAGAATTTGGTGACCGTTTTATGAGATCGTACTTATAATAATAGGTAGATATATACATAATTATACTTAAGGAGCAGTAGTAGCTCACTGCTGGTCAAATATTGACCAGATGGCGGAGACCAAGTCTCATTCTATCAGTGCTTGCCAATTATGACGGAAGAGTCACAAATGTTTCGCACTCACTGACTGACAGAAGCTACCGAAAAGTTCATGAAATTCATGGTAGGAATTCCTACAACCGTGATAAGTTCTAAGTCAATCCTGTTGTAGAAATAAGAAACAATTTGAAGTGGTTGCCAATTTTCTAAACACTTGGGAAATATAGAAGATTCGATTCATCTTAGGACAGATGTAGGTTCACGCACAGCCACATAGGAACATTTACCTACTATTACATCGACAACTACTGACATCAAGATTGGACTTTTATTACATTTTTATTGATACCAGTCCCACATTTATTAAGTTTTTTTTTTAATTCGAATATAACATCGACATGATTCCGTACCTACCTAATCTAGTAAACAGTTAAACACCTATTTAAAATGTGGAAATACTTGTAATACATCGAAAACGACATTTATATTTTATTCAATAACTATTCTGTAAGAATCTCAAAATTGCAAGGGAATCTTCTGGTTTGGTTTGGACACAATTATTATGAGCAGGGATTAAACGCAGATGACTTCTAAATAGTGATGAATTTGAATGTCGATGGATGGAGAGGGAGAGGAAAGCCAAAGAAAAGATGGATTTTGCGAGGAATGATATCGATTAAAAAGGAGTAAATGTTAGCGTGACGTAGACGCAGACAGGGGAGAATGGAATAAGGACACCTGTTGCGCTGACCCCAAGTATATGGAACAAGGGCAAGAATCTTCCAGTCCTGAGAAGAATAATGATGATGGTGAAGAATCTGCCTTTGGGGTAAAGTATGGGGTACATATTTGGGCAAAAGTACTTATCCACCTATTTTCTAAGATTTTTTTTGACCTCACTGTCTTTTCAATCATATACCTAGTGAATGTGTGTTCAATAACCCGGATAGATGTTAGATACCAAAGAACAACGTAACATGGGAACATACTATTTATGTATTTAAGATGCAGTCGTGACTCACTTCTCAAAATTGACCAGAGGGCGCAGAAACATGACATTCTATCAGCAAATATTACGTTAATGGAAAAGTCGAATATCTTTTCATTGACTGTTTGAATTGGAAAGAGTCTAGAAGCAGTGGGACAATATGCATGGGCTAGCAATAAGAATAAACGTTACTGTGTCCACAGCTGAAGATGGTGAAAGTCGAAATACGGAAATCTTTGAAATAGAATGTCACGTGTCTGGGCCCTGAACAATACGAGTTTGTGATAAGAGCACAACAGGGAACTATTCCAAAGATCTCTCCAATACTATTCCTTTCCATTTGTGTACATATCGGAAAGTATACGTTCTATGGGTGTGTCTCCAACCGTGGCTTTGAAGAACAGCTCCACGATGGCAGTGCTGGAAACCCTCCCGATGATGGGCAGCAGATTCTGTAGCCTGCTGGCCCTCGTTACCTGCAGCGGATAATTACTGCGACAGTACTGCAAAGAAAAATGGTTGTTAGTGCTACTGGTAGACCAGATTGAAGAAGCTAATCGGTACTTTCTGATCTTTGAAGAAGATTCATATTTTTATGCCCATTTTTATTAACCACCACATTCCACTTAACCAATGCCTCATCAAAAGGACACTCTTGGATCTTCAAAGTAATTTTCAACGCCAACAGATATTGTTGGTGACAACAAGCATTACCTTCTGAAACCTTTCTAACCGTATGTGCTTTTTAATACGTTATACTCGATCATTGAAAAACTCTTTTAAGTAACAACAAGTTAATCTATTTTCAGGATCGAATCGATCAAATGGTTCTTACCTCAGTCAACATGACTATCGACCGGTCGAGCTGCACAGAGACAGCGGCGGGATCTCGTAGTTTCCGGTTGTCTATATCCACGTTGCCGGGGCTCTCCCCGTCCTTATCCAAACACGTCTTGAACAGGCAGATCGCCCGGAGACACGCGTATTCACTCGAATCCGCATGTAATTTACAAATTTCCACTAATACCGATTCAAAAATGTCAGTTTCTTTTTTATTCTTATCTACATTTGAAATATTCCTGCCTCTTAGCAAGTTTATATCAAAAGGGTAAAGAAACTGCGCGGCTCCAAGAACGAAGAGATTTTTCCAGGATTCTTCTAGTAGTATGAGTCGGTCTTCTAAAGCAATGGTGGGGAGTCCAGTAATGTGTTTGGTCCAGCGAACGTTCATGAAGAGCAGTCGGGCAGCAGCTTCGCAGATAGTTGCGGGGTCGGCGGGGGTAAAGAAGAACGGGTTCAGAACAGTCGTGGGGGGTAGAGGCCGAGGTGCCACCGGCTGATCAAAGACAAAGGGATAATTGTAAGGGTTATACATCGGCATAGCGTGCGAAGGAATCAGGTTGTGTTTCGGCAGAGTTAGGTTCAATGGTGGTGGGATTGGTCCTCCCGCGTCTAGGCGAGGCGGAGAGTCTTTCATAAACAATGCCATTTGACGACGGATAGTTGAGTTTCGAGGTCCTCTTTCGTGTTGGACGGCTGTAAAGAAAATTAATTGTCATTCATTAATTCCAACGTAAACTTGTAATGCATGAGTAAATCCTTTTGTCTTACGAATACACCGCTAATTCCTGAATTAGACAGTACAAAAAATAACTTCGCAAAAAAAGAAACTCACCGTCTTTATTCATGCCAGCTTGTAGACACTTCTCGAGGCGACAAGCCCGGCACTGGTTCCGATGCGCTTTGTCCACGAGGCAGCCCCCAGAGACGCGCGCCTTGCAAGTGTAGTTGCGGTCGCGCCTCACGGACCGCTTGAAGAAACCTGCGCAGCCGTCGCACGCGAACACGCCGTAATGCTTGCCTGACGAGTGGTCCCGGCAGACGGCACACGGCACGTCGTAGAGAATGCGGCCTGGAGAAATAATAATACTGATTTAATGGGGAAGGCAAGTCAAAGCTGAATGTAGATGGCGTGTCCATAGCTTAGTCCCAATCTGACCAATGAGGTCAAGCTATTTAAAAATATAAAATGACATTGACAGATCTTCAACCAATGATGATGCTTGGTACGTGCGATGCTAGCGCCATTAGTTCCACAGTTGCCCTCCCCATTAATGAAATCAATTAATCAGGAAGCATGTTTCATCCGAGATTTGGTCATTTTCGAAAAATGCAATTAAATGCATGTTGCGTTTGTTGATTTAAGGATTTTATCCATCGTCCATACATCGAACGGGTAGTATCAAAATAATTTGTTTCTGCGTCCACTATAACCGCACTATTGGAATGCCAAAACCTGTCATTGGAAAATAACTACCTACCAGCAATCAGATTTCATAGTACACCAACCACATCACCGACGAGCTTATGCGTGATGTTCCGCATCGTACGGATAACACGCAATATTCAATTAACGAAGGTACTGACTGGGGTTTACAATGACGTCTTAAGGCAGGAGTAATTCCAGTGTGAGAAAGAGACAGAGCTATACAGGTCGTCTAGCGCCATCTCTTTCCCACACTGGAGTTACTCCTGCTTTAAGACGTCATGGTAGGCCAACTAGTATGACGACCTATTAGATACATACACAGAATACAAAATCCCGCTTGATACGAACCGTCCACTGCGAATGACGCTAAATTGTGGGCGGCTTTAAGATAGAACAGGACCTACGAGGAATTTGAAAAAATAGGTATTTTAAGACACTATTGCCATCGCGCTGCCTTAAGCCAGCCCCCCGTAAAGTGCGAACGGGACAGCAGCAGCTCAAACCGATATCACACGACGAGATCGACGTTTCGTATTTCCCTTTTCTCTCCTCGAAAACTGAGCCGATGCAATTATTTTTGACATTTTAAGAAAGAGTATGTTTAGCTAGTTCTCATCAATTTCTTTTATGTTAAAAACTTTTTGAATTTGTCTGGCAGTCCTGTAATCACGGCCGTAATAATTGGGTTTTTTTTGGTCAATTTTAGTGTCATATATTTCATTACTTACTAAACTAGTTTCTAAAAAAATTTAGTAGTTGATCAAACAAAAAACAATACATACACACGAAAATATATAACCGCCTCCTTTTTTGCAGTCGGTTAAAAAAGGAAATGAGAGAACGTGTCTTTATTATACCTTAGTTTTATGAAAAAAAAGATTGTTCTAGAACACTCCTTTTTTTTCATAAAATGAAGTCTAGACTCTAGAGGCATTATTCAGGGTGAAAAAAGGGGAAGACGAAACGCCGTTTTCGTCATTTGTATGGAGAATTGCAGCTCCTGTTCCCTCTTAATTTCAAGAGTCATACGCTGACACTTGCCAAACTATATGCCATTATAAAGGACTTGTGAAAAAGTTGGAACTTTGACTTCCAATATCTCCGTAACTAGAAGGTTTCTAGGTACGGTCTAGAACAAAAAATTGTCGCAATGACGGGGAGAACAAGTGCTTTTCGGCTTCTTTAAGGGTCCTGATACACCCTGTATGTTGACGTTACAAATGACGTTAGCGTTATTCAAACTTTTTATAGCTTTAAGTAATTTAATTATCTTTCGTATTCATATGTAATATCCATGTACAAAGTAAAATCCAAGTATCCAATAAAAACACACTCTTCTTCAATTCTTAGTTGCCACCCAGTAATAAATCAAAGTTAACAGTCGCTTCGCAGCGCGAGGCAAGCCATTGTGGCATGATTGAGCATCAACTCGGTCCGAAGCCCCGCCCCAGAGGGGAGGCATAACTTTACGACACCCGGCCTTTTGCAGCCGAATCGTCAATGCATGAATGAGACCGCAAAATAATTAAGTGCACATCCGCTTACACGATTTTCACTAGTTACATGTTAATTAGAATATGATCGGTGAAAAGGTTGTAGTGATGCAGACCAGTATTTAAGAGCGGCCAACCCGTCATACTTTTAATATAAAAGCTCGTACGTGATTATGCCGTTGTTACATATCTATATTTGATTTCTTTGAACGAATAGGTATTTTTTTCACTATATGTAGGTTTCTGCGGATGCATAAAATAAAAATAAAAGGTGAAACAAATTCAGTATAAGCCTCCAAAAAGTGCTGTTTTGCACAAATGTTACCTGAACTTTGGCCGTTCATAATGTACTCATAAACTGTAAAAATAAAGAAAATATCTCGATATAAACCTTGCACATGTAATGAAGATTCTTAATGACAAATATTTATTTCACACACTTATAAAAATTATTCAAAAACACGTATTTCCTGGAACAAGTTTAAGAAATTTTCAAACACTATTTTTCGTTCAATGATAACGCTACTTTTATATTTGGTGTGCAATAAAGAATAAGAATAAAACTGCTAATTAAATGTTTCCCTTAAATAGTAATGTAAGCTAAGTGTGCCAAACTACGCCTAAATACAGAAGACAATACTGCCAATAAGACAATAATAAAGAGATAGAGACTGCTACGTTCGTAGCGCTACGAGACGCTACGTTCGCCTTGTCTACGCCGTAGACATCTTTTAGTCTACGACCCACTAATCGCAGATATAACAAATATAAAAAAGGAAGTGTGTGTTTGTGATTTCAAAATAACAGCTTTAATGAATGCACATAAAGGTTTATGTACGGTACTTTTTTTAAAACATTTTATTTTTATTTTAGTCTGTCTGTCTGTTTGTTCCGGCTAATCTCCGAAGCGGCTGGATCGATTTTGACGGAACTTTTATTGGCTATAGTCGATGTTATAAGGAGTTAGTTAGGTTACTTTTATTTTAGAAAAGCCGTGTCATATTTTAGGTTTTTTTGCAAAAAAACAAATGTCAGAAAATTGTTAACAAAATCAGATTTAAATATAGAAGTAATATGTTATAAGTTGTGTGCCCGATGGGAATGATGAACTTCTATGCAAACTTTCAACTGCTGTCCACTTATGATTTGATATTTCAAAAATCCTTCCTTACTTCTCACTACGTTTTATAAAGAAGCCTAGTGCAAAATATCTAAATTCTAGACCCAGGGGTTAGGTTGTACGTTGTCTGTCAGTGATTTCTAAATAATTAAGTATGATATCGATAATTTTATAAAAATCGTGTTTTGTAAAGAATATAGGCAGACCGCCACGCAACCAGTGGGGACTGCACTTAGAGCTCACGTTACATTCGTAAAAATACTTACGATTCCGAAATAACTGCGTTTAGATGTTTAGATTTAGTAAAAAACATTTATATATACATATATTTTTACTCCGTGCCGTCTACAAAAAAAAAAATACATGGAAAGAAAAGCCCCCTAACTGCTTCATATACTTTCATTAATGAATGATTCTGAAATTAAGAGGGTCCCGTTATTGCAAACTTCTATCTCATTACCTACAAGACAATACTGCATTTAAGTTCTAACGATAACAAGAATAAATAAATCTACATGTCAAAATATTTTCTAAACATAGTTTATTTTGAGGGCATAATTAATTTGAATGGCCGCTGCGCTGTCAGTACCAAAGATTACCGATGGCCGCCATTCAATACAGTGTTGTTAAAAGTAAGCACGCTGTTCGCACCTTTGTTGCTTGAAATGTAGGATTATTTTGTGACCGGGTTCCGTGTAAAATAGAGGTCTTTTTATTGAGGTCTATTTAACTTGTGCTTTGATTAATTAAGGTTATAGGTCTGTATGTTGTGTTTAGTTTTATGTGCATTACACAGTATCCTAGTTAGCCTGTGTCATCCCACTGCTAGGCGACGGCTACTCTCCATGATTTTTTCGATACATGGCTAAGCTAAAGTGGACCACAACTAGGTAAATAAAAAAGGACTAACAAAATTTTCATACTTTGTTCCAAGGGTTTTAAAATGCTTAGACATCTCAAAAACAGAAGAGTTCTTGGAATATTTCGAGCGAATTATATTTATTACTTTCTTAAACTAACTGCTAAAAATTTCCATGTGTTTAGAAACTTTGATATTGAAAAACACATGTTGGTTGCCCAATATGTATTTCTACTGCTGCTTAACTTTTCTCCATTATTAAATTATAGTAATACATAATCCTTCTACTTAACTGGGATTTGAAAAAAAAAAACATGTTTATACGACTAGTTTGGAGAAACCATACTAGGTATAGACCCATTACTAGAAATTGTTTGAGCATCAGCACGTGGTCGCAGTCCAAACATCGACCAAAGTATCTACGGTACCCTAAAACCAACACAAAACACCGTCTGATCCCACGACCGCGAAGATAAGACGCCATTTTCGTTCACCGCCCAAAAGCGACCAGTCGAAAAGGCATAAAGGCAAACTGAATAAGACATCCCATATTCAATACGTGAATACACTTGCGTTGCAGGAAACGCGGTGTCGAGTGTTCGGTAAAAACGGCTAAACAATGCACAAACGAAAGCGGGAATAAAACGGCCGTGGTAGATAATTATATGTTCGCGTACAAAGACAAGTTCATAATAAAAGCCGTGGATAAAGGTACGGCTTTGTTTTTTTGTCGCTTTTCGATTTATTTGTGTTTCTCAAGCACTTGATCACTGTTGAAGAGGTTTGGAAATGGATTTTAAATAGACTGCCCATTTTATCTATCGGAAATCAACTAATTTTTAAACTGTAAAAGCGACTAATAACTATTAATTTGAAAAAAAAGAACTGATATAATTCAAAAACGAAAATTAAAATAAAAAACGGGGTGTGGAATTCAAAGAACCTGTGTCTGATTTTAGCATTTGAAATATTATGTCAGTTTACTAGTCTCAAACTCTACAGATGAACCCTTCAATATAATATATAACACTCGAAATTATAAAATTAAAACTTATGTTCACCAGTTTGACAAGCTCTAAAATTCAGTTGCTCAATTTGTGGATCGTTCCAAATTCAATGCAATGTCAATTCAAACCGGGCAGTTTTTTTTTAAACATTAATGGCGGTTGTGACCAGTCACGTTAGTAGGCCTATCGTTTCCGAATCATCCATAACGATGTTATCAACCGTGAGAACGCCCACCTGTGTCAGATGGACCGATGTTTGATCCCATAGCGTGACTCATAAAGGTTAGGGTCAAAACAAACGCATGATTATTAATCAGAGATGCTATTCAAATTACAATTTATTTGAAATATCCAGTGCCAATAGCCAGTGAAGTTCCCACATCAATTTTGATGTGACTTTTGTGAGTAACGCGAGCCCTACTTCTGAATGTGATATGTCATCATTGTTTGAAACGGAAGCTAAGTATAATATGGTAATCATCGTATTATGTTGAAAGAAGGATGACTTTTATAAGTCGGAACTGGTGTAACCTTTATTTATCTAATGTATTGAACAGAAACATCAACATTTAAAGAACATATGTTCAGAACTTTATTTATAAAAACATGGAGAAAATAAGAATGCTGGGCATTTACGTCTAGTAGAGTGAGTGCACACAGGGCCATATCGTAAAATGTAGTACTTACATTGATACATGTTTAAAATCATAATATTTTGTAAAGTAAAAAATAACGTTAAACTAAAAAAAAAAGTTTTTTTTTTCAAATTTTCTAAAACTGATCATTCTTGTACAATACTTAAGTTTTTGCGTTCAATAATTTCTGTACCAAAATGTTTGTAAATCTTAGTAGGTCCGACGCGACCCGTAAAATTCCCGATCACGGTAGCCAATTAATATTGCCACTACCAAAAAACCGGGAAATATCAATAAGCAATACAGTCTAAATATTAGCCCAATTTCCAAACAAGCTCATATCGGTATCAGTAGGTACTGGGGCAGTGGGTGGGGGAGTGAACGCGGCGTGTCAACATGGCAGATGCGCATGCACACGCACCTCGTGGGAATACCGCGGATGGGACAAATTGACCCGAACATGTCATCTCGTTCACTGCTGATGAACGATGGGAGCTAATGAAATGGTGTGTTGATGACCTGGTTATTTATTGTTTAGTCAGAGGTAATTCACCAGGCTTGTCACACGGAAAATTTAACCCTTCCGACTAGAATGGTGTGTAGGTGTACCTATAGCATGATGAGCGGTCCACAGAAAATAATAATTTATATGAACTTTAGAAAAGTTTCCAAATTTCATGTAGTTTACTGTAATTCTACCTGTATTTAGGAATTAATAACCTAATCTATTGAAATGTCAAATAAAATAATACTCACTTGACGAAGCTGTAACGGAATGCATGATGTTTCTGCTATTACGACATTCTATCTGAAAAGAGAAAAGATAATTTTAGAAAAAATCTCTCTATAGTCATCAGAAACATTTTCACACAGGAACCGCCGAGAGAAATAATTCTCAAGTGCAAATCTTTCGCTCGCGGTTTTCAAGAGCACTTCAGACCCAATGCGAAGAAAAGAATCAATCAAGAATAGCAACAAATGTAAGAAAATAAAGTTCCATTGTACACTGGCTTTGTGGCTGACATCTTTTGGCCACAAAGCAGAGAGCTACTTGTATTTTTGTTCATAACTCTCATTGTTTTAATGGCCACTCGTTGTAAACGGCCATTGGAATGAAAGCCACCGAGGGTCGGCGTTTGATTTAGAACACTTACTTACAATTATACGCCAAAGTATGTTCGTGTGAACTAAATTGTATTTGCATTTTGATTATTGTGTTCGAACCAGAAATTTGTTGCCGTCTTTATGTGGTTGAATAATGGTCGAAAGTTGCAAATGCTTTTATTTTACTTATAACGTAAAAGACTACAAAATGTCATAGAGGATTTTATATGCGGTGGAGTACATTTCATACTTTAATGTTTAAAATGATTATATTGCGTAAAGTATTAGCTATGGAACAATAACAGGGAAGTTCATAAAAAAATAGAATATAACCGATTTGCTTAGTTCTGGGATTAATATAAAAACAGAAGTTACTCAAAAGAAAAAAACATTTTCTTGGAAATCACACAATAAACATTTGTTTGCGTCAAGGAGAGTGTTGCTGATCCCAAGACGCTGAGCTACAGTGCCCACAGTAGCAGAACTTCTCACTCTTTGTCTGTCGGTCACTCAGAAGTTGGGATTGCATATTTTTTGCAAACGTAATTACGGACTCGCAAAACAGGTAATTAGGTTCGGATAATCCCGGTAAGTGCCGGGACAAAGGTTCGGATGAGCCGGGACTATGGCCGGGGCCAAAAGGCCTGGTGTGTGCATCGGAGGGTTAACAACAAAAGCGAAACCAATAATAACATCGGAAAGTCGGTAGCTTCTTGCTTTTAAAACGGAGATGGCGCAAAAAATCACTAATACGTATTTTGGATGTTTGGGACTAAATGCCGAAGAGAATTTGCGGACCATTTTTTTTAGTTTGACTTTATGCAGCTGTTGTAATAACAAACATGTACGGTATGGGTTTATTAATCTGTAATATTTTGAATGTAATGTATGTTAATGTACTGAGTAATAATATAATATCACTCGTATAGACTAGGTTACTTTATGATTTTACTAGCGACCCGCTCCGGCTTCGCACGGGTGCAATGTTTTACACATAAACCTTCCTTTTGAATCACTCTATCTTTTAAAAAAAACACTTCAAAATCCGTTGCGGAGTTTTAAGGATCTAAGCATACACAGGGACAGACAGACAGCGGGAAGCGACTTTGTTTTATACTATGTAGTGATATAGACAGAGACTCAAAGGAGGCATCAAAAGATGAAACAGATAAAGAAACGTTTGGATGCTTAACAAAGTAATTTTTTTTTGTTTTATTATTGAATAATTTTTATTTTGATATACCCAGTGTCACTCTCACAGTAAATACGAACCTAACGACACCTCTCAAGCTAAAATCCATCGAGCCGTTCAGGCCACAGAGCGTGCCAAACAATTATACATACATACATACAAATATACATACATACATACTCTCGAAAACATAACCCCCCTTCTGGCGCAGTCGGGTAAAAAGTCACATTCAAAAATATTTTTAAATAGTTAAATGCCCCAACTACCCTTAGATAATAGAACAAAAAGGCAGTAGGTACGCATGTGCCTGAACGAAAGTAGAAGAAACACTATCGAATCATTATTTTGATAAAGAAAGACTTTCAATACTCACTACTCAGTAGGCCAAAGAAAAAAACACAATAAGTACCTAACTACTTAGGTACTACAGATATTATTCAAAAGAAATTTCAAATGAACAGAAATCATTTTACAATCTGACTTACGCTGCTTTTCAAGATCTGCCGTGTAATGCCAACAAGAGCCGATAACAAACGTGTTGACGTGCTATAACAATTAAAAATTAAGCCAATAAGCGTGACGAGAGCACATTAATAGAAAACTTTAACAACTTGACAAATAAGCGAAAATTAATTTCAATATTAACGGCTTTCTTATACTCGTAGGTAGTTTTCTATCGGAAAATTCATTTAACGCCACCTCCTACTGTTAAAAATTACATTTTTGTTTATTAGGAGATTAGCGAGTTTAAGAGCTTTGATTATGTGATAACTATACATCTACACTAATAATATTATATAGAAGGAAAGATTTGTATTTTTGTAATGAATAAATACAAAAAATACTGGACCGATTTCAAAAATTGCTTTACTATTTGAATGCTACATTATCCCTAAGTAACATAGCATAGCCTATATTTGTTACTTGAAAAAATTCCAAAAAGTTTCAAAAATAAATGTCCACCCGTGCGAAGCCGGGACGGACAGCAGTGCCTACTCATATAAAAAGACAGAATCAACAAACGGCCAGTCTTATCAAGGGGTTAGTCACTGGATTCACTCCATGTAAAGTAACAATCGCCGGCGTGTAACAAACTTTTCAGCCGTATCCGATTAGACTGGAAGCCAAACTTAGATGTAAAAGGCAAGGGAGATGAGACGCAATAAATAAGAAGAAGGTAAAAGTCTACAATGATTTCGGAATAGACTTCGAACCTACGTATCATAGCAATTTTCTTCTTAGCGCGTCGATGACAATACAAATTGAGTCAACCCAAAATTTGGCGAAGAGTTTGGCACTTTCAGTAGCGTATTTTAAAGTGTACTATCGTTTTAGGGGCAACACCACATTGATCATGAAAATATTTGCAGTTTTCAAGATAAATTAGATTATGTGAATATGTATATCATTGGAATGAATTTTAGTTGTGTTTACATATATGTATTTCAAAATCAAAACATTAACGCCTCACTTTGGGATTGTTAAAGTAAGTTTCAGTCAACAACAAAGAAATGACGCTACAGTCCCATTCAGAAGACATAATAACTGTGGAAGTACTGTAGTTCCCTATTCCACATCATAGATCTGTATGGAGAAGAACGGGCAAGAAGCTTCGTGGACACTCTTTTATTTTGAAAAGATATCTCGAACATGCGAATTATAATTACGTTTTGAACTTCCAAAATATCAGGATAATCGATCGTGGGCCCATTGCAAAAAAATGTCTACATCTTACGCAGCTACTAACGTCACTATTACTAGATGAATACTGTATTATCATCCTCTGCTTAGCCTGTTCCTAACTATGTTGGGTCGGCTTCCAGTATTTTGGAGCGACTGCCTATCTTACCTCCACAACCCAGCTATTACTGGTTATTATGAAACCCCTTGGTAAGACTGGGTTGTCAGACTTTTTGGGCCACTGACTACATGTGTAACGACTGTCAAAGATCTACAAAGGACAGCCGGGACTAACGGCTTAACGTGTTTCTGAAGCACGGAGAAAACTCTGCATGTAAGGGGTGGTAACCCATCCACGGACTAACCTAGGCAATCGTGGCTTAACCCAAAGATCGACACGAGTGGCTGTTTTTATTTAGCCACGAGCTAAATACATATATTCACGCCCATTATCTTGTGTGACAGGCAGTAACTACAGAACGCCGTTAATTTAGCGTTGTCCACATCACAAGCTCGTGCGGTTGCGAGTATAAAGCACCTGACATTTGTGAATAACATCTCCATTAATTTTTATAGAACTTCCTTCTATAACGTGACATAATAACAAACAAAACCTACCTACTGAATCTGATAAACCCTACTCTGTATAATATCATTCAAGTCATAAATTAACACAACCCCTCAACTCTTGCGGCAAGTCGAAAATATCAAGTTTCTTCAAAAATCTTAACGCTATGAATGATACCCGCATGATTGTACTTGATAGCCTTTTTGACAGCAGAAGCACGACCTACCGCAAGTTATAATAGGTGGTCCTAGTATCACGGAAATTACATCATTTTATTAAAATTGATATTGATACTAATCATTAAACTTTTACCTCTTTGTAATACTAGTACCGATAGACTTTTACTTAATGGGCAAAATCCTCCTTTAAATTTATATTTGTACGCCAAATGGCAAAACATGGAGAAACTATAATATGTATAACTATAACATCTTGCACACTGTTGTAACCTATGTTTACAAATAAAGACCATTGATTGATTGATTGAAACCGTATAATAAAAAAATAAGGTAGATTTTATCATCATTATCGTTAGCCGTCCGCTACTGAACATACTACTAGGCTACTGCAAGGAAGGAATGAAAACTTGTTCATTTGACACGTGCCGCAAGTGGGGCAAGCACATAATAAAACACACAATATGCATAAGGTCTAAACAAATGGGTAGTAATTAAACCGACTTCTATTTAATAGCATTTTTCTCCTCCAAAAAGTACCTTGGACGATCCAGTCATTCTGATACCAATCCTAAATTACTAGGTCAGCCACCATCAATGTGCATCTAAAAAGTACTATCTCTGCCACCATATACATATATCATCGTGTGGGGAACCGCTGGATGCGAGGCGCACGGGACCAGTCAATGTGGCGACTTCGGGTGGTTGACGTTGAATAAAAGACGAATTGGTTTATCAGAAGCTTTCTAAATCAGAGGTAGAGTTCCGTGGACAAATATTTTTTTTGTGGCTTGACTTATAATTTCCCTAAACAAAAGACTGCGCCCAAAAGACCCTGTTCAGTTAAGTGCCTGACAACAACGAGTAGTGCTCGTCGCTGGTTTTTATCTGGACTACCGACGCGTACCATTCAACTTCAAGATGAATAAAAATTAAAAAAAAAAAGTTAAAACATAATATAAACGCATACTGATAGTAATATACCTAGGGAGAGGAAGAAAAAGAAATAATTGAATACGAAACTTTTAACAAACTGATTTTGTATCAGCTCGGGTGACTGTACGGCTTTATCTACTTCATAAAATAAAATGATGTAGCTAGCAATGTTCATACTTAAGCAAATACTTGGATATCAAATAGCAATATCTGTGCTTGCAACGACTGTGATACTTTTGAAGAAAAAGCTTCTTTTAAAAAAGTTACAAACAGAAAAATGAGCTCTCTAAAAAAGGGTATACAATTCAAGTTATTTCTTAATGTGGCCTTTACACAAAAGGCCCTTGGTTTAAAGATATTACCTACAAAAACCAACAGATTATATCTATTGACAGGTCTTCAGTATTTCAGGTTTAAAGTTTGACGTACTTATTCAGAGCCTGGGCTTCACTTACTATTGATAGACAGAAACTGGGAAATTTCTGATTTCTTCGTCCACATTCATACACCGGTTAAACTTTCCAAAATAATGGCTGGTTTTGGTTTAAGTACTTATATAATGTGATTCCACCACACAAAGGACAAACAACAAATATTCCGAGTTAATAGCCAATCTTGATTAATTGGAGAGGTATATGAAGAAGAACGTGATGAAAACAAACAGACAAAACGGTTTTACAAACTATATTCTTGAAGATTAAAGTTCCTGAAACATTGATGATAGTTTTTCGAACTTTCCTAAAGAAAGAAAATTACAAAGCATTTGTTTTATAAGTAGCTTAGCTTATGTTAGATAATATGGCTATCTTATTGTGCATAATATTTATTAAACTATACAACATTTGACCGGGGCACATTTTGATTGGTAAAACATTCGCAAAATTAGTTACACACGAAATAATAACCTGCCTCGTTAGTGTTTGCGCAAAGCATTTGTAGCTAATCAAGTCTTTTAATTGCGATTCAGTCATTTTCTTTGATTTGCACAGCTTCTCTTGGAAACAATACCGCGAAAGCACTTATATAAATTAGATAAATAAGTAAAGAACACTTACAAAGTCCAAAGCAAGAATAGCCACTACACTGCAGTAACTTTTATTGTTAGTATAGTAACTTCTTATCACTTTATCAAAAACTGATTACTTCAGTGTTAACTTAAATATGAAATTAAGTTTTATAGAAAGGATAGCACTATAAAAAAACAACTATTAATTGCTTCACTTCTACTAGGTTTTTTGTAAAGTCAGTCACTACTAAAATTGTCACTACATAAATAATTCACATCACTAGTCTAAAAAAATATAATAGAAATATTTTGGCTACGTCAATGTTTACGTCAGAGGGCTGGTTGGTGATTGAGTGACTCCTGCGCAGCCCGCCGGGGTTGGACGGGGCGCGGCAGCGGCGGGGTGCGGGGCACGCCCCAACCGTTGTTCATTTGAAGTCATTCATATTTGGAATGATCAATGATTTATTGATGAGTTGCTAACTTTACAAAGGTATTTATGTGACTCTTTACATAACAAAATATTGACAACTTGATGTGCAATTAATTTGTAATTATTTGCTTAACATAATATTATTTCCTTTATTTATATCTTTACAAATCAATTAAATTTTAAATATTCTTTAAAAAACATTTAAAAATATAAAACATTGCAGCCACCCGGTATCGGGAACAGGGTCCAAGCTACCGGCGGTCAGGGCTCCAGAGAGAGGAACCTCCTAACAATACGAGCCGTGTCCAGGAGTACCGCTTTCTGAATCAAGCCCTTGATCCAACGAGAGTCTCCTCAGGTATTGGTTCAGGCTCTTGGCAATTACGCCATGGGCTGATACGACCGATGGCACAATGATCGCCGAATCCACATCCCACATGTCGACTACCTTGTGAGCCAAGTCAAGATATATGATATTAGTTATTATAATGAATGGCTGTCTGCTAACTGTACTGGGTGCGATTCCCGGGTCGTTCAAATTATTATTGGGTTTCTCCATCAGGAATTTCTCAGTAGCAGCCACAGAGTCTGGATTTGTGCCCGGTTAGTGGCAATAGGTTCGCCACCTATTGCGTGGGACTTAAACATTACTGGGGAAACGTTGGTGTACTATTAGGTACACCTCTGCCAACACTTCGGGGATTACAGGCGTAACGTTATGTATATTATATATGTTCTACAAAATTTTAGTTAAACATTTATCCGTAACTAGCGCCCCGCCCCGGCTTCGCACGGGTGCAATGTTATACATATAAACCTTCCTCTTGAATCACTCTATCTATTAATAAAAACCGCATCAACATCCGTTGCGTAGTTTTAAAGATATAAGCATACACAGGGACAGACAGACAGCGGGAAGCGACTTTGTTTTATACTATGTAGTGATATAGACAGAGACTCAAAGGAGGCATCAAAAGATGAAACAGATAAAAAAACGTTTAGATGCTTAACAAAGTAATTTTTTTGTTTGTTAAAGTCGCTTCCCGCTTATTCGCTCCCGCAGGACTTTGTTTTATACTATGTAGTGACGATTAACCGTAACCAAGCTGACTCTGGTTTGGTGCTGCAAAATAACCGATTTATGAACGCCCCACTCCCTCGTTACCCTTACGCATGTCTGTATTCAAGCTTCCGCTACTTACCACCAAAGTCTTTGTGTCGTGATGTTTTTTTTGCGTGTCCGAGAATTAAACCCGATTTCACCTAAATATCCGGCGTCGTCAATTCAGTGATGGCAACCCTAGTTTTAGTGCATACAATTATTAATGTGTAAAGATATCGCATGGGTTGAGAAAAAACTCATTTCATATGTAAAGTGATACCGGAGCGGACGGCAAATGTTTATTTAGTACTTCATTAAAAGTAAAAATGAATGTTTATTTAGTACTTAATTAAAAGTAAAAATGTAGAAAAATGAATTGCAATCTTTTCCCAGATATTTGACATCTTTGGTCTATTACAAAATTTTCTATTAGAGAGCTAATTCTATCTGCGCGAATTAATTTTAAAACTGCACACAGGCGTGCTACGGTCAATCGCGATCTCGCCGGACATTGGTTTCCTATCATTAGTGAAAATAACTGTTCACTCTTGTAAACATTGATATTATTCTGCTTTTTTTTAAGTGAAAAATATTAAATGACATCCTGCCTTAAACCGATCACTAATATAAAACTTGAAAAATTATTTCAAAAACACTGTGTTAACATCATCATCATTTCAGCCAAAAGACGTCCACAGCTGGACAAAGGCCTCCCCCAAGTGCCGCCACATTGACCGGCGTATCCCCGCAACCGTCACCAGGTCATCGGTCCACCTAGTGGGAGGCCTTCCTACGCAACGTCTTGTGTTATTAAACAGGGTTACTAATTCTGTACATCAAACTAAGTAACTTTACGAAAAAAACTATTACTGGGAAACGACTTTTTTTGTAGATGAAATATCATGTTTTATCATCATCATCATTATATCAGCCGAAAGACGTCCACTGCTGGACATAGGCCTCCCCCAATGGCCTCCCTCATGTTTTATGGTAGGATTCAATGTAACGCACGCGTAACATTGTGCTGATGGATGGATTGAATAGTACGAGGGCTATGAAGGTGTTTAAAGTAATCAAATCTAGTATCTTACATTAAAAACATGTTTTTATAAAAAAACTTGTGAAAAAATTGGAACTTTGACCCCCAATATCTCCGTAACTGGAAGGTTAAGGTATGGTGTAGAACGAAAAAAATATCGCAATGACGAGGAGAACAAGTGCCTTTCGGCTTCGTCAAGGGTCTTGTTACACCCTTCATTTCTTGTAAACTTTTAAATTACAATAATTGTCTTGTAAAGTTACCTTAATCTTGTACCTAAACCAATTATTAACTGCCTATTGAATTATTGTTTATTATTTAAGTACCTACTATTAAATAGTTATAATAAATCATATTCAAATTCAATCGTAAAATAGTTTCAGGACCGAAATCTTAAAATCATGAGAAAAAAATGGCCTAACAATGAAACACTGACAGTCTGACACCGTATTATGAACAAGTCAAAGTGACTACTTGAGTAAAAGTAATACAGTAGTTCAGTTAATGTTTGAAAAGTAAAAACGTCTTTCTCGTCGTCGTTATGATATTATTTTTTTGCGCGATTTACTTGCATTCTATGATATTTCCTAAGATATTCATCTAAATATAATGTTGTAAAGTCCAAGGGCAATTTTGGTCACAATGGAACGCTAAAGATGAATAAAGTATTTAAAGAGAGTACCAATCTTAAAAAACTAACATCTAGAGTTTCAAGCCGCCATATTATTAAATTGACTCACTGAATTTTTGAACATGAAGAAAATTATTGGTCACTGAAATAAGTGATACAAAGCTTTCATTTGAAAAACTTCTGTCCGACCAATATCAAAGCCGAGTTAGATTCTACTACTTCATACTACCGGAGGAGGATGATACTACTTCATTTTTCTTTATTTGCATTAAATATGGTGGTTACATTATGGTCTTATATTTACAACAATAACGTATTGGGTGGCCGAGTTAAACGAAGCCGTCGATTGAAAGTCGAGTGAGAAAGCTTTGCCCCGAAACGGTTGCCGCAATTCCTCAAAATAGAACAAAACGAACTAGTAAAGATGTTTCAGTCGAGAGTTAGAGAGTTTTTGAAAATGATCGAGTTAAAGGGGATTAAATAGAAAAAATAAATAAAAAAAACTTAGATATTTTGAGTTTTCTTAGATAAGTCGGGTTCGATTTTTAGGGTATATGCAAGAAATACAAAACTTTTTTTATTTCTTTAAAATGCCTTGTATTGGACCATAAAAACAATGTGGTACACTTGTTTAATTCTCTAATACAACACTTATTTTACAATTTAATATTTTGGGTATATTTTTGGTGAAACGGAACGCAAAGACAAAACGCATCGATTCCGGTAGTGACGTCAAAATCCATGTGTCAAAGAAACACTTTTAATTGAAAAGTACTTAAAGTGTCACTAAGATTTTACTATAATAATTGTTATTGCAATTTTTGCTTAAATAAAGCATTACATTTTAGTAAAACTAATCTACTAAGGGCAAAAAATTCAATTTAAACAAGGCAGATAGAGGTAAGTGTCATCAAATAAATGGCCGCGATAGTCATGGACGTTTGAACTGTCGTAGAAAATTGCAGGAGTTTAATATTTTTTTTGTGCGACAAGCAGTAGTTGAAATTCACTTTTAATTATTTTCTTGGGTTGGTAGTACTGCATATTAATGATTTATGTGAAAAAAAAAATTACATGCATATTCCCTATTGGTTGAAGTTAGCACAGTCAAAAGTTGAATTCTTAGCTTTGCTTTCTTTGACGGTTCTTACTTTGTTCAAATTCTTGTCTATTGCATAAAAATGGTTGCTTAACTTGACAGTAGATACCAGGGTTAAAATTAAAAAAAAAAACAGTACTATCAAAAGTTTTCTTCTACTTACGGTTGTCTTGAGTCAGTGTTGATAGCACAACAGGGAGTTTATCACTTATTCAGTTAACACTCAAAAAATTATTAGGAAAGCGAATTTTTATTTCAGTGAATGTGATGTTATCTGTTGCAAGTCCTCTTCAGAATGAGTGAAGAGCGACTGAAAACGCATGGGACTCGGGAGGGGTGGTAGTGGGTGGGATATTAATCAATGTTCACCTTTTTCATTGCGCTGTTAGACATATGAAACTAAAACACGGCTGTAACTGTGGCTATCCTCACAGAGCGATCCGTTTGTTTAGCCCCGGGCTGAATGCCGAACCAAAAACAAAAAAATAACTAGAGCGGCTTTGATGAAACGGGGCAAATACAGGCAACGCGTAGTAGTTTTAGCAATGAAATAAAAGATAGGAAAAGGGTTTTCAAAATTGGCCCAATCGGTGTAACCATCATTTTCTAAATTCATTATTTGGTGTCGGCGCATGTGTTTCTCGTCTTCCGTATTTCAGTTAGTTGGTGGTGGGGGTGGGGTGACATATTATCATCATATATCATTTCACTTTCACACAGCCCAGCCATAAATTAATTGGACAACAATCTTCTTCTTTAGCGTATGGTTAGTGCCTAACCTAGCGTCAGAGTTTTAGGCCGCCCATGGGCCTCTGACTTGGCTTTACATGCCGACGAGAAATATCTCTCAGTCATGATGGTTTCCTCACGATGTTTCCCTTCACCGGAGCAATTGATCATTATTCAATACGCACATGAATCCGAAAAATCAGAGGTGCGTGCCTTGGGTTTGAACTCGAGATCTATGACTTGCACAACAATATTGGACAACAGTATTAAAGCTTGACGCACAGGACGTTGCATAAATAGTGAGTCTCGTATTGAACTTTTATCGAGAGCTTCTATCTTAATAGAAGCTCTCGATAAAAGTTCAATTTTTCATTAGATTACGTTTGTCTGAACGAGGAGCTCTTAGGTAAGGTTGTTTTCATATCTTTTGAAAATGGGGTTGAGAGACATGTAGTAATGTAAGACTTTTAGCTTTGCAATCAAATTACGAGTGGGTACCTACATAATTTTATCACAAATCGTAAGATTATTCATATAAGTATTCTAGTTAAATAAATAAATAAATATCGCTGGACATTACACACAGCGCCATCTAGGTGCCACACTAAGCAACGAGGCTTGTATCGTGGACACCAGATACTTGATACTACTACATAGATACTTTTTTGTTTGTAAATACATACTTATTATACATATAAACATCCATGACTCGGAAACAAATGTCCATGCTCATCACACAAACATTTGCTCCTACCGGGATTCGAACCCGGGACCCTAAGAACGTAAGGCAGCCTCGCAACCGCTGCGCCATTCGGGTCGTCAATAGTTCATTTAATAGTTTGTTTTTATTGTTATAATGTGTATAGTTATTTTACTAAATGAAAAAGATATAAAATGAGTGTGTATCCAGTACCTACTTACTACAGTTCATCCTATTTTCCAACATGTTTTTCTACGGCATTTGATTAAACATTTCCAATGCATGCAAAAAAATAAGCATTTTAAGTCGTGATGGACAGGATGGTCAGTCTAGAGTTTACGGCCTCGCCTCTCATCAATGTTGTAGGTTCAAATCCGGGCAAGTACCAATGTGAGTTTTTCAAATTGTAAGTACTGTGACTTTCCAAGTTGACCTCGGACATCACTGACATCGAAGAAAGAAATAACGTGAGGAAACATTGACTTATAATTTAATATAAGTGTGAAATCGCCAACCCCTCTTGAGCAAGCGTGGTGGTCAATGGTCGTGCCTTCTCTGTTTGAGAAGACGCCTTTGCCCAAGCAGTAGGACAGTAATAGCCTGGTATTATTTAGTGGTTTTTAAGAGTTTTGTCAATTTCATTACAGTGGAGTACCTCTCTCTCTATAGATAAAATCTAGAATAATAATCCCTAGAATAACCGCGCTTTGTTCTCTTACGGTGCCGCTAGTGCAGGCACACACAATTTATTACTAATGTCATCACTAACCTGTGAATACTAATAAAAACCGTGTGCCTGTAAATAACGCAAACGTATACAAATAACCCTTTGTGCACGTTGCTAGGCTATTGATCCAGTGGTCTACGGTTTACGCTAAATAAAACGAATATTTCTTTTTCCACACTATTTGGGTTTTATGCACGCACGGATGACAGACCGCTGAAAACTTTGTATATTAAAATTGTTATACCAGCACGGTTCAGGACATATTTTATATCCGCCGCTGGAAGCGGCATACGAATATTTGCATTATATTGGTTGCACTTATTATTACTGATACTGTTAGCCTGCGTCATCCCACAGCTGGGCAAAGGCCTCTCCCAATGAGAGTTGTTCCAGTTGTTTCGATCGCTGGTCTGTCCCAGGTCGCCATCTTCTACGAGGTCTGCCACGAAGCCTTCTGGCAGTGTCAGGGCTCCAGAAAGTGGCTATTTTGCCCCACAGCTAATGGTTCATACGGCAGACTTGGTTAGTCTAGTCCCACTTCAGCTTAGCGGCATTATGAGCGACGTCAGTAATTTGTGTTTTGGGGCGCACTGTAGTGTTGCGTACACAGTCGGTTAGTTTCACTCCTAGTATGCTGTGCACGTTGGCAGACCTTGAGTTTGGACTTTTGAATATTTGTCAAAGGCCAAACCTGGGATCCATAGGTCAAAATGGGAAGAATGCACATGTTCATGAGTTTTTGCTTTAGTGAGAAAGGGATGTTCCCTTGCATAAGCTCCTTCATGGACCAGCAGTTTGAAAAAAAAAATGCGGTGGTGACCTTCTTATTGCTTTCGGAAGGAATATGCTTGTAAATTTTAATGGAAAATTTTAAGAAAATAAATTCTACTGCTGAGTTCTATGTTTTAGCTGAGGTGCCGAGTTTTGAGAGCAGCGGTGGCCCAGTGGTGGCGGCCCCGACTTACGAACAGTAAGTCGTGGGTTCGAACCCAGGCAGGCGCATTACTTGGTGTAATTTATTTCATCACCACTGTTCTCAAAAACGGTGAAGGAAAACATCGTGAGGAAACCGGCATGTCCTAGAACCAAAAATTCGAAGACATGTGACATCTACCAACCCGCACTGGGCCCGCGTGGTGGATTATAGCCCATTCCCTCTCATAGAGAGGAGGCCGAGTGTCCCAGCAGTGGGAACTTTAAAGGCTGATTATGCTATGCTATGCCGTGTTTAGGTTTATTAAAATTCCTGCAACTATTTACAATACAACTTCAGCATAAATATGATGAATCCTTGTTTTGGGGAGTTTTTAGTCACAACAACTTCTTTTTCTCTGAAGTTTTAGACAAAGGTGTACCTAACTCTAAATACCTAATGGAAAAAACCCAACAGCACTTTGCCCGAGTTTTTCGAGTTCTACGTCCGTAGGTAATAGCCAGATAGTGCATGGGGGGATCGAGTGCCGATAATAATACCCCACAATAAAATACTGCAGACAATGCACGGCCAGCCGCATCCACAGACAAATAGAATAGGGTGCCATCTTTAAAATATGTCACTGCGCTGTCAAAAGTGTGACGTAAAATCAAAGCAGTGTTCTGATTGGTGGATATTTGACGCACGATACAGGGGGAACATTTTTCTTTTAATTTAGGGCCACTTTGCCGAGATTACCCTTTGTATGTGTGACTCCGGGGTTGCCTTTGTGACTACCTAGTCATTTTTTAATCGCAGCTCATTATTTCTTTGTTTGTCAATTCTGTGATTCTTCTAGGGGGAGTATAGCGGCTTTATGTCGAGCTCTCGTACAGTTTAGTTGAGAATTCGGTTTTGTTTTGTGTTTGCAAATGAAATTGCATTTATTTGTGAGTAGTAAAACCAAATTGAACATTTACATTTTTGTATCTTTGAAACAGGAAATTAAAACAACGTTTTTTTAACTATTTAGTTAACAAGTTTCAGATGATATAATACGAGCTTCTTATTTCAAAACTTCATTTGTATCTCTATTATATTTTTATGAATAAATCAAGAAATACCGTATAAATCTACCTATAAGTGCTATCGTAGTAATAAATAAAGGAGTGTCGGCTATGTTGCATTGTCTGTTTTTTAAGGCAATCGTGCTATAGACCGAGTATTATTTTGTATGAACATTTTTAGAGACATTTTGAGAATGTTAACAACGTACTAATTACTAACTACTGGGTGTCACGGCTGTGCACGGGTGCAATCGAATAATGAAGACAATGAGAAGAGCTTAAAGCCAAAAATCTTTCATACAAAATTTGTCGTGACAATTACAATCACAACAATACCAGCCAATACAGCCAAATCGGTCGTCGGTCGAGCCGTCCTCACGTAAAGCTCCGTCATGAGTTCATGACCGTCATACATGTGGCAATTTATTAAATTTTTATATGGATCCGATAAATTGTAGTTTATATACAGAGTGGTAGGGACCCGTACGTAATTACAAACGGCAGTTTCTGCGTCGGTTTTCACCCTGAATTCCGAAAGTGAGCTATGCCGCAAATATCTGTTAAATATTTCGCGTTTCAACGAAATAATACGAACTTTTGCTCTGTGTGCACTAAAATATTGACTAAGTTATTATTACTAAGTTATTATTTTGTATGTTCCTACTTTTAAATTTTGTGTGTGCAATAAAGAATAAGAATTACTTAGTCAATATTTTAGTTGTGATTAGTTTAGATTAATTTAGGCAGGGTTCGTAATTATCAAGATACTTATTTTCTTTGATAATTCTCATGTTAATTGATCGGATGATTTCCATGCTGATTCATAACTTGGTCTCATTTTTAAATAAAATCGTTTTTTTTTATCGCCCCCGAATTCAGTCCAAACAGGGTTCTTTCTTACTACTAGTAAAAAACACTTATAATTATTAAAACAACGATTGAGACTGTTTTATTTTTAAGTTGTTAGATATGCGTAGAAGCGGCAAATCGCGTTCGAATACGCGTGATGTGATCATGTGACATTGATATTAATGATTTTTATTACAAAAAGATAATTATCAAGGTATAACTATATCTTCCAACGATGGTTTTAGCTATAAAAAACATCATACACGTAGGTGCATAATGTTTTTTATTAGTATTTATATTAGTTGTAAAACTAAAGAATCAACTGATATTGTCACACGATATAAGTAATTGCAATTCATAATTGAATTCATTAATGAAAATGCAATTTCATTTCATTTTCATTTAGATGAAGATATGATTGTATTAAAGAAACTCATCGTATCAGCGACATATTTGACAACTTTTAAAATTGTCTCAATTTTTTTTAACAACCCCGTTTTTGTAGAAAATAAATTAAACAAAAATTATACAAGATACTTTATTGTTACAAATAGTTATATTATTAAATAAACAACAACATTTTCGCTAACAAATAAAATGCCACGGTATCTAAACATCACTCACTCGTGCTTTACATTACACACACTGTGCCACGGTGCGGACAGTTCATTATATAACCTATAGATAAAAGTAGACATATGAGAAGGTCCACAAATATGCTCGGAAATGAAGTTATCTTTATGACGTATATGGAGTGCTTGATATATTATACCTTGGACAGGCTGGAAGGGATATTGACTTGCAAACGGCTACCAGGAATTCAGTAGATCATTCCAAACCCGAAGCCGATGAAAAATATCCGTACGTAATCGTTTGTGCGACGATTTCCCTTTAACCCTGTGTAGACGGATCCCTCACGAAGCCGTCAACCAAACAGTACATCAAACTACGTAACTTTACGTAAAAAATATTGTTGGGAAACGACTTTTTTTTTGGGGTGAAAAATCACGTTTTACGGTAGGACTCAATGTAGCGCACTCAAAACATTGTGCTGATGGATGTATTGAACAGTACGGGGTCGTGAAGGTGTTTCGTGTAAAAATCTTAAATTAAAAACAGGTATTAAAAAAAAATGGGAAAAAGTTGGAACTATGACCCCAATATCTCCGTAACTAGAAGATTCCCAGGTATGATCTAGAAAAAAAATGCCTTTCGGCTTCGTTAAGGGTCTTGTTACAGCTTTTATATTACTACCGTTTAAAAGCCACTACCCGGAGGGTTGATGGCTTCAATATTGGTCCGAGCCGACTAATGAAAACTTTGAATCGAATGTGCTGACGCGAAGATGAGTGTGGCATCTTCAAGAGGAGACGAGACAGGACACCCTGCACCCCTTGTAAGATTTGATTTGTTTAGGTCAAGGTCGTTTTCTTGACCGGAAAGGTCAAATAGAATATTTGGAACTGCACTGACCGGTTATCGATCACAGATGAAAAGGGGCTGGTTTCTATTGTTCAGATTTCAACTTCTGGTAGTGTCCTTCATCTTATTTTGCAGATTTTATGTTAGCACAAGTCCGAGTCAAGTTTAAGGAGCTGTATTTTGTGACTTAAACGAAGTGGATCTTCTTATATCTTTACTTTTACTGAAGCCGTGACCAGACATGATTTTGTACAGGGAATTGGCTGGATAAATAGATGAATAAAATCTCTACAACATTTAACATGGTGTAGGAGTACTTTGTTTGATGTATACTAAAGATATACATTAAAGATAAAAAGCTACTTTTTTTTTAAAACTTGTATCAAAACACAGTTTCATTAGCAAGGGCATAGGCCCGTCGGTGAAGTTACTTTGAGACGGACTTACCTAACAAATGCTATCGTACACTAGGCCGCTCAACAATGGTAACAAAATTCATCTAATCCAGCCTCTTGATCCTCAAACTCCGAACTATGCTGAAGCCAGCTCAAGGTCAAAGTACTTAACGACAAACTACAATAATTCTGGCCACAGCAAATTTAATTTCAACGAAAACTCAGCTCAACACAACCATAAAATACAGAACTAAATTCGTTTTTGTCTTTAGCAAACGAACAACAGTAACTAGAGCCACTCGTTTTAAGTTTTGTGTTTTTTTTCTGTTATCACTTATTTTTGTGAATGCTGATTAACCTGTAATTGGCGACTGTTTAAGTCCAAGACTGTAAAACCTATGTTTACTTAAGATATGTTGTATACAGAAGCTGTTGGTGAACCTATTTTAATAAATAAACAACCAAACGTGAGATTTTTATCACACAATCAAGTAATTTAATAGAACAATATTCAACATAGTATTATGTCCTTACTTCAGAATATGATTACGTATAAAGATCATAGGGTGGAATCCCGACACCGACGCGAAGTCGGTTACCACACTTACCACGTATTCAGTATGACATACTGTTTTTTTTTTTAAAACCGCTGTTTCGTACAAAATTGCAATACCGACACGGTCAAAATATATGGAACAGATGTTTTTTTTATATTACCGATGAAAAATTTCAAATGGCAACCGCTTTCGCATCGGTGTCCCTCCACCCCGTACTATACCCACAAGCAGAAAATCTTAAATATTCGCAGAAGACTGCATCCCATCGGTATAATATTGGGGACACCTACCTATCTATATCTATAAAATTGAAGTACACATTGTATATTTGTATAAACCCTAACTTCCATAATTACTCATTGAGATGAAATATTTGACAAAGGTCAGTGTTGCTCGATTTGTTGTGTATTGAAAAAACAAAGTATAAATCGTTAGATATTACTGTCATTCTTTTGATAGTTTGTGGTCAAAAATCAATCAAATATGTGTGCTTTAATAGAATAAAAAAATTCAACCTTATTTATACCACACATTTAGATATTTGTGCACCATAATGGCTTTATTTTGAAAAAACCTATCTATGGCAGCTAAGTACATATGTATAATGTTACGGCTAAAGGTATAGGTGTGAAGATAAACTTAAGATTAGCCGGCTAAACTTAACAGAAACTCACCTAGCCTAAGTTTAGCCGGCTAATCTTAAATTTATATTCACACCTACCTGTAGCCGTAACATATACCTGTAGCCCTACAGTAGAATATTATTTTTTGCCATTAAAAAATCCATAAAAACATGTCCTATGCAACTCACGTGAAGGCTTATTTTGTATATGTGAACACCATTGGTATTGCCTAATATGAATTGTGTATTTCTGAATTCTATAAAGAGTTTCAATATGAACACGATCGGCTAGTAACTGAATTGGGTCGTTCTGCCAACTCAACAGATGGAACATTTGAGTCGATCTCTGATCCTCGTTCTAAAGAGGGGCCCACTTTACCCCCGGCATAAATAGGGTTGCCATTCAAGCATAATGTTTGTCTCTGACCGTGATATGGGCGCTATGGGCAGAGGTACACAACATTGATTTTACTCATCATATAAATATTTTAAAACTATCGTTTTTTTATATCATCATATTCTTGAGACATTACCTCATAGGGGAAAATACAGTCCTTCTAGGGTCCTACTAAATATTTTGCTATTAAACGTGGAATATCATTTTAGGTTAGTCCCATACCAAAGAGCTACGAAAGAAGCCCCGTGCTTCGGTGTCCTTTGTCGTTCAGTTCTTCGTGTATTGCATATTACTTAACATTGTATTTAGTCCCGGAGACAGTTAAATGAAACTAGTCACTTAATCTTTTGGTAACGCACTGTCGCTTTTCCCTCGTGAGTACACCCTGTAAGCAGTTTTAGAGCCTAACATTCTGTCGAGTAAACTGTGCTTGGCTCTCCGCCTATGTGTGAGCACTTCTCGGCAGAGCTCGTGGAAGACCTCCCCGACTTGGTTGACTTGCTCGGCGGCGGCGACTTCGGCAAAGCTGCATTCGAAGTCCTTGGCCAGGATCTCGCCTTCCTCTGGACTAACCTGGAAGGAGATAAAGCTTATTACAACGGGATGCAACAAAGTGCTGCCTGCTGCCGCTAATGACGCCGTGGAAGTGGAAAAGTTTTGAGCCGACAATATTTGAAGTAGTGTGCAGAAGAAAATATGAAAACGTTATTTTCTAGGTTTTTTTTACTGTTTTTTCGTTCTGTGTCCAGGTTTAAATAAGCACGTTCAAACAAGAAAATAAAAACTCGTCAACTTTATTACATTAGCATTAGCACATTTAGGTAGATTTAGGTTTGCGAAATAACTATGTTGGGGTCAGTTTCCAGTCTAACCGGATGCAGCTGAATTGCAGTATTTTACATGGCGCGACGCCTAACTAAACTCCACAATACGGGGAAATACAGTACCCCTGGGTAAGACTGGTTTTCAGACTTTCGTGCCATTTACTGTAACAACTGTCAAAGATCTACAAATGACAGCTGGGACCAACGGCTCGACGTGTTTTCCGAGGTACGGAAGAAACTCGGTATGATCATCCATCTACAGACTGACCTTGACAACCGTGGCTTAACCTTGAAGATCGGTCCGTACGGCTGTCATTATCTAGCTACGAGCTCCAAATAAAATAATCCTAATAGTATCCAATCATTACATAGTATAAAACAAAGTCGCTTCTCGCTGTCTGTCCTGTCGTGTTGTCTGTGCTTAGATCTTTAAAACTACGCAACGGATTTTGATGCGGTTTTTTTAATAGATAGAGTGAGTCAAGAGGGAGGTTTATATGTATCACATTGCACCCGTGCTAAGCCGGGGCGGGTCGCTAGTAAATAATAAAACAAACAATAACCTGTCTCAAATGCACCATGTCGGCCTTATTCCCGACGAGAGTGAGCGGTATTTCTGGCTGCAGGCTCTGCTTGGCCCGCCGCACATAGTTGAAGGACTCTCTGTCGGTGATCGAGTACACTAAGAACAGCCCATCGGCCCATTGCGCGATCTCGTTGCCCGGCAGCTCTTCTATACTCTGGAACAAATTGGGCTTCGTTAAAGTTTAAGGGGTTTTGCTGGAGTTGCTCATATTGTAGATGTTTGCTGTGGCTGGGATATTCTATGTTTAACACTCTAGCTGCGGCAAAAAATTATGCAGTTTCATCTGGTGCGGTTGCGGTCGCATCGGCATCCGATTAGAGAGTGCGTCTAAGTCCTTTTTGACTTTTTGTGGAAACGTTCAAAGGGGCAATAAGGGGAACTACCTTAACCAGTGCAGCTACACGAATATGGTCCTAGTAGACTATCCTATCCATACTCTTTCGTGAAATTTAGATCCCCATTCAAATATTTTCAATTTTTTTTTACAGTTAGCCAGAAAATTTAGTAGTAGACGGTACGGACGAATACGTTCCCATTAAGGAGGAAGTACCAGGGTAACCCGCAAAATGCAATTTTCTTCCGTTCTTTGTAATTTGCAGGTCAGTGTCAGGCTGTACATTGAACAAAATATGGTATAAAACCAAAGCTAATGTAAAAAGGTGGCATTTTTTTTTTACTTCTATTGGTTCGCACTCTCTTTGTGCGGACCAATTGTGACCAGATGTGGTTATCGTGTGCACGGGATTTTGTTTTAAAAGTGAATAAATTCATCTTGGGCTGATGGTATGTAATTACAGAATTATAATCATTAAAATCATCGATACAACCTAAGTTCCATTGAATAACGATTTCATGAAAAAGTCATTCAATGGCATCAAATGAATTCAGATTTTTGTGTTGATGGTTTTAAATATTATGACTCTGTAAAGCTATATTAATTCTTCGCTCATATCCTCCTTAATTAAGTAAGCAAAGCTTGTAGCTAAAGTCTTGAAGCAAAGCCGCGGGCAAAGAATTAAAAAAAAAGTTTATTTTATTCATATTTATTTCTGTGATACTTATAACAACCTTTCCATCTAGTAAGTAATTAAGTACCTAGTACATCTCCTATAAAAAACTATTGTACGAGTAATTTACGTTCCGTTAAGTAACATCACGTCGCGCATTAGTTCTAGTCTAAGGCAATAATAAATGGCTTGTCACAACCGTAACACGTGTGTATGTATTTACAGAATTAAAATCATCATTGATAAAACCCTTTATGTTACACTAAATGACGATTTCATTAAAAGTCATTCAATGGGATTACATGAACTCGGAGGGTAGTATTGATGTTTTTAAATATTATGACTCTGTAAAGCAATAAATTCTTCGCA
The DNA here is from genome assembly GCA_947578425.1 of Eugnorisma glareosa. Lineage (NCBI taxonomy): Eukaryota > Metazoa > Arthropoda > Insecta > Lepidoptera > Noctuidae > Eugnorisma > Eugnorisma glareosa. The sequence goes on from OX387957.1 coordinate 42,637,987, forward strand.
AAGCTTTTAGTTAAAAGTCTTGTAACTAAGCAAAGCCGCGTGCACAGAATTAAAAAAAGAAGAGTTATGAGTTTATTCATATTTATTTCTGAGATACTTATTATGCTTGTCCTAATAGTAGTACATCTCCTATAAAAATTGTTATAATTTACGTTCCGATAAGTAACGTCACGTCGCGCGTTAGTTCTAGTCTGTGGCAATACTAAATGGCTTGTTTTTATTTGAATGTAAAGACAGAGCGACACGTGTATTTAAAGTGAGATCAAATTCAAGGTTATAGACAATAAAAAAAAACACATTGACATTGTTGAACAAGATTATTACAGTCGCTAACTACCGGTGTGGCGTGCCAAGCGTGTACTACGAAGCGTACCTACAGTCTTTTCAGAATTTCAGATCTTTGTATTCAATTTTTATGATGCCATCTAAGAAACTGACCTAGTGCGAGTTGGACTAGCGGCATGGAGGGTTCCGTACCATCGTAGTATATATAGGGGAACCCTTTAATTTTTTATTATTTTTTATTATTTGTTGTTATACATGTTACTGGCCAAACCCAATTTCAGGCCAAACTAGTTTGTCCTAAGCCAAACCGGTTTACTGGTCTATCTTATCAGGATACACTAACCCAAACAAAACAATTAAACTGCGCCCAACTTGGATGTAGCGCTCGCAGGACGCTGCCGCGGCACCGCTCGCTACGCTCGATCTGCTCGCACGTGGTTGGTCACCAATCTAACCTAACCTAACACATTTAGTCGGGGTGCTCTATAATTGTCCTTTTGTGATGATCCCTAGTTTGGCCTAGGACAAACTAGATTGGTCTGAAATCGGGTTTGGCCGGTAATTTACACATGTGAAATACACATTCTGTGGAAATTTCAACTATCTGCCTATTAAGGATCTTGAGATACAGTCCGCTGACAGACAAACGGACGGACAGTAGAGGCTTGCTAATAGGGTCCCGGTGGTTACCCTTGGGGTACAGAACCCTGAAAATGACTATCAACTTTTTGGTGTGTGATAGAAGTTGATTTCGAGAAGAATTGCTAATTGATACAGCTTGCACCCAAGTTTAACATTATCGAGCTGCCCACCAGCCAACAGGCTCGCCGCAATTATAGCACAGGCTCGCCTGACTGGACACGTGAAATGCTATGAAACACTATGTTTAGTGAACATAATTTCTAGAAATTTTACCGCAGAAGTGGTTTCGTACATAAAGGTTCGTTTAGATTTGCATGTATTTGAGATATCGTCGTGGTAGAAGTGGTAGTGATACTAGCGCAGGTGGTAGGTTTGCCTGCTCTCACCATTCAGCAGAATCCCACGTTAGCCACATCCCATCTGTTGTTCAATAGGTCCTGAAGAAATAAGTTACTTAAATATAAATTTTACCTTATGTTTTAGTGTTACCTATTAAGTATTTTTGTCCCCAGAAAAAGCAAGTAAATCCACAATCTACCAACACTGGCGCTCCCCCGCAGTATAATGTTGGTGTACGGCCCCATACGTCGAACATCAAATTGATTTTTATTTCCTCGTTGTTGAGTATGTTCCTCGGAGATAAAAGTGTCGTCGTCTCGGGCGAGCTTAAATCTCTCACTTCTCTCAGGTGTAACTCCCTCGCAAGCGCTCTCGCTCCTGGTCGAGAGCCGTAGAATCCCTCACTACGTTCACGATTCAAAATAGCGCCCGTGACGTAAGAAACCTCTTTAATTCCGTTCTTCCTTCTGCTATTATTTCGCTACAATTTGTCTAATAATAAAGTTTTACCTTTGGACAGGTATCCAGAATCTCGAATAATATCGGTTCGCCGTCCAGCAGTGCTTCGTGTTTGTATTTGCTATCTGAAAACAGAATACTCATTGATTATTATCCTACGGACATTCTGAAAGAAAGTTATGGCAATCATTTCGAATTCGCTCTCAAATTATTTTGTCAGTGGAAAAGTAAATAAGTGTTTTATAATAAGGGCTTAAATTAAATATTGCGAATATCCATAGAAGGCAAACTGAGCCCGAGGCCAAGAACAGTAAAAGGGCTTTTTCTGTTCTTGGCCTCTTGGAGTCTTTACCAGTCCACTAATTAATTAATTTTGCCTGTTCAATGATCCTATTGCTTTACAAAAATCGTATTCGTTACATTCATCCTAGGCTCAAAACCCGGCCACACACAGTTATTGTTAAGCGCAACTGCTGAGCATCAGGTCCTGGGATCGATTCCCTGGCTGGAAAAAGCGTTATTGGGTTGTAGCAGCATCTCAGTAGTAGCCACGGTTTACATATTGTGGCTGTTAGATGGCAATACGCTAGCTTATCGGCCCCTAGTACCAACATGGGTCTTCAACATAATTGGCGAAATGTGGGTGTCTATAAACACCTCTGCCTAGCCCTTCGCAGATTATAGGAGTGATGTAACGTTATGGCCTGTTTTAGTGGCACAGTTTCCTACAGTTTCAACACTTGAATTAATGAAAACAAAATATTATATTAATTAATACCTTGCTGATGATCGTATTCTCCAATGTACCTCTTTGTCAAAAACCGGACTGTGAGAGCTGAAAAGATGAGAATAAAAGTCAATTAATTATATGATTAATAGAAACCAAAATGTACCAGGAGTGCAGAAAATAACAGATGATGCAACATACACATCATCATCTGCCTAGCCTATTCCCAACTATGTTGGGGTCGGCTTCCAGTCTAACCGGATGCAGCTGAATACCAGTATTTTACATGGAGCGACTGCCTATCTGAACTCCACAGCCCAGCTAGTACTTGGTAATACGATACCCTTTGGTAAGACTGTTTGTCAGACTTTCGGGCCACTGACTACCTGTAACGACTGTCAAAGATCTACAGATGACAGCCGGGACCAACGGCTTAACGTGCTTTCCGAGGCACGGAGGAAAATCGTATATAATGGGCGGTCACCCATCCACAGACCAACCTAGGCACGCACGGCTTAACCTAAAGATCCACCCGAGCGGCTGCAACATACACAATACTAGGGTAAAAGCTTCACCGCTATATTATCTAAAATTTTAACCACCGTTTTCTACATGAAGTCTTTGAAGTCAATCTTAAAGTAATATCGACCGACGAATGGGAGGATTTAAATAATTGAGTTGGTTGACGCTTTTCATAATTTTATTTGCATAAGCATTAATAGCGAATATGCATTTAAATTTTCTTCTATAGGGTGTAACAAGACCCTTTACGAAGCCGAAAGGCACTTGTTCTACTCGTTATTGCGATCACTTTTTGGTTCTAGACCATACCTGGGAACCTTCTAGTTACGGAGATATGGGGGGTCAAAGTTCCGACTTTTTCACAAGTTTTTTTTGAAATACTTGTTTTTAATGCAAGATTTTTACTGTATACACCTCCACTATCCCCGTACTGTTCAATCCACCCATCAGCACAATGTTCTGAGTGCATTACATTGAGTCCTACCGTTAAACGTAATTTTTCACCACAAAAAAAAGTCGTTTCCCAGCAATAATTTTTGCGTAAAGTTGCTTAGTTTGATGTACATAATGCTTGGTTGACGGCTTCGTGAAGGGTCCTGTTACACCCTGTATACTATTTCTTATAGACTATAAAGTAGAAAAAAGAAGAAAGGGGGGTCAAGTGTTACTAACATAGTTTTAAGTTTCCATTTACTAACACAATTTGTATTTTATCATATGTATGTTGTTAGTTTAAGGTATACAATTATATCCGTGGGCCAAATTAGGCTGAAAATAAATGGATGCTATTGTTGTTGTAAGTACAATTTGCTCGAAAGTAGCATTCTCTTGTACTACTAGGTAGCATATTGTGTAGCACGCTTTAAAATTAGAAATACAGATTTTAACGGTGAAGTATTTTGTCCCGAAAGAACCGGGATTTGATTTAGAAAATCACGGTTCCCAAAACGACGCAAATTACCGGGATTTACCGGTAGTTTCGGTTCCGGGATTTCCCGGGACTATTCACTATTGGGAATATGCAAGAAAAACATTTTATTTTTATTTACCAACCTTCACAGCAACTTTTTCTTTGTAGGTATATAATTTCAAGACGATTCAAAAAATAACAAACTGTTCATTATTGTTAATAATAGATTTATTTTGTAAGTTCCAAACTGCTTTCTTGTCGTGTTTTCGTGATATTTAACATCTTGCTTACTCGTCCACAAGAAAAACATTACAGCACTTAAAATTGTTCTAATAACAATAACATTCATACGACAGTTGTTATGTTACATCCGGATTCTATTTCCCCTCGACCCTGCACTCGAGGTCATGGTCTTGCGAAAATACTACGAGACTGACGAATTTACTTTCGTAATGGTATTTAAAAAAACATATTGTTTTCTTCTTATTACAGGATTTGATGGAGGCTACTGAAGGCGCCCAAATCGTGGTTCAGTTCTGGGCCGACACAATTAAGATTGCCATCGACACTCTAAGATGCAGTCGCGTCAGAATTGGAAGCTCACCACGACTATTTGTAGTGATACTGTAGTGAATACTTTGAATAGTGACGCAAACGCAAATCGGCAGCTATACGGTGTCGATGCTGACGCTGGTTGAACACGCTGTGTGCACTGTAGAGATGTAAGCCTCTATACTATAGAGGCAATTATAGAGTCTATAGTTAGGTATTTATGATTGACTAGAAAGAAAGTATAATGAAAAAAAAATTATAAAATTTTGAAGTGAGCTAAGAGTGATTGAGATTATGATTCTATTAACTAAAGAAGAAGACAAGAAGAAGAACATTAAGTACCTAAAACGCCTTTTATTTACCTACACCTAAACCCACACACACACGACACGGGTACCCCAGTACTGCTATTATATATTGTCGGAATCGCTTCAGTCGCAATGCTTTCGCGATGCAAACGCGATTCAGTGTCGATAGAAATACGAATGCTGGCGTGCAATTCTAAAACGCGAACAGCATCGCTGCTAAGAGTCGCCGTGAACGTTGAGCCTACTTAAGTGGATTTAAACCTTATCCGTTTGGAAAATAGTTCTTTCTACAACAACCTCGTAATACACATCGGTTTATCTAATTAAATAAGAAAGTTACTCACTCAACGAATGCCAAATAGGTTAATGCACTACTTGACTGACAGCTTTGGACATAAATTGAGTCAAAGAAATCGCCAACCACCTTGCCAAGTGCCAAGCATGTTACCGTGGCGTTACCCTTCAATGTCGTTCGTTGAACTAAAACAACCGAACCGTATTTCGATAATTGGTCATCTTGTGACTGTATTAACATATAATTTAAAGTAATCAGTTTCGCTTCAATATTTTAGCCGAAAGGCGTCACATGGACGACGTCAGATGACAGGTATTATAAACAATTGCCCTGACTTTGCTTTTTAATTCATGGCAACGTTTATGTAGCAATTCTTGCAAATATTTCTGAAGAGCCTTCATTTTGCCAAAGAAAACACTAATGCATGTGGCTTCATGAAATCGCTGAAAATCCTGACACCGCATTTCAACGGCACACTGTACCGGGTGGACGGGAAACCCTCACAAACAGTTACCACGTATTCAGTACATCATTTTGAACCCCCACAGCGAATTCTTCATCGGTAATTTAAAAAAAAAACTTAGCTGCCATATATCGTGTATAGTCGTGTAAGTCGTGTATAGTTTGTGTAGTACGTATTGCATTTTTGTAAGGACCATTAGGGGAGAGAAGAAGAATAATCTTTGTATCATTATGTACCTATATGTAAAGAGCTACTGTGCAGTGTACAGTGTACAGCCGTGTATACCTACGTCATTTGTCATTCACTACATCTGTTCATATTTATTATTCAAGCAGTTTATAGTTTTTTAACTAGCTTTTCTGCTAAACATAATTAGAAACGCTACAATTTTGCTTGCAACAATGTTTCTTGTTTCCCCAACAATGTGCGGAGGATTTCGTTTCATCGTGTTGCAGTAGATTTTAATAGGAAACATGTTTACATAACATGGAGTTGTTATGAGCGTTACATATTTGGACGTTGAGGTAACGTATGGCTTTCTCTGTTTGATTTATTTATGCTTAATGTTGGCAGTGAGCTCCGCTTCAAATGAATAAAGACTGGCTGAGTGAGCGCCTCATATCGGAGCGGAAAATCAACCTGTGTCGGGGTGGAAACGGGGATGTTAGTGTATGAAAAATTCCAAAGGCGTAACTTCTGAACATAATTTACATTACATTTCTGAACAGAACATAATTTACAATGTTTTTTATTAATTTTCTAAAACGTTTAAAGTTGGTTGGGATGTTATTTATAAAGGAAAGTCGGACGAAGTCGCTGGCAAAGTGCTAAATAAAATTAAAATTTAAGCTAGTGGTGGAGGTGTTGATTCGTATGTGCAACTATTGCCGTCGCGCCTCGTCAAGCCTGCCCCCTCTGTCCTCGTAGCGGCGATCGGCGGCGGCGACCTCTCGCGTCCGGCCCTGGTTCAATCCATAGTCCGGAGCGAGAGGGAATGGGTCGCCGTCACCTTCTTCTGCGAAGCAGCCATGCTAGCGAAGGAGGTGTAGGGACGTGAGATCCCTCTCACGTCACGAGAGCCTCACGTCCCAGCCGCCGCGTAGGAGTATATGTAGGCTAGAGTATGTGTATAGGCTCCTATCAATGTATTTTATGTAAAAATCTTTTTGAGTTTATTGGGAAGTCCTCTAATCACGGCCGTAAAAATGGGGCATTTTTTGTCACTTTTGGGGGGACATGTTTTGTTTACTTATTATTAGTTGCTGAATAAACGAAATGACAGGGACATGTCTACAGTAGACCATGATTTTATGAAAAAGAAAAAATTATTGCTCTAAAGGCATTATTCGACCCGAATGGCGCAGCGGTAGTGGGGCTGCCTTACGTTCTTAGGGTCCCGGGTTCGAATCCCGGTAGGATTAAATGGTTGTGTGATGAGCATGGACATTTGTTTCCGAGTCATGGATGTTTATATGTATACTAAGTATGAATTTACAAATAAAAAGTATCTATGTATTATTATCAACTATCTGGTGTCCACGACACAAGCCTTGTTGCTTAGTGTGGCACCTAGATGGCGCCGTGTGTAATGTCAAGCGATATTTATTATTATTATTCAAGAAAAAAATCGGGTATACATTTGTATTTGGAGAATCGCAGCCTATCTGCTCCCTCTAATTTAGAATAGTTTCTGGAGTCCGTCGATCAGTTGTTGTTTTCTGTTTTCTGCTTGTTTTATTACAAAATTTTGAATGGAATTTGAAGCTTGGAACATACTACCTACTAATAAGCATGCTTGTTTTCTACTACGTACTTACAATACGTAGCATCGTAGGTCATTACTCTCTGTGCCTGTAAAATACTCATGCTCTTTTCGTGTAGACATGCTAGTTGAATGATTAAGTAGTAAGTAACAATGGCTCGAAAGTAGCATCCTCTTACTACTAGGTAGCATGTGTAGCACGCTTTAAGCGGTTTGGCTTTAAGCAATAAAATAAGAAATATTTCTTATTTACTAAACGCGAAGTATTTTTTCCCGAAATTACCAAAAGAACCGGGACTGATTTAGAAAATTCCGGTTGGTAAAGCTACATTCCCAGAATTTCTCGGTACTTTCGGTTCCGGTATTTCCCGGTACATCCATCACAACACGTTGACGTTTTCGTTTCAAAATGTCTTACCTAACCACACCACACTTACTGTAATGTTAATTAGGTACGATCGTCTTCATAATAAGAATTAACAAAATATTTTCCCATACGCTTAGATTACGTCAAGTACCTGTGTGTGACTGTGGTATCTATGTGGCATGTGTTAACAGAGTAGGTAGGTATAAGTTACCTGAATAATTTTCAGGACTAGATTTGCATCACTTGTTGCTTGTGATTTTGCCTAACTTTTACATATACAATTATTATAAATACGAGTTGAACGAATTTGAAAGAAATTTCGCAGGTAGACTATGACCTGGTTACGAACTGCTACTTTTTGTTTCAGTAGTACCTTTCTGAGGAAAAAATACTAATCTCTAAGACTAATAATTACCACAATTTTTTCATCTTTTCCATCATTATTAGCAATGAATTTCTTTAAAACCTAAATTTCTTTAGGTAGACTTTTTTTTTAATTTATTTTTTAATACTTTGCCCTCACTAGCAATTTCTCCTTTATCGTGGGAGCGTTTACAAACATTTAAACTCACATACAGAAATAGCCAGACCGTGAACAACTATCTGTAGGCCATACAAATATTTGTTCCGTGCGGGAATCAAACCCGCGACACGCAGCGCAGCAGTCAATCACTCAGCCACTGCGCCAACCGTGCCGTCATATTAAAACTAATGCGATCTCTGAGTTTTAAGATTCAAAATAAAAACATTTGAAGTGCTTTGTTACGATCAGTACTACGTGCTAAAATCTCCTTATCTGGGCAGACACTAATACATCGTATCAGAGTCGTGTCAAGAACACACTCAATGTCGTGCTGCCCTTAGGACGTCATCGTCGTGTCACTTTGCACATCTGTGTGTCATCAGCTTTATTCCAAGCTCGGCTGTGCTATTGTAGTCTAGCTCGCACTTTCAACACTACAATGTAGTGCTTTCAAGGCACTTCCCAAAATAAAACCTATACACGTGACATTTTTGCGTATATCATCTAGGAAGCCTCTTTGACATGCCTCTTTTTGAAGTCTATGTAACATGTAGGTAACTAATAAATATAAATAATATAACAGCCTATTATGTCCCACTGCTGGGCAAAGACCTCTTAACAGAGAAGGCAAAAGCATTGATCATCACGCTCGCTCAAGACGGGTTGGCGATTTCAGACTTTTATAAGTCTAGGTTTGCTCACGATGTTTTCCTTCACCGATGTCTGTGATGTCCACGATAAACTTAGAAAGTACATATGAATTGAAAAAGTCACATTGGTACTTGCCCGGATTTGAACACACAACCTCACGCATGAGAGGCGACGCCTTAACCTCGGGCCATTACGACTATTAAGGTAGGTAGGTAACTGGTTAATAGCAATAGGCTCTTTTTAAGCGTTTATTACATGGGAGCCAGATGTATCAAAAATTGTCAACTGTGCCATAACTTATTAAGTTGACACTTTTAAGTTTTAAGACATGCAGACATTTGGCCTTTACAAATTCAAATTTTTATTCTCAATTTGCCGGTAACCGTGACAGAAACCAAAGATGGTTATTTTTTAATCATATTTGTATGGTCTCGGGCTAGTTCGGCATCATAATTATTAAGACACTACAGTAACTTTGGTTAAACCATATAAGAACGTAAAAAATACAGAAATAGAATTGAATCTTTTACCTTTTCGCAAATGATGATACAGACTTACCATGGATTGTTATTTGTGTACTATTTATTAAGTAATAAACTATAACAAAAACTTGCTATTTCTCCTCAAAACTGCTGATTTGGCTCAGAGTCAGAACATACCGTGTAAAAAAATAGGTTTGTAAATTATCTTACGAAAAGTTTCGGTATCAAATAAATAATACGACGCCGATATTTATTGGATGTTGTAACATTTATGCGGAGAAATTATAGATTTATCGATCTATGAATAACTTTAGTATTACGGTTTCCTTAATCTCGGAGGAATGAGGAATGTGGGTAGGCAGTCGCTATATAAGATGGTTGCTGCATATACGAGTACATGTATGGATGGACAATGCCCTAATTGCAAGGCTGCTTATTACGTCAGTTCCTTTGGAAACCTTGACCTACATATATCAGCATTGCTCTCGACGCAGATCGTCACGAAAGACATATTCTAATTTTGTATACATTTGATACCTGCATGTGTATACAGCGTGTAATAGAAAGGGTATAGTCATATGGAATACTGTGGTACGGACCATCAAACTGAACAACTTTCTCTATGGGACCACCATCGAAATCGTAAAAAAATAATCAGCTGTCCTATACAAAATTTCAATAAAATGTATGGGACAGCTGATTATTTTTTTACGATTTCGATGTTGGTCCCATAGAGAAAGTTGTTCAGTTTGATGGTCCGTACCACAGTATTCCATATGATTATACCCTTTCTGTTACATGCTGTATAATTGTATATTCTTCGTTATTACCCAATAACTCGGATATGGAGGGAAACTACTTATTACTATGAAATGGAAATATGAGAAAAAATTATATGAAACGAAATTCTTTTTTATTGTATATAAAATAGTGTACAACCCTGCTGATCTACTATTATTTGCCTTGTGACTGGGACTGTAGCTACATTTCATTGTTATCTTTGTTTCGACAGTTCAAAAGTGCCTGTAACTGGCCTACTTGAAATAAATGCTTTGATTTTGATTTTGATTACCCTCTTAGTATGACAGCATAGCTAATTAGTGTTTAATTATCTATACAGATTGAGCTTTAATTGAGAAGAAAAATAATGAGTAAACACCCCAACGGAAGTGACAATCCATCATCAACACAATTTATATTACACTAGCGACCTGCCTCTGCTTGGCATTGCGCCATCTATCAGGTCCAAAACTAACTGCTGTAATGGCAAGCTATACAAGGTGTAGGTAATAATAAACGCAAGAACTCCCATGTGGTCTGTCGGACCATGAGAATACTCCATGAACTACAAATTCTTAAAATTCGCAAAAATTATTGAAATTTCGATAGGACCTGACGCTATCAGCTGATCAAGATGTTTGGTAAAATTAGAAAAAAAATATGAATTTTCAAAAGCCATAAAAAGTTCTTCACTTTCATGGTCTGAGACACCACACGAGAGGTCTTGCGGTTATTGTGTTACACTCTGTATGGTATTATGTTATAGTATTAGGTAATACCAATGATATACAGAATGAGTTTTTCAAGTGGGTGTGGATGGTCAAATCCGAAACTGTGAGGAATATCGAAAAATGCGATCGATTTTGATGAAAACTAAAACTGTATAATTGGATTTTTGAAAAATCAATATTCCTGGCCAGGAATCGAACTCGAGACTCCTTTGAGCAATTTTCGCTATTCCTCATAGTTTCGGATTTGGCCAACCACGCTCACTTGAAAAATTCTCCCTGTATATACTACGTCATTGGGTAATACTCTTCAAACATATCGCGAACGAAGAAGCCGGCAAAAGCTAGTAATTTATAAAAATATTATGTAAAAATTAAACGGGCGAAGTCACGGTTGGAAGCTAGTCATGAAATAAAGTTTTGGCCTACAGTTCTGTTTGTCTCGTTCATTATATCGTTCCACGTCATTTGCAGTGGTTTTAATACAAGCTGACACTAAACCCATTAATATTTTTAAACCAAATTATAACTGAATTTATTTGTGAAAATGTGTATCAAAATATGATAGCTGAAAAATAAAACAGACGTCCGTCGTTATAAACAAAGACAAGCCATGATTCATTTTAGTAATAACTAGTAACCCGCCCCGGCTTCACACGGATGCAATGTTGTTGTTACATTTAAACCTTCCTCTTGAATCTATTAAAAAAACCGCATCAAAATCCGTTGCGTAGTTTTAAAGATCTAAGCATACCTAGGGACAGATAGCGGGAAACGACTTTGTTTTATAGGTACTATGTGATGATAACTACTTTTCTATCGGCATAGAACTCTCCATGGCCGAGATTTAAAAACGTTACATAAGCACGTAATTATTACGCTAAGCGTTATACTTGTCACTGTTGCAAAACTGTAGACAACTACACAGTTAATAAACTGAGATCATGTCCAAGACAAAGCTCGTGTTTAGTAATAACATTTGTGGATCTCGGCCTTATTGCCTAATATTGCTTAAACTAGGAATCCGTCCACGTTTTATGAATGAAATGAAGATACCTATTTTGTAAAGATTGATAATATTCCTCAGAGTTATTTGTGAAGCAGTCCAGGCAATGCCCACTCAGAAACACGCAAAGCAAATCCGTACTTATATACTTTGTAAACATAAAACATACGGAATCGATATTCGTTTGAATAAATGTAGCAATCGGATTCATAAATACAACGTTAATGTAATCATACTGAAACTTTTATGGCAACATTGTCGATTACAGTATACAACATGTGAGCATTGAAAACTCCAACTTGTATTATTTTCAGAATGAGTACCTAATTGGGAATACTGCATCAATACTGAATCATGCTCACTCAAATGTCTCGCTGATGGTGGCGCGTGTGTCGGATCATTTAGTTCCCTTCAAAATGGTTGAGTTGAATGGTGCTGATCTATGCGTCATGTTCGTGAACGGGCGCTGTCAGTGTGACTGGTCATCTCTTAGTTGCCACGGCTTATTTGAATTAACGATTTTTATTTTTTGAATTGTCTTTTTTGTTTTTACTGTGGACACTTTTAATGTGCACATCTTGCTACATCGTTCTCACATAGTGTACCATCTCAACATGAATGATATAACCAAGATTTTGTAACAATTTGCTGATTTAAAAGGGTGTCCATGGAGTTTCTTGCCCGTTCTTCTCCATAGAGATCTACGATAGGGAATGGGCAACTACAGTACTTTCACAGTTTTTATGCCTTGTGACTGGGACTGTAGCTACATTTAATTGTTATCTTTGTTTCGACAATTCAAAAGTGCCTGTAACTGGCCTACTTGAAATAAATGCTTTGATTTTGATTTTGAATATCTCAATGTACAACCCGAATGCTCGTAATGTGTGAAATATGTGGCGAAATGGGTGTGTACTATTAGGTACACCTCTGCCTATCCTTTCGGGGATTACAGGCTTTAATATGTTATGAGGGGAATTTCCAAAAACGTGCTGTCACGTCTGTACCTACCTACTCTCTGAAGGAGTCGACACGGTCGGTTAAGTGTGCCTATAGTATACCCTCATTCGCCAGTTATGTTTGTATACTCTAATGGTTAAAGGGGGCGAGCCTATTGCCATCAAGCTGGCAGGAATCCAGACTTGGTGGGCTGCAACTTGGAAATTCCAGGTAGATAAACCCAACAACACTACCCACAGCTGGTAATCGAACTTGGGACTTCAACCTCAGTGGACCAAAGAGCCTGTCTCAAAAAACAAAAGGTGCGCGTCTTTTCTTTGCATAAACTCGTTTATGAAACTATTTTTTGATTGAATCATTAACATCATCTGCCCTTAGTCCAATTTATTTGGGGTCGGCGCAGAATTTGTCTTCTTCTTCCATACTTCTCTATTACTCGTAATCTCAGCATTATTATGACATAATTTTATACTGCGTTTTAAAATAAAATTCCCTCTGATCGTGCGTTGAAAAATTGAAAGATGAGGTTCAAAGATTTGGGAACAATTAGTACCTACACGTTGCGCTGATGTGGATAAAAATGGTTATAAAAGGAAGACGCGTGAAATTACCTCTTACATTTACAAGAATGATTCTTGGCATAGGACCCGAAATGCGAAAGTAAGTTTGTTAGTTACCCTTTCACGCCTAAACCACTGAACTGATCATCCTGAAATTTTGCATATATGTTGTCAGGTCTACAGAAACGGACATGGGTACCTTTCATCTCGAAAAACGGAATTGTAAATTCCCGAGGAAAACTACAAGAATGTTCTTATGATTATTAATAGATGGCGCCACGTGTCTTTCGAATCATGATTGAATTATATTCTAACAAGCAGAGTCGATTGTCAAATTCTAAATTAACGCGAGCGAAGCCGCGGGGAAAAGCTAGTACTGTATAATATAACTTTTACTCAAGCTTATAATTTACGCTGTTGAGTGCACTCAACTGGTTGGCAGACTACAAGAGCATTAAGGCGCCGCTCCACACCAGCTCACAGCTAAGCTACGCACGTTTAGATTAAATTCAAACTTTCTTACGTTTTTTTTACAATTTGCAGGTCTCTGTGAGGCTGTGTCATTATCTGCCTAGCATTTTGTCAAACTATGTTGGGATCGGCTTCCATTGCAACCGGATGCAGCTGTATACCAGTTCTTTACATGGAGTGACTGCCTGTCTGACCTCCATAACCCAGTTTCGGGCCACGAACTACTTGTAACGACTGTCAAAGATCTACAAATGACAGCCGTGACTAACAGGTTAATATAGTTTCCGGGGCACGGGAAAAGCTTTACCTATAAAACAAAATATGATTTTACAAAAATGAAAGAAAATTTGACTTTCGGGTTACCTCCTAGGACCGTATCGTCTCTACCTTAGCTATGGGCGATTGACTTTAGCTCAGTTTGTGCATGCACACAAAAACTGAATGGATTGTCTATTCCTGTCGTAGCGAGACCACACGTGCTGAGCTTATTGCGATTACATGCAAATGTTTTGATCGTCAACACCTCGTATAATATTTACACTATCTGTCTGGTACACCTATTATCGTGTCTGTTGAGTAAGATAATAATATCATAAAATTCGACAGGTTTGCATTCACGGACGCCGTGAATTTCCTGCCTTGTCAAAAAGGTATGTAGTTGAATTAAGTATTGGGATTAGGTATTCTTCTTCTTCCTCTTCAACTTTCAGCTACCCAATGCTGAGTGTGGCTCTCTTCCACTCCACTTTTGGCGATTATTTGTCATGGCTATCCAGTTTGTTCCAGTCACTTTATAATGAGATCGTCTGTCCACCTAGTCGATTCATAATCAGCCTATAATGTTCCCACTGCTGCGACACACGGCCTCCTCTCTATGAGAGGGAATGGGCTATAATCCACCACGCGGGCCCAGTGCGGGTTGGTAGATGTCACATGTCTTCGAATTTTTGGTTCTAGGATACGCCGGTTTCCTCACGATGTTTTCCTTCACCGTTTTTGAGAGCAGTGGTGATTAAATAAATTACACAAAGTAATGCGCCTCACTGGGTTCGAACCCACGACTTACTGTTCGTAAGTCGGGGCCGCCACCGCTGCTCTCCAGTCTCGTAGTCGATTGTCTTCCCACATTCCATTATGTATTATTCATACCCAAATTCTTCGATACTTTGGTTCAACAACATACCGTTAGTTCGATACATCCTCAGTTCGTCATTGCGCTTCCACAGTTTTCACATTTATAGACAACACAGACTAGCGACGAACTCAAATGTTTAACGTAAATGACCGAAATAAGCCCATTGCTCTACTTGTATGTAAAGTTATCCCGGTTTCGCTATCACACACCACACAATACATTAGGATTGGTTTAAATAGGAACTAAGCTTCATAAGACATTGTAAATTATTTGAATGTATTTCGGGTCAGAAATCTGAAGGCCGCCCGAACAAGATTAAGGGGCCCAGAGGTAGACAAGTGGCAATATCGTTCAAAGTGTTTTGTATTCCTACACCGATTTTTAACAGTTTTGTTGACCCGTACTAGGCGCGCCTAAAAAATTTTTAGGCCATCCATTACATTAAATGTAATCGCACATCGAGGACCGAGCTTGGCGAGCGCTATTTTTCCTTGAAGATTGTGCCGAGTTCCGAGCAAGCAACCGGTAAAGCAGAACCGCTAAAGAGAACATTTTCGAAAAATAGTGTTACAGCTAAAATAGACAGATTTAGATTTTCCATAGAAACAGAAATCACCAATTATCTTTTTATTTTAAAGACATTTCGAAAATTTTCTCTGTCAACCTTTTAGTTGTATATATCCTGCTTATGCGTATGAAGTTTCATTAAAATCGGTTCAGTCAATTTGAAAACAAATGAGTTTAAAGTTTGTATTAAATGCCGTAAGACGTTAACGCTCTTAGTTTGTTCCGATTAATATCCGAAACGGCTGGACCATTTTTGACGGGTCTTTTACTGGCAAATAGCTGTTGTGATAAGGAGTAACTCAGGTAATTTTTGTTTAAAAAAATAGTCAGGATTCCGTGCGCAAAAATTTAAACCCTTGAAATTGTTGACAAAACCCCGATTTGGCGCGGGCAACTAGTAATGGGGCCAACAACTAGTAATATTATAAACTTAATTCAGTTTTCGTCTCTGCATGACCGCATCATCATTTAAAAAATATTCAAATATTCGGTCAAATTGTATGTTTTGTTTTTTTTGTAATCGATGGAAAATTTCTATGTGGGAGGGTTCAGATGATCTAAGTACTGAACAAAGTGGTAAACCGTTTCGCGTCGGTGTCCTTCCAACCTGTATAGCCTAGAAGTCTCAATGTTTGGACATATCGCCGAATGGAGTACACCTGTACACCCGTAGTTGCGAAGCAAGGGCAGGTCGCTAATGTGAAAAATATACCAACGATTAAAGAGAATCGCAGTGGTGGCCCAGTGGTGGCGGCCCCGACTTACGAACAATAAGTCGTGGGTTCGAACCTAGTGAGGCGCATTACTTTGTGTAATTTATTTCATCACCACTGCTCTCAAAACGGTGAAGGAAAACATCGTGAGGAAACCGCCGTCTTAGAACCAAAAATTGGAAGACATGTGACATCTACCAACCCGCATTGGGACCGCGTGGTGGATTAAAGCCCATTCCCTCTGGCTAGGAGGCCGAGTGTCCCAGCAGTGGGAACATTAAAGGCTGATTATGCTAAAGAGAATCTTAACCATAACCAAATCAAATAACAACGAGCTTAGTTATAAAGACTTTATCAAAGATAACACAGGTCCTGTTATAAATTAATCGATTTTCTATTAAGTTCAAACCTGGCGTCAAGGTGCATCCTTCGGAAGTCAATCTAAGGCAAACTACCTTCCGGGGCTGCGGGACTGTTCGAAAGAGATACCGTGGCCCCGGAACACAAAGGGCGATGAAGGAACATGGATGGGTTTTAGTCAGTAAAAGTCGGACACTCCGTCCTGCTCAGCCCAGAGAGGGAGGAGTTATGTGACGATTTACCATCCGAAAAAACAAAAAAAAAAAAGTAAACTACCTTGACCTTCTCATCATCTGTCTAACCTATTCTCAATCATGTTGTGGTCGGCTTCCAGTCTAACCGGATGCAGCTGAAAAGTACTGGGTAATACGATGCTCCTTGGTGAGACTGGTTGTCTACCTTGACAGAAGGTCAAGGTAGAAGAAGTTCTACTTCTAATAAATGCCTTCCGGTGGATATGTGCTCTGTTTTCCTTTACCGATGTGGCTGGCGTTTTTAAGTTCTTTAGGGGTTTGAAATCTTCGGCTTGGCAATTCTTAACAAGGTCTTTGATTAAATCGAAACCTCACTTGACGAAATTACGGCTGATGGATATATCTTCATAAGATATTCTAAAATATTTTCTAATTTTCATGTTCATTTATTTTAAAAAAACTGTGCTAGTGTGTCAGGATATGAAAATGTTCTTATAATAAAGTGTATCGAGAGAAAAACACGTTTTAATAACTAGAGCGTCAAACCTCATTAAACTATTTTGCAACTATACACGTAACGCTTTAGTGGAGTTACACTTCGCATGACATTCGCTACATGCTACTAATAAAAAACACATTAATTTATTTTATAAATATACATTCGCATCTAATAATAAATTCGCTTTTTTTCATCTCAGAATTGAAACATTAAAACGCCTATCCGTCGGCGTTAAGTCTATGAAAAGCATAAACAACAAGACAATTTTATATGATCATAAAACTGCGACGAGCATTATAGCGTGGGTTTTACGTGGGCAACTTTAAACGAACCAGATATTATAAATGTGTAATAAGTATCACATTTGATCATTTACATCAACGCCATCGTTATTCTACTCTACTTAATATCATTGAACAAAGTGGAGACTTCAAAGTTTAAAATTAATCGTGGTCCCATTTAAAGAGATTTATTTCAAGAACCTTTCTAAAATTAAACGTGCTGTCAAAATAATGCAGATACGGAAAATAATGCCAAATTTAACAAGTTTTGGCTTCGGTTCACATGTAATAAATTCAGCTGTAATTTTAACCGAAACAATTGGTGGAAACAATAAAGTAATTTCGTTTTACACCGGCGCGGCGGCGGCGGCGCCCGCGCAGTCAAATTACTACTTCGTTTACTATAGTTGGCGTCTTGACATTTCTGACAAATAATAATTACTCAAGCATGGCGTGCATGTTTACAGAGCAAAGTTAAGACTTGTACCAACGGATTTTAAGACGAGAATTTATTTGAGCTTCTGCTAATAACTAATACGTATCGTAATTTTAAACGTAAAATATTAGGTAGGTACATTTGTCTGAGAGCTAATAGGCCATCATTAAGAGGGAACAAGGGCTGCAATTATCAATACAAATGTATTCCCCTTCTTTTCTGGCTCTTAGAGGTATTGCTCTTTCTCAAGCCATCATTTTATTTTTTCATAAAATCAAGGTCTACTGTAAACATCATGTCCTTGTCGTCCATGTCCTTGTAGTTTCCTTTTTTAACATGACCCTCCAAAAATTACAAAAAATGCCCCATAATTATGGCTTCTTATAAATTTTATGTAAAAAATAATTTAATCAGCTCAGTTTTGGAGCAGGAAAAAAGGGAAATACTCGTACGAAACGTCGATCTTGTTATATTTTTTGTGATTTAGTCAGTCCGAGCTTTAGCTGTCCCTATCGCACTCTACGGCGGCAAGCTTGACGTAGCGCGTCGGCAATACTTTCTTCAAATACCTACCTCGAAGGACCAGTTCGAATAAGCACGTGATCCAGAAATGTCTTTCTTAAACATTCATTAACGATTCTATTTCTTGGCGATCGAAGACTTTCAATTATTATCATCTTGTCTAGCACCTAGCCAACTTTCTGACAGTGCAGGAATAATATTAGAAAGGAATAAATGAGTAAAAATATATTGTCAAATTATTATCCCAGAATGATTTTATTAAAAGTTTCGTTGATCGAGTAATCGCAAGCGCGACTGCTGAGCATGCTGAGCATGAGGTCCTAGGTTCCATTCCCGGGTCAGGCAAAGTGTTATTGGGTTTTTTATTTCCATTAGAAATTTCTCAATATCAGCCAAAAAGTCTGTATTTGTGCCCGGTTGGAGGCAATAGGCTCCCTATTACATGGGACTGGCGAAATATGGGTGTACTATTTGGTACACCTCTGCCTAATCGTTCTGGGATCACAGACGTGATGATGATGACCATGATGTTAATTGAGAGTAAATAAATGAGAAATATACCTAAAACTAAAAAAAAAGGTCAATTACCCTAATGCACAATGCCGATTTCACTGACAATAAGTGACAGATAAACAAAATTAAATGACTAATTATACAGCGTGTAACAGAAAGGGTATAATCATATGGAATACTGTGGTACGGACCATCAAACTGAACAACTTTCTCTATGGGACCACCATCGAAATCGTAAAAAAATAATCAGCTGTCCTATACAAAATTTCAATACCTACTCGACCTAAATGTATGGGACAGCTGATTATTTTTTTACGATTTCGATGGTGATCCCATAGAGAAAGTTGTTCAGTTCGATGGTCCGTACCACAGTATTCCATATGATTATACCCTTTCTGTTACACGCTGTATATCACTGTTGGAATTTCTAGTCTCGGGCCGATACACACGAGCGGTGGAAATCGAATACTGTGCCTTTTATTACTAGTGAAAAACATTTTAGGTACTCCTTAACCTCGTAAACTTCATCTTAATCAGCCTATAATGTTCCCACTGCTGGGACACACGCCTCCTCTTTATACATATACCTATATACCTATCGATATACCTCTGGATCGCGCCTCAATGTTCACTCGTCGGCTGCCAAGACCATTGCTTTTCAATAGTCTGAATAAATCATGTGATTGTACGTCAATACTATATGAACCATTATTGTGCCACGAAAGACGGTAGAAAAGTCCCACTTTGTGTTGTTTTTGCCAACAGATCGAAAGGCTAAAATTGAATTGTTTTTATTTAAACATTTTTGATTACTAATCATTTTGACCTAGTAATTAATATTTTAACACACATTCTACATGTCGCTCGTTTGCGACAAGGACGACAAAACTCAAAAAAAATGTATTTTTCGACGTTGCGTTGTTTCTACATAAAATGAGGAAAGTAAGTATAAAATTAAATAATGAAATACGTAAAATAAAACTTTAATCTTTTGATAAAAAGTTTATATGCAAAAAAATATTGGCAATAAATTGTTTTTTTTTTTTAGTCTATCTTTAAAAAACACTGTCCTGTATTTCTTATTTTTTGAGTTATGTCATTATTGTCGCAAACAAACGATATACAGGGCGAATTTTTGATGAGGTCGCGGATGGCCAAATCTCTGATGAAACTATGAGGAATAGTTAGCAACTACTAGCACTTCACCTGCGACTTCGTCCGCAAAAATTGCGATAGCTCCTCGGCCATGATATAAATATAACATATAGCTTACAAGCACCCACGACTAGTGTAGCTTTCTGCCAGTAAAAGAAACTTTTAGATTGGATTATTTATTCCGAGATTACTTACCCCTTCATACAAACTTATACACTTACAAACATTACCTCTATAAAATATTAATATACAGACTACACAAAAGATTTTTAAAATATCATTGTTTCAAACAGCGCGGTGGATACCTAGTCACAAGGACCAGGGGCTTGGGCTATCTTTAATTATAATAATCACGTGTCACTATGTTCGTTCACTCTAATCTCCAAAATCACCTAACCAATTCCAATTAAATTTTGTGAATGTGTACGGTTGGTTTCAACTTGAAAGGTAGATCAGCTTTGGACCCGATAGCTGACCCTGTGCGAACCTGGGACGGGGTCACTAGTGTAAACTAGTTCGTGGATCATGCAAAGCAGTTCCTCTGACCACATCTCCACTGCGTTGCGCTTATCGAGGTACAACATAACCATTGACCCACATGTGCGAACACACGGTAACAATGTTAACGCCTAAAATTAGTTCAGTTATGAAACGTTCTATTTTTAATGTCCACTTGAACTGTTACACGCACTTTATACGTTTAGGTGAACAGAACAATCTGTTGTTCGATGGTAAGAACTATTTTTCATCGCGTTAAAAATAAATTTAACGCGATGAAAAATAGTTCTTGTATCGCTAATTATAGCAATGTAGATAGTATTAAAATAGAGTGGTCCCACGATTGTAAAGTGGGAACTAGACTAGCTGGGCTGCCTAGACTGGGCATAAATGCAGAAATAAAGTAGGGTAAACCCTAAACCCCCAGGGTTGTGGATGATGATGTGGACCCAGATAAATACTGACAGATTTTTATATTTAGACAGATATTATAGATTTTTCGAGCGCTTTTGGATTTATGAAGAGATTTTTTCGTGGAGCTCATCATGTTTTGAAAAGAGATTGTCAATCGACCGTTTTTTGGCACAAACAAGCAAATTGTATAGATCTATTTAGCAGAGCGCAGCCAGCAGCAGGATTTATATTTGGAGGAGGATGGTACGAACAGTGCCAGACTGGAACTAGTTAGCTAGCAGAAAAGCTACGTCTTCAATTGCGGCAAAAGAGGTTGCGATATTTTTTGAGACACATACGAAAGTAGAGTCTTCAACAGTAACGCGAGCAGAGTGATCGTGAGATTTCACGATTCTGTTCTGATATAGGCCAAACAACAAAACCGACCGAACCACTTATTGACCGGGGCGCAACGTTCCAAACCGGGATATATCCCGGTGTACCGGGACGTATGGCAGCCCTATGCTAGATGCTGTTTTTCCGTAGATGTTTTCATATCTCCTAGAACCAGAGTAAAGAGGCCTAAGTCCTTCCAGTAAGTGACTGTTTTCAGCCCAGTCTTCTGCCCATCAGTACCAGCACAGTCTAATTACATCATTAATTGGACCTCAAACTTTACAAAGGTAATAAACCATACGACAACATCCATACAAATATGTCAAACAACCTTATGTACCTATACAAAGCGGAAAATAAATCGAGTAGACAGTTTCGAAGGTGGGAAGACGAAATAAAGATCAAAGCAGGGCAAAATAGAATGGAGTGGAAAGAAATGCGGGATGCCCTTGCCAAAGTCGGGCAAAACCGACGGTGGTTATCGGTGTCACCGACCCGCCATTGTCGTTAGATTAAAATTCAAACTACTTTAGAAACTCTCTTTCTGAATTATGGACCATTGTTATTATTGTGACAGTAAAGTCATTGAGTGATGCTTGTTCATTCAGTTTTTACAACAGACAATGAGGTTGTAGGAAATTCATATCAGAAATTCGTATCAGTAAGATGATGGGGATAATTATTCATGTTAATAGTTGCACAGAAGATGATGATTATTAATCAGCTGTATCCGGATATATCGTCGCTCGCATGACTAAAAGTCCTATCTCATTTTTTTTGCTGGTTTGAGATAGGACAAGTACATGTTTCATTGTAATGTAAAAAATGAAACAAATAAGTTAATATGATATGAGATACGTTGACATTCAAAATGGTTATATTTTGATATCCAAATAACATAGAGAAACGACGGTTACTGAAAAAAGTTAAGAGTCACAAATTGAAAAATGTAGTTGTCCTAACTCAAAACAGCTAAGAAATGAGATAGGACTTTTAGTCATGCGAGCGACGATATGTGAAACCGACTCCAACACACTTGGTAAGTAAAAAGCTATTCAGATGATGATTGATGCGGGGGAAATCGACCTTGTATTGTATAGCGGGCTGGTGTCCGCAACTCCACGGCTAAGCGCGTATTTTGCGTTGGAAATCGACCTTAATATTAATACATGATTTAGGAAAAACGAAGAATAGGTAAGACTGCGAAGAACAAATCATCTGTTGATTTTGATAATCACTGAAATAGCAAAGGCGTAGGTAGGTCTAGGTAGGTACCTAGCTTCATGTCCAATCAACTCTCCGTGTTTTCCTTATCCCCGTAGACGAAGTGTATCGTTTATTTTATTGTCTACAAATCGTGAATTTTAAAATACACAAGCCTGTAGGTATATCCAAGTTCAACAAAGTACCTAAGACCTTTTTACACTTCGAAAGACATTACAGTTACAAAGAAACACCTTGACAACATTTTTATTACACACACTATTGGACATCTGATAAACATGTTCTGGCACGTGTCTGTGTCCGATATATCTAAATAAATAAGCCAACCTTTACCTTAAATCCATATTTTGTTCCACATCGACAATCGCATGACATTTTTACGTAGGTAGCGAGAAACTGAAATTATAAGACAAAAATAAGTCGGTCTCGATTGAATGAATTATGCTTCAGAAACTAACCAGACTCTCAATTGGGGCCCGTGACGAATGGGTGCTGGCTAACCTACCAGATTTAAAAAAAACCTTGTTTTAGACAAAGTTTATCCGAATTATGCCGAACCACAGCATGCCAGCAGTATTGGCAAGAACCACAGCATGGTTTCTCGGGACTATGGTCGTGCCCATAAAATCAAAGCAAAACGTACAATTCCCATTTTGAGTAAAAACAGAGAAACCATCATCATGCCCTCTGAAAGACGTCAACTGCTGAATACAAAGGAGTTAGGTCTCCACTAAACCCCAAGAAGCGCCTCAACGTCTGTCATACGATCGATCACCTGAGAGCTTCGACAAGACTTGCAATCGCTTTCAAAGCGTTTCATATTTCTACTATGACTTTCAACAGAATTGATAAAGCTTTTCGGTAGCACAAGTACTTTAACTACTTTTAAAAGGAGCTCATGGTCCGTGACGCTAATCAGAATTAACCAAGGTTTTATCATTAAACATTTTTTTTGCAAATATTTACTAACATCGCTGTCCTGTCAAAGTCATTCGGATTGATGCTCTGTGCATTCGGTCTTCAAAAGATCCTTGTAACACTGCGTGCGCACTGTATTTTAGATTTTAGTTCCCTTCAGTTTTGACTTTTCCATCATCTGTCTCTATCACAATGTCACTTTGTCTTAAGCGGCCTTTACATTTGGCTAAATTCAGTCCACTAAATTCAGACAGTAAGCGTGAGCGAATAAAAAGCTTGCTCTTTACACTTGATCTAATTAGCTAGCTAAGACAGTCTATCAGCGAATTTCGAGCGTATCGTACGTTATGTACGTACCATAACGCTCTCATGAGACCATCAAAATAACATCAAAGGCTGTGTCAAAGGATAGGGCTCGCCTTGGCTATCAATGGTTGCGTCAAGTTCGATTTTAATTACTTAAAAAAAGATGTAGGAAGTATTGGGTGAAAATATTTATATATATGGTTTTACGAAAAAAACTGTCTTTAACAAATTATATTTTAAATGAGCTGGAAAATGTAAGAAATTTTCTAAGATTGGATTCTGAACAATTTTAAGAATTGTTGAGATTAGTTACATTAAAAAAGAAGACAGTTGGCACAGTTACTCCAAGAAAAAGATTAGCTGTTACTTTAATGATCGACGTGCGCAGTCCACTGCGACTGGCAGACAACTCAACGCACTTCTTGCCTAAGTCGCTTACACTTGGCTAAATTCAGCATGCTGATTTAAATCGGCAGTCACGACTCTGAGTGCCTAATTAGTGTGTCTAACAGTCTGAATGTCTTTACACTTGTCTAAATTCAGAGTCTGTTTCATTCATTTAGTTTATTAAATTTATGTTATATATTTATGTTATTTGTGTTTATTAACAGGTATTAATATATTGCATCTAATTGACTTTGTTATTTTAAATTATTATTATTATGTTAGTGAACTGAATTTAGCCAAATGTAAAGGCCGCTTAAAAGGCCCGATTGACATTGGTCAACGACAGTGATGAGAAGCGACTACAGTGGCGAGTAACGAAAACCTAGACAGCAACTAGCTTGTGGCCACTAGTCGCAGCTGTCCTATCGGTTTACAGGGCAGTGGTGTCCTGACTGACCCACTGTACTTCTAAGATTCGGTGAACACTTGCTCAATATAAATCGGGCATTAGCCCTCAGTTGGTTGTTTGAATCGATAAAGAAATATATCCGGAGAATACCAGCTTGAAGCATTTTTCCCAACTAATAACCCCGGACAGACGCAGCGCCTGCTTCAAACAATAATAAACGCGGCTTACAGTTACAATGAAAGCCTCGCATCGAAATAGGTATAAAAAGTAAAAAAATAATTTGAACGGGTTCTCCACCTGTTGCGCAGAACAAGATCTTTGGGACAGTACTTTAGTACTGTAGGTAGGGATGGATGGTTAGTCCTATAGGACAAAAGACTTACCTTACTTTACTAAAGAAATTAAGAAACACAAATTTAGGCTTTCAAACCAAAACTTTAGTAGGTACCTAAAAATAGTAAAAATATAGTAAAAATATTTTTTCCTGGAAATAATTTTGTCGTACGGCTGAGTTTTCCGTATATTATGCAAACCTCCTTAATTTTTTAATTACCTACGTAACGGTCCATTATATAATTTCTCTTACGACAACTAGCTGAATGGTCTATAGATCGATGCCAGCCTTTTTAAAGACGAATGAAATAAAAAAAACATAAGACAACTGTCATAAATTCAAATATTTTATTTGACATTTCTTTTAAAAAATATTGAAAACAAATGCAATTTCCTTTTCATCGACTTTTCATTTACTAAAACCAATCGTCCCAAGAAAAACCACTGAACAAATGTGTAAAACAAATGTAGAAAAAAGGTTTGTTAAAATGTTAATACGAAACTCCGAACCCGAAGTCAGAAGTCCAAGCAAAAGTTGTAAAAGGCTGATTGAAGGATGGAATAGCAATAATTAATCATTCTTTGATGGCAAGTTAATAATTGAATACCTAACAGAAGCATACAATCTTATATATGCTGCAACATCTGCAATCATGATTACTTGGAGAAACTAAAGGAACTGCCATGGTACTCCATCATTGGGAATTGAAGAGGACTGAGTAAAGAATGGGATGGAAATAGTCTGTCACATTGCTTGATTGCTGACTGCAAGTAGGTACCTACCTACGATTTTACTGGAGAACCTGCCGTAGTCGATCCTATAGGTATTATTGGCAATAAAATCTGTATTTTATGCAAATACATAAATGATTCATAATCATAATAACAAGAAAGCGCCACTCCTATACTAAAACGATGATGTACTGGAGAAGCTGCCATAGTAGGTTTAATTGCAAAAATGACATTACATTTGAAGACGACTAACGGGGATGGAATGGCAATATTGGATTGCTGATGGCAAGCAAATATTTCAATAATGCTTCAAAAGCTGGTAAACAGGATTCATAAGCAGCAATTGTTAAAAACTGTATGAAGACTAAATATGAAGGATGGTATTAGTAATTGTTACCTAGAGCAGAGTTACAACTATGGTGTACTGGCGTGGCTGCCGAGTAAAATGCTTTAAATTAAAGATCAAGTGCATTCATCAACAATTTTTCTACAACCTGCTACTTGAAAAGCTGTTAGTACCAGGTTAACAGAAATCACAAGCATCAAATTGAAGAATACCAAGTGAAGGATGGATTGGCAATAATCATAAGAATTGATGAGATTTAATTGCAATAAGTATGTTATTTAATAGTTATTACATTAGATTGTAGGTTTATTTTAAATAATTGTTCATGTCAAGTATTTTGTAAATAGTAGGGCTAAGATTTTATTAAGATTTAATTTTATAAGTTGTACATAAGAACTGAAGAAGGCCGAGTGAAAGATGGAATGGCTATTTGTGAAACTCAGGCACAAGATTAAATACAACAATCGTGAAGTCCTGGTCTTAACTAAACATGGAGAAAACGTTTTCATGTATGGCCAAAATGAAACTTAGCTTAATTTATTTTTTCATTTTAATACCTAGTTACATTTATCATGTACTGTTAAAATAGTTTATTTTAATAATAAAACTCTTTAATTCTTAATCATACCTTGTGTTTACTCATAATCTCATATTATGGTCAGCCTATCCACCAAATTGATATAACTTTACAAATATCATATTTTCTAAAATACTGATTTCAAATGATCATATTGTACACACGGCTACACATCAAGATATACATTTCCAGTTTATGCTGATCTCTCATTGCAATGCGAGGTGAGCTTATTCTGTAATACAACTTAATACAATGGTGAAGAAGGGGTATTACAAATAAGTTTTGGGCGACCCCTCATGACCACAACCAGTCTGTCAACGAGTGAACGACGAAGAAGAATTTTGAGCAGAACTTTCTATATGGCTGTTTATTTTTAACCGACTTCCAAAAGGAGGACTTTTATCATATGGTTATCAAGGCAACAGAATTTTTTTTTTTTTGGTGTGCCTTTAAGTTTATGTTAAGTTCCATTTTATTGAGGATAAGCCTATTACCATGAAATGTATTGTTAACAATGTAAATTATATGCATAGCAAATATTTGTATAGGATATTACAACTAAAAATAGAAAAACAATTTTTTTTTTGCAAAAAATAAAACCAGCTTCAACCACGGTTTAATTTTTTTATTTTTTTTTGTAATCACCGTTTAATTTCCTTTATTTTGATATCCGATAGGTTTAGTTTTTTTTTTAATTAACGTCTTATCATCATCATCATCGTCTTACTCATTTCAGCCGAAAGACATCCACTGCTGGACATAGGCCTCCCCCAAGTGTCACCACACTGACCGGTCCCGTGCGTGCGACTCGCATCCAACGGATCCCCGCATTAGGTTGCGGGCCGCAACCTTCCCCAAGTCATCGGTCCACCAAGTGGGAGGACCGATGACCTGCGCACCTTCCAGCGCAACGTCTTCCGGTGCGCGGTCGCCAATCCAGAACTTTTCGGCCCCATCGGCCAACCGTTCTGCGAGCAATGTCCCCCACGTAACGTAAACGTATTTCTATTTCTCTATGGACACTGGTTTTTAACACTATTTAGGGCAAAGGGAATATTTAAATAACGATACCTTAATCCATCCAGCTGTTTGGAAGATACGAGATAAATAATGAAAACAAAGAAACATACACGATAAGCGCGGAAAACATACCCCTTCCTTGGCAGTCGGATAAAAAACCCGCGAAATATTGAAAACAAAAAGAATGATACATTTTTGTAAGTGTTTGTCGATCTTTCAGGTTGAAAAAAAATTGGAGGCCCATAAGTCGAAAACAGTTCGTCGTAGGACCATGTGTCTCAGAGCTTAAATGGTTTCTATGGTCAAAGTTAAACCGAAACTAAGAGACGTGAGCGGCGTGCGGTGTGCTGTGTACGGCGGCGTGTGGTGAGCGGTGTGCGGCGTGCGGTGTGCTGTGAGCGGCGTGCGGTAAGCGGTGCACATCTCGTCTACTCTTCGCTTCGCACATCTCCGCTTTGGTGGAGTCCGGGCCGCCAGCGCATCAAGTTACTACAAACTGTCAAATATTCTCATTCGATTCTGAACTTAACCTTCAACGTTTTATGGTTTAAAATCATTTGGAAAAACTTGACAGTTTGTGGGAACTTGATATGCTTGAAACTGTACCTAGTCAAGGTATGAAAATGTTTTTGGCAGCATCACTTTCTGACTATCTAACGCATCGCACGCAAGGAAATCAAGGTCACCAAAACATGATCCCTTTGTGTCCCAAAGCGGGAAGATTATTCTTAGCGCGCTTATAATAGGCGGGCTCATTAAATTCCACGTGTAGCAACAAATAAACGCCTAGTGTACTAAATTAAGTAAATAATACACAAGTATGACGTTTGCGAGCCCGTAAACATTCATTATTCTCGTAGTTGGATCATTATGAGTTGATATGGTACTTAAGTGCATTTAGGCCGCTAATAACGTAAATTATTAGGTAACTACATATTTTAATACCTATTGCCACTGGGAGTTTAATTATAGGGGTATACGATAAGCATTTGAAGTCGACGTAATCCATAATTAACCTATACAATGTGTAACAGAATAAACGCACAACCTCTTAAGGGGTCATTGTACTCATCATTATGAACAACTTTCACTATGGGACTAACGACGAAATCGAAATCAGCTGTGCAGTACATTTGGTCAAATTATGCGCACAGAAATGTATGGGGCAGTCGATTTTTTTTCGCGATTTCAGTTTTGAACCCATAGTGAAAGTTGTTCATAATGATGAGTACAATGACCCTTTAAGAGGTTGTGCGTTTATTCTGTTACACATTGTATAATGGACCAAGGTCCCATGAACGCGACACCAACGTCATTATCATAAAAAAGCTGATTTTTTTTCTGTGGACCATGAGGTATTGACTATGTTCGATTCCTAGTTCAAGCAGTGTTATTGAGTTTTTCCATTCATACCCGTAATGTCTCAGCAGCCTGGTCTGGATTTGTGTTCGGTTCATGGCAATAGACTCACGCTCTTTTATGAGCTTTAAACTTAACTGGCGTAATGTGGGCACACCTCGGCCTAATCCTTCGGTAATTACAAGCGTGCTGGGGCCTTAGTCTGCTATTGCAATAGTGTCAGAATGGTCTATCATTGATTTAATAAGGCCCCGCGCAGACGAATTACCCTTTGTACGCACGTCAAACGAGTTTCGAACGCGCTTTAATACGCCGTGGGCTAGGGGCCTTATTAAATCAATTATTTCTGACACTATTGCAATAGCAGACTTAGGCCCCTGATAAGTAGGATGTAGGTAGGTAGGTACCGTTGAGAAGGAAGAGCTAAAAGATTTATATTTTCTACATATTTATGGCATCAATATTTAGGTACGGATTAAAAGGAATGCCTATTTGTTAGCAAAGTCAACGATTTTCGTTCAAATCAATCGATTATAAGCAATTTCAGCTTTCATCTGCAATTTCAGCTTTCATCTGCAATTTCAGCATTCATCTGAGATTTCTGTTCAACTGGTTTAAAAAACAGTGCGGAATGCCGGATATCAATCATCCGGTCGCTTTAGAATTTAGCTTCGAGTTAAATCAATAGCATTCCTCATCCAACTTGATCACGAGTTCTACAAAATGTTTTTTAAATAAACCATCTACCTAGGTACAAATAGAATATAACAAAGACAGAGTATTTCGTGTGCTTCTTCTATTTGATGGGTTTTCGATTTGTATTTTATGGAGAAAATGAAATTGACTGTAGGGGGTTTTATCAGGAACCACAGATTCGTTTCAAAAAAATATTTCACTAATGAGAAGCTACATTATCCCTGAGTGTCATAGATTATTATTTACCCGATTGTGGGAGGTTAGTGTGTTTACACACAATATACTCCACCCCCTGAACGACCATAACACGGGCGTAACCGCGAGAAACAGCTAAATTTCCTATTATTTTGAGAAATTGTAGGTTTATGTGTTTTTATAACTACCTACCACTCAAATATTGAACTTCGATATAGTTCAGCAATCTAAGTACTTTGACAAGGGTGGGTCGCTAGACTTAATCTGTGTTGCTAGTACAGAATCATGATCTGCTTAGTCTTTTCTCAACTATGCTGGCGTTTGTTTCAAGCAAGAATACCAGCATTTTACATGGAGTGACTGCCTGTGAAATATCTACAAATAACAGCCAACGGGACAAATGGGACCAGCGGCTTAACGTTCTTTCTGAGGCAAGGGGGAAACTCGGTACCTATGTATGGGTGGTCACTCACCCACGGACCAACCTAGGCAAGTGCGGCTTAACCTGAAGATCGAGTAGCAGTTGAGAGGAGAAACATAAAATGGAAAACTATGTGTGGACAATCTGGGACGAAGCCAACTGTTTACATTGTTTGTGAGTTGTCACTCTCTGTTGTCATCGCACTTGTTATTTACAAGGAGGCAAGCGTTCCTAATGGCGTCCGTGAGGACCGATCGATGTACAAGGTTAAGCTGCCGGTTAATGGATCGGTGACTAATATTTCAACGCGTGAAAGGACAACTTGTTTTTATTTGAGTAAATGTCTTATTAACTTCGCAAATCACAAAGAAACCATCTGATTGAAGGTCAGTGCATTAAAACTAAGTTGATGTGAAATATCAACTTAATTTGTTCAAACAAACTAGGCTAGGGCGAGGCTCGTGGTTTATTTTACAGTTCTTTCCCGCCCGTGTGTTCTAATTAACCGGATAGAATGGTAAGTACCGGATACTTTTAAAGTATACTAGCGACCTGCCCCGGCTTCGCACGGGTGCAATGTTATAATAAGCCTTCCTCTTGAATCACTCTATCTATTAAAAAAAACCGAATCAATATCCGTTGCGTAGTTTTAAAGATCTAAGCATACATAGGGACAGACAGCGGGAAGCGACTTTGTTCTATAATGTAGTGATTTTGATAGAAGTGGGGAAAGTTTGTTATTGCATTCGATACAGAATTAACACCCGAGCTGTAGGCGAGGGTGATATGGATCCAAGAACTGCAGTAACAAATCCCCACGCGTATAAAACGACTTTTATCAATATACACTTTCGAAGAAATAAAATATTAGAACGGAAAGTATTTTTGTCAGGAATTATTAGGAAACTATGATTTAATTTACTTTTTTTCCGCGCTTTGCTTTCGCCAGGTTGAAGAAGAAACAAAGGTATGATGCCGCTAAACAGTCAAATATTTCAATTAGAAAATCAATTAATTTTTAATGTAGAACACAAATAAATGTTAATTTGTTCATAAAAGTAAATATTTGTTTTAGATTATCATGTTTATGTATGTTATTCTATTTATAAACACATTACAATTTAAATACTCAACAAATATTTACCCCGTAAAGACGCATTTCTCTTTGCCAAGATTAAAAAAAAACAATCAACGCCGACTATAGTCATTGAACCCATTTGGACTTAGTTTAGTATAGTTATCTGGGCGGTCTCTGAGGATTTCCCCAGAAACTATTTCCGCGCTTTTTTTTTGCCCGGTTGAGGAAGAAGATATTCTGATTATAAACAGAATAAAACTCAAAAAATATTTACGCCGTAAAGACGCATATCTCTTTGCGATTAGAAGAAGAGATTAAAAGAAAAACAATCACCGCCGACTCTAATCATTGAACCCATTTGTGGAAATTTTTATTTCCTCACGTGTGCGGAAAAATATTAAAAATCCACGTGTGTGAAATACATTTAAGAACTAGTTTTACCAACGTGTGCGGAAATAAATATTTCCACAGAATAGTACTTATACTTTATACTAATTCCAAATTGGTTCAATGCATATAATTATAGCCGGCGGTGATTGTTTTTTTTTAATCTGAGCAAAGCAATATGCGACTTTACGACGTAAATATTTTTTGAATATTTAAATTATGTTTATAAATAGAACATCATAGATAAATATGATTATTTAAAATAAATATGTACTTTTACAAATTAACATTTATTTGTGTCATAAATTCAAAAATATTTGAATTTTCTATTTTTGATATTAGGCTGTTTATCGGCTTGTACCTTTACTTCTCCTTCAACCTGGCAAAAGCAAAGCGCGTTTTCGTTCTACTATTTTATTTCTTCGAAATTGTATTGAAAAACGTCGTTTAATACGCGTGGGCATTTGTTACTGCAGTTCTCGGTTCCATAATAACCTCGCCTGCGGCTCGTTGTGAATTCCACATCGATTGCAATAACAAATTTTCCCCACTTAGATCAAAATGTACTATTCCCGAAGCCGAATGTTTCAATATTCAACGTTGAAGCACTCGCCAGAGCATCGTATGGCCACAGAGCACGGAGATGCCTTATCGGCGGATCAAATCAAGTGTGTCAGACCGGGTACCCACTATATCTGACTTGTGGTTTCTCAAACCGGATTAAGCCTGATCCGGAAATAAGTGAACAGCTTCATAGAAATTGTTCTGCTGGTAACACTTAAACAGCGGCATAGTGGAAACTCCAACTTACCATTAATTTACAATGCACTGTGACACGAATGACTAAGAAACCGAGGGCTTTGGAGACGGCCCTGATCTAGACGATTTGCGCTCAAGTCACTTTTTGGCACTACAGATTTTATTAGTAGTCAGTGTAATTACTTGACACATCTTCCTCTCTTCTGCTCAGAACACGATGGGTCAGATCAAATCTTATAGGACACTGACAGTAGACTCTCTCTCTCTAGACGATACCAGCGCGGAAATACCGTGTTCTGTGGTACCTATGGGCAGAGAGAGACAGCACCAATATTTACATAGCGAATGGAAGCAGTAACTAGGTATGAACAATTTGGAGTGTCTCCCTATACAGGTAGAGCCCACAGGCAGACACTTCAAACCGTTCAACGACTCGTACGTTTGCGTCTGATATTAATTGATGAGGAGAGCTATCTAATTAGCTACATCGGCTTGTTGACTTTGCTCTCTAGAAATATGACGGTTCAGGGTTTTTATTTTTAAATGGTGTTGTAGCTTTTCTACAGCACTATTTTCGTAAAAGGTTCTAGTTTTATTTGTGGTTGCAGAAAATCATATGAAATCTCTCTTATTTCGTTTACTAGTTAGTATTTTGAGTGATATATGTATATATGTTTTACTGCGAAGACAGAAATAATTACAATGTTGAAAGTTATTATTATTACACAAGTTAAAGCTAATATTTGGCGCAAGCGGTATTTTTAACAACGTTTTATAGATGACGATATCGGACAGATAAAAATATAAGAAATTAAAATTGAAAAATAGAAGAAAGAAAGAAATAATATAGTTTTTAAACTGACATGGTCAGTAGCACTATCATTAACACTGAATGGGATATTATTAATATACCATTTATATGTAAATACTATTATTAATAGTGAACATGGTATATATACCGTTTTCATTGATAATGATAGAAATAATAAAAATAATTTATTCTGCACAAATGGATTGTTTGTAGGTACAAGAGACGTGGAAATCAAAGAAGAAAACAGACTAGAAAAAGACAATGAATACTGTACCTAATTGCGACTTGAGGGTATTAAAATTTATAAACATTCGCTGTGCACAACATTCGCTGGGCGTCGTCGCATAAGTCCTATGGATAGGTACATGTTTATGTTAGACAAAGCTAGAG
The DNA here is from genome assembly GCA_947578425.1 of Eugnorisma glareosa. NCBI lineage: Eukaryota > Metazoa > Arthropoda > Insecta > Lepidoptera > Noctuidae > Eugnorisma > Eugnorisma glareosa. The sequence goes on from OX387957.1 coordinate 42,671,789, forward strand.
CAAAATTTTATGTGATATATAGTTATTCAGTTCATAGTGTGCAGTTTCAAGGAGACGTCGCTTGTCAACAGCATCGATATGTTAAACTTTGTAATTTTTTTTTAGTTCTGTGTTTGCCCGCCTGCACAGATAGGTAAGTGTTTTTCCATTCATGATCGGAGGACCTGGACAAGTAGCAATCGCTTTCAAAGCATTTCTGTATTTCTACAATAGTTTGCCAGAAGCCTAGTTTTTATTTAACTTACAATGTCTGTTTTTAGGGTTCCGTAGCCGAATGGCAAAAAAAGGAACCCTTATAGATTCGCCAAGTCGGTCTCTCTGTCTGTCCGTGTATGTCACAGCCACTTTACTCCGAAACTATTAGAACTACACAGTTGAAACTTAATAGGTAGATGTATTCTGTGAACCGCTATAAGGTTTTTATACAAAAATAAAAAAAAAATAAGATTAAGGGGGTCTCCCCATACATGGAACTGAAACTAAAAAATATTTTTTTTTCAACAAACCTATACGTGCGGGGTGTCTATAGATAGGTCTTTAAAAATGACATTGAGGTTCCTAAAACCATTTTCTTCAAGTCAATAGTTTGAAAGATAAACACTTCCAAAGTGTTAAAATGTGTGTGTCTCCCCCTCTAATTTCTAAAGTAAGAGGAGAAAAATTCTGGAAAAAAAATAGGATTATAGAACGTAAAAAAACTTTCAACGAAAATTGGTTTAAATAATAATTTATTTTTTGAGATATAGGACTTTTTCATCAAACTGCAGCAACAACTTTATTTTTGATTCAATGAAAAACAAATTTAGTTTTGTTGATGAATGTAAAACAATACAACATATGAACGAATGCCTTCAAAATATTTTTATTATATTGTTTGGTGCTACGGAACCGTATGTGCGTGTGAGTACGACTCGCACTTTGCCGGTTTTTGTTTGTTTCGGTCAAATCTTGAAACTGAATTTTAAAACAGTTATCCCCAACCGAACCAATTGAGTTGTAATTTTGCATACATATTTAGTTTTGATGACAATGCAACTAATTAGCTAAGTGACTTCTTTTTAAATCCAAGATGGTTGACTCCCGAAGATTGCGGACTAGTTATTTTTTATGCACCCACATTACAGATCACAAAATTACCCACATTTCGCCAGCTATGTTTAAGTCCCATGTAATAGGGGGCGAGCCTATTGCCATCAACCGGGCGCGAATCCAGACTCTGTAGCTGCTACTGAGAAATTCCCGGTGGACAAAACCCAATAACGCTTTGCTCGACCTCGGAATCTAACCCAGGACCGAATGCCCAACAGTCGCGCATAAGACCACTAGACCAACGAGGCAATACCACATTATATGGATATAAATTAGAGGGTTTTCTGAGAAGGATTAGTAGCTAAAAGCTTGTTTTTAAAATGTTGTTTTACTAAATGCTTGTTTTAATAATATATTAATCCAAACCCTTCCATCACGTGCACATAGGTGAGTTGGAAAGTTAAAAAAAAATGTTGTTGCTGTACCTAGAAGACACATTACACAGATTTGTTTAACTTGAGCTGCACTCAAGTTAAACAAATCATAATAATTAGAAATTTCGGGTGTTCAACACCAGGGGCCTTAGTCTGCTATTGCAATAGTGTCAGAATGGTCTATCATTGATTTAATAAGCCCTAATAATTACCCTTTGTACGCATGTCAAACGAGTTTCGAACGCGCTTCAATACGCCGTGGGCTAGGGGCCTTATTAAATCAATTATAGACCATTCTGAAACTATTGCAATAGCAGACTAAGGCCCCAGTTGTATTTTTTTTGCATCATTTCAGACATCGGCAATCTTTGTACGTCAGTATTTGCAAAAATAAAGGGTCACGGACTTACGGTATGCAATTAGATTCAACAAGAAAACATATACCTCTATATGTAACTACCTAGATAGAATCCTCCGACTTCCCACACTTTACTCTGTAATGAGAAGTTATTATGATATCACCATGTCATCAACTCATACAAAGAAGAAAAAATATATATTATAGAAGATAACTCATAAACTACCCAAGTAAAATAAAAAAATATATATATGGAACTAATGCGCATGTTTCCTCTACCAAATGAAAAAAGAGCTCTTCTGTCAGCTCTCCGGTAAGACCACATTGCTTTAGTGATTAAAAAAACACTTTAAATACAACAAATGTTTATAACATTACACGTTCATACGAAACCTTAATGGAACAAGCAGAGTTAAAATTAGTACCTACCGAGTAGTACCGAGCACTACTTGAAATCGCATGTGGCGCAGATGGATGGAGGGTTAAAAGTTAATAAAGTTTCATTTACGTACCAAGCTCCTGTAATTACAGATATAATAAATCACGCGAGTGCCTTGGCTCAGTTCTATGGTTTCATGGTAGATTTCTTAGTTTTGTACGGTGTACTACACGGGAGGACTTATAAGAAAATAAGCCGTGTGCCTGGTGGGATACTTTTTATCACTTGTTTAAATTTTTGATAAATGTTTCGTGGACGAGGCGCCAAGAGTATATTTAGGATGGTAGCAGGTGGCGCGTGGCGTTCTGTAGTTTCTGCCTGTCGTCGTCTCCCTCCCCGTGGAAAAAAGAAAAAGGCATGAGTTTATGTATGCTGGTAATGTTTCAGGTAATTTTTAAGAGTACTAGCTGGAGAGCTATGCACACGTAGTCCTATGCTGAACGTGGGCGATTCAAATAGTACATTTTGATATAAGTGGGGAAACTTTGTTATTGCATTCGAGGTGGAATTAACACCCAAGCTCCGAGGACTGCAGTAACATATCCCCACACATATCAAACGACGTTTTCCAAAACACTTTTCAAGAAATTAAATATTAGAACGGAACGTTTTTCTGTCATTATGAAACTATGATATAATTTGCATTTTTGCCGCACATTGTTTTCGCCCGGTTGAAGAAGAAGCAAAGGTATGATGCCGCTAAACTGCCTAATAAGAAAAATTTAAATAAAAATAAATGTTAATTGTTCATAAAAGTAAATATTTGTTTTAAATTATCGTGTTTATCTATGATATTCTAATTATAAACAGAATATAAATACTCAAAAAATATTTACGCCATAAAAACGCATATCTCTTTGCGATTAGAAGAAGAGATTAAAAGAAAAACAATCACCGCCGACTTTAATCATTGAACCCATTTGGACTTGATTTAAGTATAGTTATCTGTGGACATTTTTATTTCCGCACGTGTGCAGAAAAATATTAAAAAGCCACGTGTGTGAAATTCACTGCATGTTGAACCTAATCGTAGTGCGATATGGACCAGTTTTTGAGAAAGTGTATTGGAAAGGTCTCTTTTGACCTTTGTAACAATCGTTACCAGTACTCTGTAGTTTCAGTCTACCCCCATGGAAAATATTCGCAAGTAAAATAGGTGCAATCAAATAATTCCGGGGACTGATTTCCAACAATTTGAAAATTTGTGACAGCCAGCAACTCGGAATAGGACCGCGTAGACCTCCGTGGAGGAGGCCTGTGCCCCGGTCAACAGGTCTTATTTATGGTGGATGTTATATATACCGACTATTTCACGGATCTAAATGCAAATAAAAAGCAAAGAAAAATGTTTGTTTTCATCTCTTTCGTAATATTTTATTACTGTAGTAATCGTTTTGTAAATGTTTAATACCATTGTGTGTTTAAACAGCGACCTACGTCTGGAACGTCAGTACAATTAAAATGTTGCACATTCCGTAACAGTATTTCGACAGGAACATTAATAGTTAACTACAACATGCTTAACTATTAATGTCCGCTGACACCTTGACAATAACATGACGAATTATAGTAATTTCATGCGACTGTCAAAGAGTGACTAAATAAAAGAGAGTGCTAGGATTTGAATACAGGGACGACGGTGACGGGGAGACGGTGGTCAATTTGCCTAATATTAGTGAAAATGTTCGAAAATGCTTCTAGAATATTTAACTATACCTATTTTGTTGACGCGGGACAGTGGAGGAATATGCTAGTCAATAATAAAACAAATCTATGCCTACCTACCTTCACAAATCCCACGTTTCAGTCACACAACAATGCGGAACTATGGCGGCCACGTATGCGTCACTTCAGCCGTGTTTACACAACCCAAGCTCTTCAAAGCCCGTTAATGACTCTAAATATAAGAACAATACTATACTACGTCACCTGCTGAGTTAATTTGCCGTGCTATATGCTCTGGAATGAGGTATACTTCATTCAGTTTCAATGTGATTCATGCTGGAATATTTGGAAATAATAATTTGATTTTGACGGCACGGTTGGCGCAGTGGCTGAGCGATTGGCTGCTGCGCTGTGTGTCGCGGGTTTGATCCCCGCACGGAATAAATATTTGTATGACCTACGGTAGTTTTTTTTCCGGGTTTGGCTGTTTGTGCGAGTTTCAAATTTCTCTGTTGCAGCCACGGAGTCATATTTGTGCCCGAATTGATGGTAATAGGCTGGTTTACATGTAACTTCAAAATAACTGTCGAAGTGTAATTGTTGGAACTGTTGAGTAGACCTCTGCATAGCCCTTCGGTGATTCGAGGCGTGGTGTTAATATTTATGAATTGTTACTGTTATGCTTTCCATCTGACGGAATGGTCGGTGGTCATTGCCGCCTTTATGCAATATCAAAAGCAAATGTCTGCTTTTTTAAGTACGGTAGATAATATACCTACGTCGTCATAATTATCAGCGTAGCAACGCAGCTTTTCCGGTGAATACTTGAATTGATTAAAATATACAGGTTGGGACTGACGGAAGGGACAAAATAAATCTACTGTTCTATACATTTTGACGGTGTATTGCAGTTTTCTAGGAAACAACTGGTTTTTCTAAATGACCGGTGAAAAATTTCTGTGGTGGGCTTAGAATGATGTAAGTACGGAATATGTGGTAACCGGTTGTGCATCGGTGTCCTTTCCACCTTGTATTATCATAAGATCACGCTTGTAATCCTCGAAGGGCTAGGCAGACAAGTTCTCTAGTACACCCACATTTCGCCAGTAGGTATTTCAAATATTGGTGACAATATCTTGTTAACCTATATTGCCGAGATACAAACTATAAATGTATGTACTTATTTAAATGTCGAGAACCCTTCGTTGCTAGTGCGAAAAAGTTTATAGCGATAGTTTGGCGCTGAATCTGTCCATAAACTCGATCAAACTTCAAAGTTGTGCGTTTTGATCTATTGTTTACCTACTTCTGAATATTATTTCATTCGAGTGCAGTTTTCACGCTTTTCATGAGTAAATAGCCACTTAGTTAATTTACTGAACTTTTTCTTCACTTATCTGATCATTTGTGTTTTAGTTTTAGCCTCTTGAGTAGTTTGTGTGGAATTGTTAAAGTCAACAGTTACCCTCAGGACAATTTTGTCTTATAATAATACTGAACAACATCAACATGTTTTACATTTGCTTAGCCATGTTTATATGAAGGTTATTTTAAAACTAAAACAATTAAAGTTAAGTAACGTGTTCTGGATCAAAACTTGGCAAAACGCAACAGCTGAAAAAGTTTATTGTTTTTTTTTATATCCGCTGTCTGCTAATGTTTAGTATAACGTCTTGTATAATATTAACCAATGATAAATTCCGCTGTTTTATTACTCATCGATTCCTCACGTTTTATTGATTTACGATCTGAAGATATTCTGAACCTAGAGACAAAAACACTTGTAGTCCATCAACGTTTTTTTAGCAATGGTGTTAGAAAGCAATTTCGTACCTACGCATTTACGATTATTTTTATATAAACTAAAATAACGCGGAACGTGTGTCGATGAATCACGTCAACAAGACCACTTCGCTTTTTACGGAAAAAAAAAAATGAAAAAAATATACGTGATATTTTCGTGAAAATATACACAAAACAACACTGCATTTTAAATAATAAACAATCACTCCACTGCACGTACCGCTCTTGCCGACAGATGGCGCACCAACCACGGCGACTTTTACTTCGGACAGCGACGATTTCTTCCGTCTGATTCCCCTAGCGGACATTTTCCGTCCGGCGCGACGCGTCCGTACTTCGTCCGTACCCCGATTGCGCGCGAACGCGAAACAAAAAGCTTCAGCGCCCCAATCTATAAATACACGGAGCGACACTCACTGACATCCACTGCGTGGACTGCGTGTTAATAGGTCAAGATCTGGCCAAGATCAAGTCGTGCAAATAGCCCTGTTTACACCGGCTTCCTCACTGCGACTGAGTATGGCGGTAGGCCAACGGGCATCACTCCCACTTGGGCCCAAATGTTCCAGCGTATTAATCACGCGGAATTTATATGCGTGTAATTTAGTCGTCAATGTTTTTTCAGCGTTCGGCTCCAGAAACGTTTTGCCTGATTGACGGATGACGACATTTTGGTCGAAGGCCTCAATGTTAAACAGTTGTTGGATGTCAGCGGGCGAGACAGGTGATCAATTTAAAGCTTACACATGGGCGAATGATCCGCAATGCTGGGAATATTTCTTGTGGCAGAAACAACAGTATAATCGAATATAATTTTAATAGTCGAATTGGCGATTAATTATTGTTTTTTTACAATAGCAAGATTTGCTTCTGACAACTTGTTATAAATAATTGTTTTTCAATACACTTTCTCGAAAACTGATTCATAGTGCACTACGATTAGGTTCAACATGCAATATATTTCACACGCATGGTTTTTTAATATTTTTCCGCACACGTGTGGAAATAAAAATATCCACCGATATTAACTATAAATCTTTAATTTTTTGGAATATTTAAATTGTGATTATACATAGAATATCATAGATAAACATGATTATTTAAAACAAATATTTAGTTTTATTAACAAATTTATATTTAATAGTGTTCTAAATTCAAAAATATAATTTTCTATTTTTCATAACAGGCTGTTTAGCGGCATCGTACATTTGTTTCTTCTTCAACCTGGCGAAAAAAACGCGGCCAAATAGCAAATTAAATCACAGTTTCCTAATAATTCCTGACAAAAGTACTATCCGTTCTAATATTTTATTTCTTCGAAAGTGTATTGAAAATACGTTGTTTATACGCATGGGGATTTGTTACTGCAGTTCTCGGCTCCATAACACCCTCGCCTATAGCTCGGGTGTTAATTCCGCGTTCGAATGCAATAAAAAATCCCCACTTATATCAAAATTTGCTATTGTGTGTTCTTGTCACAAAAACATACAGAGTTTTACAACCCACAAACTTGAAGTGGTTGAAGCTCTGTTGTACGTATGGGTCGCAGCGAACCCCCGACCCTGCGAATCCGGACTGAAAATAACTCGTTAACTAAGTTCGGGAAATAACTAAAACGTAGCTTCCGCATCAGCCTCTAGTTAATTTTAAGAAACAATTCAATACTAATGCATCGTATATGATCTCGGATATAACTCGTGATAGTAACTAATCAGATAGCTGTGTTAGGTTCAACCTACTATCGGAAAACGGCCGATTTATGTTTTAAATTAGTTTCTCGCCAAAAGTATTTAGGTACTGAAATGAGATGCAGCTGATTACTTTGTCATTCGTTACAGGTAGTCAGTGTCAGTGGCCCGAAAGTCCAATAACCAGTCTTACCACGGGCACAGAATAATTAATAGTAGGGGTACCGTATTACCCAGTACTTACTGGGTTTTGGAGGTCAGGTAGGCAGCGCGCTTCATGTAAAATACTGGTATTCAGCTGCATTCGGTAAGACCGGAAGCCCGGACCCCAATTTTGGGAAAAGGCTAGGCAGATTATGATTGTGATGCAGGCGGGCCCGCCTGCATCACAATCATAATCTAATAATGAGTGATGGTAAAGGCCGTAAAGGGGTCTTAGAAAATAAACTATTGACGTTTAAAATTAGCGCTAATCCTCAGCCTAATTTGACTACTTGATTTTTCTTTCAGACAGCAAGATGATTCGGTCAATTTCGATCGGACTTAGGTACCTGTATATATAGCCGGCCTAGGTATATAGGCCGGAAGGGCCATAGACGCAAAAACCCAACTAGCAAAATCAGTACTTATAACTCTCTCAAGATACTTTTATTTTTACTTATAAATTGTTTATAATACGCTACAAGCTTGGATTTGGGCGCAGTTATAGGAGCGTTTATTTCTATAACTATCTTATAATCAACTTATTTAATGTTACTGAGCCCTATAATATACTTGAGGAAGCGCAATAGCTTCTATAATGATCTGAGACTACACAATTACAAGCACACACGCTCTTGTTAGTATCTGACATAAGTATCTTACCAAAGCAATCTTGTTTATAATGCACTAGTAATGCACATAATTATTGGTTATAAATATATTTTTGTTGATTTTGTTGTTGCTTCGGCTGGTGGTTCCGGTTGTTTTGTGGTAAAACTTAATAATAACGTAAGTTTCTATTACTATTACTGTAGAAAAAAATGTAGAGTAAATATGTAAATATGTACCGCAATTTAGTCAGTTTTTACAATCCCCTCCGAAAAATAGCACATTAGTATATTGTTGTAAATAAAATATTTCATCAATTTTCATGAATATTCGCCATTGCTCTTCATTAGGAACTTTGTAGAACTTTATAAGTAAATTAGTACTTGTAGCAAGTAAGTAAGTAGTTTTTAGATAAATTAGTACTTGTAGCAGTTTCAGCCCAGATAACTCGCCTCCATCCGCCTCCATTTAAAAACAAATTAGGGTTCCCTTGGAATATGCCTGCTTTACCTATTTTTCATTTTTCTCCTGTAACCGCCACTCCTTTTCAATCGCTTAAATTCATGTTCAGCTTATTCACTCAACAACTGAAATTCGACAAAATGGCTGAGGTTTACTAATCAAGTTATTGATCTAATAACTTATAAGCTTTTTTGATCATGAAGCGCTCTTATCAAGTACTATTAGATTTAAAAGAGTCTTGAGCAAAACTATAACGCTGCAAACTTAAAGTGATCTCAGCTAAGTATGTTATAATATCTTGTTCACTCACAAAATGCTATGATAGGATAAAAATGTTATTCTGGATTATTTAGTTTTACTGTAGACAATTAGAAGAGACTTATTCCTAAAAGTGTCGTTTAAGATAATCTTGTAGCTAATTACAAGACTGAGATATAAAAGCAAATGCACTTGAGAATATCTACGCTTTTAAAATGCTATTACTGGTAAAAGGGTCCTATACATGTTTTATAGATAAGTCTTGTAGCTAGCTATAAGACCGAGATATAAAAACTAATGCGCTTGAGTATGTTAAGGCTTGGCAAATTCTATTATAAGTTAAATAGTATACCGCAATGCCTTTATAAGAACGTTATTAGTAATGATAGATTTATAGTCTTTCTTTATAGGATTACTTTGCTAGTTGGGACAGTAACCACGTATTCAGTATTCACTCTGAGCCCCCCCTCCCCAACATACACTTACTAAAGTTCAATATAAATGGTGTAACAAGACCCTCAATGAAGCCCAAAACCACTTTTTCTCCCCGTATATCGATCTGCCTCGGTGGTTTAGTGCTGGAGCATGAGGTTCTTTCTGGGTTCGATTCCCAGGTCAGGCATGTTGGTATCCCTCAGAATCGCGGGTGTATGACTTCCAAATAGATCACAAATAAACTAAATATATATATATAAATGTTCGTAAAATGTACGTTTTTATACAAACATAAGTATAAATGTGCGTGTCTGTATGCTTAAGCAAACAGCACTTTAAAGTAAGCCGCCAACCTAATTTCAGGTTGGCGGGTGAATTATAATTCAATTAACTTTTGCAAATTTGTCATTAGGAATTAAATTTACATCGATTGAATACGAACACTATTTAAAAACTTATTAAATGTTATACAAGCTCTGATGTTGTAAAACGCACGTGAGCCGCCACCAGCCGATTCTAAACCAATCAACCTATGTTGATCAACCAAATAGCAAATAAATGTACGTCTTATGTTCTTGTAAGATTGTAAAACAATACTCGATTAAATAATTCATAGCTTGATTTAATCAATTTTATAACAATTTACCGTAAACTATACAATGGGCAATCACCATTTCTGGGGCCTTAGTCTGCTATAGCAATAGTGTCAGAATGGTCTATCATTGATTTAATAAGGCCCCGCGCAGACGAATGACCCTTTGTACGCACGTCAAACGAGTTTCGAACGCGCTTCAATACGCCGTGGGCTAGGGGCCTTATTAAATCAATTATAGACCATTCTGACACTATTGCTATAGCAGACTAAGACCCCTGGACTTCTGTTTAATCTTGGTTTCAAACCATCATAGCACATTCATATCTCGCTTGTAACACCCGAAGGGTGTTGTACTATATTTTATATGTTTTGAAAACCTTTCTCACTGCTCACTAGTATGTTGGCATGTTTACTATCGAACCAAATGTTGTAAAATTCAGACATGTTTAATACTTTTCTCTTTATTATTGTTTTGATGGCGTGATGTCAGTTTATCAAGTGAATTATTCACGCTTGAAACACTGAAAGCGGACAGCGTCCTCAGTACAGATCCGTCCAAGGTTGCGTGGAATTATAACTTGTGTATTTCAGAGTATCTTTACACAAACTGAGAGCTCGTTATCTTTTTAAGGTTAAACAACTCCTGCCGAGGTCGGTTCGTGGATGGGTAACCGTCACTCACATCCCGTGACCCTCTCTTGTTCCTAGTGGTAGTCCCGGATGTCATTTATAGATCTGTCTGACTAGGCAGCTGTCATTCTTTTGTACTAATAACTGTGTCGACCCCTTCTGACGCTGTGTAAGGAAAGGACAAAAGAAGATTTCTCTAAATAACTTACACGAGAGTAACCACTGAGCAATAGCATATCTATCCGTATGAGCAATGCTATGATTAGAGTGATAGGACACCAACGATAAACCGGTTACCACGTATTCGTAATGAATACGTAATCATTCTGAACAACCCCACAAATATTTTTTTCATCGGTTATTAAATTATTATACAGCCCTCCTCAAACTGATGGGATGAATTCAGTATATCATACTACGAAGTATTATATTATCTGTGATCATACTAAGATGACGGATACAACAAATTATTTTAGGAATGTTATGGGAATCCAATAAATTTGATTTGTTTTATTTCCTCATTACGCAATGTATCGTTACCGTGGCAAAACGCACGTTGAGAACGGCAAGCGCGACGAAGAGTTCGATGAAGTCTGTAGCTAGGCAGGAAATGAACAGCTGATTTCACGCGTCGTTCGGTAGAGTATTTCAACATCCATTGATGGATTTTTTTCTTTTAGCCGTGTTATTTACATAAATGGAGTGCTGCGTACAGGGAATGTAATTTTACATTGAAATAAAGGAATAGTAAAAGAAAAAAAACTGGAGAAAAATTCCTGTGGAATATGATTCAGAATAAGAAGCTGAATGCACGTTGTCAGTTTGTTGAGGGCTGTCCCTAACACCCTGTATAATAATTAAATAATATACCTATTTATTTATTAAATGAATACTTCCCAGAATTTGATCCCTAATAGGAATAGATCGATGCCTATTAGCGACACTATCGAATGGTGTAATAATAAACGGTGTGTTTTTTTTTTTCAAAATCTACTGGTTCGATTCTTATCTAGGAATATTTATTTTTCAAAAATGTGATGATGCAGGTTTAGTTAAATACTGTCCGTAAAACCATGTATTTACTACAAGATACTATTACTTTGAAGAAAAAAAGTCGTGTAATTAAACAAATATCGTTTTAAGAAAATCCACGCGGATGAAGTCGCGGGTAACAGCTAAATTACATAAAAAATATAAATAGCTTGACAAGCTTTTGGATAACCCACCGTCAAAGGTGTAAAACTTCCTAGTTACATTTATAATACATATCATAAGTATGTAAAATCCTGTAGTCACACAAGAATCGGTTACAGTTTAATGGTCGGGTTTAGTTTTATATCGTAACGTTATCTGTCGGTAAGATGTATACAATATAAAACGTTTGGGTATCAGTGTGTTTACTGAACGTCGGCAATAAAGGGTGCCATTATTTATGGCGGTCGTTTCGCTACTCCGAGGTCCTATAGGAAGTTAGGCCTTGTTCATAGAACTACCGGTTACAAACTAAAAGAAAAGAGAGAGGGAATAGAGAGATTGAGCACAAATTTCATTTTCAAATTGAGGTCTTATTCCTTTTTACACTTTTATGCATTGTTTGTAGAATTATATTTTATTAACTTTTTTTTTTCTGTTCCTCCAAAGGTTTTCTTTTTCTTTACAACTAATATTTTAAGAATTTATTCATATCTATGGATGATACTATTATATTCATATTAGTTATAGTATTGTATGTAAACTACATTTAATACGAGGTGAGAGCCTGGGGATCCGTCACACAGGGTATCCTAGTATGGACACCAGTCTCTCACAAAGGAACATATATTATACATTTTGTTACAACGTTATTCTTACAGTTCTATTTATTATAACTATGTGAACCTTTGTGAAGAGAGAAAATAAAGATATTGTATTGTATTGTATTGTATACTGATGATTGTGTTTGTTGCAAACAATTTATGTAAATTGCTAAAGAATAACGGTATTTTCGATTCAAAAAACGACGTATTTACTTTAATTACGTTTAAGCCGCGCGCTCGTGCTAATACTTAGAGACTGGTGGCGTTGCCACGTTATATGGTAACGCTTAGCCTCTGACCAAGGTAAATGCCAATGGCAATACAGTGTGAACGCGGTCTTATTGTAGCCAGTGCTTATTTACCACTGGCGGCCTGCCAACGCTTAAATCATTCGCTGGTTACAACTAAATACCCTCATTATTACAGCTTTGTGGTAAAGAAAGTGGGTTGACATTCACGGAGTTCTATGGGTGAAAGACAGGAAAGAAAGACTAAAGATACAGTACACCACTGACTACCTACTTTATATTTACTTTACTGTGTATTTCAAACTAGCTGTTGTCCGCGGTTTCGTTCGCGTTTTGGTCGGAAATTATCCCACGGGCACGTTGTTAATATAGCATAAGGCACTCGGGGATATTGTAGCTTTGTGAAAGAATTTTCAAAATCTGTTGACTAGATCCAGAGATTACCCCTACATACAAATTTTACTAATATTAGTATAGATATAGACTAGCTGTTTCCCAAGGCTTCGCTCACGTTTTGGTCGGAAATTATCCCATGGGCACGTTGTAAATATATGCCTATGGCACTCGGGATAATGTAGCTTCCAATAATTAGTGAAACAATTTTCTAAATCGGTTCAGTAGATCCAGAGATCCCCCTATAAACTCACAAACTTTACCTCTTTATAAAAATTAATATAGATTCATTCAGTTCATCCAAAGTAGATATCATAAGCAGGTAAGAACCCCCATATTCTCAAAATTAACAATAAGTGAAATAGCTGTTTTGATTTTATCTATCTTCTTAGCTTTGGCTTTCGTAAGTAGCAAGCTAAACCAGGCCTCGTGAACCTGATGAGGATTTAAAAAGCATGCAGTTTTCTCAACATGCCACTGTCAATTATCATTTCAGCTAAAACACATTCACTCCTGGACTATTCGACCTGGAGTATTGTAAGCCTGCTACCACGGACTGCCATTGATACCAATCGGTCCTGCGCCACACTTAACCAGAGAATTCCTGAGCTAATGAGGGCTATCGTTTTTGAGCTCACCAGATGACGCCACTGTCGCGTAAGGTTATGTCAATAATTCTATTTCATACTTTACAGTACCAATAACATAAAAAGTTTATTTTATTACGTATAACAACTTAGTATAAACTTCAGATACGTTTATTTACAATATTCTATCTAAAATTACCAAGCATGAAACATTTAAAAATCATTTTACCTCCAAGTACTAACAAATAATTAATCAGGAATACCTCAATCTAGACCACAATCGTGAAAATTAGTAAAAATACATGATAAAAAGCACGCAACGCGTGAACTTTCTATGACATCTGTCATTTCGATGCCCTGGCGCTACACTAGCGCCTCTGGCGGCGAATTCACACGCGATAGGCCCCATTACGAGCGCTCCTATAGTAGTGTAGCGCTATCTATCTCGATAAAAGGTACAATAAACTCGGTTCGACCGTGTCGGACTGCACACTCTGGGTGCTGAGAATTTACTTGAGAAAAAAGAAAGAAATATACTTAATATGCAATTGCACTTTGCGCAAAGGAATCGAACCTAGGAACAAGGAGGTTTTACTCACACCTAATATAATCAGCCCATAGCGCCCCACAGCTGGGACAAAGGCTTTTTCTCTGCTCACTTGGCCATTGCTGCTGTTCTGTTGTTATTGCATTTAACACAACCTCCAAATCAAACCCAGGACCACACCCGCTCGGCGGCGACCTCTCGCGTCCGGCCTTGGTTCAATCCACGGTCCGGAGCGATAGGGAATGGGACGCCGTCACCTCCTTCTGCAAAGCAGTCATGTTAGCGAAGGCGGTGGCGGAACGTGAGAGGGAGAGACCCTCACGTCCCAGCCGCTGCAGCCGGAGGCGCACCGGGCGTCAGGGGCCACCGTAGACGCGGGCCTGTGGACGGTGAGCTATGGGCTAGCTCGCCGTCCGTCCGTCTTATGACGACTGCAGGCCGTATCGACGCGGCGCGTTCGTGTTCCACGCGCGCCTCAAAGGCTGCGGGACTGTTCGAAAGAGATACCGTGGCCCCGGAACTCAAAGGGCGATGAAGGAACATGGATGGGTTTTAGTCAGTAAAAGTCTGACACTCCCTCCTGCTCCACCCAGAGTGGGAGGAGTCATTTGATGATTTACAAACCGAAAAAAAAGGACCACACCCGCTTGCGTCCACTAGGTCAACGAGACAGTTCACTTCAGGAAAATCTATTATTAACCGACTTCTAAAAAAAAGAGGAAGATATTTATTCGGCGCTTATGTTTATGTTTATTTTTATTACATTATAATTCCACGCGTGAAATCACGTGTTATTTGCCGTTTAACATTAAATTATAGATAGAATGTTGTCTCAGCCGCTTCACTTCCGTGTAGTAAAATGCTTTGCATATGTTATGCATATTTTAATAAACGCCCGTGTTTATTTATTTATTTATTCACTGTCGTAGATCGCTGACTAAAAATATATCTACGTTATTTTCGCCCACAACATATATTGATCATTCGGTGTTCCGTCACGATCGGGACAAGATTACTAGTAGTCTTTTCACAAGAGGTGGCGTGCAGTTTCCCATGCGCAGTTGGGTATGGGGCCCGCTGGGCAAGGCTGGCTGTATATTCCTTTCACAGTTATATTCTCTGTAACTTTTCTGTCATAAGAACTGCTGCCACTGGCAAACCAGTCAGATCAGCCCTCTTTACCTATTTTAATAATACAATCGTTATATACCGACGTTATGAAAGAAACGTAAGAAAAATTGAATGTCGCGGACTACCAAAAAAATGAAAATAAGGTTTGTTGGGGTGCTCCAGTCAGAGTAATATAATTGTGACACAACAAAGGATTGTAAGTGCATGTCCGTCAAAACCGGATGTTGTTAGGGGCGCCGGTAACCATGAACTGGTTAAGGTGGATGCGCAAGGGTAGCGCGCGAAATTTAATTTTTCCTACGTTTATTGCAATTTGCAGGTCAGTGTTAGGTTGTATGTTGATGAAAATATGAATCGCGCCAGTAACACATAGGGAGTTACAGAATTATAATCATTCAAATCATCAATACAATCCTCCAAGTTCATATAATCCCATTGAGTGAATTTTGCATGAAATAGCTATTAAATGGGGTTATATGAACTTGGAGGGCTACATTATACGTTTTACTGGCGCGATTCATATTTTCATCAACATACAAATACAACCTGACACTGACTTGCAAATTGCAATAAACGTAAAAAAAAAAAAATTTGCGGGCTACCCTTTCGCTTCCACCTTGACAGTAATCGGCGCCCCCCGATTACATCCCGTCCGGCACATCCCTGAACAATTTAATAAAATTATTGTGATACTCTAAAGGGTAACGAGTAGGTAACGGTTCATTTATTAGAATCTCTCAGGACATGCCTATTTGTGGAAACTTGTAAACAGCAGATGTAGTTGTATTAGTATGTCCATAATTAATATATTAGTCTATTTTTCATAGTAATAAATAAATGTCCGGCTTCTTGGCCTTCCGTGCTTACTTTTTCCGACCTTGTCATTTGTGTACCTACGACATAATTATGGCAGTTTCGACATAGGACGATTTCTTTTAGACAAGTTTAAGTTTAGTAAAATGCCGAACATTTCTGCTAATGTTCGTAATAAATTATGTAGGTAATTGTGTATTGTGTGAATGAGGATTGTCCAGTTTATCCGGCGTTATCTCAAGAAGGAGTATCGTGAAATACGTTTAAGCCTGCGTTCAAATATGGACAAGGCAATCGCGCGGTTCTCACTTGTCTGAACTAGCCCTTAACTTCATGTGGATGCCACTATGAATAAGGAATCCCTACCTCTGTGGGATGCCATTAAAAAAAACTGTCATTAGGGTGTCACCACGTAACCATTGAAAAGGAATCTTTTCCAGAGATGACGTCATCAACCCTAAAACTTTAAAATTAAATTTAAATTAAACTAGCTATTGAATTTCAAAAATTGCCCATAAAATACCAAATGTAACAAAAAAAAAAAAAAACTTACAGTTTAGTTATTTTTTGGACAATGCCAATTGTGGTGTAAGCGTTCTTTAAAATTTTGAAATGTTAACCCCAACCACTATCATGGGTTATCATAAACAAGTATCTCTTCAATAAAACAACAGAATTAAGTATATATATATTTTTTTGTATTTTGTACAATAATATACATACACAATATTATTTAAAGTATTGACAAAAGGAAAGGCCTTATCTAAGCAACAACTGAGTGTTTTAACTAATTATAATATCTAGTTATTGTATTTCTTATTGCAATTCGGAATAAGTAACAATTATTATTAGCACAGTCAGGAAAATTAATTGTAGCACAAATTGACCTCCAAAGTCAATTTTCCGTGCTAATTAGCCATTTCATACAAATGTCAAAAAGTGACAGTATGAACTGAACTTACGATCAATTTAAGTTGGCATAACATTCAATTTCCCTGACTTTACAACACTAAAATTATCTTACACCGAAAGTATTATTGCGAATGAACAATTTGCGCAAAAACAACATTATGCCAAAGTTAATTAAGGATAAACAATGGGACCTGTAAAAGAAATCAGTTTTGAATCACACGAGTTATTTGAAATCATCGTCACAGAAGTGGTTTGTGTTAGTGTTAACATGGTTCAATGAATACGTATTGCACGTAGCAACTTTTGAAACTTAACTTATGTATATGTTTTATTTCATTATACTTAAGAGCGGCCAACCCGTTATACTTTTCATACTAAACGTGATTATGCAGTTGTTACACATCTATCTTTGATTTTTTTGAACTAATAGGTGTTTTGTGCACTATATGTAGGTTTCTATGGGAGCAAAAAATGAAAAAAGTAGAAACAAATTCAGTATAAGCCTCCAAAAATGGCTGTTTTGCACAAATTTTACCTGAACTTTGGCCGTTCATAATGTACTCATAAACTCTAAAAGTAAAGAAAACACCAAGATAGAAACCTTGCACATGTAATAGAGATTTGTAATAACAACTATTTATTTCACATACTTGTAAGACTTATTCAAAAACACGTATTCCCTGGAATAAGTTTAAGAAATTTTCGAACACTATTTTTCGTTCAATGTCATCGCGTTAGGCGGTATGAGGTGCGCGGGAGACGAGTTGTGCAGGATCGAGGCGGGGTGACACGGGAGAGTTGAAAGAAAATCGCCGCTGTGGCTCTGGATGAAACAACAAGCTTTTCGACCATGCCCGCGTTGACGATAGACGCGACGGGAAGTGCCCTCTTAAGTAAACATACTATTTTGAAACCCACACTAAAAAGAAAACTGTCTAATTTCAAAGATTAATCGATATTTCACACATCGGATTGGTACAAACGCCAGAACATAAGCTACACGAAACTGTATTTTTTTTTCCAATCAACCTTGTATGCTTTGGCGATAAAGTTGAAAATATATTAAATAAATTTGACAGATTGTAGTAGCTTGATCAGATGTGCTAACGTCTGTCTGTACATTACTGAACATAAATCTAAAAGAAAATTCATAAGCGTATAGTGGTACAATTTAGTATATTACGTATAGTACTTAAACAGGGTGTAAGGGACAGCCCTCCACAAACTGACAGGGTGCATTCAGCCCCTTATTTTGAATCATATTCCACCGGAATTTTTCTCCGGTTTTTTTACATACATTTCCTTTATTTCAATGTAAAATGACATTCCCTGTAGGCAGCACTCCATTTATGTAAATAATACGGCTAAAATAAAAAATCCATCAATGGATGTTGAAATACTCTAACGAACGACGCTTGAAATTAGCTGTTCACTTCTGCC
This sequence comes from Eugnorisma glareosa, assembly GCA_947578425.1. Taxonomy (NCBI): domain Eukaryota; kingdom Metazoa; phylum Arthropoda; class Insecta; order Lepidoptera; family Noctuidae; genus Eugnorisma; species Eugnorisma glareosa. Next base: position 42,690,262 of record OX387957.1, read on the forward strand.
TAGCTACAGAGTTCACCGAACTCGTCGTCGCGCTTGTCGATTGTTACGTGCGTATTGCCACAGTAACGATACATTGCGTATGAGGAAGTAAAACAAATCAAATTTATTGGATTCCCATACATTCCTGAAATAATTTCTTGTACCGGTCACCTTAGTATGATATACTGAATCTACCCCATCAGTTTGTGGACCCTTACACCCTGTATAGTAGTACTGTTAATGATTGCACATTGAAAATATATAACACACTACATTTAGGAATGTCTACTTAATATAGTGGACATAACACACGTGGACACCTGCGGTATAATGATCTTTCTGAGAAACGCTTTTTCTAAGTGTATGTCGTTCACTAATTAAATCATAGTCTAGTGAATATTAATTTGGTCCATTGTCATAATGTGTTCGAACAATAAATCGTAATTTTAGGGAATCATCTAAATCCGACTAGCGAATGACATGCGCATAAAAAATTACTCACGTTTAGGTCACAGTGCCGTAACGTAACGGAACAGCTAATGAGCTAACCACACCGAATGAAAATTCGTCATTGTTCTAAAAGATAGCTAATTAAAAAAAAAAAATTAAGCTAACACTCAAACCAATGCCAGCAGTTTCACACAGAACCATAGTTTAATAAAGTAGGGCCGCAGAAGCTATTTACACAAAAGTATTTTTTTCCAATATTTATCTTTTAACAAATTTATCACATTTTTGAAAACCAATTAAAAAAAAAAACAGGCAGGCATTTAAAAATATACACAAATGTTTATTATTAAAAGACTTCTAAAAAAAAAACTGTAAAACATTTGCCTAGACAAATCCCAACATAACCGTATACAGCCATTAATGATAGTTGTTGATTGTTTCATATTGTTGGTAAGCTGTTTATTACCGTCCTCAGAGAACGCTGCCGTACAAGTGAATCCCTTAGTCGCTTCTTATGACACCCACGCCACGGGAAGATATGCCCAGGAACTAAGTGCATTTTAGCACATTTGCCTTATTCGGAATAAAGTTTTTGTCTCGAAGATTTAATATTGGCCTAAATAAAAACGCAGCGATGAGAGCAGCGGTGGCCCAATGGTGGCGGCCCCGACTTACGAACAGTAAGTCGTGGGTTCGACCCCAGGCAGGCGCATTACTTTGTGTAATACTAATTTATTTCACCACGACTGCTCTCAAAAAACGGTGAAGGAAAACATCGTGAGGAAACCCATACCCTCTCATAGAGAGGAGGCCTCTATTCCAGAGTGAAAACATTTTAGGCTGATTATGCATAAGCTAAATAAAAACCAAATGTAATTATACCGACTCAAGCAAAGTTATTTGACGACACATCAATCTACGAAATTGTATGTTCATTTCGTAGCAGTAGTGTGCAATTTCCCATAAATCTGATTCATTTTGCACCTTTAAGGGTCATATAATGAAAATTTAGTTCTGAACAAAACCGTCAAACAGGTTGTCGCTGTGGTGCATTTAGTAAACCAAGAGAAGAGTCAGAGTTGTGCACAGGCTCGGCTAGATGGTGTTGGGATCGAATTAGATCGCGCTATCGTTTGTTTACACGCGTTTAATGACCCTCCGCCAGACGAACTCTGTAGATCACAACATCGAAGCCAGTAGTGGTCTAACGATCAACTACCTAAATTTTTGAAAGAACTGTCCAGCGTCAAACGTTGTGGCAGTTTAATAATACCCTAAATAATAAGAAGAATCTAAGAACTGGATGAATAAAACCTTTGTGCTACGAAGGTATTTGTTTTTTCTTTGAAATTAATGAAGCAATATTTTGAACACAAATAAAACCCATTTTGTGCAGGAATATACTACGACTTCACCTCCGACTGAGATTCATCACAATATATTTGCCTCTGTGATAAGTACTTAATTATCTAACTATCAAACAAGAATTTATTGCTCTACGAGCTCCTAAAGAAACTGAGTTGTTAGATTTGATGATAAGAACATTTTTGAGATTATTTTGGAAATCTGATTTTATTAGTCCAACTGGCAGGTCTTGAGTATTACAGCGTATTATTTGGCCTTTTAGATAGAAAAGTCTATCTATATTAAAAGACAAATTGTGAAAACATGTTTATATCCAGACTTTTAAGTCATATATGTATTAGTTATCTACTGACAACTTATTCCGCTACTAATTTGCAACATGAGTGTTTTCAGAAATTTATCTTATCCGGAATAAGGTAAATTTCTGAAAACACAAACGTGAGATTAGAGCTTGGCCTAAAAAAACCTTTTAAGTAATTCTGATTAATTACGTACATTCACATGTGATACAAATTTAGTTCTGAATAAAACCTTCAAACCGGCTGTCGCTGTGGTGCATTCAGTAAGCTAAGGTTCACAGTTGTGCACAGCCTCACTAGATGATGTTAGGATCGAATTAGATCGCGCTATCGTTTGCTTACAAGAGATTCATGACTACGAATTAATATTCAGGCATAAGAAACATGAAGGAAAAGTGTATTGTTGTTGTAGTCAGGCGATGTTATCTTGTTCGAAAAACCATACTGGAATTTTTGTTCGCACACATGTTTCTTTCGGTGGACTTGTGCGAGACAAGTGAACATAAACAAAATGTGCGCGAGCTCACCAAAATGTTCGTGCACATGTAGAAGCGGGGGGATTCGCATCTGCGAACACGTACTCAATTTAGTAGTCTAGGAACCCTAGGAGACCGACCTTCATTCATCTGTTCCCGAATGAAAAATAGAGGGCTGTTGTGAAATAAAATTAGGTCAAGACTATAGGGTGGAACGAACATCGACGCACAAACGGGTAAGCTTTTGTGCGTACTTAGACAACCTTTATTATGTTGCCACATTAACCCATTCGCAATGTTTGTTCTTGTGCTAAGATTCCTAAAAAGTATATTTCAGACTAATAGTCAGAATACCCAAATCTATGGATGTAATACGGTTTTGGTCGTAAAACACTGAGCCAAACATTTTGAACAAGGGCTCTCGTACTAACATGTTCGCTCACAAATGTGCTGCACCGTGCTCGAACAAAAGTTGCGCACAGCTTTGCCGGTGGAAACGGTTCTGCAGTTTACTGGGCTTACATTTTGTGCTGCTCAAAATGTTCGCAAACAAATGTTTGTCACAAATGTTCGAGCACAATTTTTGGTGGAATCACACCATAACAAAACATAGCTGCGCATGTCATTCGTTGTGTCGCATTTCGAAACCATTTCCTGCACACCCTTCATGTGATTTTATTTAGTTTTACCGTGAGTTTTATTTACAATAATGATTTCGTGAAAAATGGAAAGTTATTAATTAAACATTCTTTATTAACTTATTTCACAACCAAAGGAAAATATTATATTATTAAGTGTTGGATGCCAGTTTCAATGTCTAGGGGTAGGTGGCTACTTGCTTCAAATAAGGCATGGTCTTATTTATTTCTCAAAAAAAAAAGCTAGTCTATATACCGTAGTAGATAGGTAAATCGGGCAAAATTTGTTTACCGATAGGCGCAGTTGATGTGCTTTTGTTTATTGTTTATCGATTTTTCGTTACCGTATCTCCGACATTATGAATCATCACATAATCACATTATTGCACATCACGACCATTGTGCGTAGCTCTTTGCTAACACGTCCAGAACCAGAAATGTATACGTAGTCGATCTATGTTACACAATTTCATATTGGATGTGGATCCTTCGTGGTGTGGTGTGGGTACATTTACAAAAAAAAAAACATTTTAAATCAAGCTACAAAATAAAAAATAAAAAAATCAATAAAAATGTATATTTTCTTTTAAATAAATTTATAAAGATCATGCACATAAGAATTATAAATAAAATTAAACAAACTAAAACTAAGCAAAATTATACAAAAATGGATTCGGTGATTGCCCTTAAATTAAGTTTGTTAAATGGAAAGTCTTCTTTTTCTGCAGCAGATTGCACATACAGACATACAGAGATGCTATCAGAAAGGGACTAGCATTAACGTTCATGTTGGGGAAGGCATACCAAGTCGGATTATCACAATAAGTAAATATTCTAAGTATTAAAAAAACTATTTGTCCTAGACACTTTTCAATATATTCATTAAGTATTCCACTTTTTATAAGTAGGTATTACTTTTTATAAAGGATGATATTGCAAGAAAGGAGGTGTCTGATGAGATGACGAGTAATAGAGAAGTATGGAAGGAGAACACATCCGCCGAGCCCAAATGAATTGGGTTATGGGCAGGAGAATTATGATTAGTATTACTTTTTGATAATAATGTGGAGAAAGTAAAACATAAAGTTTATTTAGTTTTAAAAATGACTATTACTTCTGTCAATTTCAAAATTGGAACAGATAAATACAAATCTTGTTATCTGAACTTAAAAATAATCATACACTGACCCCTACTTGTTAAAAGCACATTTATTTTCATTATAGTCAATGTTTAAGTGGAGTTAAGTCATATTTCGAGAAGACTACTAAAAATACTAACCTAACTTACATAACTCACTCGATGATGAAATATGTATAATTATAAAAATCGTACGATATCCAATGGGCTATGATACCGACAGCGTTACGTAAATCTATCGGAACACAGAGGTTGTATTAATGAAATGTATGTCTCGACCTTCCCCAAGCATTTACTTACCCTAATGTTAGATCTTAACTTACAGCTAGTCAGAGTTATAATTAGTCTCCTGCATGAGCGGTTGTAGGTCTTCCCGCTTTCTGTCGCCTCGGTTCGATATCCGGGTTACTCCCTCGAGAACTCCGATATCTGAGAGACTGCGGACAAAGAAATACATAGGTCAGTTTGTATTTCACTTGTAAAATTTGCTCCGATAACTGTACGCAAAATACGCGCTATGGAAGTTGCGGGCAGCAGTCCGCCTATACAAATACATAAAATTTAGGTGTCTGTTTATCATTTCAAAACAACAGGTTTTTACTGAATGCATATGAAAGCATGTGCGGTACAAAAAAAAAACATTCCTTTATTTGTCTGTCTGTTTGTTTGTTCTGGCTAACCTCCGAACCGGCTGGACCGATTATGACGGTACTTTACATTACACTTTTTACTGGCTGAGAGGAGTAACGTAGGCTATTTTTATTTTGGAAAAAAGGATTAGGGTTCTGGGCAAAAAAAATAAACCTTTGAAATTTTTAACAAATGCCGATTCAATTAGGGAATAAGTAATACATATTTTAATAAAAATTTCACGCGGGCGAAGGTCGCGTGGTAAAGCTAGTTAAACAATATACTTGATAACGTTAGACAACTAAAACTGTCTTTTTGATTCTTGATGAAACATAAACACACTTGTAATCCCCATACGCTTACGCAGAGGTGGTGTCAGTAGCTACTCCAGTTATATGAGTTCCATTGTAATAGGGCGCGAGCCTATTGCCATCAATCGGACACAAATGCAGACTCCATGGTTGCTGCTGACCGACCTGCGAATCGAGTCCACGACCTCACGCGCAACAGTAGCATGCGAAACCACCAGACAGTACAGAATAGTATAGTTGTAATATACTCACAGGCTTCTCTACAATCGATCATATTCACACACTCGAGCTGTTTATCGAGAAATACCAGGAGAAAAGAAGACCGCTCCACTTGGTATATAGATTATAAAAAAGCATTCGACTCAGTTCCACACAATTATATTTGGGAAACTCTAATAACACAGAAAGTGGAAAACGAATTCATACGAGTAATTAAAAGCATAATATAACTACAGCAAAAGTAGAGTTAAACTAGAAACAGCCGGCTCTTGGTTCCCTGTTATAAGAGGCGTAAGGCAAGGGGACCCATTATCACCTATATGATTTAAAGCCACATTAAGAGTCAATAATAAGTAAGCACGACTGGAAAGAATGCGGCATAAAAGTAAATAAGGAATACTTTAATCACCTACGTTTCGCCGACGACCTGGTGCTGATATCAGAGAAAGGAGAGTAACTACAGTACATGGTCGAGGCATGAAATTAAGCCAGCAAATTGGCTGGCTTAGAAATGAACCGCTCTGAAACTATGTTAATGCACCAAGGTACAAAAATATATGTCGACGACGAGCCTCTTCAACCTAGCGATAAATACATCCTAGGAAAACAAATTAGCTTCGACAGCCAAAGCAACTACCAGGAGGTGGAGCGCAGGGTACAGCTATGCATGGAATAAGTACTGGAGTTTAAAGGAAATATTCAAGAGTAGCATGCCAACTAAGCTGAAAACCAAGGTTATGTACTCTTGCCTCGAACTATGCGTGACCTTTGCTTACCAGACGTGGAAGTTTAATAATAACATAAGAAACAAAATCAAAACGTGCCAACGCGGAATGGAGCGCAGTATTTCAAATATTAAAAAAATACGACACAAAAACACGAAACACCACAAAAGCAACAGACGGCTTGGCACAAGCACTTACAATAAAATGGAATTGGGCTGGGCCCGTAGCACGTCTTCAAAGCCATGAGTGGACAAAAAGTGTGAGAGTGGAAGGGGCCAGTAGGAAAAAGAAAAAAAGTGGGACCCGGCAATAGATGGGAGGACGAAATAAAAAATGGTTCATTTCGGAAGAGGCCTTTGCTTTTCTTGCGGAATAAGTATGCTAAAAATAAACTCATCGTTAACAAAATCACAGCAAACTAACTAACACTAAACACAAATAACACTTTTTGATACTAACAAAAATACTTTGTAAACCTTAATTCTGTAAGAAATAAATAGGTTTTTTTTTTAATTACTAGCTGTTGCCCGCGGTTTCGCTCGAAATCATCCCAAGGGCACGTTGTAAAGCCCAGTAGATCCAGAGATTACCCCTTACAACCTCACAAGCTTTACCTCTTTATAATATTAGTATTTATTCATATATACTCACACTTGAGGCTCCACGTCATCGATATGCGTCGGCGTGAAGTAAGGATTGGCGGCCGCCGGCCGGAACTTGTAGCCCGTCATCACGAAGAACACTAGTGTCGCCATCTCGCGGAACATCTCGTCTATCCACGCGTACTGGAAAGGTACTGTGATCTGGAATAAACATATAAAACATATTTAGTTAATCCGAATCACTAGCAAAGTAACCCGTTGAACCCCAGTGGTTCAACGCGTTACTTTGCAAGTACTACGTACGGGCGGTACGGGCGTCGGGGGCCACGTGGTGACCCCCGGCCACCGCAGGCGCGGGCTTGTGGCCGGTGAGCTATGGGCTAGCTCGCCGTCCGTCCGTCTTATGACGACAGGCCGTGTCGACGGCGCGTTCGTATTCCACGCGCGCCTCAAAGAGATGTCAGCAATAGGAGGGTCCGCAAGGGCCGATGCCTGCTGGGCTGCGGGCCTGTTCGAAAGAGATACCGTGGCCCCGGAACACAAAGGGCGATGAAGGAACATGGATGGGTTGAAATCGATGAAAGGAGGTACCTTGAAGTGATTCGGATCGGATAGTGTGATTGACCAATAAAGTTCCAACGTCATAGATATCAAACTTATTTTTTTCTTTCGCTCTGTTAGGATTGCATGAGAACAGTAGCTACTACAAAATTTTGACAAAAAATATGAAAATTGGATGTTATAGCTTAAAATGGTCGTATTGAGACTTAATAAATAGCATTTTGAATGTTTTTTAAGTCATAAAACAAACTTTTTTCACCGAAATACAACCTGCCAAAAATCACAGAAAAAAAATGTATTTTCTTGAGTATGTAGTTTATTAGCTGCCTACAATCCTACATTGATAGGTAAAGCATAACCGACATTTTTGTTCTTTACCATGGAAACATATACAGCCTGTAACGGAAAGGGTATATACATACCGAAGGTACGACTTCTTTGGATGATAACAAACGATATGGCAAGGGTTTTTTAATCCCATCTCTACATGTTCGGAAGTTATGATATTTTTTAATTAATTGATACCGATACTGAACTTTTCAAATTGAAATCAACACATCACTAGCAATAAGTCAGCTGATCGGTGTCAGCGAACTATTTGTAAGTAAGAATAAACCTCTTACTCCTGGTAGTTCTGAATAAAGGGTTCCGCATGTTTATTTTTTGTCTGCAAAATAATTTTACTGACTTTTCCTAAACTTAAATGTGTGTGAACAAGCTACAATTAATTTGTCTAGGTATCTAAATTTAATGAAATTTGATACCACTGCTTGCATTGTCACGGTCTTATCATTTACACACTTGTTTGTTTTTACGTAGTTTTTCTTTTGTAGAAGTTAGTTTATAGATAATTATTCATCATCATCTGCCTAGCCTTTTCCCAACTATGTTAGGGTCGGCTGCCAGTCTAACCGGATGCAGCTGAATACCAGTATTTTACATGGAGCGACTGTCTATCTGACCTCCACAACCCAGTTAGGACTGGGTAATACGATACCCCTTGGTAAGACTGGTAGATAATTATTATTTAGATAATATTCCACCCGCCACCCACCTTACCATCGTACCTACAACACAGTAATTACCTAATTTAATAACAATATTCCTGTAAATTTCCGAAGGTTATCCTTTTATTTTGGTGGCCATATGGATGAACGATGTTTTGCTTTAATATTTTTATCGATTCACAGATCGAATACCGTGATCTTGTTTGAAATATGTAGATAAACCTACCTATTCGCTGTTTATTATTGTCAGCACAATACTTTGGGCAAAGAACTCGAATAACTAAATTATATTCCTTTTTACACTACGATGCAAGATATTTGATTCACCTTACTATTGAAACAATTTATTTAAAAAAAAACATTATTGTTTGCCATTAAAAAAGGATTTAGTAACATAATTTGTCCAACTGAACCCAAAACATCATCTCTATGCAACTTATGCATCTCCTAGTACAAATTTTAATAAAATTACGGTGGGTTCCGTTCATCATTTTAAATTCACGCTCTATCGAAAGTTGCTGTTTGAGTGGTACATAAGTTTTATTGGTTTGAGCAAGTTTAGTCTTTATCATAATCCAAAGGAAGTCAGTAAAAAATGTCTCAAAACAGTATGTAACTGAAGAAAGAAATTAATAAAAGTACCAGGACCGCATGAGTAACAAGAAGTGTTATTGCCGAATTGAAAATCGTTTGCCCACAGAACCCTGATTTTGTTGTTACACACACGTATTCAATCATCGTTGTGTATGTATGTAACCAGGTTTTAGGGTACACTGGGACAGCTACCCTACTACCAGGATAGCAAGGAATAGGAGCTTTATTTTGCATTATTGTTAATAATTTATATGCTCGTCAGTCGTCGACTTCTCCGTGTGTGGTGCACATCGTTCCCATCCGTGTGATACGCGCATAAGTTCTAATTGTTTTCGTTGTGTTTGTTTCGCGCTTTCTGCAATGGACCGGGCGTGGTAGTAGAACCGTCCGCCCGCCCGTCCGGGCTGGAGTGGAGACCACGCATTGGAAAGCGCAGCATGTGACGGCCACCCGCCAGATGGACCGACGAACTTGCTCGAGTTGCAGGGAGTCGCTGGATGCAGGTGGCATTGGACCGGACAAATCGATTGGGGAGACCTATGTTCAGCAGTGGACACCAACGGCCCTTACAACCCCAGACCTTACCCCGTTAGATTTTTTTTTGCGGGGTTACATTAAAACGTAGTGTACGCAGTGCCGTGTGATACAGTGGACCAAATGAAAGTGTGGATTGAGGCCGCTTTCAGGTCAGTAACACCAGAAATGCTACGCAATGTTCAGGTGTCCATGAACAAGCGAGCGGCCTTGTGCATACAATACCATGGACACCACATCGAACCCCACCTTTAAAAATGTAAGTTAATTTACTAAATTAAGCAAAGCTGTAAGATTTTACTGTTTACACTTTATTAAATAATAGGATGAAACTAGCTAACCTACCTAAACTTTGTATCGATTTTTTATTACTTAACTTTTATTAAGTAGGTAAGTATCTCAGTTTTTACGTGAAATTTCTGGCTTGATATTAACGAGTAAACGGTAATTGTAAATCAATAATTAAATTACGCAATAATCATTTTTACATCACGGTCAAGTAGGTACACTCGGCGGCGGGCGCGCGGCCGGCGCGGCGGCTTGTTTGATTTTGTCATGCTAGGCTACTAAACAGTTATGGTACTAGGCGCGCAGAATTACGGAAGAGATTTGATTTATTTATTAGACAGAGAGAGAGTGATATGGCAAGCAATGTGGAAAGTTATTGACCCCCGTAGTGCGGTGACACGTTTTTATGATTTGAATTTCAGAAACATAAGAAACCGAAAATTTGGTATCCATTTCTTTAGTATTTTATTTTGAGCTAAAACTTTGTATAGTGATTCTATACCTGCTGTAATCTTTAGTGGTTAAGGATAGTAATACCCTTTCCGTTACACGTTGTATATGTCGGAGACGGTCATTGGTACGGGCTTAAAATGAATCACAAGTACACGGTGGTGACTGGTCTACTTACAAGCTAACCACACCACAGTGTCACTTGTTACAGAGTCAAGATGGTAAACTCTGAGCCAGGACGACAGTCAGTCAGTGTCTGATCGCGGCCGAGTTAAGACCTCTTGGAAATGTACCCGATTCATTGTGCCCCGTGTTATTGTGCTAAGTTGTAATCTCAAGTAGTTCGTTAGTTTTGCTAGAAACAGTATATCGCTCAGTGTCTTTTCATAGCACGAAACCCATCGTCTGCCCACATGATGTAGAAGCCTAGCGGAGTAAATCCTGACACCCCGACATATATTTTCGTGGACTCACAACTTGTGAACCCCTTTTTTTCACGCCAACGTAGGCCCCCGTTGAGGCTTCCCTGGACCCCTGGGGGTCCACCTGGGACTTTTATCACTGGTCTAGAGAGTGCTCTTGGGTTTTTTTCATCAGAAATTTCTCAGTAGCAGCCATGGAGTCAGTTTTGTACCTCTTTTACTTAGGACTTAAACAACTGATTAACGTAACTGATAAAATTCGGGTGCACTACAGGGTACAACTCCGCCCATCTCCCCGGAGATTACACACGTGAGTACTTACGTTCAATATAGAGATGACGATCCTTGTGAAGTAAATGTAGCAAACGACCATGACATAGAAATGTCGGAACAGCTTCAGCTTCCGAAGATTGATGGCTGCCTTGCCGTCCGTGCTGGACGCATCTTGCAGGTGGCGTATTGACCTAGAACAATTTGACACCTTGTAGGAGCTATTGCAGCCTAATAATGGTGTTTGAGGGGGCTGGATCAGGAGTGAGAAGTATGGTATAATAAAAGGGGGGCCTATACCCAGCATTGGGTGATTCCGGGCTGAAATTATGGCGGTAATCATGAGGGTAGTGGCGAAAGCCAAAGCTAAACGATATTCAAGATCGCGGCCATTCTTATAAATTATTCTTTTAAATTATTAACTGCTTATTTTTTTTTTTTTATATTAATGATTAAAAAGTTCAAAAACAATAAAAATATTTGGTAGTACGTACTTTGTACTCCAGTGAACTAAAAATATTAATTCTAGTGTTAACGCCAGGAGTGGAGACCCTCAAGTATTGATATTGTATAGGCGGCGCTGACCATTTACGATTGAGTGGTTTGCCTTTAAAACATCATAAAATGGGCAGAGTAGTATATTAATACAGTGCAGAGTAGTGAGCTGGATAAAGAGGAGACTTACACCCAGAGTTGGGTGGACATGGGTTGCAGAAGAGGGAGTTTACTCACCACACGACTGGGAACATGATGGCTCCGCAGCACAGCAACTCGACCAGCACGAAGATATCCCGCCACGCATTGTGTTCCGCAGCGCCTTCTTCACTCTCCGCTAGTATTATTTCAGCTACGTTTGCTAAAACCTGAAAAAAAGAAGTAAGTACAGGAAACAGGACACTAACGTACGAGTAATCCTTGTGTACTCTCCTGACGGAGGTCCCCCTTCATGAGGATCATCATAACCTTCCTGCTCTTGTCCTATGTTAATGGGGATCGGCGCAACACGTTATTTTTTTTTTCATGCTCCTTGTCAATCGTCGCGCCATTTATTCCTTTTTCCTCCATTAGGATGGCATAGCAGAAAACATACTTTACCAAATTATATAAATAGGCAACAACTGTCGCGACTAAAAATCGTTCTCACGAATGGTAGTTGAGAATATAGAATTTTTCAGTAAGCATACTCAGCATGAAAACTTGATCTTGGACAAATAATTTGAAATGAGATAATATATTATTATTTTTGTTAATAAAATCGAGTAATGCTTCAAATTGTAGTACGATTGAGTCTTCAATCATATAAAATAATATTTGAAAACGATCACTTTTTTATTTTATTTAGTTCGTTTATTTGTAGTTTCTCAGAAAAATGCACAATCAGTCGATTTTATCTAAAATATACAATATCTTGAAAAAATTGCAATGCCATGCATTTGCATAAAAATAATCCAGTCTCTAGTCATATAAATATTAACGTGGCGAATACTAACATCAAATTCTTTTTACGTTACAAGCATTAAAGTCATTTCATTACACCGCGTTCACACCAAGGTATAAAACATGTATCTACCTATATGTCGTGAACTGTCGTCTACTGCTTTCGTTTATTCTTTACACCCAGAAACAAGATAGTATAAAGCGTACACTGAGTAGATGCGATATTATAGAAAGTGCACTCCGCCGAGAACTTGGTACGTGTTAAACACATCACCGAGTGCGAGGCAGTCACTCGGGACCTCGTTCTATTCAGTAGACAGAGTGCCCACCTCCGGGCTTCCTCATTCTGAATCATTTGACCACTTGGTAGGTGTAATCATGCACTCGGTGCGTGCACCTCATTTGGCACTCCTGTCCATCGCAGCATGCTACCATTTCCCGCTTTTTTTGTGATTTTATTTTCATCCAGAATCTTTGGCAGAAGATTGTGGAGCTTGGCACAAGCAAAGACAGGTCTTTACCCTGCCAGATGGTGACTTTAACTCGGTTTCAAAATTGAAAAAAATTGTGTAAACACCTACTTGTGCACCCAAATTTCTCGGCCTAGTGACATTTTGCTATCTTGCCCATCTACCCAGTAAATGTAATCATAACATTAGTCTTTCCGCACCCTTTATTTACCTGCAGTGGTATAACAATCATGAAGAGCTTCTTATCTCTATCGGACAGGATGTGCTTGATGAAGTTCCAGCCCGTGCCCACGAGCACTATCGTCACGAATAACACCGCGCCTTTCAATCTGCAAGTAAAGTCACAATACTCGTTTAACAGAGTGTCAGGAGTGAGTGGAAGAGACAAAAAGTATTATTTTTCGTAAGGGGCAAAACAAAATGATTAAATTAACAAAAACTAAAAATTGTTTATAAGTTAACTTTAAAATTAGAAATGCAGTCGTGCCGTAAAAATGCACGTACGTAACGTTGCAGAAAGCTGCTTTACCAAAGCACTCGCTAAGTAATGTTAGTAGATATCTTTCAGTATGGCTTCATGTCGTAGAGGAATCAGCCCCTTGGTCGCGGTTATCTCAAGCGCGCCAGACTAACGGACCTAAGCAGCCATTTTCTTGAAGGAGCTCGTAAGAGTAACTTCTTTACCAACGTCTTTCGAAGCGACTCGATTTATCTAAAGTAACCCTAACAAAAATATAATCTCTCTCTTTTGAAGACGCTTGTATTATTGTACCTACTTTAGAATCATTTACTGTTATCGTTTTAACAAAATGTTCTATTACGAACCACTAATATAGAAAATAATACTTGTGAGTATTGACTAATGCGTAATATAGAAAAGAATCGACCAAGCAGTAACTGGCTCTCCCTTCGTTTGTAAACAGTGATAGCCAAGCGCCAGCGCCTTCAGATACACCAGCACACATATAATGATGTGTATTCTGTATCGCTGGAAATGTTTAGTCCATTAGTCCCATGTGATAGCGGGTGAGCCTATTGCCATCGTCGAGGCACTATCTAAATCAAACTATAACAAAAACAGCAGTCATACTCACAAATGCGTTATATAGAAAAGAATCGCCCAAGCAGTAACATGTTCTCCCTTGGTCTGTATAAAGTGGTAGTTGATCCCATGGAAGGCGAGCGACAGCGCCTTTAGGTACACCAGCACACACATGATGATGTGTATCCTGTAGACGGGCTGGCGACTGGTGCGCAGTATGAACGTCCATATCGCGGCGCTCATCAGGAATATAAGCGACATCATGCTGTATAGAACGGGGAGAGGCATCTCACCGGCCGAGAGGAAGTTGCCGGCGTTGCTTTCGTAGATTTGTATCTGGAATTAAGGATATATGTCTTGAATTTATTTTGTTCAGATATTCAACATAATGTTACATCGGCGGTTTTACGAGAACATTCTAGATCACTCTTCGTTCGAGAACCGTGTCGTAAAAACTTGACCAGTGTGTCTACTATATTCTAAAGATTGATCTGTGTAGAAGGTACGAGAGTACTCTTAGAATGTTCCACTAAGATCGGTCGGCATCGGTTATTAAAAAAAAAACAGCTGTTTACTACAAATGTGCAATACCTACAGGTCCAAATTGTATGGAACAGCAGATTTTTTAAATAACTGATGAATAATTTCTATGTGGTGCTCAGAATGATGTACTGATTTCGTGGTATTTTTCGCGTCGGTAGCAAATAGGCCGGTTTGCGGGAGCAGTCAGCCCGATATTGTCGATACAAAGCAGTGAACCGAAGTGAACAAGTTCGATAACTAAGTGAATAGTGATCAGTGGTGAATTTGTGATCGTGTAAAGTGTTTTGTGATAAATAAAAATATTTTGTGATGAACCGATGGTGTTTTAATTCATCCCTTAACCAGCTCGTAACAATAAAAAAACAGTAAATCAGGGGCCTTAGTCTGCTATTGCAATAGTGTCAGAATGGTCTATCATTGATTTAATAAGGCCCCTAACCCACGGCGTATTGAAGCGCGTTCGAAACTCGTTTGACGTGCGTACAAAGGGTAATTTGTCTGCGCGGGGCCTTATTAAATCAATGATAGACCATTCTGACACTATTGCAATAGCAGACTAAGGCCCCAGGGGCGGAAGTGGTAAATTTTTGTCAGCTAAATTAAAAAATGTCGTGCCAGAAACACCAAGAAGACAAAGACATGGTAATCAAAATTGATGGAGTTAGTTTTTGTTCCTTTGTGAAATACAATTAGCTGCTGCCCAAGACCTCCGTCCGCATGAAATTATTATAAAAATATTACTACCGCATTTGAATCAGATTTTGTTAACAATAGGGTTTTTTTTTATTTTAAAAACGTTGTAGTACACTTGTGTAATTCTCTAATACAACAGTTATTTTACAATTTAATATTATATGTAGCGTTTTTTTGTGAAACAAAACGGAAACACAAAACGCATAGATTCCGGTAGTGATGTCAAATACTATGTGTCCAGAAACACTTTTAGTTGAAAAGTACTTAAAGTTTCACTAAGATTTTACTATAATATTGATGCAATTTTTGCTTGAATAAAGCACACACAATTAGTAAAAGAATTCTATTAAGGTCTAAAAATTTGATGTAAACAAGGCAGATAGAGGTAAATGACATCAAATACTATGACATGAATGGCCGCGACAGTCATGGACGTTTGAACTGTCTTAGAAAGTTGTAGGAGTTTAATATTTTTTTAAGTGACAAGCAGTAGTTGAACAACTTTTGATTATTCTCTTGGGTTGCTGATACTGTATATTATTGGTTTAAGTGAAGAAAAAAATACATGCATATTCCCTATTGCAAGGGTTTTAATTTTTTTGCAGGGAACCCTTACAAAATAAAAGTAGCCTAAATTAATTAAACATTCTTGTCTATAGAGACACGGACTTTGAACTTAGCAACTACAGTCCTGTCACAGTCATTATGCATTGTGTCTTGACTGTTGCTTGATATATCTGTTTTTGACTGAAACTTACTTTGGCCATTCAAAAGTGTCAGTGACATAAACAGTGGTCTGTTTTGAAATAAATGGTTTGCATTTGAGAATCTTACTTTGTATAACTTCGGTCATCATCATATTTGGAATCTGCCTAGCCTTTGTCCAACCATGTTAGGGTCCGCTTCCAGTCTAGCCGGATGCAGCTGAATACCAGTATTTTACATGGTGCGACTGCCTAACTGGCCTTCACAACCTATTTACTATTATTTCCTGCAGAAGATTGTAAAAATATCTTTGCATTGTATAGATTCAATCTTTTAGTATTATATAACTGCATAGCACATGTGTGAGTACTATGTACTGTAAAGCTACCATTTACATTTAGTTATCCTTCATTGACTCGAATGTGCCCTGGTGGCTGAGAGAATGTCAGGCTCACTCAAATGTCTCGCTGATAGTGGTGGGTGTGTTGAGTCGTTTAGTTCCCTTCAATATGGTTGAGCTGAATGGGGCTGATGCATGCGTCATGTTCGTGAACGGGCGCTGTCAGTTGGGACTGGTCATCTCTTAGCTGCCACGCTTTATTTTAACTACTTTGTTTTTAAATTGTTGATAGTTATAATCTTTTACTCTGGACGCTCTTAATGTGCACGTCTTTCTACATCGTTCTCACATATATGTATAATCTCAACATGAATGATGTAACCAAGATCTTGTAACAATATTTTGATTGAAAAGAGTGTCCATGGAGTTTCTTGCCCATTCTTCTCCATAGAGATCTACGCTTTGGAATAGGCAACTACAGTACTTTCACAAGTTATTATGCCTTGTGTCTGTGACTGTAGCTTCGCCTTAATTAGCCGCTTGAATTTAGCACTGGGTAATACGAAACCCTTGGTAAGACTGGTTGATAGACTTTCGGGCCACTGACTACTTAACGACTGTCAAAAATCTACAATTGATAGCCGGGACCAACGGCTTCACGGTTTAACCTAAAGATCGACCCGAGCCGCTGTTGTTATTCAACCACGAGCTCGTTTGTAACCAAGCTATCATGAACAAATTGTAATAAAAAGAAATGCTTACTATTGTGTTAACTGAGGTCGCTCCTGACTCGGCATTCGGACAGTTATTCAAGTAGAGATTGTAGAGGCCTTCCTCTCTCTGCGACGCCACGTATAGAGCAAACTGAAATAATAAAAACATTGGATTAACTACAATGTTACTTGAGGTAAAATTGTAATTTGATGATCAAAACCAAAAGTCATTTATTCAAATAAGAATTTAGTATGAAATGAACTTAGTAGTATACTACCACTAAAAACCCAACTACTGAAAAATTACGCTTTAATTAAAATCTTTTCTTTTTTCGATTTGTATCTTAGGTGACCCGGGCCATAATAACGAATCGATTGACACCTTATTCATCAAAATCGGATGAATAGTTTAGGCACTACGGAGGAATATACGTAAATACAAACATACATAGACTGCTAAAATCATAACCCTTCCTTTTGGCTTCGCCGTAATCGGTAATTACGCTGGTAATCAGCACTTTACGATCGCCAAAGTTTACAAGAAACAGTCGTCGAAAACGCCCGCCCTTCGCCAGTTCCTAGTGTTTCAGCTGGGAAGACAAAGCGGCGGAACGAACTTCTCAGCAAATGATGATGAGATGTTCCAATTATTCGTTGTAATCGATGTCGCCAGTTAGCTTAGCCGTCATAGCTCGCAGGGCTACCAAGCTTAAGTGGCAGTGGGTCGGCAATTTCTAGGGTTGTCGCTAAAACTCGCGCGGGTGCACGGAGCGAACCCACCGCAAGAGCCCCCGCTCTCGTGGTATTTGGAAAATTTCCAGTTGCTTTTAACCAACCAGTACCAGTTGTTTTTTGGAGGACTTTTGGCCGCAAGGAGTGGTGTTCCGTCGCCTCCGCGGGCAAGTGGCACCTGAACGCCCAAAGACATAGTGCACAAGTGAAGTATTACTAACATAGTTTTAAGGTTCTATTTACTAACACAATTTATATTTTATTATATGTATGTTAGTATGTAAGGTATATATCTATGGGCTAAAGAAGCCTGAAAATAAATGGATCTTGTTATTGTTAACACCCTTAGGGCGGGAGCGCCAGGGAAGCCCGCGGAATTCTAATTTCTTAGGTTTTTGAAATATGGTTGTTGATGAAATATGAGTCGTACAGTGGAGTACACGGTGGCAGTTACAGAATTATGAGGTTTGAGATAACTTTATTCTCATAAGAATACAAAAATTCACTTACATGAGAATATATTAAAACTATAACATAAGTCGATATTGTTGAGGGTTTTACAAAAACTAGACATTTGTACAATCATTATTTAGTGGGTAGATCCATAATAATAATACAAACAACTCAATGTTCGCTTGATACACTGACTCAAAAACATCAACACAAAGGGAACCAAGTCTCCGTTCAATACAGATAAGTAATAGCTGGATGTGGCTTGAAATTATTCTAGGGAATGTACATTTTTTAAATCAATCAATCAATTATAATCATTAATACAACCCTCTGAGTTCATTAACCCCATTCAATTACTATTTCATGAAAAAGTCATTCAATGGCGTTAAATGAATTTAGACGGTTGTATTAAGTAATTTAAGGGGTTAAATATTTACTATGCATATTTGTATAATCATAAATAATAGTACGATAATGTGATAATAAAACTCACGCTAGTATTGTAGTAGTCGAAACCATTCCTCGTCTCCTTCGTGATAGGCAGAACTGAGTAGTAGCACTTCTCCTCAGGGGGGATTTCTGTGAAGATAATATACTCGTTAAAAAATAAGTTCAAAAATTTAAAACCGGGCTACTGAAAAATCACGCTCGAAAAAGTAAAATCAAAGCATTTGTTTCAAGTAGGCCAGTTACAGGCACTTTTGAACTGTCGAAACAAAGATTACAATGAAATGTAGCTACAGTCCCAGTCACAAGGCAAAAAAACTGTGAAAGTACTGTGGTTGCCCATTCCCTAGCGTAGATCTCTATGGTGAAGAACGGGTAAGAAACTCCATGGACAGTCTTTTAAATCAGCATATTGTTACAAAACCTTGGTTACATCATTCATATTGAGATGGTACATTAAGTGAGAACGATGTAGCAAGATGTGCACTTTAAAAATGTCCATAGTAAAAACAAAAAAGACAATTCAAAAAAAAAATTCAAATAAGCCGTGGCAACTAAGAGATGACCAGTCACAACTGACAGCGCCCGTTCACGAACATGACGCTTGGATCAGCACCATTGAACTCAACCATTTTGAAGGGAATTAAATGATCCGACACACGCGTCATCATCAGCGAGACATTGAGTGAGTATTAAACTAGACAATATTCTCGTCTGATATTGATAAATGTATAAACGTTTATTACGTCTATTAAATAAACTTACACGTTATATATTTATATTTTATTAAATATTCATAGCCACTTTGCCCTAAAGTTTATGATTCCTTACTGTAGTGTGGGTCTCATGCCTATGTCTGTATGTGTAAGTAGCCTAAGTCTATATATTGAATGGTTCGCTAATAAATATGAGTTATTATCATCAATCCGTCTACTCAATTACACCTATCCCTACATGGCGACCCTGCCAGGATGATGCACACTGTGAGAATGAATTGTTTTTTTAAACAAAGAGGTCTATTCGCTAATTTACAAGGCACAAGATAAAAAGTACTTTCTAAGATTTGTTTAAACAAAATTGATAAAGATTATAACGAGGTCCTGATAATAAAACGATTACAGACATAATTGAGGTCCTCCGTATCGTCGATGCTACACCGTTATCCCATAATATAGTCAATTGGCCAAATGGTTACGTGTTAGCACCCGACTGGCATTTAATTATCCCACGTCAATTCTAAAGGTTAACCCACTTTGATCCAGTTTACCAAGAACCTTATGAAACAATTCTAGTATTAAACACCGAGGCAATGTAATGTCTATAGTACCTGGGCGACCGAAGTCTGCTCGGGTACAAATAGAGAAAAATTTCCCAGATATGAGACCTAGCTAGATCGATTTTTCGCCCCTATATTGCAACTGTCATCGAAATCGTTAGAGCCGTTTTCGAGAACGTGATTACAGTACATCATTCTGAAAACCCCACATAGAAATTTTTAATTGGTAATTTTAAAAAAAAACCAGATGTTCCATACATTTGACCGTATGGGTATTGCACTTAGGAAACATCAGATTTTAATATATTTTCTATGTGGAGGGTTCAGAATTTTGTACTGAATACGTGGTAGCCCTTGGTGTGTCGGTGGGGCTACCACCCTGTATACAAATATTGCTAATTTAATAGTGTAGGATGAAGATCTAGCTTTTACCTACGGGATCATATTGCTGGGATGAAAAGTATACTAAATCCTAACCCAGGTAATTGTCTTTACCTATGTCAACTAAATCAGAGGGCGAGGCGTGAAAAGTTACAGATAAACCGAGTTATCTTCGCATTTGTAATATTAGTATGAATGATAGTTATAACCCACCGTCAGGGATCGCAGACTTGTTTTGGTACAGATGCAGGACTTTAGCTTTGCACGTCACGTTCAGTCTGTAACAGGTAATACAAACATAAGTTAAGTTTGATAAATTCTATCTTCTGAGAATCAATTGCCACATATATGACGGAGCATCACTCGAGGACGGTTCGACGGACTGGGGTGATTGTATTTGCTTGTGTTCGTAATTCAGTACAAGGTTAGTCTGAAAGAAAATGTTGTTATTTTTTGTTGGTTATCTCACTTCTCAATTTCTTCAATACTAAATTGCACCCGTGCGAAGCCGGGGCGGGTCGCTACTAATATTATAAAGAGGAAAGATTTTTTTGTTTGTTTGTACGGAATAAGCTCCGAAACTACTGGACCGATTTTAACCATTGTTTCACTAATAAAAGCCAAATTATCAGGAAGTAACATAGGCTACAAATTATATTTATATCATGCAAATTACCCGAGCTATCACAATTTCTGCGAACGAAGTCGCGGGCGAAGTGCTAGTACTGTTTAATGACGCATAGGTACTTCAATCTCCAGTCCGAGTGTTAGTTATTATTTTAGGTATTACTTATTAGCAGTGCGGTGTCTAGATGTGTCTTGCGTGAATGGCAATGTTACTTTGAGTGCACTACACACTACTCAGCCTACCCTTTTTGAGGGATAACAATACCAGCCCATGTTTGTCCCACCACGGAGCAAATTTATTATATATTCCCATGCAGTAAAGTAATGCGCATTGATCACCACACTTGCTCAAGGCGGATGTACGATTTCAGACTTAGACCGCTTTCACATTTAGGCGACTTTAGCAGTGTAACAGTCGCGCGGAAGACGCGCGACTGTCGCACTGTCAGAATTACATATTTTAAACAGAAGAGCAGAGGTCGCGCGCTGCCGCTGCGGCCGCCGCGTGCGCTCAGTCGGCAATGAGCCAGTATTCAGAATCCATCTTTGAAATGAAGTGCGCCACACAGTGTGTTAACGCGCGGCTGTTCTTATAATGTGAAGGAATATGCTTCTACCGCGTTACTGTCGCGCTGCTAACGTCCTAATGTGAAAGCGGCCTTGCTATGTCACCGATGTCAGTGTTGTACAAGATAAACTTATGAAGGCCGTATGAAGCCGTAAGATGCAAACATCACAGGAATGATTGCTGTGATGTGAGTACTCTTGGAACATGCCTTCGTCCAGCAGTGGACTTATTCTACTGTTATGACCACAGATATAGATATACACGGTACCTAGACGACGAGTAGACTAGATATCGCAAGTATCACGACCCGTATGAAAAGTAAGCGTGCCATTTTTTGACTTCCTACTATGACGTCATAAGCACTATATTTATAATAATATGTAGTTACTACACAAACAAGTTACTATAAAAAATAGACTTCGTTTTTGTTCTTTAAATATATAGAACTATGTTCTTGAGTTGTAACGTTGTTGTTTTAAACAAATTAGCGTGCTGCGACAGTAGACACGTTAAGCATAAAATGCTTACGGCAGGCACGCGAAGTAGGTGCTCTTGCGTTTTCTATATCTGTGGTTTTGACAATGATGTGATGTGATGTTTATCTGTGAACGTACCTGAGATTCTTGAAGTCCATCTTTAAGAACACGATGGCTGGATGCTGCGGTGACAGTATACTATTGTCGCTCTCCTTGAGGAAACATGTCGCCGAGTTGGACTGTGCGAGGTACGGGCTGATCGCGGCGTTGATCGTCCGGTCTAATGTGAAGCCATACTGTGAATAAATATAAACAATATTATAGTTTAAGAAAAACTAAACAAAACACGCTTAGGGGTGACGTCATTTGATTTTTCATTTTTCTGCTCAGCAAACCCTTTCATTTGATACCCATATCAAGGATGCATAAGAGTACAGGAATACTAAAGAAAGGATATCTAGACAGTGTAAAGGATGATATTGCAAAAAAGGAGGTGTCTCATGATATGACGAGTAATAGAGAAGTATGGAAGAAGAAGACATGCTGCGCCGACCACAAATGAATAGGGATAAGGGCAAGAGAATGATGATCAATGTAATGCATAAAACATAATCAGTCCGCCATCTTTGGGAGTACTCCATATTAGAAATAGTAGTAGTCACTTAGATAGCCATGTATGGTCATCCAAACTAAAAATGTATGAAAAATTTCAGCTCAATCGGAAACCGGGAAGTGTGTCACATTTAAGTTCTAAGATTTTTACCTAGATACGGATGAAGCTCACAAAAGCGTGTTAAAAATAAACGATTGTTTGTAATGACCAAATGATTCCTAGCTGCATAATCAGGCAATAACAGCTCTGATTCAGGTCTTGTATATTTTCCCTGGCGACAAACGGGAAAGAAGTTCCAGTTTGTTTCCAGGGAAAATATACAAGACCGTAATCAGAGCTGTCGCACTGTATGGATGTGAATATTCGGAATGTCTATTAATTCCCGCTAATACCATCAAGGTTTATTTCATTCCTTAATTTTTCTGATCTCAATGTAGTGGGGCAGGGTAGAGGGACCAACGGAACGACGATTTTGATTTATGCCTTGGCAATGTGGCAAGCGGGAAAACACCATCCAGTGAGGATCAGACGAGATTGGAAACAGGTGGCCTACCTAGCAGTGGATCGATTCATGCTAATAATGTTACCTATAAGTACCTTCATTGAAAGCCACATTTTTTTAAATCCTATTTTAAACTGGCGCCCTGTCACATAGAGCAACTGCCTTCTTTTTAATATATCGCTGGCTATATATCTTTCGAATATATTCCATAGGAGTCGGTGTCAAAGACCCAATCATACGACGCCTGTCACTTTGTCATCAGACTCGTGAATAGACTTGTCATTTACTATATCCTGCACAAAGGTTCCCGTAAACTAAGATATTGTTTCAAAACGATTGACAGCACAAACAATAGCATCCTACTGTTTGTAAATTACGTAATCAGATCAGGATAACTAAGGCTAGTATGTAGATAAATGGCTTCATATGCACAGATTGAGAATAATGAACATCATTTTCACATGAAAAAATTCAGTGTTTGTAACGACGTTTCCGTATTTCTAAACTATAATTTAGGAACTGATATCACACTTGGTTTTGAGATATTTGCCTGATACTAAGAACCTACTCAAACCGAAGTATCTTAACTCGCGTGTAAAACAGCGCGCTTGTGGACGACATGTATGAGTATCTCTTTGTAGGGTGCTTCCCTAACATAAGTAATGTCATGCAGATGTAAAATGTCAAATTTAAACTTAAATGCAGAAAATGTCAGTGAATGCTCAACGGGATGAATCTAAATAAAAATGCAAGTTGTCCGACTCAAACCACGTCTAATTGAACACTAAAAATGTAATATACATAAAATGCATAGAACAATGCAATATGTCAGTGTCAATGCACTGCCAAATGTAGGTCGCGTCCAAAGTGCAAATACGCGAGCCTACTGGCTAACTTAATGTACTAACTAACTAACTACTTCGCAAGAAGGCTTACCCTCACCCTCTTACTCAAGTCAGCTTAAAGCAGTAAAATCAAATTGAACCTAATTTAGGTACACAAGTAGCTGTATTGCTTTGATATTTGTATAAAAAATTAAAATTACTATTTTTGACGCCTGTAGCAAACAACGACCTAAGTAAAGACATCCAAATATTCACGAGCGGTAGACGGGACATGACGAAGAAAATCTTAATCCAATTACTTGTAACTTATTACTAACAAATCTCTAACTAATGTCGGTCGGTCTAACTAATGTCATACGCCCGTTTGGCAGGTAGCATAGGTAAAAATCAAAAATGTTCAGGATCAAAATACTTGTATGAAAATATTCCCAATGTCCGCTCTATAAGTCTTTTAAATATCTTTGGTCCTAAGCGATTTTTTCATGGACCATGCATTACGCGCTGTGATTACGCGAGTAAAAACCTTTCGCCCGTTTCCACGAACACGGGGCGAGTCATGAAACAATGCTGAAATCAAATCGTTCTGCTATATTTTCTGCGCTCGCCTGGAGCGTATTGAAATTCAAAGAATGCAATAATATTTAGGCATTAATTACGGCGTTGCTTCGCGTGAAAAAGTTCATTAATATTTGTGCAAACAACCAAGCAAACAACAACCCAGCTACCCTTACAAACAAAAGCTTTAAGAGCGATGGTTTCATACAAGGTTTATACGTGTTCTGATTAAGTCAGAAACTCTTAATACCCTTACAAACAAAAGCTTGTAAGAGCTATGGTTTCATATAAGGTTTATGTGTTCTGATTAAGGCAGGAACTTTAATAGTGGTATTTTATAAGTCTATTTAAGTTTTAAGAGGATTCGTACTTGTAACATATTCTTATAGACGTATATAAAAAACGTTATATAATATTAATAAGAGGCAAGGTTAGTAAGTGGCATTATAAGCGCCTTTTACAAGTCTAATTGCCTTTGATTCTTAATTAATACTTATAAATATATTTTATAAGTACAGTCAACCTTAGAAGTGACTATACTAAGTGTTTTATTAGACTTCTGTAAAACTAGTAAGTAATTTAAAAGTGTGATTTATCTCACCTATGACATATTAAAGAGTAGTAGCACTTTAAAAAGTCCTACAAGTGTCTTAAATAATTCCCTATTAAGAGTTATTTACTTTCTTCGTTGTGTTGACTCCAGAAATTGTTATAAAACAAGGTAAACTATTTTAATATTTAGTACATAATTATTATCATTTAGTTTCTATACAAATCCTTTTACTTACTAAGGAACTCTAAAATTCAGATCAACATGGCCGCGTAGACAGTGGTTTTAGCTTTAATTTGACTTTTACGAGTGCGATATAAACCTTACACATGAGTACTGGGCTTATATTGCTCTAATAATACACTTATGAGTCGTGGTTGGTCGTAATGGCGACATTTTGATATTATTTTACAAATAATTAAAAAAACAATAGAGTTAAAGACACATTATTGAAAAGGCCCGTGAAAAAATTGTTATTAAAATTTTAAAGTAATCGAGAAAATCTACTTCGCAACCAAATAATCGCTTAAAGTGCGTGACAAATAAATGAGTAAGATACACACTAGCGATTTGTAGGGAAGTACAATAAATTTATAATTTTTCACAAAAGTTCCAAGGACTTCGCAACCCACGGCGGTTTATGATAACACTCTTATTAGGAGATCACAAAGAGGACTATATAACACTTAAATTTGTATTTTATTTTAATAGTAAGAGAACTTTAAGGTTATTTCCCCTTACAGCGCGCCATTGTAAGTGACTTGTAAGTTCATTTGTCATTGTAAAGGTATCGGCAAGAGTTTTGTAAGTTTGAAAATACACTTGGCGAGATCTTTACAAGGCAATTGCAAGGATGAATATACTTATAAAGTGCGCCCAAATCCACACTTATAAGGGTCTATAGGTTTGATATAAGACTGAAAAAATATGGTCTTGGGATATTTGTAAGATTATTTTTTGCTAGCTGGGAAATACTATGAAACTAATTCGACTTTCATTACCCATTAATATACATTAGTAATAGTTATATAAGCTCTTGAACTGAATAAGTCGTGACCTATAAAGTGTTCAGATCAATACCGTGTCAATTAGTCGCCCGGCCAGTGCATCCCTGCATTATTGAACAAATTGACCGACCCGTTTCTGAATTGGTGCTAATGCATGCAGTGATTGTAGCATGTTGCCTCGCCTCGTTTTATTTTAAGAATGTATTGACGGACCAATGGGATCGATACTATTCTAAATTCTATGCCCTATATCAGAACTTTCCGACTGTTTTAGTTTACAGCGGGATTTAGATGGACTTCAAAGTTATTGCCTCCTTAATAAACTCGAACTCAATGTTTCTAAATGTTTTGTTAGTACCTACACACGTAAACCACACGCAATCATGTTTCAGTATAAGTTGCATGATACTAATATAAATAGAATAAGCGTTATTAGGGACCTGGGTGTCACTTTTGATTCTAAGTTGCTTTTTGATGCACACGTTGAAAACGTTGTCAGTAAAGCTTCTAAAGCACTTGGATTTATACTAAGGTTATCAGCTGATTTTAAAAACGTTAAAACGTATAAAATCCTTTATTGTGCTTTTGTCCGCAGCCATTTAGAGTACGCCTCGCAAGTGTGGAACCCTAG
The DNA here is from genome assembly GCA_947578425.1 of Eugnorisma glareosa. NCBI lineage: Eukaryota > Metazoa > Arthropoda > Insecta > Lepidoptera > Noctuidae > Eugnorisma > Eugnorisma glareosa. The sequence goes on from OX387957.1 coordinate 42,716,826, forward strand.
TTACAATATTTATATAGACCGAATTGAGGGTATTCAGAAGCGGTTCCTACGTTTCTTGCAGTACAAAACCAGGAAATATACTCCCAATTAAGTAGCGCGATGCAAAAGATTTCATATATTACCGCTGTATGAGCGCAGACGCATTGCTGATATGGCATACTTATTTAAAATAGCAAATGGTACTATCGATTGCCCTGAGCTGTTAAGTAGTTTAGGTTTAGTTACACACTGCAAAATGTTTCGCAAACCTAGTTTGTTGCATGTCCCTCATTCAAAGTCCGCGTACAGGCAGAATTCGTTTCTGATCCGTGCGAGTAGAAGTTTTAATAAACTTAACACGACTGAACACGATTTGGACATTTTCAATACCAGTGTTTCTCGGCTTAAGCATTTATTAGTGAAAAGCTTTTTTACAGACAAGTAATCGTTTACGTCTGAATTTAGATTTTAGTTATGTTTTTTTTTAAATTATTTTTAGGTTGTAATTTGTATTATTCGATCGCGGTATTTTGTTTTGTTTCCAATTTATGTTACAGTATTTTTATGTTATAGTATGTATTTCTTACCTACCTTTTTTTTGTTTTCTTTTTTGTTTCAAGTGTTTATCTGTGGAAACTTGTAAATGGCCTTCAAATTTGTATTGTTTATGAATATTGTTAATATTAGCTGTAAGTTTCCCGAATAGAATAAAATAAAAATAAATAAAATAAATAAATACTTACTTGAATAAAGAAAAGACATTTAGAAGAGATTTTTTTTTAAGACTGCCCCACTCTTGGAATTTCTCCTGGGTGCGTTTACAAACATTTAAAATCGCATTCACAAACAAACAGCCAGACCCGGAACAACTACCTATAGATCATACAAATGTTTGTTACGTGCGGGGATCGAACCCGCGACACGCAGCGCAGCAACCAATCGCTCAGCCACTGTGCCACCCGTGCCGTCAAATCAATTCTTGTATTGCCATTAATAAAAAATTAAATAAGAGTCAGGTGCAAATAGTGACGAAATACAACAAAAAAGATTACCCATGCCCATGGGGTACCGGAAATACTCCATGAGTGTTCCGCTATTCTTGATAGTTTTCGAGTTATATTTGTTTTATTACGTATTGAAAAAAAAATATAAGGGAACCGCTACAAAAAAAAGCCTACTTTATTTTTATTTTACACGGCATTTTCACATTATTTTTTTTTGCACAAAAATACTCTAAGCACTTAATTCAATTATTAGATTGCCTATAATGTAATGGACATTAAAGGCACTTTTGAATGTCAGAAAAACAGAGAGCGAAGCTACAGTCCAAGGCAAAAGTCATAATAACTTGTGTTAATGCTGCCCATTCCAAAGCTTAGATCTCTTTGGAGAACAATAGGGAAGAAACTACATGAACACTCTTTTAAATCAAAATATTGTTACAAAATTAAATCTTCATTGTTATGGAAGATTCTTTCAGACATAAAATAATCATCATATTATAACATAAGATCTTACCTCTCCATAAACAGGTCCCGAGGGCATCATGAAATTGACCATCTTGACATCCAGAACACCGCCCTGGAAGAACCCGAAGGTCGTGAGGTCCACATAGCGTCGCTCATCGTCCTGTAACAGTACACCACGCTGAGTCAGTATTACAGACATACATGGTTGTCAGATACTGGGTTGCGGAGGTCAGATAGGCAGTCTCTCCATGTAAATTACTGGCTCAACTGCATCCAGTTAGATTAAAAGCCGACCCCAATAGACCCATAGTGCCCCATAGTTGGCAAAAACACACACACACACACACACACACACATTATGATGAGTTGCTAGTCAAAACGGTGATGGAAAAGATCGTGAGACTCGCGGTATCTACATCAGTATATTGACGGACTTTTAGAAAATCATCGTTCGTCACTTAATGAAATGACGAGTTAATATATAATTAGTTAATAATTAGTTATATTAATCATACTCAATATAGTTGAGCTTGGATGTCCAAATATATTTTTATGATTTTTAGCCTCGGCCAGCACTGCCGTCAAAATGAGATGACCTTATTTACGCACTTGGATATTTATAAGGGTAAATTAGGAAACTTGCGCGCTAAATACAGAAGTTTTAATGGCGTTCACATACTAAGCTTTTTATCAGTTTTATTTTATACCCTTATACCCTTTTGTCGGTTTTATTTTTTTGCAAAAAAGTTTTTTTATATAATCAGTATATTAAATATTTACGTAAATAATGAGGATGACGTATGACTTAAATGTTAGCCCCTTTCGGGGCCGAAACCAAGTCAGCGGAGGTTCGGGTCTTGAGGGGCCCGTACCGAACTTTATGGTTAATTCGCGGTTGTTTTATTGTGAATCAAATTAGCGACATGAGTGGTGAAAAATAATGAATTTTCTAACATTTAAGATGTATATTTAAATTTAACTCAGCTTTTACCCAATGGTCCCTATAAAATAGGGTATTATAGCAAAGTTAGGTAAACGCTGTGTAATACTAGTTGACTTGTAAACGCATTTCATCAGTTGCATGTTGCATTACAGTAATTTCTGTTGTTAAATTTGTCTATAACATGCATTTGCAGTACTGGGGAACGCTATTTCAGATTAGACGATCGCTAAAATAATGTTTTTGCTTGAGCGAAACTATTGGCATAATACAGTTAAGCTTAAAAATATTCATTGATCGAAAGAGAAGCCGATACTATGGTATTTCTATATAATAAATAACTCTACTCCAGCATCCAATTAGCGATTAATTTACCAATAGGTATCTAATCAAAATAAGATCCAATTTGGACTTAAATATGTAAATCTAACGAAGACTGTCTGAAGGTTGTTTCCCCAATAATAAAAATATTAGATAGCCTAGTGGTGTGACCGTCGGACTACCAAGTCATAGGTCTCCAGTTCGAACCCAAGACACGCACCTCTGATTTTTCGGATTCATGTGCGTATTGTATAATTATCACTTGCTGCGGTGAAGGAAAACATCGTGAGGAAACCAGCATGCCTGAGAGATATTTCTCGACGGCATGTAAAGCCAAGTCAGAGGCCCATGGGCGGCCTAAAAACTCTGTCACCAGGTTAGGCACTAACCACACGTTAGAGAAAGAAGAAGAACATATTTTTTTCAGTTCCATTGGGTACCTTTTCTGGCTTTTTTTTTACTGACTGGCAATAAATTATTGTCTAGTTAGTTCCATATCAACGTTGTTACAATTCGCAAAAATAATGTTGCGAATGAAGAATGATCTGGGAATCGAGCATTCGTACTTGCGATCACTGGACCACGGACGCAGTAAAATTAAAACTGAGTATAAAATTGGTTTATTTGTTGCTACAATACATAAAGAGTAATAACACAATTACAAAAAAATATATAAAATATGCAAGTGCAAAGATAACGCAATTATTTATAGGGTGGTTCGCAGAGCAACATGCAAGAATTTAGCTTGTGACTGATAAAGCGGGTGCAGAGTAGAGAAACGCAAGTGCACAGAAGAATCAGCAAGCGAAAAAGCGCAAAAAAAAAATGCTTTAAGGCATCTGAAAGTCAGTGGCATATAACGCACAGCTTAAACTAAACCGTAGGGCCTACAAGCATTAAATTTTGCACAAGAGGAACTTAAATGTATTACGAAAGTAGCACTAAGGAATGATTTTAAAAAAATCGTCCCCCAAATAGAAAGGATGATAACATCACACCCACACCGCGTAACCGTGTACCCATTACTACACCCACATTTCGCCAGTTATTTTTACGCCCCATGCAAATAGGAGGCGAGCCTATTGTCATCAACCGGGCACGAATAAAACCCAATAACAATTTACCCGACCCGGGAATCGAACCCAGGACGTCAGGCTCAGCAGTTGCGCTTGCGACCACTAGACCAACGAGGCTGTCTGGCAGGCAGGCTGGTAGTTAGATTACTGTATAAACGTAAAAGTTTATAACACCCCCGTTTTTTGGGAACCCTTCTTTAATGGCTCTTGAGAAGATGTGGATGGGATGTGGATAAAACATAAAAATAAATACATGTTTATGAAATATGGTTTTGACCAAAACATCAATGGCCCTAGGTCAGTTCCTAGGAGCTCAGAGTTATTATGGATCTACATTACGGCACTGTAACGTTATTCTCGCTAGCTATTCCCTTTGTCGAGATATTAGTTCCAAACATAATATATGTTCACATAACGTGTTACAATTTCGATACATAGCAACATGATAACAGAAACTAGAACTACCAATACAATTTTACTTGAATATTTCGTCGGTTTCTACGATAGCTCGCTAAAAAATACATTCTTGTTGAACGTTTGTAGTTCATTGTTTTTAAAAACATCTTTCTTTGACTCTGTCTCATAAATTCTTCGTATGGCGTGGTAATGCGATTATGTTATGCAATGCCAACCTTACACTTTTTTTTTTAAAGGCAGTTGAATTACATTGTGTATTTTCTTATCAAGCAAACCATTTGCCATTCTAACTTGCGCGTTAACAGGAAAAAGGACCAGTTTACGTTGTGAACACAATAACTAATAAATAGATTTAAATTCGCAGAGGCATGGATTGTCATACAATTATGTTAATACAATGGAACTTAATTCAGTTAACCGCTATCATTGGTAGAAATTTGACATTGACATGACCTTTATATCGTAGCGATAAGGGCGATTTTCGCAGTGGTTGGCAGTACTCATCGCTTCAGACGTTATTGGGTAATGAGTTCACAACATCAATCGTATCGAAAAGATCGGAACGGGGTTCGCTATCGGTCTAAGTCATCATCACGTACATAATATACTGTTTCACAACTATACGGGATGGAAAGGACGCCACGTCGTGTATTCAGTACATCATTCTGAGCCCCCCCCCCCCACATGGAAATTTTTCATCGGTTGTTAAAAAAAACAGCTGGTTCCTCCACAAAAAGTGCAATACCTACCTGTACGGTCAAAATGTATTGAACAGCTGTTTTTTATTTATTAACCGAATAATTAATACCCAAAATTTAAGTAATTGTTTCTGGCTTCACGGAGTGACAGCGATAGGGCTACGCCTTGGACGGCTACCTCATTCATTGACGAAAAAACACAAAGCAAGAAGCGCAACATCGAGTGAAGGGAGGACAGGGGAGGTCGTTGCCCAGCGGTGGAGGTTACCTCAGGGGGCCTAAAATGGCCACTTTATCAGAATCATAACACGAATCACGTTAAAAATTTTAAATTCTTAAAATGGTCTTTATGGTTATGACCGCAAAGTCCATTTTAAGAGTTTTAATTTTTTAACGTGATTCATATTATGATTCTGATAAAGCTTCCCTTTTAGGCGGCCAGATCATTCAATGTATTTTCGTTTTTTCGATAGGTTCCTTTTCCCAATTTATTTGTCATCGGTAGCAAATCTGCTTCTACCATAGATTTGTATTAGTCGTAATCTCAGTAGTCATCCCTTTACAGCCCGACTATTGCTCACGCACTCCATCTATCGCTTCTTTGCTCTTACCCTACACGAATAGCCATTCACATTCATGCTCAAAACAAACCTCACGATATTCTCTTTACATAAAATGAAAAATGAAATAGCCCGAGTTCTTCGGAATCGTTTGCATAAGGCTCCCATTACATGATAAGGCTTCTTTATTAACGAAGTAAACAAGAATGCGATGACGCAATTTTTTTTGTAAGTGCAATCAAACGTTAATACCATACTTCAGTCAGACACGTAATTGATTTTGCATGGGCAAGCTTGTTAGTTGGAGGCTGTTGGAGTTACCTAGATGATCAAACGGCCCGAATAGTCTTTGGACGACAGGGTTTTTTTTCGGAAATCATCAAACGTCCCCTACCCCTCCGGGCGGAGCGCAAGGGAGTCAGACTTCTACTGACTAAAACCCATCCATATTCCTTCTTTTGCCCTTTGTGTTCCAGGGCCGCGGTATCTCTTTCGAACAGCCCCGCAGCCCTGGACGACAGGGTTTCCGTCGTAATTTGGTTAGCTCTTCTCCTATTTAGAAAAAAAATGTTTTGCGAGACTTGCAACATGCTGTATTGCAGTGTTCAGGGAGTCGGGTGGAAAATTGACTATGTAGTTACGGTGATCATTATGAAAATAGTAACTCCCGCTAGAGAACACAATGGACGGTTTGTTCATAGGTTAGTAGTAGATCATTCTCGTGCGTTTTACTCGAAAAAATAAATAATCTGATCGACCGAAAAGAGGTAGTACCTTCATAATTATGTAATTTAGAGAAATATTTAAACACGGTGGCAATTTAAAATAACCTGCCGGTGTGAAGCCGGACGGCTGATAAATAATAAATCAAGGACTTAGAAATTATGTAATCCATGCCACGCTACACGTACGTACACTTCCTACCGCGTAAGAGAAACACTACAAATGCTTCAGCCATATTTGTCGCTTATTCTTTACTTACTGGAAGTTTGGCTGTGACTCCACTTGAACATTTTTTAAAACAAACTTTTGAATACTAATACATAAAAATAAATAATTTAAAAACGTCGACAACATATCATAGCTTACTATGCATTGTCATCTAAAGGGTGTAACAAGACCCTTAACGAAGCCAAAAGCCATTTGTTCTCCCCGTCACTGCGATCATTTTTTTTGTTCTAGACCATACCTGGGAACCTTCTAGTTACGGAGATATTGGAGGTCAAAGTTCTAACTTCTTCACAACTTTTTTTAAATACATGTTTTTAATGTAAGATTTTTACTTTAAACACCTCCACGGTTCCTGTATTAGTCAATCCATCCATCAGCACAATGTTTTGAATGCGTTACATTGAGTCCTACGGTAAAACGTGATTTTCCACCCCAAAAAAAAGTTGTTTCCCAGCAATATTTTTTGCGTAAAATTACTTAGTTTGATGTACATAATGCTTGGTTGACGGCTTCGTGAAGGGTCCTGTTACACCCTGTATACTAAAGGTTTGCCTGTACAGTCCAACTGTACAGGCAAACCTTTAGTATAAACCGGAGCTTGTATGTTGCAAACCTGTGCAGGTGTCCTCAAGAGGCTGCTCAAGGTTACCTGTACTGTACAGTCCAACTGTACAGGCAAACGTGTCAGGTACACACTAGCATGTATGGCTACCTTTAATCGTGTACGCAAAGTGTATGCTCAATCGGAGGGGGTAACTGTTTTAAAATTCATTGGCAAGATTGGACCTAAACAAACATACAAACAGTGCTTTAAATAGAAGCATATGAAAATGTTTAAAACACGTTAATTGGATACGTAGTTTTCGTTCTCGATCATCCTCTCGAGTAAGCCCCTGTACGCACGGGCGATTTATAACGCGAAGATTTTATATCGTACTCTGAATTTTCAACTCTCATTAGAGACCAGCATAGCTCTACACAAACGCTTCGATTCGATTTCGATCCGGAAGGTAGTAAGTCTATCTCGCTCGCTTTCTTCATTGACTTGTCGAATTGAAGCGTTTGTGAATAGCTAGTGGACCTCGACACTTGGCCCTGCAGTCTCGATACATGCAAAGCCATAACGATGCAGATTTAAGGTGGATGCGAGCCGGGCGCATAGTCATTACAGAGCGCACACCAGGGCGTCAAAAATCTGTTGATTTTCAACTCTCGACGGTAAACGTTGCGTTGAAAATCAATGTGGTTAGGTTTTGATATAAGGGACAAACCTGCGTTTAATTATAATGTAAGGATCCACATTTGCGGAAAATGGCTTGTGCCTTAAAAACAATTTAATCATGTTATAATTGCACGATCTCTATGACAAACAAGACTGGTTAATGAGGCGTGTCTGTGGTGACACAAAGTTAAATACGGTCGGCTAAGCGTTGAAGCGTAACTAGTACAATGGGACTTGCAACTGCAAGTTTCCTAAACAGCTACAATATTTTTTGTGTATTAATCATACCCGGATTGATGTGCTTGAAGCCGATTATTTTGATGATGGTTATCAATTTAGCGTAGGTACGCACGACGACCAATCAAGTTAGACAAAACCGACTTATGCGGATCTCTCATTGTAAGGGAAATCTGTACAAAGCGAGGCCATGTGATACTGGAAATTATAGCTTGATGTGACGCTGTGTGTACACACGGCTACACATCAAGCTATACATTTCCAGTTTATGCTGATCTCGCATTGTATAGGATTTCCGTACAATGCGAGGTCAGCTTATACTGGAAATGTATAGCTTGATGTGTAGCCGTGTGTACCAGGTTGGGCAATTTACGCGCGTACAGAAGTACAAACTCGCGCGTATTTATACTAATTTTTTTTTGTAAGTTCGTATGTAGTGGGGTCAACTTCGGAACTACTGATATTTCACTAACGGGAAGCTACATTATGCCCGAGTGTCAAAGGCGGCTTAAAACGTTCCTGTGGCTTAATTTCCATAAATAAATAATGGCAAAGCTACGTACTATAAGTCAACGCAAAGTTACAAGCACTGCGCGGCGTGCAGAATCGCCTAAACTTAAGCCGTTTGGGATTATATCTAGAACATTCCACATTGAAACGCACAATAAACACTACACGGTTTCATCATCACCTCGGCTCATCGGTTTGTCGTGTTGGATTTTCAAAGCTCAGTTTAGTGCCGAGAGTGAAATTCCAACAGCGCAATAAGAGGTTCGACCGTAAGGCATATCCTGTAAAAATCTTTACAGGCTGATGGGTGATTGGTAATTGGGTGCATTCCTTGAAATGGGTGATACTAGACCTAAATTGCAACAATTTTGACCAGATAACATGGGTCCAAACTGGGTTGTTTTGGAGAAATCAAACTGTCAAAGTTTTTTTAGGAAAAAACTATGAGTAGGTACTTCCAGTTTTATTAAAATACTGCCTTGTCAAGAACAAACGTTGTTTCCTGGTCATTCGCTTGCTAAAAGTGGGTACCACCATTTTAGAAAGCTAATAACAATGAGACAAGGAAATCGTGCCTGAAATTTGCACAAGTGCCATGCATTTATTTTGAGAAAATTGCCTCGGAAAACAATGGATGTTTAATTAAAATTTCAAAACATAATCTTCATGGCTCTTAATTTCCAAAGGCAGATGTATTTTTATGACAAATTGGGTTTCAAAGTATTCATTCGTTCTATCTATCTGAAAGTCGTAGATTTCTCACAATCAGCAGTTATGGTGGAGAGGTGGAAAATTTACAAAAAACCTTCAAAAGTTCCATGTCTCTAAAACACTCAGTTTTGACCAAAGTTATTGGGCTCATAATTGTTGCAAATTAGGTCTAGTATCTCCAATTTCAGGGAATGCACCCAATTACCAATCACCCCGTATGGATAGTAGGAAAGTAGAAATTTCTAACAGATAGATGTGATGCTGGTGAGTTTGTTCAGCCTTCCGCCTGTTTTACTGATGTACCTGTTTTAACAATTTCCAGTTGAATGGTAATGAACTTTTTCTTTCATTGGACAACTGTGTTAAAACAAGTAGCCAAATATTATAATATTTTATATATATAAATTAACCTACTTAACATTAGTTGCCATCACTAATTTGCACGTAACATGGTGATTATTGAATCGAAATGATTATTTTCCAAAGCAGTGATTCTACCTAGCTAGCTATCAAACAGAGACGGACTACTTTTCAAGGCCTGAAGCAGTCTCAGCATGAAATGGATGGTAATGTCATTCAAGGACTGACTCCAGCATGCATCTTAGTTTAGTAAATTAATTAAGGAAGGTACCTTAATTAATTGACTCATGCGGCTTTATTTAGCCGTGAGTCTGACTGATTATCATTCATAATGAAAGTATATACAGTACTTAGAACAAAAATACATTTCATTAAATATTTGTCTGTTTGTTCCGGCTAATCTTCGAAATGGCTGATATTATAAGTAGGATCTTAGCCTACTTTTATTTTAGTAAAAAGATTAGGGTTCCGTGCAAAAAAATAAAACCCTTGAAATTGTTAACAAAATCCGATTCAAAGAGAAGTTTTTGTTTTTTTTGTTATCCTAGTTTTGTGTCCCACTGCTGGGCAGAGGCTTCCCCTTTCTCCTTCCAAGCCTCTCGATCATGTCCAATATCTGGCCATGTTCGCCCCGCAAACGAGATCAGGGGGCCTAAAATGGCTGCTTTATCAGAATCATAATACGAATCAAGTTAAAAATTCTTAAAATGAACTTTGTAGTCATAACCATATAGACCATTTTAAGAATTTTAAATTTTTATTGTGATTCATATTATGATTCTGATAAAGCTTCCATTTTAGGCCCCCAGATCGTCACACCACCTTCGCCGCGGTCCACTCGACGGCGATTTCCTCCGACAGAAGGAAATTATTTGTAATAATTTCACAAGATGAAGGTCGCGGGCAACAGATAGTTGAGAAATAAGTAAAAGTTCTGCTGAAAATTCAGGGTAAACTATATTGTCTTGTGCACTTAAGCACATTTTAAAACACCTCAATATTTTATGAGTAAAACATTTCCATTTCAAGTAATTATCAGTCTCCCAAGGTTTCGAAGTCACCTTGTTTTACAGGTAGTTAAATATTATGATTTTATAACAAGTTGCCCAAATTGGTTACAGTTGCTGACCAAGAGCAACCCACATCAAAATAACGTGTTTGTATACAAAAGCTATAAAAACTTTAGTCTATGTTGAAGACAGATGTTTGCATCTATCAGCCATTTCTTAACTGATCTCAACCAAAATAGAGATGGAATGAGAGACGAAGATGATGGGTGGTGGTGGAGAGATGGAGATGGAGATGGATTTTGTTTTCTTTTTAGTCCAAATTTTATAAACTTTTAAAATCCCAGTATATTATTGTGATTTAAGTTGTAAATGAATAAGACAGTAGTAAAACATAATTTCTTGTTTGTGACGAGATAAGTCAATTAACACAGTAACTGCTACTCAAGTTTGTTTATATTCAAAGGTAGATAATACACAATTTCATAAATACTTATCCTACATAACATCACATGACGCCTGTAATCCCCGAAAGGGTAGGCAGAGGTGTATACATACCTATTAGTACAACCACATTTTGTCAGTTAATTATTTAGCCTATTGCCGTCAACCAGACACAGATCCAGACTCCGTGGTGCTACTGAGACTTTCCTATACATATCTTAATTAAGTATATTCTGGTTTTCCAGTGATCCCCATGACAGTGAATGTGCTAATAGCAGCCATATTATAGGTACTAGATCTATAACCAATAACATATTTTAAATTCAAAATTACAGGAAGTTTTCAACAAATATTTTAAAAGTGAGTAATAAATCATTTCGATTTATAAACTTAATTATAGATACCCTACAAGATATCAAGATAAGTCAAAGAGTTTCAATACACAAATTCACTGTTTGAGATAACTGTGATCCCTGAGTAATAAACGTACATCCTTATCAATAATAATGAGCCCAATAAATAGAACAAGAGTTTAATTCCACATGTGATTTTACTTGATCATTGATTGTACTAACTTTTTTGGTTTCTAAGTAAAAACTGCGGCCTAGAAGTGTCTATAACTTTAGGCTCCTGCTGGAGTATGGGTGAGAGTCTGAACAGTAATTTATTAATTAGAAACCACAAGTTAAATACTTATAGCTAGTCCAAATCAAACAATGTTTTACGATCGTCAAGCAGGGCTTCACATTTTTGACTTAAATACGGAACTATGACACCAAAGCAATAACTTTATTTAAGAATAACCATATGGTTTTCACAGATTCATTGCCTTGTAACTTTAGTCATTTTACTACAGTTACAAGTCAATGATTTAACTTACCGAAAGATGAAGTTTGTGTATTCTGCAGGACACGGTTGCAGCTACAACCAAGATGCACAATACAGCCTTTTTCACCACACAAATCATGTTTCATGACGATTACATTAATTTTGAATTATTCAATTTTATTCTTTATTGTCTGAAATGCCAATTCTTCACAAAAACATTTCCTCGGTCCGTGACGGAGATAAACACGGCAATGGTATAATATCTATGGCAACACTATCGTCGTCTACTGCTTTGACTCAGTGTTGCCAACTCCTTTTAATGTCTTGCCCTAGGTTAACAATTATGGTAATTTATCGTATAAAAATATACTGTGGTTATGTAATGTCTAGATGGAGCGGCGCCGTACAATCAAAACAAAGAAAACGAGGCAACAATTTAAAACATGTGTGCGTGCGGGCCTAGGGATGTTCCGATACCCTCAAAGTATCGATACCTACTTATATCAGTAGTACTCAAATCATGTTTCGATACTAGTCATACAAGTACTCATAAAGTATCGATACTTTTTGAATTTTTGTAATGGAACTTTCTTTTTTTTGCCGCGCAAGCGCCCTGTGCCATTTCCGACCTAAAGCTTATTTTACAAATAATTTTGTAGTTTGTGTCAATAAAACCTATTTATAAGTAAACTAGATTATATATGTTTTTTTTTTATACCCTTAAGTCCATAATTGGAATGTTCTGAGTAGAAAAATCTAACAAAACGTAACTTGATGACACATAATATATCATTTCATTCGCCTATATAAATATAACTTATTACGGCCTTCAATATATTTTTAAAAGGTCGGAGAATCAAGTAATTATGAAATATTTTTAAAAATATTTACATAATCTGTGGCATTCAGGCAAGCAAAGCAAAATATCAAATAGAAAACAGGAAAATCGCACAGACAGATCACAAAGTCGGCGCCGAAACTACTCAAAGTCTCGAAACTACAACAGTTTGTGCAGAAAACTTTTTAAATTTCTATTTACATAGCTAATATATGGAGGGACGTAATCAATCGATTTATTGCGATTTTAGATGTTAAGTTATTCTTTTTTTAGAAAGAAAGAAGAAAGAAAACATATTTATTTGGCACACGCCACAAGTGCACAAAAAAATAAAAGAAAAAAATAATAAAAATGAAATAAAAAACAAAAAACTACACAATAAAAAAACAAAAACCTAAAACTAAACAGAAAAAAAGAGATATTATTATGTGTCTCGCGGCTGTGCCAAATAGCCCCAGTTCAGCAAATTGCCGAGCAACTAGTGCCCGACGCTGGTTTTCAACTGTTTTATTTAATTCATGGCTTTATTTAAGTGTTTACTTCGAAGTAACATCAGATTCGAATAGTGGCTAACCATAGTTTAATAATCAACGTGAGTTTATTACGGTTCACATTGCCGGGGATTTAATTTCAATTAAGAAATAAAATCGACTTAAGGGCTGAGGCGGCTCTTTGGATCTCGTTCGGTCGAAGTCGGACGGGTTCGGCTCGGTTCGCCAGCCACAAGACGCGCGAGAGGGCTTTCGCTCTAATGCCTTCGGAAATTTTAAAATTAGTTTCGTTCAGTCTGATTCAATTCGATACCAAGTACTTTTGTGTCGATTGATTTGATGCTGTTTGTACTTGGTATCGAAACAAAAGAATCGAGTACTTACTCGTATTTACTAGTATCGGAATATCCCTATGCGGGCCGCGGCAGCGTGCTTGCGGGACACAGAGACAATAACGCACAGTGTTAATACTGGACATTTATGTAATTGTCTCTGTGTGCGAACATGTAGTTGGCCGACATTTTTTGACATGTTTTCGCACATTTGATGCTCTATCTAGACACTATATAATCAACTAGCGACCCGCCCGGCTTCGCACGGGTGCAATGTTATACATATAAACCTTCCTCTTGAATCACTCTATCTATTAAAAAAACCGCATCAAAATCCGTTGCGTAGTTTCAAAGATTTAAGCATACAAAGGGACATAGGGACAGAGAAAGCGACTTTGTTTTATATTATGTAGTGATAGTGAAGCTACCAGTATATATAAGATGCTCTGTGGCTACTAGGATAAACGAGTGTTCTAAAGCCTGGAGCATTGTGTTAGGGATATGGCAATAGACCAAGCACAATGATTACTGCTATTAAAATAATGTAGGCAGTACTTCTTTCAGTGCATTATTAGGCGCATAGGCCAGAGATCTGAGAGATCAACTGAACTCCATAACAACATAATGGTCACGGTCTACAGACTGCACGCAGTCCAAAATGGCGATGCCAAGTCTACATCCGCGACTAACAAAACGACTGCTCAGCCTCAGTAGAAATAACCTCAGAATAATAATTGGGATAACGGGCCATTGCCCCCTAAACAAACATCTCTTTAAAATAGGCGCCACGGACAGCAATATAGGCACCACGGACAGCCCACTCTGCAGGGGCTGCTTTGACGCCGAAGAATCAGCCACCCACGTCATCCTGAAATGCGAGGCCGTGGCTACTCAACGCAAACAATTCTTCGGAACGGTGAGGTCGCTCCACGAAGAATGTGAAGCTCCCAGGAAACTTCTGTGTTTCCGGGCGGAGCTAGGTTGGCTAATTTAGCCAGAACACCTACGCACAACAGACCGAATGACAGTCTGAGTGCGGAAAACAGAGTCCCTTCCACACTCTACTCTACTAGGCGTTATGACGCAAAAATAAGATCTGTCAATTAAAATTAAATAACTATGAATGAATTGTCAAGTGATTCGTTTAAAAACATATCCTATTATGATTCAGCTATAGCTGCGTTTTTAGGCCCCCTGCAGGGCTGTTGCGTATCTCTGTTGACAGTTCATAGATAGACTTGGCGAGTTTTGATAAACAATGACCGTTCTTCTTGGTTTCAACTGACGCTACCCGTGCAGAACTGTCATTGTAAATCAAAACTGGCGAAGTGATGATCACTATGAAGTGTCAACCAATAAGCAATGCCAATAGCCCTGCTGCTGATCAGTTAGAAAACCATAATATTTGTGGAAGTTTGGGTTGGAGTGTAGCCTTAGGGGCGCTATGGCGCGGAACTTAGAAAATTTTTCATTTTTTTTTTTTTTCGAATTGTTACCATACTCTTATAGGCACCATGAGCCGTGCAGAAAACAAAACGGAGTGTACCTGCAAATATATCCTTAGGTTAGGTTTGGTTAGAACTGTGACCAACTACGCGCGAGCCGAGCGAGCGAAGCGAGCGGTGCCGCGGCAGCGGCCGGCGAGCGCTACCTCGAAATTGAACGCGAAATTTTTCTAAGTCTTTTTCCATAGTGCCCCTAAGACGACACTCTGACCGAAATGTTCTAAGTCCCAAAAATTTTTTTAACCAAAAAAATTTTTTTTTCGTTTTCTTTGCTTCTCATAGCGCCCCTAAGGATATACTCCAACTCCTAAAAATCCGCCTCTAAGGCTACCCACTGACCGAAGTTTGTTGATTCAGGTGGATGCGCAAGGGGGCTACCCTTGCGCATCCACCTTAATCATCATCGCGAAATTTAAATTTTCTTACGTTTATTGCAATTTGTAGGTCAGTGTCAGATTTTATGACGGTGAAAATATAAATCGCGCCAATAACACCTATGGAGTTATAGAATTATAATTATTTAAATCATCAATACAGCCCTCCAAGTTCATATAACCCCATTCAATAGCTATTTCATGAAAAAGTCAGTCTTTGGGATTATATGAACTTGGAGGGTTATATTATTGATGTTTTGAATGATTATAATTTTGTTACTCCATACGTGTTACGGGCGCGATTCATATTTTTATCTACATACAACCTGACACTGACCTGCAAATTGCAATAAACTTAAGAAAATTTAAATTTCGCGGGCTACTCTTGCGCTTCCACCACGTCTAAGGGTATTGTGAGTCTGTGGCCCCATGAAAAAAAAGGAGACTCTACTTTGGGTACTATAAAAACCAATGTAAGCAAAATGGCTCGTATCCGTGTAGATAAAAGTAGTGATTTGTCCATGATGAGGGGAGACAGAATGATAGAATTCTATTGATTTTCGATTGAGTCCATAGATAATACACTTTATAATTTAGGAATTTGTCTTTGGTCGTGTTGTGTGCGGAGTTGCGAGTTCTATTTTACTGATAAATTAATATTCTCACATTTTTCTCATGTAGTTCATGAAAAAACAATGAGAAAAATTTATCTAAGTAACTAGCGTATTGGTTTTTATTTATTTGCAAAGAAGCGCTTCTTTTTCAAGTAATTGAACGCCGGGCTAATAAGGTGGTAGAAAATCGTGTGTTTATCGGTAGTTAGTGTAGAAAATAATAGAAAATTAATCGGGAAAGTTTCATCGCCGATATGAAGCTATTTTGGCAATGTATGTTCTCCCCTCGTCTGTATAAGGTCTACAAGGATGGGCCGAAAGACGTAAGTTCTAATCGATATTTTCTGCTAAGTACTTAATTATCATTATTTACTAGAATTACTAGGTTATAAATAAACAGTTTATTTTACTTTAAATTTCTTGAATGTAAGTAGGTATATTTTAATCAATAATTAATTAATTTTAATCAATCAGGTCCTGAGGTGTGTCTCGCATTCATTTTCTCATCACCATCCATAGCCTAAATTCAACCCATTGGGCATAAGCCTTTCTTTGTTTAAGCCTATCTCTAAATCCTGAGCATGATCTTCCAGGCATCATTCTTGATGGCAAAAATTTTGTCCATCCGTCCAGCTTTTGTCCGGAACTGAGATTGGACAATTATTATTACTTTGAGTTAATAGGCCATCATTTACTCATCTTCATCATCATCATTTCAGCCAAAAGACGTCCACTGCTGGACATAGGCCTCCCCCAAGTGTCGCCACACTAACCGGTCCCGTGCGATTCGCATCCAGCGGATCCCCGCAACCTTCACCAGGTCATCGGTCCACCTAGTGGGAGGCCTTCCAACGCAACGTCTTCCGGTTCGCGGTCGCCACTCCAGAACTTTTCGGCCCCATCGGCCATCCGTTCTGCGAGCAATGTGCCCTGCCCACTGCCACTTCAGTTTGGCAATTCTTCGGGCTACATCGGTAATCTTGGTCCTCTTGCGGTGTCTTCATTTCTGATTCGATCACGCAAGGAAACTCCGAGCATAGCCCTCTCCGTTGCCCTTTGGGTGACTTTAAGCCTTCGAATGAGGCCCGTTGTGAGTGACCATGTTTCGGTCACTTGTATTACTCATCTTAGGGGCACCTATTTGATCACTTCATCACACCTTACTAGGTGTCCAGCACAGTTTCATTTGACTTTGAATTGCAAATATTTTAATCTTTCCAATCTTAGTTTCTCCAAATCTAGAAACTTGGAAGTTGATTTTTTCGGCTTTATGCCAAACATGGACATGACCAACTGTAAACAGCTTTCTTCATGAGCATCCAGCTCCTGGCATTGTACATCATGGTGGGCAGAACACACTGGTTAAAAGAAGCTGGTCCTTATACTTTCTCTCTAAAAGATGCTCGATACAAGACAGATTATGGCTAACCATACAGAATTGATTTACTTCGCTAAAGTTCGGAATTGGTTGTTTTTATGTTTATTTCAGACAAACCAACAAGATCTCTAATGAAACCAAGCAATCTTGCATGGTTTCACTCATGGTATTACTCTGCCTTTTCGTTGAATTACAAAGCATTATAATTATACTTATTCTACATTTATATGTCTCTAGGTTTTTTGTGTTTTTACTTCCTCATAGATACCCTTTTATAGTCAATTTTGTCAGACTCCTACTGATCTAAACCCCACAGTCCTACTTAGCTTTTATATTTACAGCCCAAGTTCAATAAATTTCTTCTGCTTTTCTAATAAGATGTGCAATTACAATATTTTTGCACAAGGTAATGAACATCATACATCTAAAGAAAGAAGTAGGCATTCACTGTCTTTTTGTTTCAAAACCGACACCCCATTCCCGACACATAAAAGGGTGGGTCCGGCATGCAGTTGCATATTGATTGATAATGCGTGGGTGGGCGAGCCGCACCCCAGCGCGCGCAGGTGATCGCGAACGCGCGGCGCAGACGGGATGCGCGCCGCTGCAGCCTCAATCGATATTGGTTAATTGAACTGCATTAATTGGAACGCATTAGAAAGCAGCGGCAGCGGTGGCCCACTGGTGACGGCCCCGACTTACAAACAGTAAGTCGTGGTTTCTAACCCAGGCAGGCGCATTATTTTGTGTAATTTATTTCATCACCACTGCTCTCAAAAACGGTGAAGGAAAACATCGTGAAGAAACAGGCTAGTTCTAGAACCAAAAGTTCAAAGACATGTGACATCTACCAACCCGCACTGGGCCTGCGTGGTGGACAAAAGCCCATTCCCTCTCATAGAGAGGAGGCCGTGTGTCCCAGCAGTGGGAATATTATAGGCTGATTATGCTAATTGGAACGCGTCATTCTATATACAAGATTCCGTTTTCAAGAAAAGGATCATATTTTGTCTTGTTTGGATGTTTTTTCCTTATGGATTGCTATTTTTAGTTTATTTTTTAGTTCCATGTTTAGAGGCGTTCCGAAACTAAACGTGTCTTTGTTTAGGGACAGCTATGAATTGCCAGTTTAGTTGGTAACAAACAGACCCGCAGCTTCACTAACGAGTTTTGCAGTGGTATTGTTAGCTCACCGGTAAAGCTTGCATTTGTATGATCGCACTACGAGCGTATGAACCCAGCTCGCGGCACATCACCGATTTTTGACGTCTTGACAGCTGATCGGCGAACAAGCCGTATCCAATGTCTAGGTTCTCTGTACTGCGGTTTTAGGTTCACGATTAGGCCTAATACACGTGCGAGCTAATTAATGGGTCCTTAAAGCATAAATGGCGCGCCGTGCCACTTTTCAAACACCGCTAACAGGCCGTGAGACTGGTAGATTAATAGGGTGTGCCGGCTTGTCAGCTCATGATACCGTAGTCTTGCGATGATGCACTGCCCAGGGGCATAGCTAGCACAGTACCAGTCGTCAATGATTCGGCGCCCCGAGCAACAGGGGCCTTGACGTGTGAAGGAAAAGCGGAAAATGATTGATGAAATTCTTATTATAAGAGGCCCCAGCGGGAGGAACGCGAACTTAATTTGTTTAGATGACCGAGTCAGGATGCTTCAATTGTCTAGCTCACATGGCTCACTCTAACAACCTGTTATTGAAATCCTAATGTATGTAAAAGTTATATTTTTCGAGCTCGTCAGGATGCTTTAATTTTCTAGCTCGCTTTGCTCTCTCTCTTCAATGAAGACTTGAAGGCGAATACCCACTGCGGCGCACGGATAGGCCACGCACGTGTTAAGCTTCGCTTTGCAATAAAATGTATGTGATTGTGTCCACTGCAAACCACAGACACGCTATGCATTAGTTGACGTCATTAGTACATGCGTGGCTTCCTCGAATAAGGCGCTCACATAACTCAACGCTGTCACCGCCATGCTCGATGTGCATGCGATGCGGTACACACATTATACACGAATATTAACCCACGACTATGTACATGTATTGCAGAACAGCGCGGTGGGCCACGCAGGCTACAGTTGTGCATAGTTGTGGGTGTGTAGTGTGTACTGCAGTGAAAACTTGGACCCACGTTGTCAAACAAATTAATCTATGCAGCTAAAATGCGCCGCAAACAAGCCGCCGCCTTTCCGAAAACAAGTTTCAGACGTATCGAGCCTTTAGCATACTGGTACCATGAAAATGAAAATACGTATAACTACCTTAAAAGTAACAATCATTTGATAGGATAAACAAAGTCTTCTGATTACGAGACGTTGAAAAAATGGTTGCCTATAAATACGCGTCAAATGGGCCACTATTTGTACATTGGTATTAAAAGCCGATACAGGTCAAATCTGGGTCATTATCTTTAAAAAAGATACACGTGAACAGCTCGAGCAAGAAAACAAACCTCAAGATGGTTACCACAACTGAGTGACTGCACATTGCAATCAGGAATGCGGCAGTGTGTTGTTGCTCGGCAACTGAATTTGAGCAGTTTTTCCGTTCGAAGAGGGTATCAACGGTTTCAGGAGACTGGTGGCTATGTTCGAAGGCGAGGTTCTTTGAGACAACGCTGCACATCTGAAAGAGACGATCGTTTATTGTGTCGACGTCTTTACGCAATCGGTTTTCTAATGCTGTGAAGTTCAACACCAAGAGCAGCTCCGATCAGAACTCACAGAACAATAGTTAGCGTCTCGACTGTTAGGAGAAGGTTACGAAAAAAGAAAATTGCGGACCACAGAGCTTGTATAGCCCAATATTGACTGCACAGCACCGCAGAGACCGGTTGCAGTTTGGCCGCGCCTATGTCGATTGGACGATCGACCAATGGAGGAATGTTCTCTTTTCGGATGAGACGAGACTGCGTCTTTTCTGCAACGTCAGCCGTAAAAGAGTGTACAGAAGACAGAGAGAACGGTTCGCGCAAGCCTACCTTGTGTATTGAGGAGACAGTGGAAAGCGGGGGTGCGTCATGCAGGTTCTGGCGCAGTGTAGCAATTGACGGCAAAACCTTGTTTGAATTTAGAGGACTGGAGGTGCTCGCGGACAAGGGTCGCTGGCTGCTTGTCGGCATTACAGAGATCCTGAAAGAGCATGTGGTCCCAAATGCTGGTTTTGTCGGGGCTCCCACACGACATTAATTGTTCGCGATTACGTGCAAGTGGTTGGGACTCCTGCTATACGGTGACCGGCGCAAATTTCAGCCCTGAATCCAATTGAGAACCTTTTGGATGAACTGAAACGACGAGTGCGGGCACGTGATCCAGCCCCTACCATCCTCCAAGACCTTCAAGATGATGGTTATTGTGTAATGGTGCAACATTTCGCAAGACCGCGGTAGTTAATAGTGTTCATGAAAAACCGCTTGGATGCAGTTATCAGGGCAAGGGACATCAGGTTTAAAGTCACTCTTTTTTAATTAGTTTTTTAATTTTAGTTTTTTCTCAATTAACTTTTTTTATACCCTGGTATACAAAAGCACAATCCATTTACTTTTTGGGAAATTATCTTGAATTACCTTTCCAATGATACATCATAGTCATGCTTCTTTCTCCCATTGATCAAATAGGGTTAAAAGTAGTGTTACGCCGGTTGCCCTATAGAACATTCTAGATTACGTGCGTAGAAACTTGTGGAAGTTTCCTATGTTTCACTATGGACTGTGAAGAACGTTTGAGTAGGTTGTAGATCTTTCTCGAAGGATAGGTCGTCATATAAATAAACGTCGTGTTTGCGGGAGCAGGGAGTCTGATTTTGGTTACACAACGAAGTGAATCGAAGTGAAGTAGAAGTGAGATATCTAAGTGAATAGTGATCAGTAGTGTATCTGTGATTAAGTTTTAAGTGTTTTGAAATTAATTAAATTTATTTCGTGTTTAATCGGTAGTATTTAATTTTACCCAGCTCGTAACAATAGTTTGAAGTAGATTTTTTAAGACGTGCGATTTTTGTGACGCCGTGTCTACCCTTAACAAAATAATGTAGAACATAGGTGTGTGAGAATGCACGAGTATCTCCTGAGCCTACGACTCATGGTAGTAGTAAGAAGCAGTGGGGTTTTAGGCGATAGGAGTCTCACAAAACCTTTCTCTCCAAACGGGGTATTTTATTTATTTTATTAATTTTATTAATTCATGAAGATTCCCCAAACCAAATAAAAATAGTTGTCGAACAACAACTTGAGATGGAAATAAATACAATTTATAGTAACTATTTTTTGTAAGGCTAACTCGATACTTTTTTTCTAGTCTTTGTACCAGCCTCAAGGACTTGAAAAGTATGGCGATAAAGTAATATCGACGGTAAGCTCTGTATATTTCTACGTGGTAGGTACTTTTCTAAAATATTCTACTACCTGTTCCCATAAGCATTGAAATTATATACTTACATTTTTTTATTTTAGGCTTCTACGCTGATGAATATCGGCATGTATACATCGCCTTTCATCATGATGTACGTTTATAAACGTGGCTTTTTCACGATGGATGAGATGAAGTCCCTTGGAAGATTCTTCGGTGGCCTGACTTGCATTCTGGCTATCTCATTATTTGTGAGAGCATTCGGAAGGGCACGTAATGAGAAATACGTGAGGTTCATCAGAGCTCTAAAGAGCCCTATGCTTGACCGAGAGGCCTATTTGAATGAGATCAGAAAATACGATTTCGACTTCAAGGTCTGGCCGACTACCTACACCGTTTCTAACAGGGAAAGGTGAGTGGTGTCACGGTATATTAAGTTTTAGGAGAAATTGTTTTACTGCTGTCTACCAGTGGCGAAGGTCCCATAGAACTTGATTCCTACCGGCTTCCTTTTGGAAAATGTCACAGTCAGTATTCTATAGACAAATAGTTTACTCACATTAAAGATAGTATGTATGTACTCCAGCTTACCTCTTACAAAAATTGACCCTTCGCTACTGCTGTCTACTACACAAGGCTTTTCACTGCTCTTAGATAAATCAAACTAGAAGCCAAGGCTGTTTAAAAACTAATTTAAAAGTGCTATTTTGTCGCTTTTTAAGGTATAAACCAGTCTAAGGCATACTAGTTTTCCAAGCATGTTTTGCCTGAACAAACTCAAACAAATAATATTATTATTTTAGCTATTAACGTAGTTAACATGTAATATTGTGCTAAATGTGAAAACTACATTTGGTTAGGTAGCTTGTATGAAGACTTACAATTATGAAGTATATACTCTTTGATCCAACTGTTTACTGCATGCACTAACCTAAAATGGCGTATAATTATGTTAACCAACTTTGTTTTTTTTTTTTTTTTTTTTGCGTATTTTAAAAGTTGCAGTTGCACAAGAATCAGTCCTTTATTTGCAAGTTGTTTTTTCAACTACACTTGCTTGGCTCTGAGCTGTGCAATGCATAACAGTTTTTTTACTTGCTTACATTTTTTATCTTTTCTCTCTATGTATTTAATAATTTTGGGTGATTCTTATTTCAGTAGTTCAAACGATCCTATCATAAAAATGGATCCAATTTACGTAGGGTGAGTACCCTAAGAGGAAATAATATTAGCATGCCACTATAGAAAAGTCTAGAAAACAGGTACCTCTTGCAAAAATATTCGAATTTAACCTGAACTTTATAAAGCAAAGGAATAGTTTAAATAATTCTTCTTCTTCGTCCTGGCGATGATTCCCACAATTTATTATTTTCTAATTAAACTATTTCAAGTTACGACCGTGGCCTTTCGGACAGGTCTCCTAAAGTGCAGGTGGAGTTGAATAACGTAATGAATTGTAAGAATTTTACAAGATATTTTTTTTGTACACACTAATATTTCGAAATCTCTTCTCAAGATGCATTTATAACATTATTATTTATTCATCCAGTGGTTATTGCATCTATGTCATATGCAAGGCACAATCACACATAATATTATAATTGAGCTTTATATAGTATAATAATACTTATTTTGATTACTTCTCTGTGCATGCAGTAATACACTTAGACAATACGTGAGAATCATTTAGAATTCTAGGTGGAATAGGACTTTGTGAGAAATATTACTATATCTTCTCGGTATCAATAACTCCCATTTTGTGGTGCAGAATCATGTAACTTCTATATGATTTGGGTATATTGTTTGCAGTTTGTTCAGGTTTTGATTTGACAAATGAAATATTATTAGGTTGCTATATAGAAAACCTGCTACAAAATTGATTAAACACTACGTCAACGTGCAGTCGCCTTAATTCATTGAGTATACCTCACGTATACTAAAGTAACCAATTTATGTAGACAGTACATTATGCAGCTGCAAATCGAATTTTAGTAGAAGTCGGGATTGGTAGAGTGTTGTCTTTCCTAAGTTTCGATGTGTCAATTTACGTCTGAGTTCATAATATGTACAGACGCCAGGACGTCAAGCTACCCTAAACTGTCAATTTTTCCCAATCAACGTTTGACCTAATGCTTCAGCGATAAGTTCAAAATCTATTAAAGAAATTTGACAGATTGTAGTAGCTTGATGTGCTGGCGTCTGTACTAAATATTTTATAATGATGTGTTGATCATTTGTTTATTCATCAGCAATGGACAACAGTCTAACGATTTATGATTTTTTAGATCGAGTTGGATGGACAACCACCCATTCAGGTTCTGCGCGAACCGCGACCGTCCGAGATACCAACAAGTGATAATTCAGATCCTTGCTTACTGCGCTACCCATACCTTCGGCCTGCGACTCATTTATCCTGGATCTCTTCGAGTGGTTCACACTCTGCTGTGTAAGTACATATCTCGGAGGAAGACAAATAAGTTACCAGTAAATAAACTCACTTTGCGCAAAAAAGACTTTGTCAATAGTTCTAGTCATTCTGAACTGAACTTATTGACTCGTAACATAAAATGGATATTTGTTTAAGCAGAAATAACAAATAAATTCAATGGGGCCTTCTCTCGTAACTATTGTAACCATACGGCAACAACATGCAAACTCTAACTGGACATAATTACGTATGTATAATTGTGAAATTATGAATATTCAATACTGGACTTTTTGGGTATGAAGAGACGTTACAATTACAACTGAACTGTCTAAATCTTCAGACATTGGACAAAGAATCGTTTTTAAGCGTGATTTCTTTTCAGGGGGAGCGCTCTTCCAAGGTAGGACGACACTCGTGGAGAATTATGAGGGGCAGCGCTCCAAGATTGCAACTGCCGATGGTAACACTCTTGACACGATCTTCGTTGACAACCGCTTTCGCTCCGGGAAAGGCAAGATCCTCGTCGTCTGCTGCGAAGGAAACTCCGGATTCTATGAGATTGGCATCATCAATACTCCGATCAAATCTGGATACTCGGCTTTGGGCTGGAACCATCCTGGATTCGGCGGAAGCACTGTAAGTATAGTTTGAGTTGTATTCTTGATACATCATCATTCTCCTGCCATTTTCCTAATCAATGGGGGTAAGGAAGAGTAAGAGGATGATGATTTACCGTCAGGTGGCCTACCATGACGTCTTAAAGCAGGAATAATTCCAGTGTGGGAAAGAGACAGAGCTATACAGCTCTGTCTCTTTCCCACACTGGAATTATTCCTGCTTTGGCGTCATAGTAACCCCCCTGGTTGTCATCTCAGTATAGTCCTTTCTAGCGATATCATTTTTCATAGTCTATTCATCGTTTCTTTGGTCTTCGTATTCTTGATATAGTTACTTACTCAATCTGTTAACTAACCTATTTTATTTGTAATAGCTTTTGCCCACGGCTTCGCTGGCATATATGATCGGAAATAATTTTTATTATATTCTATGACACTCGGGAATAATCTAACTTCCTATAGGAAGTTCTTACACTATAGTGTAAGAAGTTCTTACACTATAGTGTAAGAACTTTCGGAATGGGGTCAGTGATTCTGAAGATTAACACCTACATCCAATCTTACAAACCTCGTCTTTATAATGCTAGTATAGAGTTTTCATTTTGAAAAAAAAAAAAACTATCTTTATCACAACTAGAAACATGTTTTTCACGTTTATGCCGATTCGATGAAATCCTGGCTGGTGCAACCCTTCATTTTACGTGATCCGACATGAATTTGAAAGGTTTTTGTCTGCATAATCTTTAACGTATGTGCACATAAAAAATAGGAAACTGTTTCCATTGCAAGTGTAGACGTACCGATACAATTGTAATTGCATACATAATAATGCCTTTTGTATTTAAATGGTGATTGTGTGCTTGTGAGTCGTGTGACCTATTTTATGTAAAAGGCTACCCTTAGACGTTTCTTTTATTATTCTTAAACATTTACCTCATGCTTTCGAGATTACGAATTCACCGCCTCGGACTATATTTAATCAGTTACTAAGCAATACTGGTTACAGTGTACCTTCCATCTGTCATTGTATTATAATGTGGACTATAGACATTGCACCTACAAATTGGTCGCGGGGCCACTACCCGCGTCCCTAATCACTACTAGAGAAACAATATTCGAGTCTAGTCTCTATGAGTAGTGGTATTAGTTACTAAGCACTTTTTGAATGTCTAAAAAACATAAGACCCAAAACGCCCGTTGAGCACAACATTCTAGTATTTTTGTCAAGACAGGAGGTGGAACAAACTCCCCACACACATAAAGCTGGGTGGCAAAATCCTCCGGCTCCTCATCAAAGTACAGCTTCTTGGTCTTGTTGACATCCACCACAGTGTTCTGCAGCTCCTTGGGCCAGCGTATCTGTGCACTGGACAAAGATAAAACTATGTGTTAGTATGAGTTAAGGGAACCTACAGGCATCGAAGGAAAGAGGATGTCTTGGGTTTTGTTGGGGAGCTGATGGATCTTGATCTGGGTCTATATGGAAAATAGACCCAGAAGTTTTATAAAGTAAAAAAAAAAAACAGTTTAGAAGTATTTATTAGTATAATATTAGTCCTTAGGTGTATTACAATAGTTATTATTTAAAGCTTCTACATCAAATTTTCCGCAGTATGATACTAGTTTCCAAGTTACAGTTTTTTTTTAAGCCCCGTTGCTTACTGTGGCACCTAGATGGCGCTATGTGTAATGTCCAGCAATATTTATTATTTATTTGTTTATTATAAATGGCTATATTTTATTGAGACTTAATTAGCATTCAAATTACTAGATATGTTAATAAAATACATTCAAGATACAAGGCGCTCGGCTTACCTTAAGTTTAACTATCTTACTGTGAAGTTTGCAACCGCAGCAGGTGACAGCTGCTAAACTCTTTCGCTTCTCTCTTCAAGGGAAAACCCTACCCTTCGCAAGAGCAGAATGCCATCGACGCAGTGATGCAGTTTGCTATCAACGAGCTCGGCTTCCGCCCCGACAAGATTGTGATGTTCGGCTGGAGCATCGGCGGCTACACCGCTGCCTGGGCCGCCGTCAACTACCCAGTGCACTCTTTGGTAAGATCACTAATCTTATATTAAACAATTCTTAGTACACTTCTATCTATTAGGACAACCAGTCACAGCACAGACCACTGTCTTACTAAAAAGAATCTTGCATAACTGAGTCGCGGATTCTGGTATTCGGGTCGAAAGAGGTAGAGCGAGAATTAATATGGGGATTTTTCAGGTGTTTATAACCATAGGCAGTGGTGAGCATTTACCACTAGTTGACCGACTGGTTACCGCCCAATATGAAAAGAAGTTTCTAGGACCATTATCTCAAAATGTTATATTTTATCATAAATATGTTCTGATAAGCTGACCCCGCCTATAAAAACATTGTGTTTCAGGTCCTGGACGCTACCTTCGACGACCTACTCCCTCTCGCCCAGAACCAGATGCCGAAATCTTGGTCGCTGCTTGTCAAGGAAGTGATCCGCTCCTACGTCAACCTGAACATAGTCGATCTCATCTCCGAGTACGAGGGCCCCATACAGCTGGTCAGGCGCACCGAGGACGAAATTATTAGCTTGCGGTCAGTAACCATAAGAATTTTCATTTCTTGGCTTCTTTCACGGCTTGGGGACACATACTCCCTGTTTCTGAAAGTGTACTCACTAAAGACTCCTTCACGATTCCACGATAACACACTTCTACAATACCTGTACATGAACGTATTCACCACGTACTTCTTCCCTTGGGGTAGGCAGAGACAGAACGCTACATGCTACGAACCGTACATACTCTTCTTAGTTTGTCCACATTCGTATATCTGGTCGGAAACACGCTCAGCCTACGATTACTTCCGGACAGCTGACCTTTTCGCGATGCTTGAATATGATCAATAAGGCCATTTTTCGGTAATATTTGAAATTAACTTTTATTGATATCGAATTGATATTATCGCCGCATTAGGACGGCGGATCATTGCTACGAATTATGAAGCTGTGATCTCTTTATTGTTGTTACTTTGTCCAACGAATCGTTAAGATATTTAAATAAAGATTTACGTATCTGTAACGTTATTAAGCTTTCAGAAACTGGGGGTTTCACATAATTTCACAATTCTGTAATGTGAGTAGTGTTTTGAATTTAAATGGCCTTATGTTGATTGACGTGTAAAGCTAGTTTTTAATAGTAATTATGAATGTATAAACTTTTCGCAAAACCTCACCAATCATGGTTATTTGCTTTATAGTACGGGAAAGTGTGATCAATATTTAGCGCAAATCAATAAACGGCTCAGAATTGTTATCAATTCCTTGAGATGAAACAAGATACATTTTAAATTAGGCTTTTTAATCTAAGAAAAAGTACTGTGTTGTTTGTAGAAAATGCCTTAGGCAAGTCCAACTATATGATCAAGGAATATTATGTAGAGGTATTTATTTTTCCCCAAAGATAATTATCTATACACTCCATATCATATATTCAGATAAAAATCTTGTTTTGTAGCATATTTAAAGTGTTCTTGACAGGTTTTTGTGAAGATACCTAAAACTATACTAATCTAAATAGTTTAAAGTGTTATTATACAATATATTTACTTATTAAATTCTATGATATTATATTATATTTAATATATTGATACAGAATGTTACTTAGTGTTAAGAACAAGCTTTGCTGATTGTTGTATTAAATATATGAATTAAGAATAAAGCCGTGAATGAAGAGGAGGAAAATAATTTAATCTATGGTTGAGTAAAAAAAAAAATAGAACAGCTCGTTGCTTTCTTGAGAAAATTTATGCTGATCTCGATGATTAATCTTAATAAATGTTATTAACAAGTTTAGTACTTTTTTTGGTACGAAAGATCCAACTTGCTTGTGAATATGCGTCATGGCGCTTTTACGTAATATTATCTTTTTGGCTTTAAATACACAATTGCATCTGTTTACACATGCTTTCTTATCACGAGGACTGCGCATCTACCCTTTGTTCAGGTTGAACAGCGACAAGTAAGTGCTGCTTTTAGGGTGAAATTCATATTATAGCACTTTTGACTGTGATTTGCTTAGTAAGCGTTCCATGTCAATATTGACAGTAATGTTATATTAGTAATGTTCATTCTTATGCGAAGCTTACTTGGCAAATTAATAAACGTGAGGTCGTGAAATCTGCCCATTAGTGTCATCTATGCCCATATAAAACAATCCTTCTATAAATATGATCAATTTAGATCATTCAATAGAAGTAGACAAATCTTAAGAAGTAAGCGTAACAAAGAATAGAGATTTTCAGTTTGAATGCCTTTCATCCGCACCTGCGCATTGCAGTTCCCACAAGTCTAGATATAATACTATGCCGTCATCGTCAGTCCAAATTAGACGCAAATTGCCTTGAATTTTTTGCATTTCGAAAACTGACTGCACAGGCAAACGTACTGCCGCGCTGACTGACGGTCGAGTACTTTTCAATCTTATTACTCAGGCCATAAGGGTGAAAGTGGTCGGCGAGCGTGGTAATACGTGCTAGTGCTTTCACACTTAGTTTACCTCTCACAGCAGTAACGATCTTATTAAAGTAACGAACAAAAAGATCACTTTATTTTTGACAATGCAAAATCAGAGATAAAATAACTGAAAGACTAGAATAACTGTATCGGAGTTTCTTTTGTGGTTTCATCATTTTCCCGATTTCCAGTGTAGGACACTGGGCTTTAAATGGTCTATAAGCACCTTCCCTTTTTCCAAACAATCTGTATAGCATTAATACCAGTTCGATGCGACAAACGCTACCACAGTCCTGCTTGGTTCGTTTGCCGCGCAAATAACTTCGCCATCTTGTTTTTTCAATACAATTTCCACAGATAATATAATATAATATCACAAATAAACCATGCTGCACCAGTACTTTATGATAGCCTATCCAACTTGACTCATGTATTCCAGACAAGGCGTCCTTTCAACGAACCGTGGCAACTTCCTTCTTATGGAGCTGATTGAAAAAAGGCACCAAACTTCGGTGACGGACCCGTTCGCAAAGGTGGCGCTTTTCAAACTGCTCGCGTTGAACGACGTCCAGCGCAATGCTTTGAAAATAGCTGATATCCCGGAATTTGAGCGACCACTGCTGCCCTTGGTAAATAATTCATGCATTGCTCACCTTCTCGTAACAGTATAAAATTAAACAGAATAGCCAGTATCTTGGTTT
This sequence comes from Eugnorisma glareosa, assembly GCA_947578425.1. Lineage (NCBI taxonomy): Eukaryota > Metazoa > Arthropoda > Insecta > Lepidoptera > Noctuidae > Eugnorisma > Eugnorisma glareosa. The sequence goes on from OX387957.1 coordinate 42,746,691, forward strand.
AAATATGAGCCTTATATGAGCCTACAATATTGTCTGACTGCCAACATACAAGAGAGGGGGATATTGCCCAGGCAGGTTATTCCTTGGCAGAGACTAAAAGTTCTATGTTTACTACAGCAATGAGGCTGAAGGAAGAAGTTTATTGTTTGATGTCTCGAAACAGCTGCAGCCCCTTGAGAGATAAAGGACCCATTTTAACCAGTCACTAACAATTTATTTTCATTATATTGTGCATATTTTGATCTATGTATTGTCATTCTTTTTACAGATCAGCAAGTACTTGCACGACTACAAGTCCTCGCACTGCACCCCTTTGCCCGAGACTAACTTCGCTGTCATTATGGATCGTATTGAGGCCGAGAGACGCGAATAGTGGAATGTGTTACGATTACACATTGTGGCCGTCCATGGCGCACAAGGTAATCGTAACGACGGATCTCCAGACCAAAACGAAGCCGTCTTGGTCGACATAGACTAATTTTAGAGCATCCATAGAGAGCTCCTTTGTTGATTATGTTTATGGTTTGGTGGAAACTTACTACTAGGCTAGTATTACGCACTAGATCGACTTCATACATCGATCTTGTCAGTCGATCGTCCGTGCAGATTCAAGAGCTTATGTGGTGATAATACAAAATTTATATCGTATTTATTTATTTATCGTATTTCGATTTTCACAATGTATTTTGTAACACGGTGGCTGCGCCGTGCTTTTACTTTCCTAAGGAGTTCACGTATTATAATATTACGTAATATGGTGGTAAAGGTTATTTAAACGATATCTCTGTCCTACGAAAATTGACAGAGATGTTATATATCCGGAAACTACTCCTGCATTTATTAGAAGAATGGACACTTCACTATAAAGTGTGTTTGTGAGACAAGACTGGAAGATTACATTGTATACCGTAATGTATTTGAATGAAGGACAGACACGTCATTTTTGTGTAAATTTTTACTAATGTTCTTCTAGTTTCTCCGACATGGTCTTGAAATCCATGATATTGTAGATTCTGGTTCATGACCTTTCGCGACTCTTAGGGTCAGCAAATTTTCGTAGTTTGACATTAATAATTATGATTGTGTCAAAGCAATACTGCCTGTACTGTATATTTATTAGAATTTTAGAGATATCAAAGTACAGTAATTATAATATTTATAACATTGAGGCCTATATTTGGCTCCCAGTGGGGCACGGCCCTAACATGTCTTGGAACTATGAAAATAAATTTGGTGTTTATATATTCTATTTAACTATTCCACTATGTATATCTGTACTTTATATTTTTTTCACTATGCATTTGTTTTTGCATTTTTATTGATTAGGGAATGAACACATTGCTCAGACTGGCTAGACTTTTAGGAGGGTACTGCGAGGTGCGAAAAAAACTTTATGTATTTCATATAATGATGTAATATGATCAGTCAGAGCCGTCCCCTGCAGCTGAGTTTAATCCCATCATACTATTTATTATAATAGGATACTGTGAATTAATGTTCTATGAATATTGGTATTTTTAAGGCTCTACAATTTTTAAACATGAAAATCATTATTGATGGAATATTTTAACGGTATCGCAGTCGTATCCGATTTTAAACTTAGAATATATTGATGTGTATGGGTGTTATGTTAGTGCACTTGGGGTCAGAACTAGCCTGCCCCAAGGACTGCTCCAGCACAGATAATTTAATTAATTTTGGGGATTGGTAAATGGATTGGTCAACGGTGATCATAAGCATTTAAATGCCACCATCGAAATGAAAGGAAATGAAGACTAGGTATTCATACACAGGGTGAATTTTCCAAGTGGGCGTGGAAGGCCAAATCCGAAATTATGAGAAATAGCGAAAAATGCTCAAAGGAGCCTCGAGCGCAATTTTAATGAAAACTAAAACTGCATTATTAGATTTTTGAAAAATCCAATATTCTTAGCCAGGAATCGAACCCATTAATTTTGGACAAAAAAAAACAGTGTAATGTGACACCATTCGAGAGTGTCGCTAAGAAAGATCAAATTCTGGGACGTAATGACATACGGCAAACATTAGAAAAGTGTTTTATTTTTTTCATATTTTTAATTCATTTCCTTGATTAAAGAAACCCGCAGCGCAGCAAAAAATCTAATTATGCAGTTTTAATTTTCGTTAAAATCGGGCTCGAGACTCCTTTGTGTATTTTTCGCTATTGCTCATAGTTTCGGATTTGGCCATCCACCCACTTGAAAAATTCACCCTATATTTACATTGGTGATCTATGTGGTACGTAAAATATTAAGTACTGTTTAATAATTATAATCTATGTTTTAAAGGATTGTGAAAAACGTGGGTGGGCATTGTTTAATACTACTTGGTGCGTTTTTGTTTAATTTTGTGTTCCAACGGTAACTTTATCTCGGAGTGGTAAAATAATTTTTCCATAGCAGATAATTATTGATCATAAATTTTGAATTTAAATTAGTTATGCAGGATGCTCCATGAAAGTGCCAAATTGCAAATATTACTATGCTCGAAGCATATTTTATTGATAAGATCCATCATGTTTGTTTTGGTAAAAGGGTACCAAACTACTAGCTGGTGCACGACATAGGAAGCGCTTAAGAGCGAAAAAAGTAACAAAATGTGTTATATTACTTTGCAGTCAGGTTTGTTTTGTAACAGCTATCCTTTCCTCTCTTATGTATCGCCCACGTGACACACAATTTATATATAATTATTACATTTTAATTAATGTAACAATGTTTTTTTATTCGTGTGAACATTAATTTATTTTCATGTATGTTTTGTATATCAGTTTTTACTTTATTGAAATGTTGGAAAGCACGTTTTTGTTCAAAAAGAATTATGTGGTTTAGGTTGGCTCTGTCTTTTGATTCATAATTTTTGTGACAACTATTTTCATTTAGATACTTATTTATTTGTGATTAGAGTTTTAAGAATAAAAAATGATTTTGTTGCATCTTGTTGTTTTTGGTTTCATACGCGTTCATTCCCGAAATTCGAAGTTTAAAACCTTTGTTTGATGAACCTACACTTGGTTCCACGGAGTCGAGTCCTAAGAACTTGCCAAGCTGTAATTAGATTAAAGGAAGGTAAAAGGTAAATGAAGAATCTTCTTAAAATATTATAAACGCGACAGTTTGTGAGGCTGGGTATTTGTTACGCTTTCACGAAAAACACTACTTAACGGATTTGAATGGTACTTTTCAGTAATACGCATACATAATGCACCAGGATAACACATAATTATTATTTATGAAATTATTGTCTAAAAACGGCTGAAGCCGCGGTCTACAGCTAGTACAAAATACACAACCAAAACCGTGTCGCACCGTTTCACGACCAAAATCCGTTAGATTGGATCAAAATCAAATCGAACCTAATTTTTATTATCCAATAGAAACAAAACAGCTGTTTGCCTCATCTCTCATATAATCGGTGAGCCATAGCCAGAAACTAAGTATCGCTTGTATCTTGTGGCTCGGGAGTGCGAATTTTACATTTAGAATACAAGTTTTTTCGGATGCGTATTTATCAAATTTAATGACTGCTCCCATTCTGGGCGGAGCGCGAGGGAGTGCCAGACTTCTTCTGACTACAACCCATCCATGTTCCCTCTTTTGCCCTTTGTGTTCTACGGCCACGGTATCTCTTTCGAACAGTCCCGCAGCCCTGGCAGTCATCGGCCCTTTCGGACCCCTTCCCGTTTGCTGACATCTCTTTGAGGCGCGCGTGGAACACGAACGTGCCGTCGACACGGCCTGAGGTCATAAGACAGATGGACGGCGAACTAGCCCATTACTCAAAATTTAGATTATGTACTTACATTAGATTGAGGACATTAAAATAATAATAATAAAGATGAATTTGAACCAGACTAAATTCGCAGTACCGGTCAGAAACGTCGCAGTTTTATGGCGGGTCGGGTAATTTCTGATATATGACAAAAATAATAGGCAGACATTGAATGACTATTTCATGAAAAAGTCATTCAAGGAAATTATATGAAATTATAAGGATGTATTGATGATTTTAATGATTATAACTCAGTAATTTTTTTACGGTTGCGAATCATATTATTTATCAAAACCTACCAATAACAAACTTGACACTGACCCGCAAACCTGCAAATAGCAAAACACGTAATTTCGCGGGCTTCCCCCATAACGATAAATGTATTTAAAGAAAAAAAAACGAGGCAAAAATGTTGGTAATTTTGGGCTCTGGAACTATGACAATTTGAGGCTGCATTCCGAATTACGCTGTAATCGCTTTGAGCGTCCATAAACCCGTTCCGAAATACCGTGAGCGCGATATTGATAGCCCTTGAATCGTCATCGATGACGTCATGACATGCGCCATCTTGCGATTACACCGACCATGCCCCAAATAAATATCACCGTGAGCGCTGTCAAAAATGACAGTTCTGTTCACAGGTTGTGTTGTTTTGCTAAGGTGGAAGCGCAAGAGTTGCCCGCGAAATTTAAATTTTCTTACGATTTGCAGATCAGTGTAAAGTTGTATGTTGCTGAAAATAACAATCGCACCAGTAACACGTATGAAGTTACAGAATTATAATCATTCAAATCATCAATACAACCCTCCAAGTTCATTTAACCCCATTGAGTGACTTTTTCATGAAATAGTTATTGAATGGGGTTAATTGAACTTGGAGGGTTGTATGTGCAGCAGAGTCAACCAACATATCGTCCATTTTCAAAAATAGGTCTTGTCAAAGGTTTTGGTTTGGGGTTATGTTCACTGTGAACGCGTTCACGAGTGTTCCAAATTGATGACAGCTCTCAGCTGTCATAATCGTGATATCTAAAACGGAACGCAAAATATAGATGTGAGCGCTGTGAGTGATTATTTTGTAATTCGGAATGCAGCCTGACATCGAGTATTCGATTGCCAAATGACAATGACAGTGACATTTTGATTCGTAACAGAAGTTGAATGTTCGTGAAAAAATTGTAGCGTAATTATAATATCTGTAAGGGTATTTATTTCAAATAATGAATGGTCAGTTACACTAAATATTAATAGCAATAACGATTTTTATATTGTGGTGGCAGTCAAATTACAGTAAGTACTTCAACTGTTTCCTAATATTATAATGGGCGGGTGTGTAGATGATGCAAATAGTGACATTTTTCAATATTTTATATTACTTTTTCGAAAACAAATCTATTTAAAATTAACTATTTATATGAACAGGTGTTATGACATTTTGCCGTAATGTTATTTAGGTTATGCAATATTGACCATAACCTTGAATTCTATGTTTATTGCTGGAGCCTACGCAAATAATGCAAGAAAGAAAACGAATCACAATTATCGGTTGGGTAAATGTATAATTTACGAGCCCCCAGGTCCATAAAAAAATTTTAGCTATATCTCCCGAAACATAACCTCATAAAGTTTCGAAGATATGCATTTTTTGTGCAGGTCTTAAATGCACCATTTCATTCCAGAGTTACTAACAAAACTTAATCGTTTTAAAACAGTGCATACAAAACTGTTATGTCAAAATAGTGGTTCTCAAAAATAACCCTTGTTTGTATACAAAATTTACCCTTAAAATGGGGTGACCATTACTACAGTGCAACTAAGATGTAGGTAGTCTGTGTGCATCTGTGGGTGGGAGATAAAATCTGCATGGTATGGCAATTAAATATAGGGAAATGTCATATACCTGCTCACTCACTCTCAGTCAGTATTGATTTTTCAAGTACCTAGTTTTTTATTAGCTGCACTGGAACAGCAGCTCCTCCATAATTTTCTTGAAAAAAGTTCCAAATCATATCTTATTGTGTTCTTATTGTAATATTCTGTTGGAATTGCGCAAGTGAAGGGTAAATCTAGATTTTTTGAAGGAAATAAATAATTAATTTTCATTTTTAACCATCATTCAACCCACATACAGTAGATCAATAATTCCATCATGGCTGCACCTGAGGACCAACCAGTTAATGTAGTTGAGATTCAAATCATAGTAATTGACATCCCTATTGCCAATCCTCCACCCCCAGTAGTGAATATTCCAAATGTGGTGCAAATAGACGCGGAGGAGATGGAGAATTCCTCGGATGAGGGTGAGTAGAACAAAGCATATAGGTTCAGATCATCAACTAGGAGTCTCTTTCCTTCATTAAACTTCTAGATTCAAGTGAATTCTTAGCAAATATCTATAGTTCTTCTTCATGATTACAATAATATCTTTGAAATTCTTTGTCTGCGGGATAGACCCCTTTGATTGTGTATCTGTTTAGTCTAAATACATTATGAACCCTGAACTATTACATTTTACGTCATGAATATAAAATATAAGCCCGATAATGTAGCTGCAGCAAACACTTAGGCATTCTAAGTCTTATGCCTTCCAACAATGAGAATACAGTCCTAATTAGGGGGCTTATTAGACACATGGTCTAAGTACCTATCAAAGAAGTAAAAATATGAGTAATTATCAAAATTACTGCAAAAGTGAGTTTTAAAATCCTTTGTACTAGCAGCTACAATCTGAAATTAGTTCACTGGCCACTACTATAGATAGACATTATTGGGTTGTAAGTAGCTGTCCACCGCCCCCCACCGGGCCTACACAGTGGAATATGCCAACACCCTCTCTTACAGATGAGATGTGTGCGCCTGTAGTGCAAACAGTAGAGGTTTTAGTTATAATGCTACTGGGCGGTAAGATGATTTAGAATCTTTGTTAGGAGAGAATATCAGATTATGCATTGAGTAAGGACCTGTAAAACTAGATTCAGGAATAATGTTATTTCATTAAAAAAGGTTTGTTGGATCTTCAGGTCATGTTTTAAGATACAATGACCTTATCTCGAAAGGTCAACTGTTGCTTATTATATGAGCTGCATCTAGGGCCGGCGCTACTACGCACGCGCTAGCTCGGGCCTATGCCCGGCGCGGGTCAGCTGGAGCGCGCATGCGTGGCTATCGATTGGTGCCACCGGATTCTCGGAACTTAGCCTGGGCGCATATTTCGCGTTGCTTAGGCGTCTCCCCAGTTTTCAACTGCATAAGCCACTCTCTGTCTCGCCTGATCGCACTTGCTGCGAGTTGCATTGACAGTGCTCCCGATTGTAAGTTGAAAAGGCGACCGTAAACTATAAACATTGAACAAGAGGTTCATCATTAGACTAAGAGGAGGTTAATAAAGAATAAATATAGTTACAGAGGACTCGAGAATATAGATACTCGAGAGAGTTTATTCGATTTGATATGTGGGTCGTCTTATCGTTCAAAATATTGCATTAACATGAATAACATTATAGAGTTTGAATAAAAATATTATTTTAAAAATGTCACGTTGTTTATAGGAATATCGTTAGACCTTTATATGATTCTCGTACGATAGTAATATTATAATAACTGGAAATCTATAATAGGTTATAAATAAAAAATAATCAAATAGCGATAAATGGAAAGGCAAATACCTCCCTTCCCCTTGCAGGCGTTTGCCCTGCAGTGGGGCACATAGGGCTCATAATCTTATTAATTAAAAAAAACTGCACTTTTTCATTAATAAACATGATCTTAATGTATTCGATAGTCATTCTTACAATCATATTAAACAAATTTCACTCATTTACGAAACTATTACTAACTTTTTAAGTATATGTACCTAACCAAACTAACATTTACTTTCAGGATATGTCGCACATTAATGATTTAATAAGCGTCTTGAGAGGTCTTCGTTTAGTGGTGGAAGCGGGCGTCAGAACACAGCAAGAAGTGTCAACTCTCGCATGGAATAACTCTAGCATCAAGCCTTTGCTTTTGAACTGTCCAACTAACCTATTTACTTATAATCTCAACCCTACACCTGCTAAAGAGATTGTGGACAGAGCACTAGTAGTCGCACACGGCTTTAGACAGTTTGCGACGCTGCACGTCCCTAACATGAGTGACAACGTAGCGAGGCCCGAGATGGACCAACAGATGAAGGACGAAATCGACGAGCTCAACAGGGAGTTCAACAGAACCTTTGACACCTTAAAGAAGGTTCAGATAATGGATGACCAGACACCCATGGCTACGTCGCCGATCACTCCGGATCCGCCAGGAATGGCGACGCCAACTATTCAAATCTTGGCTCCTATTGAAGATTTGCAGAAGAAAATGCAAGGAGCAAAACTTCAGACGGCGGGGGACATACTGGATGCCGTGGCATCTTCTGATCCGGACGATCATCAGTATACACGGTATCGATCGGGGGCTGCTTATTATGAAGGGCTTACCGATGCTGCGGGTTCGGGGCGAAAACCTAGCGCTAAAAAGAAGATTAGAGTTGGTGTAAGTTTCATTTATTTTGAAAGATTCTGTAAAATTATATGAAGTTCTTTAGAGCATTTTAACCTTGGTATTTAAAATATCTTATGTTTTCAGCTGAACGAGAATTCGAAAGCTCGCGTGGTACCGTCCTCGCGCCTTGGCCGTATGTTTTCGTTCGGCTCCCTGGCTGCTGGCCTGGGAGTGGGGACCGTGGCCCAGTATGCTCGGAACACGTTTCAATCAGTAACGGGCCATGTGGATGAGCAGAGCAACGCGTTCATGTCCCCGGCTAACGCAGAGAGGATCGTTGATACGCTGTGTAAGGTTCGAGGTAAGGAAACTTTTAGTGTGATTAGTTTTGTGGGTTTTCACTTCCAAATCAGAATAGGATTGTAAATAAAATATTTTCTTTTCATCTAATTTCTATTATCATATGAATCTTAACATCATCATCATATCTTCAGGTGCGGCGCTGAAACTGGGCCAACTGCTGAGTCTCCAAGATGACTCGATGATCTCTCCGGAGCTGCAGCGCATCTTCCAACGTGTGCGCCAGTCTGCTGACTTCATGCCCTCCTGGCAGGTGGAGAAGGTCATGGGCTCTCAACTGGGCCCCGACTGGAGAGCCCTTGTCGCCATTTTTGAGGACAAGCCGTTCGCCGCTGCTTCTATTGGTAAGTGTTTATTTATTAATCAAGGTTTATCAACAGTTTTTGTAGACTTAGCATAGGCAGCAATTGGTCTTAAACTTACACAGTCGCCAGTTACTGATTAACCAGTATTAACCACAAAAACATTAAGTAGTAGTTTGCCAACTAACGGATACAAAGGAAGTCATCAGTTTCCCGCAGCCCTGACCTGACCTAACTAGAAAAAAAACTTCGTTTTCATTTAGGAAGCAAACATTTAGTGGCTGAATTGCTCTAAACTATAAGCACAGGCTTTCATTCCTTTTTTAATCAATTAAGTTCTCAATCCCATGTTATAGCGGTAAAACAGCGTTATTGAGCAGGCACACATCCTGCTACTGAAAATTACCATTGTGATGGAATTACTCAATGACATTTTTACCCGAATCATGCTCTTCAGGCTATCGATCACAAAACCAACGGAGCAGTCTTTATATCAGTATATCTCTTGTTTAGGTCAAGTCCATCTGGCAATGCTGCATGACGGTAAGGAGGTAGCAATCAAGGTGCAGTACCCGGGCGTCGCTAAGGGCATCAACAGCGACATAGACAATCTTGTTGGAGTGATGAAGGTACGAATTGCCCAATTGATTACAGATAACAGCAGAATCCAAGCATAGTGAGGGATGTACATGAAACTGAACAAAAATATCGCTTGTTTTTCACTGAATAAGAAATTGAGATAAGCTAGCCATGTAATTGGTCAATTATACACACATCTCTGGTGTAAATGCAGCTTTAATAAATTTGAGCATTGTGCTTGATGAGCATATCACAGAAATGTATGGAAGTATTTTCATAGAGTTGCATAGAAACTAGTAGTCCCTCTTTGGTCTGTCATTGCGATTAGATGGCTTTCCGCTTCAAGATGGCAGACCGCAAATGTGTGCAATTTTCTAAATAAATTCAAAATGTTCCTGCAAATTGAATGATGTGGATCTTTCAGCATGGAACAATTACGATTAACTCCATCTTTACATAGAATAGAATAGAATTTCTCTTTAAAATATCGTCTTCGCTAAAACATTTTTCAATTCCCAGGTATGGAACGTTTTTCCCAAGGGGATGTTCATAGACAACATCGTGGAGGTTGCCAAGAAGGAGCTGTCCTGGGAGGTCGACTATCTGCGCGAGGCCGAGTGCACCAGGATGTTCAAGAGGCTGCTCGCTCCGTACCCCGAGTATTTTGTGCCTGAAGTCATTGGTAAGGATATATTATTACTTACAAATTTGATTCTTACTTATAAAAAACAATAGTAGCATACATCAACAACAAATAACAATTACCACAACAGCTGACAACTAGCAATTGAAACAAGTACTCACAAAATGTGTCGCTTAACTTCAAACTCCGATAAATCCAATTCTGAGGTTTTTTAAGATTTTGTGAAAAAGAAAAGTAAAAAAGAAAGCTTTTAAACAATTGTATCAGTTGTGTATAAATCCACATGGTTATTGAGAAATAAACCGTCAAAATCAGAAAATTGTATCTAAGTCAGATAGATCTATGAGACAGTTTTTTCAAACGTACGTCCATGAGAGCCAATCAGCTACTAGCGTTTGTTCAACATGGCTGTCAGTCGACGTAAACTCAAAACGTAAAATTCAGATAAATCCAGATCTATTAAATCAAAATTCTATAAATCCACACTGAGTTTTTTTCAAAGATAGCTACATTGCATTCTATTATATCAAATGAAGGTAAATCCAATCTTAATATTACATTTTTGAAAGGATGAATGGTTTAAATACTGAATTTGCTGAATAAAATAGTTTTCTTCAATACTGTTGCCATAATAAAAAATACTGCCTTTTAATTCATGAAATTAAGACTATTGTCACTTTCTTTTAAATATCTCCTATGAGGGTAGAGTGGATTTATCCGAGTTTGAAGTTAAGCAACACAAATATTACCTCGCCATTAAATTTTTGGGCTTTTGTGTACAATGAGAATTGTATGTTCGCTAAGCTTGCAACTTAGCTTCAACTTTTTGTCTAACTGACGTAAAAGTATCGTTATTAAAACAACTATAAAATATACGACTTTAAAGGTGTTAACTACCAAGAATTTGTAAAATATGTATTTAATTATCAAAACTTTTGTAAGTCAACAAATAAATGTTACCGTACAGTGGTAGGCTTAATGCGTAAGATATTTTGTATTAGTCTACCTTAATGTTCGTTCCCTTCCACTGGCGAAACGTTCAAATAAAACAACATGTTTTATCACTATTAATGTCTTCTCGTCTTTTAGTTTAAAAAAATGTCTCATGTGACAACATGCTTTTATGTTCATCTTTCCCCAGTGCAGCGAAGCTGTCTGACGGAGGCTGAAATGTCTTCTCATTTTTAGTACAGGTTTAAGCTGGTAACTTTAATTATTTCCCTCATACTCCGTCCGTCCACACAAATACAACATAAATCTTTTGTGATGGTCAGAATTTTGATGCCTTGGTATTTGGACTTCAAATTGCATATTATGCTATTTATTTTGTTATCTTGTGTGTTTTAACCGCGTTTACTACTTTACAGCATAAATTTCTACAATTCTGTGTAATATTCAAATTACATTATTTTTAATAAAATAAGTATTTACAAACTGAATTTCAGCAAAATAGTGAGGTCATAATGTGTTATTTTTAATGGCATTTATCGGGGCGTGGAATGTACAGAATAGATCAGATGATCTAATCGGATTCCACAAAGTATATTCATTAATTGGTTGTGTTTCTACCTACCAGTTAAAGGTAGCTATTTTAAATGATTGTCTAAAGAGCAATGTATTTTTGAGTGACAACATTTCACTTGTTACTTGTATCCCTATTCAAATCCTTGTATTCCTATTTAAATTTCGAATTTTAATTAATATTGGTTTCGATACGATATTCCGCTTTGTCATATCAAGCATTAATGACAACGTATATATATGATGCTCTGTGACAACAACAATACCACATAAAGATTTAAATTGTTTTTTTTTACAAAATGTCATTCAGCGTGATCGAAAGTGTAAAGACTAGCATTTTGTAGAAAAGCTAGAAAACACAAGGAATATTTTCAGTACTAAACAGCAAGTCGAAAAGAAAAATATTTGACCCCGGTAGTGCTTTACCACTTTTGACTTATTTCCCAGTAAAAACAAACTTTTTAATGGTTAAATCTAAGTGACACATGGATGTCGTTCGAGCTTCCTTTGCTAAAGCAATTAAGGCGACGAAAATACAAATGTAGTTTTTAAAGGAACTGTGTGTGTGTGTAACGTAAAAACCGAAGAAAACTATTTCATTAACCAACGTTTTTCGTTATCCGTCCGTATCGTACCTGATCGTAAATCTGTATGTATAAAAATCGTGTCATGGTGTTTGTGGTCGCACTCCTCCGAAACGGCTCGACCGATATTTATGATTTTTTTTAAATGTATTTTTGGTAGGTATGAGAATAGGACGTCGTAAAGTATATTTCACACCGCTAGGTGATTTGGGCGCGAGCGAAACCGCGGGCAAAAGCTAGTATGATATAAAATTATGTGAGTGCAATAAGAAACAAAGATGTACAATGCTAACCACACATAAGCTTAAAGAGCCATATTTACTACCGGGTACTTTTGCGAGCCCCGCTATAGCATAATTTAGGACCCATCAATCCATCATCGTCGAGGATCCTCCTTTCGCATAGAGCCAGGACGTACAGTAATGTGAGAAATACACGCACCCTGTATATCCGGAGCTTTGTGTGATCGGTGGACTGCACCATCCAGCCCGTCGAGAGAAGAGCCGCATCGCTTCACCCCGCCTGCACAACAGAACGGACGCCGACAAGCAATCTGGCCAAATGGGATGATCACCAACCCATCCCGAACTTGATGCCTGAAGCCCTCTCACAGGAGATTCCATCTCCTCTCCTGTCCGTCTTACACGCTTCGGGACTTTTATGAGGCAAATAGACACTGAAAACAGAGAGAAGAGACACATGATTCCGGCAGCAATAAAAAAGTTAAAAGGAAAAAACAAAAAAATAAGCAAGAAAAGGGCAAGAAAAAGGAAGAACTAGCTAAATGAATTCCTAAAATAATTTATTTATTTTTTATACTACATTTTTAGACAACTAACATAATATCTTTGCATTAATTTGTTGTTATGTGTTTTTTTTCATTTTTATAGCACAGAAATATTACGTTTATTACTGTGAATGTGAAGACCAAGTGGATCATTACAATATAGTTGCATTTCATGATTGTCTGGCAGTTTGTTTGTTGATTTGACCAAGATTATATGTCTGCAATTTAAAAGAGACTGTGACCTCTGACTTGGTTTCGAATGATTCTTTTCAAAGTGGTTGGATAGGAAACACCGAACCCATCACGATTAAAAAAAGTGTTATTACAATTATTTGCAAAAATAAATATAATTTTATTAACATCCATTTCTCACTTCCCGACCACCAGACGAGCTATGCGCTTCCGAGGTTATCACCACGGAGCTGATCGACGGCGTGCCGCTGGATAAGCTCTTCGACGCGGAGTACGACGTGCGCGTCGACATCGCGCACAAGATCATGCAGTTGTGCCTCCGCGAGATGTTCGTACTGCGCTGCATGCAGACCGACCCAAACTGGGCCAACTTCTTCTATAACCCGGCCACCAAGCAGGTTTGTCAAACGTTCCTTATTGCTTTGTTCCAAAAGGGTGTTCGAACCCAGAGTCCGGGTTGCTAATGTCAAATTCATGACATAACAACATAACATGACCTCTGTAATCCCCAAGCAAAGGTTTACCCACATTTCTACGTAATTTTTAGTACACCCACATTTTTGTAGAATGACAGTCCACTTGAGATATAAGTTTTTGTTGAATAGTGACCGTAAACTACCTCTTATAATACAGGTACATACCCTAGCTTAAGAGGTAGAGTATTATTCTTGTACAGAATTTGCAACCTAAACTATAAATGTATTTCTAATTAAAATATAAACTGTATTTCAAACTCTGTATGTCTTTGGTTAAATAAAGATTATTATTATTATTTCGCCAGTTATTTTGTAAGTATAGGCGAGGCAGTTACAACAAATCCAGCCAAAAGTCATTATATATCCAACTACCTCAAGCTAAACTCTTACCTCCCCGCACAGGTGATCCTGCTTGACTTCGGCGCCACCCGCGAGTACTCCAAGGAGTTCATGGACCAGTACATCGAGATCATCCACGCCGCCTCTCGGGGTGACCGGGAGGCTATTCTCGAAATGTCGCGTGAAATGAAGTTCTTGACGGGGTATGAGTCCAAGGTTAGTATCTATTTCTGTACCTGCGTTGCTTTAAGAAAATTCCGGGAGGTTATTCTCAAATGACGGCGCAAGTTAACGGCGGAGTATGTGCATTCAGCACATCGCTGATAGACAAGAAAATTGATTTATCCAAGTTTACGTTGAGGCCTTGTTTCACAGTCTTTGGTTAGGTTAAGAAAACAAAAGATTATATTGATATGTAGATTGCGAAACTGACAATAAATGGTGTAACAAGACTCTTCACGAAGCCGAAAGGCACTTGTTCTCTCCGTCACTGCGATCATTTTTTTGTTCTAGACCGTACCTGGGAACCTTCAAGTTACGTTGATATTGGGGGTCAAAGTTCGAATTCTGTAGCAACTTTTTTTTTTTTTAATACTTTTTTTTAATGTGGGATTTTTAATTTAAACACCTCCACGACCCCCTTACTATTCAATCCATCCATCAGCACAGTGTTTTGAGTGCGTTACATTGAGTCCTACCGTAAAACGTGATTTTCCATCCCCAAAAATAAAGTCGTTTTCCAGCAATAATGTTTGCGTAAAGTTACTTAGTTTGATATACATAATGCTTGGTTGACGGCTTCGTGAAGGGTCCTGTTACACTCTGTATATCAATCTCAATTGCTTTATTGAAAACGCACAGCAATTTCATTCACATTTTCAATGCACGATTACAGGTAATGGAGGAGACGCACATCGACACCGTCATGATTATGGGCGAGGTGTTCACCAGCGACGGCTCTGGCGAGTTCGACTTCAGTACCCAGCAGACTACGCGCCGCATCCAGGCGCTGGTCCCAACTATACTGAGCCACCGCCTCTGCCCACCCCCCGAGGAGATATACTCGCTCCACCGCAAGCTCTCTGGAGTGTTCCTTCTGTGCTCCAAGCTCAAGATCAAAATGAACTGCCGCTCAATGTTCCAGGAGATTTATGAGCAGTATAAAACCAACAGCTTTAGATAGACCTTAGCATCCGTGGCTCAGGCGTGGTCAAGTTTCAAGTACACCATCTATAACAACGACTTCTTGTCTAATTTTGATGTTTTCCAGTAATTCAACGTTTCCAATTTTGATGTTTTCTAGTAATTCAATGAACATGTCCAATGTGTTACAGTAATTCAATGTTCGAGTAGTTCATAATTAATGTTTTCCAATAGTTCAATGATGTGTAGTTCATAATAATCAATGTTTTAATAGTTCATAATCAATGTTTTCCAGTTAATCATTGTTGTGCGTAAAGCCTACGCCCACCCCATACATGGGGACGCGAAAATGAAGTGCGTTTGCGTCAGTTTGGCCTGATTGGAGGCGTGCACATGCACGAATGAAAAGGACTTGTCAGTAAGAAAGAGCAGTTGGTAGCCTCGGCTGCCGAGCGATGCTTTTGAAGCAAAACATCCGCACGCGAACAAAATGTTCGCAAAATAAACTGCCGCTTGAATTAGCCAACATACCCGGCTATCAAGCATTGGATGACGAGGCGGGCGTAGGCATGTAATTCTCATAATCATAAATGTTTATTAAATCAAAATATTAGTGTTTATAATAAGGAATGTTTTTGATCATAGAAACCGGGTCCACGTGAAGTGCGCCGCTTTGAAACAAAGTGAGTGTCAGTGATAATTTTGGTGAGGTGTCAACGGACTTATTGTAGGACACAAACACGGACACTGAATGATGAGTTTTCAGCATACCAATGCAATGCGACAACTGACTGGTTTTAAGCTTGTAAAGGCAAGCTTCCCGCGTTTCTATGACCTGAGTACATAATGCATTTTATCCAGTAGTTCACATAACATTTATATGATTGCCGTCAAATTAGTCAGTATTACTATGTAATCATATTGTAATAAATTACATTTTGTTGCAACTTTACCAACGTCATAGGTGATATGGCATGAAATATGATTTCATTTCAGAGCATTTTTTTTTGTTACCATTTTTTTTTGCGACTAGTTAAGATTGTATCATTATTTCTAACTAAACTTAAAGTAATGTAGCCTAATATTTACAAAACAGGAATGTACCATATCGCGTTTAAATCGTCTTGCAGGTTGTGATCCCAATTTTTCGAATTATTCAAAACGCGTTAAAATTATGAAGTGGAAATTTTCAAAATTATCTACTGTTTCGAGTTTTATTGAACGAATTATATCTGACTCTAAATATTAGGTCTATGTGATTTTTAAATTCCATCGACCTGAACTGAAACGAATATCGTCCATTTTGTATGAAGAATTTTTTGAGCCCTGTAAGGGTAAGACTGATGACGGTATTGCGTTCCATTTTTTCGGGACGATATTATTTTAAAACTTTAACGCTCTACTATTTTGAGTAGTTCTATGACCGGGCTATCGATAGGGTATTTTTTTTTTTCGAAAAAACTAATTATATTGCCCGATTTCGGACTTGTAAGTCCTCATGCGGCTTAGGAGTGTTCCGCAAGACCACCGAGGCAGCTATAGTATGACCACTTTTTTTTTTTTTTTTATCGATGGGAAATCATCAAATGACCCCTCCCGCTCTGGGCTGAGCAGGAGGGAGTGTCAGACTTGTACTGACTAAAACCCATCCATGTTCCTTCCTTTGCCCTTTGTGTTCCAGGGCCGCGGTATCTCTTTCGAACAGTCCCGCAACCCTGGCAGGCGTCGGCCCTTACGGACCCCTTCCTGTTTGCTGACTCTCTTTGAGGCGCGCGTGGAACACGAACGCGCCGTCGACACGGCCTGTCGTCATAAGACGGACGGACGGCGAGCTAGCCCATAGCTCACCGTCCACAGGCCCGCGTCTACGGTGGCCGGGGGCCACCACGTGGCCCCCGACGCCCGGTGCGTCTCCCGCGGCGGCTGGGACGTGAAGTTCTCTCCCTCTCACGTCCCGCCACCTCCTTCGCTAGCATGACTGCTTCGCAGAAGGTAGTATGACCACTTTGAGTCTTTAAGGTGGCGTTACTTTCAAGAAAATTTGCATCGATATGTCATACTTGGTACAATATATCAAATTTGGTACATTTAAGTTTTTAAACTGTCATGTTCACTAACATTATCACACACACCCACTCATTGCACACACACAGACACACACATTACACACACACGTTACACACTCACACACCCACACATTACACACACACACACACACACACATTACATTTATTTTAGTTCTGTGGTGTGCACAGATAAGTTGGTTGAAGTGTAACATTATTTTATCTATTTTTCTCTTCTTTCTTATGAGCACAAGCTACACAAGCTCAAACTAGCACAAAACGATTCCGATAGGTTATGAGATTTTTTGTTAAGTTTGCTTTTTATACTTACAAAGTAATATATAGGTGTTAATTAAAGGAATTTTAACTTAATTGATGTAACGCGTAAGACCAATGTTGAATGTACTTCTCTAACCTTTCACTTGACCCCTTTGTCCTAAGCCACGTGTGTTTCTGTCGCGAACTCTACCTCTTCTCTTACATTAAGACTATTGTTGTGATCGTATTTAAAATGTTAGTATTAGCAAAATATAATTGTTGTAGAACACTATTTGTGAAATGTTAATAAATGGATTTAAAAAACATGTGGTCGACACAATGTTGTTTTTATTTTTGCAAACCATTGTAGATTATAATAATTTAACTATTGAATATATTAATATAACTACAGTTGTTAAACCATCATTACGAGAGGATGAGTCAAAAACTTCGCTTTAACACCTTCTTGCGACATTATCTAGTCCTTTTCATATCATCGATTCTGACACCTGAAGTCGTAGTGCTGAAGTTTGAAAAACTAAAGGACGGCTCGGATCGGAAAGGATACGTACGGATGCGGCGACAGCTGATCGCGTCCGGCAGGATGTCGAAGCATACGATCGGCTCCATACCGGCTTGCGAACGTATCCGTTTCTGCGCCTAGTCAAATGAAATCGTTTAATTCCTACTACACGTGTTTGTGTAGTGAGTTGTTCAATATAAAATTGGTAACTGCAGCGGCATCCAGTTAGACTGCAAGCCGACCCAAACGTAGTATAGCCGAGTGCAATTAGACAAAAAATACTCAAAAGGTGGAACGAAGTTTATAGTGGTTGGATTTTCATGGGACTGAGTTCCTAGAGAGGACAAGAAAGTTAAAAAAAAAGTTACCAACGGCCCTTTTCCACCTTCGTCTGCAAAACTCAACATTTATCGAATACCTGAAATATTTTTATTAGTTTTTGTTATCTGTGGATAGCACAATAAGGATATTTTGAGGATAATATTTATGTTGACCGTCGTAGAAATATTATAAGAAAAATTACTTGAACTTTTACATTGACGATTTCCTGATAATTGTGAATTAATTTTTAGTCACCTCACTCGTAAAAGTGACTTTCTTGAATATTTTTACATCCAGTTATCTGTGAAAAAGCATCAGTTACCAATTTCAAAAGAAGTTTTAGTGTGAAAATTCACTGTTTTAGAAATAATTGAAGAAAATATAATCCACCAATTATGACGCCGCGTTGGTTTCGTGGTGGCAAGCGCAACTGCTGAGCATGAAGTCCTGGATTCGATTCTCAGGTTGGGCAAAGTGTTATTGGGTTTTTTCCATCAGGAATTTCTTAGTAGCAGCCACGGAGTCTGGGCTTGTGCCCGGTTGATGGCAATAGGCTGATCGCCCACTATTACATGGGACAAAACATTACTGGATGTACTATTAGGTATACCCCTGCCTATCCCCTCAAGGTTAACAGGGGTGATGTTCTGTTATGTTTATCCGGTACCTACTAGTTCCCAAAATCAAATCCTCTTCTCCTATGGACCGATGATTGTACTAACTACTACTACAACTCCTTGACTACCTCCACTCCGCAGAACAATACAGAGTAATTGATAATAACTTAGGTGTACACACAGGTGAATATTTTTTTGGACATAATATGGGTAAATCCGAATCCGATAGATACCGGGAAACTTTCTCAGGGACCGTTAGCTCTTTTATCTTACTTGTTTCGTCAAGTGTGAGTTTATCCATAAACGAGTGAAATTGTGTCACTTAACTTCAAACTCGGATAAATCCACTCTACCCTCAGTGACAAATGTCTCAAGTGACAATAGTCTTAATTTCATGAATTAAAAGGCAGTATTTTTTTATTATGGCAACAGTATTGAAGAAAACTATTTTATTCAGCAAATTCAGTATTTAAACCATTCATCCTTTCAAAAATGTAATATTAAGATTGGATTTACCTTCATTTGATTAAAATGGAATGCAATTTATCTATCTTTGAAAAAACTCAGTGTGGATTTATAGAATTTTGATTTAATAGATCTGGATTTATCTGAATTTTACGTTTTGAGTTTACGTCGACTGACAGCCATGTTGAACAAACGCTAGTAGCTGATTGGCTCTCATGGACTTAACTACGTTTGAAAAAACTGTCTCATAGATCTATCTGACTTAGATAAAATTTTATGATTTTGACGGTTTATTTCTCAAAAACCAATTTATACACAATTGATAAAATTGTTTAAAAGCTTTCTTTTTTCCTTTTCTTTTGATAACAAAATCTTTAATCTCAGAATTGGATTTATCCGAGTTTGAAGTTAAGCGACACAATTGACCATTACATCATTTGAAGTTGGTCAAAAATAAAGAAATATTGTTTCTGTCCTCACTGCTGCGACACAGGCTTTCTCTCTTTGACAGGAATCATCTCATCATCATCTGCTGACCCTTTTCCCAACTATGTTGGAGTCTTACCGGATGCAGTGGAATACCATTCACCATTGTTCTAGGCCATTCCTACGAACCTCCTAGTTACGTAGGTAGATACTGGAGGTCATTGTTCCAACTTATTCACAAGTTTATTTTTAAATAGAGATTTTTATTATTATAACTTTCCCACGACCCCGTACTATTCAATTCTACCATTAGCTTAATGTTTTGAGTGCGATACATTGAGTCCAACCGTAAAAAGTGATTTTGCAGCCCAAAAAAAGTCCTTACCCAGCAATCATTTCATTCAGCATTTTTGCGTAGAGATACTTATTTTTATGTATAGAATGCTTGGTTGACGGCTTCGTGAAGGGTCCCATTACATCTTGTAGATTGACTTATAAAACTCAATTTATTTGAGTGGCTTTACATCTTAGTTTGACCCGCTGCGCCGCGGCGTTAAGTTTCAAGCTCTCATTTCCACTTTAAAATGGGCTGCAAGAGAAATCTATATAAAGTTACTTAATTTGGTTTTGATAATTAGGGCCTAAGGAAGGTTCTTTGAACTTCGTAGCACTCGTAGTTCAGTGTAGCACGAATTTATAGCTGGGTGTAACTCGTCGCCTAATTCTGAGCCGATTTAATTTAAATCCAACAATACGTAGGAAGAAGACAGGTGGGTGCGTAACTTGGTAGTTAACTCGACGTGTAGCTACGTCGCGTAGCACAGAGCGTAGATCGACTGCCAAACTTAGCTTGATTTTTATTGTGATGCTGGGTTTGAACCGATTTTTCTGTAGAATGATTTCTCTCTTATAGTCATTAATGTATTCTTATAAGAATTGTATAGTAATAATTAAGGATTGTACTAAGGGGAAAATAAATAAACAACACCAGATGAATTTCGGATAGTTTTTATTGCAGGTTGAAAAGGCATTGGGGGAACATTAAAGCAACCATACATCGAACCTGCGACCTTACGGCGGCCGCTATTTACTTTAAACCTTTACATTTCTTACTTACACTCCGTACCGTATGCAATTCATTATACTGGCCTATGTTTGGTGAATTAGACAAAGAATTTTATTAATCTGGATATAATCAAAATTTTAATAAAACAAACAACTAAAAGTACCACGAAGTCATTAAGTCGAAAGTTTAAGAAGCTTAATAATACTATGTGCCAATGTTGCAGAAATAGATGTTGCAAAATAAAAGACTGTCGTACCCCCCAGTAATGCAACGTACCTAAAACACGGGCTGTATACAAAGAGATATAAAAGAGCGTACATTTGGACATTTTCATACAAAAATTTTGATCCCGAACGTTTCCTATTTTGACACATGAGTGTTACCTGACAAGTGGGCGGATGACACTAGACAAAACGATTTGTTACTAAGTATAATCAAGTATTGGATTACGATTTTCTTCGTCGTGTCCCGTCTATCGCTCGTAAATATTTGATTGTGGCTGTATACCATGTTGACCGCTCCACTTGCAGGATTATTATGGACTAAAAATACTAAAAAGAGAGGTTAATATATTACGCTTCCCACGTTTTAACGCCACCGACTCAGCGGGAACACAGTCAAAATAAAAATAATATTTAACAGAGATAATCCGCATAACTTTGGCTAAGTTATGGCAAATCTTTCTAACAAATAATTTTAAACTTAATGTAACTACATTTTATATATAACACATATTCCATATTTGCCCTTGATGATTTATCTATTTATATCTACTACTATAACTATTATACAAGGGCTTTGTAGAGTGTCCGCACTGGGGCCGACGCACGTGTACTTGCTGTGATCACCTAATGAGAAATAATCATTTAAAAGGACCAATCAGGGCCAAATAAAAACCTTGGTGATACGACCGCATTAACGCAAACGTCGGATACAATTTTCCCAATGCAAAGGCACCCTAAGACACTAAAACTAGCATAACAACAATCGTTTTTCGGCAGTGTGGCGCTGGTTGCAACACTCTACATCAACAAGGCACTTCAAGTTACAAAACTGAGGGAGCTTCCGATCACGCCGAAACGGTAATATTGAGGTTGACATTCTCAATCTGTTAGGAACCTACCCTCAGTAGAAGAAAACGAAGGAAATAGCATATATACCTAATTGGAAACACAATAGTAAACAATTTAGATAGACTTGTGGTACTTTCAGAAGAATTCTGCGTAATATTATGATCGTTT
This sequence comes from Eugnorisma glareosa, assembly GCA_947578425.1. NCBI lineage: Eukaryota > Metazoa > Arthropoda > Insecta > Lepidoptera > Noctuidae > Eugnorisma > Eugnorisma glareosa. The sequence goes on from OX387957.1 coordinate 42,768,862, forward strand.
CATGTTACGCGATGGCTGACAAATCAACGGCTCATCTAGCCCTGCATTCTCGACTTAGACAGCGATCGCAAAATAACCAAATTCGATCGCAAAGCCAGAACGATGCGTATTTAAGGTGGAAGCGAGCCGGATGCGACCCGCCAGTATCGGCTTCCACCTTAAATCCGCATCGTTATGACTTTGCGTCCAAATTCGGATATCTTGCGATCGCCATATATGTGGAGACAGCAGGGCCTGGTGTTAAGTGAGTACCGCTGCCTTTGAGCATCTGCAACGCCAGAAGCATCACAGACGCGTTGCCATCCTAAAGACAGAGTTGACATGTCTTATGGGCCTGTAATTACACCGGCTACCATACTATAGAATATATAGGTATGGCGGTAGTACTTCCCCGGGCGAGGTGTTCCACAATAACCCCTACTACCTACATACACATAATTACTAGTAGGTGTAATTATGAATTGGTTATATACAATACATATTTGAAAAGTTCCAATCACTGTAAAACAATAATAGACCTTTTTATAAAGTACCGAAGGTACTTTTCTATTTACTAGAATTGCATACAGTACCTTTTCTACACTCGTATGATAATAGTTACAATAGTCTTTAAACAGTAGGTATAAATATTTGAATACTAATGTTTCTATTATTCTATGTATATGTCCGATATGCTGAGATTATGTGAAATATTTAACGATATTAAATTTATTTAATTTACCTTTGCATAACTGTACAAGCCAATTCAACGACTAGTTTAATTTAGTTTAGTGAATTTATGAATAGTTAACATTGAAATAATTTGGTATACTTAATTAAGAAACCAAATATATTATGATTAAAATAAACCACAATTATATAATAATTAACTTCATTACATAAATAATTATTTTAAACCATATAAAACCCGGCCAGTGAGCCAACTTTTGAGTTTAGCCTTAAACGTTAAATGATTATAATATTATGTTAATTAATTTCAATGGGAAGTTTATATGTACATTTGTTATTTATTTAATAGGCCTTCAGTTTTTCCATGTGAAACGATGCTGAGTTAAATAACCATTTTTATCATAAAAATGTAAACCATGTTCAAGTTTTGTGTGTTTCGTGCAATTGAATTGTAAGAGTACATATTTAATTACATACTAGAATGAATACACACAGTTGACAGACACCCGTGTGATAGCCGAAGAAAATCTTAAATTAAACTTATAACTAAGGATGTATCTATAACGTCTTGGCGTTATCATATTCATAGGTTTCTTACAAATAATATTTCGTCTGTATGGTATGTCTTTGGTGTCAACATGTTGTATCCTACAATAGATTTACTTATATATCTGTAATTTATTTCATCCCTGGTTTTTTAAGCTTGCCTGTTACATAATTTCATGTTACTTATCACGCTTTTGTTTATGTTTTTAGTTTCACTGATTTCCGAATAAGCATTGAGTATATATATTTCTAATTATCATTCCTAACATGTAACAAAATAAGGTTTTAATTTGTTCAAATTAAATTCTTTTCACACGCTCACTGCAAAAGGTACCGTGCTAGTAATTTAACGTATGCGGTAAACTGGAAGATATCAGCCGGTACGTTTAAATGCTACTGGTTCGGTGCCTGACCTCACGGTATTTGAATCGTGTAAAACAGACTAACATTTCAAAATCTCTCCTCTCATCTAACATTATATAATCTTACATAATATCTAAGTCAATTTAATATATTTATTACTCTTATTTTCCGTAGTGTAGATACGCCTCAGTTAGGCATCTGATATATGAAAAAAAGAAGTTTGAGGCGCTGTATACACCAATAGACAGACAGACATTCATGTATGTAATGTGTAATTCATATAATCCCAGCAGACGAACGCTTCTATTAATTCAGTTCGCTAAAGAAAAAGCAACAGTTAACACTGTATTCGATATAAGGTAGGTAGTAATTTTGTAGGTATCATAAACAACTATAAGTTTTTAGTAAAGTAACAGTCAACATTATATTCTGTGCATCATTTGATACAGTGACTATATTTATCTACACAGAGTGCTACGGACCTCTCATTTTTTTGTGTTTTTTTTTTTAAATATATTTTTTATTTCATGAAACGTCAATCAACCCGTAAAAACACTATTCTTATTCCGCAACGAACTAACCCTGGAACTTTCAAATCTTTGTCGAACGAGGCAGAAGAGGCGCAATCGAAAATGACATGATATCTGATAAACCTTCATTGTTTTTACGGGTTTTCAATAGAATGTCTGACTAACAATAAATATTTATTAAAGTAACATAACACATGAATCACATCTTTAAACAGCTAACAACTACTCGGTTAACATTTAACTACGTACGTCGATTAATCCTTTAAATTGAATAAGTGAAATATTGTTAACATAATTATGTAAACATCTACGTGGTACATTCAGATGTAATAAGTAACGACTATATATTGGTAATAATATTCATTCGAATGTCCTACAGCCAAAATATTTCATTTAGCGGTGACCTGACGCACTAGCGTCTGCGTAAACGAGTAATTATATACTTTAAACCATTTCCATATAATATCAACCCTAGAAAGGAACATGTAGTTGTCAAGTTGTAGAATGAAGCAGAAATTATTTGGCTTAAGAAACATGAACTGACTGAAGTGCGTTACAAAGTTAATAATAATAATATCATAGGTGAGGGATCGACACGATGAGACAATTGCTATAAAATATAACAATATTTATCTATATTAAGTATATAAAACTATTCGAAAACCAACTATTCAATATAACTGAATATTAAACTAAAAATTATATAAAATAACGTGATGTATCTATGTGATTATGTTTTGTACTTTTAACGAGGCCGCCTCCACTTCTTAACTTTAGCTGTTTGAACGAAATACTAGTGGCTTAGCTTGTTTATGTATGCATACCGAGTAAAGTAGAGTATTGTCTCATCACGCCGGCATAGTGTGAGGATGGGTTGCGCTCCACACCCGCCGCTGCAGGTAGTGTGCCGCGGACGACGATGTTGTGGCCCCGCGCCGAGGCCCAGGGTGTCGCAGGGGGGTTAACGAAAGAGAAGCTAGTAACACCCTGTATCTTCCTAATCCTACCGTCCGCCGCTGAACACCCGCACGCCGTGTGCGCGGGTCCAGCCGCGGAGCTTAGTTACATCGCTACACTCGCGTGTTGACAGCGCCGAGGGAGCCGCGCTGACTTACTGCGAGTCCTTAAGGATAGTACAATTGATAGCCTCTTACAAAACTCTTGCTCCACTGCTATCGCTCCCTCGCGGCTAGGTCTCAAGCCAAGTCAGACAGGTCAACACGGCGCGTCACTCTAACATACGCCTCTAACATACCCTCTATTCGCAGGTACTAGAACGTGCTCCTGTACTTATTAACTAGTAATAAGTATTATTAGCTATATACAGTACAATCTACATGTCCCGACCGTTCCTCTACGCATAACGGATCACCGACAATATCATAATTTTGAATTCCCAATTTTCCTTTAAAAATTCTTATAAACTATACAAAAATGTACATTCAGATATTTCTACTAACATCAATAAACATTGGCTATTATAACATCTTGTCAGATCGATAATTTACTAGATAAATAAACATTTAGATCTTATTAACTATTTGACTAAATCTGATTATTTTGGGATACATCGCGAAGGGGAACATTTAGCGACACCAATTGAAAACGAATATAGTGTGAATACACACATAAAAACATGCATCAATTAATTTGTAGATAGGATAATATGAGTATAATACTGCGTTAATATATGCTCGCTATTGCGAGTGTAGATCGTTAAAAACTGACAGCAGAGAAACGGTCTAATGTAGACGATCGAGCTCGATCGCTGCTCGGCCGGCATCGAAAAGGGGATGTCGGCCGGCGCCGGTACGAGCTAGGCCTTAAGCGTTGGACTCCTTCAGGTCGGTGAGGCGCGCCAGTTGCGCGGGCTCCAGCTCATCGGGGATGCTGGCGCGGCCGCCGCGCGGGGCCGAAGGCGGCGACTGCGGCGCGGTGGGGGGACCCGACGCCACGGATTCGCCCTCCGACGCCGTGGAGCTGGACTGCGGGTGCGGTGCCGAGTCCGCCGGCCCGTCGTCCGAGTCCCGCAGGCACACCGCCGTCTGCTCTGACAGCGAGGACTCGTCGTCGTCGTTCTCCTCGCGCTCGGGCTCCACGTCGCCGTTGGATTCGCCGTCCACTTCGGACTCTGGTGGAGGGAAGGGCTGCTCGGGCTCCTCCACCATGGGCGTGGCTGCGGTGATGACGATCTGCGCCACCCCCAGCCCGCAGTCCTCTTCGGTCTGCTCAGTCGCCACCGCCTGCACCGGCTCCGGAATGTCCTAGTGGGCGGGAAAATCCTTCTTAGTCATCAGTGGTACGCAGCAAATATATACGAAGGGGAAAATTGAAAGTTTCTGATTGGAAAACACTTAACTTTTAACTCGAGAACAGAAAGTGAACACAACTCATGCATCGAAGCGGCATGCTATGATGACGTGAGCTACCGACAGTAATTTCATTCGAAAATTTGGTTAGTACAGTTACAGTAATAAATAAAGAAAAGTCTCACTCATAATTCCTGGAAGAGAGAGTTATAAGTGAATTCTAAAACAAACAATAGCAACAAGCTACGTGTCGTGTTTACAAGCTCCGACAAGCAACATGTAGGACACATAACAGAGAGGGGAATAGATTTGTATGATGGGGTCAAACCTCTTCCCAGCATTCACCGACCACTTCGTCGACTGAAGCATGAAAAAGAATTCACACTCAGTTATCACTAATACACACACACATAAATTTTACAAGTAAATAGATCAGTGTAGATCCTTAAAATATATATCAATTACAGCAAAAGGTACTAGAATATTAACATTATGGAAGAATTTTCCATATAAAGACAAACATATCTTAGAGACATTGCATTTTGAAATGCTATATCTACCTATGGAGGACCAGCCTACCTCCTTGAGACAGGGTCATGAACATAAGTAACATATTACCCGTATGTATTAACAAACTATTTCCACAGGTCCAGAAAATCATAAAGTATTAAAACACTGCTGTTCTTTTCAGAGGACTGACTTTGAATTTGATTACCTACCCAATTTGTAACGAACTAGGCTTGTCGAACCTGCCGAGGCTATTTTATTTTAAATGTTAAGTTAATTTTAAGAGGGTACCTTTGTGGAAACTCGTCTTTCAATTGCTGGATTAAACGGTCGTCTTTTGTCAAATATTTTAAATGGGGTCATGGGGTCATAGTGCCAAATTGGGTAGTTACGTAGTCTTGCGGTAATAGCATGCTGTCACTGCATGTTAACCGACTTCAAAAAAGGAGGAGAGCTTCTCAATTCGTCGGAATCAGTTTTTATTTTATGTATGTTCACCGATTACTCGAAGACACCTGAACCGATTTGGAAAATTCTTTTTTTCTTTCAAAGAATATACTTCCAAGTTGGTCCCATAGAAATATTGTCATGATCTGATCATGGACTTTGGGGATATGGAACGGAACTCTTCAATAATAGACAGCAAATCTGTCGTGTTTGTGCAATCGCTTGGATGTTTATTGTGTACACAACATCTTATTATAACATCACGGGTACGCAGATGTGTACAGTACTACACCCACATTTCGACAGTTAGGTATGTTAAGTTCCATTTTATTGGGGATAAGCCTATGACCATGAAATGTATTGTTAAAAATGTAAAATACAGGTATAGCAAACACCTATTTATATATGATATTACAACTAAAAATAGAAAAATATAAAAACTTTTTTGAAAAAAATAAAACCGTCAGTGACTTTTTTGTCACCGACTTCTGAAGCTATAGTTAATTGTTACTTTTTTTGTGTATTTGAAGTCGGTTTTATTTTTTGCAAAAAAGTTTTTTCTGAGGCGAGAGTGAGTCGTATTTGGTACCGAAACTCAACTGTATGCTCTGACATATTAATTTCAGTTTATTACTAGAAATTCGAGAAACGTTTTATCATTTTCCGTTAAAGAACTTTTAAAACTGTTCTAATATGGAACAGGAATATAATATGCATCTATTAGACATAACATAGTATAGCATTAAATATAATCTTAAAAAATTCTGAACGTAATTATTTTTGTTGATATATTTGTCAAGCTTTGTCTAGAATGCTGAATAAGTTTCGGGTTCTGAACTGTGAAGCCTTGACGGATCGATAGTCGTATTGGCTACTTGAATAAGTGGTAAATTGTATCCCTAAAACATGTATTATAACGCAATTATGGGTTGCTGGAACTAACAACTATTCATAATAATCGACAATAAACTGTGTCTTTACGCTGCATGTCTATTTTCACAAACAAAAGTGGTTCAGTGTCTTTTGATTTTGAACTCAACTGTTGACTATGTTATATATACTATGTGTTAACCAAATCCTAGCCTATGCTATGCCGAAAAGTATTAACAGAAAAATAATTCCTGATTTATTTACCGTCTGAAGGCACAGCGTCCCACCTCCGACGAGTAAGTGACTCGCTATTAACTACTTCCACGCTCAAAATACTTACAAAAGATTTTAGTCCAAAGAGATTTTTAATAACATATCGTCGCTCGCATGACTAAAAGTCTTATCTCATTTTTTAGCTGATTTGAGTTAGTACAACTACATTTTACAATTCGTGGCTGTTTACTTTTTTCACTAACCGTCGTTTCTCTGTTATTTGGATCGCAAAACATAACCATTTTGAAAGTCAACGTAACTTATAATAACTATATTTTTTTTAATTTTTCATGTTTCAATTCGTGTTTGTTTACTTTTTTCACTAACCATCGTTTCTCTATGTTATTTAGATTTCAAAATATAACCATTTTGAAAGTCAACGTATCTCATAATAACTACATTTTTTAATTTTTACATGTTTCAGTTCGTGTTTCTTTGCTTTTTTCACTAACCATTGTTTCTCTATGTTATTTGGATCTCAAAACATAACCATTTTGAAAGTCAACGTATGTCATAATAACTACATTTTTTAATTTTTACATGTTTCAATTCGTGTTTCTTTACTTTTTTCACTAACCATCGCTTCTCTATGTTATTTGGATCTCAAAATATAACCAATATATCTCATGTTAACTACATTTTTAAATTGTTTACATTACATTGAAAAATGAAGTTAACCTAACTAAAATCACCTAAGGATGAGATAGGAGTTTTAATCATGCGAGCTACGATATTAGTAGTCGATCGGTGACTGTTCGCAACAACACAACTCGTTTTTATCGGCTAGTCCTACTCGCTACTCTCTCCTCGCCGGGGTAGGACAGATGCAGAAATCGGGGTCTAATTTGAACCTTATCGTTATCTCATTAGTAACTTCGAAATGATTGAAGTGATTGCAATTAGGGACTGCAACATTAGCTTAATTTTTCTTTAAGTCAATTTATTGTAGAAGTAATTAGATCTCTTACTACTTATGACTAGGTTAACAAACGCTTCTTGTACCTATGGTATTAAATAAGTGTTTTAAGAAATTGCCTATAACTTTATTAAGGTACAAACGCCAGCACATCAAGCTACTACAATCTGTCAATTTATTTTTAATAGATTTTCAACTTTATCGCTAAAGCATTAGGTTCAAGGTTGATTGGGAAAATTTGACAGTTTCGGGTAGGTTGATGTGCTGGCGTCTGTACATGTTCTGAACTAGACTTCTATAGAACTTTTAACTAGACAACTTGAAAGAAACAGATAAGAAATCTCTTTCTTTCAAATTTGTTGTATTATAACAAACCAAATAATAATCGCAGACCCTGATTGCAAACCAGAACTTTATATAAAAATCCTGGCCATCATGACTAACTCACCAACGATAGTAACTGACGGGGCGGCAAACTGAGTGCCGTAATGTTGCTGCTGGTTCCTGCTAAGCTCAAGATTAAAGCTGAAGTCAGGCTGGCTATCCATGGAGTCGCCGAGGTCCGGGGGCGGCGGCGGTGGCGGCGCGTCCGGGGGCGCAGCACCTTTAGTATTGTTGTTGTCATTCACGATCTCTGGCAGCGTCCGTAAATACGAGTACATAGTTCAGCCACAACAGGATCAGTGCGAATTTTGACATGCATTGTCACGTGACGTGACTCATCCAATTTGGGGTTTCTACTTGCGGTCGGACAGAAAGTTGCCTATCATTCTGATTGTTTGTTTGTAGGTCGTAAAACAATAAGGTATGTTTTGCTTGCAAATAAACCGGCAATAGTTTCACTCACGGTGTGGCGTCATGCGTTTCTTGTGTACATTTGGGTGACGAAACTGCTGCCTAAGACAAGCTTAGCCAAATTTTCAATCAGTATGACATTAAAAAATGATAGACACTTTCTTGTCTTACAGTACATATTGAAACTGATTCGTGGCATAGCATATGCAGGCATTATAGCAATAAGTAGCGTCCAATACGAATGTGACACCCGGTAATTAAATGCAATCAAGAACATAATCGCCTTGGGAAATTGTTACGATGTTTTGTACGTTATTCATCTATTATTAACACGAATCTATAGCAATATGAGGACATGCTGTGCAACTTTTTGGGGATTGAAGTCGTTGGCAAAAAAAAACTGCATCAAACAAACAAAAGTCACCGACTTCAGAAGTTAAGGTTATTTTTCACTTTTTTTTTGTGTTTTTGAAGTCGGTTTTATTTTTTGCAAAAAAAGTTTTTTGTGCAAGTGCTGTGCTGTGGCTTCATTGGGAAATAAGTACCTAAGTTCGTGTCTTTATAATACAGAAATGTTATTTATCTAGTTTGATCTGAGAAAGTTTAAATTGTTGAAACCATTTAATTACGACACCTTAAAGATTGCGATTTTGTAAGGAGGTAATAACTTATCATAAACAATTTACGAATGATCAAAGTCTTTCCATTATCCTGAAAATTATTCCAAGTATCTAAACGCCCACTTTTATTTAGTCCCTCTTGGGGCTACTTGTAGATTCAGGAGTATGATTATTAGGTGATTGGCGTCTGCTTGATCATACAATTATAGACCTTGAAACGTCTCATAAGTGTAAGCAACGATATTATGAATACACACCTCTTTATACATTATATGCAATTCCATTATCAATTTGATGAAAACATTGTTTATCATTTCGGTACGTAGATCAATTAATTTTTATTTCCAACCATTTTTATTTCACTTGGTTTTAAACCCAAAGGTCAGGGCAAGAGTTCTTTTGAAATCATTTTAAAATTCGAACGACTCTTTGTTCTAAACTATAAAACAATTTAGTTTAAGCACGTGTTCCATAATTGAGTTACACAGTAAACTTGCACTGCTGTTCAAACATCACTGTACCAAACTACACTGTACCTTCATAATTTTTTTTAAATATAGTAGTCGTGAGCATTAATCCTACCTAAAATAATACTATATTTACTTCGTGCAACACATGCATTTTGTGACGATGTGGTGTCTGTCCGAGCGGCTAGCCGTGCTTAAATACATGCCAATTGGGAACCAAACCGTATATTGACCCAATCAGCCAAAGCTACCACTTGTCTATGGTACGTGAATCATTCCATAAAAAAATACCGTTTGAAAGGGGACAACTTGAATGAGAGTGTCAAATACCAAGCTGGAAGTTCTGATCAGCTACTCGTTTTTAGTGCAGACCCTGATTCTACCACCTCACTGGTTTCCCTACTATATATTCTGGCTTCTGCAAGAAACTAGGGGTCTAAAATGGCCGCTTTAGCAGAATCATAATAGGATATAAGAATTACGTTACAATTCGACTTCGTTCCGGTCATATTCCTTCGAATAAGTTTTATCATTTAATGAAGAAAGCTTTGTCTCCAAATTGTGATGACTGTGGAGTGATTGATGATGTTTAACATATCCTGATGGAATGTGTCCGAAATGAAAATAGTTGAATAAATGTTTTTGGACGATATAAAACATATAATATTGGCATTTGTAATAGTATGAGCTAGTGATAGATCGTAAGTTAGTGTTAAATAGATCGTAAGTAATTTGTTTTCCTGCACTGGGCGATGTGGTCGTTAAGTGAAAAACCTTTTAAAAAAAGAAATATATAAGGTCCCATTAAAATATATGCACAAATTTTAACATAGCGTTCATTACATCTAACCAATGATATCCAAGCAAAAAAAAACACTGATTGAAGTGATTTTATTTTGACGTAAAATAATAAATTGACGACAGCACTCTAGAATAAACATACATACATTATGTCAAAATAAATTTTTGCTTGAATATCATTGGTTAGACGTACTGAACGCTGTGTTAAAATTTGTCCATCTATTTTAACGAGACCTTATATATACAAGTCACAAAGTAACAATGCATAAAATTAACTGCGTCTGTGACCATTTTAAGAATTTTATCGTGATTCATATTATTATCCTGTTATGATACTGCTAAAGCGGCCATTTTAGCCCCCCCCCTGTGTTTATCTACATTAATATTGTATTACAAAGAAGAAAAGTTAGGATGTTGGGGGGAATCTTCCTAACTCATTATCATCATTCAATGCCCTTACCCCAAGTTATTTGGGGTCGGCGCAGCATATCATTTTCTTCCATAATTCTCTATTACTCGTCATCTCGGGGTAATCTTTGGAACCACTGATCAGATTTCGAAAATACTTTTACTATTGCGAAGCTACATTTATCCGCCACTGCCATAGACAATATTAAAAAACAAGGCCTTCCCATGGGATAGCTTTCGACCATAGCGCGAACGAATCAGCTGCAAAAGCCAGTAATACATTTAATTAAAAAATCCAACTACACAGGACTGCAGCAACGCCAATTCTTACAACGAAATACTTCATTATTCCTTAGCAGGCATAAAACAAATCGTTTAAAAAATGAAAAGTAGAATGGTGACGTAATACTATAGAACTGAAAATGACATACCAGTCATTATTTATTATGCTGCCTGAAATGGAATCAAGGATGCAACAGTGTATAATTAAAATACGGTAAATATGGGGTTGGGGTATAGTTAACAGATGTGTGTGATTTTATTGGCAGTTACTGTCGTGAATATTTGATTCACATTTCTACTGTATTTTACAACTGTTATTGCAAGCTATAATTAATTTTCCTATACTTGTTATTCTGAGTATCGCTGATGAGTGATGTAATATTAGCTAGCATAGCTAAGATTTGGAAATCTTCATCTCAAGTGATTGGGTCGGTTATTTGTACTTCCTATAATAGCAATGATAAATAATATTATGTTAATATTATGTTCAATAGTCCTACTAATGGTTTTGATTGAAACGAATGATATGACCTTGACCCTGACCTATCAAAAAGAAACAAAGAAAGTTGTCCCCATTCAAGTGGCTATCATACTACGTATGCAAGTGTTTCCTTACGGTCCTCCGGAGCCGCGGCCTCAGGCGGTGTGTGCGGGGGCGAGGCGAACACTGGCGGCGCAGCGCTCAGCGGCGGCCACTCTTCGCCACCGCTCAGGGGCTCTCCATTCTAGTTAGTTGAAGTTAAGGTTAAACCAAGGAGTCCCGAAAGCCGATAAATAATGTAAGATAGAAATATAAATTGAGCTTTGAAATGCAGAATTAGAAGTGAGGGCAAGTAATTCAGAGAAATACAAAATGCACACGTTTAGAAGAACAACCAAACTAAAGAAAAGGTTAAGTGAAAAGTATTGTATTGTATTGCATAGCGGGCTGGTGTCCGCAACTCCACTTCCAAGAAGTGAAAAGTATTGTTGTTTACGGGTGAAGTCACTCGCCGTATTAAAGCGTCTATTGTTAGAAGATATGTACAAATTCGTCCACTGGTTTAAATGAAGAACGAATTCAGGATAAACATTCGCGCTCATAACCACTTCATTGTTGTTACGAGTACCTTTCGATGAAACCAGCTGAAGACGTTGAAGTACTACGTAAAGAAAACTTTTACTTCAATGACTCTACGTCCGTTGCGTAGCTGCCACTATATAATACATGAAGCCAAACAAAAAAAAAATTAAACAAGGAAAAAGAAAGCTGTATATTATAAACAGTTCAATTCAGCTCAGTTTTCTTTAAAACAAGGGCTTTAAACAATAAACTGAGGAAAGTCTGAAGGCTATATGAAAAACAAAAACGTGCAAAATTAAAGGTAACGTGTTTGTATTTGATTGTTTATAATGGTCTGGGGCGGCCCACCTCATCGCACTCTTCAACAATCAGCGAGGGGAAATTGCCGACCGCGCCGTTGGCTTCTCCGCGCCACCAGCCGTCGTCCACGTCATGAGCATTGCGGGACACGATACGGATTATCTGCACAAATATTGAAGCCATGAAGAAAAATATCCAATAATAATACATACAACGATAAAAATTTCGGTTCAGAAAAGTTCGGGGAGGTTGCACATCGATTTACAAAAGTGATCTCACCTGTCCTTCCTCAAGGTTCAGCTCATCAGGGCATTCAGCATCATAATCATACAGAGCGAAGCAATGGCCAAGAGTCGGCAAGTCGCTCTTCGTCGTCACGACCTGCGAAGTCTCTGGCACGGTGGTGGCGCCGGCGACTTCGGTAGATGGCCACTCAGCTACGAAAGATTCGGCCTGAGGCAGCTCCTCGGCTTTCGGCTCTTCGGGTTTGGTGGCAGGGGCCGAAATCACTGAGATCTGATCGGGAGACTGGACCACGTCGGCGTCTTCTCCCTCCACGGTATAATCAACCGAAGAGAACGAGATTTGGGAGACCAGACCTGGTGCGCCAGTGCTTGAGCAGGGCTAGTTGGAAAACAAACGCTAATGTTACTCTAAACCCAAGTATACCAACATAACGTCAAAGCCCCGTAATCATTGGAAGACCAAATTCAGGAATAACTGCGAATTGTTTCTCCTTTTTGTCTAATGCTCCCGGAAAATAATAAGCAGCTTTCGTTTGTATTGAATACTTTAACAATGCGAACACTTGTAGTCTCCTAATAAATAATGGGCTCAACCGTTAAGTATGGTTTTAAATAGACAGAAATTCAAAAGAGGAGTATATTCTGCTGCATAAATATAGAGGAGGACCTAGACAAAGAACCATTCTACCAGTGCTAGCCATGTTGTAAAAGCTTTTTTGTTTTACATTGACACGAAGATATTTACTTACATATATATAGTGTGTTTGGTTAAAGGTTACCTATACTTTATGGGCATATTATATGTGGCCCCGGAACACAAAGGGCGATGAAGGAACATGGATGGGTTTTAGTCAGTAAAAGTCTGACACTCCCTCCTGCTCCGCCCAGAGCGGGTGGAGTCATTTGATGATATCCCATCCGAAAAAAAAAGAAAAACAGGGCAGATTATATACTCATTTCTATCGAAAAATACACGTTTATAAACACACCTAACCCAACACACCGCGAATGGCAGCCATCTTGTTTTTTTATTCATCGGTAATGATTGCAATTGTCACAGAACAAGCAACCGAAAAGCTAGCAATAATAAAGTTGAAAGTCGTAGAGAAATACGAAAAATATTGAAAGTGAATGTTACTCGTCTAAATCCTCTGTATGCAGCAGAAAAGTTCCTACGTGGGCTGTTAACTACCAAAGTACTATAGAAGCAGTCAGCCAACAAAGAGATCTTGTTGGTGAAATAAAATTACTATTTCAGCGAAAGTTCACTTTTTATTTTATCGAATGTGAGTGGGTTTAAAAGCTTCGTTGAAAGTTTCTTGATATAGTTAGTGTTGCAGTTGCTCACGTGAAAGAGGTGTTGTTATTAATATCGATTTTCTCTACCGATCGATGATTCTTCGGAAGATAGGTTCGCAATGAAATTATTCGAATATAGAATCGAGTCAAAGCTACCTTTGCGTTCCTATTCATAAGCTAAGTCGTCGTGTGACAAAGGCAAAAATTCGGAAAAGCGAGAGGTATATGTAGTTGGTTGTTATGTCACACTCTCGTTTTTTTTTTCATTCAGCACCGCATGTATTATAAGTTAACTAAGATTTTCTAATGGACGACGTGTTTTTTGTTTCTCTCATTTTGTTCTTTAGCGAATTTAGAGTATTTTTTACTTTCTTATAATAGTACATATAAACACTCACGTCTTTTTGCCCATGGGGTGGGAGACAATCACAGAAGGTATTCTCTTATAGCATTGTTATCTATAGTTTATATTGAGTAGTTTTTACCTTCAGAGTCGTGAGTTAGGCTTGTTATACAGTACGATTTTTATTCAATGCCTTTCGTTCAATTTGCCTATTTTCATTTGGGAAATGATTGGTCGAGCGAATAAAAAATATATGGGCGACTAATATACCGAATGGGCGACTATTTATCCGGTAATTGCGGCAAGGAGAAAATAGGAAGCAAGAGCGAGCGAAGCGAGCTCGGGACTTGTGGCACCCCGACTCTGATAGCTTAGGTTCAAAGGGGACGGGGGGGTCTAGTGAGCGGGCGAAGCACGCAAATTAAGACCATGGCATCCCCTTCGAGTTAGATTACTTTAAACACTGCAACCTGCAAACAGAATTAGGAGCCCCGCTACGCCTCGACTTCGCCTTTTCTACAATCTAGTTGTTATTAACAACTAGATTGTAGAAAAGGCGAAGAAGCTTGTTTTAGTTTTTTTTCTGAGTGCTTAAATTATCACACTGATCGTAATCAACTAATAACTCAAATTTGTATTTTCAAGTCGCCATTTTAGACATTACTATTCGTCCACTGTTTGTCGCCTACTTAGTATTTTAGTAGCCCATATTCAGTATTTTTGAAACCTTAAATTTGATTTTTTTTTCGCTCCTTTAAATACTACCGTTTATGTTAATTGATATGAACATTTTCAACTTGATTACTCTTAGTTTTTATACAGACAGATACCATCAGAGCCTTAAACCTCTTTCTTAGTCTAAACTATTCCATCATTGCAACACTCATTTTAATCCATATAACCAATAATACTCAGGCTGAAATGTTTACAGCAAACTAAACCTTATTAGTATAAATTAATGCGCCTAGTCCTATAAGCGACTGTGATCAAGCGTCATCACGCTCCTGCCCTTACCCCAATTTATGTATGGTCGGCGCAGCATGTCTATGACTCGTCAACTCAGCAGTCACATAATATCATCCTTCCCATAGCCTAACCATCGTTTCTTTGGTCTTCCTCTACTGTTGTAGCCACTCACATTCAAAAACTTTCCTAACGACATTTTCGACACTGTGGTCTGTGTCAGTTATACGAAGAAGAACATTAAAGTTATACTAATAAACTTCATTTTCTAATGAAGTGCGATTGAGTCAAGCTTGAGCCGTTTTAACCTACCTTAAGTCCGCTTTGTAGTTGATTTGCCTATTAGACCAAATCAGTGCCTTTCACCTCTTAATTTTCAATTGTAAGCCTATGCTTTTATTTCACAGGACTAGTAATAGTTTCACACCTAATCAGTGTCCTACAAATCTTTGTTGTACCTATTCGTTTTGTTATATTTTATTAGTTAGTTGTTGACTTTTTTAGTTTCGTTTAGTTCTTACGTTGACCATAATTACCTGTTCTCTGTCTACATCCAGGTAGTTATGAGGCACATAGCCTTCTTCGCCGCGGTAGTTCCTTGCACGGAGCCAGCCGTCGCCATCGCCTTCGCCGACCACCTCCAACTGTTCGCTCTCAATGATCGAGAGCTCATCAGGATTTTGAGCCTATTTGAAAATATTTTTGTAAGCGCTGGTCGATGTCTCAAGGTTACTCAGTAATCATTTAATTTCTTTTGTTTGGTGAATATAAAACCAAGCATGAATATTATGTTTAGCGGCAGAGCTAAGGGGGGTTTCAGACTGGCGTTAAATTTTGCTCGTATTGGCTCAGGCGCGTTCGCCACGTTTAGCGTTTCCAAAACCTGAAGACGTGTACGCGTTTATTCTGGTGTGTTGCGTGGTTAGTGGGGGTGGGGTGGGGGGGGTCGTCTCTCGCGGCTCGTGCTAAGCGAATCAAAGCTCGTACACACGGCTACACATCAAGTTATACATTTTCAGTATACCCTGACCTCGCATTGTACGGAAATCCTATACAATGTGAGATCAGCATAATTAAACTGGAAACGTATAGCTTGATATGTAGCCGTGTGTACGAGTAGCGCGTGTGGCAAAAAGCGCGCGTACGCGGCTTCACGAGCTGCCAATAACGAGCTAATACGCTAATCTGAAACCCCTCCACGCATTATCAATGTTGAAGAGGTAGTCCGCAGTACTGATCCTTTACGAATATAATGCTCTACGGTTTGCTGCCAACCAAGCATTGCATGGAATGATAATACGTAGAGAGCTTAACTTGCTCAGTATAGTGAAATATGTCTGATTTTAGATTGCCTTGCCTAAAAGAGTACTCTTTGCCTAATCAAGACTACTATTTCAAAATAAATAATATAGAATTGGTAACTTACAGTACCAGTTGAGCAGAATGAGTAAGCAGTATATTGTTAAAACATTCACAAATTCAGTAATTATGATAGTAGGAATTCAGCGAAGGAAGGTTGTACCAAAAGCCAGTTCGTAGAATGTCCGTAGCACTGCTACGGCGTAGCAAGGCTACGGCGTAGCAGCGACGGTGGTCCTGATCGAATTATTTATTTCGTTAGTCCTGTATTCCAGTAATATATTATGTAGGACCAATCAATGTTTAATTTAGTGGTAACTGGGTTTTTGAGTGACGCTGTGGCGGTTTACTCATGAAACGTTTTTTGTAACTTCCACTCTATAATTTGCAGTTTAATATACCATAAGATTATTTTTCAAGTGTCAATCACTCACTAGACGTCTGTAGGACTGAAGCATATGTGACGATAAGTATACTCAACTAAATAAAACCCAAGTACCTTAGGAGAATTTTGGAATATAAACACAAAATGTCTGTTTGCTTAATTTGAAGCTGACTTAGTTTAGAAGCAGACAAGTTTATATACCAATCATGATTATCCACTCCACGACCTACAGTGATGGTGTAACCGGACAGTTTAGCGGATAGCCTGTGAGCTTGCCCGCAGTGAGGCAGGATCAATCAACGATTGACAAACGAGCAATATTTTATCAATGCCTGTCTGATGCATGTATTGTGTTGACGACAAGTTGGCATTGATCAGTTAACGTCAGTCTAACGCACTCGTCGGCCCTTTTAACCAACATTTGAAACCTTTGCATGGTGTACCATGCAGCTTGGTGTAACTTGGCTTTAGTGACTTTTGTTTGCATGGCAGTAAGTAGTGATATTTTCATGGATTTCTTTATAATTCCAAGGATACACTGTCTTCGTATATAACTGGTTATAATGCATTAATATTACTTACCTATATGTTTAGGTAGGTAAATGGAGAAAAAAAGTAAACTTGATTAGACCTAGCCATTTTAATATGTATCATAAAGTTCTGTATCTTTTTTGTTTAGTTACATTTTTGTATTGATACTGGCATAGTTCCTATAAAATGAGTTGTATAATAGATTCTACGATAAAATTTACATTATTAAAATGATGTAATGTAATTATGTAAAATACATATCAAATTTTATTAATAAGATAAATGTGAAACATTATGTTTAGCGTAAAAAGTCTTAGGGACTAGTCTGATCGGGGAAAGCTGCGGAATTCGCACACTTATTGCCGTCAAGTTATATCACAGTTTGACAATCTAAAGTTTTCCGAAAATACCAAATCTAAGTTAAAAGCACACACTGCATGGTGACGGTCTGCGACGGTCGAGCTGAATACCGCTGCGGGTTTCCGCTCAGATTAGTCCCTAGCCTAAAGCGGTGACAATAGCGCGGTCCTTTGGTATAGTAATAACTTAGCCGTGGGAACGGGCGACTCGAGTGACCGGTGTGCTGTAGTCAGACACGTATACAAATATGTTCGTCTTCTCGCCTGATCTAGGCATACTCACCGTGTACGAATAAAGCGCGGTGCATTTGTATAGCGGTGCTGCTGGTACCACGATAGCTTCAGCTCCTGCAGCCTCCGCTTCTTCCCAGTTCACTTGAGTGGGATCATCCCAACCCACAGTGAGCTGTTCGATGCGCATGCGATCTTCCTCCAGCAAAGCTAAGAGAACAGCCACGGAAATCGTTGAAATTTATTTGGAACAGCGCTAAAAAACTAAAAACTAACAAACTTTTCATAGTAGGAGTCGGCACTATAAGTTGTCTTAAGTAATTCGTACTTTCATCCAAAATCAACTGCCAGTATCTAAAAACCTATTTCTAATCACCCACGTAAACATTGCTCGCTTCTGGACTTCACACTTCATATAACTTTCTCTTTTCATCTTTATCCCTTTTGTTTTACACCATTGACTTTGAAAGCTAGTGTGACAAGGTTGTCAGGACTTCAAAGTGCTACGAGTACTTACCATCGACGTCCTCGTCATGTTCGTCTTCGTTCTGCGAGCCCGAAGTGGTGCGCTGGTGGCTGCTCGAGGCGACGGCGGCCGAAGCGGAGGCCGAAGCCGAAGCGGAAGTCCCTTCGCCTTCGGTGTTGTCGCTGTCGTAGAACGAATCGGAGCTCGGCTGGTCCTGAGTGGAAAAAATCGTCTGTGGTTTTATTGTGTAAGCACCTGTGTTTAATGGTTTTTTTCTAGTGTCTATGCGCAAGAGCAAATCACGCTACCAAACAATGGTTAATTTAACATTACTTTAGGAAAAAAGCACGCAGTAATAGTTATTTTACTAATTATGTAACCGTATTATACTTTTCGCAAGAAAATCTTCACAATTCACAGCATCTTGCTTTTAATGCAACCCTCTGTTCGAAAAGATAACTAATGAACACAGGTACAAGTTGATAAGATTATGCGGACATCTGAAAACGACATGAAAAATTAAATATCCTGACAATCATAATATTAACTAAGTACCTGCTCCAGAGCAATAAACAATAAGAAACCCGATTACGTATATAACATAATCTAATGTCTTAAATTCTATATAAATAACCAAATTACGCACAAAACACTGCCATTTTTAGAAGCATATAGAATGAAATTGCAAGAAATATGAAATTACACAGAACATAAAAATAAAAAATTAAGCTTTGCATGTAAAATAAAAGCTACGAGTGTCGCCGCTGCGCGTCGTTTTTATAATTTATAGAAGTTTATTTTGTGTTTTAGTAAAAACAAACTTCATAACAATATCTAAAATGAATCCAGTGACTATTTAAGTTAGAGAATAAAATGTATTATACTTTTCAAGTTCCAGTTTTTGATAGACCTCTCCGAACTTACATCACAATACCCGGGTTCTTTAAATTATCATCACATATTTTGAAACACTAAATTTCTCCGCGGTTACTCGTTGCTTGCCTATAATAAGATACACTTTTCCGAATTACGCGACAAGACATAAAATACTGTCACGCGGTGGTTTAAAAAAGTAAAAAAAAATGCATTTAAAAGGGTCGTAGTGTTAAGGCACAGCATTTGAATAAAAACCAGTTTCCGACGGCTAAAATCCTGGCGGAAAAAAAACACTGCCACGAATAAAATTTAAGCACAGCGTTAAAACAAAACAAAACCCTTATATATAGCACAATGGCAACAGATAAACTTAAAAAAAAATGAACTGATAAAATTAATATGAGATGTAAGCACGAGAAGTAGTGAGAGTACTCACGGCTGCACCAGATGCGTCTGTGCGGACGCTGAGCAGGCTGCTGCTCCTAGGTAGAGGCTCCGACACAGCTAGCAAGTCCACCTCCTTCAGCCACTCGTCCACAGGAGCTCCGCTCACACGGAGACACTCCAGACGAGACTCGTACTTTGCCTTCGAAATCTCCGAGCGACGGATGTTGGCACGAAGCTCGTCCAGGCGGACATCAAGCTCAGGACCGTTAGGATCATTGGGGTCGACCTAACGAGAAAAAAAAAAACAAAATTTCAACAACAATTTACAAAACAAAAACTCACAATGAACACTTTTTAACACGTGGAAATGAGAGTGACACACTTACGGTTTTGTTGTTGAAATTTCGTAACTAATGATACCACGCGATGAAATGTTATGGTGCAAGATGATTTGAAAAGAGTCTACAAAAACAATCACAAACTTGAACAACAGATTGATTTAATGAGAATTACTATCAAGAATCCTCAGCATTAAAGCCTTAATGTGTGGACCGATTTTCTAAATAGTAGTATCTGAGGACCCAACTAGATGCGAGGAGGTAAACTTTGAAGTACAACACAAAGATGAGACAATCGCTGCCTAAATAAATCGCATATCTCACCACTGATAATCGACTTTGGATATTACCCATGGCTTCAGACAGAAATGTAGCTTTAGTGAAAAAAAAAACAGACTTTTTTTTCTAAGTGTACAGTCGTGTTGTCTGGAGGAGCGACGGAAGGGAAATGCAGTGACGCAACGGAGTGGGCGAGCGGCGGCTTTCTCCACGTGAGTTAGAACCCCAGCTCTGATTTATAATTCATTGAGTTTTAGTATATTGACTATTTAGCTATGTACTACTTTCTATCGCAGATTTTTTTTGATCTGAATTATAATTTAAAAAAATTAAAATAATGTAATTTTTCTATGATAAAGTTACTTTTTAACAATAAAACCTTCGGAGATATTTTTGTAAATACAATTTTTACGGATATTTTTCCAATAAAATAAGCATAAGTATATATATTGGTATATATATTTATAGTAAATAATCATTTTTATAATCTAGCTTTTAAATTTTACTGAGACGTAATTTTTTAATACCCTTTTAATTATTTAAAGAGTATGCTGAGAAGAATACGAAAAAAAATCATGTCATGTAGGGAAGCTACCCCTACATGACATGATTTTTTTTCGCTGCATTGTCATCCAAACTAAACGTGTTTGCAAAATTTAAGCTCAATCGGTTGGGGACGACTGTTTTAAAATTCAGTTGCAAGATTTTATCGAAACCAAAAAGATAACATTCAAACAAACATTGCAAGTTAAGTAAAAGCTTGTAAACAGTGAGCGTTTATGATCTAAATAACCAGTTTTTCAGACACAATCGGCCTGATTTGTAGAAAAAAACGAATTTTTAACCAAGCAACCGCGTTTTCATTCAGAAATAACTGTAATTGCAGAAAAAAACAAGTGCAACGTTTGATTTTACAGAGACGTCTAGCACTTGTTGCTTGGTACAACGGACGCGAGATAATACTCAGCTTCGTCCTCTAGATTAGCATAAACACAATGTAGTAACACGTACGGTGTTGCCTTAGCGCACTGAAAGTCAAAAGCCCTATGCCTAAAACTAAAATAAATGCAATTTTTTTTTTAACTGAAATATAAATACGAGTATGTCTACCCTCGTAGACATACATACTCGTAGTTCCTTTGCTCAATTGCTCATTCACAGTTCAGTGCTCTGCTGGAGCGCACATAATTTCTTAAATAATTATTATCAGTGTACAAGTTGCGTTAAGTAAGTTTTATTAAAGTATAAAAGAGTGTCATGGGGAAAAGAAAAAGAAAACACGATTACGAATATATCACAAAAAAGTTAAAGAAATGGTTAGTCAAGTGTGTTTTTTTTTCGCAACAACGTTTTAACGTTATAAAATGTCTATTGCGGTAAATATTTGGGCTTAACATTTCGGAGTTATAAACGTTATATCTAAGAACGTCATTTAATTTAAATATCACGTGCAAGGCTAATATTGCGATCAGTTATAAGAACTACTACCTTATTAGTATACGTGAAGCTATACGGATGATGCGGGCAGTCGCAGCAGTTGGGATTGTCACGTCACCATATATACTAAGCAGTACGCGGTACTTGTCTATATCCATAGATACACCATGCCACCTGCGGGCGCTTATCTTATTGTTGTACATTAATTACACATTACAGAGGACACACCCTCTCGCCGATGTCGATACTACGACGATGAACCTTTTGAGTTGTAGTGGAATTGGAACCAGAATATCATTATGAGTCATTCATGAGCGCGAGGTATCCAACCCTTCGATCAATGCTTTAGACTTATTTCCCTCAACTAGTCCTGCAAACCCAATTCCATCCACAAGCACTTCACAGCCACAAATCCCTCTCTCGGTGACTGACCGTCCTTATTACAACTGACACAAATCCGAGCATCGAGCTTGACCCGAAAATTTTAGCGTCTGTGGAAAAGATCTACGGCAAAGAAATTCAGACGGACCTGCAGCACGTGGCTACTAGGGCTTTTCTAGCGACCTTAGCAAGGAATTAATAGAAAAATACTTATCCCCTAGTAATTGCAAGCTAATTGACTCGCCGAAACTGAATTTAGAAGAAAAATCAGCCGTGTCATATGTTGTCTTAAAGAGAGATAAGGGTATTGAGATGAAACAAAAACATTTAGGTTGTGCCACTTCATGCCTAAGTAATGCTATTACTGATATTATTGGTAAAGAGGACATTAAAGACACGGAATTAATACAAATCATTATGGACACTGCGCGGACGCCTTCTTTGTGACAATCAACACTCGGACTCAACATTCGGCCAAGTGCGAGTTAAACTCGCGTGGAGAGGGTTCAGTAAAAAGCCAAACTCAAATGTTGAAAAAAAGAACTATTTATTTTACAATAATACAACAATTTATTTGAGATCCTCATGAGTTCTTTCATTGGTAAAAATTTAGTGACGTGACGCCCGCGGAGGAGGGTGTGAGGAAGGAGGGGGGAACGGTCCCCCTGTCCTCGGGTACCACTCCCATGAAAAGGTAAAGCTCCATTAAAAGAAATGAAACGACAATACATTCATGCGTTATTATTATTTTTACGTTCCCTTTTGCACATTTTTCACGTCATTTTGCACTATAGAAGTATAGTATAGTATAGTATTTAAGTTTTAAAATGTTATCCTCATTCGCAAATCTCACAATCAAACGTAAGGTTTGCTGTAAGAAAACCCAATTCTGGGTTAAGCTCGCCGTTGTACATAAGTTATATATTGTATTGTGTGTCCTACTTTTATATTTTGTGTGCAATAAAGAATAAGAATAGCAATAAGAATAGACAATAGATGGAACAGATTTGGTTGGTAATCGTCCATTTTAACATTCCGTTTTCGCTATAAAACTGATTTGAGGTTAGAAACATTTTTCATTAATTTCTCGAAAAATATGCATTACCTTGAATAAGAATAGTCTACTTATAATCGGAAACTCGTTCCCTACCAGCTTTAACCCCTTTTACCCCCCTCCACGGGCATAACGTCTCTAAAGCCAACCCCTTTCATTTGATATATGAAACAGTAAGGTTAGGAAAACATTTTTTTTTAAATTTCCTAATTTGTCCCCCGATTCCTCCCCGAGAGATCCGTCCCTGAGAATTCCTATAGGTGTTCCTGTAATCTACAAGCAATGAACTATATTGTCTATTTTTTTCAAAGTTTTAGGGTCAGTAGTTTCGGATATAAGGGGGAATGGTCAATTTTCGTCCTCTTTCGTGAATCAAATCAAAATTATTTATTTTACAATAATAACAAAAATAGATTTGAGATCCTCATAACGAACCCTTTTATTTGATATAAATGACACAGTAACGTTTGCTAAACTTTTTTTAATTTCCTGATTTGTCCCCCGCAAATGGACCTTATTTAAAAAAAAAATACTTTACACACTTGTGTTTGGGTTTTAGGATTACACCATCCTATATTATATATTAGCCATATACTTTAGTTATATATATATTTACTTTATAAGTACTAATTTAACCATTGTATGAAAAATAATACTGCTGCGCCTAAATGTACACGATTTTGTAAAACTTAAAAAAAAATATTTTGTTCTAATTATTATATTCTATGCAACCAAAATTCACCTGAATTGGTCCAGTAGATTCGGAGCAAATTGGCTGTGACCGACGCACGGACAGACAGACAGACTTGGTCCAGTAGATCCTATAAGGTATCCGTTTTTTTCATTTATTGTACGGAACCCAAAAAATGGCCAAAACAATAACAGAAACAGGAGCAGAATTAAAATCAACCATTTCTAGGCCACCCATCAACAGAACGAAGACAGTGCCGACTCCACCTCAATCAACGTTCCAACAACGGAACAATTTAAACAGGGGCAAAGGCAAACTTTTAAATAAAAAAAAAATGACCCATTTAATTTCGACAATTATATGAACATACCGCCATACTTATCGTCAGTATTTGATTGGTGGTTTAAGCATTATATAACCCGATTAGTAAAATTAAATAAAGTATGTAACTATGTCGTTTTAAAGAAAAAATTGTAGATTTTTTTCAATTTCCAACGTCGCAGAATGTGCTGTGGATTTTAAAATTTAAACGCATTTTGCGCAGTTACTTCTGAGAACATGTCATTATAACAATAGTAGTTAGATGTATCTATCTAATACAATACTTTAACATGTACTTTATCTTCATTGTCAAATTGATCAATGATTTTATTGAATCTATTCATTTACAAAATCAACGGGTGTATTATACTGTTTGCTTGGACATACGAGTAGATGTCTAGTAGTCCGTCGGTTAAACCGTTTCGTCTCGATCCAGTTCCAGTGCAGGCTACCGTATAATATCACCGAGTGTGTAATGCGAATTCCTGTTTCTCTTACATTTACACCAACAGTCAGACCCATACAAAACTACTCTCCTTTGACAAAAGCCAACTGCCAACTGAGACCATTTATCTCAAAAATTACTTATAGTTTGGTTTAGTTTTTTTTTTGTTATTTGTAATACTTATTTCATGCGGGAATCGAACCTGCTACGCTCAAGTTGACCATGCCATAGTACTCAGAATTGTGTGACCATATTTTATAATAATTTGCCGAGGTGGGTATGCACCGAGATATGGTCGCAGTGGACAGATGGCCAAATCCGAAATTACGAGGAATAGCGAAACATACTCAACGGAGTCTCTGGGCCGGATTTTGACGAAAACTAAACTGTATCATTGGATTTTTTAAATATCAATAATAGCCAGCCAGAACCGCGTGGTACTTCCTGGCCGCGCCACAAAAGCAATTTGGCCAGGAAGTGTGCTTCCTAGCCGCGGCACCATGTACACTGTAATAAATAGTCCAATAATCTACAAAATCGTTCGTTTATTGTTCATTCTATTTATCATTAGATACTGCAAGAAAAAACACTTTTAATTATATAAAACTATTGAATTAAAAAAAGTCAGGCGTTCTTACGATGTATTTTATTCGGATGTTATAGATGAATTTATTACTAGCTAATAATATGTTCATTAAGGTACGTGATTAACAGAAGCAGTACTATAACGGTTTACGAGAAATTGCACAAAATTGGTGGCGCGGCCAGGAAGTATGCTTCCTAGCCGCGCCACCACGTACACCGTAATAAATAGTCTAATAATTTACAAAATCATTGGTAAACAAATGTTTGTCTATTGTTCATTCTATTAATCATTGGATATTGCAACAAACAAAACTCCTTTTAATATAGAAAACTACTTGAATATAAAAAAATGTCCGGCGTTCTTGCGATATATTTAATTCGGACGTTATATATGAATGTATTACTAGCTAATAATATGTTCATTACGGTACCTGATTAACAGAAACATTACTATAACACAAATCAACCCGTTGATTTTGGAGGAAAAATATATACTGTATTATTACGCCATTCGATAGCGTCGTTAGATTTATTTCGCTATCAAATTCTGGGAAGTAATGACATATGGCAAAGTAAACGAAATTCCTCGTTTTTGATAAAAGTATAAAACAGTATGCAAACAGTAAGTCGTAATCAACGAATCGTCGAAGAAAATCACTATTCACGTTACGTTTTAATTTCAATTGTTTAATTTATTTTTTATGTTTCTGTGGCATATAACTACGAAGAGATAATAAAATTAAAATTAGAACATAATATTGTAAAAGTTCTAAGGATGCCGTTGGTGCGCCCACGCAACATGCCTAGCATGGATCCAGTTCTGTTTCCTGGTGATGCCATAGAAGTCATCAACGTCTGCTTCTGCAAACATTTGAGATGCACTGCAGTAGCACGGAAGCCCCATCAGCATCGTAAAACCATTATGATATTGTATACGCAGGACATAGTAGGTTGCGTATAGTTCATCCATAGGCTGCACGTGTAGAAGGTTTGGCAATTTGCCTTGAAGAGGGTTCTAACTTCCCTACAATAACGTGAAAAACTGCGAGCCAATATAGCAGCGAGCTGATTGGCAGCTCGCTGATATTGTGGCCCCCAGTTTTTTTGCTTTTTGGCTCTGCGTTCCCTCTCTGTATCAGCATCATAAGATAGGTTCTGACTTATGACTACATGTCCTTAGTTATTGAATTCTATGACTATTTGTAAAGGTGAATTTCACAAAACTTTCATATTTGAAAAATAAGTATAAATTATACTCATCTTTGAAAGTTTGTCGCTGAAAGAAAAAGAAATTCAGAAAAATAAATCTCACCTTCTGCCCGGCATCTCGCATAGCTTGATAGACGTGCACCTTGCGTGTGGCATCTCGCACCAGCGAGGTCTCGCGCAAGACGCGCGTGGCCCAGCGGCGGGCTTCTTGCCCGAGCGTCTGCGCAACCGACTCGTGCTCGATGGTCACGGTGTCGACTGGATCGTTGTCGCACGGCTCGAACTCGTACTGCTTGGAAATATCCCGTCTCATTAGGTTCTTATAACCGTTTGTTGAACTTAGTCTATTTTGGAGCAAAATCTTAAGCTGTTGTCCAGCTTGTCCTACGAAGTTTTTTTGCTTTGTCTATGATTGCGTGAAGATAAATTATCCCTGAATTTTGACAACTCAAAACTTCGATGATTACACGAGTTCTATATAAGTTCTCTCAATTTTCCGAACGTATTTATGCCGAATTTCTTTAAAATACAGATTGTGAAACTAAATACAATTAAACATTTATCTCCGATCCTACCTGGATGTGTTGCTTCAGCACCGGGTAGTACAGATACAGGCACTGCAGATTATACTCGCGGGTGAGTTGCTGCGCCTGGTCGCGGATCTTGCCGAACGAGTGCTGCGTGGCCGAGCAGGTCAGCAGCTCCGTGCGCCCCATGAAGGTCAGGAACTCGGACACTTTCTCGTAGACCGCTGACTCCATGCTCAGCATGCAGTTCTGGAGCTCCACCAGAAAGTAGCGGTTCTGGAGGAGGAATATGTAGTTATTGATTGTTTAAAAGACATAAATTAATGGGGATGACGAATCGTGTTTTCGATGGTATTTTTTTGAAGTTCATAAAAATGTTTATGATTCATTAGAGACGGATAGGGTTCTCGTTCGTCAAAAATAAAGTACACGAAAAATTGCAATTAATCAAGGAAGATTATTTGTCACTTTATTTTCTGGGCTTGGAGATCAGATAGGCAGTCGCTCCATGTAAAATACTGGTATTCAGCTGCATCCGGTTAGACTGGAAGCCGACCCCAACATAGGTGGGAACAGACTAGGCAGAGGATGACTTTAGTTATTACCTAATATTACCTATCGCCTTGTTCATGTTTATAACACTGCTTTTTAAATAATTTTGCGAGAAATTAAGCATTTGTTTTAAAAGAAACAAGACTTTGTGATATTGTTTGTTTTGGTCATTTGTCTAAGTTCTATCACAAGCTATGTAGTACAAACCTTGTTATAGAGAATAAACAATTTGTATTTCGACAATCCTTTTAAAAAAAAGTTCATAAAGGTTCTTCTATGAGTAAAGGTCTATCCACACATATCAGGGCCGTGCCCGTGACGTGAGAGGGCCGTGGCCAAAACTAAATGTAGGCACTGAAGCTTCGTCGCCGGCCCGGGCACGGACGTGTGTGAACGAGTTCATCTAAAATGTACGCACCGATATTTTTTGAGGGCACGGTCCGTCCACGTCCCAGGCACGGCCCTGATGTGTCAATAGACCGTAAGTACTAACCTGATGAGCATTAGCGGCGGCAATGCTGAGAAGATAATCATTCCTGGCTCCAGTCGACTTCTCCTCGAGCTGGTCGCGACGAGACGATACCTTTGCGCTGTTCTTCTGCAACGACGTGATTGACTGGAAGAAGGATCCTTTCTTCTTCTTCAACCTTTTGGAAGAAATAACCAAATAAAAGCCAGGTCCATGGTTATGTTTACTTCGGTCCATTTTGACAGCCCATCCATCACATTCACTATGGCATTATTTTTTTAATTTGATTAATACGCTTCTGAAATTGAAAGAGTTCTTAGGTATAGGTTTTTAGTAAAATATTACTTTATATCTTTCTATTATGCATAAAGTATAAGGCGACCGTATTAAATTAACGGGGGCGAACACTAATGCCAAATTGAAAATATAATCATTGCTTTATCAAGAACAAGTGTCTTTCCAATTAATAAATCATCAATGGTCAAAAATGCAAATTTTGTTTAGTTTTCAAAATATTCTTAGTGCAATCCGCGGGGCGTAATAAAAAATACTTTTAAGCTGAGTATGAGGATCCGATTCCCAGGTTTGGCTAAGTGATATTGGTTTTTCTATCAAGAATTTCTCAGTAGCAGTCACAGAGTCTGGTTTTGCGCCCGACTGATTGCAATAGGGCGCCCCCTTTTACGTGGGACGAAAACGTAATTGGGGAAATGTGTTAGCACTATTAGGCACCTGTGCCTATCCCTTCTGGTATCACAGGCGCGATGTTATGCTATGTTTTAAGTTTTGACGTTTTTAAACGGATATCAGCTGAGCGACTCAGGCTTCTGTACTGCTCAGTGTTCATGTGTAAGTACAAAGCTCGTACAAACGGTACGTGTATGGTGTAAGGACACCAGTGTACGTATTTTGGCAACCCTCCAACTGCACCACCGCAGGGGGTCAGTCATAGGAATCAATAGACTTCCCAACTTAAATATCTCGTTCGTAATAGTATACAGGGTGTAACAAGACCGGCAACCAAGCATTATGTACATCAAAGTAATAACTGTAACTTTACGCAAAAATTATTGCTGGGAAACGACTTTCTTTTTTGGGTGAAAAATCACGTTTTAAGGTAGGACTCAATGTAGGGGACTCGAAATATTGTGCTGATGGATGGTACGGGGGGTGTGGAGGTATTTAAAAATCTTACATTAAAAACATTTATTTTAAAAAAAACCTGTGAAAAAGTTGGAATTTTGACACCCAATATCTCCGTAACTAGAAGGTCTCCCAGGTATGGTCTAGAACAAAAAAAAAGATCGCAATGACGGGGAGATCAAGTACCTTTTGGCTTGGTTAAGGTATTGTTACACCCTTTATTGTAACCTGTGGTTTAATCTTCTTTATTTATCATCCAAACATACATATTTTATGGAATGCAACGATTTACTGTTTTTCTATGTTATAGCATACTAACAGCCACCAGACATCCTCTTCTTAGCAAATTACCGACGATATCTTAAAGTTTTGTTTTTTGAAGACGGAACTTCGATCAAAGCTTTGGATTCGTAAACACTCCGTACTTTCACGTCACATTTGTCGAATATGTAGCTAGATTTACACCCCTTTTTTTTTTCGTTTGTGAAATCATCAAATAACTCCTCCCGCTCTGGGCTGAGCAGGAGGGAGTGTCAGACTTTTACTGACTAAAACCCATCCATGTTCCTTCCTTTGCCCTTTGTGTTCCAGGGCCGCGGTATCTCTTTCGAACAGTCCCGCAACCCTGGAGATTTACACCCCTGCACTACGTATTTTGTCTGCCGTGTAACCACAGCGTCTGTCAAGTATAATTTGTACAAACAAGTGCGGCTAACACACCAACGGTTTGTCGTCCACGCGTGAACGCGGGGGTCCCATAGCGTGATCCGATCCCATACAAATTACCTTTTGTTTATAACATGGGGATGTGAAAGATTAGAGCTAGAAACAATTTACTTTTCTTCGATATCCTTGGCCTTGTCGCGGACGTCGTGAGCGGTGTGCTCCTCATCAAAGTACAGCTTCTTGGTCTTGTCGACATCCACCACCGTGTTCTGCAGCTC
Organism: Eugnorisma glareosa; assembly: GCA_947578425.1. Taxonomy (NCBI): domain Eukaryota; kingdom Metazoa; phylum Arthropoda; class Insecta; order Lepidoptera; family Noctuidae; genus Eugnorisma; species Eugnorisma glareosa. The sequence goes on from OX387957.1 coordinate 42,798,847, forward strand.
CTTGTGGGCTTGGGCCAGCGTATCTGTGCACTGGACAAAAATAAAACTATGTGTTAGTATGAGTTACGGGAACCTACAGGCATCGAAGCAAAGAGGATGTCTTGGGTTTGGTTGGGGAGCTGATGAATATTGATTTGACACAGAGAAATTCCTTCCACAAAGTTTTAAAAATGTCCAGTTTACAAGTATATTAGTATAAAATTAGACCTTATGTGTATTACAATAGTTATTACATAAAGCTTCTACATGAAATTTTCCACAATATGATACTAATTTCCAAGTTAAGGTTTTTGAGTTGTTTATAAATGGCTTAATAAAAATAACAACTATTTTGCAAAAAATAAAACCGACTTAAAAAAAAAACACAATAAAAGAAAAAACAAAAATAACAAACCAAAACAAAAAAGTGGAAAATAACTTTCGCTTCAGAAGCCGGTGACATAAACACCAAATCAATCAAACAAAGATCAAGCTTCAGAAGTCGGTGACAAAAACACAAAATCAATCAAAGGTTTGTTTGATTTACTTTTTTGTGTTTTGGTTTGTTATTGTTGTTTTTATTTATTGTGTTTTTTTTTAAGTCGGTTTTGTTTTTTGCAAAAACGTTTTAATTTTTTCCATTTTTAGTTGTTCCCATGTCGCCATGAATTTATTTTACATTATTAAATACGCGTCTAAATGACAACAACAGTTCTTTTCTTAAAGTCGGCTAAAATTATTAATACTTCTACTTTCTAGCACTCACTCTGTTGTCTCTAGAGAAATCAACTATCGATATTAACAAGTCGCATTATCTAATCCAAGAAATCGCCTAACTCCTAACCGTTAAAGAGTTGTACCTTCCTTCATCAGCTCAGCGTCATGAGATGATGATGACCATACGCAAATGTTTCAATAGCTTTAGAAAATATTTTTTACTAACATTTATGTCGTGGCTATTGTGTTCTGTATAAAATACTGGTATTCAGCTGCATCCGGTAAGACTGGAAGCCGACCACAAAATAGTTGGGAAAATGATGCAGATGATGAACAATACATGTGATGGTAATGGGCTTATCTATTACATTATAATCTATTATCTATTATTATTATTACATACAATAAAACAGTAACAAAACTGTGTCTGTACATTGAATATATTAAAATAATAATAATTAAGGGGGGTTTGGAAACAGTAAAAGAGCTCGAATCCAAAAAAAAAGATCTGTCTGTGTGTCTGTTTGTCTGTTTGTTTGTACACGCTAATCTTCGGAACGACTCGACGGATTTAAATGTTTTTTTTTTGTTGTATTGGTATTAAATCTGGGCAACATATAGGCTATAATTTATCTTGGAAACTTGAACATCTGATGCAGCACCACAACAGATGACAGACCAGCTAAACTATAAGAGATATAAAATGGTACCATAGCAAAAATTGTTCACGTGATGAGCATTTTTTGCTAAGAGAATAAATTTGAAGATCTGGACAGCTGATGTGGAACTACAAGAGCCCAGCTACACTATAACATATATTGGAATGACGTCTTAGCAAGAGTTGTTCAGTCCGATGAGCACTACTGTTGACGTATAAAAATTTAAGATCTGGAATACCTGATGTGGAAATCAAAGCTATCAGTAATTTCACTGTACAATTATAAAATAACATAAGCTGGGAGTACCTCCACGCGGTGAAGGCGGTAACAGTTTAGGACTGATTTGCGACGAAAATTCGATGAATCATTGAAATTTGACCCTACTAGCCAAAAGACCATTTATTATTTTATTTTATCGAATAAATATGTCTTTGGGCTTATGTTATTTGTGTTTAATTTCCTTTTCCATTTATCTTCGTGATACGGTAGCTTACCCGGTAACGCAGGGGAGCAGTCACTTAGATTTTAATTGATCAGGTATCTTCTGAAAAAAACTATAACCATGCCTAGAAAGAGGTCAAATCTTTCCCAACGTTCCAAAGGAGCTAAAAAATTTAGGATCATAAGATCCCAATTATATACCGAAGAGCGTCAGGAGAGTCTTGATGCTGTTCAAGAACAGCAGGCTGCAACTCGCTCCGTAGAAACCTCTTCGGATCGCGAAGCACGCCTGCGTTCTCAGCGTATTTACGCAACTACATCCAGGTCTCTAGAGAACAGTGAAGAAAATTATGCGCGACTGACCGCTGATTGTGAACGTCATGTACCTATTGTCTCACGAGTCGCAGACGTTCACTGATAGAGAATTGCGCTTGAGTTCTCAGCGTATCTACGCATCTGCTTCTAGGTATCTAGAGATAAGTGAGGAACATGATGCGCGACTGTCCGCTGATCGTGAACGTCACTCATTGTCTCGCGAGTTGGAGACGTTCACGGATAGAGAATTGCGCTTGAGTTCTCAGCGTATCTACACATCTGCTGCTAGGTCTCTAGAGACAAGTCCGGAACGTGATGCGCGACTGACTGCTGATCGTGAGCGACTTGCATTGTCTCGCAAATCGGAAACGTTTACCGATACAGAATCACGCTTGAGTTCTCAGCGAATTCGCATATCTACTAACAGGTCTTTTGAAACGAGTGATGAACGTGATGCGCGACTGACTGCTGATCGAGATTATCATACATTGTCCCGAACACGCACACAACAAAATATTCATAATCAGTTGTGTAAGTTCAAAGTGAGAGAGAAATAATTGCTGGAGTACGGCATGAAGAGAGAAGAAGAGCGCAACGAACGTTTGAATTCTGATCGCCTTCGACATTCTCTGAACAGAATGTCGATATCATCTGAAGAATCGGATGTGTCTCAAGATATCGCCGAAGGGCATGGCGACCTTCCTTGGGTTGATAAGGAACGGAGTGCATTTACGTATACTCCTATGATCGACTACGCCACATATTCTGCCATCGGAGGTATGGTTCAAAATTGTACATTTTGTGAAGCTGTTAAATGGCAAAAAGAAACAAACGGTATGTGTTGCTCAGGTGGGAAAGTACATATTGAAATATTACAAAATTTTCAGAAATATTAAGATCACTGCTAATCGGTGACCATCCACAGTCAAACATTTCTTGAACAACATCCGTTCCTACACGATTTTCTTGACGACCCCGTTGTCGCTGGCATAAGCAACAATATCCGCAAATTTAAATGGGACCAACTCAGAAGCATAACCTTTCAAATAAAAAAAGAATTTTGAGAATCGGTCCACAAATGGGGAGAAATCAGGTAACATACATAAAAAAAAATACATACACACGAACATATAACATCCTCGTTTTTTGAAGTCGGTTAAAAATAAAGTAAATAAGAACGCTGCACCATCTAACACATTTAATTCTATTTGCTTTGGACGACCAACGTCAGAGGCAGTTATAAAACCAACAATGCATATTAAACGAAGTTTCTACACCAATTTCTCATGCAATTTACCATGTGTTCTAATGATCGGGTATGAATGTCAGGAAATTACTGTTTCACACCAAAGTGTTTCGAGGAAAAACGAGTAAAGGGTGTAGCACCAGTTTAAGAGCGGGACTCCACTGAAGCGAGGGCGAGACGAGACGAGAGTAGACGAATCATTCTGATTCTGATACGAGAGTAGAGGCGATGCGTGTAACCACCAATAGAACTTCGCTGTTTATACTTCTCATCTCAGCTTAGCTTTAGGAGAAACGGTTGGGTAGAGAGGAGAGATGTCTCTGAGTGGCGTGCGCTGAGAGGTGTGCGGTGAGCGGAGTGCTTTGAGCGGTTTGCCGCTTTGGACATCTCCGCACAGCTTCGTTTTATACACCCTAGCTTTTACGCATCTCCTCTCCTCGTCGCTTCGCACATCCCCCCGTCTTTCTCCGCTTTGGTGGAGTCTGGGCCTTAAACCGTAATATTTTTGTACTTTTCTTTTTAAATAAACATTCTATATAAATATATATTCTATATATTCATTCATTCATTTTTTTTGAGCAATTGTTCAAAAATTTTCTAGAATGTTTATATGAGACTTTCGGCATAAAAAGTTTAAAGTTCCATCTATAGTGGAGCTGCCGACTTTGTACGATCCTTCAAATTAAGTCAAGGCGTCAAGGCGAAAAAATATATTTTCCGCATATGTGTAACCCTATCCTTAAAGCACCTGTGTGAATAAGTCATGTGCTACTGTGACGTTCATTAGCGACATAAGTGTAGGAAAAGAACTAAGGTACCATAGTATTAGTCAGTTACATTTTTACGTGCAAGCCAGACGTATCACCGATATTCATATATGATATATATAAAGCCCATATTGTGTGAGTGCTATGTACTAAAGAGCTATCGTTCACTGGAAACCTACGTCCTTTCCCGACTTGAATGTGCCCTGGCGGTTGAGAGTATGTCATGCTTACTCAATGTCTCGCTGATGGTGGCGCGTGTGTCGGATCATTTAGTTCCCTTCAAAATGGTTGAGTTGAATGGTGCTGATCCATGCGTCATGTTCGTGAACGGGCGCTGTCAGTTGTGACTGGTCATCTCTTAGTTGCCACGGCTTATTTGAATTAATTATTTGAATTTTTTTTCAATTGTCTTTTTTGTGTTTACTATGGACACTTTTAACGTGCACATCTTGCTACATCGTTCTCACATAATGTACCATCTCAATATGAATGATGTAACCAAGGTTTTGTAACAATATGCTGATTTAAAAGAGTGTCCATGGAGTTTCTTGCCCGTTCTTCTCCATAGAGATCTACGCTAGGGAATGGGCAACTACAGTACTTTCACAGTTTTTATGCCTTGTGACTGGGACTGTAGCTACATTTCATTGTTATCTTTGTTTCGACAGTTCAAAAGTGCCTGTAACTGGCCTACTTGAAATAAATGCTTTGATTTTGATTTTGATTCAGCCAACATGTGGAAACATAACGGTGTAAACGATCTAAACGTTATCGCGATTCATACGATCGTTTTGCAAATAGGAAATAATACTTACAAAATAGTCGTAAAGGTGCTGGTGAGCAAGTGCACTTGCTCATGCAGGTGCGCGGGCAAGGGACCGATGCCAAAGAAATGAGTGCATAAAGCCTCTGAAGTAGAACAATGCACCGTAGTCAACATCTGAGCACTCATATCAATCGTCATAATCACGAATGAGTATTGAAGTGTATAGCAAAAATTAATAAAAGAAAACTCAAAAGGTGTCGGATCAAAACTGGGGAAGGGACATGTGGCATCACACCTGACGTCACGCAAGTCCTACATCCTGCTAGCTGAGTTATCAGCGCGAATAACTTTTACCAGAAACCGGATAACAACCGTCAGGTAAACAGAATACGCTTCTGGTCGGAGGATTCTCCCTATTCTAATACAGATGAGGAATATCACACCTTATACCTCTATAAACATCTTGCGCTTGGAAGTGACAGGAAGGTCAACAACCAAACATCTATGTGCAACGACGACAAAGAGCAATAGAGACAGGATCAAGAAGTCCACAAGGAGTACTGCCGTCTTAGATTGGCAGGAGATGGACACTTTACACTACATCTTCTGCACGTAGAATAGAATGGGATATTAGAAATGTTATTAAACACAGTAATGTATCTTGTGTTTTATTATTTTCATCCTATTTATTTATTGCTCTTGAGAAAAACTGTTTTTGCTTGATAAAGTGGTATTTAAATGAGCAGTGTGGGCTAGGCCGAGACTTCAAACCGTTTTAAAAACTACACTTTGTGTCGAAAACTAAAAGTTCGAATACATACATGTACACATTTATTTATTTTATCATTAATGAACTTATGGAAACATTATAACTAAGAGTACAAAGGCACAATGTTTTCAAAAGCTACCGGCTGGCCTGCGAGAGGATAAATGAAAAAAGAAATGTAGACAGTAGTGTGTGAGAACACGAAGAGAATAACATGTGTAGTATGAATGTCCTAACCTAAATATTATAATGTTAAAAAAAACATAAGTATACAGGGTTAATTTTCCAAGTGGGCGTGAATGGCAATATCCGAAACTATGAGGAATAGCGTAAAAAGTTCAAAGGAGTCTCGAGCCCGATTTTGATGAAAACTAAAACTGCACCATTTTATTTTTGAAAAATTCACCCTGTATAATAACATACGGTGTAAGGGACAGCTCTCCATAAACAGAAAGGGTGCATTAAGCTCCTTATTCTAAATCTTTTTCCACCGGATTTATTCTTCAGATTTTCAAAATTAAAATTACATTCCCTTTACGCAGTACTCCATTTAAGTAAATAATATGGCTAAAATCAAAACTCCAACAATGGATGTTGAAATAGTCAATTGAACGACGCGTGAAATCAGCTGTTCACTTCCTGCCTAGCTACAGAGTTCATCGTACTAGTCGTCGTGACAGGAAAGGTTGATCTATTTTGAAAATCAAAATGCCCAAGTCTTTAAAGCAAGGTGAAAGTGAGTTCCACAAGCTTACAGCATGAGGGAGAAGAAATAAGCATAATAGCTAGTTTTGTGAGGATGGGATGGGGGGTGAGGTATAAGGTGCGATCTACACAATAACCGTTCACAATTATATGGTGAAGAACTTCGATATAAACCCTGTAATGAACGCTGCAGAGCATATCAAGGACTTTCATCCCGATTCAGGGTCTGTGGCAGAGTCTTATAGGATTGTACTAACGCGCTCAAGCAGCAAACATTGAAATATTCAATTACTGATACTCTGAGTGGAAAGCCGTACGCTGCGAGTCGAGGCAAACTCCAGGATTTCATTAATTGAATTCACTACTCCGATGGCGGATCCATTGCTGCCTTATTCTTGAAGTATCAATGACAGGTGAGTATCGAGTTTGTAATTAAATATGCGAGTATCTGTTAATTATTAATATTGAGTTTGTATGGATAGCGGGTGAAATTTTTCCGTCGGGTTTTACATGAGTTTTCATAGCAAAGTAATAATCCTCCCAGACATATTCGGGTAGTTAAGTATTCTTAAAGCGTAAACGAATAATACAATTTTGTGGTTTTTGCTACGAGCGAGCTACGGCGTAGCACTAAAGCGTAGCATTCGTACTACGAACTTGTAGACGTTTCATATGAAGTCTCAGTGAAGCTCATACGCACCAATTTATTCTCATTAATCCTGCTATACAACATGCAACTATCCATACATAATGGTGTAGAATTGTCACAGTGGTCTTTACTAACAATTTCGTTGTTCTACATGCTAGACACATTGTGTTGCGTCAGAACAAAAGTTTCAGTTGCTCCACTTACTATTCGCTTCGATCCCTGCTGACATTTCAAACATACGGGAGGAATATTTGAGCCTTTATTGTCCGAGGTAAAGAATGGGCCAAATTGCTTACCTTACCTTTATACCCTAACTTTTACTCAAGTAACACGATTAATTTGTAAAAATGTTAATAATTGCAAGTTTTGAAATATGTTACGTTTAAAAACATCTTGGGAGAACAATAATCATCAAAAAACACAATACAATCAAAATGGCATTATTTAAAAAACAAAGTACATTTCTTAGTGTAATCATTTTATAAATATAACGTTACTCCTACAGCCGTTTTTTATGTTATACAGCGTGTATCAGAAAGGTGTGTTCATATTAATCATTCAAATAATCAGCTGTCCGATACGAAACTTCGATGCCTACTCAGCCCAAATGTATGGGACAGCTGATTATCGAAATTACGATAACCAATATCGTACCCAATGGGGAAGTTGGAAAGTGCGATGGTCTTAATCAGAAAACATCCTTCTCATACACGCTGTATAACTAGACACATAAGGACAGTTTAGTAGCATTGATTGGTGGTTGTCCAATGGTCGGTACGGTATCGATCTTCGTACCCTTCCGGTCTTCGATGATTGTGGTGACACGCGCTCTCTTTGATGTCGCCGCCATATGAGCTACTAACATCTGACAGCGAGGTCAAGGAAAGTACACGTTACCACGCCGAATGATGCGCCATGTTCTTCTCAACCAACTCATATTATTAGTCCATGGTTATATTGAGCACGCGTAACATGACTACCGTAGAAACGGGTTTTGTTATCGACGGGAGAATCGAGCAAAGTGACAGATTTCTTTTGTTGATCTGTCATTTTGTCGATCATCTGTCGACAAAATCTGTTTCTACGGTGGTCATGCTACGAGTACGCGTGAAGGTGTTAGTTAGCATCTCTGTTAAAATCACAGTGACACTTATGTGCGTTGCAATAATGTCGGTCTAAGCCCGAGGTAAAATAATTGTGGAAAGGGCTGTGGAACATATTTCGTCATCACATAAATTGGAGCGACCAGAACAGAATAGAACTAAGTTTTAATGGGCTTGATTCGAGACGAATCGGTTTGATTGTGAGTTTGTGAACCACTGCTGCAAGGTTTCAGCTGGGCCTGTCGCCTTGCAGCAATGATGTCACAATCTTTTTCAGTTTTTGTTTTTGTCTTTATAAGGGTAATTAATACTAAAATAGTTTGTAAGTACTTTGTTACTAACACTATGAGTCTTGTTGCTCGAATTAAATGGTTAAATAAACTAACCTTACCTTTAAAGGGACATAGTTTAACATACCAACATATACTGAATTGTTAAAATAGGTCCTGACCTTATATATTTCCTAAATTGAAGAGCATGAAATCCATTGAAATTCAGATGAACGTCGATTTTAAAATAACGTGAACTTAAATATTTAAGTAAATTTGCGTTTCATCTCTGACATTGATGGACGGGGAACGTGAAGTTAATAAATAGTGCATCCGTTTGAGCATTGTTGATAAGTTCAGGTGGTCTACCATGACGTCTGGAAGCAGGAGTAATTCCAGTCTGGGAAAGAGATGGCGCTAGACGACCTGTATAGCTCTGTCTCTTTCCCACACTGGAATTACTTCTGCTTTAAGACGTCATAGTAACCCCAGGGCACAAGACAAGTACACAACTGACGTGGGTTGTAAAGGTTATTCAAGTAGCCAATTTTGGCATCAGTTTACACAATATTGACTCACGTTTAAATGTGAACTTGAAACTTCTTTATTTGGAACAACCCGCAATGACGATTGCTGTGAGCTTTTGGCATCTTTCAAGGAATTTATTTGTAGACTAGCTGTTGCCCGCGACTTCGCTTGAATTTTTGGTCAGAAATTATCCCACGGGCACGTTGAAAATATAGCTTATACACTTGGGGATAATGTAGCTTTCTATTAGTGAAAGAATTTTCAAAATCGGTTCAGTAGTTCAAGAGATTACCCCCTACAACCTCAAAAACTCACAAAATTAATTTATAAAGAGCTATCTTTATAATATCAGTAATAGAAGTATAGATTAAACATACTTCTACAACATGAAGGAACTGTTTTGTTAATATAGCTGCTGCTGCATAGGAAATGAGACACAACTAAAGTTTGGCAAGTGCTTATTTTGACAACACTTTCACTCATCCATGCGTGACTGCGTCGCCATGTTTTGCGCCGAGTGTTCTGGTAGATCTGCTGTCAAACGGTAGTGCGCTAAAAGTTTCTTTGTGGTTTTCTTGAACGATGATGAATGAAAATGGCGGCCATTTTGTGCGCCCGCTTTTTGTAGGTAGAAACGCTAATTTATTCCCAGTCCATAAGCTTTTAAGTCAGTGCAGTATTTACAAGATCATTGAATGTCTTGGTATGGCTGCTATAATGACAAATCATTGAAAAGGGCTGACTTTATCCTTTGGAGTGGTGTTATAGTTTAGGTTTTACATAAAAATTGCAAACTCGTTAACATCTAATTTCAATGGTTTCACTGGAAAAAAAGTCACTAACTGTAAGAAAAATATGATATTATTACGCTTATTCTGTCACGTACATAGATTTAAATCAAAGATGTGCCGTCACCGTAGCACCGTACTTTTTTCGCGCGAAAAAGTGTTGTGTGTGTGTATGAGCGAGCTCGTACATCCCGAATGAAACGTTAGTTACGATGTGCAGTATGAGTGAGCAAGATAAGTGTACTTCTAATCTTATCTTATTATCAACTAGCTGTTGCTCACGACCTTCGGAAATAATTATAAAATATAACTTCCCTATTTAAAGTTTTAAGGGTTTTTATTTTTTTGCTCGAACCCTATTTTTTTAGTTACGCCTTAAAACATCAGCTATCTGCCAGTAAAAATCTCGTCCCGTCGGTCCAGCCATTTTGGAGATAAGCCGCAACAAACAGGCAGACAGACAAAAATATTTTGGTTTTTTGTTTTAAGTACCGTAGACTTACCGTCGTACCGTCGACGTACCGTCTCGTCACTGGTATATTCTTTCATGTGCATTCAGTAAAAAACTGTTACCTTTAAAATTACAAACAAACACTTCAATTTTATTTATTTGTATAGTGATAAAATAGAAACGTGAGCATTTGGCGTGTTATGGCGAATCTATGATTTAAATCTATGCCCGCTTACAATTTAAAATAGTGCCCTACCTTTTTAGCCACGTTCAGTTTGTGCTGGCGCAGGAACTTGGCTTCGTCTGCGATCTGCTGCTGGAATACCTCGACGGCTGCCAGCCTGGCTCGAGCCAGCTTCTCATTCTCCTCCAGGACTGTACGCCACACGTTCCACATATTCCTGGCAACAAAATACTGGGTTGGAGTAGACATCACACACATAAATTAACAATAAATTATTACTACTTATAATAAAGCTGAAGAGTTTATTTGTTTGAACCCTTTAATCTCTACAACGACCTAGTCTAGTATTGCATTTCATGGCCTTTTTCTTTAAGAAAGTTCTAGACTAATTAACATCAAGCTATGACCCTTAGGAGTCGAGCGATGGGTGAAACAGCAGGGCAAAGCCAGTATTCTAAATAAATAAGGTGTGTAATTTTGGATGTCAGAACTGATTTCTGAAAATCACCGTTGGCTTTCTAAATGTCCAAACCCGGGTACTTAAGCATTCATTAATATCTTCGCCGGAATGTTAAAGCGCCTAAAAAGTTGTACACAAGCCAGCTCAGCACAGGTCGCAGATGGATGTAGAAAATTATTGTGCTGATTGCTTCAAAAATAATAATAATTATTTAATGTGTTTCAATTGCACGCTAGCAGAGGGTACGGTAGGACTCACCCTTATGGCAATGCTAATAATGCCAGTGTAAATTGGCCTCTTAGCTTATTATAACTCAGTACTACGCTAAGACATCTCAAAGATTACAGTTTTATCACTGACGTACAGACTATTATACCTTGAGGGCTATCGTTTTTGAGCTCACCAGATGGCTCCACTGTCGAGTAAGGTCATGTCAATAATTCTATTTTATACTTTAAAGTATCAATAACTTCATAAAAAGTTTATTTATTATATAACAACTTAATGTAAACTTCCGATACATATTTAGGTACAATATTCTATCTAAAATGAGAAAGCATGAAACATTTAAAAAATCATTTGATCTCCAAGTAAGTACTAAAAAGTAAGATCCAAAGTTGCTACTTAAAATCTTCATTTCTTCAAGACACAATTAATCAGGAATGACACAATCTAGACCACAATCTTGAATATTAGTAAAAATACGTGACAAAAAAGCACGCAACGCGCGAACTTTCTATGATATCTGACATTTCGGTGACCTTGCGCTACACTAGCGCCTCTAGCGGTCAATTCATACGCGATAGCCCCCATTCGGAAAACCTTTCTAATTTTGCGTAAAAGCTTACCTGACCGCCAACCTTTCAACGAAATATTCGATACCTAAACTTTAAAGCCTTTGATCGGCTTTGAAATAAACTGGATCTGTCAAAAGGTGAAACAATCCTATTAAATGGATTACCTGGCACTCGCCTTTCATCCACGCGCTAATTTGTGAAGCATAGACTAGCTGAAGTAATTTTAAAGTGCAGGGATTAAAAGTGATTTCATTTATTGCTATGTACTTATACTCGTAGTCGTAGATCTTCTTTTTATATATAAAATGCTCACGTCACAATGTTAGTTACCATACTCATCCGAAACGGCTTGACCGATTTTTATGAAATTTTATATGCATATTCAGTTGGTCTGAGAATCGGCTACTATATCTATTTTTCATACCCCTCGTATAATTTTCGACCAAAACGCGAGTGAAGCCGCGGGCAACAGCTTGTAAGATGTAAAGGACACTGTGACGTACATTATTAACTAACAATATGCTTGGCATAATCAGCCTATAATGTTCCCACTGCTGGGACACACGGCCTCCTCTCTATGAGAGGGAGTGGGCGATTATCCACCACGCGGGCCCAGTGCGGGTTGATAGATGACACATGGTATCCTATTTTTCGGTTCCTGAACATGTTTGTTTCCGTCACAATTAAGAGTGCAGTGGTTATGAAATAAATAACACAAAAGTAATTTGCTTGGGTTTGAACCCACGAACTATCAACAGGAGTGTCACATCTAAATCTGTTCAGACGGTAGGGCTTGAAAAGTATAATATAACAGAGAGTCAGACAGAGTTACTTTGGCAACTTAAAGTTAAATCAATAAAATTTCAATATTTCACAATAATGTGAAATATTTAAATTTTAGGTATTGGTTAAAACGATAAACGACGATAGACGGATACAGATCCGTCAGACAGAATAGTGAGGCAATGCAATGAATTTAATTAATAAAAGTCAATCAATCGTGTAATTGCATCTATGGATGTGAGTGCTCGACAAGTTCGAATTATCCTTTCATCGATAAATCATCTGCGAGAAATTAAAATTGTTTTATCCGTTTCATTGTATGGATAACTTAAAAAAGTATCTCATATCAATCAATTTTGATTTCAACAATCAAAATAGATAAAGATTATTGAAGAAATATGACTTCGTTCATTTCTGTTTTGTCTTCATGATTATCGTTGTACCTATCAACCGAAATACGTCCACTGCTGGGCATAGACCTCCCCTAAGCTCCCCTTCGTTTTGGCTTCGCAGTAGCTGGGTAAAAACTGTTACGTTGTCAATTTCATACATCGACATCGTTCGAATTTCGAAGTACACATAATAACTAAAACTTTCCTACTAGCCAACTGTAAATTAAATTACAAAGCTATATTTTACCGTAAAAGCTCGATGGCTCAGACCTCGCTATAACCATACCTACCCTACTCCGAGCTATCTGTTTACCAGCGCCGATCAAACTGAATTATCTATAAATCTTCAGTAAATCTAATACGAACCACGGCTAGCGCATATCCTAGCGTAGGGTATACGTCGTATACCCTACGCTAGGATATGCGCTTATTGCAGCTCTTGCAAAAATAAACTAAGCCTGAGTTTTTTTAACGGTGTTTTTTAAAGTAGCTACGTTTTTAGGATCGCGTAGGTATAAAAATATATGTGTCCGATGTATTAAATAAAATAAAAAATATTGTTTTTCTACTACTCGAGTTAAAATCACTACATAGTATAAAACAAAGTCGCTTTCTCTGTCCCTATGTCCCTTTGTATGCTTAAATCTTTGAAACTACGCAACGGATTTTGATGCGGTTTTTTTAATAGATAGAGTGATTCAAGAGGAAGGTTTATATGTATAACATTGACCCGTGCAAAGCCGGGGCGGGTCGCTAGTATTCAATAAATTTCTTTTAAAATACGGCTTAAAATGCTGTAACAGGGCCCTTCACGAAGCCGTCAACCAAGCATTATGTACATAAAACTAAGTAAGTTTCTTAACTTTTTTGTAACTTTATGCAAAAAATGTTGCTTTGAAACGACTTTTTTTTTGGGTAGAGAAATCACGTTTTTCGGTAGGACTTGTAACGCACTCAAAACATTGTGTTGTTGGATGGATTGAAAAATATGGTGATCGTGGAGGAGTTTAAAGTAAAACTCTTGCATTAAAAACATATATTTGAAAAATACTTGGATAACTTGGAACTTTGACCCCTAATATCTCCGTAACTAGAAGGTTCCCAGTTATGGCCAGAACAAAAAAGTGATTGAGAAGAACAAGTGCCTTTCGGCTTCGTTAAGGGTCTTGTTACACCATTTATATCAGTTTAAAGTTTAAAATTTGAAAAGTTAAAAGAAAAATAAGGTGTTTGTACACAGTTCTTGTACAAGAAGATGGCGTATCAAATCTAGTTTTTGAAAACTCGGTTCCTATCTTGTTGACCAACGTTCTAGCAGACTGTTTGAGTTACCCGGTAACCTTTTAACTGAGTAGAAGGCTTCAAGTGCTCATTAGCGCTAGCTTCCGAGCATTTAACCATCCCTTGACTTGCGGTACTTGGTCGGCGAATACTTGTAAGTAAACAGAAAGTTTAGTTGATTCTCAGCAACCTCGGTTGACGTACCGCGGACGCTGAGAATCAACTAGAACAGCGAGTACAGTGAAACTAACGAAAAACTGCAGAAATCAGTTTCTTTGAGTTTTACTGTACTCGGTGTGAACGGAGCACGAAAATCACCGACGCGTCAAAATGAAATGCATTTCAAGTAATGCGATTGGCTGCCAATCACAGCAGAATTCACGGGTTTGAGAATTTGTTAGCTAATTCTTGTGTTGATTTTCTAAAAACCGAGCGAAAGTAGTTAAAAAAAACCGGCCGAGTTCGAGTCGGACTCGCGCTCGAAGGGTTCCGTAACATTATATAAAAAAGAAAACAAAAAAAACTCGTTTGTTGTATAGGACATCCCTTAAATATTTATTTTATTCTGTTTTTAGTATTTGAAAAACATCATCTGTGAAAATTTCAACTGTCTAGCTGTTACGGTTCATGAGATACAGCCTGTTGATAGACAGGCAGACGGACAGTGGAGTCTTAGTAACAGGTTTCGTTTTTACCCCTTGGGTGCAGAATTCTAAAAAGCCGGTGACATTACTGGCTCCATTTCGTGTAAATAAAGCGTTCAATTTTAAATAGCTCAAGAGTTTACGAAGACAAGAAAATTGCCGATTTAGTTTTGTATTGAGAAAAATAAGTGAATAATAAAATAGCTTGGTACCCTTTGAGATGAGCTCCATGATTACTAACACATGTGTGCAGTGACTGGATAGGTCCCCTCAAATCTGTGTGGCTCTTTCTTTTGAATACCATCTCAGACGGTAATCTGGTCTTTACGACATTCTGACCAAGAAAATGTCTGTATTGTAGAAGAAACTGTGGCTTCTGAGTTTGATTCGGTGTTTCTTCTCAGCAGAGTAGCCAGAAAGAAACACCACCGACGTTAGGTACATCTTTTAAAGTAAGTTCTATGAACCTATTTCCAGAAATAAACGTCATTTATTTCATAAAAATTCAAACATTACTATATTATAGCAAAATTTATAATTATCCTGTGAATGCGTACCGGAGCGTGACAGCCGCTTGGGTCGATCTTTATGTTTAGCTGCGCTTGCCTAGGTTGGGCCGTTGATGGGTGACCACCCATTACACAACGAGTTTTCTGCGTGCCTCGGAAAGCACATTAAGCCGTTTGTCCCGGCTGTCATTTGTAGATCTTTGACAGTCGTTACAGGCAGTCAATGGCCCGAAAGTCTGACAACCAGTCTTACCAAAGGGTATCGTATTACCCAGTACTAATTGGGCTGTGGTCAGACAGGCAGTCGCTCCACGTAAAATACTGGTATTCAGCTGCATCTGGTTAGACTGGAAGCCGACCCCAAAATAGTTGGGAAAAGGCTAGGCAGATGATGAACTCGTACACTTAACGTGTTTTCAGACAATATGATCCCGCCGCATACGAACAGGCAATTTTTTCTTTAACTCGGCTCGCCGCTGTCGTCTTATGTATTATTATGAATAAAAGCGAGCACCAAATTCTGGCTTGTATTCTAACAACACTGTTTTGTGCAGATTCTTTTACAACGTTGAGCTATTTGAACTAGGGACTGATTTTGACGTAAGTAGGTACTATGCAAAAAGGATTGGTCTGTCAAAATGCTTAATAACAGGGCTTGAAGAAATTAATCCTTAGTAAAACTCACTTCACAAGCGTACACGCAATTATGCAGTTTACACACTCATGCTTTGATGTTGATAGTGTGTTGTAATGCATATGCGTATAGTCTAGGTATGTTTTCAGCCCTTTGGCATTATAGAGGATATCGGATTAGTTCTGTAGTTCGATAGCTCTTGATGCGGCGAGCACATTACGAGCAACCATTTGTATAAAGTGATATCCAGGTACTTGTGTACTTGTACACAAGTGTAGTTGCAGAATTGTTTGCTTTAACAAAAGAGTACATGTATTTCTTTCTTATTTCTTTAAAAAAATAACGTTGCCCGAATTTCTCCTGCATCGTGGGTGCGTTTAAAAACTCCCCAGACCAGGATCAACTGCCTGGAGGCCACACCAATATTTGTTCCGTGCGGGAATCGAACCAGCTTTTCAAAATGTATAAGTTACTGGTACGTAAGTGAATGATCCTTTTTTGTGTAGTGATTAATGCTCATGCTTTCGCTCAATGAGAAGGCCTTAGCCCAGCAGTGGGACAATAACACGCTGGTATGATTATTAAGAACTAGAACGTGAAAAAAACTGAAACCTTTCATTCAGTGCAGAATCAATTTAACTTCTTGCAAGATTACCAACCCAGTTGTGTCAAAAGGTAATCATGGGATTATATATTTCATGTTAACAACAGTCATTTTAGTTAAGTATCTAACATTTATTTCGGTCTAGCGAGCCATATTTGGGTATACGGTAGGAGGAAAGTTCGAAAAACAAAAAGAGGTTCATATTTGAAGCTTACCTGTATTTACTGGAACTCATTTGAAATAGATGTACTCATTTATTTCAAATGAGTTCCGGTAAATTCTATGATAGTAATACTGTCAAGGTCCTTTAAAATGTATTAATTTGTTCTGCGCATCCTTGTAAGCTTCTTAAAATGTTTCACATTTAGTTATTTCAATTCTGCTTTGTTTTGTGTCTGTGTTTTCCTGTTTTATAAGCGGATTTCATCCATATTGTTTAAAAGTAAGACCTTTGACCTTTTTAATTAATAGACCATTTTGATATAAACTATCTACTCGATGTTTATTGTTTGTATGTTACTATAAGACGTAAACGAAGTTCTTTCTTAACAGAAACCACGATAGCCGGGTAGGGACGTTTTTTATAAAGAGTGTGAATGATGTTTTTTACCCGTTTTTCTTTTCAATAATATCCTACTACGGTTTGAAATAGGCAACTAGCTTAATTTTTCTTTTGAAATGACGGACCAACAGTTTAAAAGTGCAGTCACGGTTTTATAAAATAAAACTTTAAGAAGTTTTAGCAGTAAGTACCGTTTATATTGAACTAATTTAACCTGTCATAGTTGATAGCCACACTATCGAATTAGGTTTCAGAATACCTGTAATGATAGTTATAAGTTGAATAAATAGATAAGTACATTACGGAAAGGCTCTTTGGTATAATGTTCGGAAACGCGACTACTGAGCGCAAAGACTTGGTTCGTTTACCAAGGAGCCTATCATGACGTCTTAAAGCAGGCGTAATTCCAGTGTGGAAAAGAGATGGTGCTAGACCTGTATAGCTCTCTCTTTCAAACACTGGAATTACTCCTGCTTTAAGACTTCTTAGTAACCCCCAGGTCAGGCAAAGTTTTATTACGATTTTTATCACGTTCACGAAGCAGCCACGGAGTTTGAATTCGGGCCGAGTTCACCCCCATTACATGGGACTCGAACATAACTGGCGAAATGTGGCGCGCCTATTGCCATCAACAAGTTTTTTTT
Source organism: Eugnorisma glareosa (assembly GCA_947578425.1). Lineage (NCBI taxonomy): Eukaryota > Metazoa > Arthropoda > Insecta > Lepidoptera > Noctuidae > Eugnorisma > Eugnorisma glareosa. The sequence continues at coordinate 42,816,490 of OX387957.1, forward strand.
TCGTTATACTTAATATCAGAAAATGTTCTGCCCTTTATAGTATCCAAGTGAACAAAATTGACACATTTTGTCGTCCATGCAGCTGTAATAAGTACAAGTGTAGCAACATAATAATATTGAATCCTTTGAAACCCTGCGTCCTCAAAAACATGTTTGAGGAATATTCTGCTATTCCTCCTTTTAACTTTATACTTGAATTTGAAATATAACAGAATGAAAGACTCGTGTAAAAGCGCATCAGATTAAATTGCTGACGTAAAGCGGTGAGACAGGAACTGTAATCGAAGAAATGTACTGGAAAAATATTTATTGCTGTATTCTCGTGACAACAAAGGCAAGATAAAATGATAAAAGACGCTTTGAAGTATCGTAAGTACTTTAGTAGAGTGAGTTTGTGGCATCGCAATAATATATAAATACGGTTTAAGCCATTTATTAAAAAAAAAAAAAATACAATTTACTTAATATGAGAAATACAAGGTAATCTTAAAACTAAATAAAAGAATTACTGAAGAAGGAACCAAATCGATGCAATGACTGCGTGAATGTTGCGTTTGATTCCATTTTTTTTTTTTTTTTTTTTACTTTTATTTTAACTTGGCACCTCACCCTCACACAACTCGGACATTAATCGGTAAGAATAAAACAGACAATACAGTTGGTGGAGGCACCCGTACTAATTTTCACGTTTGGAGTTTCACCTTTACAAATCGTATACAGCGTGTAACAGAAAGGGTATAGTCATATGGAAGACTGTGGTACGACCACCATCGTAATCGTAAAAAAATAATCAACTGCCCATACAAAATTTGAATACCTACCCGAGCCAGATGTATGGGACAGCTGATTATTTTTTTTACGATTACGATGGTGGTCTCATAGAAAAAGTTGTTCAGTTTGATGGTCCGTACCAGTCTTCCATATTACTATACTCTTTCTGTTACACGCTGTATAGAAGCTACGGAAAGGATGTACAAGTAACGTCATATCAATATGGCTACAAACAAAAATGAACGCCTAGACTAACAGTATCAATCAATGCAATAAATATTGCCTTGCATCGCAGAGCTTTCTAAGAAAAGCTAGCAATTGCAAGGCGAGGCACCAGTTAACTCAAATATTCGCACGTATCATTAAGGAAACATATCGCAAAGTTACATTCGCAATAGGGCTAACAAGACTTGTTAAAATTCTGACAAGGTAAAAAAAAAATATGTATAGTACATAAAGTCTAGTTTTCCAGGAAATCTTGTTTCACCGGTACACGGATTATGTTCTTGAAAAATGATAGGATGAACGCGCAGTCAAGTGTTTGGTGCCGAATAACATGAACGATTTTAAATCGAAAGTGCAACTCTCCGACGACATTTTGTTTTAAATCTATGTGGCAAGTACAATATAAATAATAATATTATGAATGAAAAATGAATAAAGTCTTGAAACAAGTAATACTACGTTAAAACGTGACACTGAAATCACCACTTGCAAGTATATAAGTAAAAATAAAAATATTTTCTCTTTACTTTTGTACTTGCAAGTATACTGGGAAAGAACGAATGATTAGGTACATTGTTTGAATAGCTATAGTATTGTAATAAAGTGGGGAAAGTGACAATTGCTCCCGTGAATCAAACTTCGTTTTTCAATACACTTACGAAAAAACAAAATAACAAAACGAATAGTATTTTTTGTCATTAATCATTTATAAGAAACTGTTATTTATTTTGTTTTTTTCCTTCGCAGTTTGACACAAATAATTGTTAATTTGTTGATAAAAGCAAATCTCGCTACAGCTCGGGTGTAAAATCCGCCTCGGTTGCAATGACAAAGTTTCCCCACTTGTATCTAAATAAACTGTTTCCGTTGTAGCTTGCATTATGTTAATTACTTAGGTAGACTACTTATTTCCTCTATATTGTATACGTAAGCCAGTCGAGAAGAGATGACTCCAGTGACCGACATTTAATTTCCGAAATCCGAGTCAAGTTCTCCTGTGTTCAGTTTTATAACTCGACAGACTCAAGAACTACGTATTTTATCGTTACTCGTGGCAAAATAATTACAGCCACTCTGGTCGATCTTTAGGTTAAGCCGTGCTTGCCTAGGTTGGTCTGTGGATGGGTGACCGCCCATTACATACCAAGTTTCCTCCGTGACTCGGAAAGCACGTTAAGCCGTTGGTCCCGGCTGTCATAAGTAGATCTTTGACAGTCGTTACAGGTAGTCAGTGGCCTAAAAGTCTGACAACCAGTCTTAGCAAAGGGTATCGTATTACCAAGTACTAACTGGGCTGTGGAGGTCAGATAGGCAGTCGCTCCACGTAAAATACTGGTATTCAGCTGCATCCGGTTAGACTGGAAGCCGACCCCAACATAGTTGGGAATAGGCTAAGCAGATGAAGAGGTATATAATTGGCTCGTTCAAACCAACGAGGGAGAGGAGAGTCGGTCCAGTGGATCAGCTAGTGGTAAAGTGTTTTTGGGTTTTTACATCTCATTATTTCTCAGCAGCTGCCGCGGAGGATTTGTGCTCGGTTGATAACAATAGACACGCTCCTATCACTTGTGACTTGAACATAACTGACAAAATGTGGGTATACTGCGGAATGTGGTATATAAATGGGAATTCATATTAGATGTACCCTGCCTATTTTTTAATATTGTGATTCATATTATGATTCTGATAAAGCTTCCATTTGCAGGCCCCCTGTTAAACTCATGCCATGTACTACGGCCAAATTAAATGTGTTACATTTCCATTATGTGACGGTTCGAGTTCAATTATTACGTTTTGTTAGCTTGGTGACACTGGTTTGACTGGTTCGATGTAACTGATTTGATGCCGCCTTCGTCGGGCGCACTGGTAATCATTAACGTTTTTTATTTTAATGGACCTTTTCTGCTAAAGGTATTTGTTAAATATACTTTCTTAAAGTTCTGGGGGCCTAAAATGGCTGCTTTATCAGAACCATAATACGAATCACATTAAAAATTGAAAACTCTTAAAATGGACTTTGTGGTCATGACAATTATATACAATTTTAGTATAGACAATTTTAAGAATTTAAACTTTTTAACGTGATTCATATTATGATTCTGATAAAGCGGCCATTTTAGGCCCCCTGGTCTATAATATGCTGTGAATGCTTGCGTCATACCACTCCTGGGTAAAGCCTCTCCCCAGAACCAGGTCTAATGAGGAAAATATTGAAGTTTACTAACTAAAAATATAGCTGCAACCCTTAGAAATAGTTTTTACCAAACAGTAACAGTTGCTACTTAGAAAACTTCCATTTCAAAATCAAACACTTTTATGTTTTTTTCTTTTAATTCCAGAGGGAGCACAGGCTCAGCAACACTGTTTGCTTTGATAGTAAACGATGAAATCCTTTGGTGATTGAAAACGCACTGCCGCCATGGCGGTCTGCAGCCCTAGTACCTAGGTGTACAGTTCTTTATACAAAAAAAAAACGTTTCTATTGCAATTTCAGTGACCAATTACTTATCCTATAATTTACCATCATATTATTTGTTTATTACTACTTCAATAAGGCAAATAGAAAAATGCTGTTCTTGTCAATTCAATAAGTACGTCTAATACGTGGTTATCATTCTTTGTTTAATAAAATAATAATAATCTGATAACTTTATTGAATGTAGACTAACGCAACGGCAGCCACTTTGACACTCTTTTTTATTACAAGGGACTTACATACACATACACAAATGGCGAAACAATGGACATACATAAATGGCGAAATATGGGGCCCGTACCTACTATTATCCTAGTACACCTCTGCCTAATACTTCGATTATAGGCGTGATGTTATGAACATACAATATTAGGTACTTCCGTTGAAGACTCATACCATAACTTATCTATACTAATATTATATAGAGGTAAAATTTGTAAGTTTTTAAGTTTGTATGTAGGGGGTAATCTCTAAATCTACTGAACCAATTTTGAAAATTCTTTCAATAATAGGAAGCTACATTATCCCCGGGTGCCATAGGCTATAATTTTATAACGTGCCCGTGGGATAATTTCCGACTAAAACGCGAGCGAAGCCGCGGGCAACAGCTAGTCTTTTATAAAATCCCATATCATATCTAGATTCCAAGTAACATTGAGAGATGTATGCCACCGAGCTAAGGTAACTTTGGCTTGAGTTCCACATTTGCACTAAATTAGTTAGTGTTGAAGTAGTTGACATCACCACTTGAGCTTGTATTTGTCAAGAGACAGAAACTAACGTTGAACTTAATTCACACCTCGCTTTTCACATTTTAAGTAATGTGACATACCATCTCTGAAAGTTTAGAGAGTTTACTCCTAATTTAAATTTTATCTTTAGTATCTTGACAAAAAATGTAGCTAATAAAATGTTACATACAGCGTGTAACAGAAAGGGTATAGTCATATGGAAAAGTGTAGTACGGACCATCAAACTGAACAACTTTCTCTATGGGACCACCATCATAATCGTAAAAAAATAATCAGCTGCCCCATACAAAATTTCAATACCTACTCGACCCAAATGTATGTATATATTCACAATATCGGAGTGCATACAAATTAGTGGATACTCTATTTGTAATTGATCCGGATACCATGATTAATTATTGCTCAAAGGTACGCTAATTGCTAGGGGCGCAGATTTCATTACAAACTGGTCTCTCATGTCCAGTAAATTTTAATGATTCCAAATTCGCTAGCCTGTCCGTCGAACGCCCACGATGCCGATGAAAGGAATTTCAGCGTTCAAGCGGCTTTAATACTCCAATGCGTTGCGTTAAAAGCTGTAGTTGCATATTTATAGCTGTGTCAAAGTTTCGTCTGGCTCCTAATATCGATTCTGCGTGGTCCATAATATCGTGCGTTGCGTTTGGTAAGCGTGTACGTCCTTTTTGCCTGGAGGCTTCCATTTAGGTGTTGAGTTCGGTTTACGGTTTGATTGAGTTTGGTTTCAATGTTTTTGTTGTTATATTGGCGTGGACTAATAACATGGAAAATCATTTAATTAATGGCGGTATTTTTTTAACATATTTATTACTTCTTAATATTGTATAGAATCAATTAATTTTAACTTAACATAAAGATGTGTTACTGAGGAGTTCATTCTGCTGGTCGATCAGAAACTCTGGGAAGTACCTAGTGAAGGGGGGGCGTTATGGGAGATTGCCTTACAGTGCTGACTGAAATGACTTTTATTATTTCAACTTATTGAGGAATGCAAGTACCAAACAGGGTGTTTAGACAGAATCAATCCGCTCTTGCTTAAGAGATCGGATATGAAATGAGTACGAGAACTCTCCACCGAATTATCCAGTAGTGGGATATCACTGACCAAAATAAATATCTACTTTTAAAAATAACTCATTTGCTGTTATACAAAGCGAAACCTAAAGTGATGGGTCTAGAAACATAATATACTCGTATTGCACTAAAGATATAAAGAAAACGAGCACTAAGAAATATTTTTGAAAGTACGGCCCCTATGATGTTAAATAAGGGTTGAAAGTATGGAATTTTGTCATTTTCACCACTGGGAATTTACCGAGCACACGAGTCGCAATAATGATTAGTAGGTAGGTGGTATTGCATGAGAATCTCTGCACATGTCAGGCGCGAATTATAAACTCACGCCGTTCCGTTCTCTGCATATCATGTGCTGAGATTCTCATGCTGACAACTGATTCAAATATTTATCACAAAATTATTATGCTTGGTGACGGGTAGGTTCCTATTGTATTGAATGCATCGGTAAGTATATCATACAATATGTCGTATATTTTAGTATTGTTTCTTGGGTATCTAATATTAAATTAGTTAAATTTTTATATCCAAAAGCTTCTTTCCTTTCAAAACAACTATATTATTTAAGGCGGTACCCTGACCAAATAACCTTGAGCATTTGTCCCTTTTCGCCGCACGCCACCCAGCATATGATCGTGAGATAGAAAATAGCAATATACGTAGCGAGTACGCTCAGATTTTGGAATAAAATCTTTATTAAATCAAATTTACGTCTTTTGAAAAAAACAAAACTAGCATAATGTTTATTATTAAATTGCCTCCATCTAGTGTAAAAAGAAAAATCAAAATGATGGTTACTTTACGAGGAGATGCAAGCCATCAATAATCCTGCCTTATTTCTGTGGTTTTGTTGTGAGGAGATTAATTTTACATTTTACTACTAAAAAAAAATCCAAAACTACCATTTTGGAGTCAAGAATATGCAGAAATTTCATGTTTATTTTATAAGTTGGTATTTATTTTGGGTAATGAGTAGATAGCTCCAAAAAACTGCACAAAACACGGCTACCGCTGCGTTTTGCTCGGGGAGGCGCCTTAATAAGAAACACACACAGACGAAGGAAGTTTATAAATAGCTTGTAAAAGTAATTTTCAAGTTAAAAATGTAGTTTCTTTAGACCACTTTACCATGAATTTCGCGGAAAGTCAAGCGTAGTTGTTGCTTGCATAAAACACGACGGGACGATTTAACAGCGTTCACGTCTTACGGCATTTCATTCAAACTGTGAATTCATTTGTTTTCAAAATAACTGAATCAATTTTAATGAAACCTCATACGCATAAGCAAGATAGGTCTTAAAAGTTGACAAATAACATTTTCGAAAAATAGTGTTACAGCTATATTCGACCGACTTCAGATTTTCCATGGAAATTTCGAATTATCTTTTTTATTCGGAAATGTTCTCTGTCAACTTTTTAGACATATGTATCTTGCTTATACGTATGAAGTTTCATTAAAATCGGCTCAGTCATTTCGAAAACAAATGAGTTCAAAGTTTGTATGAAATGCCGTAAGACGCACTGTTATCGATGGGAGATAAAAATCAGTTTTTTAGTCGTACCCAAAAGAAAATGTCTTTTGTCGACATCGACAACAGTGAATTTGTTAAGTGTTCTTAAATTGAATACAGTTTTTTCGAAGAATAGAGAGCTTTGTGCATTTATTCTAAATGAATAGGAGTAAAGTCAATTTAGTTAGGTCGCGAGCGTAGGAGAAACTTAATTTTCTTTTGAAATAGCAGACTTAGTTTGTTACAGTAACAGTCTTTTGTGTTTTATGTTGCAATGGAAACACTTATTTTACATTTTATGTAAGACAGCAAGAAAAAAAAAAGTGAAATGAAACGAACTCAAAAAACTATAAATTAAGTTTTTTGAGTTCGTTTCTTCTCACTTTTTTTTTCTTCTTGTAAAGAAAAGTTTGATTCCTACGCGTTCATTATTGATGGAATGGAATACGATATGGATAAAAAGAGGGTGACTACTTAGGTGACGACTGACAGAGAAGTATGGAAGAAGAACACAGACAGCGCCGATCTCAAATGAATAAAGCCAGGGGAATGATGAATAGTTTCTCAAGAACGTTTTTTGTATGACTGATTTTCGTTCAAAGGCAACAAAGCCGGCCAATATATCTATATTCTCGAAATCCTTGTCTCTGGACTTAAACTAGGGACATGAATGCAAGCCACAGACCAATCAAAAATAGCTGAATATTAACGAGCTGGCAACATTGACCACCATTGTGTATTGTGAGCGAACCATCGTACACCACCTAAAATGGAAAAGCGAGTGTAATATTGGTTAGCGAAGTCGGTGAATATTTTAGTGTCTGGTAACATACGGACCAGTCCGGCTGTCAAGCAGGCAGCTTAATGGCGGGCAAACTAATGGAACATTAAGTGGATGTTGCAACTTTAAAAGGTTCAAGTATTTTCGACATAACCGGAAAGTAAAAGAGTGAGATTTAAGAAATTAGAATGAAATGCTGAACAACTGCGACTGAATTAAAAGTAGTTGCTGCATTTTGTAAGAGATCAGCTATTTTAGTTCTAACTGCAATGACTATAAGGTTGGCGTAGAAGCGTGTAATAAGGAATGAGTACCATTCTAATTTCTAGTGTTAGGCCCTTTTAATGACAGATAGCTCAGTGAATTTCAATAGATAAGATGATGATGAATTTGGAAAAAAATACCATATCAGTGGTACTTACTATAAATTAGAACAGAAATGGTCCTTTTTCTGTTAGTCAAGATGCATCTTCAAAAAGTGCTAACTTGCTGTTGGGCTAACTAAGAATGGAACTAACTGCGCTTTAAAAGACATTTTTGTACTTATCATTTTGGACTTCAATTACACGGTGCATCTTGAGAAGTAGTACAACTATTTGTGTATTTAAACGAAAACACCTGGAAATGGAAAACGATCGAAAGAGTCATTATTGAAGAAGATTTTTTTTAAAGGTACATAATGTTGAGAGTTTTCCATTTTTGTTGTTTCTTAAATTATATCATGAAAAGTTAAAACTGTTAAAAATGTGTTTGCGCATTTTAAAAAAGGTGAAAAAGAAATAGCTCGTTATTTTTTACCCTTTAACTAATTATTTGTAACCTTTACAAAATAAGTCATCCACTCGAGGGTACGAGTTTAGGAACATTGCACGAACTGAAACAATTCTTTTGCGATCCTATTTACATACGGCATACATTAACTTGTGAAAGAAATACTTTGTAATCGCATATGTATTTGTAATCTTGTACTTTACGGAACACCATTTTAGAAATGCGTATTTGAGCACAGTTTTAATATAGCCCTTTATTTTAAACACATCTTTTATTTATTTTATTTTAGGATTTTGTGTTAAACAACGTTAAAATATTTTGCCAAAAAGAGTCAGTATTAAAGAACTTCATTGTTTGGATGAAAACCAGGTATCCAATTGCTAAAAAATGTAATACAAAAAGCGTAAATACAACAACCTTAAAGGCTGCACGCATCTACTTTTACAAGTACAACTTGATATCCACTCCTAGCAAATGACGTACGTGATGAGAACTCACACAAGCTCCTGTTCAATTTTCTATAAAGGATGTATGTACCAAGACCCTTAATGAAGCCGAAAGGCTTTTTATGTTCTTCCCGTCATTATCGTTTTTTTGTTCTAGACCATATCTTCGTATTCGGTCTAGAACAAAAAAGAACTATTCTAGTTGCGGAGATATAAACTTTTTCACAAGTTTTATTTAAATACATATTTTTAATGTAAGTTTTAAAAACTTTAAACACCTCCACGACCCTCGTACTATTCAATTCATCCATCAGCACAATGTTTTGAGTGCGTTACGTTGAGTCTAACCATAAAACGTGATTTTTTACCCCTAAAAAAAGTCGTTTCCCAGCAAGAATTTTAGCGTAAAGTTATTTAGTTTGATGTACATAATACTTGGTTGACGGCTTCGTGAAGGGGTACGTTTACATCCTGTATATTATACGTATTTTCCAGTTCAGCTGAATGGCAGCCGTCATCCACCATACGTTCTCATCTAAGAACGTGCTCAGCGGATATTAAATATCATGTTGAACGGTTTCTGCTATAGTTTACTGTGCATCCTTTTGCACTGACGGTTTCAAATATGACGTATGACGGTTTCAAATGAAACTAATGTGTCTGACGCAGAGTTTGTTTATTCATTTTAGAAATCGGTTTGGATACTGGGTGTGTTTTGATAAACTAGAAAATTTATTTGACTTTGGGTATAAAAACGCATGTCGCGTATACAAAGTTTCCTCAATGTAAGTTTCCTTTGTAAAAACTAAATCTGAATAAATATATTTATGTCTTAATTTCCAGATAATTATAACCAACACTGGTAGAGTGATATTATCCATACAGCTACATTTTACACAGTTAATGTTGCCAGTGAGCCCATCACTACACGAGTATGTATCTTGGCGCGTAAGATGGAATTTTCTAGAGTAGATTTTAATTTAGTATATGTCGGGTGTGATAGAATATTTCTAGGGCAGATCACAGCCGCTAGATTAAAAAAGCACTTGTGTTAAATAAAACCCGAATTACACCCACTCAACCGAAATTTTTCGCAAAAGCTTCATGAAACTGATAACTGTATAGGAAGTGTAGAATATATTATGGTCCGTAGACAGCCCCTGAACCGTGCGCGATTCGGAAGACGGTCACGGCCGGTCGGTGACCTCGAAACAATCGCGAATCGTCCAATGTCGACCTACAAGAGATCTCATCTCTAAGATCGTTTTGTTAGAGAATCGAATTCGAGCTTTTGGTAAAAAATATGTTTTTGATGATTATTTTCGCTAGTTGTGTTGCTCTGGATTGTTAAGTCTAAACGTTAATCTGACAAAGTTAAACTTTGGCATCACACACGGCAGACAGACGACGTTTGTAGATGTTGAACTGGAGTCTGATAGTTCTTTGAAAATTCACGCAGCAACTTACAAGAATAAATTATTGTATAAATAAAATAGGTTTTAATCAAAAAACATGTCATGTTTAGCGCAAAAAGTATGCTACGAGATTTCGTAGCACTTGCTACGACAATGCTACGAATGACCATACTAACGCCATCTACTCAAAAGTGGCGGAACTAAGTTCAATGACTCATACTTGCATTGTAATAATTATTCATAACGCTTGCTTCAAAAGCTCTCTACACACTACGTAGTTTCACGAGCGTATAAAACGAGCTCCTTTAATCAAAATATTCTTTAAAACCTAAATAGCTTGTAAGCTTTTTTAGTGTGATATTTTGAAAAAGACCCTTGATTGGAGTATCAGTTTTGAAAAATAACCTTAAATCTCCGTTCATTGAATTGTAAATATTAATAATATGTTAAAAATAAAATGCATGCTTGTTTATGCTTGATAAATCACTTCCTCTAAGGTTTAAAATTACAGCCAGCTGTTGCGGTCTTTCATATTCGAAAACGCGGGAAATTAATACGCGGAAAATTCGCCTTGTGTGTGTAAGCTACCTTTCAATCAAGACGTATCATTCAAGTGTAGTTGATGAAGCCGGTGTTAGCTAGATGACACTACTGTGCACTGTAGAGGGAACTTTAAAGAGCATTTTTCAAAGTCATTACATTTTTACTAGATTTTAATAGAAAATTAAAATTTCTATTGATTCAATATTGCAGTAGCAATAGCTAAAAATACAGAGTTTTTGCATAGCAGCTTATCTGCTTTTGTTTTTCGAATTAAGACTTTCAAGTTAAACAGTCAAGGCCTTTGGAAAAAATATACAGAGAAGTAGTCGTTGTAGGATAAGCATTCTTAATGCCAGATACAATTATTGTTATCGAGCATAGAAGTTACGGGTTTTTATATGTGTATGTTTACAGCGTATGAGCTTTTTTTATAACGAAATTTCTTTTATTTTTAACAATATACAGGGTTAATTTTTCAAGTAGGCGTGCATGGCAATTCGAAATGCATGTCATTACTTCCCAGAATTTTATCCCTTTTAGCGATACTATCAAATGGTTGTCATAATACAGTGTGTCTTTTCTTCCCAATCAACGGGTTTGATTCCTGGCTAGGAATATTGATGTTTCAAAAATCCAATGATGCAGTTTTAGTTTTCATCAAAATCCGGCTCGAGACTCCTTTGAGTATTATTCATAGTTTCGGATTTGACCAACCACGCCCACTTGAAAAATTCTTCCTCTATACATTATTTATTACCTACGCATAGAAAAATAATAATAAAAATATATTCATGTATCAAAAGCACAAAAAAATTAAAGTGCGTCAAAAAGTTCTTCCGCATCGCTATCAACGGGAAAAATGCCCAGAAGGCTAGCAGCATTACCACATTGGATGGCAATGCTGATTCTTTGCCCAAGAAATAGGCCAGCCCTCTGGTCACGAGAAGAGTCGACCAACCAATTCATATGACTTACATTAAGTTAGGGTGTTATATTTATTAGAGGTAGGCTTGTAGTTCATTAAAATGTGTGAATGAATTTTTATCTCATAATATTAAATTTTCCACTTCATGGAGGTTTTTCAGACTCTGTGGCTGCTGAATGAGAACATCCTGATGGTAAACTGGTCCCAATGACACTTGGATGACCCGGGAATCTAATCCAGGACCTCATGCTCAGCAGTCGTGCTTGCGACCACTCGACCAACGAGGCGGTATTACTATTTATAATTTGGCAATAAGCGCAAGCAATTTTAGTAGTCATTAACAGAAATTCGCATTGGCTGATTGATTATTTTTTACGCAAAAGGTCGCGAGTTTGAGTCGTAAATGTTTGTACCTATGGTTTATCGATAGCTGTTTAGGGTCTGACTGTTTATATAGGGTGACTGGTAGTAGTGACCGAAATTTAAATATGTGATTGTTCTCATGATAACAAACAAATTTCCCAAAGAAACATTTTTTTATATGCATTCAGTTTTTCCACAATAACACAAGAGCCGTATGAAATTCGCCGATGATATAGCCTATAGCCGTCCTCGATAAAAGAGCTATCCAGCACTTAACAATTTTTTCAATTCGAACCAATAGTTCCTGAGATTAACGCGTTCAACCAAACAAACAAACTCTTCAGCTTTTAATATTAAGTATAGATACCTTTTTTTTGTCATTTTGTATGCACGTCATGTTCCAGCGACAAATAAATATTTTTTGTCCCTTTCTATGTTTCTTCTTCTTTCTATATTATACAACTAAAACAATTAAATCTGTTTTTAGATGATAACGAGTCGTAAGTTCGTAAAACCAGAATTGAAAAATTTCAACTAACTTTTGGAGGCCACTCTATGTGAGGATTGCCTTTGAAAACACGACTATAGACAACCTAAACCAAGACGAATTTTGTTGAAAGAAACCTTAATAATAAAATACTGTTTAAGCAGATATATAATATGAAAAAACCCTGTCCGGTCCGTGAAGGTACTATAAGATATCGAGATTAGATTCTATTTATGTAATCCTTTTTGGAAAACAAGTAAAGTGTGTAAGTAAAGTGTTGTCACGTATTAAAAGTTTGTTAGAATTTAGGGAAATAAATGTGGGACAAAAATCACGCGTTTTAAAATTCATTAATATTTTTAATTTCATGAATATTTGATGTTTCTTATTTTATTTGGTAATGGCATTGGTATACTTATATGCCCCTTTTAAACACTAGAGGATTTTTTTAACATATTGTTTATAACAGCGGCCACAGAGGCGCTGTCGATGAATTTTTATTGTGTCATAATTTGAAATGCATTGAAAAAATTTAAGTGAGACGTTAGCTATTATTATTGCCACGCGACAATAGATTCTTGTAAGTACAGCTATAGGTAATATTAACGCAAGCTTAAATCTGTGTAAACAGTTTTGTAAAAACGTAATGCGCGAGATCTGTACTATAAATTCTCAGCATAATGCTAATCATTAGACGATCAATATTTAAATAACTTTTAGCTTGTTTCACCACCTTCTGATAGGTTTCCCTTATATAATCTGCCCCGAATCAGACCACCGTAGAAACGGGTTTTGTCGACGGAAGAATCGACAAAACCCTTTCCTACGGTGGTCATACTACGGGGCTGGCCGAACATACAAAAAGAACTGAGTGTTTTGGTATTGTGAAATAAACGCTGACATTTGTATCTATAGTCAAGTAAAAGTAATTACCTGATTTTAAGCAGTTCCTTTTGCAAAAATTTTTGACAAGTATTTAAACGAAATACAGAACTTTTAAGAACAGTCCAAAAAAGCAAAGGTAAGAACAATTCTAACTTTTGCAATTACTACTATACGAATAATAGTCGTATCTTAAGTAATCACTTTGACTTGTTTATAGATGCAGGTTTCAATATTCTAAGTACTCACCATTTCTCTTCGGCGCCATCGACCTTGATGTCCGGAATATTCGGGATCTTCTTGTTGAGATATGCCGAAGATATCTTCAGCAGTGCCTGGTGACAGTTAAACATGATTAATATACGGAAAATATGTTATGGTTCTGTTTAAATAAACACGTCCGCTCCCTTCCACGACCGGGAGCAAACGGGGTCAAACGAGAGCACAGATTCCGTTATATTTCCGACTATATAATAACCTACTTATACAAAACACAATTACCAAAATATATGGAGCAATGGTGCCTTTTTATTTTTGTACGGCAGTAAAGAAACTTTGTACATATAGGAAAAAAAGAACATAACAAACTGATTTTTTTGCAGCGTATAAGCTCAAAACTCAGTCCGAGCAGAGTTAAATCAGTTTATACAGGGTGATTTTTCAGCTGTTCCGTACATTTTGTCCGTGTCCACTTTTATAGGAAACAGCACTTTTTTATTAATTACTGGTAAAAAGAATCTGTGGGAGTTCGGTATGCGGTACTGAACAAACAGATTTTTGCAAGAATTTTGCTTTATGGCGTCACCGAGACTTGGGATCATATTTTTCTACGACATTCCTTCGATAGTATCATGGCCATCAAAGCTGAAAGCCGATCTAGTGGTGACTTATCTCGTAGACTGATATTTCTGCCTACCTTTGATATCTTCAAGGCAATAACGTAACAATACCTGGGTACCATTCTGATACTTGAATAGCACTAGGTATTGTTCCGTACGCGCAGCGAGCATTATAAAGGCACACAAGCAAAATATGTAATTCATCTTGCTGTGCTGGCGCTGCCGCTGCGGCTGCGGGTGACTTCAAGTGACGTAAATATAATAATCTTTGTGGAAACTATATTTTCGAGCCGTTTGGGGTTGACACACCGCCGTGGCCCTGGGACCCCACGGGGGTCCGAGTGCACACAGCCTTTTAAGTTGGCCATATAAAGTCTCAACGTCGCCAGTATCTTGGGTACTTTACGAGCTGATAGCGTTAAGGAGTTTTGCCCTTTTATACTTTGTTGTTAGTTTAGTTATTGTAGTTTATTTTAATTGTAATAATGCACCAAGATATAGTTAATTAAAGGCAATTATAATACCACAGTTCGCAGAGCCTGTTAATTAGTCCATTGAGTGAGTTCCCGCGATTCTGACTGAGATCTAGAGTGGGTGGGTGCACACTGACGGTATAAAGGCAAGCTTCAAAGGCAAGCTCTATTCGAACGTGTGATCCAAGTCTTTGTATCTATCGTTTCAAAGGGATTGAATTCTCGATTGGACGTGTGACGAATAACACACGTTTGGGATGACAGGAATTGAAGGTCGGCGACGGAAATTCTACTTGTGCATAGCGTAAATAGCTTATTATGTTTCCCGTATTATGTATCCTACTGCTGGGAGACAGACCTCCTCACTACGAGTGGGAAAGGGCTATAATCCACCACATGGGCCCAGTGCGAGTTGGCACATGTCTCAAGTCTTGCTGCCAGTTTCCTCCATCGTTTTGAGGGCAATGGCGATGAAATAAATTACATAAAATAATTGATTTGCCTGGGATCGAAGCTGTTCGTCGGTACCGTAATCACTGGGCCTTTACTGCTCTGTCGTGCTCATGATTGGTTATGAAATTTAAGCAATGTAATTTCTGCCTAATGGGTTCGTCCATCGTAATAAAATGGAAATTAAAAATCAGCAGATCATGTATTGCTAAGTATGGCTACTACTTATAATAGAAAAGGTATCAAACAATATTCATCACGCTTGTTCACTGTTTGATAGCCAATCCATGTCTAAGATTACAATGCAGAGTCTTCTAAATAACCTCCAAGTTGGCTTGACAGAACGCAAACTCAAGCAACATTTTTGTTTTTTTGTTACAAACAGGTATATTACAAAAACATTGATCTGTATTGTATTTTCGATACAAAAATGTTATTATACAATGAATGAATATTTACAAGATCCAATAGAATATTACATGCACTTTAAATATAAATACAACTGTTAGGTACTATAAATTATAAGATATTTTTTCAATGAAATTGAAATATAGTGCAAAACAGTTTCAAATATAATGTCAAACAGTTCTTAATATAATGTCAAACAGTTTTAAATATAGTTTCAAAAGATGTTCTAAATGTAATGGCATATAATTCTAGATTATAATTATAATGTCAAATAATTAAAAAATTGTAATTACTATAGATTGTGTGACATAAATTCCGTTATACAATACAGATCAGTTACTTTTCTAATAAAAAGGCTTTTAATTTTACTTTAAAAAAGCTATAATCCAAGGTCCATCTCAGAAGACAATTATTAAATATATCTACAGCTTGGTACTTTGAGCAATGTGCAATGCTTTGCTATGTTACAAGGTGCTATTAGTTGCTTAAGAAGTTTAGTCTAATCCTAATACAATGGTTTTTGTAAGATTTACGTGTTTTAACTTTGATAATACACAGAAATATATAAGCAGATGAGATTTAAAAAGTTGCAACGATCATTTTGCTGGTATCGACATATTTGCTTCGTCAGTTCAATTCCAAAAAGGTATTTAAAAAAAGTTTTTTCTTAATTCCCTATAATGTCAGCTGTATTAAAAATCCCCCCTTCCCCCTCTCCTTTTGCTTGATCAGTTTGTAACACAATATTTATTATCTATATAATAATATACTATACAATAAGATTGAAGTATCTGTTTGTAACATCAAAATACAGCTTTTTACTGAATGCATTTGAAAGTATGTACGGTACCTATAACAAAAATACATTTATTTCAATTTTTGTTTGTCTGTCTGACTTTCTGTGTGTTTGTTCCGGCTAATGTCTCATAAGATTTTGACGCCAGATAGCAAATGTTATAAGGTCAATACTCCTTTTATTAAAAAAATAATTAGGGTTCCGAACAAAAAATTTAAATCCTTGAAATAATTACAAAATCCGATTCAATATGGGAAGTAATATTTTTTATAATAATTTCACGCGAACGAAGGTCACGGGCAACAGCTAGTGACAATATTTTGAAAGACATTGTTTACTAAAGTATGCTTGTGTTTCTTTTACTGAATTATTTTGTGGATAAGTGGTGCTGGTTGCGTGATAACTTAAGTGTTTTATAAAATAAGACTTTTGTCGCAATGTTAAGTATTATTTCGCAATGGTTTCTTATCCTGAAGGAACAACCAACAAAAAAAAAACTTTCTGCGAGAACAAAACCGACTTCTAAAAAAACACTAAAAACGTCTAAAATAACTTTACTTTCGGAAGTCGGTGTCTTTGTTTGTATCTTTTTTGCCACCGACTTCCGAAAGTAAAGTTATTTTAGACGTTTTTAGTGTTTTTTTAGAATACGGTTTTATTTTCGCAGAAAGTTTTTTTATTTTACCCTTTTTAGTTGTAGTATACCACACAAATTCTTGACATGAATTAGTTTTTACATTGTAACTAGAACTTAGTTAAAGTACTCGACAAGACGAATCATACGAGCCCAAACTCGATGAGGTTTTGTCGTTTTATAACGATGTTCCTATGGCCACCGTCCAGCTCCATCACCAGACCCTGGGTACCATCTAGAGACAAAGTACTCGACAAGATGAATTATACGAACCCAAACTCGATGGGGTTATGTCGTTTTAATGGAGTTCCTATGGCCACCTTCCAGCTCCATCATCAGACCCTGATTACCATTTAAGACTACAGTACTTGTCAAGACAAATCAAATGAGTACAAACTCGACGGCGTTGCGTCGTTTTATTACAGAGTTCGTATGGCCACCTTCCAGCTCCATCATCAGATCAGCTCCATGTTATCATAATATTGCATTGTCTTGCGATATACACATGCGTGCAAAATTTCAGCTCAATCAGAAATTGGGAAGTGTGTCAAATTGAACTAGCAAGTATCACGCGACGTCGCGTGATGTGACAATTAACGTGAGGAAAACAAATGAATTCCTAAAACGATTTTGATGAAATTTCTATGGGACCAATCGGGAAGCATATTCTTTCAGATAAAAAAAGATTTTTTCAAATCGTTTTACAAATGACGGAGTTCTGAGGTAACAAACATAAAAACAAAAAAAAATACAACCGAATTGAGAACGTCCTCCTTTTTGAAGAAAGTCGGTTAAAAATATGTCGCCAAATCTATAAATCTACGTCTACAACGTCTTATGTCATTGTAATGGATGTAAAAGGACCCTTAACGAAACCGAAAGGCACTTGTTCTCCCCGTCATTGCGATCACTTGCAGATAGTGTTGTAGACCGTACCTGGGAACCTTCTAATTACGGAGATATAGGGGGTCAATCAACTTTCTGACAAGTTTTTTTTCTTAAATACAAGTTTCTACTGTACTACTGTTTCTACTTTACTTAAAAATATGTCCACAACCCCCGTACATCATTAATGCGTCCATCAGCATGTTTTTTTTATTGCGTTACACTGAGTCCTACCGTCAAACGTGATTTTTTACCCCACAAAAAAAAGTCGCTTCCCAGCAATAATTTTTACGTAGCGTTACTTAGTTTGATGTATCCTTTTTACAACTTTTAGTACAATAACCACCACAAGGGAACTTATACTTGAAGTTAACTGTGCTAGCACACATTTAATAGAAATACCAGCTATATAACTCTTTCACAAGTTTCACGAGATATGTCCGGCGGGCAACCGATTAACTAATTTGCAAGTGTGCAACTTAAGTAGTTGTCAGTTTGCCCGTCACACCTTTCACACAAGTTACTCGTAGCAGATGGAAATTCAACCTTATGCCAATTAGTTAGAGTCTAGCATATCTCAGTTTAATACTAAAGTAACGTTGTCTTGCGGGACTTACCCGGTAGCGACATTAACTACATTACACTTGCACAAATTCTATTTAGTACTGCAAGCAAAAATGGTTTGCCGTGCGATATGATATGTACTTTAGAGACTTTAACCTTTGTGGTAATTTAGGAATTAACACTGGCACGTTGTAAAAAAAAGCAAATAAATAATAAGATTGAAATTAGAATAAGAAAAGTTTAGACAACTTTAGCTGTATAAACTTTTTAACTATTTTTTTATGTTACTGGGAAGTCGACGTATTCCTTGCAGAACGTCATAGTAGAGTTAAAATGCAACAACCTAAGCCACCAAATGGTCTGCTGAAACTCAGAAGTTTTTGAGTTACTAAATTTTTTAGTATTTTAATGAAAAATCCCAGATTAAATAATTTGAAGTCGATTTAAAAATGATTTGAAAGGAATACACCGATTTACCAGTAACCCTGTATATACATATATGATTTCTTTCTTCTTCGTTTAAACGCCTTTTATTTATAAAATACACAAGTACCCACACACTAAAACTATATACAACATACAAACGATCCCTACAGTACCTATACGTGTGCAATTTTGCATAAATTGTGTGTACATGCAAGTTGCTGAATGTAACCTGGCGTCGTACCCACGCCGTAGCCCACGGCTAAGCTACGTGTAATTAGCTTCGCTTTGTCGGAAAGTATGGTGGGAACTCCCACTGCTACCCACGCACAATATTTGCAGAGATACGTGTCTGGCAAACGAATCGAACAACTTACGTTAACGTTAGAATTACAAACAGCATCGCGTTTATATCAGGTAAATAAAAACAAGTATTTTCTGCATCAGGTTCTGTACATAACTAATTCTCCCTAAGATTGGCCGCCATGACCGAATTTCGGTCTGGAGTAGCATTATTATTCGTTTATTAATTGTTCTTACATACTAATTACATTTTTATCAACAAAAAATATATAAAAACATTTAAAAATACGAAAAATAGTATCCGGCATCGAGAACAGGGTCCAGCCTACTAGGTAATTAGGACTCTTGAGAGAGGAACCTCGTAACAATACGCACCGTGTCCAGAAGTAATGCTTTCTGAATCAAGCCCTTGATCCAGCAGCCAATCGAGAGCCTCCTCAGATGTTGTTCGAGGCTACTATCGCCATTGGCCGACACGACTATCGGCACAATGACTGCTGTACTCACATCCCACATGTCGACAACCTCGCAAGCCAGATCTAGATACTTGAATTACTTATCTTTCTACTATGCTTTCACGAGGTTCTCGTCATGCGGGACCGTAATATCAAAAAACATTGCGCTACGCTCTATACATATAATAAATCTGTAGAAAAATCGTTTTTGTTCATCGAATATATTTAATTTCCAGCATTTTAGGAATTTTTGGCTGTTTCGATGATCATGCATCTCGTAAAATTTACGTTTTTTTTTTGGTGGTGGCACCTTGCATTTCAGCCTCTTAGGCTGGCTACTGCTTAACCGGTCTAACCTTGTGGATGCCTAGAATTTAAGGCCTCCTGCCAGTGGCAAAATGAACTTATATTCTAAGCGACCACTGGCTAAGGGCACCCCCTGTGGGGTACGAGCCTCGGCTTAGGGCGTCGCTGGGGAAAATACAAATTACGAAAGCAATGTAGATAACTTTAATACATAAAAATTGTGCGTAACTTGAGGTATTATTAAGTTTTTAGATCTAATATTATTAACACTGTTTTAAGCTACTAGCTAATACTCGATATTGCGAATTATTTTTGGAAAACTTACTTTTTATCTTACTATTTTTTGGACGTTGCTTTAATCATCATTTCAGCCGAAAGAGGTCCACTGCTGAACATAGGCGTACCCCAAGTGTCACCATATTGACCGGTCCCGTGCGACTAGCATCCAGTGAATCCCCGCAACCTTCACCAGGTCATCGGTCCACCTAGTGGGAGGCCTTCCAACGCAACGTCTTCCGGTTCGCGGTCGCCGCTCCAGAACTTTTCGTCCCCATCGGCCATCCGTTCTGCGAGCAATGTGCCCTGCCCACTGCCACCTAATTTGAAATTGTGTCCAATTGTCTAGGCAGTTTCTTGTCCGTTCTTCTTCATAGAGATTAGTACGTACGTACGTTTTAGAACGGGCAACTAGATTCGACTTTCTTTTCACGATTCAAAAGTGTCAGTTAGCGGTTTTGTTGAGATAAATGCCTTAAATTTGAGCTTCTAGTTTCTTGTACTTTAAGAGAGAGGTGGATTTTCTTTTGAGCTGATAGTAACGAAGTAAGAACTTTAAAGTATGCGGTGTTATCTTTGACATTGTATACACATGTTCTATATAAAACACCCAAACAACTTAGCTTCTATTAGAAAATAGGGTCAAGGTTGAGAAAGTGAGAGAAACACTACCTATCGAGTTGATCTCGCTCAAGAAACTTACAATAGATGAGGTCCCGTGTATATATAGATGTATATGTAAGTTAACTGGTAATCGCTGACTGTTAAGTGTTCACACTGGCAGCGAGAACTTTCTAGTTGATCCTAGTTGCTCTAGAGAAGCTTCTAGTTGCTAGCTTTTTTCACTATTGTCGATTGTGGTACAGATGTCGATATACGTACAAAGATGTACTTTTTGTTAAATTACCCGATACACCGACTCGAGATTGGTATTTAGCCACCCAAAACGACAATAAACGAATATTCTCTTCTATTCTCCGTAGATGTAGGTATCGCGGGCCTGTGGACGGTGAGCTATGGGCTAGCTCGCCGTCCGTCCGTCTTATGACGATAGCCCATGTCAACGGCGCGTTCGTGTTCCACGCGCGCCTCAAAGAGAGTCAGCATACAGGAAGGGGTCCGTAAGGACCGATGCCTGCCAGGGTTGCGGGACTGTTCGAAAGAGATACCGCGGCCCCTGGAACACAAAGGGCAAAGGAAGGAACATGGATGGGTTTTAGTCAGTAAAAGTCTGACACTCCCTCCTGCTCAGCCCAGAGCGGGAGGGGTTATTTGATGATTTCCAATCGGTAAAAAAAAAAAAAGATGTAGGTATCCGTACGTAAGAAAGAAAGAAATTTCCAGAGCTGCTCGTGCTGGTTTTCAGGGGTTTGAAGTTAGACAGCGATCAAAGTTGTGGGTATCCGGTAGTTAAATATGAAAATAGACACACGAATTTGACGTGTTTAGGTACTTCCCTTATTAGTTTTAATCCTTCTATTTAAATAAGTAAAAGGCGCCGGAAATTTATTATCATTTTTCTGGCATTACCCCAATTGATTTGGGATCGGCGCAGTCTGTCTTATTCCTCCAGACGTCTCTGTTAGCCATATCATCTTTTACACAGTTCATCCGTCGTTTCTTTGTCATAAAACGTAAATGACCTATTATAAAATATTACCTTATTTATTAATATTAATATTACTTATTATATGAATAAATGAATAATGAATAAAATCGTTTCAGCTAGGTTCCATTAACAAAACCATGTTTAAATTCACGTGCCTTTTGCAATACAGATAAAAATAGATCTTTGAGCGAAATGCCAATAGCGCACAATGTTCGAGAAATTCCATTGAAATATAAAATATTCCATTGAAATATATTAATAGTTTTCAAATGAAATCCGAGTATTTCAGAATCGGCAGAGGAAAGCTTTTGAGCGGATTTGTGGAAAAAATAAAAACCGTTCAGTATGGTTTGACTTTATAGTGAATGCTCTTTTTTCAGTGTATTATTTAGATTTTTTTTCGATATTCCCTATTCTTGTCTATGTATTTGACACATATTTTTCTCCTCTTGAGCGCATTTTCCGATGTCAGCTACACGGTTGTTTTTTTAAAGCTTTTATTTCTTCTAAAATGACACTAAGCTTATAAATCTTCTTAATCTTTTTTATTTTTTATTGATAATGTTCACATTTAATGACATTAATTTTATTTGATTATTGTGAGTGTGAGGACCATGAGGGTTTTTTTTTTTTGTTTGTTCCTTTTTTATTTTTTCCACGATTGTCTGGCAGTTTGAGTACTATAAGCGACCTACCCAAATGTCCTTTCTTTGGTATTGTTCGTCGTGTCGTTGAGCTCCTTGAGTTATAAGTCGAGCTACACGATAACTGACAAATGCTTGCACTGACTGGACAGGTCCACTCAAATCTGTGTGGTTCTTTCTTCAAGAGACCATCTCAGACACTAATCTGCATAGTCCTCATGTGAGTTAACCAAGATTATGTCTGGACTTTAAAAGAGACTATGACCTCTGAATTTGTTTCGGCTGTTTCTTCTCAGAGTAGTCAGGTACGAAACACCGACCCCGTCTAGTTTAAAAAAAAAGAGACGTGTAAAAGTGTTTTTAAAAACCTATTTGCAAAATAAACATCATTTATCATTTAAATAAAGAAAGAAAACCTAGTTGTTTGTGCATTTCCAATGTTGTCGCACATGTTTGTTCTCTATAACATATCTACTGTGTACTTATTTCCATTAAGATTGGCCGCCGTGATCGACATTCAGCCGGGAGGATATTACTTGCTCAAAATGAGTTTGAAGACCTTCAAACTACGCATCATCGATGCTACAGACTTGATGTGAATTACGAACATTAATATCAAAAATTTTTTCCCTTAATACCTCAACTCACTTTTTGGTAGATTTTATTCATCAAAACCTTAAAGTGAATAATGTATTGACACTTCGATGTAACTCTGATTACAAAATGTTTTTAATACAGTTGTTTAGAATGCTCCTAATTTTATATTAAAACCCTGCTTTGCACTATATTTATGGATACACAAAACCGATGTGTGTGTATATCTTTTAATTTTGTATGCAATAAATATTAAGAAGAAATATTCACGAAAAATTTATGAATGATGAAGAAATATGAATCAAAATCCGTTGAATACTTTAGTCGTACAACTCGCCCACTCCTACTAGCTTATCGTATCTGTGTGCGTGGGCGAGTTGTATTATTATTATTTATGTATTTTAGTCTCACCTTCATGTTTTTTTTCTGTCATAATCTCAAATTATAAGGATTGAGGAGGAAGAGGCGCAATTATTTCCATAATCCGATCTCTTGTAATTACCTCTAAAGATCTTATACGTTAATCATATTAAAATCACCAGTTAATTTTAACTTTACATTTAAGTTAGTTGCCCGGTTATTTTATCCAGCTACGGTAAAATGCAAAGGTGTCGCGTACAAAGGGGCTTTCAGGCTGAGCCTAATGGCCAGTGCTGGTCATCACTATAAACTTGTTACGGAGGGGACAAAAGTGCATCCCTTCGGAATGAACAAAGGTTTTTGTTTTGGTTGACTTTAGAAAGGTGAATGGGTGACCACCCATTGCATTCCGAGTTTCCTCCATGCCTCAAACAGCGCATTGAGCCGTTGGTCCGGGCTGTTAATTGTAGATTTTGGACCGTCGTTAAGTAGTCAAGCCCAAAGTCTAACAACCAGTCTTACCAAAGGTTATCGCATTACTCAGTACTAACTAAGTTGCGGAGGTCAGATAGGCAGTCGCTGGATGGCACATTTTTAGCTGCATCCGGTTACCGGGACCCTGACATGTTGGAAAAGGCTAGGCAGATGATAGCATTAGAAAGGTCAATTTTTTTACCTCTACGATTTACTAATGTTATTTCATATAGTTTATCTTTAAAATATTTAGAGTAGTTTCACAAGTCAACTGAACTTGAGTAACTACTTGGCGGTGCCGGAATGACGTGCTTCTGTCTTCGATGTCATAGAAGATGTTTATCCTTCTTGCTGGTGTGCAGGCGGGGTGAAGTGCGGAGATGCGGCTCTTCTCTCGACGAGCTGGATGGTGCAGTCCACCGATCACACAAAGCCCGGATCTACAGGGTGTGTGTTTATATTTCTCACATGACTGTAGGTCCTGACTCTCTGCGAAAGGAGGATCCTCGACGATGATTTCTTGGTGAGTCCTAAAAATTATGCACACAGAAGTAGCCGTAATTAAAGAAAATTGTTAGTTATTATAGGTTTCTAGGTAATGTTTTAGTAGTATATTACATATTTCGTAACCTCATACATGAGGGTTTATGGATCAATCACAATGCAAAATCACAATCACAATCAAAATGTTTAGTATTATTTTGTAGAAAGACTGCCAACAGGATTAACATAAACTCGGTAGCTTATGTCAACCTAGTGTATTTTTGGCTTCTCCATTTGATGAATGCCCTTTTGAGTATTGTACAAGCTTTTATTTAGTTTCACCTGACGTTGTCTGTTCCGGATTCTTGCAAGTTACACTTGACACACTTAACGATTTCCGATTGAGCTGAAATTTTGCACGCATATGTATATCGCGAGACAACGCAATATTATGATGACATGAAGCTGATCTGATGATGGAACTGGGAGGTGGCCTTAAGAACTCTGTAATGTAACGACGCAACCATATCGAGTTTCGACTCGTTTGATTAGTCTTGTTTTGTCTAAATGCACTTGGTTAATAACATACAAAGTTATTGCTGTCACTGCTCCTCTTTAGAAAAAACTTTTAAGGGACGTATTTCTGTAGATATGTTAAGTAATTTCTCGCCCAATCAATATTAAGTAAATAAAGGGTGAACTATTCCTCGTAGTTCCGGATTTGTCACACCATGTCCACTTGAAAAATTCACTCAGTATATCGATTCATTACATTGCATATCGGAAATTTCTAAGTCGCATAAACTTGGACTAAACTTCAAACAACGTAAGCGAAGCCAAGAGTTTCTCAACTTGACAAAGTTGCAACAGAAACATGTCAAAAAGATATTTCCGAGAAATGGTGTCCGATGCTACGAGCTTCACTACAAAGTTCCTACGGCGTAGGCGTGCTACGGATGCTACGACATTCGAAAAGTAAGGGAAGTGCATAGACGTATGTAGGTGTCAAGCTACCATCCGTTCAATACACATAAGTGGTATGTATTGTATATATATACCAATACATTTAATTCGCTCAAGCGTGATTGTCGTCACTAACGACTTTCACGCTAGTGTTGCTCGAAGAGGTCGGCAGAGACAATGGCTCTTCGCCTGATTTAGATTTTTATGTAATGAATTTCACCTAATGTTGTTAACGAGATGCAAATCCAGACCCCAACCACTGACACAAGAATCAAACTAGTTAGACCAACAACATAACACAAAGGTTTCGTCGTTTACTACGACTCGGACTAGTACCTACTGACGTACTACTGACGGAATACTCAGTAACACTTTACCCGACCTTGGTTACGGAACCCAGGGCCCCATAATCACCAGTCACTAAATTAATTCAATATGAAAGGTCCCTTAGTAGTTGGAACCTTACACTTGTCGTTTAAATTAGAAGCAATATACTTACTTACTGGCAAGTAAGTAAGTATATTGGTTCTAATTTTGAATTAAGTGATGTGATTAAAAACAAAAAAAAAAAATGGTCAAACAAAAAAAGTTACACATTTCCTATTGAAACCCCTGACCACACAGATTTGGAAATAGACTTAAGAAATTTTAAACATACTAGTTTTAAAAGCGCTGTAGACCTCTGGTTTACGGACAATTAGTTTAAACAAAAGAAAGCGGAGAGGACGGTGATTTTACATTACGAGTTCTATGAAACACGGAAACAAATGACAGAGTGAAAGACTCATTGACACTTCTTCCAACGTTCGAATGAACAAAAGAACTGCGTCATTTGCGTTGTTTTTACTATGAACCAACCACGCTCCAATGCCGAGATAATGTTGATAAGTAAAATAATTTTAATGATTTATTGACAACACCTTTGTTAATTGGATAGTATTTTTTGTTATGAAAATAGTGATTCTAAGTGGATAAAATACGTCTTTTGAAATACCACAAAGGGAATTGTGTTAACGGCTGTAGTGTCTGCTAGGTATACATATATTTTAAATTGCTCATGTTAAAGCAGGTCCCTAAACAAATTAGTAAGAGTGAGGCCACACGGTGCGTTAACGGTGCGGTGCGGCGCCGCAGCGGTGCCGCAACGTCATCCTACATACAAATCACTATGCCATGTCACACGATGCGGCGTCGCACCGTAGGCGCACCGCGCTTGTGACCGGTGAGACGAGGTGGGGAGGGGTGATGCAATGCATCGTGCCGCCACCGCAGTATTTTATAGAACCGCGGTAAAAACAGCGTTCTACTACGGTGCCGCACCGCCCGTGTGGCACCCTATAGCTCGAATTAATTTCGGTGCGATGCCGCACCGCACCGTTAACGTATCGTGTAGCCTCGCTCTAAACTATCAGCGATAATAATAATGATAGAGTAGTTAAAATTGTATTGAAACTGTTCAAACTCGTGGAAACACAATCGCTTTGGAAGCTACATAGGGCTGTATCAGAACTGCCACTGTCTAGGAATCAGACTTGTCATAAAAAACCGGGCCCAGTGCGAGTCGGAATCGCGCACGAAGGGTTCCGTACCATTATCTAAAAAAAAAAACAACCGTTTGTTGTATGGGGGCGCCCTTAAATATTTATTTTATGCTGTTTTTGTATTTGTTGTTATAGCGGCAAAAGAAATACATCATCTGTGACAATTTCAACTGTCTATCACGGTTCATGAGATACAGCCTGGTGACAGGCAGCCAGACAGACAGACGGACAGTGGAGTCTTAGTAATATTGTTTCGTTTTTACCCCTTGAGTATGGAACCCTATAAAACGTAAATAAAACATTAACTTTTTTAAATAACAACTTAAAAGCAACATATCCTACAGAAGTACAAGTACACCTCTATAACTAGAGAGGGGAAAAAATATGAGAAGTTGCTGCATTGTTCCGGCTGCTTCCGACTCGGTGCGTTTATTGTGGAAAGATTCTCGCGTTTTTGTTGAAATAGTTATAACAGGGAATATGTGCAACGATCGCCTTTTGTAACATAGGGTTTGAGAACAATAAAAAAACTTTCTGCGAAAAAAAAACCGACTTCCAAAAAAACACTAAAATTGTCTAAAATAACTTGACTTTCGGTGTCTTTGTTTGTTTCATTGACGTTTTTGCCACCGACTTTCGAAAGTCAAGTTATTTTAGACTTTTTTAGTGTTTTTTTGGAAGTCGGTTTTTTTTCGCAAACAGTTTTTTATATTACCCTTTCTAGTTGTAGTATACCACACACATTCTTGTCATGAATTAATTTTTACATTGTAACTAGAAGTTATTAAAAGATCGTCATGTCATCAACATAGCCTAAGAAGAAAAAATATGTATTAACACGTTCATTGCCAAGTCAAAATGCTGAACTTACCTAGATGGCCAAAATAAAAATTCGTTGAATGTCTTCTCTAGTGGCATAAACCAAGTATCAGAACCGCTGCGGCCGCTTTTTTATGGCTAATATATAATTGAGGCACCTTCACGCGACGTTGCGTGATGTGACAATTAACGTGAGGAAGACCACTAAATTCCTAAAACGATTTGATGAAATTTCTATGAAACCGATAAGGAAACATATCCTTTCAGATGAAAAAACAAATTTTCAAATCGATTTACAAATGATGGTGTTACGAGGTAGCATATAAAAAATACAACCGAATTGAGAACGTCCTGCTTTTTGAAGAAAGTCGGTTAAAAACAGATTTGATAGACAAAATTCAGTAAAATATCTTCTTGAGTATCTGAGGTAGTTATCGTTACAGCCAAACTAATATTATAAAATGCGAGCAATAAAGAGTTTGAGTTTGAGTCTGTTTGTTACGTTTTCGCGCCTCAAAAAGACGTGACCAGGGTTAACAACAACATCCATTTATTTTTAGGCTACTTTGGCGTTAGTTTGGTTAACACATAGGTTCCCGTTGGGTGATTTCCTATCGCTTATCATGAATTACAACCTTTTTGTCTATGCATTAGTGTACTAATAACAAAAAAATCTGACTCACAAGACATGCTATTATTTATAAATAGAAACTCGGTATTATTATTTGGAAAACTGTTGGACTCCCAACACTAAACTTATTAATTGTTACGGACTTCACTAGCATGCCCTCGTGGTAGCCATTTTTTATCTGAATGTCTCGTTACACTCGTTCACTAGCCTCGTCGGGTCGGACCGCGACAGGTCGGCAATTGTAACGTGCTCCTGCCTGATAGATTTCATTATTGGTGAGAAATATAACTGCAATAAAAACCACTAGCAATTTTCCTTAAGTATACCAAACTAGTAAACACATATCCCTACAAGAATAGCACTTTGTTATCCCCAAAATAGAAAGATGTAAAAAGTATGGTATGGTACATAATCCGGAATGCCAAATAAACTTACAACCGCTGGGATATTTACGTCCCTTCTATGACAGGGAGTGGCCGTCATCCACCACACGGATCAAGCGCTGGTTGCTAGATGTCACATATCTTGACATATTTGGTTCTACAAAATTCCGGTGCCCTCTAGTTGTTTTCCTTCACCACTTTTTGAGCGGTGCGGTTAAAACAATTTTCACAAAGTAAACTGTTTCCTTATGTTGAACCCATAACCTACTTCACGTAAAATTAAAATGGTTGATAAAACACAACTAAAACGGTACTTAACTAATTCTAACAAAGCTCGACAAAACAGTCCAGTAATTCCTAGACGAACTCAGACATACCTAATTAACGTTACGTAACAAGGTATGCATTGCAATGTTTGTAATGCTCGTTTGTGAAATGCGGCAACTACTACCCGATTCGTAAAATTAGAGGTACAACCACAGCCTTCCAACATTGCCTTTCACGAGGTTTAAATTTGGACAGAATTTCTCGCTGCCTAATTATGGATACGAATAACAGTTAGTTAGAGTTAGTTCATTCAGAATTTGTAGCTTGAAACTATCTGTCTGATGTTCAGGTCAGCTAAACTAGACATTTTCTGTTGAAATAGTTTTGAGGTAGTTTGGCTGCGGAATTGTACAATGAATTATTTGGATAATTTTATGACTACATAGTATAAATCAAAGTCGCTTCCTATTGTTTATCCCTATGTATGCTTAGATCTTTAAAACTACGCAACGGATTTTTAATAGATAGAGTATATAGAGTATTTATCTTTATTTATTTATTTAATAAAAACTTTATTTATTTAGAGTGATTTAAGAGGAACATTTATATGTATAACTAGCGACCCGCCCCGGCTTTGCACTGGTGCAATGTTATACATGTAAACCTTCCTCTTGAATCACTCTATCTATCAAAAAAACCGCATCAAAATCCTTTGCGTAGTTTTAAAGGTCTAAGCACACATAGGGACAGACAGCGGGAAGCGACTTTATTTTATACAATATAGGGACATTGTACCCGTGCGAAGCCGGGGCGGGTCGCTAGTGTGCGATAATTTAATACGACTACTATAATATTGGATCAAATATAACTTTAACTCATTAGTAAATCAGTTTGTTTAATTGATAAATAATTAATCTTTATAAACGGTTAATTAGAAGTTGGTAAAATTATTTATCAATTTCATTAGTTCATTAAAATCATCAGAGTTAAATGAGCGACAGACGATCGTTATGTTATGTATATGTTACATTAATATTGATATTTCAACTGCGTGACTTACATTTTGCGTGTGTATTTTTAGGGTTCCGTAGCCGAATCGCAAAAAACTGAACCCGACAGATACGTCATGTCTGTCTGTCTGTCCGTGTACGTCACAGCCACTTTATTCCGAAACTATTAGGACTAAGACCTACTAAGTTTCAACTGTGTAGTTGAAACTTAGTAGGTAGATGTATTTGAACCACTATAAGATTTTTACACAAAAAAAGATAAATGATTATGGGGAATACATAAAACATACAAGGAACTGAAACTAAAAATATTTTTTTCATCAAACCTATACGTGCGGGGTCTATAGATAGGTCTTTACAAATGACATTGAGGTTCCTAAAACATTTTATTCTCAAAGTCATTGTTTGAAAGATAGACACTTCCAAATTGGTAAAATGTGTGTCCCCGCCTCTAATTTCTAATGTAAGGGGAAGGAAAATTCTGAAAAAATGTAAGATTGTAGAACGTAAATAAAACTTTCAATCAAAATTAGTTTGAATAAGATTTGATGTTTAGTTTTTGAGATATGGGAATTTTTCATCAAACTGCAGCAGTACCGTTGTTTTTCATTAACATACCATCAAATACGAATTTAGTTTTGCTGTTGAATGTAAAACAATACAACATATGAGTGAGCCTTCAAAATATTTTTATTATGTTGTTTGGTCCTACGGAACCCCATGTGCGTGTGAGTACGACTCGCACTTGGCCGGTCATACTATATCTAATTAGGTTTAAGATTACCTGTAATGATAGTTGTAAGTTGAATAAATGTATAATACCGTAGGTTAATAAAAAAAAAGCTCGTCTTTGTACCTACATAAGATGTACCTAGTAATGCAAGAATTTAAATGTATTTTTTTCTTAATTTTTAAACGCTTAGAATATAAAATACTAAGAAATACCTATTGCATAGATTATTCATTCAGCTACCGTGCATTTAACTCTCTTAGATTACTTGCAGCTGATCACACGGACTATCGAGAGCAACCAATCTATCAATCAAGACCATTGGACACAGTCCTCTGTTTCAGTCAAACCCGCCGTAATGCAGTTCTGAGATATCTGTCTTCTGCACCTAATTTTAACCCTTTGTGAAGGGAATAATCAAAATAATCAATGTGAGACATTATCTGTTCTACTACAGATGATCAGGTAGCTTTGATTTCTATCCAATTACTTAACATAACGTCACGCCTGATCCCCGAAGGGTTGCAGAGGCAGAGGCGTATTTATAAGGCGCCCATATTTCTAAAAGATGCTAGCTACAAAATAGAAAGCAAATGTTTCGTCATAGAACTCATTTTCATCGCTCTAAGCGCTCTCGATGAGCAATACCTAAGAAAGGACATTTGGGTAGGCCGCTTGGAGCACTTAAACCTCCAGACAATACTGATTTATAACGACCAACATAGTGTTTTAATTCACAATACTCCTTATTCTGTTCTTAATTTTAAAAAATCTCTTTTAGACATCACTATAATATATTTTTAGGAAATAAATAACATAAAATATTTTTTGGCTTACTATGTTTGTTTGTATTTTTGATTAAGAGTCATCAACCGACTGTTGATCAATAATGAATATCATAGCAAGTTAGTTAAAAACAATCGAGAGGTCAGCTATATCGCACTAATGCGCAAGAGCTTAAGATCAACCAAACATCAGATTCTAAGTTTGGCTAATGGCTTTACAATAGTAACATTTTATAAAAAAAATAACTTTACATAATAATTTAATTACAGAACTTAAACTTATACTACTCGGCGGTGGTGGAACCATGTGCTTCTTCTATTTGTTTTCAGTTTGTCTATTTGCCTCATTTAAGTCCCGAAGCGTGTAAGACGGACAGGAGAGGTGATGGAATCTCCTGTGAGAGGGCTTCACTCAGGCATCAAGTTTGGGATGGGTTGGTGATCATCCCATTTGGCCAGATTGCTTGTCGGCGTCCGTTCTGTTGTGCAGGCGGGGTGAAGCGCGGAGATGCGGCTCTTCTCTCGACGTGCTGGATGGTGCAGTCCACCGATCACACAAAGCCCGGATCTACAGGGTGTGTGCGTATATATGTCACATAACTGTAGGTCCTGGCCCTCTGCGAAAGGAGGATCCTCGACGATGATGGATTGATGTGTCCTAAAAATTTTGCACACAAAAGTAGCCGTAATTTTGAAAAATTTAACATAAGTCTTTGTTAGTTACGAGTATTGTAGGTTTCTAGGTACATATGTTTCAGTAGTATATTACATATTTCGTAACCTCTAATGCTAATAATGGGGCACGCAAAAGTACCCGGCTGTAAATAAGGCACATCTAGCTTAAGTTTTAGTTAGGCATTGTAGATCCCTGTTTCATTATGCTGCGTATTTTTCCTACGGTTGAAATATCATATAACGCTTGGGTACGATACGGACGGATAAAAATGTTGTCGCAATCTCATCTCAGTGAAAATTAATGTCCAAACTTGACAATAATATCGAGAAATTATAGGAGTGTTTAACCGACTTTTTATAGGAGGTCGATGTTTTGGTTTGTTTATGTTCATATATTTGCCAATTATGGACTAATGTTGATGATTTTTTTTTTGGATAATATTATTTTGCAGTGGTCCCGTTTAAATTTGGTGCTGATCTTGGGAGATATGCAATGGAACTCTTGAATTAGGTGAATTGTTGGATGTTTATAAAAAATGTTTTTTTTTTACTGTTGATACATTCTCAAATACGAAAATGTATAAGATTTGCACCCTGTATTGCGGAATATCAATTAGAGTCTACCAACATTATTACATTAAAAAATGGAGATCAGCATACAATTAGCCACAGTATCATGGCCATGGCATGACTAAAAAGTCAAGATTACTTTGCTCTTTAAGTAAATCATTTAAAATAGCTGTCTTTTATCGGGTAAATAAGTAAAACACAATCAAACATGGTCGGCGTTCCAGCTATTTTAGAACCCAATGGCTTGGCACGCCGCGACGATGGCAAGAGACCGGACGGCATGTCTTTGTTTCCTTGGAAGATGGGTAGGCCTTTAGTGTGGGACACAACTTGCGTCGATACTCTTGCGCCGTCCCATCTTCCAAGCTCATCGTGCTGCTGGCGCTGCCGCTGCGGCTGCAGAGAACCCCAAGCGGCGTAAATATAGTAACCTTATTGGTAATTATATTTTCGAGCCGTTTGGGGTTGAAACTCTAGGACCGTGGGGTCCAAGTGCTCACAGCCTTTTCAAGGACATTTCCAAACGCTTAGTTGACACTTCCCGTGACCCAAGGGCTGGCTTTTACCTTGGCCAAATGCTTAGCATTGCCATACAACGTGGCAACGCCGTCAGTCTCTTGGGTACATTACCAGACATTGACTGCGTTGAGGAGGAGTTTTTTGACGCCATTTTTTAATTTTATTAATAAGTTAGTTACTTTAGGTTATTTTAATTATAAGCAATTAATGAATTTAAATGTAGAACCCGTAAAAATAACAGATCAGGTATCCAAAGAACAACGATGAATGCCCAATTATGGCATTTAACGTTGCTCGTTGAATATGAATGGATGTCAAATAACACGTTAACAACTCTCAAATTTTCTGAGAATCAATTTATTGATGTTCCTTTTTGTACATACTTATAGAAGTGGTTTAAATAAAAATATATATATATATTGCACAGAAATCTATTAATGTATGCAGTAATCTAGTAAAAGTGCTTAAGAGAAACTACAAGATAACAAAGGAAACAACAAAATATTATGTACTTTCTGACTCACAAAGATATACTCGTATTTCATTTTGAGGTAAATAGTTTAAGTTGCAGCAGCCTTTACTAAGTATGAAAATACATTTCAGTTACCGTCAGACAGTTTGAGGTGAAATTCAACGCTGAAATTATTATCTCTTTCTGAAAGCACTAAATGCGGTTGTTTGGTGGCTCATAGAAATGTTATTTACGTCCACACTTCACTATAAAGCACTTAGGATCACAGGATTTACAGGTAATCCGATGGGAATGGATTTATACACATAAGTGCTAGTAAATAAAGGGTGTAACAAGACCCTTAACGAAGCCGAAAGCTACTTGTTCTCCCCGTCATTGCGATCATTATTTTTGTTTTAGACCATACCTGGGATCCTTCTAGTTACGGAGATATTGGGGGTCAAAGTTCCAACTTTTTCACAAGTTTTTTTTTCTTAAATTTTAATACTTGTTTTTAATGTAAGATTTTTAAAACCTTTAAACACCTCCACGACCCCCGTACTATTCAATCCACCCATCAGCACAATGTTTTAAGTGCGTTACATTGAGTCCTACCGTAAAACGTGATTTTTCACACCAAAAAAAAGGCGTTTCCCATCAATAATTTTTGCGTTCAGTTACCTAGTTGGATGTATAGAATGGTTGGATGACGGCTTCGTGAAGGGTCTTGTTACACCCTGTATACTAGTGAATACAACATAATTACGCTTGTCGTAAAACACTGTTTTCAGTAATCCTAACATTTCTGTCACACCCCAATACGTGTTTGAAAATGTTGTAAAAATTGTAATTCTATCTCGATTCGCGTTGTATTATATACACAACTAGTACTTTGGGGTTATTTAACATGTGGGTGCATCCTGACTCAGTCGTTTAGTGGTCGGAAGCTCGACTGTTGAATGTTAAGCAAACTGTTATTATGATTTTAGCAGTAGGCAGCTCGGTATCTGTATGAGTGTCTGGACAATATGAGGTAAGTTCTACACTCCTCTAGATATTCCTCTGGGAAACACAGACATGATTTTACATTCACTTTGTTTGTGTTGTATCTAGTAAATGAGATTTTAGAACGGATCTGAAATATGTAGCCTATTATCATGTACCAAGCCTTTTCCGGTTATGTTATGGTTTATTTTCAGTCCAATCGGATGCAGCTGTATGCCAGTATTTAACATGGAGATGCTGGAATGTATGGAACTGCCAATCTGGCATTCTCATAAAAGATAATTTATTCTCAGTGTAGATATTGATATGTCTTATTCTTTACATAAAGTCAAAGTCAAGTCTGTCTTGCATAGGGCATCAACATAAAGTAAAACAGGAATATTGTAGTTTCATTTGTTTTTTTCACTTACTTAAAGATGTGGAGTGATGTGAAGTGTTTGATTTTTTTTCTTTTTATTGGTTTGCACATCGTCGAACAAAATTGATTGGATTAATCGAACCAATCCAGCATTGGGTACTTAGCAAGTTTTCATTTGTATTTGTATGACGGATTTATGTAATAATTAACAGTAAAGATAAAGATACATTTATTTTACAACAGGTCTTATAAGTAAAAGAAAGTAGCTACATGTTTTGCAATCTAGGAATGGCGTACAAAAATATGTTTGACTTAACATAAAAAATACGGTAAACTTAATTAATATAAAATTTAAAAAGGAAGGAATTATTAAAAAAAAATATTATAAAAAGAAGGAATTATGGAAAAGTATTTATGCACCTAAATAAGTAAAATCAATTTTTCGTTTTCCTACTTCATGCGTGTATGCCGTGGCAGCCTTTTATTAAATCTACACTACAAAATATAAAAACTTTAAGAGCACATTTCCTCGCCCCAAAGATGGCTCTTGCACCAGCAACTGCTTCTAACTCGAAGGCCCAAAGGAAACAAGAACGCCGTTTACGCCGCACAAGTATTTTTGGTGTAAGCTTTGTTGGTTGTCCATAAATAAATAAATAAAATGCATCTTCTTTGAATGGCGGCTACAAAATAGAATAATATGAATATTCAGGCGTCGGAAACTACTTAACTTGTTTGAGCGTCAGTCACCGTTAAAGCTAAGAAACTTGAGAGGACACTTCAACCGCAGACAGGAGTTGGTTAAAAGTGGGAATGGAATATTAATTACATTATTACGAGGTGTGCATCGTGAAATATAATTAACAGAATATAAATAACAATTAAATAGTTTTATAGTTAGTTTTGTGGTGAGTTTTTTAGTTAGTTTTGTAGTGTTTTAACCTCTAAGTAAACTGAGGATTAGTGTCCGACCGAAGCTTCGGCTTCGGCTTCGGCTTTGGCCACCTTCGGCCAAAAAAGCACCTTCGGCCAAATCTTCGGCTTCGGCCAAAAATTTGCCGAAGGTTTGGCCGAAGCCGAAGGTTTGCTAGTTGTCAAAATTTGAAATTTACTGAACGATGCTAGAGCGACACGGAGAGTGTGCAGAGCAGCAGAGTTTCGCCGCGCCGCCGCACCGGACCAAACGAATCGCAGTAGTAACTTTGCTCAATTATTTTATAGAAATATTTTGTGTTCGTCTGATAATTAAAAAAATGTGACTGATTATTTGTTTATTTTTGTTAAAATTACTTTAAGTAAATAAATATTTAATTAACATTGTATATTTGAAACTTTTATTTTAGACAATATTTTATTACCTACTTGTATATGTTGGTCACTCGGTTCGTTATTGGGCTAAATCTCTAAAGCTCTCACAATATGTATCTAGTATATTCTGAGATCAAAGTAACTATCGTATTTCTCAAGGTCAATGACACCTTCGGCTTCGGCTTCGGCTTCGGCCGAAGGTTTTGGTGAATACCGATTAATCGGCTTCGGCTTCGGCTTCGGCCAGAATTGCACCTTCGGTCGGACACTACTGAGGATGTTTACACCCCTTACCTATCCTCCTAGCCTAGTTAAAGTTATTACTTGAATATAAGTTAGTCCTTATGCAAAAATTTATACGAAATACGAAAGAATTTAAACGAAGTAAGATCCCTTAAAGAAAGCTAAGAAATCTAGCTTTTAACAGTTCTAACTTTAAGTTATTACTAAACTACAGAATAAAAATCGTCTTATAAATAATTTTACTGTTACTCAAGTAATCACTCCGACTTGTTTATAGATACGGATGTTAGTGAGTGTAGGGTATCATCATCATTTCAGCCGAAAGACGTCCACTGCTGGGCATAGGCCTCCCGAAAAGGGAGGGTTTTGCCATAATTGCCACGCTTGGCAGGAGAGTTGGCGATCGCAGTACGGTTGTTAGAAAATCACAGAGAACGCTGCTGCCTATTCTCTGGTAAGTCCTTTAGTCGTCCCTTACGGTATACACCAACTATTTAGTTTATATTAATTGGAATTATAAACTTACACAACACATTTATACACAAACACAAATATAATACCGTCTGTCTGTCGGTGTGTCAAGACCCCTTTTCGCACAACGCATGGAGGTATAAAAAAGTTAAAACAAAAATGCCCAATTTTATACCGGAGTTTGGCTGTTCTTGTGTCTCAAATGATTGATCGGTAAAATATAGTCCGGCTTATGTAAATGAAAATTCATTAATATATTCGACGGCAGTTGTTTTTAATCGAACTTTTAATTTTACAATTATTTGTCGCGCTACGGTCACCGGCGAAAAAGTAGGTATATTATCTCTTTGCATACACAAAGGGATTTAAATATTGAAATGTCTGGCACAAAACAAAACAAATTCTACTTTAACAACAAACATTTAAGTCAATCAATGCTTGCAGCAGATCCGATAGTGTTTTTTTTTTAAATAAAAGCAAAGAAAACTTAAGCATATTGGTGTAGGTTTTTATTACGCTGGTTATTTATAGTCAAAGACAATTCTTCTTCTAACGGATCTGCAGCAAGCACAAGCACATTTTTGTATTTGTGATTTTTTATCGAGTGTGTAGATAAATCATGAACTGTGCTAATCACTTTGCCAGTTTCGTTAAAGAATTTGTGAAGGGTCCTGTTACACCCTGTATATGTTTTACCAATGGTTAGTAAAAAAATACTGCATTTAGACATTTATTCCTCAACTGGTGTCCTTTGGCGACAAAAGATGGCGGATGCTTAGCTTCGAATCGAAACAATACACTTGTTATTTTTTATTATCTTCTCAACCCCCGGCTGCTTCATAATATATAAATATATGTGTAATTCAAAAGTAGATTTTCTCATAAATATGGAAAAGACGCAGCTTCAACCTGCTTTTTAGTGTTATCCTTTATATCAACTACTTGGGTTCACAACAACACCAACCAATCACGCACAAAAAAAACAAATTGCCTACACTATGTGCGTGATGGGTTGGTGGTTATTACCAGTACATATTATATGAACATGCTCTGCGTGGTCATTCCATTTTCATTGGCCTTCTTGGATAGTCGCTGTTCTTTCTGTTGTGCAGGCGGGATGGAGTTCAGAGGTCTTCTCTCGACGTGCTGGATGGTGCAGTCCACCGATCACAGAAAGCTCCGGATCTACAGGGAGTGTGTTTATATTTCTCACATAACTGTAGGTCCTGGCTCTCTGCGAAAGGAGGATACCTCGACGATGATGGGTTGATGGGTCCTAAATTATGCTCTGTCGGTGCACACAAAAGAACTTGGCTGTAAATATGGCACATCAAGCTTAATTTTAAGTAAGGTATTGTAGGTCCTTGCTTCTCATTACGCTCATATATAATTTGAGCGTTTTTTTTGACTGTTGAATTATCATTATAATATACGTTCGGGTACGATACGGACAGATAAGGAAAAACATTTAACATTTTGTCATAATCTCATCTCAGCGACAATCTATGTAAAAAACATTGAGAAATTATAAGTACTCGTATTTTTGACTGATTAAGACTGAGTATAAAATGTGAAGCAAGACTACAAAGGAAAAATTCGTATAGCAATGGATATTGTCCTTTGTACTCTTGCTGAATACATGGTAAAAGCTTATACTAACTAGAATACTGAAGCTTTATACAGATGACGGAATTTATCGGGCTTGCTAAGGCAAGCACAAACACAATACTTAAGGTACTGTGTTTGTGTGGACATTGATAGTCGGTTGGCAAAATTAACATTTACAGGACACATTTTGTGCGACGGAATAAATACGGTCATCTGGAATACATGTAAGTGTCAATCTGGCTTTCACAACCCAACAGAAACGCGAAAAGGTATCAAATTGAAATTTATATTTTGGTTAGAGATTTTATAGTGTTTAAGGACTAAGTTACTTTATTACTGAGGAAGTTCTAAATTTTATTCTAGAAAAAATAGTGTCAGAACAAACAAACTGTGCTGCAGTTTGGCAGGAGATTTGTAAAATTTCTATGAGTAAATAAACAAGAATTATAAAAGGTCTTTTTAAGTGAACAAAAAAAAAAAAGAAGATTATTAAAAGGTTTATGTGGTATATTTTGACGCTCGTCAATAAATCAAAACGTATAATATCGAATAACGAATCTTCAGTAATAATGTATCCTTAGTTTTGGAGAACAATGGAATAGTAGTGAATACTAGCTCGTATATCCAGTGTTGTGCTAACTCCGACATGCAACATCAATTTTCAACAATAATTATGTTTGTTACCGGTACGCTACTGTTGCAATGCTAGTCTTACTCCACAGCCACTTGGGCTCACGAACTGGTCTATTTGAAAACGAATGCTTTGAGTTGAGAGTTTGAGTTTGGTATGATTTTGATTTAGCCTTCGCCTGCAGGCCAGCAAGAGTTATGTTCGCTGCAAACAAGGAGGCAGATTGAAACCGAATTTCTATGTACATTGTTTGAATTCATGCATACCAGTAACAAGCACATAGTATCAGCAGTGGTAACATGTTGTTCAATAAAATAGTTTCTCCACGTTTCAATGAACTATGATTTACACCCGTATCCAATGATGTTATATATCCCGTATCTATAAACAAGTCAAAGTAATTACTTGAGTAAAAGTCATTATTTAAGATACGAATTTTATTCTATAGTTCAGTGATTGCTTGAAGTTAGAGATGTCAAAAGTTAAAATTCTTAGCTTTGCTTTCTTTGACGTTTCTAAAAAATGACGTTTCTTTGAAAAATGTTTGCATAAGTAATAACTTAAGCTCAAGTAATTACTTTAACTTGACTATATATACGAGTGTTAGATAGAAGAAAAAAAAACAAAAGAATTCACCTAAGGGTCTACGAAACTACGGTTTCGTGGACGGCCGAAGGGCATGTAAAGTTATGCTTACCGAATAACACTACAGATAAGCAGAGCAGAAGTAGCCCATAATGTTCCCACTGCTGAGACACGGGCCTGCCATGTGAGTATTTCCTCCAATTTTTTATTACTGATTATATTATTACGTTAACTCATGACATCCAGCACTCATAACCTAAAGTTAACAAAGTTAATAGTTTTTTATACAGGGTGTAACAGGACCCTTCACGAAGCCGTCAACCAAGCATTATGTCCATCAAACTAACAGCAAAAACTATTGCTGGGAAACGACTTTTTTTGTTGGGGTGAAAAAACACGTTTTACGTTAGAAGTCAATGTAACGCACTCAAAATATTGTGTTGGTGGATGGATTGAATAGTGTGGGGGTCGAGGAGGTGTTTAAAGTAAAAATCTTACATTCAAAACATGTATTTAAAAAAAAAACTTGTGAGGACGTTGGAACTTTGACCCCAAATTTCTCCGTAACTACAAGGTTCCCAGGTATGGTCTAGAACAAAAAAATGATCGCAATGACAGGGAGAACAAATGCCTTTCGGCTTCGTTAAGGGTGTTCCACGTTATTGTATAACAGCAAATTCCTGCAAAGCTCTATTCACAATATCCTTTGTAACGCGAGTAAGTTTCGAGACCAGGAAAATGCAATGCGAGAACACTATGTTGAAGTGAATGATATGTGTCTGGGTATGTTATTACTGAATGCTAATGTTTATTTTATACTCCGCATTTCCGAAGCTTATTCAAATATAGCTACAGGTTTTATTTACCGTACAGAATGAATACGTTACATTGATGTACTCTCGTGTTTATTCAATTGCAATATTTATTCGTTGCATAACATATTTAATTTAAGATAATGTTACTAAATATGAATATTTATTTTATACAGCAATTCCGAACCTTATACAAATACACATATACAGTTTTTATCTAAAGTACAGATGATTTAATACATTACAGATACACTCTCGTGTTGATTCAATTGCAGTATTTAGTTATTTCATAACATAATTAATCAAAGATAATTTAATGTTACCGAATATGAATATTTATTTTATTCCGCAATTCCGAAGCTTATAGTTTTTATCTACCGTAAAGATGATTCAATAAAATAAAAAAAATAAACTTTCTTGTTGATTCAATTGCAATATTTAGTCATATCTTAACATAATTAATTAATTAAAGATAATTTTACTGAATGTGTATATTTATTTTATACCGCAATCCCGAAGCTTATACAAATAAAGATAAAGTTTGAATTTCCGTACAGATGATTTAATACATTACATTGTTACACTCTCATGGTGATTCAATTGCAATATTTATTCGTTTCATACCACAATATTAAAGGTAATGTATGTAAGTATCATTTGCGGGAATATTAAATGCGAAATATTTTGATAGCTCAATTTTCGAGGGAGTTGTTTTGAGATGAAATCGTGTGGTTTACGTGGGTGTTACGAAGGTAAAATTAGGAATAATATTTCGTCTAGACGGTAAGTACAAAAGACCAAAAATAACTCAAATTGTTTGCTTTGTTCAGACCAAGGTTTTTTTTACCTATTCTTACAATTGTATTCACTGATGATATTATTGTATTTTATAAAGTAGAGTTGCTATAATATCTAAAAAAAAACCTGTAATCCAATTGACATAGTAGGTACTTTCATAATTGATTTAATAAAATATGATGACCTACGATAATAATGAGACACATCGGCGTCACACAGCTAACAAACAGGCGCGCGCGCGCAAATTTCATACGGCTGTTGTGTTACTTGTGTTATTGTGATAGTGAATGAGTATAAAAAATGCTTCTTTGGGTAAGTTGTTTGTTATCTTGAGTATAATCACGTGTTTAAGTATCGGTCACTGATTACCAGTCACCCTATATTCGCACAACGAAAGATCTATTTTTTTTTTCTTATTTCTGAGTTGATCCCACGGCAAAAGTTGTTCCTTTTCATGAGTAACACTAACACGCTGTTTAAATAACAGGAGCATATTATAATTCTTTGACAATTTTATTACACTGAAACCAGATTGTATAAACTCGCAAGGTGCTTTGTTACATGGTATGTACCTACCTACCTACTTTCAATATAATAGGTGTATTTTAACACTGTAAATCTGTTGACCAGTATTCCTTTTAAAATTGAAATACTTTATCCATAAAACGCGGTCACACTAATGTTGCAAAAAACATGATTAAGTTAAAACCTTCTTTGTAGTCAAATAATCGCGTTATTAAGATACGTCGAAAGTGCAGCCCTCATTTAGCCATTGAAACTGTGATGCAGCTGCATCTGATATCATGTTATTTCGAATATAGCATCATTATTTAGTTCAAAAGGTAATTCAACACAAATTCTGTGTAATTATGACGTTCGACGTGTGACATAACGTCACACGTCCTGAGCATGTAAGTGAGTACATGAACGCAGGCGCTTATGTAATATTTCCTTCAACTATATTTTTTACAAAAAAAAACAACATTTTTAAATTTTCCTTATAAAGTCAATATCAAAACATTTAAAAATATTAAAAAAATGTTGCCCACCGGTATCGGGAACAGGGTCCAAGGTACCGGCGCGACGCGGCGGTCAGGGCTCCAGAGAGAGGAACCTCCTAACAATACAAGCCGTGTCCAGAAGCACCGCTTTCTGAATCAAGCCCTTGATCTAGCTGCCTAACGAGAGCCTCCTCAGGTATTGGTCGAGGCTCTTAGCAATTAAGCCTCAAGCCAAGCATGGGCTGATACGACTATCGGCACAATGATTGCTGAGTCCACATCCCACATGTCAACAACCTCGCGAGCCAAGTCAAGATACTTTATTAGGAAAATCATTTTTTGTAGGATAATCCTTGATCTAATTAATTACTGATTGGCTGATCTAAAATTCAATTTTAATTATAACGTCTTTACATTAATAGTTGGCGAAACGGGACTGAATGTATGAAAATTTAAATAGTTACCAAAAGGGTCATTGTTTCTCTGGTTTTGTTTGATCGAATTGGGAAAGTGGCAAAACGGAATTAAGCCATCTTTATTTTGGTCTAAACTTTTGACACATCACATCCGTGACATACTGTCCTTATTACACTCGTCGTTGTTCGTTATTTACTTATTTACTATATATAAGCCGTAATTATTATAACCGAAATCTTTCTAGATTTTCAAGTAATTCTGTCACCGCAACGGAGTCTGGATTAGTTCCCTATAACATGGATCTTCAACATAATTGGCGAATTGTGAGTATACTATTAGATGTACCTAATAGTAAGTTCGAACCAAGGTCGTCAACATAGCCCAGCGGATAAGCAAGCTGAAGTGGCAATGGGCAGGCCACGTAGCGCAAAGGTCGGATGGCCGATAGGGCTAACAGATACTGGAGTGGAGACCACGCATTGGAAAGCGCAGCGTGGGACGGCCACCTGCCAGATGGACCGACGACCTTGCTAAATCTGCAGGGAGTCGCTGGATGCAGGTGGCATTGGGCCGGACACGTTGGAAATCGATTGGGGAGGCTTACGTTGAGCAGTGGACAACAAACGGCTGAAATGATAATGATGAATGGTATGGACATTTATTTTATTAGGTCTTTAAGCAAAAAGTCTAGAATGTTCGCAAAAAAACTAATTTGACCGATTGTCCTGCGACACATACACACATTATGTAAGAGATGCAGGAATGCAGCGCACGCTAGCGTTGCAGACGACCTTAGTCCGGAGGGTGATTTGTACCTCGGATCACCAATTAAGCTCCGAATATAAGGGTTGACGGGACACCGGCAAAGTTGAAACTTTCGATATGCAAATTAAGTTAGCTTTTATTATTATTTCAGTAGGCAGTTTCGCCGATTTCTTTCGTGATATTATATTAAATAACACGTTGATTTCTTTTGAATCATTTGAAAGAACGTATAAAAATATATGCAAGAGAATCTCATCGTTTTTTTGTCGGTTAAAAATTGTCATAGATAGGTACGTTTTATAACAAAAGA
This sequence comes from Eugnorisma glareosa, assembly GCA_947578425.1. Lineage (NCBI taxonomy): Eukaryota > Metazoa > Arthropoda > Insecta > Lepidoptera > Noctuidae > Eugnorisma > Eugnorisma glareosa. The sequence goes on from OX387957.1 coordinate 42,860,562, forward strand.
TTCCAGAGAAGAGTTTCCCCTTTTTTATTGAAGGCAGTGAGTACTCACAAATTGGTCACTTAAAATGTCGATCGTATTTCAAACAAAGTATTTAGGTAAGTATGTATGTTTCGAGGTCCGGAACGCACATTGAAAATCTTATTATCACTACATAGTATAAAACAAAGTCGCTACCCGCTGTCTGTCCCTATGTATGCTTAGGTCTTTATAACTACGGAACGGATTTTGATGCGGTTTTTTTTTTAATAGATAGAGTTATTCAAGAGGAAGGTTTATATGCTTAACATTGCACCCGTGCGAAGCCGGGGCGGGTCGCTAGTGTATTTGTATAAGTATTCTGAAACTTCCGTGTTCCTAATGTTACACAATGCAAGTAATAGTAAATTATATTTAAACCTACCTTGCAATTTTCCTTGAAACATCTTCATATACCTTCAGTATTATTATTTTATTATATTAAGAAAACTCGTGTAATTTATCTTTATTATTCTACAGAATATGACATCTTCCTGTCTTAGTAAATAATAGGAGTTATTTGCACTAATTGCCTAAGCGCCAAGCTTAACTTTCGTGTTTAGATTATGTTATTTATTTTGTCAAGAAAAGGGGGCCAAATATCATCATTTTTAAATTATGTCGTTACTTATTGTTTTTTTGCTTTGGCTTTGTAATTACTTTTTGCTTTTATGATAGTTATAGATAGTTAGTTATAAACAATACCTAAAATCAAATCAAACTATTTATTTGCTAGAATATGGTACAGGTGTTACAGTAAATTTGTCTCAGCGTATCCTGCCACAACATGGCGTGCTAATGTATTCACATTAAGCGATGTCAATTAGTCTAACTTATAAATTACAGATTCTATTGACTTGTCTTCTAGATATTCCTTAACAGTATAATATCTTTTAATTAATAAGAACTTGAAAAGTGTTTTTTTTTAATATTGTCAGCGGTAACTCTTGAAAACTATTTGGTAAATGATTGAAAATAATAATCGACATGCAGTGTAGGTACATTTTTCTTAAATAATTTTAGTTTTATTGGTGGCAACCGAAGCCGGTCTTTATGCCGTGTTCGGCTATTTGGTCTGTCAGTGCTGGTTTCAAATAAATTGTAGTTTCGCCTAACAAAAACACATATTTCAAAAATATATAAAAATGGCAAAGGTAGAATTTTAAGATTTTGAAATAGTGGCTTACAGCTGTCTAAAAAGTGAGCTCCACAAATTGCTCGGATACATAGCACAGCATTGCTAGTTAATAGTACATCCACATTTCAGCAGTTATGTCTAAGTCCCTTGTAATACAGGAGGTATTTGCTCAGCCATGAAGTCTCACAGCTATTATTATTAAATAATCATTCAAATGCTGATTAAAAAAATGAAAAATGAGTACATTGCCAGTAGTACTCGTATAGTTTTCCTCTTTGTACTTTAGACATTTTTCATGAGACGTACAGAATCCTTCGACAATACGCAAATTCTAAAAAAAGAATTCTATTTTCGAAAAGCCTGATCTGTTTATTTGTTGTTCTTCTACAAAAAAAAAACCGTAACAAATAGCTTTATATATAATATAAAATGAAGTTATAGAATATAGTTATAGAAGGATTTTAATTGTATTTACCGCCAACGATGTTGAAATGAAATTATCGTTCGCTAGCAATCGAATCATTTTTTTTAAAGGTTATTTTTGTTAGCACTGTGGTTTTTGATGGATTTAAAAAGGGTGTTTTAGAAATGAGATTCAACTTAACTAAAGCTAACATAAAATGAGATTTCGATAGAAACTTATAGGAATAATTTACAAGAACCATCATGGTATTGAAGAATTCTCGGTTACCTACCTAATTATTACCAAGTAATACATGTAAATCAGTATCTTAGTCATAAAATAACAAATAAGGTTTTAAATAAATAAAAAATCAAGAAATATAATATTAAAATAACTTTTTTTTTAAATCCTTTTACTTATTATTTTCTAGTCGATGTTGGCAAACAACCGCCTTTCTATAATAATAGAAAACCGAATATTGAGAGAGTGTAGGTACTGAGTTTATAAATGCAATTTTCGAAGCCGCGGGCAACAGCTAGTTTGTAATAAAAAGAAAAACAGTTAAAGGTTTCTAAAGAAAGATAAAAAAATAATGCTGCTAGCCTGAACCTGAAGGTGCAAAAGAGTTAAGAAAAGAAATATACACCATCGCCTTTGCTTTTATAATATTAAAAAAACACTTTGTTTTTTCATAGAAGCTTTTTATCAGCATTTCCAGACAGCATTTTTAGTAGTAAATAATGAAACATGTTCTTTGTCTTGTTCGCGGTAAAATACAAAGTGACGGAGAATTTTTACTTTACTTCTATAAAGGGTATTTTTTAATTTTCTTAGCAAGATGCTCAACCCTTTACCTACTATATTATATATTTAATCCTTTCCAGGGAATGTCTGTTAAAAGCTAAGATAATTAAACAATCCATTAGCTATGCATTGCATTGCTTTTTGCGTATTTTTTTTCGCGATTTCGTGATTGTTCGTGTTCATAATGATGAGTACAATGACCCCTTAAGAGGATTTTCGTTTATTCTGTTACACGTTGTTTATGTGATTACTTTTTGTGTCCGCTTTTGCATCAGGACTGGTCACTAGTATTTTAATAAACAAAAAGAAACTTATTCAGACAATGCTAGTTAGATATTGTGCGAACCGCCAGTCTATGGAATTCACTACGTAGGCTTCTCTGTTTCCCGATCATAATTCCCCGGTAAATCGCGATCTCTTTAAAGTTCGAGTGAATCGGTTTTTTCTAGGTAAGCGTTCTCCACCCTGGGCCGCGACATCAGTTCACATCAGGCATGTTGCGACGCAAGCCTATTTAGTCTAACACAAGTTAAAAAAAAAACTTCTGAATTATCTGTACTCGTAGATTAAGTGATATAAATGACAAACTACCACTTATACAGAATGTAACAAGACCCTTCACGAAGCCGTCAACCAAGCATTATGTACATCAAACTAAGTAACTTTACGCAAAAATTATTGCTGGGAAACAATTTTTTTTTTTGGGATGAAAAATCACATTTCACGGCGGAACTTAATGTAACGCGCTCAAAAAATTATGCTGATGGTATTTAAAAAAAAAACTTGTGTTAAAGTTGGAACTTTGACCCCCAATATCTCCGTAACTAGAAGGTTCCCAGGTATGGTCTAGAACAGAAAAATAATCGCAATGACGGGGAGAACAAGTGCCTTTCGGCTTCGTGAGGGTTCTTGTTACACCCTTTATATAACTAGCGACCCGCCCCGGCTTCGCACGGGTGCAATGTTCTACATATAAACCTACCTGAATCCTTCCTTCCCGAACTTTTGAATCACTCTATCTATTAAAAAAACCGCATTAAAATCCGTTGCGTAGTTTTAAAGATCTAAGCATACATAGGGACAGACAGCGGGAAGCGACTTTGTTGTATACTATGTAGTGATATGGCCGAACGGACAAATAACATTATTATAGGAAAATTTGTTTGAAAGAAGCTCGTGACTAAACAATAACAGCTGCGCGGGTCGGTCTTTATGTTAAGCCGCGCTTGCCTAGGTTGGTCTGTGGATGAGTGACCGCCCATTAAACACCGAGTTTCCTCCGTGCCTCGGAAAGTCGTCTGTAGATCTTTGACAGTCGTTACAGGTAGTCAGTGGCCCAAAAAGTCTGATAACCAGTCTTAAAAAGGTCTTACCGTATCGTATTTGTGGAGGTCAGATAGGCAGTCGCACCATGTAAAATACTGGTATTCAGCTGCATCCGGTTAGACTGGAAGCCGACCCTAACATAGTTCGGGACAAATTTTCCGAATTATTCCTAGACTTCTAGGGAGATGTTGAAATCGGAAAATTTATTTAAACTGGCAAAATATGGTTAGGTACACGTCTGACGAACCCTTTGGGGATAGTAAGCGTGATGATGTATTACATGGTTTCATTTTAAACTCAATTAACACATACAAGCTATTCTAACAAGTTCCTTCCGCGACGCGGCTCGCTTGAAACTAGAGCAAACTAGTTCGTATTATTTATTTCCTAGTAAATAATATAGTGCATAAGTGAGACGACTCAAACTCAAAGCATTTATTTCAATAAGACCTTAGCAGGCACTTTTGAAAGTCAGAAAAACAAAAGCGAAGCTACAGTCACAGACACAAGGCATAATAACTTGTGAAAGTACTGTAGTTGCCCATTCCAAAGCGTAGATCTCTATGGAGAAGAATGGGCAAGAAACTCCATGGACACTCTTTTCAATCAAAATATTGTTACAAGATCTTGGTTACATCATTCATGTTGAGATTATACATATATGTGAGAACGATGTAGAAAGACGTGCACATTAAGAGCGTCCAGAGTAAAAGATTATTATTATTAACAATTTAAAAACAAAGTAGTTGAAATACTGTCATGGCAGCCTTGTTAATATCAAATGATATTCTCTTTGCGAACAGCTCTGACATAGGTGGTCCAAGCTGACACCCTAGCATTATATTATTAGAACTGGAAACGCTTTTTAAAAGAAATTTCCTATTAATGGAGTATGGGAAAAAGTGCAGGTCCTGTGCATGTTAAAAGAGTATTTTTTGTCCGTTTTGACGAATACGACACCTACGAAACGTGTATCCAAATAAAAGTGTTGTTGGATTTGAACTACCGGCCAGTACCGGCGCTGTCCAGGTTAAAAATAAAATAAAAAAACACTGGGTATTCAGAGTTGGTATTTATGGAATGTCGTGGTATGGGTATGTGATGAGGAGGGACGAATCGCATGTGACTAAAAGAGTGATGAATATAAATGTTGATGGATAGAGAGGAGGAGGGAGATTGGTCTTCTTGGAAAACATAAATGGATTGTGTGAGGATTTGAAGAAAAAAGGAGGCAGTTATAGCGTGACTATTGACAGGGGTGTTGCGCCGACCCCAAGTAGCATAGGACGAGGGCACGAAGATAATGATGATTTTGAGTTAGATATAGTATGACTAAGAATGTGTAGATAGAGGAATAAAGGAAATAATTAATAATAATTGTATGGTTTCCCTGTACGTCTATTTTATTGCTGACTGACCCAAAAATCGATAACATTTAGATGATACAAATAGATATATATAATAGATACAATAGACATGATACTTGGATAACATTTAGGGTATCAGACCGGAATAATATATATGATATTTTATAATTTTATTTACACACAAAAAATAATCAGACCTCTTTTTGGAAGCCGGTTAAAAATGACGTTTATTAAATCATCATTGACATAATTCTCTTGCCCTCTTGACGCATCAAGTCTTCTTCTTTTAGTCATCTGACTACACTTTCTAGTCATATCATCTTTCAGTGCATCTATGGAAACATTTACTAGATATTCGAATATCGTTGCTGTGCAAGAATGTGGCCCGTTAAAGTATTCAGACGGAACTTGGAAGAATTTTGAACACAGTATAGCTACCTCGACTCAACAGATTCAAGGGCATACCGCCGACGATACTAGGAAACAATTTTGAACTCAGTATAGCAACCTCAAGTCTGACGGATTCAAGGTTATACCAGCCGACAAAGACTATGTAATAGGTGTATTGAGCACACTTGGAACTGTCCCATGACAATGTGACCCTGAATCGTTCTAATTGGGATATCAAAAGAGAGTTAAAGTGACCAACGACTTCAACCCGCGTAGCTTGACCACTGTAGAAACGGGTTTTGTCGACGAAGAATCGAAAGAAGGTAGGTAAAAGATATGACAATTCTAATATTCTATTTTTCTTGGAAAACTTTATTTTTGAATGGGTCATTCTGTTTCGGAAGGTAAAAGATATGCCAATTCTAATATTCTCTTCTTCATGGAACATTTTATATTTGAATGGGTCATTCTGTTTCGCTATGTAAAAGATATGCCAATTCTAATATTCTCTTCTTCATGGAACATTTTATATTTGAATGGGTCATTCTGTTTAGGTAGGTAAAAGATATGACAGTCCTAATTATATTTAGCCAGGGGTTTTAAGGATTCGTTTTGATTTGAGAAAACGAAAAACTTAGCTATTATCGCGTCGCGCGACGTATGGCTAAGTTTGGCACAAACGTAATGAATCAATTAAAATCATATTCACCAAATATCGGTATTCAAGGTGTTAAATTTGTGATCAATTGATCTATTGAATGATAATGATAATTTATTAATTAATCTGGTCTTTAAAATGTAAGTAAATGTTTCATAAATAATGTTATATGTTTGTGTGCCGCCGAATGGTAAAATACGGTTGATCTTCGATATTATTTGACTACTGTGAAAAATTTCTATTCTATTCTATTCAAGTCTTGCTTAAACCACGACTTGCAAAAGGCAATCTAAGATCAACTACTTAAGTTCACACCTCACTTAATTTTCCACTCCAAATGCTGCCCTAATTAGATGAAGTAGAGTGCAATTTTCATTGTACTTGTGAACGCTGGGCGAGCAGTATTTAATGGCATGAGGAAGGGAATGAATCATTACGGATAGTTGGACCTTACCGGCGGATTCTCTAGACGTTACTTGGTTTTGTCTAGCGTAAGCACTTTTTCTTTAAAATATGTTCGAGGTAACATAGCTTTTTCCTATGAGTTAATTAGGCCCATTTTCTTGTATATTTTTGTGAAAATATACAAGAAACGCATACGCAACGCATTTCATTGCAGGTGTAATTTTTTTTAGATATTTTGAGTTTATCTATTTACGGGGGTAGCCCGCGAGATTCAAATTTTCTTACGTTTTTTTGCAATTTGCAGGTCAGTGTCAGGTTGTATATTGATTGATACATGATTTGCGACCATAACAAATATGGCTACACAGAGATATAATCATTAAAATCATCAATATATTCCTCTAATTATTTTTCTAAAATACAAGTAGCCTAAGTTAGACCTTAAAACATTAGCTATCTGCCAGTAAAAGTCTTGTCAAAATCGGTCCAGCTATTTCAAAGATTAGCCGGAACATACAGACAGAAAAATTGAAATAAATGTATTTTTGTTATAAATACCGTATAAACTTTCAAATGCATTGAGTAAAAGGCTGTTATTTTGATGTTACAAACAGACACTACAATTTTATTAATTTGTATGTATAGATTACATAATGTATGACTCTTAGCAGGTGGTGTTCTGGAGTTTCTATCTCCGTAGGGACAACTGTATAATGTCAGTCCAGCATGTGATATGAGGAGGAGGAGGTGGAGGTGGATGGAAGAGGAAATGGCCCAAAGTGACCTTTACATTACATGCCGACAAGCATACTATAATTAGAGTTGTGATTACAGTAGGAACAACTATATTTAAGGGTGGTAGAAATTTCTCGCCATCAAACGTAAAAGTTTGGCGAGTTTAGAATTAAGAAACACCTATGTAGTATAATTTCTTAAAATAATAATAATAATAAAAAAAAACAATATGTACAAAAAAAAATAGACATGCAGGTATTACCTTACTTACTTTTTAACGCCGGACGCAAAAAGAGGGGTGTTATAAAACATGATGGGCATGATGTGTATATAATTATTGCTACATGGCGCGGCGGGGTGCCACTGAACCCGCTAAATTACTAGATTTGCAACAAAAATTTGATCGTATCGAAACAAGTTGTACGGAAATTCTAGTTAATTAATAGATAGTCAATCGATTATATGATTATATTATTATGATTATATGATTTTTCAGGGGTACTGCGCCGCGACATTGTAGCACATTTAAACAGCAAATGTTAAAGTGCCATCCATCAATTTCTATTAATAAAATATAGGTGTTACTAGATCGAATTTGATGGCTCAACAATAGGTATTATTTTTGATTTTTTAAATATTTTTTCAAATCTTACCTGTCTTAGATATTATAGTGTAGATTAAAAGAAACTTTACATACCGGAGCATTAATGACTTAATAAAATGTTTAAAAATATTCCCGTCGAATGGGGGCTACCGCGAGTGTATTCGCCGCTAGAGGCGCTAGTGTAGCGCAAGGTCACCGAAATGTCAGATGTCATAGAAAGTTCACGCGTTGCGTGCTTTTTACTTATATTCACGATTGTGGTCTAGATTGAGCTGTTATTGATTAATTATGATTTGAAGATTTTAAGTAACAACTTAAGATCTTATTTGTTAGTACTTGGAGGTAAAATGATATTAAACGTTTCATGATTGCTTATTTTAGGGACAATATTGTAAATAAAAGTACTAAAAGCTTACACTATATGTTGTTATACGTAATATTATAAACTTTTTATGAAGTTATTGGTACTTTAAAGTATAAAATAGAATTATTGACAGGACCTTAATCGACAGTGGCGTCATCTGGTGAGCTCAAAAACGGTAGCCCTCATTAAGAACTTCCTCCGTTTTTTTTTAAATCATTAATAATTTTCTTTTATGTCACAACGTTGCTAACATAAAAATAGGATTGCTAGAAATTCCAACTTTTTTAAATGTGTAACCACGGTGAATTAGTCCCTATACGCTTATAGAAAAAGAGTTAAATTTCGCGTTATGTTGCGTGAGGTTTAATTCAAAGTGAACTCAGTGACGTGGCAGGTACTGAATAATACCTTCCTACCGTAGTTATAACTTGTTGGCCTTTACAACAAAGGGGAACTTACAATCTGCCAGATATTGGAAAAAACCCCCGTTAGGCATTTTTGGAAAATATGAATGTTGTAACCCGAAATGTACCGACTATTCGGGAAAACCGACTATCCGGCCATATTTGTAGTCGGCGACTAGTGGCAGGCATCGCCGACTAATCGGCTCGGGTGATTGAAACCTAATTTTAACTTTAACCGTTAATATTTTTTATTTCTTAAACACCTTTACAATTTGTTATACAACCTAGGAATCTGAACTTTTCCTTTGGCAGTCAATAATTGAACTTAAATCAAGAAAACTGTAGTTTGAACCGTAAACAGAAAAATAAATTTAATATTTCTATGACTGCACGTCCGTTTCGAGCGAGTGCGTTGTAAGGTGAAGTCAATGCAAGCGATTCAGGAGTACTTGAATGAACATGGACATTGGCCGATGTTCCCTGAACTCCACCTTGGCCGTCTCCTAGTCGGCCAAAGTCATAGACGGTCCATCCATGTCTTGTTACAATTCAAAATTCGTAAAATAATAATAAAAATATGTACATGTATCAAAAGCAGGAAAGAATTAAACGGGCTAAAATAAAATTCGTCCGTATCTCTGTCATCGGGGAAAGTATGCTGGCAGCATTACCACGTTGGATGGCAATATTTATTTATTTATTTATTTATTTATAATAAGCACACCAACAGCACAGTCACTTACAATTCAAATCACATAACAACTAAAAATTGCTGATTCTTTGGCCAAGAAATAGGCCAGCCGAAAAACTAGGTGGGCACTCGGACTCCATGTCCCCAGTGTTTCAACCCCAAACGGCTCAAACACATAAGTATCAATTAAGTTATTGTATTTGCGCCGTTTGAGGTTTTGAGCTCCTGCAGCAGCCACTCCAGCACAGTTAGGAAGATAGGATGGCGCAAGGGTGTCAACACATGTTGCGGCCCACACAAAAGGCCAACCCAACTTCCAAGGCATTGTGGTCATACCCTATGGTCTCTTCCTTTAATTGCGTGCTAAGCCGTTAGGTTCTAAAAAGGCTGGAACTCCGGTGGAGGCAAGAGCACGACGGATGTAGTCATTAATGCTGGCGTGCCGTGCTATCCGACACACTAACACTGTAAGTAGTCAAACGACCGCTCGAAGAAATATCCACAGTGTGATATTTAGAAGCTTTTAACTTGTCGACGAAAATCATGATCTACCAGGAGTGCATTATCTGTAAGTAAGCACTTTCAACATAAAATTTCGCAGGCGAAATAAAATGTCTGCTACGTTCGTTTATTTTCGAATCGATATGAAAAGCAGACCCATTTGTAATAGTAAATCGATATAAACGTTAACTATTATAATATTTTATTCGCGTCACGTCGTTGGTACCTACAAAATGTGGATGGATGTAAAACGCTTGAACTCTTGCTGTCGGCTTTCAAATGCAAATAAGCCCTACACAAAATTCAGGAAAAGTGTGACTGACTTGTATTTTGTCGTCCGGTTCTTACAGTAAAACTATACATAATCATATGTATGTACTGTGGGCGTAGCTATGTTTAAATATATAATGAATTTTAAATCCTAAAATATCTGCAAACCCCGTAAATATTTTGTAGGCAGTTAGATTTCTTGCAAGAAAGCAAATACATCATTCTTTTGCCCTTAACCTTATTTTGGGTCGGCGCAGTCTGTCTTCTTCTTCCATACTTCTCTATTAGGTGTTTTCTTAGTACTCTACATTTCCTTTTTAACCGTATCATCTCGAAAGAAAGCGAAGTACATACCATAATCAGTCTATAAAGTTCTCCACCCCTGATACTCAAACCTCCTTTGTGTAAGAGCACAAATAATTCGCACGAAAGTTTGATATTTAAAATGAAAAACAACAATGCGAGGTAACACACCTAGTTTTAATAATCCGTCCAATACTTCATTCATATTTGAATTTCGATACTTTTGAACAGCTTATTTTACTTGTTACATTTTTGCATTCACATGTTTGCTTTTCAATTTCACAATGTCACTGGATGTCAAACTGAGACTACTAGACAGGTTATGAGCTCCGTGTGCGCTTTCAGTTTAATGTTGTGTTATTTGAAATATTACATTCAACAAAATCACTCGCTTTTCAAATGTGACGATAAAAGCAATTTCCTCTGCATGTTATTCAATGTGGCAGTTTCAAAAGCTGGCCATGTGGAAAATTCACTAGTATGACTGGATACCAAAGCGAGGAAAACAATCCCACTCGACTAGTACTGCGCGTCCTACATCCGTCTACCGACGCTGTATAATGCAAAATGCTGGACATTTACAATTTAGAAATATTACAAATTAAAATCGCCTGGTTTCTAATGAAGTAATTTCCTCGGTCTGCCTTTCAACGTGGCAGTTTCAAAAGCTGTCCATAGTGGACATACTGTCTATATGTGGTGTAATATCATCCGACTGAACGAGACGTGTTTTGTTCCGAGCCATTTTCGCCCACGAGATATAAAGCCGAGTTTATATCGTCGCGTGACACACTAGCGTTTGCTAACCGCTGCTTAACGAGTACATGGGTTTTTAAATCAAGGACAATCATTTTTACATGTTAGTTGATCAATGAATGGTTTGTCGTTTGTTTTTCAAATGCGTACTTTACAGTGTTTATGAAAAAATATGTAGATGACGGTCTTGGTTGTAGGTCGTATTGACTATTATTACAGTTACCGGAGAGAATATTATTAACTTATTTTTATTATATTTTTAAAAGGCGTAGCTGACGTCTGAAGAGCGGAGGGAAAAACATCAAGGACAATACACACAAGGACATAATGTAATTATGAAATTGAAAGCCACTATTAATTTTTGGTGTACGGCTTCGTTGCCTATAATAGTCCTTAGCTGGTTACAGTGCTGGCTTCGATGTTCGATCTCGGGTTCGAGTAGTGTTAAATATTGTGTTTTACATAAGTCTTCTTATGTATTGATGTCTTAGTGGCAGACTGATAACGTATCTCCATATGTATACACAGGTTTCTAATTGACAGAAAATATTTTTTTTATTATATCAGCAGCTTAACGCTGCTAAATAAATCCCAAGCTTGAGCCAAACATGTAAATACAGCCTTATTCAGTATTATATTGTGTTCTAATGGACATCGTTACAATAGAAAACCAGGGAAGTTTAATGTCTTTCATATAGATGTTGGTCCCTATAGAGCTTTTAAGTCTTCATTTGCATTAAAACCGGCATTTATAAAAACCACACTGCTGGTGGCCAGACAGCTGCCAAGTTTAAATGGGAGTAGGCTAGTTACATCTGCCGCACACGTAGCTATGGCTGTTTCGACTCATGTGTTAGGAGGAATGCTAACACAGGAGTCGAAATAGCAGCAAATGCAAAGATGTAGGTCTTGAAAGAACGTGTGACAAACTACACTATTATCTGTCTAAAATACCTCCGGCGCGGTTTATACAGAAGAGACGTGGCGAGAGCGTGTGACTGTGGCCGATAATCAAAGAAACCTAAAATTAACCTTATAGTTATGTCGCATAGCGTCGTTTTTGTCGGTAAGAGAATTGCGCCCGCGGTTCTCTGTGACGTCACCGGCACCACTACGTGCCGCGCGTCCCGTCTTTAGCAGTCGCAAGCTATCGACGCCAGAGCATCTTCGTCATCTGATAAAGAAGACATGCTTTCGAAAATAAATCCAACTGTACAATGAGACGGGCGATGGTGTGGCTCGACCGAATCTGCCACTTCTGTATAATTTATTTTCGTGAGGTGACAAATGTCCGCGCCCAATGACTATTCTCATTGTCCACGCCACACCACCGCCACATGCCCCCGCCATGTTTTGTCTGTATAAACCGCGATGACGGCGCGGCGTCAAAAGATCATCAAGTTTGTTTCGTTGACATTTGAGTAGTACTGTCTCGCTCAATCTTACAAAAAAACGTATTTACTCTTCCATGTAGCATGTGTTAGACCACTTTTGTGCATAGTTCACACACTTCTAGTAGGTACGGTGGGGATACATCTGACTGACGTAGTTGTAAACGTTTTGTAATTATAGCCTTCCGACATTTATGTCAGTTTTCACTAAAACTCCGACCGACACACGATATTCATACCTCGACTCAGAGCCGTGAGTTGAAAACCGAAAACCGCGTCTTTATTTAACAATTCACGTTGCCTAACTAACGAAAGCCGGCATTACTTATTTAAATATTGAAGAAGTTAACTGTGTTGACAAGTTTGCCTGCTTGTTATACATAATAATGACAAACTGCATGTTTTAGTATATTTGTGATTGAAAAACCTGTTTCCTACAATTTAATGCATAAATAAGACAGGGATAGTTGGAAGAAAGGCCTGAAGCCGTTGCCCTCGAAAGCTTATAAAAATAAGCTCATTAAAATTGTCTATAATCCCTTACTACCAACTACGGTGGTCTTTGATATTTTCTTCTTACAACAGAATATTATATACTTAATCAGACCCAAAGCCTTACTTAATTTAAAGTATATGTATAGATATATTTGTATACTTATATTTTCTTATTAAAGACATCCTATTCCAGTTTTTATGCTGCTTATAATTATCGTAACGGTTTTCTGAATTTTTCAACGCCACCTGGAGGGAAAGTGCTCTAAATAGTGGAGATAGAAAATTTTACTAAAAGACAAAATTCCTTTATTTTTAAAAAGATTAAAAAAAAATGTAAATAAATAAAATAATAGGTATATATAAATCTGCATTCAAAGATTTTCGAAAATTCGCTTGCCACACTCGGGAATCGAGCCGGCTAAATTCCAAAAAGTAACATTCGATGTTTTTAAGATATCAATCGACGGGGTCAATCATATGGATCAGATCTCTCTAACAAACATGTCAAATTAAATGAAGGGAAAACCATGAAATCTAAACTTATAACTTCAATGAGATAAGAAAAAGCACTTTTACCCAAAGATCCATTCCATTACTTGTGTTAATACCTAATTAATAAATCGAAGAAAGAAGATTGCAATTTGCACGTGTGTGCTTGTGCAAATTTCAATCTTCTTAACTAAACAATTCTTCGAAATTTTAATAAATAAATCATACAAAGATAATTGTTAATGAATACTGACTTAAGTAATTGAATAGACATTTGAGTAAAAGTGCTTTACCTTATCCCATTGAATTTATTAGTTACGATTTCATGGTTTTCCTTTTATTTAATTTATCATTTTTAGAGAGATTTGATCCTTATGTTTTACCCTATGTATTGATGCCATAAAAGCGCAGGATATTATTTTTTGAAATTTAGTCGGTTTTTCGAAAATCTTTGAATGCAGATATATTTCTTTTTAAAAATAAATTAATGTTTCCTTTGAGTAAAATTTTCTATCTCCAGTATTTTGAGTGGCCAGGTCCAGGTGGCGTTGAAAAATTCCAGCCTGTATATTAAATATTTATATTAGACACAGTAAGATGACTTTGGATTTTATAATATTTAATATTGTTTTGGATTGTAACAGTCACAATCCGTATAAAATGTTTTATCGATGAATTTATTTATTGTAGGTAGGAACCCTTCTAGTAGGAACTACCGCTATTGATGCGTTCACCACAATATGCTGAGCAACATCATCGTCATCTGCCTAGCCTTATCGCAGTCTAACCAGATGCAGCTGAATACCAGTATTTTATATGGAGCGACTCCCTATCTGACCTCCACAACCCAGTTAGAACTGAGTTGCATGACTTTCAGGCCACTGCCTGTCAAAGACCTACAAATGACAGCCGGGTCCAACGGCTTAACGTGCTTTCCGAGTCACGGAGGAAGCTCGGTTTGTAATGGATGGTAACTCATCTACAGGCCGACCTAGCAAGTGCGGTTTAACCTTAAAGATTAAGCCTTTATGTTAACCATTACGGAGAGGAAAGGCAAAAATAAAAATGTGCAATATCTATGTGAATGTATGAATTTATATAAATCTAAGATTTTTAGGAAACTAAAAAAGCCTACTATTACAATACCACCAACCAATAGTTTATTTAAAAGTACCAATAGTTTATTTATAAGTACTAATTTAACCATTGTATGAAAAATAATATTACTGCGCCTAAATATACACTTATTGTATAAGAAATATACTTATTGTAAAAAAGTATTGTAGTGAAAGTGTTGTGTTGTTTTAAGTATTGTAGTATTGGAGTATTATTAATATTATTTTTCATACAATGGTTAAATTAGTACTTATAAATAAACTATAACTAAAATATAATCAATAGTTGCAATTAATGGTAGTTCAATTCAGATGTTTAGTAGCGATCTGTCCGATCTAGGTTTATTAAACCTGTGTTTAAAAGAAATAAAACCATGTCTGAAAGACGACGATATCGACGCTTAGATTTGGTTGTTTCGTGCCGTCATTAGTGTAATAGTTCGTAATTGTTTGGAAAATAAAAAATAAGCACACACCGAAAAACAATTCTACTAAATTTTTTTTTAGCAGACTCTTTAGTACACTACGTTTTTTCGATGGGTTTTCTAGAATCATGTACTGTACAGTCACGAGCACCAATATGTTTACACTTTTCTAAATTAAAAAGCAATTTTCGCGAGAAATAACGATTGTAACTTGGAAACAGGATCTTTTTCATAAAAACATGAGCTCCAAAATGCTATGTTCGTAACAACATGAAATAATCAGAACAGTAGGAGAAAAACGTTTTTAGAAGTTGTTAAGTGTTTACGATATTGGTGCTCGCGACTGTACCTACATGATATTAACAGGTTGCGCGTCAATCTGTTACACCCTGTATTGACGAGAAAAATGTTCTCTTTTTAACCGACAGACAAGGAAAGGTTATTGAAATTGGTTTGTCCAAAATCATTTTCATTTTTTGTTAATGTGTTTAATATGTCTGCTTTTTCCCCTTTAATTCGAGGTGAGAGCCTGAGGATCCATCACACAGGGTATCCTAGTATAGACGCCAGTGTCTCACAAAGGATCCTATTATAATTATGCATTTTGGTTATAGTGTTATTTTTACATGAAAATTATTTATTATACCTTGTGAACCTTTTTGAAGAGATAAAATAAAGATATTGTCTTGTATTCTAAAATCATCAGCTCAAAGTCCCATGACATATCTTGGTGCTACCTCTGCCTGCACTTACCTCCGCCCGCCGCCCTCCGCCCTCCTCAAACTCGAGCGTCTTCACTACGACTACAAGTGAGTACTTACCTCAGAGTAAGACTTCTCGATGGCCGAGCGCTTGATAGTGTAGGTGCGCAGGTCCTCCAGGAGGTCGCACTCATGCTGGTTCTTGGCATGGAGCTTCGCGATCTGCTCCGTGTGCAGGTTTTTGAGAAATTTCGTATAGTTGCTCTGTAACAAGCAGAAGGATTGCGTTAGACGGTTATTTAAGTGACTTTGAAAAAGAATAAAAAATCTAGCAACCCACCAGACATTGCACAGTTCTCAACATCAGTAATTCTGTATGATATGTAAGCTTGGACTAGTGGTCGCAAGGACGACTGGCGAGAATTAGGGTCTGGGTTCGATTCCCAGGTCGGGCAAAGTGTTATTGGGTTTTTCTATCAGGAAATTCTCAGAAGCTGCCACGGAGTCTTGATTGGTGCCCGGTTGATGTCAATAGGCTTGTTGCTAGATAACTGGCGAAATGTGGGTGTACTATTAGGCATAGGTATGCCTAACCCTTTAGGAATTACACGCGTGATGTTATGTTATGTAAGTTTAAATTAATGTTTTATACACATACACCTACTGCCATAAACTGTACGGTAACTAAATCAAAATCCGTACACGATGAATAGATGGTCCGTAATTGCCTACAGGATAACTCAATCTATGTAGGGCATCACTGGTCCATATAATTGAACTATCTTGTTACGTTCACTTAAAACCTCACAGTCAGCGCAGACAATTCGAAAATGAACTCACTCGTTTATGGCATGAGCTTTAATTAGCCATCCCAAAAATGACACTATACCACTTCTGAGTTAAGAATTTGAAAGCACTGGACATTCTACCATTAACATTAAGTTAATGTAAAATGCAATAAGGACGCCACAAAGAAGGAATGTACGTACGAAGTACAAACATATTAATATTGTGTCATCCTGCATGCTTAATTTGCATGTTTAGGCATGTTTTGACAAATAAAATTATCTTTATCATTACGTTAAACAAAAACTTCAGAAACCAGAAGTTGCAATCTGTAACTTTGATGAATCACTCCAACTACGTTTAAAAGAAATTAGCGCTCTTGTCAGTGAAGCACTAACAATTTACACTTTAAACAATAAAACTGAATGAATTACTGCTTGGTCTACCGATAGAACCGATGCGACGCTGCGTTCACAGATTAGATTGATTACTAACGGCTTAATGCACAAATTGCTTTCAGAAGAATTGCAGTGGACGTCTTCGTTTTATCTAATAAATATCTTCGACAAACGTAGCTCAGCGTTGAAGCTAATCAGCAATTTAATTGGTTGGAAAATATTCCTTTTGTAAAGGCTTTACTGTTTTTATAATGTACTAGCGGCCCGCCCCGGCTTTGCACGGGTGCCTAAGTTACTCGGGGATAATATAACATTATAATGGTGATATAATTTTTGAAATCGATCCAGTAGTTTTTAAATTTATCGTTACACTCGTTACAATTTATCGTTTACTCTTTATCATATTACTAGCTGTTACCCGCGGCTTCGCTCGCATTTTGGTCGGAAATTATCCCACGGGCACGTTGCAAATATAGCCTATGGCACTCGGAGATTATGTAGCTTCCTATTAGTGAAATAATTTTCAAAATCGGTTCAGTAGATCCTGAGAATACCCCCTACATACAACTAACAAACAAATTTTACCTCTTTATAATATCACTATAGATAAGTGTAAATTAGCTTGACTAAACCAATCGCAATTACAGATTCCAGCGTCAAGACTGGTCCCTCTGTAGATCTATGGAAACCAAATTGACGGGTAGCAATGTCATCATGTACGGAAGCACAAGTTCTAGATGAATCGACATTGACATGAGGATGTTTGGATGAACGCTGTATTAAGTGCTGTTTATATAACTAGTGATTCGAATCGAACCATGAGCAAAAGCTTCATATTTGCTAAACACTGATAAAAAAAAAGTTATTGGTGTCATAAGCTTGCTAATAAGCGTACGTATCTGAAAATTGCCAAGTATTGACACGTTGTCTAAAATGTTTCTAGAACGTGTCCTCGTTTGCGCGCTAAGGCGACACTTAGCTCCATTAAGTTTTAGTTATTGACTAGCCTACTTATGACGCTCTCGCCCGGCGCCTCCACCAGAGATCAGGCTCCAGCCCTTAATCTGCCATGGCATGTGACGCGAACGAACAAGGACACAAGGTTGGCAAGCATAAATGTGGATGGCTTTATGGATGGAGAAAGACCGAAGACTTGATGCGTGGATTTTGTGAAAAAATATTTAACTAGTACCGATTCTATATTTAACATAAGCCTGGCAAAAATAATAAAAATGAAATTGTGTTTAGCAAAATGTTTTCTTAATTTTTAAGCTTCAAATTTGGTAAAGACTAATAAATTAGAATCTGTTTTAATGAAAAAAAAAACTTCATGTACAGCAATGTGTCCTCGTTGACAGAACAATGTTTTACTTTTAGGGTGGCATTCTATGGTTTTGATATTGTATGGTTGGTACACTGCAGTCACTGCACCATGTTCTATATTTGAAAAAGAAATATTAAAGAAAAGGTTGTCGTTGGTATGTGTGCGTTAAAATTGTATTTTTTTTTTTTTGGATTTGGCATCTCGCAGTTCAGCCTCTGAGGCTGGCTACTGCTTAACCGGGCAAATCCTGTGGATGCCTTAACAATGAATCTAAGGCCTCCAGCCAGGGGCTTAAAATTATACTTAAAAACTAAGCGACCACTCGCTAAGAGCACCCCCTGTGGGGTACGAGCCTCGGCTTAGGGCGTCGCTGGGGAGGAAAGCAAAGGGACAGGCTGGATCTGAATGATATTATTTAGGGGCTGGTTTAAAATTACCGGCTCAGCATCGCGGGCTGGCTCTGGCAAGGGTCAGGGGGGGGGTTCGATGAACGGGGGCGTCGCGACGGGCCTCGACGGCGAGGACGAAAACTCGGCGGTCTGTGTTTACGAAGTGTGCTGGTTTCCCTACTGCTCTCGGTGATGGGGTCATCGGGGGTGGTTAAAACTGTAATGGCGTTCTTCTTTAAAAGTTGAGAGTAATAATAAAACCAGTATTTTAAAACAGAGTTATTTTACTTTAAATAACAACAATTATGACACATATTATGTTCTAGTTATTGAATGACTTATGACGCTTTCTCCCAGCGCTCCGACCAGTACCCAAAGGCCAGCCAATAATACCAGCGAAACGGTTACACTTCAGTGAAATCTAAAACTTCTTAAAACTTTCAACTTACTGAATTCTAGGTTTTGCTCGAGGTTTCGCTCCTGTAATATATAAACGAAAGAATGTTCAGAATCGGAAAAGTAGTTCTGAAAATTCCCCCCTACATACAAACTTAACTTACAAACAAATTTTACCTGTATAAAATATTTGTACAGAAAAGGTGGCTGTCGTCGAAGTTCAACAGCGTGCAGCGTGACTCCATATAGTGCCTGAATAAGTCTGGAGTACTGAGCTCGAGTAATGTGTCAGGGAATGTGAGAATATGAAGAAAAGTTAAGGAAGACTTATCACGGACGGGTTGTTTGAAGAAAGACTTGATAGGTAGACAAAAAAGTAGCTAACGCCTAGCAAATCCTTAGAGCTATTACGAGCTACATATAAAGGGTGTGACAAGACCCCTACCGAAGCCGAACGGCACTTATTCTCCCCGGCATTGCATTTTTTTTTTGTTTTTGACCTTATCTGGGAACCTGAAGTTCTTTTTAAATATTTTTTTGAATGTCAGATTTTTGCCTTAAACACCTCCACAACCCCCGTTCTATTCAATTCATCCATCAGCACAATGTTTTGAGTGCGTTACGTTGAGTCCTACCGTAAAACGTGATTTTTCACCCCAAAAAAGAAGTCGTTTGCCAGCAATATTTTTTTTGCGTCAAGTTACTTAGTTTGATGTACATAATGCATATAGCACCCAGAAACTCAAAATTTTGGATTTATAAGGTACATAATACTCGTAGTATGAAGCTCCTAATGCTATTTTATGATATAAAAGAGTAGTATTTAAAAAAGGGGCCCGCTGGACGTTTCTTTAAATAACGAATATCTTCTAAAGTGTAACTCACAGAAAGTCGATATTTTGGATTTGTGTACATAATTGTTTCTAACTCCGAGCACTATTGGGGATCTGAAAGTATAATAACAATAAAAATAATCGTAGGGGGCCCGCTAGCTAGACGCCTCATGGAAACGTCATTTAATCAAAAACTGTCGAAGTACAAAATGTATCTTATTTATTTTCTTTAAGTACAAAATAATGTCTTTATGTAAACCTGTCACTTGCTGATAAATCTCGTTGGGGCCTGCCAGATAGACTCACACGTCTCCACCTTGCATAAATAAGAACTTTCGTTATCAACCGTGAATTCCTAATCTCGAACTACGCTATGACTGATTTTTTTTCGGCTAGAGCGGCACCAGAGACAAAAGCTTTCAAGTCAGTAAACGCTATGGAAAAATATTTGATATCTCATTTTAAACTCTAAAACTTATTATGGTCTTCAGTTGTATGCTTCTCTGTCAATAATTATCTTCAATAATGATGTCCTCTTTTAACAATCATCAATAAATAAATAGGTAAGTACACGAGATCCTTTATAAAATTACTGAACACAATGACCTCGAGATCGTAAAGGTAAAAGAAGAAATATACATAAAATACGACGCAACTACAAATTATACAAAAGGTTCAAAGGGATTCTGAGCTAGCGGTTACAATATAGATTCTTTCTCTAAATATTCACCAGGTTTCCTCTTATTAGAGGTAGCTAGCAAAACAAAGATCGGAAGCTTCCTAGAATTCAATCTCGTGCTTTATACTAAAGCTCAGATGTTCGATGTCTATAACTTTCTAGGCTCCCCTTTGAGCTGTTAAACTATTCAAGTACCAGGGACTAGATAGCTATTGAAGACGAATCCACAATTTAATTTCTATGCTTTCGAACGTTTGAACGTTGCATTCGATTCGATAGAAATGGATGGAGAATGAATGGAGCGCCCTTACCTACTGTATGACGGGTGTCGATCCAAAGCTCTTGTACTGAATACCTATTTGTATTTCTATGACGGAGTGGAAGCATGACGCTTTTGCATCACTAAGCAACCTAGCACCTGTGGGTGGGAACTGAAGCCAACTTGAGCTTTAGACAAAGAACCAGCATTGCCATTGAACATGGTAATGCAGCCAGTCTTTATACGTGTTTACAGTAATATGGATGATAATAATTGAAAATATTTAGGTATTGATTTGAAATCGGCCGTGTCGTAAGTTGTTCATTGAATAAATTAACGCATGATCTCGAGTTTATACTTAATCATTGGTATTAATTTGCCTAGTGTTAAAACTATAGCTACATACTATTTGCAACTTATAATTCATGGCAGAATGTGTCTTTGCACTGATTTTTTTTACATGTAAAGTAACATCTCTTAAACTTACCACACAATAGGGTATTTACACACATTTTCGCTAAGTGTCTCGATTCTATAGTGCTAATGAACCACTAAAAAATTCTCATTTTTTAAATTAAATCGTTAAGTGCCATAAAAATGCATTTAAATTTAGCATTTTCAAATTTCGCGCGTAATTTGACGAAAACGCTGGACGCAGTAGGCGCCATATTGCTCTGTGGTCATGACGTCAGTTGGCTGTGTACACAAATGCAGTGATAATATGTGAGATTAAAGGTACGGTTGACACAAGACTTAGTTTACATAGCCGTATGACGTAATAACATGGCGACTACTGTTTAATGGTGTTATGAAACAGATTAAAAAAGCTGAAACCTTTGAATTTAATTTTAAAAGGTGATGTTTCATTTTGGTATGGGACTCCGGCCATAACATGTACTTTTTATAAAAGCTGGGAAACAAACCTCTGACTATGATAAAGTTTTTTTTTTACATAATGTTAAATGGTTTTATGCACGCAATAAAAATATTTGACGTTTGTCGTGAGTGATATGATACTCGTAGGTTGTAGAGATGACGTTTGCATGACCTAGAAATTGTTATATGATAATAATTGTACAAAGCAAAAGTCGTAGGAACAAAACATAAATGAGAGGACGTAAAATAACACTGAAAGCCACGAAAGTCGAAACAAAGTCGAGACGAACGAGACTCGACTGACAGACACTGATGGGTTTTGTCAAAACAAAATGTCATTTTGAATTTTTCGTTCAGAAATACACCACAGAAAAGTAGTACCTATTATATATATTTTTTTTAACTAAATCATCACTCTTGCTTATAATTAGTCGAAAATGATGTCTATAAGTATAATAATTATTATTTATTACAAGAACACACAGTTTTCACATATAACGTCGACGTGATATTATGTTTTTATGTACATTGTATTGTGTAATTATTAGTGCAGAGAAGAGAGTTCAATTGGGGATCGTTCCCTTCAGATGCAGCTCGTCAGTCAATCGTTTTTCTAAGCTTATATCTAAAGCAAGCTTATAGTTATAGCTTAACTTGCACTGGGGGGCTAGGCCTCCCGTTCATATGTACCTATGTAAGTTATGCGCATCTTTTGTAAGCCATTTTCGACCACTTGTTGGTATGAAGCTGAAATTTTGGAAACACCTTTGGTTCTGGTGATAATATATTATTATGACAGACACACCTGGATCCTGTAGCTAAGATCGCCTCCTCACGAGATAACTCCTCAACGGTTAATAACATGGACACGAAATTTTGTATACGCGTTCAATGTTGATAGATAAACCTAATGTTTTTCTTGTTATATTTATTTTTTCCACAGGAACGCCAAACACCGTTTAAAAACTCTAGTTTTGTCTCTGCGTGGCCTTTGGATTAATAGTAAACTTGGTTAACATCCCGATTGTAGTGTTAGTGACCATGCCAGTTTAAAGACTTATAATGGCAATATGTGCAAGCCCTCTGATTGTCTCCGAACTGAATCACATACTAGTTAAGCTGTGGCAGACAACACACTTTTTGTTCATTATTTGCTCCCGCAGCAACCTAATGATGCAAAGTGAAGTTTATGTTAGTGATCGCCACTCCTGGTGGGCTCTTCTGTCCTAGTTATCTACGGCGGTGATGATGCTACTTGTAATACTTCGGTCTTAAACGACAGCACAGTTCAACCATTTAGATATAATAACTTTTGATCTTATTAACAAAAACGATCAGTGCCTCATCATCATGTGCCTAGCCTTTTCCCAAATTGGGGTCGGCTTAAAGTTTAACCAGATGCAGCTGAATACCTGTAATAGTATACTAAATGGAGCCACTGCCTATCTGACCTTCCCAACCTGTTAGATCTGGGTAATACGATACGACTTGGTAAGATTGGTTGTCAGACTTTCGGGCCACAACTCATTGCGCGGATCCCTCTCTGAGTGGGACCAGTTGACTAAAAAGCCCGGTACTGTCCAAGATCTACAAATGAGAGCCGGGACCAACGGCTTAACGTACCTATAAGATGCTATTAGACCAAAATAACGACTCCATGGCCTTTCATTTAAGTTCTGATAGAGTGGAGATTGTTTACAACCAATATTTTTTGGCAAACTGTTTTCTAAGCTAGTTACGGACACCCGGCAGCCAGCCGACGTAAGTAGGTCCTGTGAAAAATGTGCAGCCGAAACGCCGGGATATTCCGAACTGTGTCGGCTAACTTCGGGTCAACGAAGTTGAACTCTGATGGACAATTTATGTAGTTTCTACTGAAATCGGCTTTCGTAATACATATATTGGGTGCTGTATGCATTGGAACTGAAATTGGATCGTCATGACATTCATTACATTTTCGGTAATTCAATATTATGAGGACAATAGTAAGTTACCTAATACCACACACGCTTGTGTGGGAATATATTTATATTTGGATAAGTGACTAATCAGATGGCTATCGAATAAACAAGCATATGTTGAAAACGACCGACTTAGCAAAACCGAAACCGATAAACAAAAGATGTCGTTTCCGAGTTACAAGCAGAGGTCGGGGAAAAGGTCTTTTCGTATTTTAACTGACTTTCTTCAAAAGGAGGAGGATAACATATCTCCGTCATTTATGAACCGATTTGAAAAATTCCTCTTTCATGTGAATGGATATACTTTCCGATTCATTGCTAACTGCTAGTTAGCAATGAATCGGAAACTAGTTGCTGGTTCATTAATAACTGCTAGTTACAATCTAAAAAATGGTTTCGTGACAAGAATTTGTGTGGTAGCCTACAACTAAAAAGGGCAAAATAAAAAACTTTCTGCGAAAAATGTCTAAAATAAGTTTACTTTCGGAAGTCGGTAGCAAAAAGTCAATGAAACAAACAAAGTCACCGACTTCCGTAAGTAAAGTTATTTTAGACGTCTTTAGTGTCTTTTCACAAAACAGTTTTGACCCAACAAGATATAAACTTCCGTGATTGTGTTTTTTTTTACCGTGAAAGTTTAAAACAGAGTTTTGACCCATTTGAAAAAGTCTGACTACACAAAAAAGCTCAATATTTGGGTGCCACACGTGCTCACTGAATGAAACTCATACGAGAACTCTTTTGCGATTCTCTATTGAAACGTAATGAAACCGAACAATTTTTAAAAATGTTGATCACTGGTGATAAAACATGAATCACTTACAACAAGAACGTGCGAAAAAGATTATGGTCGAAGGGTAGCCAAACTCCACAGAATGCAGCGAAACCCAGATTAACATGCATTAAGGTGATGATACGAGCAAGTGTAGTTGTATGTGGGATTGGAAGGACATCGTTCATTATGAGCTTTCACCGCCGGACAAAACCAGTGATTCGGATCTCTACTGCCAACAACTATATATTTATCCTTCAATATCTATTTGCCTTCTAGAGAAAATAACAAAGTGTTTATTTATGGAAAATTACAAAGAAAAGCATATTATAGATTATGCTATTGTGGTATTTCCTTATACAATACCTACGTACATCTATTAGTGGCGGAAAGTAGAGGCTAATTATATGTCGACAGGTCGCCCAATGTTATGTCATAAATCACGTTCACATTATTTTATTTTTATTTGACTTTATTTTTTTTTCTATCTAGCGAAATTGCAGCTTAACAATAAATAAGTGCAACTTTGAATAATGTACTTTGTTGATATTTTTTTGAGAGAACTACACAGGTCCGGTCGATGTGGCGATACTTGGTGTGAGGCGTATGTCTAGTTACGCCTTTCCGATTGCAATTTTGATTTAAGTACATCGAATTAAAGCACCCGTACCTATATTTTTAATATTAACAAAACTGCTATCAGGTGTACACGTTCAGCCGATAATATCTTTTCGTAGGTTCTGAGAAACACATAATTGTCCAACCTCGACCCATCCCTGCAGTACAGGGATTCATATTCAGATAACCCCAACAACGTGTTGTGACGAGAGCTGTTACATCAAACGCCAGCTCCAATTACATGGATTTAAGCTTTCCAGGAAGGCAGTCGCTCACACTCTCGATACAATTTAGTATTTACGTCACTCCTACGTAACATGGTCTCCTAGTACATACAGGAGCTACAGAGCAATGTGTTCTCGAGATCTAACCAGATCCACCCACTATTGCTTTGCAACTATCCATGTCTAAACGCAAAAAGGTAAATGCTTTTGGCTGGTCTAGACGTGACCTTATAAGAACTTATCTTAAGCCTCTCTTATCTTCATCATCATGAAATATTTTTAATTATTCTTGCTATTTTTTATTGACACGACATCATTCGACACCGCTTTTTTATTATAGATTGTTTTTTTTTGGTTTCTACAAATACTATTTTTATTGACATGACATAATTATTATTGATCGCTATTTTAATGTGCATATTTTTTTTTTTATGAATATAATTATATTAATATTATGAATTGGTTTGTAATTTTAATTATGTTATGTATTTAAATATAACTGCTATTTAATAAATGTGTACTGCATGCTATCATTATGCCAAAATGTAAAATCTCAGCATTTGTATGGCCGAAATGCCGAATATAGTGAAACGAATAGATATTAAGAACTTATGTTAACTACCTATATTCTTGCAAATAAATGTATCATTCATTCATTCATTCATTCATCAAAAACCGCACTGGGCCCGCATGGATCATGGCCCCCGCCCCCGCATATTCACAGAGTGAAAGAGTGGAAGGCTGAAGCCTGCAGGGAAAATTGTACGCTGATAGAAAAGTACAGGAAGATGTTGCTGCGCCGTATCTTAATTAATAGAGAATTATGAGACGAAGATGTGTATGCTGTGAAGAAATAATCATCTTTGTACTATACCCGCGATAGCCGTACTCTTGAGCAAAGTCAAAACTTTTTACAACAAGAAACTATTTACATGATCAATGCTGGAGGGAGAATGTCTGATCTATTTTTTATTTTTGTTAACTACTATTCCTTTATTTTAATGTAAAATTACATTCCCCGTACGCATCACTTCATTGATTTAAATAATACGGCTAAAATAAAAAATCTAACAACGAATGTTGAAATACTCTAACGAACGACGCGTGAAAACAGTTGTTCACTTCCTGCCTAGCTACAGAGTTCATAAAACTCTTTGTCGCGCTTGCCGTTCGCTACGTGCGTTTTGCCACGTAAATTGCGTAAAAGAAAATAAAACAAATCAAATTTATTGAATTCCTTTAGCATTCCTGAAATTATTTCTTGTACCGGTCATCTTAGTATGACATACTGAATTCACCCCATCAGTTTGTGGAGGGCTATCCCTTACACCCTGTTGCCCTGTATAGTCAAGATAAAGTAATTACCTGAGTTTAAGTAATAACTTGTGCAACCATTTTTATGCAATAGACAAGAATTTGAACTAAAGTAAGAACCAGCAAGGAAAGCATAGCTAATTTAACCCTTCGTGTGAACGTAGATCTACGCGAGACACAATAGCTTTTTAATTGTGTCTATATACTCGGCATATGTTAGGTTAAAACAATAATTACTAAACCACAGAATAAAAATCGTATCTTCATATGTTATTAGTTATACTCAAGTAATCTATTATACTTTGACATGTTTATAAATACGGGTGTTTGACAATTCAATTTTACTTATTTGTATAGTTAAATGAAACACCAATACCAATTCCAGAAAACCATGTTCCTAAAATACCACAAGTCGAGTTTGAAGGACTACCCGTATAATAATTTTTATGCACAAAATCACATTGTTGCCATCGCGGGGGAGGCTGGCACAAGAAGGTGGAGCTTGACACAAGCAAACAGAGGGATACCCAGCAGTGGGTGAAGTCGGGCTGCGCATGATGATGGTGATGATCCTCAAAACCGTAATCCTGGACTCGCGGAGACAACCTTATTTGATGCACAGCGTTTAAATGTTCAATCATCTAGTTGATGCATAAAGCTTCATATTTTAAACCAGAGGGATTTAACAAAGAAGTGAAATAACACTCAATAGTACACGTTATTTTTCAATCAGGCTTCTATCCTTTGACTTCGCAACTCAAAGGCTTATTGCAACGGGGATTTTATAACAATAGTCAGGGTAGTGCTCTTTATTTTATTGTGGCTTCTTAGTGAATAATTTATTCATGTATGTATGGTAATTTATTGGTTGGCATGTCCTAGTTATGTTCAATGAAAGTTTATAACGATGTGATGGAATGATGGGACTAACGAACCAAATATTCATTATAAGCTGACTAGCGCTTCCCACTTCTGCTTTACCCAGTTTTTGCGACTAAACAAAATATCGAAATTTCGTCGGTGATGTTCTAACAACATGACTGTAAGTCATGTAAGTCAAAAATAGAACTTTAGAGGAGAGTCAGAAAACTGCATAATAATACATAGGTAACAGTTCAAAACCATTTTTTAATTTGTGTTCACTTCAAATAAGAGACAGTCGTTGTTTCTGATTAGCTGAAAAAAACGCGTCTACCGATTCTCTAGCAAACGGCATAAAAATGTTAAAACTGCCAAAAAACTTACGGTAATTTCATTTCTTTTTTGTTTGTTTTCTCGTTTCTTGTTTGACACATAAACCTTCCCAGAATTGATGGAGAAATCCATATCAAAACCCAATGAGTGGTGTAGTTTAGACGAACTGAGCGGTCATACGAAAAGAGACTTTGTACTTACTGTTTTTCGATATTACTAACCTTTACAAATCTATATTAATTTTATAAAGATGTAAAAAAATTTTTTGTAGGTTTGTATGTAGGGGGTAATCTCTGGATCTACTGAACCGATTTAAAAAATTCTTTCACTATTATGAACCTACATAATCCCCGAGTTCCAAAGACTATATATACAACGTACCCCGTGGGATAATTTCCGACCAAAACGCGAGCGAAACCGCGGGCAACAGCTGGTGTATAATATGAAGGTGTGCGGGTTCCGCACCATTATTAAAAAAAAACACGTTTGTTGTTTGTGGGGAGCACCCCTTAAATATTTATAGTAGTCTGTTTTTAGTATTTTTTGTTATATTAGCAGCAACAGAAATACATCATCTGTGAAAATGTCAACTGTCTAGCTATCACGGTTCATGAGATACACCGTGGTGACAAACAGCCAAACAGACAGACGGACATAGTTTTTACCCCTTTGGGTCGGAAGCCTAAAAACAGTGAAGTGTTTTGAAATCTAAAATTTCGAATAGATTTTTCGTTCCATTTGCAAACGTGCTCAATTTATATGACATTCTATTTCAATGGTGGCTATCTTTTTTGAGCTCACCAGATGGCGAGTAAGGTCATGTCAGTAATTCCATTTGATACTTTAAAGTACCAATAACTTCATAAAAAGTTTATTTTGTTACGTATAACAACATAGTGTAAACGTCAGATAAATATTTACTATATTTTCCCTAAAACTAACAAGCATGAAACATTTAAAAATCTTTTTACCTCCAAGTACTAACAAATAAGATCCTAATTTGCTAAAAATCTTCAAGTCATAATTAATCAGGAATGGCTCAATCTTGACCACAGTCGTGATAAAAAAGCATATGCAACGCGCGAACACTATGACATCTGACATTTCGGTGCCCGCGCTACACTAGCGCCTCTAGCGGTGAATTCATACGCGATATGCAGTCGGTTCAAGCACCTACAAAACAGGTTAATTAAATAATTGCTGTATTGTTCCGTGCTCGAAACGGGTACAAGAAATACTTTGGATTTCACGAATGAATAAAGAAAACTAGCGATTTGTTACTTAACTGTTTCAATTACTTTTTTTTTTTGTAAAATGGCGCCATCGTACAAAAGTTTAGATTTGCTTAAAAAGAAGACTCAACGAGCACTAACTTTCCAGTCAACTAAAAGCTTCCCAAAGAGTGCCAAGTTTATATTAAAAACCTCAGAGTCCTGTAAGGGCTGACGTTCGAAAACAACTGATTCTGATGCACTTATTTGTTTATTTGTTTCACTGCCCTCTTTCCCCTTGATCACAAATACTGCCTGCACTCTCATATCTACCTATCCGTATATATAATTAAATACGCTCTTAACCAGACAGAAGGGTGCCCACCCTTCCAGTCTGGTTTCGATCGATCGTCTGCCAAATTAAGATACCTATCTATGTGCCCATCCACCGACTGTAAATCCAGACTCCAGTACTGAGCATTTTCTGACGGAAAAACTTGGAACCGATCTGATAGTCGAACCTAAGATATTATGCTCAGTAGTCGACGAGGCAGACTACTTTAAAGTAATCACTGAAGATGTAGTCGTAGAATTGTATGTGAGAATATACAGGGTGTAAAGGACAGCCCTCCACAGATTGATGGCATGAATTCAGTATATCATACTAAGATAACCGGTACAAGAAATTATTTCAGGAAGGTTATGGGTAACCGATAAAGATTTGTTTTATTTCCTCATACGCAATTTATCATTACCGTGGCAAAACACACGTAGCGAACGGCAAGCGCGACAACGAGTTAATTGAACTCTGTAGCTAGGCAGGAAGTGAACAACTGTTTTCACGCGTCGTTCGTTAGAGTATTTCAACATCCGTTGTTAGATTTTTTATTTTAGCCGTATTATTTACATCAATGAAGTGCTGCGTACAGGGAATGTAATTTTACATTGAAATAAAGGTATCTGAAAAAACCATTAAAAAATTAAATACTTTCGGAAAAAAAAAATTGCTGGAATATGATTCAAAATCAGGAGCTGAATGCACCCCGTGGAGGGCCGTTTGTGGAGGGCTATCCCTTACACCCGGTTTAAAGAATGCTTGCTAAAGCATTAACCCGTACAATTTCTTAATATAATATAATTGGGTTGTTTCGTTCTCAGTTCAAGTAGTGCGAGTTTCAGTAGATAGTAGTATAAGTAGACACCTGAGTTTGGATGGTGCAACGGTCAATAGATGTGACGAGTACTTGGAGTGTAGCCAAACTATATAGACAAAAAGAGTGTATGACCGCTCACTAACAGAGTGCAGTAGGCGTAACACAACGTAGGTTCTACAATTTAATCATTGAAACGCGGTGTGAATATTCCGCTGTAAAGGTCAGCCTGTGGTATTCTCATCCCATCTGTTAATGTCATGAACTTCACTGCAGTGACCAGAATGCCAATTCTCTTTATACAAATTGCAATCTAATCTCAGTGACAATCAATATCAAAAAGTAGGCAACTTAGTTTTTTAACACATTGATAAATGAATTAAGTCGTTCTGTATACGTAACATTGTTTTTATTTCTTAAAAATGCCTTGTATTGAACCATAAAAACATTGTGGTACACTTGTTTAATTCTCTAACACAACACTTATTTTACAATTGAATACTTTATGTAGCGTGTTTTTGGTGAAACGGAACGCAAACACAAAACGCATCGATTCCGGTAGTGACGTCAAATGCCAAATCAAATTTACCAATGTCAAAGAAACACTTTTAGTTGAAAAGTACTTAAAGTTTCAATAAGATTTTACTATTATATAAAAAATATTTATTAAATAACTTACATTATAGTAAAACTATTCTACTAAGGGCAAAAAAATAGATTTAAGCAAGGCACATAGAGGTAAGTGACATCAAATGCTATGACATAAATGGTCGCGATAGGCATGGACGTTTGAACTGTCGTAGAAAATTGTAGGAGTTAATTTTTTTTTTTGTGCGACTAACAGTAGTTGAAATTAACTTTAAATTATATTCTTGGGTTGATAGTACTGCATATTTTTGACATAAAAGTGAAAAAAAAATTACATGCATATTCCCTAATGCTCCTCTGATCGCACATATATGCAATTCGAAAGCAAACTTACTCGTTTTTAAAACTCACCGTGAAATCGGTTCATAGATTATGAACCAAAATATGTAAGTAGATAAAATCTGTGTTTTGGTTACATAGTTGGGTGATAAAGCTTTATCAGATTTTATTTTTAGGTTTTTTCAATGGAAGGAAAATGCACAAAAAGAGATGTCCGTTATCATGTATACTAATATTATAAAGAGGTAAAATTTGTTTGTAAGTTTGTATGTAGGGGGTAATCTCTGGATCTAAGGAACCGATTTTGAAAATTCTTTCACTTATAAGAAGCTACATTACCCCCAAGTGCCATCGGCGATACTTACAACGTGCCCGTGGGATAATTTCCGACAAAAACTCGAATTTAGTCGCGGGCAACAGCTAGTTTCTTCATAAAGGTTCCTCACAATTGGCAATTACGGGGTGGATTGGAAACCGCCGCGACAACAGTTACCGCGTATTTAGTACAACATTCTGAGCCCCTCTACATAAAAAAAAAATCAGTTACCAAAAAAACAGCTGTTCCGTACATTTTAAGAACTACTGTAAGAAACTGTAACTGTTACTGTAAGAAACAGCAGATAAAAAAAATAACCAATGAAACATTTCTATGTAGCTCAGAATGATGTACGATTACGATTACGTGGTAATAGTTTTCACGTCAGCGTCGGGGACACCTTCCACGCCGTATGGTCGATAGGTGGAAATACAATAAAACTTAAAAAGTAAATTAAACTCCTAATAATATAATACATTTTGGCAGTTTATGAATGTAAAAACACAAACAATTTTTACTTGTCGTCTCTCTCATTCACATCCGAACGAGTCATGAATGGGATGGCGTTGAGTAACAACGACGACGACGATCGATAAATTGAACAATGTGATTCACGAACGCACGTCCAGTGAAACATAGTTACATAACATGACATCTGCAAATAGCGAAGGGTTAGACAGAGGTACCTAATAGTGTGCCAGTTATGTTTAAGTACCATGTAAAAGGGGACGAGCCTGTTGCCATCAATCGGGCACAAATCCAAACTTCGTGGCTGCTGCTGAGAAATTCCTGATGAAAAAGCCCAATAACACTCATCGGCCTGGGAATCGAACCCAGGACCTCAGGCTCGGCAGTCGCGCTTGCGACCACTAGACCAATGAGGCAGCGTTCTTAGTTTTGCGCCAAATAAAGGGTTTATAGTAGGAACCTGTTTGTTTTTATTTCACTGCGGTTACCATAATATCCTCGTAATAATCTAATTAATAACTAATTTTAAGCAATGAATAACTTATATTTATGTATTTCTCACATTACCAAAGCAATGCAAATAAATAACGAAAATGATTGCAATATTTTATCGTGTATCAAGGCTTATTCTCTTTCAAGAAATAGAACCCGAAGTCGAATTCAATCTGCTTTTATACGTGTCAGGCTTCATTTTATTTTAAAGAAATGCAATAATTAAAACTGAAATCGAATCCGAGCGAATAAAAATAAACTCGCGATCAAATTCAAATTCATTTAGTGTTTGTCACAAGTGAAATATCAGTTCATATGATCGCTGTAACATAGACACCTATAAGGTGTACAATATATAATGCTGGTTCCATATTTATTTACCATTAAAATAATTATTCGTCCTAAGTCAACGTTCATTATTCGTCATGCATTAATATAGTTGTTCATTCACAAAGTCAGATTTAAAAATTAAGTAATAGGTACATTGATTTCATACTAATTAAATTATTCATTGTTTTCATTAAAATTAAATTACTCATTGATGTCATACAAAATTAAATTGCTCCTTGAGACATTGACATAGCTTATCTAAAGGTATTTTTGTCATTACAGAAGTCATTGATTGAAAAGTAGCCTTTACTTATCAAGAATTCCTTTAATTTATTTTTAAAACTATGTAACGTTACACTGCTTTTTATTTGATCACGCAATGTTGCCACCAAACAAAAGACCTTCATCCCAATAATTCCACATCAATATACAATCATACAATGGGAATACTTTTATGAATGGGAAGATATTGTCCATTGAATATTTCCCTGGAAGTCGAAAGTCGAACAAAACGGCCATGGTATGTTCATAGTCAAAGGCGACGAACGTTCGATGTACTATTGAATGTACTGTGGATGGAATAAAGGGTTGCTAGGTATACAGACAAAAATATTTGTCTTTTGTCTACACTGCCAGTTCAGTTTTTATTGAAGCGTATGAGCGTGAGCGGGAACAATTGTCTATCAGGAAATTGTTTGAAAGAATCTGCCAGATAGCTGCCTGTTTGTCGATCTCGTTTTACGCACAATGCATTGCTTAGGAATAACGTGATATTAAAAGACCGCATTCAACTAAACATATTTAAAGGAGTTAAACAATAAACATGTCTCTAATGAAAATATAGTGTCTCCACTAATACATGACTCAAAAGAATGGTGTTTAGTTACAAACAACTACTATTAAAGTTTAAATATTAAACCGTACCGTACCGTATTTACCGTATATGGTGGCATTTCACTGTGAAAATTGTTTTGCCTCGCTAACCTAAAGGAGAAATATTAAAAGTGCTTGAAGCTAAGCACTTTAAGTTAAGCACAAAGTTATATATAGATTGGCCTTTGAACGTTATCAATAAGGTTTCATATAAAGAAAAACAACATCGAAGCAATCAAATTTTATCATTTTCTTGTAATTTTTGCTTGACCTTTCAGGATTCAGTTAGTTGATGCAATTCACCTTCATCCGACCAGCATCGAGATTCTATCTCGTTTTTTTATTATTTTATAAGTGGTCGGCATAATCAGCCTATAATGTTCCCTCTGCTGGGTCACACGGCCTCCTCTCTATGGGAGGCTCTCTATGCTATAATCCATCAGGCGGGCCCAGTGCGGGTTGGTAGATCTCACGATCTTTTCCTTCACCGTCTTCGAAAGCAGTGGTGATGAAATACTCGTAAATTACACAAAGTAATGGGCCTGCCTGGGTTCGTACCCACGACTTATTGTTCGTAAGTCGGGGCCGCCACCGCGGGGCCACCGCTGCTCTCGTGGTCGGACATTTTATAATTTAAACTACATATTTGCGTCTGATGGAAAGGTGCCTCATGGATGAAGGAAGGATGAAGGATGATGACATTATGACATTTAATACGAATCGTATGTGATTATAAGAGTGTTGAATATAAATATTGATGGATGGAGAGGGAGAGGCAGACCAAGGAAACGATGGATGGATTGTGTGAATGATATTAAAGAAAAAGGAGTACAGAAGAAGAAAAAACGGGATGCGCCGACCCCGAGTAGCATGAGACAAGGGCAGAGTGTCACGATGATGACATTAGTTGTGCCGTCACAATTATTTTTTAATTAAAATTATTTGTGTCGAAACCTGACGACAAACAGCATTGTTGCAATTCTCTTTTATAAAGGGTGTAACAAGAACCTTAACGAAGCCGAAAGGTACTTATTCTCCCCATCATTGCAATCATTTTTATGTTCTAGATCATACTTGGGAACCTTCTAGTTAGGGAGATATTGGGGGTCAAAGTTCCAACTTTTTCACAAGTTTTTTTTTAAATACACGTTTTTAACGTAAGATTTTTACTGTAACCACCTCCACGACCCCCGTACTATTCAATCCATCCATCATCACAATGTTTTGAGTGAGTTACATTGCGTAATATCGTAAAACACGAATTTTCACTCCAAAAAAAAAGTCGTTTGCCAGTAATAATTTTTGCGTAAAGTTGCTTAGTTTGATGTACATAATGCTTGGTTGACGGCTTCGTTAATGGTCTTGTTACACCCTGTATAAGGACATGAAACAAATAGTATTTCAATTTGGACGCTGGGATGGTAACGTTCTTGCGTTATGAAGTACCGCAACTGCGCAATTTTGCTATTGCAAGTATCAAAATTTTACGTTTTCCTTTGAAAAACACTTTTATAACCTGTTCAAAATAAATGTATTTTCTTTCTTTCAAAAGGCAGTTACCGACAAGTAATTTTAATAAGCCACTCACCAATTTACCTACCTACCACATATTGCAACCCAATTTAACTTGTTTAGCAATTTTCCTTTGCTAGGGTTAATTTTTTTACCTTAACTTTTATTTAAAAATCTTCAATAAAATGCCACCAACTTCTAGCAAAAATAAAAAATTACGCAGACCCACGCCTTTTTCCGTGTGGCAAGTCAGAAACCAAAGCCCAGGGGGGTTATTATGACGTCTTAAAGCAGTTGTAATTCCAGAGTGGGAAAGAGACAGAGCAATACATGTCGTCTAGCGCCATCTCTTTCCCACACGGGAATTACAACTGCTTTAAGACGTCATGGTAAGCCACCTGCCACGATCCTTATTACATACTCATTCCTTATTACATACAAACACGGCGGTTACGAGTACTACGCACGTACACGCTTTCTGAAGAACATTACCTACGAGAAGAGCCATGTTCCGTTTATTTAAATTCACTTATTTACAGAATCTATTACGGACGACCCAATTCCACTGAGTTTCCACGTGCAGGTCTAAGTCAAAGTCAGGGGTTATATTTATTTATATCTGAGTCAAGAGCACAAAGCCGGCCTGCCTCAGGTCACAGGCGGATAGTATTAAAGCTATTTCAGGCGTTGATCAGAATGAAAAGAAGCTTTTGGGGGGGAAATTGTTCTCTTGGAATATAATTTGATACCTTGCTAGCACTTCAGTATTTACCGCTGCCTTGCCACTGTGCCTTTTTTTTTCGGGTGCTAAATCTTCAAATAACTCCTCCCGCTCTGGGCTGAGCAGGAGGGAGTGTCAGACTTTTACTGACTAAAACCCATTCATGTTCCTTCTTTTGCTCTTTGTGTTCCAGGGCCGCGGTATCTCTTTCGAACAGTCCCGCAACCCTGGCAGGATTGCCATTGTGCCTTTCGTTAACTTTTTTACAGTTTTAAAGATTTTAATTTTATCCCTCCATTGATAAGAGTTTTATACTTTGTGAAACAATGAATATAATTTGACCATTCAAATGTGCTAATGACGAAAATTACGTTTAAAACTATTTTTAGCAATTTTTAAAATAATTTTCAATACTTAGGTCAGTAGACAGCTAACAACGTTTTCGATTATTGCCGTGCTAGCACGACACGCGAAGTCTTCAAGTGAGTTACGACAAAATTAATTAGACATTAATATTCAGATGTCGTCGACTGAGTGCAATTACCGATGACACAGACTTAGAAAGATAGACAGAAAGCTCCCCCCTTACCCGCTTCATAGGGGTAAGATTTTTAATATGTCAGGGTAATTTGTCATTGACGCTTATACACCAGGGTTGAGTAAAGGGGTTTTTTGTAATTGATTACAGCTTTTAACCTTACTTGGGTTCAACGACACGACTCTTTTAAAGTTTGTAAGTGACTCGGATAATGCAATCCTATATATGAAAGTGCAATAGTACACCCACATTTCTCCAAATATTTTTAAGACCTATAAGGAGGCGAGACAATTGCCATCAACCAGGCACAATTTCACACTCTGTGGCTGCTACTGAGAAAATACTGCAGTTAATGTCATTTGGCATAGTAGCGACAAAATGCACTTTTGAAATATTGCCTCATATAAGCCTATATTTTTCCCATACGTGTGGGTACGCGTGTGAGGGGTTTTCCCTTCTGTGTGGGCTACGACATAAGCCACAGCCCACACAGTGGCTACAGGCCCAGTGCGAGAAAGAGGAAGTCACACGTGCTCGAATATTTCGTTCTAGGACTTGCCTCATGATGTTTTACTTCACTGTTTTGAGATCAGTAGCGGTAAAATATGGTGTCACAAAGAAACGCGCCTACCGTTCACTCAAAATCTATAATTTTGTAATCAGTGTGGTGTTATAGGAAAGTACTACCATAGTTATTACCAGTGATCGGAATAGGTAGAACTAATGTACCTAAAGTCCAAGCAAGGAACAGAAACGAAAAGTGTTCCTTACGACAAAAAAAAAAACAATTATTTTTTTCTGAAACTCGGAAA
This sequence comes from Eugnorisma glareosa, assembly GCA_947578425.1. NCBI lineage: Eukaryota > Metazoa > Arthropoda > Insecta > Lepidoptera > Noctuidae > Eugnorisma > Eugnorisma glareosa. The sequence continues at coordinate 42,897,686 of OX387957.1, forward strand.
TGTCGCGGAATCAGTTAAGTACATTTAATAATAATGTTATTTATTAATCAGTTCAGTAAAATAATTGAGTTCATTGTTTTGTCTTTTTAACCGACTTCGACAACAAGTAGAACGTTCTCAAAAAGCCAGTAGATACGTTTTCTATTGTTATTAATTCAGATAAAGAACGCGGCGGCGGACCCTCCGCCTCATGTTTTCGTTTCCCAGAATAGCAAAAACTTGTTCTCTCTTTCTATCTTTTGTTTGTCGCTGGTAAATAATGACAAAAGGGTTGAGGGGTAGAGGGGTGTTTCAAATTAAAAGCATCGTCGTGGTCGCACCATTCACTCCTGTAATTTCATAAGTTTTGTACGCTTACTCGTGAATTGATTTTTTTACCTTTATTTGTTTTATCGTTCATTGGATCGGCTTAACATGATCACCTTGGCTTGATTTATATGGACTACGTTTTACCGCAAGTTGTTTTGATTTCTGTTTACGTTTAGTTCCAATAATTGAACAAGAATAAGAAGAAGTTCCAAGAATTGTACAAAATGAATAAATGGTAAATTGTTTTTTTTACCTTGTTAGTTACTATTAAAGCTGGTATGAAAATTAAATTAGCTTCCGCACTTACTTACGGCGTTCAAAAGAAGATAAGGAGCTTACCTTTATTTTTACAATAAAAAAATTGTCGTAAGGAAGTCTCCACTTTCGTTTCTGTTCCTTGAACTTTAGGCTTTATTAGCTCTACCTATTCCGATCGCTGGTTATTACGGCTGCATATTCGATGCCATCATCAAGCCGTGGTATTTTCAAAGAAACACAATGATTCTCCTTGGAGGTCTGTAATATTTATCCTTTGCATTGATTGTCTTGACTATATATGTGTATGACAACAACCTACGCCCTCATCAGCGCCGAGCATTGACATCGATAAGGTCATATGCGATTCAATTCATACCGCTCGATCAATGAACTGAGGTTTCGTTATTAATAGATGGGTTTATGACGTTACGCATTCATTCAGTGAATGGACTTGAGGTTAGCATGAAAAGGACAGGGGGTGGCGAAAATATTTTAAAAGTTTTCCTTTAAAGATCTTATGTTATATTGTGGCATAAAATCTTAACATTAAAATGGTTAACATCTTTCAAAGTCGAGCTTATGAGGCATGTTGTATGTTAATTAGCAGTAAGTAACTTTTGCAGGAATACAAAGCCTTTACCAAAAAGTTGTAAAACAAAAAGCTTTTACCAAATATTACCGTGAACAATTTCAGTGACCGAAGTTCTACCCGTAGCGTAACCCGTCAAAAATTGCGTCCCAAAAGGCATTAAAACCACGGCCGTCCAATCAAGTGTCCTACGAGGAAAAGCGTCGATCGCCAATAATGCACACTTTTCACAAAATTATTTGAGCACACCGATATGGCGTGATGACGTTACTTTAACAAAGCCTTTGACGCGATACTGCAATCTGTGACAGTTCGCGTTATTGAGCAAATTACAGAGCGTTATATTGCGCCTAGCACATGCTGAACAACTTTCATAAAAGTGGATGATGTGAAATTGATAAAATAAAATACAGACAGACGGTACTCGTCTGTATTTGCCGTGTGCACACGAGAGATCTTTGTTTAATAAAAAAAGGGCTGGTTTTCTAATCTCTTATCCTCTACCCTACCAATTTGGCAAAGTATGACTTTTTAGCAAATATTTTTAGACTGGCTGATCTGAAAATGCAACAAAAAAAAACTTCATAGTTACCACTGTCAGCACCTACGTATCCATGCATTCAGTGAATGTTTTAAGGCCGAAACACACCGGATCCGTACACGTAGACGTGCACTGCGCGTGCACGTACCATGACGTTGTAATATATGGAACTTTATAGAGACATAGCACACCGCTTGCGTGAAGTACACGTGCGCGTAGACTACATGCGTAACGCTACGCATTGCAGCTGTCATGTGTCAAACTTGCTGCGTACCTACGCAGAGCGGAACAGCAACGTCACATTGATGCGTGCAGTAATGACGTTGTAGTCAATGGCATTCCGCATTGGACGTCACACCGAACAAGTTTGAACACGCACGTATCTTTGCTGCGCGTGACTACGCACGTGACTTACGCATTCAGTTGTATTTGTTTTCAAGTTTTACCGATAGTAAGTGATATTTTGTTTCGGTTTTAATGATGAATAATGAAATTAAAGAAAAATTAATTGTTTGTACAACACAAAAAACAAAGAGTAAAAAATATGTCATGTAAAACTTGAACCCATTGTTTTTTGGCACACCCAGGAATATTCTGTCACAATAACAGTAATATTGCTTCTTCTTCATCATATGAACTACTTGGTCCATTTACCCAATCTTCTTCAGACATCGTGCACAAGAATTGCTGGGTACGCAAAGGACCGGTGCGTTGCGTGCGTACCACGTATGCGTAAGCGTAAGCGTACACGTATGCGTAACCCGGTGTGTCAGGGGTTCACGCCCGTCACCACGCGCGTTTACGCGTCACGCCACACATCTGGTCTGACCAGGCCTTTAAGGCCGAAACACACCGGATCCGTACACGTAGACGTGCACGTGCACGTGCACGTACCATGACGTTGTAATATATGGAACTTTATAGAGACATGGCACACCGCTTGCGTGACGTACACGTGCACGTAGACTACATGCGTAACGCTACGCATTGCAGCTGCCATGTGTCAAAGTTGCTGCGTACCTACGCAGAGCGGAACAGAAACGTCACATTGATGCGTGCAGTAATGACGTTGTAGTCAATGGCATTCCGTATTGGACGTCACACCGAACAAGTTTGAACACGCACGTATCTTTGCTGCGCGTGACTACGCGCGTGACTTACGCATTCAGTTGTATTTGTTTTCAAGTTTTACCGATAGTAAGTGATGTTTTGTTTCGGCTTTAATGATTAATAATCAAATTAAAGAAAAACTAATTGTTTGTACAACACAAAAAACAAAGAGTAAAAAATATGTCATATAAAACTTGAAGCCATTGTTTTTTGGCACACCCAGGAATATTGTCACAATAAAAGTAATATTGCTTCTTCTTCATCAGTAGTTCATCTTGGTCCATTTACCCAATCTTCTTCAGACAACGTGCACAAGAATTGCTGGGTACGCAAAGGACCGGTGCGTTGCGTGCGTACTACGTATGCGTAAGCGTAAGCGTACACGTATGCGTAACCCGGGTTGTCAGGGGTTCACGCGCGTCACCACGCGCGTGTACACGTGTACGTCACGCCACGCATCTGGTCTGACCAGGCCTTTATTGTTAAACCAACCACGACAGGATATTAGGTTTTTGTTTGTTTAAAAGAGCGAGTTTCATATTTAAACTGTTCTATTTTTAAACACGTGTTCCCGTTTTCATTTGTTTTTCTGAATAAAAAACTGCTGTATTCGTTTTTCACGAGGCAATGCCAATATTTGGCCAGTTTTGATCAGTTTTATTAGAATATCCGGTACACGATTTTGTATACTGCATAAAAAATACGCGGCGTCCGCACGCGTGTTTTCCACACTTTTCTACGGAAAAAGAATTTCGACGGTGTTCATTAAGCTAGTTTCAAAATTCAAATGATTTCGAGTTACATTATAAATATAAATCATGCCCCAAAAAGGCAAAATATAGTTTGTGCCTAAACCACCAATTTTAACAATTGGTAACACCTGTATTTTAAGCAAATAAATTATTCTTCTTCTGAGTTCGCTTTCTAATTAAGTTTGAATTGACCTTTACAGGATAACACTCCATGCAAGGTGCGTCCATACTCGGAAACATTTTCGAGCATTTTCAAAATAATAAATACTCTGTAATTTATTTGAAGTACCTTACATTACACGAAATTTAAGGTTAGACACAATATAATTCAACTTGAACATCGATATTTCGTGTGAAGTCTTGTTTATTTAGCAGTACGTTCCTGACCTACGGATATAGAATACACGTCACTCTCAGAAATTCACGCAATGTTATTTTGTCAAAGTCAGCATGAATCATTACAACTGCCTTTACTACGACAAAACAATCAACCCACGAGAACTTTATAACAAAAAAAAAACCCCATTGTAACCATTTTAAGAATAACTCAGCGGGCAACTTTTAAAAACAATAGCTCTATTGTACGTTAAAATAGTAACAAGCGGAAACCTTATTCGATTTTCAAAGTGGTATTTTGTAAATAACATTATGAACGTTAACGTCTTACGCAATTCACACAAACTCTGAACTGATTTGTTTTCGAAATGACTGAACCGATTTTAATGAAACTTCATACGCATAAGCTGGATACTTGTCAGGCTTTTTGGGTCACTGACTACCTGTAACGACTGACAAAGATCTACAGATGACAGCCGGGACCAACGGCTTAACGTGCTTTCAGAGGCACGGAGGAAGCTTGGTATATAATGGGCGGTCACCCATCCACAGACCAACCTAAGCAAGCACGGCTTAACCTAAAGATCGACCTGAGTGGCTGTGTTTATTTTGCCACGAGCTTCTATTGATACCTACGTAACATTCATTAAATCAAAGGACGACCAAGTTACAATAATGCCAAAATCAATCAAAATATAGGTATTTCGAGGGAGTCGTGCAGCTCGTGGGATAACTTTATATCGCCTCGCGAGTCGAGTTCTCTCGGGTTTTATTGCCTATATTTATGACCGAGCCCTTAGTCGGTGCTAAATATTCTACAGAGTTATGTTTTCCACTTAAATGGTTATATAACTTTATTGACTGAAAATTGGAAAAACGCTCTTTTCATGAAGGCTTTGTAAGATGTGTTTTATTGAAACTAACAGATGCTGTTATCGAGGCATGTTGCTATTTCTATTTTTTTCTTACTACATAATATCTCGTCCGTCAGTGTATCTTAATCTTGAAAACAAAAAGAAAAAGAAAAATGAATTTGACTATTGGCTCACTAATACATCTATACTAACATTACACAAAGACGAAATAACTCATAGTATGCATAATCAGCCTATAATGTTCCCACTGCCGCATGCCGGGACACATGGCCTTGAGAGCAGTGGTGATGAAATAAATTACACAAAGTAATGCGCTTGCCTGGGTTCGAACCCTCAACTTACTATGCGTAAGTCGTGGCTACCACCGCTGGGCCACCGCTGCTCACCAAGTCTCTCACCAGCTCAATTAGTCTTAATAAAAATACAAAACTTTTTGTAAGCGATTTATCTTCCCCTCTAAATTGACAATCGCGTAAGGAATCTTGATTTCATTCAACCCTGCTAATGTTATCTTAAAGTTTGTAACAAGGCAAGAAGGCTTCTTGACGCGGCGTGTAAACGACGTAAACATTCAGTTTGTGTAAATAACCTGGTGCTATGTGTTTGAGTAAACAACCAGCACGCTGATCTCGTGCTTGTGTCGTGTTTTCGAATAATAGTGTAGTTTACAAAGTACCTGGAAAAATAGACAAAAATTCCCAGATATGAGACCTAGTTAGAACGATTTTTCGCCCCCGTATATTGCAACTTTCCTCAAAATCATTAGAAACATTTTCACGATTGTGGTTACAAATATATATACAAATATTGCTTATTTACTCACATAAACCTTTCGGAATAAATTCTCTAAATGATGTTGAAAACCGCATCAATATTCAGTGTCTTGTTTAAAAGTGCAACGTCAAGTTCAAGTTGTCGTAAGTTGTCGAGCCGTTGCTCTCAACTCTAATTTATAATACTTTAGTTTCTGCACGCAGCTTCGTCCGTGCCTAAGAAATGTATCATAAAATACTTGGTATATTTCTGTTCAAACTTTTGGTATGGCGGCTCGGAAGTTAGCTGCGAAAGAATTACGGTTCAGACTGTATGCTGCGCAAAACACAATTTTATATCAGCAGGACGCAGAGGTTGCATCGTCTTGACTGTTTAATGCGCAAACCGTCACTCGCAGCAAACTTCCGAGCCACTAATAAGTTGAACAGAATTACAATAATGAACCTTTCCATCGTACGTTTCCACGTAGGGTTCCGTACCAGTAAAAAAAAAAAAAAAAAAACTTATTTGGCGTCAACTATGTATGTATGAGGACAAACTTTAATTTTCTACTTTATTTTTTATTTTATGGAATTTTTTGCAAGTTTCATGATTCTAGGTCAGAGGAACCTGTAGGGTACTTCACCCTACAGGTTTTGATTCCCTTGTGAAAGCGCATAATATGCGACATAAACAGTCGATATCTTTGGATCGCGTTGACTTACAAGTTTGATTTTTTCATTGCTAAAAGGGGTAGCAGACCTGAGTATTTGGTCATTTCAGCTTGATACCGCCACGCATTCTTGAGAAAAAGGGTCTTGACAGACAGACGGACAACAGAGTGATCCTATAAGGGTTCCGTTTTGCCGAGTGAGGTACGGACCCTAAAAACGATGAAAACAAAAACGAAACGATTGTGTCGTTTTGTCGTGGATCCGCGTTCCGGCTGTATATCGGGATTGCGGGGATCTCCGTTCTAAAGGTGCACACATAGCTAATTTAATATAAATATATATAAATCTTTTATTTCAGGTATCAACCCATAATAATAACTAATTACATAAAATACATTAAAATAATATCACATTGCATTCCATTTTTAAAATAAAAATTAAAATATTAAAATTAAAATCAAAATTTCTATAATTAAAATACAACAAAATTAGAATCAGAATTAAAGTCAAAAATTAAAACTAAAATCAAAATTAAAAATCAATATACAATCACAATTATAAAATTTTCAACTACCAAGAAAATACAAGGACTACCAAACGATCTCTTCGAACAAAAATAGCCCCTTATGTATCGAGATAAAAGTAAAGGTACTTTTAATGACATGTTGCGTCTATCTCAGTAGGTAGTAGGTACCTACTTGTACGTTAGTAACCCTTTCCGACCGGTTTAATGTATTTCGGGGATGATAACAAACTGGTATATAAATAGTTATATGTTACATGTTGACTATTTCAGTAGTTTTGATAGCGTGGGTGGTTAGACTTTACTATTGCTTGGTAAAAGCATATTAACAATTGAACGAACTTTGATAATTATTGGCATACAGATAGATTTTACGTAGCCGTCACGAATCACAAAAATATAGATCAGATATCCGATGCTTTCAAACTTCAACTGAAAACCGAACCGATTCATCGTGAATTCTCATCGCGAGTATATTTTTATCCGTTTTATCCGTAGATTTCAGTTTTAAATAATGCATAGGCTCAAAATAAAATGAAGCCTTGGAAGTGAGGTATGCAGATTGAATCCGATAGAATATATTTCTTGAGACAGAAAAAGAGAAATACAGGATAAAATATTGTTAATAATTTTTGGAAACAACATAAAATATTTTTTAGTATAAAAATTAATTTGCAACATCAAAATAGTTAAAATTGTCTTAGCTAAAATGGCAACATTGTTTTTATATCCGTTTTCTCTTTCTCTTTGCTACTGATCCTTGTACGCGGCGGTCACGAATTACTAGAATAATAATTATTCAATTAACATTCATTGTGACAGTGACATCTCCAATAAAGTGGGTAAAGTGGATACCGAATTTTAATTCAAGTAATCGGTCCACCCAAAAAATTGGTGGTGCGGAGCTGGCAGTCCACACGCGCTCCGGCCAATAATATTGTCTTTGTGTTATTGCACTGCTCATTTGGTCACATGAGAAAAACTTAAATACCGCGCGTTTGTTTATGAATGTGACGAGAACTACTACTTTTTAGTAACTGAATATTTTGTTGAGCGCAATGAACATACATTTTAATATAATTATAATTAAAATTACATACATCTTAATATATATTCATCGTGGTAAGCAGATGAACGCAATTACTAATATCAATTTACCTGTTTGTACGCGGCTACCAGGTAATAAGGAACAGAAAAAGGTAAGCAACCGATCAACAGCATAGAGCGAATGTTGTATACTTTCGATTAGACTATGAGTCGTTTGGCAAACAAGCCGGCCATATTTGAAAAAAATAAAATAATTTTAATTAATCATAGCATCAATATTTGTTTTGAGGCAACCCTATTGGTACACGTTCACAAACATATTTTATTTGTTAAAATATAATTTTCATCTGGTTATGAAATTAGTGAAGGTAGTTCTTACTTGGGATCTTCTACAAAAAGCACTCTATAAATAGGCAAGGCTATGTAAGACAGTTCCTGTCATCCTTTACTATCTTCGAGGAAAACTTATTGATAGAACCTTTTAAAAAGCATTTAGGTACCAGAATAAAAAATGTCAAGAAGTCAACGAATGAAGAAGAATGTCATGACAGGATGCTGCATCTAGGTGATGTCATTATTATCGTAGTCAAGTTGTTAAAGTGAATTACAAAAATCATTTATTATAATTAAACCGTGGCAATCGGTCCGTCGCATGCAGTGCGCCTGCAATCTGTCTTCTTAAATAACAGTCGCTTTAGAAAGGAATTAAAATCCAGCAGCTTTTCTATCTGAGGGCTTTTAACGTTCAGGACGATAAGGATTTTGTCTTCTATTTGTGGAAAAACGGAATGAATACGACTTTTATTCGCTTCGCCTGACCTTTATCAACAGGACCGGATTGCACAATCTCATTTTTCTTAGAGATTTAAGTATTATTATTCACAAATCATAAGGTTAAAGTACCTAACAATTAGGTTTGCTGCCGTATATTTGACGTACTGATAGAAATTGTGTACTGCAGCTGCCATGACAGTCGCTATATTTCCCATTATGCACGACAAGATTTTGACACATGACACATCAGCTGAATCGGCGCCGGGGTGATGCGAATTGTCATAAATCAAGAATTTTCGTGAACTTTCAGGATTCGATTTTATAATAAAAAACAGTGATAAAAAATATGTCGCGGCAGCTGTTTCGTAAGAAAAGTTTTCGGTTAATATCTTCAATAACGTGTTGATGTCGATAAAACGGCGTCAGTCTATTGCCAAATATGTGCAAATTACATACCACTACACCCTTCCAAAAAATAGGTAACTTAGATGCGCTGGAAATAATGTACAAGTTTTTCGTTTGCTAAAAAAACTCGAAAGGGCAACATAAAGACAGTAACATTCTATCTGCGTTCTTACCTCGATGACGACGACCGACAATCTTTTTGTCTTTTATTTCGCAGTCGGCAATTCAAAAGCCATAAATTAATGAAACATTAGTTTATTCTTTGAAAGCGGTTCACTGTCGATGGCATTATGAACTTATCCAACCCTCTTAATTAACGCACACTCACAGTATTAATAATTAGAATATTAGATATTTACATAAATAATGAGGATGACGTTTGACTTAAACACAAACACATTTCAGGGCCGGTAACAAGCCAGCGGAGGTTTGTGTGTCGAGCCCCCAACGGTGCGTACCGAACTTTTTGGTTAAAGTTCATTCGTTCATTGCTAAAATAAAAAAAATCCTGACGTAAAGTCAGGATTTTTCTTAATTTAAATATCTAAATATCAAGGTTTAATGCAGTCAATTTTTGAACATCAATAAACATCACATTAATTGCGAAGGCAAGAATTCCTTTGACTCGAGTGAGAAGGTAAAGTTATACTTCGTGCCCATATTAACTTATTTTGAAACAAAATAATAAGCAGAATCAATTACCGTGCTGACTACGTATAAAAGTACCTAATTAGTTATTTATTCATATTGAAGATTTCTGTCATAACGGGTTCCTTAAAACTGGCAGAAACTTGATGTTCCGAAATTTATTTAGCTTATCACACTTGTAATAATCTTCTTTATCGAATATTGTAAGGCATAAAAGTTGATTAATATAAGTAATTTTTGTTTGGCCGAATGTTTTTATGTCCGAATTTACAAACGAATACTTTTAAGATGGCAGAATTTTACTTGGCATAATTATCTTAGGCAAAGTTAAAATTTCGCATAATTTCGTTTAGCGTAACGTTTATTTAGAGCGACGATTATTTGGTAGAATTTCAATTTCATTTTTAACCGTAGATTAAAATTAAAATATTATCTCAAAAAGTCAACATCAACATGTTGACTTTTTTTGCTACCAAGTGACAGAAACGAATCGCTGCAAAACCGACTCCACGTAGTCTTGTCTGCAATACCCCTAGAGTGTAATTTTAACCCACGTAGGCGCGGAGGGGCGAGGTGGCCCGCGAGCTGAGATGCAGGTGGTTTCAAAACACGCCGCCGCGCCGCCGCCGGCGGTAGTGAGCGTTAAACACATCTGCGACGATAAGCTCGCGTGGGACCGCCGCCACCGGAGCCGTGACAGAAACCATGCCTGCTGCATGTTGCATGCTTGCTTGCATGCTGCATGCTTGCTTGCATGCTTGCTGCATGCATGGTGTATGCTTGTTTGCATGTTTGCATGCTTCCTACAGAGATATAAACAAACTGAACATATATCTATGGGACCGAAAAAATAATCAGCTGCCCCATACATTTGGGTCGATAAGTATTGAAGTCTTGTAGGGACAGGAGAAGAGTTCCTGGAAGCACTGATACGGGGGGCTTGCAGTACAAAACTAGTAGGTATTAATAAATTATAGTAGGTAGGTGCCCTTAAATTCATTCAACCCTAAAACAAAAAAGAGAAGGCATCTTTTTTTCTCTTTTTATCTTATTTGATATCTTTGCTAGTTTATTTAACAAAGTATCGGGTTTCCTTCAATACGGAATATCGAGAATAAAATTGTGAAGATCAACAACGCATCCCTGGAACTACCAGTTCGTGTTGTTGTTCTCTTTGTTTTTTACCTCGGCAATATTGTACGAGTATTACAACTTATTAGCAAAGTGTTTTTCTTTAAAAGACTAATGAAATAGAAAAAACTTGTAGAGCTTAAAAATGTTTCTTATTTACGCAGAATAGACAATTATTTGTTCTGTATATTCCAAAACGTCGTAGAACAATACACAGACATAAACCCGCTGATTTTATAATATTTATTATATATACGCACAATTATCTCAAGTACCTGTGGAGCTCGTGGTTAAATCAGCTGCCTAGCCTATTCCCAACCATGCTGGAGTCAGCTTTCAGTCTAACCGGATGCAGCTGAATATCACTATTTTACATGGAACGACAGCCTATCTGACCTCCACAGCCCAGTTAGTTCTGGGTAATGAGATACCGAGACTAGTTGTTAGACTTTTGGGCCATTGACTACCTGAAACGGCTGTCAAAGATATAAAAATGAAGCTAGGACCAACGGCTTAACGTGCTTTTCGAGGCACGGAGGAAGCTCGGTATGTAATGGGTGGTCACCCATCCACGGAACAACCTAGCAAGCGCGGCTTAACCTAAAGTTGCAAAAATACATTAAGGTGGAAGCGCAAGGGTAGCCGGCGAAATTTAAATTTTCTTAAGTCTAATGCAATTTGCAGGTCAGTGTCAAGCTGTATGTTGATGAAAATATAAATCGCGCCAGTAACACGTATGGAGTAACAGAATTATAATCATTCAAATCATCAATACAGCTCTCCAAGTTCATATAATCACATTCAATAGCTATTTCATGAAAAAGTCACTCTTTGAGATTATATGAACTTGGAGGGTTGTATTGATGATTTGAATGATTATAATTCTGTAACTCCATACGTGTTACTGGCGCGATTAATATTTTCATCAACATACAACCTGACACTTAACTGCAAATTGCAATAAACGTAAGAAAATTTAAATTTCGCGGGCTACCCTTGCGCATCCACCTGAATATATGATAACCAGCCTGTTACGACACAGGCCTTCTCAGTGAGTAAGCCACCACGATGGCTAGATGCGGATAGGAGGGCGACGCATTTTTTCGAATTTTAGGTTAACTTCAAAGGCGAAACACATTATCTTGGTAAAATTAAGAAAGATTAGTTATAGGTACATACTTACTCTAAGCATCAATAATTTATTCTTCAAAGTAGCTTCAAGAACGACTCTTCTTAGATCCCCACTCACAAAGTTATCCATGGTAAACACTGTTTCACAAGTCAGCGGCGGATGATACGACGTGAACCCCGCCACTGATGTCGCTAACACCGTTCATTTGTAACTGACCTATGTGTATATATGTATGTGTAACATACAAAAATATAAGGCAACCGGCAAGCAGATAACGTGGCACACTTCCTAGGGCGCGTCGGCTGTTGAGGCTTTTTAAATATTAAATGCCCAATAATTGCTGCGAAACTAAGCACAATTGGTGTGAACAAGACATCGCAGTTTGTATATCCTTTAGTAGCAAAATTGATTGGCTTGGCAGGTATCTCCTTAAATATTTTGTCCAGTTTTCCAGTAATAAGTATCTTTTTACAATATATTAAAAGAAAAACCTTGTCCGATCCGTAAGAGTATTATTAGGTATCGAGAATAGAATAGAATAAACATTTATTCGTTAATGGACAGCAGCAACACAATAGCGCACCACATACATATACATATTACTAAAAACACAAGACAAGATTTCCATTTATGTAATCCTTTTTGGAGAACAACCGACCATTGAAAATAAAATAAAATATACTAAAACGAGGACACTTATATGGCAATGGCAACACACAGGTGCGAGCGGTCGCTTCGCGGGTAGTGACGTCATAAAAAAACAATTGACGATCGAACATACTTATACCGAAGAAGATGTTGTTACGTTTTAAAAGTTTGTTAAAATTTAGGGAAACTGTGATAATTTGGGACAAAAATCATACATTTTAAAATTCATTAATATTTTTATATTCATGAATATTATAATTTATTTGGCAATGTATAATGTATGGTGCCCCCTATGGATCGGACAGGGTTTTGTTCAACATATTGTATAAATAGTTATCTTTAGATATAGATGCAGGCAGAAAGATTCTGAATTAAACCGAATTCACGTAATAGTTACGTATTTTTTAAAACAATTTTTGGATACTTTCAACTTTGTGTGTAAATTCAAAATTTCAATTGAAGTATATAATTCTAAAATCAACTTATATTGCACCCATAGAGTAGACTTTATATTCTTTAAATAAAAATAACGTCAGTTGAAACCAAGGTTTCAAACATATTTACGTTATTTAATGGTTTATTACAATCCATGTGAGTAGAGCCTAACCAAGCTACTCTGTTGTAACACTTCAATTGATCACCGCATGAAAAGATTGTGAAGAGCATGATTGGCTCGCAGCGAATCTTTTCATTCCAAGCTATTGTTATATCTATTAACATTGTTAAAGATGGCCAAGGACAAGACATTGAGTAGGGCAACATTCTTTTATTAAAATCTACTAGAATGTTGAAAAATATAAGTATTTTGTACTGTCTAGTCATGTTACTCACACACACAGTTGAATTAATTTTATAATTATCTTAATGATGTTTATGTTTCTTAATGAGTTGATATGTACCAACGGTCATATTGACTTATAAAACTCTACATAACCCGCAATACTAGAAGCACCACGTATGCTCTATCTTAAAGATCAGCTGTTGCCCCCGGCTTCGCTCGCGTTTTGGGTCAGAAATTATACCACGGGCACGTTGTATAATATAGCCTATCGCACTCGCGGATAATGTAGCTTCCTATTAGTGAAAGAATTTTCAAAATCGGTACATTAGATCCAGAGATTACCTCCTACAACCTCACAAACTTTACCTCTTTATAAAATTACTCATGCCTGTAATTGCTCCGCATTTCCGTAATTAACAAAAACCATTATACATTAAACCGCATTTTTTTATTACTCAGGTAAAAGATCTCAAGATTTTAAACCTCACACTACTAGTTCCAATACCAAGTGTACTTGAGCAAGCCATAGACTATTACATATCAATACAAGTATTTCTTTCTGGCTCACTTAACGGATAGAATATTCGAGATAGTACCGGTAGCTCACTGATACGGTAGGTAGGAGAGTAACCTATCGATTTCCTCAGAGATTGGAAGGCATATACTATCTAGCCTTAGGAACTATTGCGTTCACTGACGGTCGTACACTTTTGAACCTAATTACTCACGCCATACGGGTGAAAAGTGGTCGATCGTATGAGCGCGGTAGATACCTGTCTTACGGCCGGCCATCCGTGAAAAGCGAGTAAAGCTAGCACATTAACGGCATTTTTCAATAACTTAATCACAGTTAACGGTACGTTGCTATCTCAGATAATCAGTTAAAGAAACATCAACTGTCAACCCTCCGAGAGATAGATAAGTGACGTGGATAGGATATTCCTGTTAATTCATTGCTAACTTTGTTTATAGAAACACCGATAGCTACCAGAGTAAGGCATATTAACTAACAGTTATACGTAAGTAAGTTATAGAAAACGGTCCTAAGACGGGTTGTTCGTTAGGCAGAGTTCTGTATAATTATATATATTGTAGGTGTTTGTGAAGCATTGCACGACGACAGACACAGACTGTGTTGACAATATTCGATAATAAAGGGGATTGTCTATTTTTTTAGGGTTACGTACAAAAAATGAAAAAAAAACAGAACCCTTATAGGATCACTCGTGCGTCTGTCTGTCTGCCCATCCGTCTGTCACAGACTATTTCGTAGGATGGGTAATCCTATGACCCAAACACAGATGTGCAAAGTATTTTTTTATTTTAAATAAGGGTCATTTTCGGGGGACAAATTATGAAATTTAAAGAAAAGTTTAGCAAAAACCTTACTGTGTCATATATCAAATGAAAGGACTCGTTATGAGGATCTCAAATATTTTTGTTATTATTGTAAAACAAAAAGTTTTGATTTTATTCTTAAAAGAAGTAGAAAATTGACCAGTCCCTGTCCTCCGAAACGACGGAGCCTAAAATTGAAAAAAATACAAAATAAAGTACATTAGTACATTGCTTGTAGATTATAGGAAAAACTATAAGAATTCTATCAATTGAAAATAAAGAGGACAAAAGAGGAAATTAAAAAAAAGAGTTTTGCAGACCTTACGGTGTCATATATCAAATAAAAAGGCAAGCCCTTTTTAAGGATTTCAAATATATTTTTGTTATTGTTGTAAAATTAATACTTTTGATTCATTGATGATTTATGAAAGAAGACGAACATTTCACTTTGGCATTGTACGGAACCGTCTCCACGCGAGCTCAACTCGCACTTGGCCGGTTTTTTAAATTGTGCTTATTATAAAACCGTTTCGAGGAAAAAGGTCCATAATCATTTCTTTTGTTTGACCTTCATGGCGTCATCTCAAGAAGGAATATCGTGAAATACAAATAATCCTGCGTTCAGACAGTAGTAATCATTCAATTAAAAGACCTGCAATATGGAATCTTCATTCTCAAATAGTCAAAAACAAAACCCTCAATCCTTCTTAATTTGGATGATGACTCACTTTAAACTGCTTGCAACAATACTGCTTGTTGTTTTTTTTTCTTTTTATGAGTAACCACAGTAAATTTAGTATTTTTTTGTCGACTTCCATTTCCAAACTGACGCTATCCGCACACGTTAATCTTTTACTAACCTCGGCTGTCTGAGTACATAACACAATTTTGCTGTTCCAAACCGCACGATTTGAATCGCACGGCTCCCCTGTTTCTGTACGAACCCTTCGCTTCATGTGATTTAGACATTAAAAAAACAAACTGTCATTAAAGTGTCATTCATGTATTGCATCGTTGAACAACGTCGCAACGTTGTTGCGTCGTTGGGGAGAGGAATCTATTCCAGTGCGGACGTCATCAGCCCTACAACTTTAAAATTAAATATAAACTAATGTAGCCATTGAGCTTTAAATACTATTTTAACATATAAAAGAATGAAAATATACAGGTTAGATGTTTCGGACAATGCCCATTGTATCGGTAACTTGAATGCACAAATAGTGATGGTTAGGGTGGCATAAACCAAGTCAATTTTGTAGTTGTGTCATGTTTGGTGATATAGTTGATTTATTTCTGTTATTTTACTCTTATTTTCGAAATAAAACATAGCCATCAGGTTTTTTTTCTAAACAACATTTCGAAACGGTTGATGTCGAGGCTTAAGCGAGGTTTAACCCACAACCGCAAACGGCAACGGTAAAGTGCAATACAACTCGACTCGACTGCTTTCAATGTGACTCTTTGAAAACGGCAACAATCTGCAATATCTCAAAATCTACGGTAGCTTTTTCATAAGGTTCATAGTGAACCTTACTGAATAATGTTACGGGCCGGAAAATGCAAATTGTTTTAATTCCTTCAAATCTAAATGGTATTTAAAACTTTTTGTGTTGAATTTAGAACTAACATTAATATCATAGAGAATGCATATCGTGCAGACGTGGAAGTTCGTAATTTAAAGTTGACGCGAGTGGGACATACATACTCGTAGTTGCTGTTTCCCATCTGCTATATTCACACAGAAATAATGTTTGAACATTCACCATAATTTTATTATGGAATTTCCCCTATAGCAGTTCTGCAACAAATTCATTACAACTGTGCATCTTTGTTCCTCGGTTTTTTTCTCGTTTATATTTAGTTAATATCTCAAGTCCGCGGTCTTGCAAAAAATCGTATACGTGGTTTGCGACATTGATGACTCGTTAGTGAACCAACTACCGTTAAGTATTTGAAATTGTGGTACAGTACGAGTACTTCTTGTTTTATGAAAAATTATTGAGAACCCACCCTTTGACTTTTATTATTCTAATTATTTACCTTCTTTTGGCAACCGTGGAAAATTCTATTTCTACTTTTCTCAGTGAGTGAGCTGAATTATTTTTTGCGCATTTCAAAGTTTGAACTTAACTGAAATACTGATACAAATTTAAAAAACAGGTGAGTGGTATTTATACAGATATCATTTTGTGAATAAAGCTTACCCCTGCAGGCGTTTGTAGACAGGGGTGTCCCCTCTCACTGGGGACCAAATATCGATCGGTCGATTATGCCCGTCAAGTGTACGTGTACTACACTACCTACCCCAAATAATCTGTCTGGCCGCTAGTGTTGTGACCAAAAAATCACTTTGAAATTCGAATGGTGTAGAGGTGGGAACTGTAATGATTTTCGTTTTCTTTTTTTAAACATTTAATTTTATATTCGAACGATGTCGAAGTGTGACAGCGCGATGATTTATTTTCAAAACAAATGAGTTCACTTTTGTATTGTGCGCGATCATTGAGTTAGTTTCGGAAGCACTTTAGTTCTTTCTCAGATATTTTAGACCACCTTTACTCAAAGGTTCATCCGACTATTTATGTTAGTGCCTAATTAACAATTATCTTTAACGTCAATTATTTATTAAATGATGAAGAACTATTTATTATTATTATTAATTAAAGTTCGCGAGTACATTCGGAAAAAGCTGGCAGTTTTGGCACAACGTTAATGTTTTCTCCATTGTTTGTCTTTTTATTTTAGTTTATTTGTGTAAATGTCTATTTACACATATATATTTATTTTGATATATATGTATAATATTTTGATATATTTTATATATCCTTGTAGTTTATTCATAGGTACACCTACCAATGTTTGTCTCTGCATCACCCAAAGGTTGACTGGTAGAAAATGCCTATGGCATTAAGTCCACCTCTATACTATGTGCTTGAAGTGTTAAATAAATAAATATTTAGATAAGAAGATTGCAACCTTACCCCATTGAATTTATAAGTTTCGATTCAATGGTTTTCCTTTCATATAAGTCATCATGTCTGTTAGAGAGATTTGATCCATATGATTGCCCCTATCGATTGATGAAAAAGTACAGGATGTTATTTTTTCGAATGTTAGTCGGTCCGATTACCGACTGTGGCAAGCAAATTTTCGAAAATCTTTGAATGTAGATGTGTTTCTTTTCAAAAATAAAGGAATGTCTCCTTTGAGTAAAATTTGCTATCTCCAGTATTTAGAGTACTTTCCCTCCAGGTAAGTTTGAAAAATTCCACCCTCTTCGACAAGTCGCAATTGTTTTCATTTTTTTTCATTTTTCTACTGATTTAACCTTTCGTATGACTATATAGACACAATTAAAAACCTATTGGGTCTCGCGTAGATCTACGTCCCGGCACACGAAGGGTTAAACAAGGTTGATATGATGCTTTTTCGGTAGCTTATGTCATTCCCAAACATTTTTGTGTCTTTCGGTGAAGCTTTTTTTTTTTCAAATTGTATGTACGTGAATACTACACGGCCCTGTTAACAGGTAAACTAGCGCCCTCTATGATTAACCATGTCACCCTGTGGCAGCTCAAGAAAATAAAATATAGCTTACTCATTGGATAAATTACAGTTCAACCATATAGTGATGCTACTGTAATCAAGCGCCTGTTCTCCATTCTAATGGCAACAACAATATGTGTAGCGTAGATATCAAGCAGTTTTTTTTATTTGTTTTTCTATCCACTGCTGGGCCAACGTCTCTCCCATTCCTTTTCCATCAAGCAGTAAATCACCGCAAAAAAAATAATATATATAATAATATAATATAATAATAAAAACGTTTATTCATCTCCACAAATTACATCGTTGTTAGATGTATAGGTTGACAGGTAGTTAGGCAGAAAATTGTAATTTGTGGGTATATAGTCTTCACTCCTCCCTCTAGGCGGTCACTAAAGTTACTTAGACGACTCTTGCTATTTATTATGAAACAGTTGTAACTGTAGTATTGATAGATTATGATCATGGCTTAAAATCAACAGAAGTGATAGTCTAGTGGTGTGACCGTCGGACTGCCAAGTCGTAGGTCTCCAGTTCGAACCCAAGGCACGCACCTCTGATTTTTCGGATTCATGTGCGTATTGTATAATTATCACTTGCTCCGGTGAAGGTAAACATCGTGAGGAAACCAGCATGCCTGAGAGATATTTCTCGACGGCGTGTAAAGCCAAGTCAGAGGCCCATGGGCGGCATAAAAACTCTGACACCAGGTTAGGCACTAACCTCACGATATAGAAATAAGAGAAGTGTCAAAGATTTGTGCTTAGGAATGTGAAGCAAATGATAAAAATGCAGGGCTAAGGACCTGGTTTCGACAGACATCACCTAGTTAAACGTTGTCAAACTTGGAATTAGTGACAACGAACATAACTATCAATCGTAAACCTTTGTTCCACGAACAGTTAAAAATCAACTAACGTATTGACATCTTTAGAAACTTATGAACTTCGCAAATACGAACCTCTTTCAAGTGTTTGTTCCGAAGAAAAAAGTCTCGACAACATTGAACGTTTGCTACGATTGCACCGGAAACTTCCTCACGGGTACTCGAGACTAACGTAATACGATTGGGGTAATATTTGAGCCTCATAAAACTCACGTCAAGACTACTAGAGCAATCTAATATCCTATCAGGAAACCAGGGAAACGCAAGCTACTCTTCATTCCGTCGATACAAATACAAGGTGTAGACGGATCTTCACGAAGCCGTCAACAAAGTATTCTGTAGGTACATCAAACAGAACCCTACGCAAAAATGATTGCTGGGGAACTATTTGTTATTGGGGTGAAAAACTACGTTTTACGGTAAAACTCAATATAACGCACTCAAAACATTGTGCTGATGGATGCTTTGAATAGTAAACGGAGCATGAAGGTATTTAAAATAAAGTAACCCTAAAAAATTGTTTTAGTATTAACCCTAAAAAAACTTGTGAAAAATTTGGAACTTTGACCTCCAATAAGTACCTCTGTAACTAGAAGGTTCCTATGATCCAGAACATAAAAAATATCGCAATGTCGAGGAGAACAAGTGCCTTTCGGCCTTGTTGAGGGGATACCTTCACCCTTTATTATAAACAAACATAACATAACAAACAACATGACAGAAACACAACACACAACAACAACATAATATTTAACAACACAACACAATATAACACAAAACACTACACACATTAACACTCATACATACACACACAAACTAACAACACACACACATACAACACACACACACACACCCACCATCCCTCATCTCTCAGTCATACTCATTTTTTTCGTATTTTTTTTAACATTTTTCTTTTCTTTATTATATAGAGGTAACGTTTGAAAGTTAAGTTAAAGGAGGTATTCTTCTATACTACTCTTTCGATTTCAAACAGTCAGTGATTATGTGCAATAATAATGTGATTTGAATTATGTGCAATTATTACCAAGTGCAATGGGACATGTTTCTTTGAAGCGGACGAACCGGCAGCTCTATAAGATAGATTTTAAGTGAAACTAGAACATCTTCTTATTACTTATGAACTCGTAAACTCAAGTTATACAAATCAGTGAATCATTCCCTCTATGTCGATTGCCGCTGTGTCGATTCCCGCTTTGTCGATTCGCGAAACATGACATCAGTTTTAAAAAGTTTTTCGCTTGACCTCAAGGTTGGTCAAGCACACTTCAATCAAAAAGTGAAACCCATTGAATTTTTTTTGTTACACAAATTATAACTTATTCTGACAGAGAAACCGACGAGGCTATTCTACAAAATATTGACTAGAATCGTCTTAATGGATCAAAAGTACTAGGCTAGCATAAATTGCACAAGACGGGAGAGTAAAAGTGTTTAGTTAGACCTTTCTAAAAAACTTAATCCTTTTTAAATATGTACCTCTATACATGGGAAAATTATCTTCTTAGTTTCTATCTTCAACTTTCTTTGTGGTATGATAATGTATGTAGCTAGATTGATTTTTTTTTTATGTCATTAAAGTTTTGTTTATAATAACAACGATAGCCTGCTAACTTATTATTTGTGTCCAAAATTTAATTCCCACCTGTTTATTTGAAGCTCACGTGTAAAACGCGATTCTAGCCATGCAAAACATTGTTTACTATCGTGGTGTAAGTAGTGAGGGTAGCTGGGTGTTGCAAAATACGCAACACTGTCAATATTTGCTATCCGTCCCTTTGCCGTCACACAAACAGCCGTTGGTTACTCAGTTAACTCGATTTTACCCACACGTTAAATTAACAGATCCTTTGACAGTCTGACGAAATCAGTTATTTTTGAAAAGTAACAATGTTGGCATAACGAAACGTTTGTATTGAAAATTGCACAAAATATGACATGGAAACACGACCGGCGGGACCGCAGTTAGTATTATTAGATGTATTTATTTGCTGCTCGCGGTGAGGTGACTTGAAATTGGATGCGCTTCAGTAACTAGTGTGTTTCAAAAGAACGACGGAATCGATGTGAGATGAGTAGGTATGCCTTCAAAATTTAAAACCATTCGTTTCTACTGAGAAAACAATGCTTTTCGATTTGTAATTTTAAGTTACAGTACCGTACATAAAGTTCAAGTACAAGTTTTCTCTTTCGAGAAACCTATAGACTACTAACATCAGCTGCCCGAAGTACACAATACTTTATATGCTTAATAAAAACTAAAGTATCGCCCTGGTTGTACCTAATTAAAATATAATCAAACGTAGACATTTTTAAAACGAACAGAAATGGTTAAAAATTGCAATATTCACGCTATCTAAAAGTAGCCAATCATTTACCGGACATCTTTAACGTAGCGTTCGATTTTTAAACGTCCCCTTTAGGTCTAGTGGAAGAAGAATTTAATATCAGAAAAGTACTGGCTATAAGCCTAGGATATGCAGATAATGGCAACCTATATGAAATTACTTGCCAGCATCTAATATCCTGTAGCTTAGAAGAGATCAGAAATAAACCTCGTTTAAAAATGGAATGAATAGGATGGTTTAAAAATCTGGTCGTTTAAATTGAGTGTTCGTCATACTTCAACGTTGTCAAATACAATATAACTATTTGTGAGCTCTCGATTTTAAAACTTATATAATTATGAATAACAAGGTTAAGTACACTTATTTCGCAATATTTACTAAACCTACCCGCCGCAGCTGCTAATCTAACCGGATGCAACTGAATACCAGTATTTTACCTAATTGGAGTGACTGACAAATCTGACCTCCAAATTCCTGCTTCTAGGCAATCGATACCCCTTCATAAAACCAGTCAGTTATCTGACCTTCGGGCTACTGACTATTAGTTACAAATGAATTGGTAGTATTTACTATTCTGCGTTATTAGGTAAACGAGTACACTACTACAAGAGGGTTCGAAACTGAAAGAGACTGGTAATTTACAAACAACTAAGAAAAAGAAAGCGACCACAATATGGATTATAAACAAAACAGAAATTCAGCAACTCGGCACATGTTTCACAATCAAGAAAACTGGGACTCTTCAAACTTTGAAAGTAAGTACAGAATTCGCGTTCCGTTTACTTAATCCACTACGGATACTATTTAAGTGTTTAATGTAAAAAGAAAAATTGTGGGAGAGAGTATCGAGATTAAAAAGGTTTCATCGACTAAACAAGTAGACAACAGCGCGCTTGCAACACGACACAAAAAACAATGGAATCCGTCTTTTAGAATCTGAACAAATCCCCGGGCATGCAAATGAATTTCTTTGCAACTAGTTCATATTAAATAATAATTAGTCACTTTTGCAGCTGTTTGTGTAAAAAGTGGAGTGCAGTATTTCATTTCCCCTATACCCTATCCACGTCTACCTTTATTTAATCAGGTTAGCAGAACTTTCCAGTCTCCAGTGCATCTATTATTCTTTTATGTCTAGAACAAAACGCTATTGGAGGTCGCAAGTCTTTTATTATTAATCCATATCAGACCAAGAATAGTCCCTTCAGGCACTCCAATCGAACATCAGAAAAGCATTATCTGAAACAAAGGCTGACATTCGAAAATGGCCACTGATAGGTGGCTGACTAAATTTGGAACACTAGTATGCGACCTCGTCTGCGGTTTCGGGTAGTTTAAAAAAAAAATGACAGTTGAAACTAGAGGCATGATTTAAAGTAATGTAATACTCATGAAAATGAACAGTTTTTACAAGGTATGGGTTCAACACTAAAAGATTAAAATCAGCGGTGTTTAACATTTTGATCGCAGTCCTAGACTATCTTTTCCCTATCAAACAAAGACATTAAACAATTGTTTATTATTATTTTCTTTCTAAATAAATATAAATAAATATTGTCCGTTATGTGTTATGTTATAAGAAAGACAGTGACGGTTTTAGAATATTACTAAACCAAGGATCATAAAATATCCGATGCACTGAGTAAAGTGAAAAGAACTAACGAATAAATATACTAACTACTCTTTTTTTATCTTCGTGACTCCATGGTATTAGCTTCCCGGTTCGTATACAGTACCAGTCAGGATCCTTAACCGTTCCAGCTACACTAAAATGGTCTTAGGAGACAATCCATAATTTTTCGTGAAATTTTGATCACCATTCACAGAATTAAAAAATAAATATTAAGAAAGAAAAGGGCCATTTTACACAAAATATTGTTTTTAATGACAATTTATTCTGTTTCTAATACTGATCAAATACTTCTATGGTACCAACCCGGTTTGAGTTCTAAAAAAGTCACAAAATGCAAAAAAAACTTTTCACATGCATTTTGTTTGAAAGTTTTAACCAATTTTTATTTTATTTTAATCGATCCTGTTTCTGATCAAAAGAGACTGAAGAGATAGAAATGAAGTGGCAAAGTCACCTCATCAGCATTTTCATATAAGTACATATCTGCAAAGGCGCAGCGCCCGATGTACCGGCACAAATGAAAATGTGTAAATTAATAAGGGATGAAAGATTATATGGAAGTATTTTACAGATGAAAAATCCCATAGCCTAGAGCACACCGCACACGGCTTGTATGAATTAGAGATCTAAATATAACAAAAGTTCATGTAATAAAGTAGTGAAGGAATAAGTTCAGATTTTATGGCGGATAACTTATAAACAGCGTACCGCGACTATATGCCGGCCACCTGTGCTCTCTCTACTATGTAGGTATATTGTGAGAAGCACGAGACCTATTCGAATATACATATACCTAGGTGGCTTAATCAGGCGCTCAAAATAACTAAAGTCTGTTACAAACTTGGTAGCTATTATTAATATTTTCAAGCACTTAATCAACCGATAGGTACTTGAATAGAAACCAAACAAACAAAATAAACAAACAACAGCACAAACAAGTGATATAGAATTACTTGCACTAATTAATGAAGAAAAAAACAATTCTGTGCAAATAAACCTGTATGTTTTTATTTTCACAGAATTGTTTCTATTTTTATTTTTATACATAGACTCACGACTTTTTACCATGGGGGTAGGCAGAAACCACAAAACGTCATCTGCTACGTTTTGCCTCGTCCTAGTTGAAAATAAAACATGACTGTTTATTTTCGTTTGAAAGACGTTTTTACCCGACTACGGCGAAGCCAAAAGGAAGGGTTATGATTTTAGCAGTCTATGTTTGTATTTACTTATGTTCCTCTGTAGCGCCTAAACTATTCATTCTATTTGATGAATATATAAGGTGTCAATCGATTCGTTATTATGGCCAGGGTAACATAGGCTACATTTTAACCGATTTCAACAATATGAGGCGTCAATTTTACCTTGTAAACCCTGAATTTAATTAGAGCGTGATTTTTCAGTATATAGTAGGGTTATTCAGTATTTGTATCACGAATACTTGTTTCCAATAGCAATGCAATCTTATAATAATACGTATTGAACGTTGGTGGAACAAGCTTCTCTAGATATACTCAATGAGGGCTATCGTTTTTGAGCTCACCAGATGGCGCCACTGTCAAGTAAGGTCATGTCAACAATTTTATTGTATAGTTTAAAGTACCAATAACTTCAAAAAAAGTTTTTTATTACTTATAACAACAAAGTATCAATTTCGGATACATATTTACAATATTCTACCTAAAATTAGCAAGCATGAAACATTAAAAAAATCATTCTACCTCCAAGTACTAAAAATAAATATCCTAAATTACTACCTACAATCTTCAAGTCATATTAATCAGGAATAGCTCAATCTAGACCACAATCGTGAATATTAGTAGCGAACTCTCTATGACATCTGACATTTTGGTGACCTCGCGCTACACTAGCGCCTCTACCGGCGAATTCATACGCGATAGCCCACATTCTCTTAAGGTTTTTATTTCGAGATGCTGCTCATTTGTACCTACAAATCTTATTTACGTGAGAATTCGAGAGTTAAATACTACTTTGAAAGACCGAAGCAACGATTTATTATCGGGCCTACGTTGTCCCCCCATACTTACGTATTATGCTGTAAAGTGTTAATATTGTAATACCAAATAATTTGAAAAGAGTAACCAACCCCAACCGTGCACCTTTTTATCGACGTTGTACAAGTGCCCATCTAGTCCTATGTGAAATAAAATATTTTGATTTTGAAAAGATTCCGCTCTTTGGCGTAAACTCTTTTCAATATTCAGACTATTTGCAGTATCTAGTGCAATGCACCACGATCGTTATTCCCAAGAAATTGGTGCGGAGACGTGGAAATATCCACCTGGGATATGCAAGACAGAGTTTTTTGAAGAAAAAGATTCGTACAAACCATAATATCACGCTTTTTATACAAGAAGGGTTAGGTAGAGATATACCTAATAGTACACCCACATTTCGCTTCTTCTGCCTAAGTCTAGTGCAACATAAATGAGCCGATCCTATTGCCATCAACCGAGCACGAATCCAAACTCCGAGGCTGCTGAGAAATTCCTGATGGAAAAATCCAATAGCATTTTGCCAGGTCTGGCAATCGAACCTTGTATCTCATTCTCAGCAATTGTGATTGCGACTACTAGACAAACGAGTTAGACACTAAAATATTCATTGCTGAAAACAATACAGGGTGTTTGGTGCATCGTATGCCAAATTGAACGGACCGAAAGAAGGGTTCATTTGCTGTCTCTTCAGCCCCAAAATGTATCAAATATAAAAACATAACATCGCGTATGTACGAGTAATCCCCAAACACTTAGGCAGAGGTGTACCAGATAGTACAATCACATATTGCCAGTTATAATGATTAGTCCAATGCAAATACAATAAATACGTTAGAGACGTATCGAGTTAGCGAGACTTTTCCAACTCTAAATTCAGCCAGTTTATTTAAAAAGAGTTTTGTATCATTTAACAGTGCTTCTGTGTGTTGTGCTATATGTTTTTGTGTGTATTGAATAAATGGTTTATCTATTTATGTAATAGTACACCCACATTTCATTTAAGTCCCTTGTAATCGGGGGCGAGCCTATCACTTTAAAAACAAATGAGTTCGAGTTCAAACAATCACTTGAGTGAGTTTCAATTTGGCTCCAATCACGTTTAGGTACACTTGTTAAACTTATAATTAAAAAAAAAAACAAATACCTTCGTAAATAATGAAACCATATTGCTTTGTTATGCTCTTCGGGAAAAGATAGAAATGTTTTTATTTCTATTTGAGTCGTAAGTATATTTTCGCCCGATGCCTTCGCCTCCCATACATTGTCAAAAAACTTTTAGCCTTGAATTAAATATGCGACCTACATATTCCAAATATTTCTTTTTTTAATATACCTTGTTCCAATCATTTAAATAATCATATTTCATCGTGACTGTTTTTTTTATCCGCCGTAGTACCGTAGGAGGTCTTCGCAACTTCAAGCCTAGCCACGAAGACAAATGCCGCCTGCTCCGAATGACAAAAACATTCACAATTCATCGCTGGCTAGTGCAGCCAATTTTATGCCGAATGTTGATAGAATCTCCGGTACTCGTGTTGACAGAGCAAAGCGAGTGTAATGTGGTGCTGTTCCACAAATGATAGGTCACTTAATATCGTGTCCTGATGTTTGCTCATCACAGGAATTGCCATATTCTGAGCCAACTCAATTTAGATTGCCAGAAGAATACGACTGGCTAAAATTCCCTTGTTCTGTGAGTTTCTTTAGACTTAAAGATCAGTTCGGAAATAAGAGTTCCAAAAATATTGTAAAAATATTGGTCAGACTTCTAGATAAAATGGTGTTAAAATTGCACAGCTGCATCTCAGAGCCGGATAATTACAAAGAGAAATGATGAAGAGAGCGATAGCGAAAAGAAAAGGGATATGCGACGCGCCATTAACTGCCCACGCTCATAATCTCTGAAACGATTCAAGCCATTGACATACATTTTCGAAAGTGAGCATAATAAGATCTGAGGTGCACTGAAACAGAACCGATGTAACGGTCGAAAAAAGATCGTTCGTATTTAATTTTTAAAACTTACAATGATACAGATATAATAAAAAAAAATGTTCTTAAAGAATTATACAATGTGTGTAATTGAGAGTAGTTATATTTAGGACATAAACGAATTTTTTTTTTTGGTTGTTGTAATTAAACATTCGTCTTGTAATATGCTCGCCCCTTATTTCATGGGACTTAAACAAAACTGGCGAAATAAGAGTGTACTATTAGGTACGCCTCCGCCTAAGCCTTCGAGTATTAAACACGATATGATATATTACACCCACACACAGGACAGGTTGACACTTGAGATGGAGAGGTGGTCAGGTTTCACATTAAAGGTGATACTTATAGCTGTTCCTTTCCAGAACTTGCTACAGGATAGTGGTATTGGGCTCCTAAAATCGTCCGAAACTGTACTAAACGAACGAACTAACTTCAATTAACGTTACGCTGGTCGTGATCGACATATTGGTTGACGAAACACATGCCCCCGGGAGCTGCCGTAAATTCATAACTGGTTTAACCTGCACGCTGCTGATAGCAGGTTAGAGCCAGTGCAGGTTGAATTTGACGATGTTATCGTAAGTGATAGATAGGTAGGTATAGTCAGGTTAGAGTTTCCTTTAACCAATTGATTGCTGTATAAGGGTAACTTTAAAGTTTAGGGTAATAACCTTAACTTAAGTCTCTGAAAATATCATGAAAATTGCTTTCGTGATCGTCGATGGTCGCCCAAATTGAAAACGCTCCTGCGTGATAAAAATACACAAATATAAAACACATTTATCAGAAAAAAGTTCATGAACACACGACCTTATACAACTTGTGGAAGAAGGTAAAGAACTGGCTCTTTTACAATTCAATATTTCGATAACTTTTACAATATTTTTAATACCGTTTTAAGGCAACCTTGCGATTGAAATCAGTACGAAAACAAGCCGAAGAAATTAAGGTAATAATATTCCATGATAAGATTTTTTTTTAGGTTTGAATAGCAAAGAGTTCAGATATGTTTGGTCAAAAATTCAGTGATGTGTACTGCGCTCACATATTATACAGTCGATACAGTCACGAGGCAAATATGAGTTTAAGGGTTCCGCGTTTGATTCCCAGGTCGGGCGAAGTGTGAATACACCTCTGCCCAAGTGCCCAACCTTTCGGGGATTTCAAGCGTGACAAAAAAAAAAAACAAAAAAAAAAAAAAAAGCTAGCTACATAAATACAACATAATAATGTTGTATTTATGTAGCTAGTTTTTTTTTGTTTTTTTTCCCTTCCTCTTTATTAAATAATTTGCCCTTTTTTTATTAAGTTTTATGTACTTAGTGTGCATCGCATCAAAAGCGCATCGTACTCCAACTACTGATCAGTTGACCATTGACCAGCAAGTATAAAAAAATCCTGTATTGATTCAATGATTTACCCGGATTTTATAAAGTATTAAGTACGTCGAAACCAAAGCACATCGTACTGCAATTCTCGCCCGATCATTGACCGCGGTAACCCTCTCTCATCGGATCCACTAATTCAATAATCTAAGTATGACGCAAACTGTCAGTTACCATTGAGTAAGCGACAGTTTGTTAGTAAATATAAATAAAGTTGGAGATCTGTATACTATGGGCCATCCTGGACGCTTTGATCTGTCTAATTATGAGCTAAGGTATGCAAATGTATTTTGCCTTTTTGAAATCCTGAATAACTCAGTACCTACAATACTATTTCTAAAAATATATTTTATATTTCTACTTAAAAGATTAATGGCCGTTTTCAATAACTTACTAACCGTTAACGGTACGTTGCTATCTCAGATAAACAGTTAAAGAAACATCAACTGTCAACACACCGAGAGACAGAGAAGTGACGTGGATAGGATACTCGTATTCCTGTCAATTCATTTCTAACTTTGTTTATAGAAACACCGATAGCTACTAGAGTAAGGCATATCAACTAACAGTTATACATAAGCAAGTTATAGAAAACGGCCGTAAGGCAATTTTCAACACCGATAGCTGCTAGAGTAAGGCATATTAACTAACCGTTATACATAAGTAAGTTATAGAAAACGGCCGTAAGGCAATTTTCTACCCCGGTAATGTTTGTTCATAGTAAGGAGAACAGTTAATGATACTTATTAATCGAATCTTTTCCCCAAATGAAACAGGCTCATACATAGTTAATATCGTGAGACTAGGTATGTGGAACTTCTTATTAATAACCGTGAGCCGAAATACCAACGTATTCTATTTCTTTTCTGATTTAGAAATAAAGCTCCATAACAAGAGATTTTTTCACTCTAAAAAGTCAAACTAAATGTATGTTATGAAAATCTTCACTACATCGGTCAATTGTCACAAAAACAAATGAATATCGTTCCTAATTCACGTTCCAAAATACTAAAAAGAAAATACGACAAGAAGTATAACAGTTGACAGCAAAGAATCAAACAGTAGATAATACGTTAGCAGTGGAGTATTCGTTCATAACATAATAATAAAAATCTCTGACTGTTACTGAGAATAACCGAGTTGAAGATTTACTCGTATAATTTTCCGAAATATGTGGTCCACGTTATATTTCCACTGAAAATACCACGCGTTTTTCAAGGAAACGTCAGCGCGTTGCGTTCATATACGCTCTTTGAATTTACCAAATAAAGTACAGATTTTCTTTCACGAATTTAATATACATTTCTCATTCTTATTTCGGTTTTCATTAATAAATAATTTCCGTACGCGTGTTTACCGTCGTAACGGGCTGTTTATACGAGATTAGGAGTTTATTGATTAAATCCCCACAGCCTACGCTTGGTATTTAATAAGAACCACGTTGCATTACGGGTTCCACCACACACGTCCCAAGATATCGTTAAATTAAAAATTATTATAAATAAATCCGGCTCCAAAAATTATGTGAAGCAATGCCCTCAGTGATTAAAATACAAACATACCAGTAAAGTTATATAATTTCATAGTAACACGAGACGAGAAATTTGACGCGTCGAGTAAAGTACTTCATTCACAGTTCTGCGGTACTTTTGGAAAGTTTGTGTGAGGTTTGGTTGGAGTTGTATGAAGTTGGTTGGGCAGGGATGAGATCGGGCTTACCTTCCGCGGTGGCGGCTGCATGTTGGCGCTCGTCGGACCGGCCGGACCGTCGGCGACTCGACTGAGTGTCGGAGCACGAGGACTAGGATCGATGTCGCGCGTCGGACGCGTATCCACCTTCTGCCGCGAGCGACCGCGTCTGCTCGCCCTACGGGACTACGCCGCGCATGCCCCCTAACTTGCAACCCACGCCATAAAGTAAGCATTATTTTTTTTTTGTTCAAACTAAACATCGTCTAATTTAAAAAGCTGTCGAGAGCCAGATCCTTTTTTAAAGTTATTTTTAGACAAAGAATAATATTAATCATGCGTAAATATGTTAAAATCCTGGATAAGCAATAAGCTAGAAATGCTAAGACTCGCCGCCCCGCCCCGCGAGTTCGTAGCACATTACGTAGCGCCCCTCGTAGCTATCTTGGCACACCAAAAGACCGAGGTTTAACAAAATCCACATCTAATACATTCCGAGTAACGCTGGAACACGCTCAGATTTTTTTCCGTTTTTTTTTTTGTATTTTTTAATTGTAATATGAATGAATCCAAAGCTACTATTGTAGTACAATTATTTTCAGCATGTAAATAATTCTCAAACTTAAGAATTACAAATACCGAGTACTCAATAATACTAAACGCATTCACAATCAATACCCGAGCCCGTCGCGGGTCGCGTATACACAAACCTGACAGGTCTACGCGCGCCAGAGCGCCTGCTGGTAAATCTACTTTATCATTCAAAAGGGTTCGCAACAAGATAGCAATTAAGTGGAGTGGAGGAGATTTACAAAAAAAGTTGATTCCGTGATTTATTTACCATGCTAACTCGCGTTTCACTTGTTTTGACTTTTGACAGTACTTTAATGATTTTTTATTAGTGACCCACTGGCCGACATTGAACTGTCAAGTGAGAGGTTACCTCATATTAACGACGGAAAGAATTTGTCACCTTATAATTCGGAAGATTTCTAGAACGTTGAATGTGAAATAAACATTAATAACTTTAGGTCAAATTACTAAAAATTGTTTTCCGGTGTGTAAAATACAAGCACTCCTAGCTTGTATTTTTTCAGGTTATTACAGTATTATAAACTGCAAAAAAAACCTTTTAAATAACGATTATTACATCAAGTAGCCTATGGTAAAGCAAACGATTAAACATATGTAGCCTATGGCAAAACAAACAATTACAAATAAGAGTGAGTGTAGAAAACCCGGCCGCCAATAGTATCCTAAAAATACTGTTCTGCTTGATAATTCTAATTTTTCATATCAGTTGTTTACGTGTTGTCTATTAATGATATCAAATAATATACGTAAGACGTTTGTGATACTTGTAAAACAAACAAATTAATAGGAAACATCTACGAATACTACGAATAATGATAAAAGTTCAAATATCTAGCTATATCTTCAGTGTCCACAAGCAGTGAAGAATAATTTGATAAAGTTCCGACAGTCAGTTAACTATCGCTACTTTCTACATGGCGTTACCGCTGTACGTTATCACGATGAAAAACTCATACTAGTGAGTAATTGGTACAGTGGATATTGTCACCAATAATCTCATGTTACTGAGCGAGTCTCAAATAATATCGTTTTGATAAAATGACATTAACAACAGCTGTATCCAGCATAAAGAGCGGCCGGGTCTCACAACGAAGTACTAGGAGGCTATCACCATGAAGAAGCTAATTAAAATAAACTTCTAAATGCCCACTAGAAATTAAAACTTAGAAAAACAAATGACAATGTAATTACACTAACATTTTTGAACGAGGAAAAAGGAACTAATTGTATGTAAAATACATAAAAGTTTCATGAACCAGGAGGCAGAATCACGATGAGGTATATTTTCTAAGGGGATAAATATAATGACCACCAAAAATAACTTTGTGCCCCATAACCTCTGTTCCCTAAAATATATCACAATCACCAAAAAAATTAAACCTAAACCAAAAAATGAAAACCGATAGAAATTACAATGGTTCTAGTTATTTTAGTCATGACTGCACCTTAAATTGTACCATGAAACCAAATTTAGTAAATGATCACCAAATTTGAATGAGCAAATTATTACGCTATTTCTACCTAAAATCGGATTCTACATGGAATCGAGCTCGGGACTTGGGGCACCCCGACGTTAGGTTAGGTTAGGTTACTTTAAACCCTGCAGGCAGAAATAGCGCCCCGCGTAGCGGGCCTACGTCGACTACGCCTGATTACAAAGATGTTACATATTTATTTGTCATTTTATATTAAAATACTGTTATTTTTTTACTGGTTATTAACTATTTTTGGGTTAAACAATCATAATTTGGGGTTGGTTACTTTAAGTAGGATCACAAGTTATAAATTTTTGGTTCTAATTTCACGCTAAAATGGGGATTTAATATTGGTGATCATTTACTATTTTTGGCAATATAAAGTGTTTTTTTGCCGTTACATTTTACTAGATCTGGTGGCTAGTTAAACATAAGCCTTTTCTAAATGCCCACTACAAACAAAAAACCTTAAAAGCAAATGACAATCTCTATCAGTTAAGTAACAATACAAAATGCTAGTGCATAATACAAACTATAATTCAAAGTAAAAATATGAATTCCATTTCTAGGGAAATTGAAAAATGAATTTCATTTCCA
The DNA here is from genome assembly GCA_947578425.1 of Eugnorisma glareosa. NCBI lineage: Eukaryota > Metazoa > Arthropoda > Insecta > Lepidoptera > Noctuidae > Eugnorisma > Eugnorisma glareosa. Next base: position 42,930,491 of record OX387957.1, read on the forward strand.
AGCGGATTATTCAGCCGCCCCTCCAATTGAACTGACGAGCTGTAGCGTTAATAATAAATGTGTAATGCCATGGTGCAGGGCGAAATGGTGAAACGAAAAATGTATTCACATTCGTAAATAGTAGGTAGTGTTTTATTATTAAGGGCACTTGATGGCGGCTTTGTCAAGTTTCCGCAGTTGATTGACTTAGAGTGATTAGTTGAAATGAACTCATTTGTTTTGTAGTATATTAAAACGAATAGGTTTTCAGACTCACATCGGCCTAGCCTTTTCCCAACTAAGTTAAGGTCGGTTTCAAGTCTTACTGGATGCATTTGAGCACTAGTATTCTACATGGAGCGACTGCCTATTTGACCTATACAAACCAGTTAGGTTTTGGGTACCATGATGCCCAGCGGTTAGGCTGATTGTTGGACTTTTGGGCGGTTTAATATGCTTTCCGAGACTGGGAGGTTTCTCATTATGAAGTGGTCTGGAGGAACTTTTATCTGAATGGCAATCTAGATAGAATAATTTCATCAGGCCGACACCGCCACCTGTTCTTTACATACGTTCATGAGCGGCTTGCCAGTTGGTGGCTGGAGGTGCACCACTGTGTTGAACAATTTATCACAGGTCATTGTAACTTTAAGAGTAAATTATTTCCTTCAAGCTTGTTGCCTCACCTTTTTGTCAATGTTCTTCATCTCATATGAACAATCTGAACCTCATATTTTATGGGAGTATAGGCGTTGGTAGAATGAACGCAATATTATGTTGGATTGTGTACAGGTTACACCCGGAGTTAGAAAGTTCTAGTTTCCACCTTGTAGAAACTAGAACTTTCCGTGCGTTCAAGCGTTTTCGCCATACCTATTATTGGAATGAAATATTAACAAGCTCACAATTTAGGAATCATTTGTATTAATGATAATATTTATTCATTGTTCTAGGTAACTGGGCTTATCCCAGTTGTAAATGTACCCCTTTGTGCCTATTGCCCTTGTTTTGTTCTGTCTCCTGCTGATACGGAGGGAAGTGGAAATTATGTTTTTTCCTTACTCCTCCGTTATTCTTTTCCAATTTATTTCAATGCGGGATCCAAGACAGTTAAATGGGACTTCGTCGAGCTTTATTGTCTCAGCGCTTTTCTGATGGTCACACCTGTTGATTCTAGCTTCCAGGAGTTGCAGTGGTTTGGGAATAGAGTGGCGGGCTTGTCCCAAAAAAATCGGTCACCCATCCATAGTCCGACATTGGTATGCGCTGCTTAGCCCCGTGCGGTATTTCTTAGCCATATCTCATAAAAAACAATGATACCTTAGTGGTGTGACAGTCGGACTACCAAGTCATAGGTCACAAGTTCGAAGATACGCACCTCTGATTTTGCGGATTCATGTAAGTATTGTATAATTATCACTTTCTTCGGCGATGGAAAACAATGTGAGGAAACCAAACCGGCCATGCCTGAGAGATATTTTTCGACCTAAAGTCAGAGGCCCATGGGCGGCACTAACCACAAGAAATAAAAAGGCATATATCATTTTTTTTTAAAGTAATGTATTTATAGTTTTCATCATAGATATTTCTTTTATTTCAAGAGACTTGTAACACAACAAGTGTGCTTAACAGTCTTCACGCCTCTGTCCACTCCTTCGACAATTACAGATGAATAGACCTTCGTGGTCATCCAAACATTTATTTAAAGATTTGCTGTGATTTCTGCAATGCGCGACTTCGTACTAGACGTTGCGATCAATGCACCTTAGTCATAAGCAATACAGCCAAGGTAAATCGATTTGAAATGTTCCTCTTTGGTTTCAGTAACGCCGTGAAAGAGTTTGACAAGAAGTTTAAGTAAGCAATTGAATGATCTTCAGCGAGAAGGAAAACCGGCAGGGCATAGAAACAAAAATAAGAAGACATGTGTCACAATCAGCATCCCGCACCAACAATTTCACAGAACTCAACAACAATTTCACAAATTATTAGCGAACTATGTATTAATTGATATAAAACACATAGTGATATAACTTCTATTAGTGTCTATTTGCATAATTTAACGTATTTCAATACCAGACCCCATTTCACAGTAAATTAGATTATTATTGGAAAATTAGGTTTATTGCTAACCGTTTCCCAAAATAACCAGAATGCCTAAACAGCTCATGGTTCGGGTTCGATCAAACACGTAGTATTCGTAACATGTTGAGTTCACACCTCGGCTTCTACACCTATGGTATTTCACTACGGGGGCTACCTGCCAATCAATAAATTTTACTCCCTCCATTGTTTTATCAATTTTCTTGACAAATATAAAATAAGCAACGGTTGCTTACGAGTACGTTGTAGTAACGTGTGATATGAGGGATAAATAAAGTGTTATCAATTTATTTTCTTGTTTTTTTTTTTTCGTGCATTCAGTCCATCCATGATGTGTTTTCAGATTGAGTGCTCATTATAGGTTATCCTGGTTCAGGTTGTGCGTCTCTTCAGGCGATTCTGGGTGTCAGGAACAGAGATAGAGCTGCACTGCTTGTGGATTCGTATGGTGTTGAAGACGCTTTTTGTATGCTTTTGCATAGGCTCATTCTTATTTCTTCCTTCACTGTACTTAATTTCAGGTAATGATGGACATCTGTGTTCTTTATGAACCAGGGAGTTTGGAGGATGGAATCTTCTGCTCTTCGGATAGTTTTTATGTTGGAATCGCAAGTGGAACCCCATAGCGGCATTCTTAAAAGATATTTACAAACAGAACCAAATGCAACTTGCTAAAGTAATTTTTTTTTAAACCACCTTCCAGAAATAAATGGCATTTATTTCTGTGATAAAAGAAAACGCTTTGACACGTGACATTTAGTTTTGTTTTATTTTTATTTATTTATTGGCCTATCTACAATTGTTACACTGTTTATCCTAATAATACAAGCAATATGATACAAGCATAGTGTACAATAATTATGATGCGTTAAACACAGCATGCAAAAAAAAAAAAAATACAATGCAACAGTGGGTAGCTTAAGAAATACAGTCAATATAAAAAATTATTTATTGACACACCAACGACTTATTCGCTAAATCATTACATTAAATATATTCTGTTTAACAGTTTTGCGGTGAATGCGTCACTTTTAGGTGTGCATAGCACTTGTATAATCAATAACACAAAATTAAAATGGAAATATATGATACTAACAAAATTAAAATTTAAAATGTCAAAAAAAACATCAATAGCATGGAATAAAAAAAAAACAAAAAACAGAAGAAGACAGAAAAGAAAAGATAAAGTCATTATGGTGGTTAGTTTTGATGGACTTGCCGCTTGAATTTTTGAAGTGTTTGAATTATTAAGAAGCCTGCAAATTCTTGGGATGGGGGAGTTGGATCCTGATACAGTTTCGCGGAATGGTGGACGTAATAGTTTTAAAGAGTGACACGGATAATTGTAAGGTAGATTAAAATTAAATTTGTCTAACAACTGGGGAGGTCTATTTTACTGTGAATTTGTATTTTAGAAAGAAAAATTAAATCTATATTTTCTTTTTTTTTAAAAGCTATACACAGCCGGTGTTTCGTACCTGACTACTTTGGCTCTGAGAAGAAACAGCCAAATAATGCAGTAACACGAGGATCATGCGGATTAGTGTCTGCAATGGTCTTTAGAAAAAATCCACTCAGATTCTCGACGGTTTGGAAAGTGCACATGTGTACTCGTAAGCCTATTTAAAATAAAATATTTTGATTTTGATTTGAAGGTGGCGACACTTGGGGGAGTCCTATGTCCAGTAGTGGACGCCTTTCGGATGAAATGATGATGATGATTAGCGATAACGATTCAGGTTAAGTCAAAAATTTAATTGACATAAGCTACCAAAAAACCCAGGTGAATCCTGTCGAATGTAATCATAGAAACATGGAACAGCTTGGAAGAGATGTTCACTTGTCTAACTCCCATGGTAGCGGAACTTGCAGTAGTTGCCCTTTATCAGAATGAATTATCGAATTACAATTTCAAACATATTTCTGACCCATGCTGGCCGGAGCACAAGAAACTTTTCCGATGGCATTGACAACTTGTGACAATCTTTGAAAGCGTTTCCACATCTACTTTATTCAGGATTGAAATAAACTTTTCAGTAGCATATTAAAAAAAAATATATATTTAAAGGAAAATAAACAGTTATTTATTTATTTATTTATAAATAGGAGAACCAACAGCTATAAAAGATGAGTAACAATTGTATGGTTAACACAGAGCCAATTACAGGTTCTCACGAGTAGAAATAGTGTAGGTAGTAGAAATCTTAGGATCACTAAACAACAAGCACGGTAAAAAATAAATGGAATTAAGATAAGATAATAGCTGACACACTTTGACGCCATGTTAGGCATTAATGACACGGGGAAAAAATAAAATAATAACAATGAAGCACTACGCGCTTTTAAAAAAGTTAGCATTCAGCCGAGTGCGTGCTGAATAGGTTTTGGTGGTAAATGGGTCAAATGAGAACTCTTTACAAAGAATATTAAAGTCCTTACTCGCTCGCACTATGTATGAATTTTGCCTATAATTGGATGAGGAAAAAGGAATGGAGATAGGTGGATTAAATCTAACTGATCTCTGGGGGACATTGAAATGCAGTTTACGCAGGAGATCAGGACAGTCAATCTCGTTATTTAAAATTTTTAAAAGAAAAGTGCAATCCGCAAGTCGATGGCGATCTATAAGTGGCTGTAAATGGAATTTTTTGCAGAGATTAATGTAATTATCAGAATGATATGGTATACGTAGCCGAAAACAAAGAAAACGAACAAATCTTTTTTGTATACTCTCAATACGATTAATGTATTTGCCATAACACGGGTTCCAAATTTGAGACGCATATTCGAGATGACTTCTGACAAAAGAGCAATACAGAATCTTAAGGGTTTTGGCCTTCTTGAAACACCCGGCGAGTCTCATCACAAAACCCAGTGACTTTGAAGCCTTTGCTACTATTTGCTCAACGTGTATGTTAAATAAAAGTTTGGAATCGTGAAAAACACCCAGGTCGCGTACACCGTCAGATCTCTGTAATAGCTGCCCTTTAAGTAAATAAGTCGTAGGAAGAGGGACGCGTTTCCTGCTAAAAGAGATTACGGAACATTTAGCAGGGTTCAAATCTAGTTTATTAATTAAACAATAATCATCCAATCGCGCCAGGTCACATTGAAGAGCATCCATGTCATCATCCGATGATATTGAAGAGAAAATCTTCATATCATCAGCGAAACATAGTAAATTTGAGTTGTGGAAACACGAGTCGATGTCGCTAACATAAATAATAAAAAGTAACGGACCCATCAAGGAACCTTGAGGAACTCCACTGGGAGCTGAAACCCAGCTCGACATGTAGTTACTGATAACGACCGCTTGAGATCTGTTTTTAAGGTATGAAGTAAACCAACGGAGTAGATCTCCTCTGATACCATTGATGAAAAGCTTGGTTTTAAGAATATTGTGGTCGATTCTATCGAAAGCTTTACTGTAATCCGTGTAAACAACGTCTACTTGTGCCCCATTATCCATTCCGTCCGTTTAAAAGTCATTGAGCAAAGCCAGGTTTGATACAGTTGAACGTCCCTTAAGAAAACCGTGCTGAGAGGGGCTAAAGGACTGTCTCAGTGCTGCATAAACTTGGTCGTAAATAACCCTCTCAAAGACTTTAGCTAATATGCATAGTTTGGAAATAGGTCTGTAATTAATTATTTCATTTTTGTTTTTTTTTTTTTTTTTTTTCATTTTTGTGCCCCTTTTTGTGTACCGGAGTTATAAAGACAGACTTCCAGATTTGGGGAACAGAACAAGAAGAGAGCGATTTTTTGAACAAGAGTGATACTGGCAAGGCAATGGTTTTAGCACATCCAAGCAGCAATTTAGGTGATAAGTGGTCCGGACCAGCAGATTTAAATGGATCAATTTGACTAATTAACTTAACTATAATATTTAGGTCAATCTCAATTGTGTGAATATCCGAGGGAATTATGGAATTTGTGGCAGTTTGAGGAGGAGCAGACAGATCATTGATAGGATCTAGAAAAGTAGAATAAAAGTGGGAAGAAAATGCATTACAAATAGACTCTGGAGAGGAAACCGTCACATCACCATATTTAAGGAAACTGGGTATTGCATTGGACTTAGACCGCTGCTTCACAAAGCTCCAAAAGCGTTTAGGATTATTTTCTATGGTGGCTTCAGTTTCTGCTAAATAGTTGGCGTAGCAATCCGCTTCAAGTTTATTAACCCTCTCACGCAAATGTTTAAAGGTTGCCTCGTCAGAAAGTCTGCCATACGTCTTAAATTTACGGAGATACTTAGCCTTGTCTTTAATCAACTGTTTAAGTGCCGGGCTGTACCAAATAGGGTATGAGCTATAAACAACTGTCTTAGCAGGAACAAACTTATTTTGCAGATCCGCTATAGTAGCATAAAAGTAGTTTACGGCGTCATTGAGCGTCATGTCCAAAAATACGTTCGTCCAGTCAATAGCTGCTATTTCCCTGTTAATGGCAGCAAAGTCAGCTTTACCGTAAAGGTACCGAGTAAAGGGAGCGGGTTTTAAGTAGGTGTACTCAGCAAAGTTCACGTCGATACAGAGGGCCGGATGATACTTATCATCTCTCCATTATATTGATTCAACCCTAAAACACGCAATTCATCGGTTAGTGTGAACTCGTCGCAACTACAAATATTCACTTATACATTGAAGTATTTTATTTTGAGGAGCTCATGGCAAAATAATAACAGCCGCTTGGGGTCGGTCTTTAGGTTAAGCCGTGCTTGCCTAGGTTGGTCTGTGGATGGGTGACCTCCCATTACATACCGAGTTTCTTCCGTGCCTCGGAAAGCACGTAAAATCGTTGGTCCCGGCTGTCATCTGTAGATCTTTGACAGTCGTTACATGTAGTCAATGGCCCAAAAATTCTTACAACCAGTCTTACCAAGGGGTATCGTAATTACCCAGTGTATTACTTGGTTGTGGAGGTCAGATAGGCAGTCGTTCCATGTAAAATATTGCTGTTCAGCTGCATCCTGTTAGACTGGAAGCCGACCCTAACATAGTTGGGAAAGGCTAGGCAGATAGCCGAAAGACGTCCACTGCTGGACATAGGCCTCCCCAAGTGTCGCCACATTGACCGGTCCCGTGCGACTCGCATCCACCGGATCCCCGCAACCTTCACCAGGTCATCGGTCCACCTAATGAGAGGCCTTGCAACGCAACGTCTTCCGGTTCGCGGTCGCCATTCCAGAACTTTTCGGCCCCATCGGCCATCCGTTCTGCAAACAATGTGCCCTGCCCACTGCCACTTCAGTTTGGCAATTCTTCGGGCTACGTCGGTAACTTTGGTTCTCTTGCGGATGTCTTCATGTCTGATTCGATCATGCAAGGAAACTCCGAGCATAGCCCTCTCCATTGCCCTTTGGGTGACTTTAAACTTCTAATGAGGCCCATTGTGAGCGACCTCGTCCCGTATGTAATCACTGGCAACACACACTGGTCATAGACTTTCGTCTTGAGACACTGCGGTAAGTTGGACGAGAAGATACCGCGCTGCCTCCCGAACGCTGCTGCTGCTGCTGCTGACATTGAAGTATTATAAAGAATTTTAACAACAACGAGCTGGATTTTTGTTTTATACGTATCTACCTCCGAAATCCAACTGAATTAAACCTATAATACTCTCGGCCCCTATTACATAAAGGCTGTAACAAGATCCTTAACGAAGCCGAAAGCCACTTGTTTTCCCCGTCATTGCGATCTTTTTTTGTTCTAGTCCATACCTGGGAACCTTCTAGTTACACACACTAATACATGTTTTTAATGTAAGATTTTTACTTTAAACACCTCCACAATGTGTTGAGTGTGTTACATGGAGTCATACCGTAAAACGTGATTTTTCACCCCAAAAAAAAAGTCGTTTCCCAGCAATAATTTTTGCGTAATGTTATTTAGTTTGATGTACAGAATGCTTGGTTGACGGCTTCGTGAAGGGTCTTGTTACACCCTGTATAGGAAAGCGAGCCTATTGCCATAAACCGGCTCCCAGTTAAAATCAGGCTACGGGTTGCTACCGCACAGACTTTGCCGACGTGGATATCGGAGCCATGGCTCCATGCTCAGGGGTACCACTAGCCCAACGAGGCCATTGTATGATCATATTCCTGCCCTTGTCGCATATTATTAGGGGTCGGCGCAACGCGTTTTCTTCTTCCTTAAGTGGTGTTCTTATTACCAAGACATGTTATTATATTAATATTTAAACAAATTGATGTTTCGTATTAAAATTCTATGTCTAACATGTACTAATATTTGTATGCCATTCTATGGCGAAATATGGAAGTTCACAACCGTATCTATAAGATAATGTACCATGTTTTTACACAAATAAAAATTATTCTATTTTATTCCATTCTCACCTGTTTTCTGCATCATTTACTCCTTTGTCTGTCATATCATCACACAACCCATCCATTTTTTATTTGGCTTTTCTCTTCCTCTCCCTCTCCATCCATCAACATACACGTCCATCTGTCTTTTAGTCACATTGTTTCATTAACGAGGCAGTCGTATCGTATGTCCTAAATTTAACGACGTTTCTTCAAAAATTTCTGCGAAAATAAATATTACTGTCTCAAAAAACGTGTGGTTTTATTTCAGTGTACGGGCTAACAAAATCTCATAGTTTACCTTTATGTAGGACAAACACTTTAACAATAAAACCTAGTACATATTTACACAAATTATGTTAAGCACATATGTAGTTTTCAGTAGCCTTCTTTACAGTACATAATTAGAATACTTACTGTGTGTACTACATTACATAAAAGGCAGAATTTGTGTGTCTTTCAACCGTTGTAAGTATAATGAAAATAATTTAAATTTTGACCATGTTCGAAAAAAGAATATCAGAATTTAGTAAATAAATCCTCCTTTGGTACGTAGTTCACAAAGACGAGATATTTTCAAGGAGGAAGTGTAAAGCTCTTTCGGATTGCGTCAATGTTATTATTTTTATAATAGGATGAGGAATTGAGGACAAGAGAAGTTACGTATATAAACACACATGTAATGTATATGAAAAGCTAAATACGAAGATTCGATTTAAAAAAAAAATGCGCGAGTAAAATATTCGCATCGATGTTCGATTTCGAGTAAGTACTTGATTTTTTCAATTACTTTTTACGTTAAAAGCAAAACAAACTACGGGTTGTGTGGCTGACATATTAATTGGTGTTTTATGATTCCTGCAACGAGTACCACAGTTATAAAACACAGCGCTCAGATCAACTATGAACTAACCTCAGTAATCATAGTCTCGATACACGAGCACAGGTTTCACAGATCCTGCATGTTAAACATTTTGTATGTTTTCGATTTCACGGAATTTGGCGGTGGCCACGGGTTACGCGGGTCTGGTTGATAATGAAGAGATATAAAAGCATCGAGTTATATCTGTGCAAATGCATTGTTGTGTGGCGCGCATATCTTGACTTATATGCGGTGTACGAGTGATAGAGGTGATCTGTGGACATCAGCTACACGCGTCTCGCAACAATGCATGATGTTGTTTAGGCGATTGACACACTGCACCGCATTACGCAGCGGGATGCGTGGCGACGAAGTCACAACTCTGCACGTGTATGCGTTTTCTGTGTTGCACTACGCGTGTTTTCAATGCAAAGAGAGATACTTGCAAGCAACGTAAGAACTCGCACTCCCGCGCTACGCTGCGTCTTGCGGTGCAGAGTGCCAATCACCTTAGAGAATACAAGTGATGCACGGACGGACGGCGAGCTAGCCCATAGCTCACCGTCCACAGGCCCGCGAATTATCACACGCTTCGGTGAAGGAAAACATCGTGAGGAAACCAGCATGCCTGAGAGATACACTTTCTCAGATTCTCGACGGCATGAAAAGCCATGTCAGGCGGCATAAAAACTCTGACATCAGGTTAGGCACTAGCCACACGATAAAGAAAGAAAGAAAGAAGAAAGAATATCTTTATTGTATATCTTTAGTGTATTTATAGATATACAGCGTGTAACAGAAAGGTTATAGTCATATGGAAGACTGTGGTACCGGACCATCAAACTGAACAACTATCTCTATGTATGGGGCAGTTGATTATTTTTTTACGATTACGATGGTGGTCCCATAGAGAAAGTTGTTCAGTTTGATGGTTCTTAACACAGTCTTCAGCATGACTATACCCTTTCTGTTACACGCTGTAGATAAAATAAGGTCACTCCTGCTGTTTGTACGCTTAGATCTTATAAAGCAACGGATTTTAATGCAATCTCAGTAGAGATATATGGAACGGGGGCAGTTTTCAGCAATAGATAGAGTGATTCAAGAGGAAGGTTTATATGTACATAATTATATGTATCTACATTGCACCCGTGCTAAGCCGGGCGGGTCGCTAATATATTATATTATAGCCTCTTTATTTCCATATTGAATGACTTACAAAACAAATATTTCATACATAAAATATTATTTCCTTTTTTTCATACAAATTTAATACAACGACAATTTAATAAAAACAATAAAAAAAGTATTTACAAATATTATTACAATAAGTGCATGCATAATATAACAAACTTTACAATTCATATCGCTTAACAAATCATTTCTAAATAAAAAATGGAGGAGGCCTTCACCCGTTGTGGGGTCCACATCTATCAACACGCTGCCGATAATCCTGTTTTGTGTTCGAGATACCTTCTTCCTTTTACCCAACTTCTCTTTTTAGGAAGACAAATAAAATAAATTAATTTCATTTGTTGTGTATATGTTAATTGATTTAATTGCCTGTTCATTTTTCGTCAGCCAATCACAGGCATGGACAGCTTGAAACGGGTGTCAGTCATGTATATTAATAATTAGCACTTCTCAGGCGACAAAAAAAAATCATAGCTCGGCTAAAATGCATGATTTAATTTATAGCATCCACGAATAATGTAGCTTTCGGCCGGTGAAAGATTTTTTAGGATTGGATCATTAGTTCCGAGGATTACCCCCCCCCCCCCCACATACAATAACAAATTTTACCTCTTTATAATATTATTAGGTAGATCTCTTGAGTAACCCTCGCCTTAACTTTGTGTTCACCGCGTAGAGCCTACGGCGCGGCGTAGGCATTGGCGTTACAAGAGGTAGGTACCGGTACGAACATGCTACGACTTTTAACATTCAAAATAAAACGTTACCGAGCTGCCAAAGTTATTGCTACGAATGGCGCTACCACAACCCAATCTATAAATAAAATAATTAAGAAAAAGTTCATATTTTGTCATAATATTTTCAGCTTTCGTAAACAGAATATTAAAATAGAAATATTTAAATATTCTGAATTTAAACAGAATATATTAAAATAAAAAGATTTAAATATTCTGTTTACGAAAGCTGGCCGCGCGATTTATTACGTATCAATCGAGAAATAGTGTAAAACTAAATCGCCTGTCGTGTATGTATGGTCTACGCAATAGTTTTAATAATTCTGGAAGGTTATTCGTATTTTGACATTTTCATGCTTCGCCACATCAGTAGGTATATTGCGTCCGAGCGAAGCAAGGCCGGTCACTATAGTGACTATTATTATAAAGTCTCTTTTAATCATGAATCAGAATATAATTATAGGAAAGTCTTCTTCGTGCCATTCAGATTATTAATTCCAGTCATATTTAAGTACATGAAATTAAAGGGAAATTCTGATAGCAGTATGCTTTGTCATCTAACTGTCATTATTACGGTACAACCTCCATAGGTTGTACCGTAATAATGACAGTTAATAATGCCACGAGCTCCATAGCTCGTGGCTCAGTATAAATATGGAACAGTACGTAAACTACGTACTAACGATCGAATCGGCACACTCACACAAACACCCGCATCTACGAGACCCCAAAGCGGACATCAGGGTGCACTCAGTCCACAGAGCATCATATTTAAACTAAACTGGTAGCTCAGTCGTGACTGTCGCGTCAAGACGAGTGGTCGCGTAGTAAGTTTTTCTCCGGAATCTTTTTAAAAATGCCACGAACGTTCGTGGCATAGTATAAGGGTGTTTGAACACGGCTTTATCAAAACCGGTGCTTTCGTTTTTTACACTCTCTGCTGATTGAAGAATGATTTATTGCTTTATTCGTTATCGAATTATAACTCCGTGTGATGGATCATTATAAATTCGTGAATTTATTTGTAAATCCAACATGGCGGCTGCTACAAATTTCTCATCATGGGTATTGTTTTCGTGGTTTTCGAGTGTGTAGAAGCCGATAGTGCTGTCAAAATGTAAATCCAAGACAGTGGCTGCAAAAATTGGCAAGTTTTTCGTCATGGGTGTAATTTTCATGGTTTTAAAAAAAAACTTCGGCTTGTACCGCGGTACGGTTCGCAGCCGCTGGGTTAACCAGGCATCGGCGCCGCACATGCGCCCTGTTATGCTATTCTCTAAGTCGTCGTCGACGAAGTAGTTTGTCTTTTAATAGATTTTCAAGTTTATACCCTAGAGCATAAAGTTGAAAATCTAGACTAACTGTAGTTTCAACGGAGGAGCGCACGAAACGTTTTCGCCTTACATTGGCTCACGCGGTCACGTCAAAACATGTAAAAGGTTACGCCATACTGACAAAGCCAAATGTATAATATACTTCCACAAGTTGTTGTGTGTTAATATTAAACTGTTCCGTGTTATCAACTAATTCAACTCGATTGTTTGATCACTACACTACACAATAATTTCATAAATAAATTTCAATTTCAAAAACATTTTGAGTGACAACCCTAATGGTGCAATGAAGCGTAGGTAATTATTTTAACAACTAGACCTAGTTTCCATACTGTTCCATATTTATACTGTGCTCGTGGCCAAATGATAACAGCCACTTGCCTAGGTTGGTCCGTGGATGGGTGACCACCCATTACATACCGACTTTTCTCCGTGCCTCGTAAAGCACGTTGAGCCGTTGGTCCCGGCAGTCATTTGGAGATCTTTGACAGTCGTAACAGGTAGTCAGTGGTCCGAAAGTCTGACAACCAGTCTTACCAAGGGGTATCGTATTTCTCAGTACTAACTGCGTTGTGGAGTTCAGATAGGCAGTCGCTCCATGTAAAATTCCGGTATCCAGCTTCCAGTCTACACTGTCGACTGGAAGCTCACCCCAACACTGTTGGGAAAAGGCTAGGCAGATGATGATACGCTGCAACCTATATTCGATTAGTTTGAAAGAAAAGAAAGAAAGTCGTACTTATTTGTTGTAAGAACATGACGTGCATACAAAATAACAGCAATAAAAATAAATACAATAAACATACAAAGCACAACAAATATTTATAAACACAACAAGACGAGACAAAAAAGTTGACAGCTTGCACGTCATGATTGCGACAAGAAGATTACCACACAGCATGATGTTGCACTATGGGGGCCCACAGCACAGCACTGGGATTTGATATTTACAAACGTGTACATTAATAAATACCTTCTGAGAACCTCACGCGGCGTAAATATAACCTTAGTGAAAACTATATTTTCGAGCCGTTTAGAGTTGAAACTCTGGGGCCGTGGAGTCTGAACGCTCACCTCCTTTTAAAGAAATTTCGAATCGCCTTATTGACGCTTCCCATGACTGGACTGACTTTCACCTTGGCCAAGATCCGCCGCATATTACCAGGTTGAGCAGCGTTGAGTTTTTACGGAATAAAATTACACCAGAACAAAGGAATAACCATACATTTTCAAAGGTTTAAACTTGGAATAACTTTATTCTATGTTAATTAATAGGAGTGTTATAGTTTGTTGTTAGTTTAGTTATTTAATCGTATTAATGCATATACATAGTTTGTTTATCAAATAATTGTTAATATTTATCTGATGACAATGCAATTTGTGTCATTGTCAATTGTTTTGTAATTATACATAGATAACTGTAATCTGTTACTGATATTAACTAATTAAGGGTTCCCGAAAAAATGTTTTTGAATATCATTATTTTTTAAGGTATTTTCTGTCGTTTTATTTCTCTAAAACATTTAGAGATGACAGAGATACAGTTCGATTAATACGTTTAGTTATATGTGATGCAAACTTAAATTAATGTTCTCAATTATTCAAAGTCCGTTTGCTAAAAGAATACTTGAATGGCTCTCGAAATTTTGACTCACAAGTACAATGATAGTGACGATTTTATATTTTTCTTATTCCAAATTTTAAATCATAATTCTCTTTTGGACAACGTTCAAGATAAGTCTTGGAATTGGTCACGGAAAATTCAAAGTTTTTTTTACGAATTAATTCGCATTACAGACAAGTGCAGACGCAATGCAGACAAGTGAAATTCTATTTGGGATTGACCAACACTCACAAATAACTAAAATCAAAGTCTGTTAAACAATTGACGATTAATTTGATTGAATTTGATTTTAAACTAAATTATTCTATTTTAGCCAAAAACAACAATATTGCCAAAAACAATACAGATAAGAATCTATTTTAACAATCCATTTTTAGTCTGTGTCAAATATAGTTGCTATTGTGGGTAGCTAAGCTATGGTCCCACCTACACTATGTCAGAGAAACTGTTCGTATAAAAATAGTGTAAAACATTCTAAAAGACTAACGACAGAGTTTCTTGCCCATTCCATTTCCCCATTCAATTCTATATTCATGTAAAGTTCGAATTCAAAAGTGCATTTTAATGGCCTAAAAACAAATGGTTTAACATTGACTAAAAGTAAAAGTTTTCCTTAAACAAAGTGCCTATGTACTCACCATCACTTTCGGCTTTCTCCGAGCAGTTCCATACCTACTTTCGTAATAACTCATCGTGAACTCACTATTACACAAACTAAATTAACCGCACAAATAATATCTGTTTACTCATAGTAACGCTAACAACCACTACAACTGTTTACACTCCGTAACGTTATACAATATGCGACATGTTTGTTTACAAACAGTAACTTTTGAGGAGGACACAACAAAATGCACAGAGATTTCCTAAAAACGTCGGTAATTCAGTTATTTGTTAGTTACTGTGTTTTATCAACGGCCATACCGCGTTTGTCATGATACGATAGTAAAGCTAATCAACAAACTGATTATCTGACATTTATGATTTCTGTTGAGAACAGCTGATAAGGAACAAGGACTGTTGTTGTTGATTTTGATAAATAATTTAATCACTGTCTTTTTGACTGATTAGGGATTGTTAGTATTATGTTGTTACTTGGGGGCGGTGCGTTTTTACTGTTTTCAGACAAACCACTTTATTATCTTTAAAATAAAGCCTATAATATATTAGCAATATAGTGAGGACGCGATTGGTTTGTCCAGTCTCTAAACATAGTTATAAAATACTTAATGATTCGGGCAAAGCCATTCATCGGCGATTAGTATAACTTTTGCCTTGTGTGCGGCACCCCCCAATAATCTAGTACGAAACTGAATGAGCCCCGATAGTCATTTTGTTTTTGCTAAAGCTGATGTAGGTATCTTGACGTAGATAATTATAGCAAGAAATTATAAGTATATTTTAGGTCGATAGAAGGTGGAAGAGAAACTCCGTGTTCGATGACTGTGAATAATTTATTTCCAAAAAAGGTCGTCTTATATACTATTTTACAAACTAATACTAACCAATAAAAACATGTACATTAAATTAGAATCAATATTTACAAAATAAAAATCCAATAAGAATCGGGGAATTTCAACCAATCACGTCACAGCACTGTTGTCGTGTTATTTCCGCGAGGGGCGCTTGTGTGCTCACGGAGGCTCGCGGCGGGCGAGAACGCGCCGAAGGCATAAATATAGGCGGCGTGCAGTTCGCGCCTCAGGGTGGATTAGCTTGTGACACATATGTGCGTACACGTATGTGACCCAATTCCGCGAACCGCGACCGCCGTACTACACCGAGCGCCTTTGTTCTCTGCGCGCCTCGCGATTGGTCGTCCCCACAAAAAAATCAACGCGTTTGTGGGTAGACGCCAAAACCGCGCTCGCGTTTCTCGCGATTCTACCGCCCGAGCCCGTTATTTTTTTCAATATCGGAAAAAACCGTCGCCAACGGCTACTTACGCGACGGAATATTCCATGCCCGATGGAATAATCAACACAAGTATATTTCATCGTAGGGCTGCGGTGTGTCACACCAAAAGAGACACCGTAAGATATGAACAAGGAGAAGCCACCACCCGCACCCGCGAACCACCAGCCCGGGAACCGGGAGACGCCGCTCCCAACCATCGGGGGATCGCCGACCGGTGCCCGCACTATTAATGTCACCACGGGCGATGCGTATCGCACCCCATCACCGCCACCATCCACCCCGCTGTCCCAGGCGCCGACAGCGAGCCAGGAACCGCGAAACCCGCGCCAACCCGCAGTGCCGATAAGGCCCGCCGCGTTCCGTCCGGTGCCAACCCAAGCCCCGGGACCCGCAGGGAGCCACAACCGCGCACCAGCCGCTCGCACTACCGCCTCTGCCGTGCGCCCAAACGCACCAAGCGCGCGTATACAAGCCTCACCCGCGCCCCGGCCGGCGTCCGTGCAACAGACCGCCGCCGCGTCTCGCCCCGCGCCGCCCGCTCACACCGCCGCGCGGCCCGGAGCGCCACCGACCGCGAGCGCCCGCTCGACCGCCGCTACGGGCCGAGCTGCGCGCAACGCGTCGCCCGCGCCGCACCGCTTGCTGGCAGGCTCAGCCGCCGCAACCACAACCGCAGCGCTAGACGTCGCCATGTCACCACCGCCGCCTAGAGCCTCCGCCCGGGACTCCCCAGCCGCACTCTCGCCGTGCTCGTCGAGGGAAGGGAGCGACCTCTCCGCGACACCCAACTCGACGCCCGCTCATCACGACCCACCTGCCGGAGGCCCGGATACGGAGGTTAGTCAGTGTTCTCTAATTGAAGACGACGATTACAACAGTGACATGAGCACAGAGGACGCGCTGGCCCTAGACCACGACTTCCAGTCCGAAGTCAGGGCCCAGCGCAGACCCAGAAGTTCAGACGGCGAGGCCGCTGAAGAGGCCAAGCGCCTGTGTCCCGAATCCCCGCTCCCGCAGCGCGACGCGCGTGGAAGAGCGGGGGCGGGTTCGCCGACCTTCGCCGAAGCAGCTCGCCGTCCACCCACCGGACAAGACGCCGCACGCACAGTGCCACCATCCGCCGCAGCCCCGGCACAGGGCGCTAGCGCCACCTCGACTGCAGAAGGCGGCAAGGGAAAAAAAGAGAAGAGGTCACGCTACCCTCCGCTCTTGGTGGAGAAGTTAAACGACTGGGCCGCTCACTTTAGGGCCCTTAGTATAAAGTTGGGTCACCCTCCAAACGCCCGACCTTTCAAGGGGGGATTTAGGTTCCTCCCTGAGAGTGAGGACGAGTACAGGGTGGTCCAAAGTTATCTTACGGACCTGGAGAAGTTGGACGGCACCAGCTGGTTCGCCTATTCACTGAGGGCGGATCGTAGCCTAAAGGTGGCCATACGGGGACTGCCGGCGGACACGGACCCAGCCGACATCTCTGAGGAGCTCAGCCTACTGGGATATGAGCCGGAGTACGTGCGCAATATCAACGCACGCGGAGGACGACCCGGCTGCATATTTCATGTAGTGCTGAAGAGGCAGATGGACATCCGCAGGATCTACGAGATTGATACTCTCATGTGCATGCGTGGCATCGGCATTGAAGCCTGGAGAAGCAAGCGTGGGCCCGCACAGTGCCACAGATGCCAAAAGTTCCGGCACAGCTCGCACCAGTGCCACCGCCCGCTCGCTTGCGTGCGATGCGGCGAGGGACACGTTGCGCGCGAGTGTCCGCGCCCCAAGGAAGAGCCGGCCACCTGCGCCAACTGCGCGGGCGACCATCCGGCCTGCAGCACCAGGTGTCCGGTGTTCAAGAAGGAAGCCGCCAAAAAGCGGGCGGGCACTGTCGCCACCACAGCGAGCCAGCGCCGGCCAAGAGAGGGGCCCCCAGCCAACGCAGAGGACCACGAAGCCCCCAGCGCCACACTGATGGCAACAGCAAACGGGCCCACAGCGGATGTCACTGCCTCGAGGCGGAAGAAGAGGAAGCGCGGGGGAAAGAAGAGGGGGAAGAAGACCCAGCCCCCCGCGACCCAAACAACAGAGGGCGCTGTCCCTGTCGCGGCGCAGGCACAGCCCACCGCCACTACTACATCAATGACTCCTTTTGTTGCCGCTGCTAGCGCTAGTGAGCCGAGGAAAGGGAAGCGGGAGGAGAAGCCCGCTCCCCTCGCAAGCGCGGCCCCGGCCGCCGCTCTCCCGAGAACAAGGCCCACCAAGCAACCACAACAACAACAGCAACAACAACATCAACAGCAACAACATAGCCAACACCCAGCTGGCGCTCGCGAGCAGCGGCAGCACAACCTTCCACAGGCTGGCCACTCAATGAAAGAGGGCCAGCCAAACCAGAACCAGAAGGAAGTCACGGCCTGCGCCATCAAGCTCTTAATGGACCTTATCAGGGCAATAAGACAGGGACAGGACGCAGGCGCAGTAATCCTCGACGGGCTGACGGAGTTACTAACTATATACAATGTCTAGCTCGTTGAGGATACTACATTGGAACGCCCGCGGCCTGCAGAAAAAGGTCGCCCCTCTCCGCCTCCTCCTCAGAGAACAGAGGATCGACGTGGCGCTCATAGGGGAAACACTCCTGGGGCCTGCGGACAAGACCAGGTTCCCGGGATACTTCACCTACAGGAGGGACGAGAAGTCGCCGCTCGGCAAGACATACCGCGGACTGGCGGTGCTGGTCAACCGAAGGGTCGTCCATCAACCGCTTCCAGAGGTGACAGCCACCACCTTCCAGGCGTTGGGAGTCCAACTCCACGTCGCCGGCAAGGATATGAACATCTACGCGGCCTACCATCCACCTTCCATCGACTTCAACATTACAGAGCTGAGGAGCATCGTAATGTCGCCGAACCCGACACTCCTTGCCGGCGACTTTAACATCAAGCACGAAGCCTGGAACAGCCGGACGCGGAACACCTGGGGCGGACGACTCTTCACAGACGCGGAGGCCCACGGATACACGGTGTCCGGCCCTGACACTCCAACCCACTACCCAGACAACCTGGCGCACTCTCCGGACGTGCTGGACATCGTGATCCACCAGGGCCTAGGTTGCCAGCTCACCCAACAAGTGCTGGACGACGAGCTACAGTCGGACCATCACCCCGTACTCGTCGTCCTATCGGAGTTGCCGACAAGACTCTCGCCTCCTGCGCCACGTCGCACCACAAACTGGGACACCTTTAAAGAGAAGCTGGAGACCACCACTCCCACTTGGCCCGTCGAGACCGCCGCAGACGTGGACAGATTAGCGGAAGAGGTCACCGCCTGCACCCAGCGCGCCTTAGAAGAGGCGACAACCACAATGCCGACGACGCCGGGGGGGATTGTTTACAAGCCCCTCCCCGCCCACATCAAGCACATGATCGCCCAAAGGAGGCGCCTACGCAGGCGGTGGCAGGACACTGGATGTCCCACCACCAAGCGGGACCTTAACCGTCTGGCGGAGAAGGTCAGGGCCAAGCTCCAGGAGTTAAACGCCGAGGGCTGGGAGGAACGCATCGACGCCGCAGAGGGAGACTGGGCGTCGCTGCACAAGCTCTGCAGGACGCTCTCGAATACCCCAGCCCCGGTGCGCCCTCTACGCCACAGCGACGGGGCGACCAGATACCTCGCAGCAGACCGAGCGGAGATCTTCGCGGAACACCTGGAGCGTCAGTTCCAGCCGAACCCGACCGACGACCCCGAGCACATCGCAGCAGTCGAGAGGCACCTTGGAGAGTACTTCGCCTCGCCGGTAGCCAACGATGAAGACCCAATCTTCTTCTCGCCATGTGCAGTCAGACGCGCCATCCTCAGAACAAAGCCAAAGAAGGCCCCGGGGGCGGACAAAATCACCAACACCGCGCTGCGCCACCTGCCATACAGAATGGTAGCGGCGCTAGCGCGCTTGTTCACAGGGATATTACGCACCGGGGTTTTCCCGGCTGTGTGGAAGGAGGGGCGCGTCATCATGCTGCCCAAGCCTCAAAAAGACGTCCTGAAGCCGGAAAGCTACCGGCCCATCACACTACTGTCCAGCATCTCCAAGGTGTTTGAACAGCTCCTGCTGCGACACCTCCAGCAACACGTCACACCGCGTCCAGAACAGTTCGGGTTCCGCTCGGAACATTCTACGACGCTCCAGCTGTCGAGGGTGCTGCACCTGCTCACGGCGGCGGTGAACAAGAAGGAGCGAGCAGTTGCAGCATTCCTGGACATGGAAAAAGCATTCGACAGTGTCTGGCATGCCGGTCTGCTGTACAAGTTGACAGCAACATCCACGCCTCGTCGCTTGATACGGGTGGTCTCCTCCTTCCTCCAGGACAGGACATTCAGGGTGGTGGTTGACGGAGCGCTGTCGTGCGCCCGTCCCATTGCAGCCGGAGTGCCGCAGGGCAGCTGCGTCTCTCCATGGTGTTACTCATGTTACACCGATGACATCCCCACCACACCGGACACCACGCTCGCGCTGTACGCGGACGACGCCGCCTACATCGCCACCTCTCTCAACGTGCAGCACGCGGCAGTCAAGCTGCAGCGCGTGCTAGATCTTCTGCCAGAATGGCTCGCCAAGTGGAGGTTATCGGTGAACGTGGGTAAAACACAGGCGCTAGCTGTCGGCGGCTACAAGAAACCACCACCCTTGAAACTACAGGGAGTCGACGTCGAGTGGCTCAGACAGGCCAAGTACCTGGGGGTCACAATCGACAGTCGGCTCTCCATGACGTCACACGTCTGCACTGCTGTCGCCAAATGCAGGACCGCCCGCTTCCTGCTGCAACCAGTGCTCTCGTCCCGACTCCCGCTGCGCACCAAGCTGGGGGTGTACAAAACGTACATCCGTCCACTGCTCACTTACGCAGCCCCAGCTTGGCTCGCCCTCACGAGCGAGAAGAACAGGAATAAACTTCAAGCCCAACAGAATCTAGCTCTACGGAAGATCGTCGCCGCACCTCGCTACGTGAGGAACGCAGTCGTGCAGCGGGACCTCAACATCGAGAGCCTGGAAGACTTCTGCCGGCGCCTCGCGTCCAACATGTTCGCGCGCGCCGACGCCTCTGCCTGGCCCCACATCGCGCAGATAGCGCCATGGCACACGCGCCCGCCTGACGCGGGGCGCCCCCCGCGCTACCCCAGGCGCCTACCACGTGACCTCGTGACGGACGTGTGACGTCACCCACCGGACTTGACTCCCGAGTATGTCGCTTCACCTACACGCGACACACTCGTACAAACAGACTCCACAACACTACAGTACTCACACATAGGTGAAACGCCGCGTTCTAAGTTAATATAGGCGCGGCGCTCACCACCCACCTCACACATACATGACTCCACACACATTTGACTCACGCGATAGATAGCGGCGCGGGCTCGCTACCTACTCGCTAACATGAGCGGTGTTACACAACACAATACCGCTCACACATACATACATGGCCCCTTAGCCCGGAGCGCATCGGCTAGCTTCGATAACGTTGTGGGCGGGGGCCCTTCGCCCGGTAGGGGCAGCCCCAGCCGCCTCTGGCTGGTCATCATCCGCTGGGCTTCACCCGGGGCACCGGGAGTTCCACCTAGCGGTGACAGACCGCCGAGGCGGCGTGAAGATACGGTTAACACCGTGGCGCCTCTACCGTCACAATTTGACACTAACTCACAGGCGAGCGGCGCAAGCGCGCTCGCCATTGGCCGAGGCCTACACGGCCGCCACAGTGACGGTGCCCGTATGTTTACGGGCACAAAATGATACCGCGGGACAAAGGGCACAGCCCACACCCCGCCAGCCGCATCCCACTACTGGGAAGCAGCGAGTTCCCGAACGTCGCGCCTCAGTGTCAAGAGTGGCCACCGTCGAGTGAAGACGCAGTGATGTTGTGTTGCGGATCGAGTTGACGGAAGATGAAGACACGCTAACCGAAGACTAGAAGAGTGGCCTCACAGCTCCTGACACTCCAATTTCCTTGCGGAATTCGTCAAAAACGTTAAACTAGTTCTTTTCAGAACTGTTTCTTATCAGAGCGTCAAAACGTGGCTTAGTTCTTATCAGAACTGTGTGCTTCCATATTTCTTATCAGAACGTCGAAAACGTAATAACGTGCTGTGATCAGTGGTGGCTACAGTACTCCCCCTCAAGCGAAGCGTACCGGCAGCTTGACGACACGGCCTGAGCACGTTGACCTGTTGATGGCGGGCTGTGACGTCACGATGGCCGTAGGTACTTCTGCTTGTTGCTTGGTAACGGTTGGTGTAGGTGTGGTACTGGGTTTCTTGGTAATGGTTGGTGTGGTAATAGCTTGAGTTTGCTTGGTGATGGTAATCTTGCTTGGAGGTAAGGTAATGGTATGCTCTGAGATGACATATGCAGGCTTAAGTCGATCGATTGAAATGTTGGCTTGCCGATTCGGTAACTGTATCGAGTACACTTTATCAGTTCGGCTTATAACTCGATAAGGGCCTTCATATGGAGCTTGGAGTGGTTTCTTGACTGCATCGGTTCTAACAAACACGTGACTGCACTTGAGTAAATCTTGATGCACGAATACGCGTTTGTTATTGCTGTGATGCTCGGTGACGGCTTGCGGTTTGTTTGCTTGAATGACGTCACGAAGTTTTTCGACGT
Source organism: Eugnorisma glareosa (assembly GCA_947578425.1). NCBI lineage: Eukaryota > Metazoa > Arthropoda > Insecta > Lepidoptera > Noctuidae > Eugnorisma > Eugnorisma glareosa. The sequence continues at coordinate 42,953,218 of OX387957.1, forward strand.
AGGTATAATCCATAGTAGGTGTGTAGGTATTTGATTCGAAGAAATCGCCTGGTAGCCGTAAGTTGTAGCCGTAGGTAAGTTCGGCTGCGCTCACGCCGGTGTCGGTACGTAGTGCGGCTCGAAGTCCAAGTAAAACGGTAGGTAACTCTTCGATCCATGTACTCGTGTCGGATAATTTGGCGCGTAATGCAGTTTTGAGCGAGCGATGCCATCGTTCGACCATCCCGTTGCTTTGAGGATGATACGGTGTTGTGCGATTCTTCTTGATACCCATTTGTTTCATTAGGTTTTGAAACAGCTGACTCTCGAACTGGCGACCTTGGTCGCTTGTAAGTGTGGTCGGGCATCCAAATCTTGAAATCCAATGTTGGTAGACGATATCGGCTATTCGATCAGCTGTTATTTCGTCGGTAGGGATTGCTTCAGGCCATTTCGTGAGTCGGTCTATCATTGTAACTAAGTAGCGATGACCTTGGGCTGTTGTAGGTAGCGGTCCCACGATATCGACGTGTAGGTGTTGAAATCGATCGCTTGGCGGGAAAGATGCGATGTTGGAGAATGTGTGACGTTGTATCTTGCTTTTCTGACAATGTATACAGGTTCGCGTCCAACGGCTGATGTCTGCGTTCATTGATGGCCAGAAGTATTTTTGAGTTATGAGTTTGCGAGTCGTGCGCGTACCAGGATGACTGATATTGTGCACGCTGGTGAAAACTTCCTGTCGATATTCCTCTGGTATATAAGGGCGTACATAAGGCGTAGACGTTTCACAGTATAACTCGACGTTGGTGTTAGGTATGATTATTTTCTTGAGAGTAATGTTTTTTTCTTGCAATAATTGTTCAATGTTGCTGTCCTTTTCTTGCGCGCTGGCTATTTCCTCGAAGTTTATTGTAGATGGGCATGAAATAGTTTCGATGCGGCTGAGTGTGTCGGCGACGATATTTTGTTTACCGCTCACGTGACGTATGTCGGTGGTGAATTCACTGATGAACAAGAGTTGTCTCGTTCGTCTCGGTGTTTCAGTACTTGATTGAGTTTTTGACATTACGTATGTTAGCGGCTTGTGGTCGGTGAATATGATAAGATGACGTCCTTCAAATGTCTTGCGGAAGTGTTTGACTGCCATGTAGATTGCGAGTAGCTCTCGGTCGTAGGTAGAATACTTCTTCTGCGCGTCGTTGAATTTCTTTGAATAATATCCGAGCGGTTGCCATGTTTCGTTTATGTATTGTTGTAGAACGGCGCCAGCTGAGTTGTCGGATGCGTCACAGAATAAAGCGAGTGTAGCGTGATGTGATGGGTGAGCGAGTAGAGCTGCGTTTATGATGCTAGCTTTACATTGCTGGAACGCTTGAGTTGCTTCGTCGGACCACGTGATCGGAGTCTTGTCTCGCTTCTTCACGTTATGTAGGTATGAATTCAGTGGGGCTTGTAGGGCTGCGGCGTTAGGAATATGATCGCGATAAAAGTTGATCATTCCTAGAAATCTTCGTAATTCTTCGATTGTAGTCGGCTGTGGGTAATCGGTGATTGCTTGAATTTTATATTGCGGAGGTTTGATGCCTTCTTTTGATACGGTGTAGCCTAAGAATTGGGCTTCTGACTTGCCTAGGTTGCATTTGGCGGGGTTGATAGTGATGCCATTATCTTCTAATCTCTTGAGTACGATTTGGAGATGTTCTCTGTGTTGGTCTTCGTTTTCAGATGCCAATAACAAATCGTCTATGAACGGGAAGACGAAATCTAATCCTCGTAGTACTTCATGTATATAGCGTTGAAATGTTTGTCCCGCGTTCTTCAAACCGGGGCACATACGTGGGAATTCAAATAATCCCATCGGGGTGATGATGGCTGTCTTCTCGATGTCTTCTTTTCTCACGCTCAGTTGTTGGTAGGCGCGGTTGAGATCTATTGTTGAGAAGATAGTTTTTCCGGATAGGTGATGTGTGAAGTCTTTGATGCGTGGAACGGGGTAGCGATCTGGTATGGTGATGGAGTTGAGTCGGCGATAGTCACCACAAACTCTTATATCGCCATTCTTCTTTGGGACGATGTGTAGAGGTGATGACCATGGACTTTTGCTAGGTCGACATAGTCCTTGTTCGATCATGTTTTCGAATTCCTTCTTCACTATTTCGAAGCGATGTGGTGGAATCGGTCGAGCTCGGCTGTGTATTGTCCTCGTGTGTGGTCCTCGTGTTTCGATGAAATGTTGCACGTTGATATCGGAGTTTAATTTCATCGATGTTAATCTCGTTATGCCGGGATACTGAGCTAAAATGTCGTGGTATGATTGCGATATGTCGATGCTGCGTACTGTAGGCACATTCGATACTCGTACCGGGGCATTGACCTTTAAGCTTGTAACACCGTCGATTAATCTTCTGTTTTTCAGGTCGACGATGAGTTGATGGTGCTTGAGGAAATCGGCTCCGAGTATAGGTTTTGAGACGTCAGCTACGATGAATTTCCACAAGTACGGGCGACGTAGATTGAGATCGAGGGATAATGTTTTCTCGCCATACGTAGCTATAGTTGTGTTGTTCGCTGCGTATAGCTGGAATGGTAGCGGCGTTGGTACTTGTCCTTTACTTCTCGGTAGCACGGATATGTTGGCTCCAGTGTCGACTAAGAATGATAATTTGGAGTTTCTGTCGGTGATGTATAGGCGGTGGGATTTTTCTTGAACGCCGGTGTCCGCCACTGCCAACGTTCCGTCTAGTTTTCCGTGTTTTGTTTCTGTTGCTTGTTGAATGAACAAGGTGATGTACAGCGTCTAGCTTGCTCTTTAAAGCGGCGGTGATAGTAGCAGAATGGTGATGGAGAAACATCGTGGCTGCGTTGACGTGATGAGCTGCGGTGACGAGATGAGTGACGACTACGACGATAGTTGTAGTTGTTGTGATGGCGATTTGACTTTAACTCCGCTATTTCTAGCGATAGTTTTCTTATCTCGCTGATGAGGTATTGCGTTTCTGCTTGCGGTGCGGATAGTGCAGGTGGTGCGGGTGCATGGACGGCTGCGACTTCTGTTGGTGCTGTCTGCTCCATTATTTTGTCGGCGAGTAGCGCGAGTTCGTCGAGCGCTGTCTTGGTGCTGAACGTTTCGCTGACTGCGAGGACTGAACGGACGTGTGATGGTAGGTGGTTCGTCCACATAAGTCGCAGGGTGGAGTCGGGAACCTTGTCTCTGGCGAGGTTTCGCATGCGGCGAAGTAGCTGCGTCGGCTTCTGATCTCCGAGTTCCATGTCGGACAGTAGTTTTTGGAACTGACGGCTGTCGGATTCCTCGTAGGCAGATATGAGCCTCTCCTTGATGGCTTGGTACTGCTCCGTCTCTGGTGGGTTGTAAAGTAGATCCATAATCTGCTCGATGTCTTGGCGCTCGAGCTGTGCGATAACCATCTGGGCGAGTTGGGCTTGGCCTTTCTTAAGGTCGTTGGTTGCTGCTTCAAAGCTAATGAACCAGAGCCGTGGTCGATCGCGCCAGAATGGTGGAATGCGCATGGTGAGCGATATTCCAGCTGCTTCGGCCTTTGGGACTGGATGTGATGTTGAGCTGCTGGATTGTTCTTCTGTATTCGACATCTTGATTTGTGTGGGAGTGATTCACAGATTGGCAGAGCTTCGGTGATCTTGAATTTCTTCACTGTGTTCCGGCAGGAGTTTGTTCTTGGTTCTTCGCTGTGTTCTGGCAGGGGTTTGTTCCTGGTTCTTCGCTGTGTTCTGGCAGGGTCACCACTTTTAGGTCGATAGAAGGTGGAAGAGAAACTCCGTGTTCGATGACTGTGAATAATTTATTTCCAAAAAAGGTCGTCTTATATACTATTTTACAAACTAATACTAACCAATAAAAACATGTACATTAAATTAGAATCAATATTTACAAAATAAAAATCCAATAAGAATCGGGGAATTTCAACCAATCACGTCACAGCACTGTTGTCGTGTTATTTCCGCGAGGGGCGCTTGTGTGCTCACGGAGGCTCGCGGCGGGCGAGAACGCGCCGAAGGCATAAATATAGGCGGCGTGCAGTTCGCGCCTCAGTGTCAAGAGTGGCCACCGTCGAGTGAAGACGCAGTGATGTTGTGTTGCGGATCGAGTTGACGGAAGATGAAGACACGCTAACCGAAGACTAGAAGAGTGGCCTCACAGCTCCTGACACTCCAATTTCCTTGCGGAATTCGTCAAAAACGTTAAACTAGTTCTTTTCAGAACTGTTTCTTATCAGAGCGTCAAAACTTGGCTTAGTTCTTATCAGAACTGTGTGCTTCCATATTTCTTATCAGAACGTCGAAAACGTAATAACGTGCTGTGATCAGTGGTGGCTACATATAATTATTAGCTTCATTTTTTGTTTTTGAGTACTGATATTCATAACTTTATTACGAAACGAGAACCAACCGCTTAGAACTGTACCGTTTTAAACGAGGACCTCACTTATTCTGTCCCACTGCTGGGCAAAGACCTCCTCCATTCCTTCCCAACTCTCTCGGTGTTTTCCCTTCATGAGTTTGATATTATAAAATGCTACGCTTCATCGCCCTTTGGCAAACCTTGAGTTTGATTTTCTTGGCCTTCGTCAAAGACCAAGTCTGGGCGCCATAAGTTAAGATAGACAGGATACGCATGTCGACAAGATATAAAAACCTTGTTGCTCTTCATAAGCGCCTTGATGAACCGTAGCTTCTGCAAGCATTTTCGACGCGACGGTCTATCTCTTTTTCCTGTCTGTTGTTGAAGGAATCTAGCTGGTCCACGTAAATATATGCGTCGACATAGTGTATTTCCTGCCCATCGACCTCGACCCTATGTTAAGCGGCATTTGTCATGACTTTAGAGCTCGGCAAGCTTTGAGATTGGACTCACAATGAATCAGTCATTGTGACTCCAACCTCAAAGCTTGCCGAGCTCAGGTCTTGGAGCACTTGTTTCAGTTGATCTACTTCAAAAGCCTTTACTAATTTGTTTACTATGTACCTAAGTGCCTCTTTAATTATGTCGTTATTTTACCTGTACTTGTCCATAAACAATTTTTATTTTCCGGATGAAAGCGTTGTGGAGGAGTACTTTAATACACGTAACCGTCCTATATTTAGTTTATTTTATATAAATGCGTCCTTTTTTAATTTGCATTATTCGCTAAGTCATTATTATTGCCTTTTTTAGTTACATTTTTAATTAAATATTTCTTTAAAAAAAAACCTTATCAAAAACATTTAAAAAATTAATGTGGTCCGCCGGTGTCGGGAGCAGGGTCCAAGCTACCGGTGGTTAGAGCTCCAGCGAAAGGAAATTCCTCACAATGCGGGCCGTATCGAGGAGTGCTGCCTTCTGAATCAGGCCCTTGATCCAACCGCCTAGCGAGAGCCTCGACAGATGTTCGATGTTCATTATTATTTTTATTAATGTAAGTTGGTAAAGTAGCAATCTTACTTCTTCAATTTCATGATTTGTAGTAGGTAGTAGGAAGGTTAAAATTAAGTCGTAATCTTTATTGATTACTGAAGGCAGCATTTCCAATTCATTTGAAGTCGCCGCAGCATGTCATCTTCTTTCATACTTCCATATTACTCGTCATCTCAGCAGTTAACTCCTTCTTATTGAAAATTAAACACGTTTTAAATCTGAAATTATGTAGAAAATACCACGAATAAATCCTTAGTAAATACAATACAGTCTTGGAAAATACAAATGCTCCGGCGTTTTATTTCAGTCTTTTGTTCTAAAAGAACAATCGACTCTTGGCATTTGAGGTATTTTGTTTATAACTTGTGATGGTTATTTTTGAACTAAAAGAGAAAACGGAGAAAGGCGTAATAAAGTAGTAAGTACTTACAGGTTTGTGTGACCAAAGACTGCCTGCCACGTGCCAAATTAGCAATCCTATAACATTCAACTTTGAAACTTAAGCAATGCTTTTTCATAGAGTTCTATTTCGGGAATCAACCCTTCACTTGTTACGGCTTCAAAGTTTAATAAAAATATTCTTGTAAAGGAGAGTTTGTTTCAAAGACTGGCGACATTGTGATACATTTAAATGTTTCACAATGTCGTTGGAACAAAGAGTCCTTTACAAGGTACTGAGTACTTAGTTTGCAGAATGTTTTGAAAGAAAAAAATGGGGCTTCGTATTATTTTCTTATTTTTAACTGGTTGTGTGATTTGATTCACTTTGATACAAAAGAGGGTGTTTGCAGAGGAGGATAAAGGGTATTTCTAAACTTAGTGCAACAACGATGCTATTGACAAGACAACACGAAGAAATCGCGGTAATTCCGTGACCAGATCTATCTCTACTTTTCATTTTGTCTCAGCGTAATTCGAAGTATCCGTTACATAAGCTAGTCCTCTATTACCAGGGGCAGTTATTATAACGTAACAATTATAACGAAAATAATAGGTGGCATAATCATTATATAATATCTCACCGCTGGGAAACAAACCAGGGGGCCTAAAATGGAAGCTTTATCCCAATCATAATATGAATCACGTTAAAAATTTAAAATTCTTAAAATGGTCTTTGTGGTTATGGCCACAAATTCCATTTTAAGAGTTTTAAATTTTTAACGTGATTCATATTATGATTCTGATAAAGCAGCCATTTTAGGCCCCCTGCTCTCTACGAGAGAGAGTGGCCTGTAATTCACCACTCGGGCCCAGTGCGAGGTCGTAGATGTCACATGTCTTTGAAATTTTTGGTCGCAGGAAGTGCCGGTTTCCTCACGATATTTTCTATCACCGTTTTGAGAACAGTGATAATGAAATAAAATACACAAAGCAATTCGCCTGGCTGGGTTCGAATCTACGACCTGCAAACTGGTGAATCGAAGCCGCTATCACTGCGCTATCTCTCTAATAATACGTTGTAGGTAAACATTTCCATGGTCAAACGTGAGGATTTGCTTAGTTGGGGCTGAAAACATTTGCCTAGTGCGACCGAGCACACACTGCTGGTCGACACACGTCGTTGATGTTTACTTCACAGCGGCATGTGACCTAACTACTAAGTCTGCTTATGTACTACCACTCTCACTGCGACGGCCAATTTTTACCCTTATGCCCTGAGTTATAAGGTTGAAAAGTGATCGACTGTCAATCAGCACGGCAGTACATAACACAACATTACATCTGTTATCCCAGAAGGCTAAATATAGGCTGATGTGTAGACACACGTTTCTCCAGTTATGTTAGTCCAACGTAAAAGATGGTAGTGGGTATTATTTTATTTTTATTTGACATTTTTCAATATTAATTTTGACTTTATATGTATGTATCATTATAATTGTAATAATATAAAGGGTGTAAAAAGACCCTTAACGAAGCCGAAAAGTACTTGTTTTCCTCGTCATTGCAATCATTTTTTTTTTCTAGACCATACCTGGGAACCTTCTAGTTACGGAGATATTGGGGGTCAAAGTTCCAACATTTTCACTTTTTTTTTCTTTAATACATGTTTTTAATTTAAGAAAACACCTCTACGACCCCTTGTTGCATTGTTGGCAGTGATTCAATGCATCCATCAGATAATGTGTTGAGTGCGTTACATTGAGTTCTACCGTAAAACGTGTTTCATCACCCCAAAAAAAAAAGTCGTTTCCCAGCAATAATTTTTACGTAAAGTTCCATAGTTTGATGTACGTAATGATTGGTTGACGGCTTCGTGAAGGGTCTTGTTACACCCTGTATATTCTTAATTTGTAACTTTTTTCTAGGGCCATGGGGTCCGAGTGCCCACCTAGTATTTCGGGAAATCGCCAAGCGGTTAGTTGACTCTTCACGTGACCAGAGGGCGGGCCTATTTTTTGGCCAAAGTATCAGCATTGCCATACAACGTGGCAATGCTGCCAGCCTTCTGGGCACTTTTCCTGTTGACAGCGTGTGGACGCATTTTTGACGCCCTGTTACCCTTTTGATACTTGTATATATTTTTATTACTATTACAGATTATATTTGTAGTTTGTAAATAATGTAAATAACCAGATCTTCAATAAAAAATAGTTTATTTTTAGATACTCTTTTTTTTTTAATTTTGCGTTCTTATTTCCAGGCAGAATGTACAGGGCTCACTCCTTTCTACTCCACCTGTAGCGTGTACTGTAATGTAACCTACATTCATTGCAAATAAATGATTTGATTGATTGATTGACCCAATAATACTCTTCCGGACCGGGGAATCGAACCCAGGACCACATGCTCAGTAATCCTGCTTACAAGAGACCAACGAGGCAGTAATTTAATGTATATTATTTGTTACGATCGTCCCATTTTTTTTTTTCGGATGTTTAACCATCAAATAACCCCTCCCTCTCTGGGCTGAGCAGGAGGGAGTGTCAGACTTTTACTGACTAAAACCCATCCATGTTCCTTCCTATGCCCTTTGTGTTCCAGGGCCGCGGCATCTCTTTCGAACAGTCCCGCAACCCTGGTAGGCATCGGTCCTTTTGGACCCCTTCCTGTTTGCTGACTCTCTTTGAGGTGCACGTGGAACACGAACGCGCCGTCGACACGGCCTGTCGTCATAAGACGGACGGACGGCGAGCTAGCCCATAGCTTACCGTCCACAGGCCCGCGCCTACGGTGGCCGGCGGGCCACCACGTGGCCCCCGACGCCCGTTGCGTCTCCCGCGGCGGCTGGGACGTAAGGTTCTCTCCCTCTCACGTTTCGCCACCTCCTTCGCTAGCATGACTGCTTCGCAGAAGGAGGTGACGGCGTCCGATTCCCTCTCGCTCCGGACCATGGATTGAACCAGGGCCGGAACGAGCGTCCCATGGAAATCGTTTTTTTTTATTTTATTTACCCTTTAATGTCCCACTGATGGGCAAAGGCCTCCCCATAGCCTTCCACTCTTCTCTACGTGCGGCTTTGTCCGGGCAATCTGTCACAAACGCTTCTAAGTCATCACTCCAGCGATTTCTAGGACTCCCTCGGCGACGACGCCCGTCTTCTGGCACCCACTGAGTGACGACTCTGGCCCATCGGTCCTGATGCATTCTACAGACATGACCCGCTCACTCCCACTTCAACCTAGCAGTCTTATCGCCTACATCAGCGATTCCCGTTTTTGAGTGTACTGTGGTATTGCGAATTCTGTCGCGGAGCATAATACCCAATACGCTACGGTCCATCGCCCTTGGAAATCTTATACGCTAACGGTTTTGTTATGTCTGGATTTCTATGGAAAGAGACAACAACGTTTGTGTTGTCTATCAAGTTAGAGCAGCTAATGAACGTGTACAAGTTGATCCTTTGAAGTAAGATGATCCTTTTAGATTGCAGCAAAACTATGAACACCACCTAGGTGTTGTTCTCGGTATTATGTAGCTTCTGATACCCCCGCGCCTCTGTCCATTCGCTATGGCATGGCGGTGTGAGTGAAGAGGTAGGTGGTGCGGTTTGTTTATGGAAAAAAGCAATGTGTAACTTCGATCTAATATAATGTTGATTCTAAGCTTAGGTAGCCTTTGTTTTAGCTAGTCAATTGCAAAGACTGTTGAACTAGTGGTGGTAATGTCCACATTAAAAAAAAAACTTAGTTAAAGAAACAATAAAGTATCCTTTAAAATCTTTATTTTTATCATCAATCCATCATCAGCACAATGTTATAAGTGCGTTACATTGTGTCCTATCGTAAAAAGTGATTTGTCACCCCAAAAAAAAACAAGTAATTTCCCAGCAAACATTTTTGCGTAGTTACTTAGTTTCATGTACAGAATGCTTGGTTGCCGGCTTCGTGAAGTGTCTTGTTACACCCTGTATATATTAAATGAATAAAACTTGGGATATAATATACAATAAATTGACTTACTCATATTTCTACATTTTAAACGACCTACGACGAGTTGTGTGTCTGATCTGCGAAGTTCACAGATCAATAATGATCGATTTAGAAAAGAAACTAAATAACCAAGAAACCCGGGTTTCTATACGACAGAACCGGTTTTTTTTACAAAGCTAAAATCCGCGAATTCCGGTGTTTTTAAGAACCGGAAGAAACCGGTTTGTTTGCCCTAGTTCTAATATAGCTGGAACGCCGACGGTGACAATTAGATTGTTTCAATCATATTTGCTACGCTATTCTGTCGCACTCCTGGTCAAAGGCTTCTCTCTATTCTTGTCAGCTACCGCGAGGACAAAAAACTCCCTCTTAGCTTTTGTGCTGAAAACTTTTAGTTAAAAGTAGTTAAAAAAGTTATCGAACAAAAACATTCGAATAAAATTATGTTCACTGTGTTCACTGTGTTCACTGTGTAGTTTATAATTTGGATTAACACATAGGATACTTCTTATCTCGGTAGTATGTACCCGCGGGACAATTATTGAACATCATGCGGGCGAAGCCACAGGCACAAGCTAGTGTTTTTCTACGTTCATTTTATAGTAAAATTAAATCTGTTCGAGAGCCTAGCGGATTTTTCAGCAAGCATAAAATTTTGACAGCAGAACGTGATGAGAGAAAGCAAAAACTATATTTGAAAGATTCAGATGAACCCGCATCAAATGTTAGATCATCATTTCACATTTATTCCCAGTGCCTCGTCGCAGCCACCGCGTCAGGGTCTGTAGCCGGAGCCAGATGAATATGGAGAGAAAGCGCCTCATCAAGATGGAGGAGAAGAGGGTCGCCAACGGGGCGGCGCGCGCTCTCGGCTATCACAAGGTTTGCCGCGCTTACGGCAGACTGGCCGAGGCTATCGCTCTGTGCGGAGAAACTATCGCGGAAGCTTGAGAAGCCGTTGATAGATGATAGATGTTGGTAAATATTATTGTTCGCAAGCTTAGTGCGCGCGGGAAATCCCCACTGGCAAAAATCATGAATTTTCATCCCAATCTGACCCTTATACGGAATGAACTCTCAAAAATCTTTTCTTAGTGCTCATCTTTGTTACATAAAGAAGTATTTCGCAATATTCTATGCATTGTCTGCTTGTAATTTATTTTATTGAGTACATAAACAAAAGGCGCGGTCATAAAACGTGCTCACAAGTAAACTCAACTAAAAGTGTGTCGTCTCGCTTCCACGTTTTAAGATCGCGCCTGCCATGAAGATAGGCGTTAAGTATTAACTTAACGCCTTTGTTCCTGGCAGGCGTGATCTCGACGCGACCGCGGCCCGCCACGCCGCTAATCTCGCATAGCTGTAGCCTGTAGGTGGCTATACGTAGCTATACGAGGTTAGCGGCGTCGCGGCCCGCGGGCCTCTCTATTGGCTGCGAAATTTTGCCACATCCAACCACGCAGCCCTTACTACCATTAGCCGGTCGAAAATACTTAGCTAAGCATGTATTTTGTACATTTCTCAGATACAATGCGTGGCGACTGTGGCGTGCGTTTGCTGCCGTGGCGAAATTCTCATTGCTGTCTTACTTATTCTTGTCACATTTTCTCGCTTCTAATAAGTCACATTTGCTTAGTATTTTCAAATAAAATTTAGCTTTCACGAGTGTTTTTCAATGATTAAATTTTACATGCTTCTGCTTTTACCTAGCGTTCTATCTGTATTTAGGTATTTCTAACTAGTTTTTGCCCGCAACTTCGTCTGCAATCTAGGATAGAAAGTTAGTTAATACATTATGTCCTCGTCCAGGTCCCAGGCTACCACCGGACAAATATCATAAGATCGAATAAGTGATTTAGACATGAACAGGGAGACTGAGAGACTGAGAACTTTCCCCTTATTTAGTACAGATGTGTATAAAATTGTCTCAAAATATTAGAACTCTATCGTCTGTCTGTACATCAAACTACAACAATGTACCTTTTTAGAATATATAAATATGAATCAAAGTACTTATAAGCCTACGTTATAAATTCAAGATATCATCATCATCATTTCAGCCGAAAGACGTCCCACTGCTGGACATAGGCCTCCCCCAAGTGTCGCCACACTGACCGGTCCCGTGCGACTCGCATCCAGCGGATTACCGCAACCTTCACCAGGTCATCGGTACACCTAGTGGGAGGCCTTGCAACGCAACGTATTCCGGTTCGCGGTCGCCTCTTCAGAACTTTTCGGCCCCATCGGCCATCCGTTCTGCGAGCAATGTGCCCTGCCCACTGCCACTTCAGTTTGGCAATTCTTCCATGCAAGATATAATTTACTGTAAATAAAAATGATTGCAATAAATACAAGCCTCGAGAATTTTATATTTCCCACCACAAAACAAAGTATTTGTTCCACAACAGAATAAAACAATGTAGAAAATAAAATGGCCGCCAATCTATTTTCTACCATCGCTTATTATAAATGAATAAAACAGACACAGCCACCACCGCTCGGTTCCGTAGCACCAAAAAATATAATAATAATATTTTCAAAGCTCAATCGTAGGTCATTCAACAGCCAAATTAAAATAGTTTTACAAACAAAGTGACTGCTGCGCTTTTGAGAACAGACAGACAGACAGACGGTCAGGACGAATATAAGGGTTCCGTTTTTGCCATTTGACGACGGAATCCTATAAAGGATATCAGGGGCCTTAGTCTGCTATTGCAATAGTGTCAGAATGGTCTATCATTGATTTAATAAGGCCCCGCGCAGACGAATTACCCTTTGTACGCACGTCAAACGTGTTTCGAACGCGCTTCAATACGCCGTGGGCTAGGGGCCTTATTAAATCAATTATAGACCATTCTGACACTATTGCAATAGCAGACTAAGGCCCCAGGTGTAGCAGTATCGTAGCAAAGCAACAATACAGTGACTCGTAGACGTGTCGTAGAAGCGCTACGAGGCGTAGCGCCAAATCGTATGACGTAGCAATGATGTCGCTACGAAGTGTTTCCATGCAAAAAATCGTGTACATTTTTGCCTTTAGCCGAGTCTAATTAGACAAACGTTGATCAGAACGATGTTCATAGTGGTCGGATTTTCATGAGACTTTGTTGAGGAATTCCTAGATGTAGAAGAACAAAAAAATGGACCTAATTTGTTTGCGATTTTTTTTCTATATACAACCTGTTTTTTTTGATATCCCATAACTCTAGGGTTATATTCTGTAGGTAAAAATAATACTAAAACTCCTAGGTGGTCCAAAAATGCATCGTTTCGGAGATATCATCAATCATAATTAAATTAGGTCAAAAATTGTCACCAGTGTGACGAATCTTTACTTTTGCGAGGTTGACAAACTTCGCAGTAGTGTAGTAAAATAAATAGTAAAATAAAATATGTAGGTAAGTAATTCATTTTTATTCAAACCAATCATTCATATTTAAAGCTAAGAAAATGCGACGTTGTCATATTTCACGTAAGGGTGTTTTACATTAATAATCGTGACTTTGCCGAATTATTTTGTATGAAAAATGAAAAAAAAAATAACGAAGGATTGGAACATAACTCATATGCCAGTTGATTCTTTGATATGGCCTCAATCATACCCTAGAGTTATGGGATATAAAAAAAACATGTTGTATAATTTACTCTCGGCTAATAGTTCGTGAAGTGCAGAAAGAATGTATAAGTACTGAATAAATTTAAACTTTATGAACTTTGTAAAATAACCTAATAATAATAGACAAAGCCGAAATCGCGAAAAAAATATCAGCTGTTCAGTACATTAGGCAAACATAAATGTACTGAACAGCTGATTTTTTTTCCGCGATTTCAGGTTTGTTCCCATAGTAAAAGTTGTTGGTTATCATGAGCACAATCACGTGTTTAAGTATCGTTCACTAATTACCAGTCACCCTATATACATTAGTGCTCGTGACTTCCTGCTCCGTCACGGATACAGGCGTGATGTTATGTTATAATGTATTGTTATTTTTTATTGCTGAATGGGCCTGCTCCTCGACCTCGATCACGCCTGGTGGAAAGCGATGGACGAGGTCTATGATGGAACGAGCGTGCCCAGAAGGTGCCTGTTCACTCTTGCTTTGAATTCATTTATGTATTTACGAAATCCTCGCCTTCTCTCCCCCTGTAAGATAGTTTTTCACAAAATCTGTTTGTATGACCGGTTCGGTTTCTTTTTATTTTATGATGAGATGACATTACGCAGTTTTCGGGGTGAGTTTCGCCCTAAGCGTCATTTGATTTTAGGTGTTTAGAACAAATTTGTATACCTCCACGATAACGATCTTTATTTTCAAGTATATTTTGTCAAGTTTCTAAACCGAACGAATAAAATCTTGCATACAAACTTTATTCCCGTCCTCCATGTTCATGCCAAGTATAAAGTTTATAAACCCAAGGAATAAGAAAGGAATAAGTCGTTTGATACGTTTATATGAAACATCTTATTCCTTGGGTTAGTTCCAGTTTCACCCCTTGTCTTACCCCTAAAAGGGTGATTTTTGCAAAATCCCTTTTAGTTCACCCCTCCGAGATAAACTAGGTAGGTACAACTACTGTCCAAAAGTCAAGTTTCTATGTCTAAAGGTTTACATAGTAGTGGATACTTACAAACAAAACATCCTGTATTAATAAAAAATATACACACTTAGGTACCTACTCTATTTTTTTTTAATCAAAATTACTCAATCTGTTTACTTCTTAAAGCCGTTCCAGACTTTCGCCTAAGGCGCCAGGAATACTCTTCTTTCTTGTTACTGCTCAACGAAGCTTTGCGCTGCTGCGGAGAAACGAAGAACTAAGTTTGTCGTTAAATACCACACCAGTATTGCCATAAGAAAAACATTTTGCACAAATGTTCACCACAACGTCATTCGAGCGCGAAACGATACGACAGCGACACGCGCGCTGTAGTTCCGTTTTTACCCAGTCTCATCAATTAACAGCACAGCAGGTGCACTATGGCTACTCAGACGATTCCTAAATAGAGTCTAGTTCAACACGTTGACAATAGATGGCGTTGTCTGCAGTGCGGTATAATTTTCTTACCGCAAGACAACCTAAATGAACTGAAACCAGCGGGAAAAGAAACGCCATGTTCTTGTCGTCAGGACAGTTACCTGGGCCAGGTAACTGGGGCCTTAGTCTGCTATTGCAATAGTGTCAGAATGGTCTATCATTGATATAATAAGGCCCCGCGCAGACGAATTACCCTTTGTACGCACGTCAAACGAGTTTCGAACGCGCTTCAATACGCCGTGGGCTAGGGGCCTTATTAAATCAATTATAGACCATTATTCTGACACTATTGCAATAGCAGACTAAGGCCCCTGGTAGGGCCTTATGTTGTTGTAAATAAAAGCGGATGAGTGAAATCTCCGTGTCTTACGCCGGTTGTCGATCGTCAGTGCCGTATTTAGTAGCAACATGTATCAGGCGAATATAGCTATATAACTTTTTATGTACACCGGCTTGAACTGCTTCATAAAACAGTGAGGATAACCAAGGAAAAGGTTTATTTAAGAGAAACAAAGAGAATATTTTTCATAAAAATTACATTTATTGGTATACATAGGAATAAGTTGGAAATATATTACAATGGGCTAAGATAGACTATGTCTCCCAGAATGTTTAGATTTACTACTTGGATACAGTCGTGTGGTTTTCGAAAGATAGGCAACCGTTCGTTTCTTTTACAGCATCATCACGAAACAACATCGCACTGCCATCAGGCACCACCTGCTTTATTGGGTTGATTGTACGTCCTCTTTAGTATTAGCTGTAAGTCTCCTAATTCTCACGCAAGCATTGTGTTGTGTGACAATTACACAGTGAACAGGACCTCGGAAAGTTTTTGTTGCATAGGCATAGGCACTCAAACTCCAAGCATTTATTTCAATTAGACCTTAGCAGGCACTTTTGAAAGTCAGAAAAAACAAAGGCGAAGCTACAGTCACAGATACAAGGCATAATAACTTGTGAAAGTACTGTAGTTGCCCATTCCAAAACGTAGATCTCTATGGAGAAGAATGGGCAAGAAACTCCATGGACACTCTTTTCAATCAAAATATTGTTAAAAGATCTTGGTTACATGTTGAGATTATACATATCGCTCGTTTGCAACAAGGATGACCTAACTCAAAAATGTTGATTTGTTGAAAATGTTGTTTGTAGTTGAATACAAAATTAACGTAAATGTTAAATGAAGTAACCATACGTAAAATAAACCTTTCATCTTTTGATAAACGGTTTCTATGCAAAAAATAATTGGCAATAAAGGAAACTATATCCAGACTAATTTAAAAAAAAAATGCTGTCCTGTATTTCTTATTTTTCGAGTTATGTCATTATTGTCGCAAACAAGCGATATATGTGAGAACGATGTAGAAAGACGTGCACATTATGAGCGTCCAGAGTAAAAGATTATAACTATTCTTCTTCTAACTATTCACCTATTCTAAGTTACTGAAAATATATCAGAAGTTACAGCTGGGTCCCACATTTATTCAAATACTTACTCAAAACCTTGAACATATACAACCGAGTAGGTATTTGAATAGCATACTTCTAAAATCAGAAATTCATATCTCTATGGTTTTCCTAATCATACTGGATTGCCAAGAAGTTATGTTACTTTAGGACATTTCCAGTTCTTTGCTGCATTTCCTGCACTAAGCTTTCCCCTATTCCCTGATTCCAAGAGCAGTACCCAGGCGGCAACATTTTATAAGGAGGACCTACCAATTTGAAGCTTTGCAGGTCGTGTAGTTCGTAATTGCAGTGCGTGTCGACCCCAACGAAGGAAAGGGAAGATACCAATCATCCGAATACCTTATGACTGACACAATATTCCTTAAACTAACAATTATGAAATGCCGAGTATAGACATCCAGATTTAACAAATATATATTTTATTTTTTTCGACTTATAGAGACTTAACCAGCTCAAGAATTGATGTTTCCTGCCTCAAGAGCCTGCTCATACACAACGGCTTATCTTTTTCCGAAAGAAAATTCCATAACATTCCTCTAGCATTGCCTAGTATCAAGTAAGAAGTAAATAAATGTAAAATAGTTGACGCTCACTTAGTATTAATACCCATTTCATGTAATTAATCCCAAGCTTAGTCTAGTCATAAGTTCTTCGAGCAGTCTGTTAAACGTTTACTTACTTGAAACAAGCTCAATTACCCGGAGACGTCCTCATCGAACCATGGATCCCACCAGACCGAACTTAGGTAGTAGGTCTTGGTGGAAATATGTCTTGTTCTCGTCATGAGACAGATCAAAGAGCAGTAGTAATGTTCCGCTTAGTCGCAGTTTTATCCCAGGCTAAGAAAAGATAACCACTTCTTAGGACTGTGGTCGAATAAGATAGGGACTGATAAGGTTATAAGTTTATTATAGGACTAACCACAAATGTCAGTCACACTATTACCTACTTTAGGCTTCAAACAGGTCAGAAATGACGCAACTCTAACTGATCTATAGAATGTCTGATTTGAAAATATTAAAAATCAAATTTGGCAAACTGGGCTTAAACACGATCCCTGAAAACTATTTATGGTACCTTTTACTAGCCATAGAATATTCAAAGATGGGAAAATAAACTGCATAATAAATAAACATCTACAAAAACAGACTTCAAATATTTCTTCTCGAAATCGACTTCAACTGTAGACAGAAAAAAAAAAGGATATGAGGGATGAATGTAACAGTTATCATGCCCGTGCGCAGGTTCCATGTTGCATACACTTTCAACAAACATTGTTTGCCTATTATAAAAAATAATCATTCATATTGAATGTGCAATGTGGAATGCGACGTAAGGACTGAGTGAACAACAAGAAATGGGTTTTACTTATTTTTAGCTAAAGATTCGGGAACTAGAACTCAGTGTGATACTAGCGCCAAGTTAATAGATGTCTATTGGAATCAATATGAGAAACCACAAAGTGTGGGCAACTCTTTATAGTGCAGTGACAATATTGATCTAGACTGCTAAGTTATGAAAACTTGGTGATACGGTACAGATGGGATACCGCAATGATACTGTGTAATATGTGGCAAGTCAGAATGAGTACGATTTAAAATTAATAAATCTCAATGACTACATTCCTTATTGATTGTAAGACGTGAATGCTGAAGCCCTGCTCACACTAGTTCTGACTCATCTAGACAACACAACAAATTGTATTTCCCACTGAGAATAAAATATTAGTAGAAAACTAAAACGGATAGACAGAAGGAAAAAAAATCAAAAGGAAAGATTAATTGATCTAAAAAATTTATTAATGAATGAGGCGACTATGTGCACATTGAAAACACTTGTTATATTACAATATACTTGTACACTATTTACAAAACCCACGATACATCTATCCTCTCTCGGCCAGGCGCAAACGCCGGTTTTAGCATCATCATCTTATTTAACACACTGTACATAAGTAGTTTGTACAAGTTTATTCTTAAACGTTACATTTCATTTAAACTAACAACACTAATTTTAAAACAATGGAAATATTGTTGATCATAATACTTATACGGATAATGGTATAAGAATTTTACTTTAATCTCTTACGAGCTATTACTTAAACCTGATTATAGAGTCTACAATATAAATAATAGAATTAATATATGTATCGAATTTTCTCTATAAGCTAATGACTGGTGCGCGACGCTCACCATGGCTAAAACAGAATGCTCTGCGAGCGCCACGTGCGGGCGGCGTCGCGTGCCTACTCCGGAACCAACACGTCGGCTACCGCTACTGCTAGTCGCTAGTCTGCTAGTGACGTCGCCGTCGCAATAGTTCATCTCAACTAACACGACCTACCGGGGCGCTAGGGCCCCGCACTATGTAAGATCACTACATCGCGCGTCACATACATAGAACATACAAGTAATTAATACATAAACATGATTGTCAATAACACACATACTTAGCGTTACATTGTAAATTACAATTCCATACAACACTTGATTATTAAATCGACTGATTAACTAAAAATACTCATTACAAAATGCGCTTACAGCGTAGCAATCATAACGTTTCTAAATTAAGAAAAGTTATAAACATTATTACTCTTATCGATAAGATATTTAAAAAAAAATTACATGCACTTATTTATATAAAAAAATATATTTTATCAACAGAGGAAATTTTAGACATATGTACATTTTAAAATGTGTTTTTTATTCCCTGCAGTCGGAATCTCAAAATACAAAAAATAAATCTAAAGTTTAGTTGATTTATTATATAAATTAAAACGAATCACAGTAACAAGGTAATGATCGACACAAAAGTATTGAAATGTGATGCTGATTATCATGTCATCCTCTTGGATTTGTGCGAACGAGTTAGTACGAGCAACAGTAAAGAGACCAACCAAATGCGTATTATATGCCCAACCCCGTAGTCTTTGATTTGTAATACTGTTTCGCCTCTTTACTATTTCAGTGCACTTATTCGTTACAATTTGTAGAATGACACAAGTTAAGCGCTCAGCGCTATTTAGTTAAAAAAAAACAATTTTTTGTAGGAAGACGAATCAAAACGTGATTTTGTAAGGCGAATGGTTCTGGTGTTGTTTTAGAGGGTCCTAGGCATTGTAGAGAATTATTTGATTCAATAATACAAACAGCACAGCTGTTCAACGAAGATATTAAGACAAGCCCTAGTCGTGAGTGCGCTTATAGTTTTAATTGCACTATTATAAAGAGAAATTTTAGGTAAACGCACGTTACGTTTGGATTCGAAACTAGTTGTTCGCGAGCTCATACGTCTGGATAAATTAGATTATTATTTAAAACTTAATCATTTATTAATTAATACCTATTATTTCAGTAGAATGGTGCCAAAGTGAGTCCTATATATCTGTACTGTAGTTTGAGTGTCAATTGATCTTTTTATTCAGTTTATTGTAAAAGTGTGACAACTCACCCCTTGGCTATAGTTAAAGACACTCTAAATATCCGTCAGAAATACTAAAATGGCTTTATTAAGCTCTACACGAGGGTTTTAGACCGATTGTTTTAAATATAGACAACGTGGCTATCGATACTACCGCAAGTGCGAACGAAATGGGCAAAATCCGTTATTTATAGCAATATTAATATTGCCTGGTCAACAATAAGAGAATATTAAAAGTTCATTCATATAAGTGGGCTTTATATTAGAGAATGTTGTTTGGCCAGGCAATGTGCACACTGCAGATATATCAGAATGGTTGAATATTTGTGGGTGTGGGCAAACTGTTTTACACTAACATTATTTTACTAATCTACCAATAAATATGCTTCCAAAGTTATACTTATCATACAACGTACCTAACACTACATTTTTTATTTGTAATATTTAGACATAAAAAGTGCCTTAACATAACGAGAGCTCCACCCTGATTCATCCGGAGTTTGCCCGTACAGTCAACTGAAACTTTGAGGACACACCATTGACTCCGCAATACTATTAAGTTATACATATCATTGAAATTGATTAAAACGATTTGTTTATGTCCAATTGATTTAATGTTAAGCTGTTTTATTCTGGAGTCTAATTTATCTCAGAACGTGTCATGATTTATTAATTATTTTAAAACACTCATCAACAATACGATTTCATATAAATTAGGCAATAAATCCTAAATGTATACATTGATTTGTGTCGTAGTTATCAAGCTTTGTTTTAATGTCCCTAAGCAACTATGGCTCTATGAAGAGTAATAAATATAAAAGAGATTTGCAATGATGGTGAAAACTGATTTACACAAGTAAAATGTTTTCAGAAGCGAGTCAAAGGCATTCAAGCCAAGAGAGGTTAAAATAACCAGAGTAGTCAATGGCAGCAAAGACAATAGCCTTTATCGGCAAACTGTAGACTTGTTGCCAGGTACAAATAAATTTTACTGTTAATATTAATGTAATCTTAAAACTATTATATTACTGTGACAGCTATGAAAAGTATTTACATAATGGAGAACAATAGACGACCATCATTTCGTAGGACCCACACTCTTCAGATTGTATGAAAAAATCTCTGTATATCAAAATAAATATATATCATTTTTAACATTTTACTTAATACCGTTCCGTTATTTAGATGTCAGAAAAACAATTGCCTACCATGAGAATAGTTG
Organism: Eugnorisma glareosa; assembly: GCA_947578425.1. NCBI lineage: Eukaryota > Metazoa > Arthropoda > Insecta > Lepidoptera > Noctuidae > Eugnorisma > Eugnorisma glareosa. Next base: position 42,974,153 of record OX387957.1, read on the forward strand.
CAACCAGATTATTTACAAATATAAATAATTTATAAGTATGGTAACTTTGTTTAATATTTATTATGGATAAAATTATTGATTATATAAACACGAATAACTATGCAATTCTTTTATATTTGCTTATTACTGATATTTAATTTTTCCGTTTTGGAACGGACGTAAGCTACGATAATGGTACCTAATACTATATTTACATTTTTTGTTACATTTACACAATATTAAATTAAATCTCTTGTCCACTATGGATCATGAAGAATAGTTGATTTTAACACGATTTTGCGTAATATTTGTAAATTGATTACATAATATAGACTGCATATTTACACCCATATAAGCTACTATCTAAAGACTTTGTGATTATTTAAATCCTGAGTTTGAAAGTGTACCACTCGATCAGGATTAACGAGTGACAGCATACTGAAAAACATATCAATTTCAAGGATTCCTCACTGGATAATAACATAACTCAGTTACAACATAATGTAATCTCATTGTTCTGGTTACTTTATTCATCATTCGTATAATGGGCACCATTCATTTTTTATTTAAATGCAATCACTGATAGTGTTAGTATTTTTTTTAATATGGGTTATGTCTGATAATGTGATAAATAAAGATTTTAATTAATATTGTAAAATATAAAAGTATAAAAAATCAGTAAGGTTCTCGGTCATTAATTCGTGCACACAATTTTGATACAATGTTAAAAAATTGGAGATGTTTTCAATGATGTTTTTATAAATAATAAAGCAAAACTAAGCACAGCCTACAACCTAATTCGGTTTTGTGATAGCACAACATAATTTACTTCCATTTCCCAAACAAGAAAAAGCTTTCATTTCCCGTTGCACTAGACATCTATTTAAAGAACAAAAATTGCTTATACAGTTTCCATTATTGGTTTTAACAATTACCATGTACATTGAATTCGAAATTACTAATTTCAGATTGGTACTAAACTTACATAATTTAATATTACGAAAATGTGATTTTTAAACATTTAGTTTTATACTAAGCTCATTGATAGGCCGCTAACTATATCGCTTTAAAGACGCGCAGCGCGCCGTCGCCTTAACTCGCTGCGGCCTGTACTAACACCGTGTAGTTATCTCCTGCTAAGGCACTGTCCAGATGTAATACTATTCGTAAGATAAATCAATTTAGAGAAAATCCGCAAATTTTAATTAATTTGTACAAATTCATTGTAATACATTTCATAGTAACATAAACTGAGAACCAGGCGTAATAATGAAAACCAAATAAACAATCCATAACATAAAAAACAACTGAGCCGTAAAAATCTTTTCTATTCATATTCAACACATCCTCCACACGAAAACTGAAGCAAGCCAACTTTTAACATAATTTGTATCGGACGATTTTCAATCGCAAATCTGGACAAGGCCTTAGATCACTATTATATATTTTATTTACAATGGGAACGAAAATGAGATACTTATGAATAACGGACATGCACCTAAAACTAACACACCATGCCTACGTTCAATGAATCTTTGACTATACGATGAGTATTGCCGAATATTGCACAAACAAATAAAATCATATTGTAGTCACATCACTAATAAATTACTTTTTATATCTACCATATGCTACGTAATGAATCTACGGTAGCATCGAAAACTATTAATAAAGGATGGTATATATTTTCGTGAGTTAGTATAAAATACCTTGGTTCTGATCAATATGAACTAACGATTCCAATTTGCGTCTCCTCAAAAAGACAATTATGTCAAATATATAACTAATGCAGCCAATAGATTTAAATCCAGCATTGTGTAGTATATGGTAAATATGTTGTTTTTAGTCAAATAAATATTCCAATCAGTTCGTTGAAGTCTAATTTAAATCAACCTTAATAATTATAATCAATAATTGTCTAAATGATATGAAGAATAGGCAATAAGCAATTTGTTATGTTACAAGGATATTCGCAATAGACGACCACGCAATCATGAAACTTTAAAAATATTTACACAACAGTTTCGTTCTATTAGGAAACAGAATATCAATTAGGAATATTATCCTGATTTCCACTGCGCCGTCCCTGCAGCATCATAGATGTGCAACAGCTTCGGGTGCTCTCAAAAAGCGCAGTGGAAAGCAGCACTAATACCACTTGTCTACGTACCATGCACTCATAGACTTCTAATTAATTCCATATTTGATTTATCTAAGTTACTTGAATTTTATTGTAGTGCAACTACATATCGTACGCACTAATACATGATTCTGTAACAAGCCTATGTCTAGATGCGTGGTCATCGATCACGGATAGCCACCGCTAAATCATTACATTACTCGACTTCGTAAGCATATCTCGATTTAGGTATTTCATACACATTAATTTACTCTACATCTGTTCAGACAGCATCTAAGATAGCAATAACGTTGTTTTGTAGTAACCGTTATGTAATGGCACACAGCTCTAATTGAGTAATGCATCTTAAATTCTGCTTATTTTACTGTCAAGTTATTTCATCTCACATTCTTACTTGTACTTGAGTATGCCCTAAAGTTTGTGAACTCTCCGTAAAATGAGCAAAACAGAGATATCTATGTTTGGACTTGTGCATCAGAAGTGTCAGAATGAGTGTTCCTTGGTGTTGCGGGAAACGTATCAAATGTTAATTATCAGTATTAATGCCCATTTGTATGCAGTAACTTTTTCTTGTTATCAATCTTTGGTTAAATGCGAACCATGATCTGATTATTATAAAGTGTAATTGGCTACCGGTTACCAATACTTTATGGGCATATTATATACTCATTTCTATCGACAAATAAACGTTTATAAATACTCCTAACCCCTAATCGCTTCACGGCAAAAAGTTCAAATTTGTTTAGCCCAAAACTCAGCCTCGCAATCCGCTCACTGATACAGTGAGTAGGTCATCAAGTGCGCACGTGATAGGGCATGCGGTGCACGATGGAAGGTGGGCCGTTATCTGTGGGGAGACGCCGCATACTCACTTGAGGTCTGAGCCGTAAATGAACCCCCATCTGCAGACATTGTCTTTACTCCTGCCAACTTGGTATGTTCAACGAAATGCTAATGTCTTTGAATCTAAGAGACCTAGAGAAGTGCAAATGATCTTATTGCTAGGGTAAACGCCAAGGCTATCAAATTAGTAAATAAATTTTCCTGAATTATTTGAGTAAATATATTTTCCTGAGTATTTATAAACGTGTATTTATCGATAGAAATGAGTACATAATATACCCTTAAAGTATCGGAAACCGGTAGCCAAACACACTGTAAAATTTCGTGTAGTTGATTGGCCACCAGTGCCGCCTTAGTACTTTGTTTTGTGTTATTTTGTTATCGGTGACAGCAATTGAGTCAATAGGCTCAGAGACTCCCTGAAGAGTGGTGGTGAGGGGACTAATTGGATATTAAGTTATAAGATAATTTGAATGTGTTTGATATCCAGTTGAAGTTAGAATGTGACAGATAAAACGAGCGCGTAGACGCGGACGCATTGGTCGTAACGCATCACGCACTGTGCGCACACGTGACCCGCTCCCTGAGCGACGCCGAAGCCCCGAGGCCTCACTCCCTCGCCGCCACTGCACAGAGTGACCCTTTTGCTGACCACTGAACGTGCTTCATGATAAGTATCGATCTGAGTCTACCACTGCGTTGTATTGTAAAAATGAGATGCTAATGAAATTATGTGATGATTTTCATGATTATGAAGCGCACAGAAATAAACATACGTAACTTATTTAAAAAATAACACAATTAATTCGTGAAAATTAATGAGATTCCATATGAGGCACAAAGTAAAACAGTAACTTTAACAAAAATATATATGCTATATTATAATAAGATTTACTTGTGCACAGCATAATGCACAATTTATATATCTTAGAATAACTTTAAGTTAATCATTGAGCTTTCTATTTATACAAATAAATAATATGTAATAATAAACTACACCATGATAGAGATAAAATATTGTTTTAAAAATATACAGACACTATATAAGAATTTAGGTAAACTATACAGGAGATTTTATACTTGTTCTATTGTAACAGTTCATTTAGTCATTGTCCTTACTTCTTTGTAGCCTTTTTTCCAGCATTCTTATTTTTAGGCTTAGTATCTAGTTTTTTTTTACGCGGTAAGTTCTTATTGTTCTTGGTACACTTGACGCTGCCGGCACCGCGCGGCTTATATCACCTCACTTCACAGTGTTTATTGTTGTTCACGGGCACGGCGGGGCGCGCCTCGCCCTCGCCCGCCTCCTTCATCACGTAGCCGGAGCCCTCAGAGCTGCGCGCTAGTTTTAACCGGATAGGCGTCACCTTGTCCGTGCGCACCTTGCGCATGGCCGACGTCGACTCGGAGTAGGAGGGCGGGTCAATGGCCAGCGGGTCGGGCGCTGATGGGTCGTACTCGAACGGGTCGACGGGCGGCTCGGCCGCGGCCGGCGCCGCCACCAAGCTAGCAGCGCTCGCCGCGCTCTTGGACGGCCCGGCCGCAGCAGTCGCTGCGCCAGACACGCCCGACGCGCTAGCCGCGCCCACCTCCTCTTCCTTGGTGCGCTTTATTTTGATTATCAACTTTGTTGCACTATCACTTTCACTGTTCACCACTTGCAGTTTTTCCGCTTTTTTGTCCTTCTTCTTTTTACGTTTCTCACTCTTTTCACTCTTAGGCTTCTTGATAGTCGTTTTCTCATCTTCCTCGAAGTCAGCCATAACCATTTTTCGGTACTTCATGCTTTCGCGTTTCAAGTCTTCCAGACTTGGTTTGTTCGCTATAATCCTCTTTTTAGGAGGGCGGTAGATAGTGGTGCCGGCGGGCTCCTCGGGGGTGGCGGGAGTGGGCGCCGGCACCTGCTGCACCGTGTTGGTGCCGAGCTTGATCTTCAGTTTGGGAGTGACCGGCGGCGTAGCGTTCGCCCTGTTTGGCTTAGCGGTTGTTCTGCCGCGACGCTTGTGTGCTTGTTGACCAGACGTGCCAGCTATCGCTGACAACTTCACGTCGTCTGACGGATCAACGTCATCATTCATGCTAACCTCTAAATGCCTCAACTCTCGTGAAAGTCCTGCGCAAGTAGTCTTGCGCTTGGTTTTCTTTTCTACCGGACTGTCGGTGATCTTATAATCCTCTCGCGTGGGTATGCTCGTCATGGAGGCAACGGCTTTAGGGATGGTGATGACGGCGCGAGTGAGAGGTGAGGGCTGCGCGGGCGGCGGCACAGCGCCTATGTTAGCGTTGTGGTTGGGGTCGTCCATGTTCATGTCCTGCGTCCAGTACTGGCGAAGCAGCTCCTTTTTGCGCATACGACGCAGGTTCGTGGAACCCGACATCGCGGAGGCGCCGGCAGCGTTGGCCGGGTTCATCGTGCTGGTGCTGGCCTCGTGCACGGGCGCCGGCGGCGGCGGGACCACCTCGCTCACCGCACGGGATGAACTCGCAGAGTAGTTGGCGTCCAAAAACGGACCTTTGATCTTAACTTTTAGCTGGTTTCTGGAATCGGATAAAGAAACTTTTGGTAATTGAGGAACAAATATCTCTTTCGGGGGTGGTGCGGGCTCGGCGGGTTGATGTGTCGGCGAACCTGTCTGCGGATTACTGGCCATTAATGCTGAGTGCAATTGTTTCTCAACTTCTTCGTCAATTTCAGGCAAGGGCTGCTCGGCTGTGCCACTAGCAAATGCCAACAAATGGAAAGCGTTTTCAGTTGGAGGAGCAGGATTCTCAAAAGGTTGATAAGTTCGCATATCAACAGGGCCGGGAAGGACGGGCGCGACTTGAGAGAAGCCTGGTTCTCGCTCTGAATCCGCGGGGGACGAGTTGCCATCGGCGTGTTCAGGAGATATGGCAGGTTTAATATCTTTAGCGTCTGACGACGGCGGTTTTTTAGTCGGAGGAGGAGTAATGACGCGAGGAGATTGAGAGGCATCCTTGTACGAGTGTTCCGATTTTCTATCTTCACGAACGTCGATGGATTTTCGTTTGTCACGAAGGGCTTTCAAATCGACACCGTCATTAGCGATTTCTTGATCGAAGTCGTAAACTGTGCCGACTAGCTTGCTTTGGATGGAGTTGCCGGTGTAGTCGACGGCGAACCCTTGTCCGCGGCTCTTGGAGCGTCCGCGCCCTCGCTGGCTTCGGTTGCTGCGATTGCTGGGACGCTTGGTTCCCTTCGGCGCGTCACTCTGCTTAGGTGATATCCCGGGACTCTTGCCCGGCGACTTGACAGGGAACTTAGCAGTTGTTTTGCTCGTTACTTTAGGAGGGGGGGATTTAGATTCCTGCGGATGGAGGCTCGGCATAGTTTCGTTGTTGTCGTTCGACATCTTGCTTGCAGCTGTAGCTTTGTTGCTATTCGTATTGTTGCTACTTGTGTCGTAGGAATCTGCGCTTATACTGGGACTAGACACAACGTGTATGATCTTATCGCCTGACGCTTCGTAATCGCCTGAATCTCGCGGCGAATCCATGGGTTTCGGTGTGGGCGGAGCAATCATTGCTGTGGTGAGTGCAATATTTTGCGAGGAAGATGTGAAGGCTGCACTGTAGAAGGCCGGTTTGTGCGGCATCGAAAGCGGCGTGGCGGCGGAGTAAGCCACGCCGTAGAGCGGGCCCGGCGACGGCAGCGGCAGCGCCGACGCGCCCGCGAACAGTGGCAGCGAGCTCAGGAACGGCGATGCCTCGGCCGGATACGTCGTGTACTGGTTCAGCGGCATCGACGGCTCTACGGGCCGCGAGTATGCGGGGATCGGAGGGTACGTGTCGATGTCAGGCATCGCGTTACTTTGCCGCAGCCGATCAGCAGCAGTCATACGAGATTTCCTCACATGTTTGTGAGAGCGCACGGAAGCGTCCGAGTTAGAGCTAGAAGCGGACGATCGTCTCGTTGCTATCTTGCTCTCGCGCCATTTCTCTTGGGTTACATAGTGCGGCGAAGGTATTGTGGCACAATCCGAGTGTGCTATGTCATTATTTTCATAGTTTGTGTTCTCATTCACAACTTCCACGTCGTTACTGTGATCGACAACTGACAAAGATTGCGAATCATCGCTTTGTTTGGATATTGAGACAGTTTCAGCTGATGTCGACTGACTAACTGAAGTTACATTGATGACTGGCTCTTTGCTGTCTTCAGTGTACGAGTTGGAATGATCATATTTCTGATCAATGGCAGACTGGCTCTGCGTGTCTAACTGTGACTCTGACACCGGTACGTTAACCCACTTCTCGTTACTGCTCATCGCAATAGGCTGGAATTCTTTAGCATCCATTGTTGTATCTCCAGAGGGCAAGTCCCTTTCAATGGAAGCAGGTCGTCGTGGGATATGGTTGATCGAGTGGCGTGATTCTATCGGCGGCGAGCGCTCAGCGTGTCTCTCGGTAAGAGTGTGTTTCTTGTGGGGCGAACTGTTCTCCTCCGCCTTCACCAAGTTACAAGGGGCGTTGATGTCGTTCTCTTTGTGATCACTGTCGTCGTTCACCACGATCGGTTCGTCTTGATCGGGATTCTCGGGCAGCACCTTCTTGGTGCTAAGTCTAAATCTCAGTCGGTCCACCAAATTCAAAGTCTCCTGCACGCCCTGCTTAGTATCCTCTTTGAAGAAGAATTCCGGATATGTCGCAAACGGTTTGATGATATCGTCATGGTTGAAGCCATCATCGACGGCCATCATTTCAAAGTCTAGGAACTCATTGTCTTTGGACTGCGGCGAGAACACGGACCTGTTCGGATACGGGTTTACAGCTGAAGGTATTTTAGCGCTCTTGGAGATTTCGACACCTTGTACATGGCTGGCGTCTTGTGTTATAAACTTCTTTTCCGCTGAACGCTTCCTCATGTTTCTTGCCACGTTCTCAGCCTCCATATGCTCAATAGTTATTGTTCTCGCATCCATTGGCGTCTTAGGTGACTTGATCATAGTATTTTCATTGAGGTTAGCTTGTATTTTAGCTATCATTTTGACGCTGCTCTTATCGGCGTAATCAGAGTCCATGGATTTCTCGTCAATGTATTTCTCGTTGCCACCTGGCTTTTCTACTGGAGGTGGGATGGCATTCGGGCTCGGAGCTTTTGGAAGCCAATGTTTGTCATTGTCATGGTAGTCTGTATTGATGTGAAGAGGGCTCTTCTTGTCAATTACCTCCACAGGTGGTACCTCTACTTCAATCCTAGCTTGGGGCGTCTTCTTTTTAGGCGACGTCGACGTCCGGTCAGAGCCAGTGACGCTAGGGGCTACGCTGAGCCGTCGGTCTTTCTTGGCTGTTTCTTTGACCTCGTTGGTGCTGGAGCGTTCTTTGGGTGTCTTCTCCTTGACACTCATTCGCCTGGTCGCAAGTGATTTCTGTTTGGGCTCAGTACTTTTCTTAGGGCTTACTTTTGGTAGAGGGAGCACTTCAATTTCAACTGTCTTATGAACCTTCTCTTTCTCTTCATAAGACTCACTTCGCCGTTTAAGCTTGTTAGCTTTTACTTTCACATTATTCCTGGGTGTCTCGACAGCAACCTCGGTCTTTGTATCCTCCTTCGCAGAGGCGATCAAGGTAGAGACCTTAGCTTCTACTTTCACTGCTTCCTTCACCTCCTCGTCCTCTTTCCGTTCCGCAGATGGAAGTTCACCGGACTGGCCGCTCTCTTTGGGAGTCTTGTTTGGTCCAGCGTTATGGGTGTCGTCTTTAGATAATTTTCTGGGTCGGGCATCAGACTTATTAGGCAGATTTCCGCCTGAAGTAGTGCTTCTGGTCCGAGCACGTGTGGCAGCGCGCGCATCACTGGGTCGGCTAGGTTCCTCTCCTTCAGGAGTCGGTGATGGTACCTTACACTCGGACCGCCGTTCGGAAGTTTTAAGCTTCTTATCTGGCGGCGCTTTGCGTGGGGACGCATCAGTGGACACACTCTTGCCTTTTCGCCTCCGCCTTGGTCGTTTAGGATATGGGCTTCCGGATCGGGATCCATCGGACACTTTAGAGCTTTCAGAATCACTCGAGGCACTAGTTGAAGACAGCGGTCTTGACACCCTGTCGAGAAAGGGCAAGTCCACGGTTGGTCTAGTGCCTGGAGGTGAGAACATTGAAGGCTGTCGTGTCGCAATAGCGGGTTTGATCTCGCGCGCCTTGGCGGTGGGCTTGATGCCGGGCTTCTCAGGCTCCTCCTCCGAGCTGGACGACGACGAGTAGCTACTGCTACTTGAGTTGGAAGATGAGGTTGAGCTTTCTTTCTGTGCGGACTTCGAGCTTTTGGCTTCGTCTTTCTCTTTCTTGGGAGACGCCTTGGCTTGGCTAGTCTCAGGCTTCTCATCTTTCTTTTTGTCGGTATCGTTCTCGACAGCCGGCGCCTTGGTGCCAAGTCCACTCTTGATGTGTGCCGCTGCCTTCTTAGCAGCCTGTCTTTGTGGTACATATGAAATAGGCTCCTTCTCCGCCTCCTTAGATTTCTTCCTCCCAACTTTAGAAGAATGTGCATCTTTGATTTCTTTGCCCTTAACCTTCTGCAGTTTAACAGCTGGTTTCGACTTGGTATCATCACCACTTGCTTGTTTCTGTTCGCGGTGTTCCGGGCTCAGCTCATCTTTCTTGACCACTGTGGTGGAGCGCATGTTTTCAGACGCTTTCTTAGCCGCTTGCCTTTGTGGAACAATGAGATCCGACGGATGATCTTTTTGTTTGGAGACTTTGATATTTTCTTTATTTTTAGCTTCGTCGTCTGATTCCGGCGGTTTTGCGGCTGGCAACTTTTTGTCCTTGTTCGAGGGTTTTCTGCCCCGCTTCCTTGGACCTGGTTTAGGATCTTCTGGGGTGGTAGTTTTCTTTTCAGGTTGGGTTGGGATAAATTCTTTCATTGCTGCCTTAGTCCTCGGCAGAGGCTGCAGCGAGTCATTACCGCTAGGAGATTTATCCGGTTTCACTTTATCTGGTTTCACTTTATCTTGTTTATCTTTTTCGGTTTTTACCTTTTCTGCTTTAGTCTTTTCAGTCTTTACTTCGGGATTGTTGTCCTCGCTGCTATCTGAGTATATATCTATCGGGAACTTACTATTCCTCATGGTCGGTCTTATCGGCATTAGGTCATCACTGTCTGTACCAGATTGACCCATTTTTCCAGCCGTCATTTCTTTTTCCATTTGTTGCAGCGTCTTGCTGCGAGATCGGTCCTTTTTCAATCTAGAATTTATAGACTCCTCATCGCTGCTGCTTTCGATGAGTGGCTTAGACTGTGGCACCTTTTTCTTTTTCCTCTCAGTCTTCTTAGGAGATCTCTTTCCTTTACCTTTCGGAGATACCTTTTTCTTTGGCGAGGTTCCAGCTCTTCTGCCGTCGTCATCGGTGCTGGAGCCGATGGCCTTGCGGAACCTACTCGTACGCGGCATCTCCGGCGCACTCTCCTCGCTAGACAGTCCGCTGTATATGCTGCCGCTGCGTCGCGACCCGTTTACGTAGTGTTTCTTGTACGGATTCGTTGACTTTGAACCCTTCACCAGGCCATTGCGATCCTTCTTCTTCTCGTCACCAGATTCTGGCGGCGCGATGCGAGCTAGCAACTCTTCGAAATCGTTTTTATGATCCGGGGCGTTATCATGAGAATAAAGTTTATCATATATTGAAGGTCCGTGATTAGCCTCAATAATAGCGGCCAACTCCTGCGGCGGCATATCGCTGCCGGCCGCTGATAGCACAGTCACTTGTTTGTGAAACGTTTGCTCTCTCATACGAAAGAATGAGCGGGACAGCTTCTCTCTCCTGCTCACCATGTAGCACAGATTGCGAACTCTCTCGAGGTCCTGTCGGAGCTGTACGAACATCTTCAGCTTGTCTATGTCGGCCTGCTCCTGCCGGTGCGTCAACACCTCGGTGTCGTCTGACTTGGGCGGCAGCAGAGGTTGGTTCTTCCCCGACCGCCTCTTCAGCTTCCAGTAGTTATAAATGTAATTGATGGCATCTTGATCCACGTCAAGTAGATGTGTACTGATATCCTTGACGCTCACGTGCTTGTCGAACTCCCTCTCAATCTCATGCAAGCGAGCGGCTCGAGCTTGCGTCTTCTCCTCCGAAGTCATATCTTTCCTTCGCTTTCGTTCAACCTTCTCCTCCTCCTCTCCTTCTCCTGAACCGGCTACCTTTTCTTTCTTAGAATTAACACTATGCTTTTGGCAATAGGAACGTAATTTTACACCGTCGTCAGCGTTTTCGTCCTCAATAATAGCGCGCATTTCCAAACCATATTTAAAAGCACACGTTACATGATACGCAGTTTTACAAGTTTTAACCGAGCACTGAATACAGGCCCCTTTACGATTGCGGCACAGCACACAGTGTAGGGCCCATCTCGATGGCGGTATGGCCGAAATCTTAGTAATCGGTTCCATGATCTCGGCGCAGCCGATGGAGACCTCGGGTATCCACAGTACGCAGCTGACGTGCGCCCACTTGTGCCCGGACGGCGTGCACTTCATGGCACCGCCGTTGTTGGGACACAGCACGCAGCTGGGCTCGACACCGTCCCCGCAAGGCCGACATAGCCATTGACCTGAAAACAAAAAGTGCCAATGTTAGCTGATTGACAACTGAGCAGACAAAGCATTATATTATCAAAAGCAGATAAACGAAAGAAGGCGTACCGGTGTAGTAACACTTACCTTCGGGAATCACAGTGATGCCATAGCAGGCCTGGTGCACGCAAATGTTGCAATTGTCGCAAAATACCATCTCATTGCCATCCTCCGAATCAGGAGACCGACAAACATCACAGATGACATTTTCATCGTACTCGATGCCAAGGCCTTCTTCAGACTTCACAATAGCCTGGATTTTATCCCAGGTACGTATCTATAAAGACATCGAACGTATTCATAAAAACTCCATGTTGGAATTGCGCCACTTGACATTATTATTATTATTCAAATACTTATTTTGAGGACGTAAGGACGTGGGTTACGCTGACGACAACATTCAACTTTTTACCTACTTTACTCTTCTGTCAAACCAATTCGAGACGAATAGGCGTGATATTATGTACCGCCGTCTTATTCCGTTAAAAAATATTACATTTTATTGCAATTTGAAGAAAATACGTGATTATGTTTCCCACTTTGTATTGATTCGCAATTAACGATAACAAAGCTAACGCACAAATGCCGAAAATGAAACCCGCCGAGACTAAATTATGTAATGTCGCTACCATTCCTACTTTTCTCATGTCATATGGTGATCACGTTAAAATTAGCTAAGGGTTTTTCATTCCATAAAAAGTAAAGTCGCTTTGCAAATAGAATGTGCTTTGGCTAATTGTCCTTACACTTAGGCTATACATAGATAAGTCCATTGCTGGGCGCAAAGATAACGCAAAGCCTGTACCAATGAACATCTACCACCCAAAACTTCACCATCATGAGCATTGTCTTTGCTAACTACGTCGGAGTCTGCTTCCAGTCTTCTTTTAAATAAGTACAGAGTTAACGACTTTTACTTTACCCCTTAATCGTATCAGATGATTTTAAAACCGTTTCTAGATAAATTCAATACGTATATTTTTTGTAGTATTGATGCATTGTAAAGAATTTTCTTCCTGTAGTTAATTTAAAGCTAACGGCACTATTTGTGGCGCTAAAGGAATTGTGGCGAAAGAACATTACCAAAATAGAACACTATTCGTACCAACATATGCAGGTGCACCAACACTCTTCACTTAATTTAGTTTTTTCCCAAAAAAGTTTTAGGAAATGTCACAACGAAGTCACGCACAACTGTACCCGCACAACTAAACTACCAACGGGGAATAGCTTCTATACGAATGTTTCCAACTCCGAACAGCTTTCGAACCAGCAGCTCGTAAGTCCGATCGTCGCTACTCATCCAGGGCTACAGCGACGTCGTCACTGCAACTACATCAGATCATCCCGGCGGCATACGTTAATTGTTAACCAGAGTGGGGAGATCCAGTTTATCGATGAATAATATAATAATAATACACCGTTTAAAAACCAGATCGACGAAAAGGGAGCAAAATGTTTGTGAATTAATTCAACTCTTAAAACATCGAATATAAGTCTCAACATTGAAGAGAAACGAACTGCAAAATGATATTTCGTTAATTCCACAAAGGACGTATTACATAGGAAGGGATTAAATTGGGGATTGTGGAGCACAAAGGTGTTTCATTTAAATTTTATCGATTATATTGAAATCATCTGCTTTAAATATTACAGTTTGGTAATGAATTAACTTCTTTGAAATAATGCTACTATTCAATCGCAAATCGATTGCTCACTTAGAAAACTAATTCCGAATGATTAAGGTTTTACGAAGAAAGTTTAAAAATGGATAACTATTATTTTCTAAAGCAGTGGTAACCCGGTGGTGATCATCATCATCGCTAATCTCAAACGGTTAAGGAAAACATGGTAATTAAACCACGATGTCTCAGAACCACATGACATTATGACAACCTCCAATCCGCACCGGGTGACGTACTAGATGACGGCTTAGTCTGTGTGAGGACACAGAGACCTGCGTCTCAGCAGTGGGAATCTTATGGGCTGATAAGTAGTTTTTTTATTTTAATACGATATGCAAAGAAAGGTCTGAGCATTGAAGGAATACCGTTGACCGGTGCTCTATTCATAAATCACAAGATTTCTTAAAAGATTCCAGAAGGAATCTTTTTGTACGCTATTTTTTTATTGTTGTAAAAACAAGGTGTTTTCGATACTCGGTTTCTTAAGCATTTACATAATACCCATGGTCACCGTTGCTGAGCTAGACGCTGCAGGACTTGGAAGCTGCATCAACCATTGCACAAATGCACACATAAATGGCTGATCCAGTTTAAATAAAATAGAATAAAACGATCTGCATTTCTAGTTGCTGAACAAAAAGTATCACCGGATGAAAAGAATTGTGAGATCAAATCATTGAACAAAAATTCCATGAAACCGGTACATACGAGACTAAAGCCGATATAACGGACTGAATACAACAATTATTATACTTTCGGGTTGTATTCGGGCATTCACCATCTCCTATATTCCACATCTCTTTAATTTCTGCGTGTAATAAGCAAGTGAATAGTTTTGCGGTAACGATACAAAGTTATTAAAACATGAGGACGGAAGATCCGGAATGATCGTCCATTTAGGACCCAAACACAAAAACAGAAATTATTATTTAAACTAAACACTGGTCGCAGTCCAAATACTCGTTAAAGTAAGCCATCAAAGAGATTTTTTTTATTTTATTCATAATGAATATGTAAAGGTAGACTTGTACTTCAAAGCAAGACCAGATAATTATTTCTTTTCGAACGCAAAGGAACATCTATAATTTTGCAACTTTCCATAAACCAGATGTGTTAATGAACAAGTGAATAAGGATGTTTCACCACAAATACTATTTCTTGTTTTTTTTTTTAAAACTTCACGCCCGGTCCCCGTATCTGTACGTTTTTTAAAACAAACAGCATATGGTGACCGTAAAGATCTTAAAATAAACTACTCAATCAATTTAGGTATTCATGTAGAAAACTTATTCCGAAAGGAATAAATTCCGTTATTGAGTTTAAATATAGCACAGAAACCCTATACTGCACCTGTACAATGCAGGGCCGGGGCGAGTCTCTAGTATTCTTTAAATAACAGTTCAGTCCATGGAGGTATTCTTAGTAAGCCTAGGCATCATAATCAGAATCATAAGCTAGTTCCTAGTATAGAAAACTTTTTATATCCATCTATGAAACGAAGACCTTGAAGTTCACTTGAATCCCGTCGCCCTATCACCACTGCGTTTTACGTTACATCTCGCTTAAAAGTTTTTATTAAGGAACCCCTTTAGCGGGTTTGTATCAATCAGCAAACGACAGCTGCTTCAAAGGTCAGTCGATGAAACAAGTAACAGCTTCAAACGGGTAAAAAAGACCGGTACTAAAAGTCCCCTTTTCGCCAGGTATTCTTTGTGATCAACACGTGGCGGCTATTAACAACGTTAGCGTCCGACCGGTGGTCGGTGTGACCGCGCGGGAATCACTACACAATGGCGAAAAACCTTCACCTTGTACCGCGACTCCACCGCTCGTGAGCACTAATATGCAACTGCGAATGTGCACACAACGTAGTGACTCCACGGTGCACACGCCCACGTTCTTAATATGTCTGATATGTCAAATGAAGCGATGCCCAAGGCGTAATTGATATTTGCGTCCATCGAATACTGAGCTAATCAATGCTGCATGTAGGGATGAATATACATAATTATCTAGATACAAATGATATTTATGATATTCCAGGCAACTCCGCAGTCTGCTAGTGAGAAGCAGTCAGTAACTCTAGCACTTGACGGGGCTTGCAAAAAACCCCTATTTCGCGTTATGCTTAATTAGGGTCAACTTTTAGTCCGCGTTCACACCAACGGTGTAGTTGGCGAACATCAACATGAAAAAAAAAGTTAAGCCGCTCATTGACCGGCAACCGACAGTGCGTTTGGTGTGAACACGGCCTTAACCACATTCAATAAAACCCCTTATAAAACCTGACAACTGATTCCAGATAAAGGTAAACGAAACTACACTTTTATTTCATCTATAATAAAAAATTACGTGACCTTTCACAGATGCATTCAGCTTTAAAACTATTCCAGTAATATATTGGAGCGCTGTCACTCTTCATAAATTTAGTTCGCTGTAAAAAGTTTCTATCCGTCAATCGTTGTCCATTTATCAAGCGAAGGATTCCGAGAAGTTATATGCACTTTTATCGTTGCATGTCTATCAAATGTCGAACAGTTACAAGAATATACACCTAAATCAGAAAATCAATCATTAGCAGTTATCATGAGAAAAGTACAGAAAAGTACAGCGTCGGCTAAAAACTTTTTATTCTAATTGCCTCGTTGATATATTTAACGCTTTGGTGAGTTCCTGCAATAATAAACCTTGTGTGGTATACGTAGAGATGCAAAACGAATTTTAAACGTTTTAAACCATTTTGTTTAAAACCGTCTTTTTGGTTTAAAACGATTTAAAACCACACTTAGCGGTTTAATATGGTTTAGAATGTTTTTTTTTTTGGAATGCAGTGAGGCTGAGGCGAAGTTATCTAGAAAACACCTCCTTCCTGATTTAGAATATATAAAAGGAAAATAAAATAAAAATGTTTTAAAATAACCTTCATTAACATGACAGACAAACATAAAATCGATCCCTACCTGCCCCATCTCTCCCCGTTGCGATTTTGGTAGCAAAGTGAAAAATAAAAATGCGGCATTGCCGTTTTATTTTAATAAATACCCAAAACATGATTGTTTTCAGTGTCTAATCCTAAATAGTAGTATAAATATGATATATGACTTCACATATATTAATAAAAATGGTAAATGATTTCAATTAGCCTTTTAAACTATTTTTTTAAGTAATTCGTAATCAATGTACGGCTCACGTGGTCGTGGTTTTAAACCGTTTTAAACAAATTTAAAACGGGTTTTAAACCACTGATTTTGGTTTAAAACGGTTTATTTACAACTTTAGGTATACGTATGGATGGATACTACTATTTACATAGAGTTTGGAAATTTTAGTTTGGCTCCAGTTTGTCAATTTTTATTTATGAACGTCTCCGTCTTGGTGCAGCATTCAATAGCCGATATGATGGCAGTTCACAACTCTGAGGCCAGTCCAGGCAGACTGAGATTAAAATAAAAGTTTTATGTGCACAACAGCGTCTTTATCCCAAAACTTGGGTCAGCAACATTTATTTTAACTTTTTATACAAATAGCTATCTTTATATAAGATTTTGTTGGTTTATATAGGAAATGTTAAAGTAGATGGGCCCGAGGCTAAATAATAACAACTGTAAGGGTCGATTGTTCAGGTTAAGCTAAGGTCGCTGAGGTCGGTCGATAGATGGCTAACGTCGTTCTGGGTAGTCAGAAAAAAGTCTGACAACCAGTCTTAACAAAGATTATAGTGGTACCTTATATCTAGGTTGTGAAGGTGCTGTATTGTAACTGTATTTTACATGGAGGGTTCCATCAAAACCAAGCTTAGCCTTATTTTAATATAAGCGCTTTAAACGGGAGGAGTAGCGAACACCAGCCCGTTATAAAATCCTACTAATATTATAAATGCGAA
The DNA here is from genome assembly GCA_947578425.1 of Eugnorisma glareosa. Classification (NCBI taxonomy): domain Eukaryota; kingdom Metazoa; phylum Arthropoda; class Insecta; order Lepidoptera; family Noctuidae; genus Eugnorisma; species Eugnorisma glareosa. The sequence continues at coordinate 42,991,271 of OX387957.1, forward strand.
ATTTGGATGGATGGATGGGACTATTATCGAACTCCACGCGGGCGGAGCCACGGGCATAAATTAGTACAATTATAATTAGGTTGATATTCCTAGGTCAATTCAAATCCAATAGTTGTTAACTCTAGTCGATAGATACTGCATCCCAATTCGGTATTATTCCCCAATGACCTACAGAACGTCACACAAAGATAACAGATCTATTTATAACACTAGTTTACAACGTTTTTGTTCAAGAGATGAAAACCATGTGTTTATATAGAATGCTTAGTGCTTAATGAGCTTCTGAAGTCAGAAAAAAATTAGGACGTCAAGTTTTCAAAATATTTCCATTTATTTTTTAACATTACCATACTTTGAAAGTATTACAAATTGCAAATTTTAAGCTGTTTTTAACCGACTTCTAAAGGAGGAGGTTATCAAGTCGCCAGTTTTTTTTTTTTTTTTTTTGTGTTCAGCGATATCTTCGCCAATAGTGAACCGTTTCGAAGATTCTTTTTTTGTTTGGTAGAATATTGTTTCGCGGTGGTCCCATTTCATTTTTATTTGAAAGATTATACTTCTGAGGTGGTCCCATTTAAATTTGGTGAAGATCTGATGCTGATCTTCGGAGATATACTATGGAACTCTTCAAAAATAGACGGCAAATCTGTCGTGATTGCTGTAATCGCTTGGATGTTTATTGTTTATACAACACCATAACATAATATCACGCTTGTATGCTCTAGGGGGTACGCAGATGTGTACTGTACAACTTTTCGACAGTTAGGTATGTTAAGTTCTATTTTATTGGGGATAAGCCTATTACCATGAAATGTATTGTTAGCGGTTCACTAATGTTTCACCAAAACTCTTTTGACAATATTTTAACCGACTTCAAACAAAATGAGGAGGTTCTACGTTTGACTGTGTGTCCCGTATGTTCACCGATTTCTCCGCTAATTGTGGACTGATTGTCAAAATTCTTTTTATATTCGAAAGCCTATACTACTGAGGTGGTCCCGTTGTCACAAAGTTAGAATCTGATAATGGGATCCCAGGGAAATCGAAGGCAACCCTGACATTTTACAATGTTTTTCATATAGGTACTTTGTAACGATATTTGTACCTGATAATCATTTTCTCATGTTGCTGAGCTGATGATGGAAGGTATAAATCAGGATCTGATGCTGATCTTCGGAGATATACAATGGAACGCTTCATTAATTAGACGGAAAATCTGTCGTAATTGCTGCAATCGCTTGGATGTTTATTTTTTACACAATATTAGAACATAACGCCTGTATGCTCTGAGGGAGCACCTACGCAGATGTGTACAGTACACCCAGATTTCGACAGTTAGGTATGAACGATATAAGTTACATTTTATTGGGCATAAGCCTTATTACCTTGAAAGGAGTTGTTAACAAAGTAAAATAAATGTATAGCAAATATTTGTGTAGAATATTGAAACTAAAAACGCAAAATATAAAAAAGCTTTTTTGCAAAAAATAAAACAGACTTCAAACTTTTTACTTCAGACTTTTTTATTAACACAACACTACTACACAGCTTGTTCTTGTTTTTAAAGCTTGTATTTAGGCAAAAATAGCAACCAGTTCCGTGATTTGTCAGTGCCTCAAAATTGACACTAAATTGCATGAATTTTTTATTTCTTGCTGTCGAATTAGTTAGTATACATCTAAAATTTTCACTTGAGAAATCCTTTTTATTAAAATTTGCTACCGAAATTTGAAAGTAAATCAAGTAGTACCATTTTATAGCTTCTGTAATCGATCCCTTTTTTTACAACATATTTTTCTAGAAAATACAACGAAAAGTGTAAATTAAACAGTCTGGAGAACAAAATAGAATTACATGTAAATTAAACTAAATAGAATTACGTTAAATGGTTGCTTTTAGAGTTTTAGGATAATTAATTGATCACTGCGTAACCAGATTAAGACAAAGCTCCTAATGGGTGTTGTAGAAAAACCTAAAATGATAATAAAATTGACATTTTATATTTACTGATTATAAGGTAGTCACAAAACAAATCCAACTGTTTTACCTAGTGAACAAAAAAAAATGTAATGTAATACAATTATGTGTTATTCCCCAATGACCTACTATTATGTAACGAAAATAAGTTTTATTTTTATTTTTATAAAGTAATCTTTACTATCCGGCCCTTAATGCGATTTATTAGGTGCCGGACGCAGCATGTTCCATAATCGTCTATTACTCGTCATCTCAGCAATCACATCCCTTATACCCATATCGTCTTTAACTCAGTCTATCATCCCACGGGCCTGCTGTTAACTAACTAGATACTTTTAATGTAACATAACATGCAGTAAACAACGGAGAAATATTCGATATTATTCAACATTTTACAATAATTTAATAAACGAATTATATCAGAACGATGAGTCAGTAATAACGTGGTTTTGTGGTTTAGTGGTTTTATATATCAGTTAATAATTAAAACTCAAATACACATAAAATAAAAACAGAGCGGAGGATAGGTTAAACGATTCGGTCGATTATACATCATACTTGAAATTTAACTGGAATTAATATGAAATGTAGTTGTAATTGAAACGGTTTCCGATTATACAACATACTTGAAATTTAACTGGAATTAATATGAAATGTGGTTGTAATTAAAACAGTTTAAAGTTGCGGAACATTTTCAAGGATTGTGTTAATGAATTATTATTTATATTACTCGTGTATATATATAAATCGTCGTGAATATAGTAAACCTTATTGGTAACTATATTTTCGAGCCGTTTAGGGTGAAACTCTTGGACCATGGTTGGGTCCGATAGCTGGTACCCTTTTCAAGCAAATTTCAAAACGCTTAGTTGACACTTATCGTGACCCAAAGGTTGACTTTTACCTTGGCCAAAGGCTAAGCGTTACCATACAATACAAGGTGGCCATTGTGGCAAGCCGCCTGCCTCTTTGGGACGTTTCCTGTTGACAGCGGATTTTTTTACGTCGTTTCAAAAAAACTCCTCCTCAACGCTGTCAAAAGTTGGCTTTCGGCTTCGTTAAGAGACTCGTTACATCCTTTATGTATTCAAACTGTTCCGTGGTAAGACCTATAATTCAGATATGTTGTAGGAAATATGTCTGAATGTGCCTGACAAAGTAATTATGTATTGCGGCGCCGCGCCGGAAGCCACGGTTACTAGCGGTGCCACATGCTCTGAATGACACTGATGTCAGGATCAATGTTTTATCACTACATAGTAGAAAACAAAGTCGCTTCCCCCTGTCTGACGCTTAGATCTTTAAAACTGCGCAACGGATTTTGATGAGGTTTCTTAACGGATAGAGTGATTCAAGGGGAAGGCTTATATGTATAACAGCAATGTTACCTCTCCAGAGAGGTCGCTAGTTCCACGCTACCGCACAAGGAATTCCCTGTAACGATAGCAGTGTTTGTGAAAAATATCGTTATGATATAAATATTACTAAAGCCTTTTATGTTATTGCCTGTACATTGCAACACTTTTGTAAACTCAAATATATTTTGAGTTACCTGAACTATCCTGCTTTTGTATTACTAACATATTTTTATTACATAACTTTATGTTTGGGGTTACCTGAACTATTCAAAATGATTAGTAGTTCGCGTGCGAGTGCCCTGCGTATCCCTGTATCCCTACCACGGCTCTTCACATCTCGTGAACAATCGGTTATTTGTAGCCCTTCCGAAAAGCAGTAGGCTCCGCCCCTTGAACGCACCTCCCTATTGCTATGGCTGCCTTGTAAAGGTACACCCTCCCTTGCCCCGCGCCTCGACCCGCACCTTTTACGGGACCACGGGTTTTTTCGCTTGAATTGAGAAACCGAAATGATAACGGATGGACTAAGAGCGATTCGATTAGCTTAATCCCGACTAACGCATGTCACAACTACGGCATGCGGAACTGGATTTCGGGTAGGTACCTAGTAAAACCGGATTTTCCCGGGTTTTACTATGGGACTGAACCCGGGTTTCGCATGCCCCATCGATGCTACGTATGCTTGAATTACATTGATATTGGTTTATGCTGTCTTGGCGTCCGTACTTTTTTTCACGGGTGACCACTGAAAACCAGCGCTATGCTGTGCCCCCCCCCCCCCCCCATAGCATAGCATCATGCTGAGTGGTAACTCTGTTTTGTAGCTATTGCTTGTCGCAGTCACGACGTGCAAGCTACGAACGTATTTTTTTTGTTTTTAATTTTTGTTATGCGTTGTATAATAATACCAGCCTATTACTGTCCCACTGTTGGGCAAAGGCCTCTTCTCAACAGAGAAGGCACGAGCATTGATCACCACGCTTGCTCAAGACGGGTTGGCGATTTCAGAGTTTTATAACTCCAGGTTTCCTCACGATGTTTTCCTTGACCGATGTCTGTGATGTCCAAGATAACTTAGAAAGTACATATGAATTGAAAAAGTCACATTGGTACTTGCCCGGATTTGAACCCACAACCTCATGCATGAGAGGCGAGGCCTTAACCGGGCCATCACGACATGCGTTGTATATTTATTGGTATTTTTTTGTTTTTTGTCATTTTGTATGATGCATGTCATATCCCTGCGACAAATAAATATTTTTTTCTTTCTTTCTTTCTTTCTTTTATATAAAAAATATTGTTAGAAAAGTGAAGGAAATTCTTCTTCTGTTTTGTGTAGATTTCCCTGGGATCCCTTCATCTGATTCTGACTTGGTAACAATGCGACCACCTCAGGAGTATAGGCTTTCGAGAAAAAAAGAATTTTGCAAATCGGTCCACAATTGGCGGAGAAATCGGTGAACATACATTAAAAAAAATACATACAGTCGAACACAGAACCTTATTTTTATTAAGTCGGTTAAAAATTGTCAAAGGCGTTTAGGTGAAACATTAGTGACCCGTTAACAATACATGTCATGCTTATAGGCTTATCCCCAATAAAATGTAACTTATCGAATTGTCGAAATCTGGGTGTACTGTACACATCTGCGTAGACTCTCAGAGCATACAAGCGTGATGTTATGTTACGGTGTTGTATAAACAATAAATATCAATGCGATTGCAGCAATCACGGTAGATTTGCTGTCTATTATTGAAGAGTTCCATTGTTTATCTCCGAAGATCAGCACCAGATATTCACCAAATTTAAACGGGATCATCGCGAAATAGAATGCTTCTAAAAAAAACATCAAAATCGGTTCACAATTAGCGAAGATATCGCTAAACATACATGAAAAAAAAAATCAGACGACTTGATAACCTCCTCCTTTTGGAAGTCGGTTAAAAAGAGAATTATTGACATGACCATAAGCGTCAGTGGCGCCATCTGGTGGGCTCAAAAACGATAGCCCTCGTTGGGGCGCGCTACACCTCACTCCACTCTCACTACAAAACATAGAGCTTTTGCCGCACGGTAGGTGTAGGTAACTGCAAAATGCTCGCCGCAGAGCAAAGTCAGAGGCCTATGGGCGGCAGAAAAACTCTGATAACAAGTTATGCAATAACCATCTTTGTAGTCAAAGAAATAGATACCTCGAAAATAGGTGGTTAGCTGTAAGTCTATTATCATGTATTCATGTAAACGGGCTTTGATCTCGTTGCTTACTGTGGAGGTGGATACGATTTTAATACTGTGATTTCCACCCCCAGTTATCAGAAGTGCCGCTTATTGTGTTAGCTTTGAACTATCTATTTGAGCGCACTGGACACAACGGCCACGGGAGACTTGACAATGGTATCACGTATTGTTCACTATGCACCACCTGATGGACAAACGACGGCCTATGTAATATTATATATATACCAAAGTATCAATTAACAATGTTACAGAGCCAGAGCTTTGATGATTCTGCCTTTTAAATCAGTAGGCTTTGATTAGATCATTAGGGAGAAGGTTAACATGATAATATCAAATAACAACAAAAAAAGGCAGAATCAGCTTTTCAGCAATAAAATAGCACTGCAAATACTTTTCTTTGAATATTGTCATGATTGCGCGTACATCCCACATGAAATTCAAACAATACAATACGTGCAGCGTCCGTCATACTATTCACTAGTCACAGAAAAAGCGACTTTGAGACTTCATTTCATTCGGTCTCGGATTAGATTACTTCATAATAATCCGCTTGTGTGACCGCAAACAAGCCAATATGTTCAAAAGCAGCATTCATTTTGAACTAAACTGAGCGAAACAAGGTATTCAATACTTCAACACGATACCACCAAATATTTAACTGACTCCGAGAAAAGTCTAATGCTATTATAAAGGGTGTAACAAGACCCTTAACGAAGCCGAAAGCCACTTGTTCTCCCCGTCATTGTGATCATTTTTTTGTTCCAGACCATACCTGGGAACCTTCTAGTTACGGAGACATTAGGGGTCAAACTTCCAGCTTTTTCACAAGATTTTTTTTTTAAATACTTTTTTTTTATTTAAGATTTTTACTTTAAACACCTCCACGAACCCCGTACTATTCAATTCATCCATCAGCACAATGTTTTGAGTGCGTTACATTGAGTCCTACCGTAAAACGTGATATTTCACCCCAAAAAAAATGTCGTTTCCCAGCAATAATTTTAGCGTAGAGTTACTTAGCTTGATGTACAGAATGCTTGATTCACGGCTTCGTGAAGGGTTCTGTTACACCCTGTATAAGTAATCTTCTTAGAGTATCGATGGCAAAACGTTTAAATGTTATGTTTAGCCCAAAACTCAGCCACGCGAACCGTGCTCACCGATGCAATAAGTGATAGGGTATGCGGTGCAAGATGGAAGGTGGCCCATTGTCTCTGGGGAGACGCCGCTTACGTACTTGAGGTTTGGGCCGTCTTTGATAGACGATAGATTTGATAGATTGTCTTTGCTTGCACGAAAGGAGCCTCCCGAGCGACGTACCTCGTACTCCTGTTACGACCAGCGTACCCTGGGCCAGGAAAGGTTTAGCCAATCGACTACATTAGCTAAACCTTTCGCCATCACGATGGCAAATATAAATATACTTTATGTCGATTAAACAGATTAATCACGGTTGATCCTCTCCTTTGAGAGTTTCTTATCACTCGGGAGAGGTACACGATTACATTTCAAACAAAATCTATATAAAATATAAATGATTTGCATTTGACTGCATTGTATTCTTATTTTGTATAACAAAGGACGAATGGCACCAATGAAGCACTTTTGAACCGTTTAAGAGCTGTCGGTGTCAACATTCCCTAACAATAATGATACTGTCAGCAGATGAACGCGGTTAGGTGTGCTCATCATATACAGGTGAAAGCGCCAGAATAACCCGCGAAATTCAAATTTTCTTACGATTTTTGCAATTTACCGGCCAGTGTCAGCCTGTATGTTGAACAAAATATGATTTGCGGCCGTAATACGCATGTTTTTACAGAATTTTCTTTAAAATCACCAATGCAGCCCTCGAAGTTCATTTAATCCCAATCAATGACTATTTCATGAAAAAGTCATTCAATATGTTCAAATGAACTTGGAGGGTTGTATTGATGATTTTAATGATTGCAACTCTGTAAAGCCACATTTTTTACCTCTGCGAATCATATTTTTACCTTTTGACCGTAACAGCATAAAAGCACACGCGTACCCTCCACGCAAAGCCACAGTTTCACCTACCATTTTGTCACATGTTTGTGTCGTATGGCGGTCAAAAGGTTAATCAACAAACAACCAGATAATTGCAAAAAAACGTAAGAAAATTCGACGCGAGCTAGCCTAGCGCCATTAAAGGCCTGCGCAAACCGGGTACGACACGGCATCGGCAAGGCATTTATCTTTACCTCACATAAGTTCATACGTAGCAAGCTACAGATTGCAATGTCCAATACCGCGAAGGAAAATCCCCTTTGATGCCTTGGAGTCGATCTCAAAACATTATAATTTGTACCTTGTTACCACACTATCCACGTATGAATTTACGTTGGGTAAAGAAAAAATGCCTTGCCGTGCAATTTTCGGTGTGCGCTGGCCTTTAGTCTTCACGATGAAATTAAGGTAGTCTCAGCTTTTAGTCTGCGCGTCACATAAAGTTTAACGATAAAAAACTTATTTCCGAACGCAATCTTATTGTGTTGCCATCTGACTCTGTAACTATCTTCATTAAATTCATATATATATTATCGATTTATTGGTTTTAGAACATAGGTCCATGCTCATATAATAGCATAGTAAGTTTGGGTCGGGTGGGACTAATCATCTTCGGACAATACAAGCATAATTACCGTCGAACTTCACTTACAAGTAAGTTCGTTTGATTATTCTGTTAAACTTGTTGTTGTATTGTCCTCAATGATTCAGAAAACTATTGTAGATGTTTAAAGACTAGTTGTAAAATCAAAAACATTTATTTAAAAAATCTTTTTTGCAAAAAGTAAAACTGACTTAAAAAAAAAGCAATTAACAAAAAAACGAAAATAACAAATCAAAACAAAAAAGTGAAAAATAACTTTAGCTTCAGAAGCCGCCCGGTGACAAAAACACCAAATCAATCAAACAAAAGTCAAGCTTCAGAAGTCGGTGACCTTTGTTTGGTTGACTTTGTTTTTTTTTAAGTCGGTTTTATATTTTGCTAAAAAGTTTTTATTTTTCCATTTTTAGTTGTTCCCATGTCGCCATGAATTTATTTTACATACAAAAAAAAATAACAACAACAGTTCTTTTCTTAAAGTCGGTTAAAATTATTAATACTTCTAGTTTCTAGCACTCGCTCTGTTGTCTATAGAGAAATCAACTATCGATATCGACAAGACGCATTATCTATACATTATTCTAGAACAAGAAATCACCTAACTGCTAACCGTTAAAGAGTTGTTTCTTCCTTCATCAGCTCAGCGTCATGAGATAATGATGGCCATACGCAAATGTCTCAATAGCTTTAGAAATTATTTATTACTAACATTTATGTCGTGGCTATTGTGTTGTGTACAAAATACTGGTATTCAGCTGCATCCGGTAAGCCGACCACAAAATAGTTGGGAAAATGATGCAGATGATGAACAATACATGTCATGGTAATGGGCTTATCCGCAATATATGGGAATCCATCCTATCCTGCCCTCTTAGCCCAAAAACACGTAGCCCAAGTGACATCTGCGTTGCCACCGACGACGCGGTGGAAGTGGCAAAGTTCTGGGCTAACAAAATATAAAAATTGTCGTGCCAACGACACGAAGAAGAAGAAGAATGGAAATCTGGGTGTATTGTACACATCTGCGTACCCCCTCAGAGCATACAGGCGTGACGTTACGTCATGATGTTGCATAAACAATAAAAATCCAACCGATTGCAGCAATCACGACAGATTTGCCGTCAATTTTTGAAGAATTCCATAGTATATCTCCGAAGATCAGCATCAGATCTTCACCAAATTTAAATGGGACCACCTCAGAAGTATAATCTTTCAAATAAAAAAAGAATTTTGAGAATCGGTCCACAAATGGGGGAGAAATCAGGTAACATACATAAAAAAATATATACATACACACGAACATATAACCTCCTCCTTTTTTTAAAGTCGGTTAAAAATAAAATAACAAATATTCTTTTTTTAATATTTCATAAAGAGTACTTTACTAACTAAGGTAGCATTTTTACAATTCAAGTTTAATCATTACCAGTTAGTAAAGAGTAATTTAAATATAAGTAATAAATATTGCTTCAGAGACGCTTCTACTATTTACTTAGTCTAATATAAACTCTATCCAAAGTTGTTGACTCTCCAGTCCAACCAGCTGCTCGTCTTAATACTGTCTATATTAACCCCCTTGCTGAAGACTGAATATGTTGTTGCAACTGTGAGTTGAGAATCAATGTGCTAATGTCAATTCCACTCTTTTCCATAGCTTTTCTGACCAAACGGCTGCTGATCGTGCTGGAGCTAACAGCTTTATACTTGTTTTAATGGCATAACTCGGCAGAAGAGACAATACTTTAAATTCTCGTTACCAGTTAATAGAAAAAGTGTTAAAGATATAAAGTTTTCTAAATAGGTAACTATTACGCATAAACCTATATCGCTATGATGTTTGTTAACTTAAATAATGATGGAGTACTCCGCATCAAATCTAGGAATAATCATCTACCTATTCAGAAACAGTTTCTGAATAGGTATTTTATAAATATTATTCAATTTAGAATTTTTAAGAGTTTAATTTTCTCAATCAATAGGCTCGCCCCCTATTAAATGGGACTTAAACATAGCTGGCGAAATGTGGGTGTACCATTAGGTACACCTCTACCCTTCGGGGATTACAGGCGAATATGTTAATTTTCTCAATTTTATATACCTAATTACCTAAACCTATAATATGCTAAAGAATTCTCATATACCTTGACGTAAATACGTTCTGTTCGATACACGACTTCTCTCTCTTTCTCGGAACTGTATGAAATACTGTCTCATCGATATTGTGCAGGTATTTTCTGACGTTCCCTGCAATATGATATACTCAAAACGTTTATGTGCTACGGAAATAATTCTCTGTAAGCCTATCCAATCAAGCTTACACCGTGAATATCCTACGTTTAAATATGAGCCAGAGTTCAACATAAAATGGCCTTTATATTTATTTATTTATTAAATTTTACTTTATGCACAAGTTAAATAAAATTGTACAAAGGCGGACTTAATGCCTTGGGCATTTATATTTTTATTTATATTCCATCAGATACATGATTAATTTTGCGAAAATGTATTGACACGTTCTTCATTCAATATTTAAAACGCAATGTACTCAGGCTGAGGCCAAACGAGTGTTATATTTTGAGCTGTGAATCGCGTAAAATTAGTCGCGGAATTTACGCTCCATTCGGTTTCATAATAAAGTGTGGTACAGACAGGACTTCACGCTCTTTGGCCTCAGCTTTTCTTTGTCCAATTAAATAGTAACGTATTTAAGTGAAGCTGCGCTACCTGCTAGCAGCTACTTTTTAATGGTTTTAAAGTTAGGGTTAAATAAAACACAATGAAATATGTAAGTATAATGATTTTTCTGCAATCAGTCGACAACAATAGAAAATACAAATCACGCTACAATTTATATTTAGAAATGGATGCTAACCCCGAAAAGGAACAAGCATGTTATATGGATAAATGTTATAACGGCTTTTCTAGTAATATAAAACTTTTTTACCGTGTTTTTTACGTGTATCCGATTAAGGACAAACAGTGGAAACTAAACTAAATAAGGTACTTATTTAAAAGCTTGGCCTGTTTTCCTTTCTGGAGTAAGCAGTTTAAAATTACTACAGTTAGTTGGTTATCACTATATGAGGACGAAAGCGCTGACGTTTAAAATTTCTAAATCGATAATAATATTAATTACTAAGAACCTTAATGTTATTAATAGAGACCGGATTATATGCAAATGGATTTCTGCTTTTTCTAGATCTTTAAAATTTATGGAAAAATCGGCTAATCGTATAATGTCCTCTTTTTCGAAAACTGCAAAAATTTCAATAAAGACCGTTAACTCAATATTAGAACGATATTTTACAAATAGTTACAAATCTATACTAATATTATAAAGCTGAAGAGTTTGTTTGTTTGTTTGAACGCGCTAATCTCAGGAACGACCGGTTCGAATTAAAAAAAACTTTTCGTGTTAGATAGCCGAAGCCCAAAGGCACTTGTTCTCGCCGTCATTACGATTTTTTATGTTCTAGACCAAATCTGGGAACCTTCTAGTTACGGATATAAAATTCCAACTTTTTCACAACTTTTTATTAAAAATACGTTTTGTTAATGTAACATTTACTTTAAATACCTCCACAGTCCATCAGCACAATGTTTTGAGTGCATTACATTGAGTCCTATCGTAAAAAGTGATTTTTCACCGCAAAAAAAAATAAGTCCGTTTCCCAACAATATTTTTTTTTCGTAAATTTACTTAGTTTGATGTACCTACATAATGCTCGGTTGACGGCTTCGTGAAGGGTCCTGTAACATTCTGTATAACATTACGCTACGACCAATAGGAGCGGAGCATCAATGAAAAATGTCTCTATCTTTTGAGACGCAGACGAAGTTGCGCGGGTCAGCTAGTATTTTATTAGTTATTTATCCAACATGTGAGGAAAGTTAATTTTTCCTATGAGTTTTGATTTTGAGTCTTGAGCGAAATTTGAATCCTGAGTAAGCGAAAGACTCAACAAAACGAATAGCAAATGAACTTGCTCACATGTTGCATACAAAACGTTTCACCACTCCCAGCAAGAAAGTATTCAGTCATCATAGGTATAAATATTTTACCTATATTTAAAATAACAAAAAAACTGGGATATGTTTCGTTTGTGTCGGATCTGGGTCACAAATGACCGTTCTTCTTTGACGATGTAATTTTTTCAAAATTTTATTATTATTTCACTTTTTTAATGTTTCTGAACTAATTTGACAATAATTTGATAAATAATCTTAACTTATAAATATTTCTATTCTAAGCATAATTTTTTTTTTTTTTAAATATCTTTAAAACTTAACATAAAAAAATCAGGCAAGGTTAGTTTCTGAACGGGATCATTATTTGCCTCACTCTTCAAACAGTGAGGAAAAACCAACTTTCCTCCCTTTTTTCGTAGAGGAAAGACACTTCTTTCGTGCGGGAGTGGTGAAAAATAAATAAATTAGTTTTAATCGATAGGAGACTCAAAACGACGGTTAATTTAGAACAAATTTTCAAGAACAAACATGACGAAATGTTGTGTTTGTAATTATTGTAATGTACTTAGGCTCTTTAGTCAACTGATCCCGCTCATTTGGGACCCGCGGCATGCGTTAACTAAATTAATATTTTTATTTTATTTTCTTTGGTAGATTGAACACGATGATAAAGTTTAAAAAAAGAAAAGATCAATTTTATGCTTATTTTTGTAAGTCAAAAAACACACACAACTACATATTTTGTAGAACTTATTTAAATTTTATATTGCACATTTTGGCACGTTTTACGTTTTTATTGCTTATACTCCGGTCTCTAGTTATTGATAAATAAATTAATACTTACTAGGTTGCGCGGTTGATCCCCATTGGAGCCATGAGCACAAATTCTTCACTTGCAAATCATCGCGCGCGCATTTTTTAAGTCCTCTCACATAAACTTAGAACTTAGAACAAACTATCCTTACGAAATTTAAATGTCGAATATATTGAGAAGAACATTATGAGTAAGCTCTAATAAGAAAATAACTAACACGAAAGTGGCAAAAACGCAAAATGCACAAAGGGAGGACCCTCCGCAAACGTCGAGTGTAAACATTGTGAGAACCAATAATTAAAATCACAAAATAAGTTAGGAAACTTTTTTTAAATTAAATTCGAAAAGTTCACTTTCGTTGCGCTCGGAAATGATATTTTCCCGGAGTGCAGTACGCGCGTCCCGGCGGGGATGCTATCAGCGAAAGCGGGAAAGTCGGGGGCCCGGCCGCCCAACTTACTTCAGGTGGGAACTAGTTGAGCTGCGCGCGCAACACGCCACAGAGCAACGAAGTCAAAGTGTAATAGACCGCTTCGGTTCACTATTAAAGCGCTATGCACTGATTGAACCATTTTATGTTTACCTCTAATTAACAGTGACTTGTTTTAAACAATGGTTTTTTAGACTTTTTGACACCTTTAAAATATTCAATTTAAAAATACTCACTAGTTTGGTCAATAAAATTCGAAAAAGATCGAAAAAAAGGTTTAAACTAAATGCAAAATAATCTTGTTACTTTTAGTTGCGCTGAACTTTAACTAAACAGAAAAATAATGATGTATTTAATTGTAAGTTTTGACCGACGCCGACGTAAACTAAGACTGTTTAAGTTTTGTTGGACCTGCCTCCACTGCTGAGAATCAGCAACAACTTAAAGTTGCACAAATTACGAAGTCAACTTGCGTGAACAAGCCACAATGTTACAAGTATTTGGATTGGACCATCTTATGATTGCTTCAATTGATTGCATTCAACAGGCGACGAATAGGTCGTGTCTATCACGCACAAACTATACTATCTACGTGTGTAATATGTGTGTACATACAATGTGAGAAACCATCTTAATTTTCTATAATAAAAACGTCCACACCGACTGTTTACTTTGTAGGTTAAACTATTACTTTCGGCTAACTCGTCAAGTGCCTAGCCTTTTCCCAACTATTTTGGGGTCGGCTTCCAGTCTAACCAGATGCAGCTGAATACCAATATTTTACAGGGAGCGACTGCCTATCTGAACTCCACCCTGTTAGTACTGGGTTATACGGAACCCATAGGTAAGACTGGTTGTTAGTCTTTCCAGCCACTGACTACCTGCCCCCGTAGCATGACCACCGTAGAAACGGGCTTTGTCGACGGAAAAGTACACAATATGACAGATCAACAAAAGAAATCTGTCATTTTGTCGATTCTTCCGTCGACAAAACACGTTTCTACGGTGGTCATGCTACGGGGGTTGAGCGACTATCGAAGATCTACAAAAGACAGCCAGGACCAACGGCTTAGCGTGCTTTCCCAGGCGTGGAGTGAAAACTCGGTATATAATGAAAGGTCACCCATCCAAAGACCAGCCTAGGCAAGCCCGGCTTAACCTGAAGACCGACCCGAGCGGCTGTTATTATTTTGCCGCGAGCTCCTCTTTCTCTCCACTCTTCACTTTCGACGAACTCTAAGCATAAATAAATCTTAAGTCGAGTATTTTGTAACGCTTCACTTTCGACTAACTCTTATGGCATAAGAGTATTTTGAAAAGGAAATCTGAGAAAAGCTCAAAGTTTTACAAAATAAAACAGGTATTGCAAGAGGTCGTACAACCCTAGGCGGTGTTGGTAACAAGCAGTACTGCCGAGTTCAGATTTCGAATTCTAGGTAGGCAAGCTTTTTTTAGCTAATTTATTTTTATTATGCTTGTCGTCAGCAGTGTGCTTCAAAGAGGATTAATTTATATCAATACGTAGTTGCCTATCGTAGGTAGCCTTTTTTTTTTCGGATTTGAAATCATCAAATAGCCCCTCCCGCTCTGGGCTGAGCAGGACGGAGTGTCAGACTTTACTGACTAAAACCCATCCATGTTCCTTCCTTTGCCCTTTGTGTTCTAGGGCCGCGGTATCTCTTTCGAACAGTCCCGCAACCCTGGCAGGCATCGGTCCTTTCGGACCCCTTCCTGTTTGCTGACTCTCTTTGAGGCGCGCGTGGAACACGAACGCGCCTTCGACACGGCGTGTCGTCATAAGACGGACGGACGGCGGAGCTAGCCCACAGCTCACCGTCCACAGGCCCGCGCCTACTGTGGCCGAGGGCCACCACGTGGTCCCCTACGCCCGGTGCGTCTCCCGCGGCGGCTGGGACGTGAGGTTCTCTCCCTCTCACGTTCCGCCACCTCCTTCGCTAGCATGACTGTTTCGCAGAAGGAGGTGACGTCCCATTCCGTCTCGCTCCGGACCATGGATTGAACCAAGGCCGGACGCGAGAGGTCGCCGCCGCCGATCGCCGCTACGAGGACACGGCGGTGCTTCGCCCACGCGGGGCAGATCTTCACCGTGTGCTCCACCGTGTCCTCCGGTCAATCCTCACAATGGTAGCACCCGGGCGTTTCCTCCCGCCCGATTCGGTGCAGGAACCATCGTAGGTAGCTTTGAGTACTCTTTGTCTCGCGAGTCACGTGTCGCGGATAATATCTCTCCTACACAGGGCAGCGATTTACCCACCTGTATCCTTCAAGGAGGTGAGCCTACCCGTCATATTAAACAACTTTTCCAAAGAAACTCAACCATCATATGAAAAAAAACCACCGTAGTGCCCGCTCCGATCTGAGAGCAACGTCGGACACTCTCACTTTCGTAGAAAATGATCTGTGGGAAAGGCTACCACGACGTTGCAACGAATTAAGGAAACGGGCGGTAAACTCAGTCACATTTTCGTCCCTAACTGAAGCAAGTACTTACTATTTCGGTGAGTAACTGTTCATGCCTAATTTTTTATTAGCTTTGTTCCACACTAGGAATTTCTCTTGTATCGCGGGCGCGTTTACAAACATTTAAACTCACATACACAAATAGCCAGACCCGGAACGACTACCTGTAGATCATACAAATATTTGACCCGGGCGGGGATCGAACCCGCGACACGCAGCGCAGCAGCCAATCGCTCAGCCTGCGCCAACCGTGGCGTCAATTATATTCTTATAAATAAACTGTTGGTATCTAATTCTATTCCTATTAATACCTGCGAACTCTACAAGTCAAATACTCAGAGGGCATACCGTCAATTAATCTGTAAAGCGTAGGCGTGATCTGTTATAAATAAAAACACTATTGAGTCTCAAGCATGTCTCGTCTATTGAGTTAGAAATAATAATACAAGTAACATTTTATTAAAAGTATAAAAAAAACGAATAAGAATTATATTATGTACCTATATATATATTAGGTCTATCTTTTCATACACGAAACCTCTTCAGGGGTGATTGTACTCATCATTATTAACAACTTTCACTATGGGACCAACGCCGAAATCGCGAAAAAAAAAAAAAAAGCTGTTCAGTACATTTTATCGAGTTATGGGCAGGGAAATGTATGGGGCAGACGATTTTTTTTTCGTGATTTCAGTTTTGGTCCCATAGCAAAAGTTGTTAATAATGATGAGTAAAATGACCCCTTAAGAGATTTCGTGTATGAACAGATAGACCTTATATATGTATATATTTATAATATATTTTTAATTTCCTTCATTTTGATACCCTAGTCGATAGGTTTGGTTGAAAAAAAAGTTATTAACAACTTTTCAACAAATTTCGCGCCAAAAATCCAACAATTTGTTTTTTTTTTTCAATCATCTTTAAGGACACTAGGGTTTTGAAGACGAATATAACGATACCTTAATTCTTCAAATCCTTCCAGCCGTTTGGAAGATACAAGGCTACAAAGTTAAGTCAAGGTTATAGGTTATTTGATACGCACGAAAAACATAACCTTTCCTTGGCATTCGGGTAATTATTTTAATAAACACATAAAAAATAAGTAGGTGTGCGAAAATAACTTAATTTCTAAGTATTCAAAATAACGGGAATCCTTTAAAAGAAAAAGATAAAAATTGACGCGTAGGTTTGCTGCAGAAAATAATTAAATATGAAAAAATAACCTGAGTTAATCAGTGAATGGCCGCGGAGGGCATTCGTGGGAGGAGCTTAGTAACTCGATGGAAAGTTCCGTGCGCCCTTTGTACAGCCACGCACCCTTAAATATTATTCTTCTGAGAATTGAGGGGAGAGTTTTTTTAAGGACAACTATATATAAAAGCTTAGTAACCGGCTGCTGCCTTGTTATAATTTTAATGTTTTATCTATACTAATAGATATTCTATAGAGATAAAGTTTGTGAGTTTATGAGGAATCTCTGTATCCACTGAACCGATTTTGAAAATTCTTTCACTAATAGGAAGCTACATTATTCCCAAGTGCCATAGGCTATATTTACAACGTGCCCGTGGGATAATTTCTGACCAACACGCGAGCGAAGCCACGGGCAAAGCTAGTTTTCTATAATTCGAGTCGTTATGAGACTATTATTCGTAAGTTCGGCTTTGCATGTGCGCTCATGTACGAGTGTAACTAAAAGATACCAAGAGTCAAAACATTTCGCTTATTACGCGCAGGTCAGTCAAACACTTTTCGACAGGTTCTAAGTATCCGTCTTGTGCCAAAATACAAAGATTTATAAAATTAAAGACAAGTACCACTTTGGAAGGCGGAACCGAAGCTATGTGGCGAACTTGAGTCTAGGTTCAGAACGACCGGCCAAGGCCAAAATAACCGTTGTTAAAAAAATAACCGTCTCTCTAAGACGACGAACGAAAGATGACTGTTTCTTGTGCTTGTTCTGTGAGAATATGGGCGAAAGATGACTTTTTTTGTTATTTTAAAGTATTTCAAGATCAAAGATTATCCCACGGATAAGCAGCTGACTTTGCAGAGGAAAGAGACTACGCCTGTGGATTTCACAAGACTTGTGGTGATGACAATGGTGTATGGTTTCGCAAAAGTTCTTGGCTTTGAAGAGCCAATCGGTGAAGTGATGAATGGTGCTTTTGTTCCCCCTGGGGCGGACGATGATGATGATTTCGATGATGACGATGGTGATGACTTCTTTGACGACTATTAATTTTAAGTGTGTAATCGTGCATATTTTCGATACCAAATAACTCGCATTTACCCAGTTGTCTTGTTGTAAATTATTTATTAACTTGTTTATTGTAAATATGTTTCTTTTAACTGTGCAATAGCATGCATTTACGTCTGTTATGTTGTACAAGTTTTCCAAAATAAATGGAGTATAAAAGTTAACAGGCTCGGGGAAATTCAATTCAAATCCAAGTATGCAACAAGTAGAGCTGTCTAGGCGAGCTCACATATCGGATGCCAGAATGTATCGCATTCGCATCCCCGGCATGCGACTTCATGAAGTTGGGAACGAGGGGCGCGCGACTCAAGCGGTATGTTTTACACACATTTAATGTTAGAATGCCAAAAACTTGACGGTGGAGCTTCATTGGCATGCGCTATGTGTTACATCACTGGACTCGCATAACTTTCGACACATATTTTATCACGCTTTCGGAATGCTTACCCTAGATCAGTGATACCCAAAATTGTCTATATCAACCCTCAGGGGTCGACGACGACTAACAAGGGGTCCATGAAAGCGGAAAAAAAATGGGGGTCTATGAGATGTAAACGGGGGTCCACGATAGTTTGATCTCATTTAAGCATGTCGCGACCTTACCTATTTAACAGATTTATTCAGTAAATTTAATGAGGTTAACCTGCAGTTACAAGGTGACAGCCTAAATTTGATCAAAACAAAATCCATAATTTCAGCATTTCTTGCCAGAATTAAACTAATAAACCAAAAAAAGACACCCTGATGTTGACAACTCGATGCTAGGACGATAGACAGTCTGATCGCGGCGGAGTTGAGACCTCTTGGAACTGTACCTGATTCATTGTGCCCCGTGTTATTGTTTTAAGTTGTAATCTCAATTAATACGTTAGTTCTGCTAAAAACAGTGTATCGCTCTCAGTGTCTTTTCATAGCACGAAACCCATCGTCTGCCCACGTAATGTACAAGCCTAGCGGAATAAATCCTGACGACTCCGACAAAATGTGTATAAAAATGAATGTGAAATTCATGGTTTTTCTCTTGAAAAACACACCTTCATTTGAAGTCGATGGATTAAAAAAAAAAAAATTTGCTAAACGTCTAAAAGTCTATAAATCGTGAAATATGGCAAGGGGTCTACAAGAAAATAAAGTTTGGGGAACTCTGTCCTAGATTCATAAACATAATTATTTGACTGTATAACTATTCATCAATTATTCGTCTCCCGACGCTCTTTTGCGAGTAAAGATTTTTCATTATTTTGCTTATAAATAAAAGGGTTTTAACTGTTTGACTACGTCAATTATTAAAAACTAAAAGATAAATTATGAAACAAAAATAAATATAATCTTAGCATTCTAGACTTAGTTAGCAGCAATTTGTCAGTAGCAGCCAAGGATTCTGGAATCGTGCCTGGTTGATGGCAATAAGCTCGCCCCTTATCACATGGGACCTAAAACATAACTGGCTGTACTAATAGGTACACAACCTCTGCCTATCCGTTCGGGGATACAGGCGAGGTGTAATGAATGCGTTTCTAAGGAGATATATACATTTGGTAGCGGTGATCCCCAAGCGCAAAAAAGCGTCGCAGAAAAAAGTATTCGCTAGTTGAAGTAACTATTCCCCAGACGGGGCTTATTTCCGACCGATAACAACGTTGCAACTTCAATGTAACAGTTTCTTGTCTACTTTTCTACCTCTAAAATTGACAGAGAATTGAGGAATTTCGGTAAGCACCTACTAAAAACATGCAGCTTTATCATGGTGGAAAACGAAAGATATGTATTTTTCTCTATTCCCGTTTTATTCGCATTCATGGAATGATGGTAAAGAAAAGTAGGTTTATCTTGTCAGGATGTAATGTGTTTAGAATAGTTAGGTAGTTAGCTTTTGTATAAAGGACTATGTTAATTTCAGTTTGGTGAGAGGTTCCTACGACTCTTGCATTCGTCTTTGTGAAAAAAACGAAGTTAGGAATTCTTCAAATCACGCCTGCACGCGTACGTTTTCAGTGTAATTTAAAAGTTACTGAAATAACAATATCTCGTCTGACAGGTCATCAGGGCAAAATAAACAATTTCCTTCAGTGACAATGAAATTATTTTTAAATAATCAGTCGCCATCTGTGCCTTTGATGAACAATGATAATTCATTCACGTGTAATATGAAGCCTTCTTGCATGCACCACTACATTTAATGATTTTTGTCAAAAGGGAAATACTTCAATTATAATTTGCCAAACGTATTTTTATTCGCCATTTTACGGTTAAAGCGTTTCAATTAAACGGGCTTTTTTTTTTAAATGACGTCGATATTTATATTCGTTATTTTCTGAAAATATAGCTGTAGTAAGTAAATAGTTTAAAAACAAACTGCACATGAAAACAGCTTAGTGGAATTAATTAATAAAAACGGTTATTTTTTTTTTAACTGTCCCACACTAGGAACTTCTCCTGTATTGCGGGTGCGTTTACAAACATTTAAACTCACATACACAAACATCCAGACCCGGAACAACTACCTGTAGATCAAACAGATATCTGTTCCGTGCGGGGATTGAACCCGCCACACGCAGCGCTGCAGCCAATCGCTCAGCCACTGCGCCAACCGTGCCGTCAAATCTGTGTGCTTTTGAGATTATGCTTTGATGGAGCCGCGTTTTAGATATAGACACTACCTCTGCTGGCGATGATGAACCACGTTGGAAACAAAAGGTAAGAGCTGATGCCAGTTAATTACTTCCGTCGCCAACGGCAATAGGCGCGACCCACAGATTGATTTAAAGATTAAAGTTTAAAGTAACGGTAGTGTTATAGACGCCTGAAACGATCCTCCAAGCAAAATTTCCCAAGCACGCGTTACATTTGTTTACCAATTCAAGGTTTTGAGTTTATTTTGACTTTGAAAGCTGGAAATTAGCGCGCTCGTGTATCGAAAAATATTTCTATCCCTTCATTAGACCCGTCGGCTAAGAAATAACATGAAAGAAAAGTTCACTTTAGTGCGCTGAGTTACGGCACATTTTTGATTGCGTTTATTAGTCTATAGGATTAAAATACACGCTTTGAGGGAGTTTAATATTCATAAAAAGTTTTTACTAAACGAATTAAGGAACATGAGTAAAATATCAACTGCGCCCCAAATGTCGTGTTATGCGAACATGCGAAATGCAACAGCTGATTTTTTTCACGATTTCAGCTTTCATCCTGTAGTAAAAATTCATTTGCATGAGAACATGTACTGAATTATCCTTATTTACTGAATTAACGGAGATGTTTTCCCGTCTACTTTTGTTTCTTTTTTCCACTTTGAGTGCTGACTGCAGTATGATTAATTTTTTAATTAACTACCAAGACCTACTAGAAACATAATAATTCAACTTTCATTTGATGTAAAAGAGACTTTGGTTTCATCGTTTCAATGTATTGCGTTTAATTATCAGCATAGTGTGGAAGCGGAATCTATTTTGAAGCCGTTTTATTAATTATGTATAGGCTGCCTTGATTAGTCTGCGAACTACAAAAACCTCACCATGTGCGACTGACACCTCATCGATAGATGCACGCCGCTGGTTTATAAATAGAAGGAAGGTAACCAATGACCTGAAAATACTTTAAATATGCAGAGGATTGGCGAAAGGTCTGCTGTGTTCATTTAACTGTGCCATTTTAAACTTGAAGAAAGCATGTCTTCGCGAGTTCGAGATCACTAAATATAGTCTAAACGCGCGGAATTAGACTGACGTACTACATTGTGACGAAGAAAAGTTATAGGTTTAAAGCATTTTAAGCAAGACGAAAACCTATCTAGTTTAGACGACACAAGGTTTACTTTCAAACCAAGTGGAATAAAAATGAATAAAAATTGCTTTAAGGCATTTTAAGGCGGAAGCCTATCTTATCTAGTATAGAAGACACATGGTATGGTTTTTAGCCAAGGGGAATTGAAATTTAATAAATAGTGACGTAAAATATTCCATGAACACTTGTATTAGTTTATTCTAGAAGCCGCTTCACAGTGGGATTTGTTGAGCCGTGAGTAAGATTGACACCAATCATTGAACGCAAAGGGGTGACAAGAACCGTTGACTACTTAGTATCTACTGGAACACGTTTAAACAGTTATAACTCCAATGATTTTTTATTTTACGAGACAGAGAACAATCTGTTCTTCAATTAGTCGGAGCTGACAAGAAGAACTGACTAAACAGAAAAATAAAAACAAGTAAATTAATTATTTAAGTAATACGTAGTCACTACTTGTCTGATTTGCAGGAATTAGGTATTTTGTGATTGTTAATTTTATTTTAATAATACCAGCAAAGTAGTCCGTATGACATTAACAAGAATACCATGTGGAAAATACTAGAACTTTGTGCTCAAAGTTAGTTATTTTCCAGTTTCTCTCAGTACTCACTGCTTGTTTAAATGTCCAATATTACGTAGAAAACATGGAGTCCGCCATTTTACGACACGCCATTCAACGAGAGTATTAATTCTGAAAGCTCCACGAAAAACTATTCCAAAATGTTACAAACTAAACATACGTAAAAATATATAAAAAAAACTCAAACCTGAACATTATTTTAAAAGAACAGGAGCAAGCAGATATTTTTATACTGGCTATCGCACAAAATCACTGCCTTGTTAAAAAAAGTCGTGGAATCAAATTAACGCACAATGCGACGTGAGTTCACCGTCCTTGAAATATCTGCACATAACATGTCTCCCGTTATAATTTAAGAATGCATTACAGCTTTAGCTCGAAATAGTTCTACTAACTAATAGTACTTCACCTAGCCTCATGTAAAGCCTCACACTGAAGGCTTTCAGCTACGGCCGAATCGATAGCGATCGATCTCCTAAGCTGCAGTTTGACCCGTTTGTAGTCGGTATTACTAATTCATTGGTTAATGAAACTTCTTAATGATTCACTTCTATTGATTATCTAATTTTACGTTGTATTGTGTTGCATTTGATACATGAGACACCATTAGCATTGTTAACGCCAACGGATCAACACTTAGGCGCCCGCTCACGACGAAACAAAGATAAAATCTAAAGTTTATTTTTTTGGGGAGCAGCGATTACGGGCAACCTTTTGGGAATTAGTAATGGAATTTTTAAATAGGGAATTTTTGCACTAATTACCATTACTAGACAACCATAACTATTCCAATTTTTTTTAATCTTTACTTGCATTTTTGGTGGGCGCCACTAAGTGACAACATCTGTACTCGGTGCTACGATAGCGCGAAGGTAGCCTGCACCCGAGAGCAGTAAATAGGTAACAGTTTGGTTGTACATAAATGGCACACTGAATGCAATCTAGGCTGATAGCTAGGGCTGCACGCTGCCCGGCTTTAATTTCGTGAATACCACACATGCCAAAATGTTACGAGCAGCATCCCCGACGCGACTAATTAGCTAATGAGCTATGTGTTTGAAATCATTTGACTGCCATACATCGCAATGGCTGGTATGATGGAGCGGGGTATGTCCCGTCGGACGGTGGAGCAGTGGAAAGTGACGCAAAAAATAACACTGCAATTTCTAATAAATGGGGAGCGATACCCAACAAACAAACTAAGCTTATAAAATTAAGTCTATAAGGTCTAAACTCTTATACTTGTTATAAAAGAGCATTTATTATGTTAATGTTCCTTATAGTGGCACTTTATTAGAAGATTTGGCTAATATTACCTTTATTCTTATAATTTGGCTGAGTAAACGTTAATAAATCCAATTAATACGGCTACAATAAGGGTTTGAAATGTGTTCTTCTTATAGAGGCTAGTTACATTGTTTTTTAGCCATATAATATTCAAAGTCATATAAAGGCTTTTCATATGGTTAATTATTCTTAGAAAAGTAATGCACAAGGTAACTATGATGTTTTTTAACTTATAGGAGCATTTGATACGACGTCTATCCGACAAATGAATTCTAACATTGTATATGATCTTTACAAGGATGAAAGCAATCCGTATTCCCTTATACAGTGATTATAAAGATATTATTCTCTACATGATAACATTAAAATGTTTTACATAACTAGATTCGCCATTGAAAGTACAGCAGATTGTGTGAATTTATTACGGAGTGGAATGAACATTTAAAAATGGATTCAAAACACTGGAAGAAGTTTAAAAGGAGCGGTGGTTACAGAAGAAAAGTAAAAAAAGTCTACGAAAACATGGTTGGGAGCATTACACCCACCACCTTTACTCCTATGATGCTACAAAATGACTAAGCCGATACCAACGAATCAGCTAGTGGTTCCGCAGAGGATTATTTTATAGAATATGTGACCGAAAAGGAAACCAGTGGGGAAGAATATAATTGTAGCGACAGGGATAGTGATATAGGCGTATTTTTAAATGAAGAGTTAAAGAATATTGAAATTCGTAGTGACATCAGAGAATGGGCGGTGAAATTTAACATTTCCCATATCGCTCTAAGTGACTTATTAAAAATATTACATCATGTAATGCCAAACAAAATGCCATTGGATGCGCGTACATTCCTCAAAACAAATAAAGTTGAAATATGCAATACTGAAATTGGTACGGGACATTATTGGCATAATGGATTACTTACATATAAAAAATATGGACTACATCATAAAGTTGATTCACCTGTACTTCAATTGAAAATTGATATGATCGAAAATTTTCCGGTTGGTGATTCACTGCATCTTATAGACCTCGGAGTTATGAAACGTTTATTAATAGGATAGCGAGATGGAAATTTTATTAATAAATTAAGTGGTGTAATCGTGATATTGAAAAAGTGAACGCGTTTTTAGTTACTATTAAGTTACCCAAAGAAATACACAGATCTGTTCGGACTGTTGATGTTCTATTACATTGGAAAGCTTCTGAATACCGCACTTTTGTATTATACCTGAGTTGGGTAATACTGAAGCATGTTTTAGATTCTATTTATGCATACAAACACTTCCTTTGTTTATTCTGTGCCATCACAATTTGTTCTAACGAAAATCATTTTAAGTTTTTACGTCTAGCACAGGCGTTATTAAATTCATTTATAAAAAAATATGCAAAATATTATGGAAAGGATTATATTACAAGTAATGTGCATAATTTATCACACCTCGTTGATGAGGTTCGAAAATTTGGCACTTTACAAAGTTTTAATGCTTACCCTTTTGAGAATAAACTCCAAATTATCAAACATATGTTAAGACAGGGAAATAAGCCTCTAGCACAAGTAGCTCGAAGGTTATAAGTACGAAAGAAGTGAAGTCGAGATTGAGACTTACAGTAAAAATAAAATGAAATATCCGTTTGCAAAACAATGCAACAGCAAAAATGGATCTATAATGGTACTGTATCTTGAATCTTTTATTTTATCTTCCCAAAAACACAATAAATGGTTTTTAACAACGGACGAACAAGTTATAGAAATAAGAGCAATACACATTAATGAAGCTGAAGACGTACGACTAGAAGGATACCGCATGGGTAATTTAGTTGACGCCTTTGACTACCCCTTAAAGTCTTCATTAATTAATATTTATAAATATGATGATTACATCTCTAGTAAATCAATAAATATATATGAGTTTTCATGCGCTGACATTAAATGCAAATTATTAAATGTAGAATATAATTCGGTATTGTATTTTACACCATTAATCCATACTTTGTAAAATAAAACAACTAATTTGAAAATCACGTATTTTTATTAAAGTTATCATTTTTCATAGGCTATCATGCCGCCGTATATCAAAATCCAGAGGAAGAGTGGCTCTCAAATCGGGCATTGTTTAAAGGAAGGCTAATTTTGTATTTGTTGGTTTAAGAACTGACCTCAATGCTCTCTCAGTTTTAGCTCGCAGTTGGTGGGTTCACAATAGAAATCGCTGTTTGAACATAACCTGTGAATTATGCCTGATTTGGGAGCTATCTCTTGGTCTTTTCTTATTAAAACTCGTTTTTTAAGCCTTACTTAAGACAGGACTTCAATCATCAGTCTTTTTAACAACAATTCAAAACTAAAAAAAAATATTATCTTAGTAATTAACATAAGCGAAAAAGGTCGCGGGAAACAGCTAGTTTAATAATAAAACAGTAGAGTAACGTAGCATGTTGTGACATAGTAATTAGAATATAGTTTTACTTATATACTAGTAGGAAAATGATCAACCATCATCAATAGATAGATTGATTTAGTTTTTACAAGTAAAATACCCTCTTCCAATGTGTTTTTTATTGTCTGGCGCGAGCTCGGAAGCGACACTACATAAACAAAAAACAAACACACGCCGACCAATGTATATTAATCTATGGACCAATGACTGATTTCGTACCGTAGGGGGAAAGAGATGGATATATCTCAACTGGTTTTGCACAAAGTACAAGCTACTAAATTTATAGAAATGTTTACCAACTTACACTTACCTAGTAATTAATTTATTATTAACAATTAATTAAGGATTACAATACTTGCATTCATCTTCAATAAAGTGGTCGTAAATCAAATACTCTTTACAATTTTGGCATAAAATGAAAGTGAATTGTTGCAAATCCTTTATGTTTTTACGACTAATCACAAAGTGTAAAGGTAAACTAGAAAGAGTCGGATATGTACAATTAAAACATTTCTTTCTTAGAACAAAATGTGTCCACTTCCATGGCCATCGCTTATTATGTAAATTAAGATCTTTTCTTTGTAGGAATTTGTCAACATCTGCCAATATGGATACTACCATTGCAATATCTGCGGACAAACATTTTATATTACAATTATATTCTTTATTGTGTACTTACAATTATAATTATATTTCATAATTAAAATAGTGCACAAAAGCAAGCTTATCCCTATAAAGAGATCTCTTTCAGCCAACCATAGAAACATAAATTTTATAACTTTATTGGAACAAGACTTGCTAGGTACAGGATTTTGTTCGTGAGAAAGGAACCCTGAAAGTATGTAAAATGGCGATAGCATAAGCAACAAATGTGGCCATTACAAAGTCTTCAGTCTCATAAACTCCTTGTAGACGATGTGCGAATCGTTTTGCTCTCATAAAAAAGCACTATTTATAACATGACTAAATAATTTATAACGTTTATAGCACAAAACAGCTTAAATTCAAGGGCGAGTTGATACTACAACACACAGCGTACCACATTTTATCATGCATTTGAATTCCCATACACTTTTCACTATAAACGAGCACATAAATCAGATAAATAAAGTACATAAAATAATAACTTACCGTTCACTTTTCAGTAAAATGGTTGACGTTTCTCTTTTTGTTATCCAAACTGTTACGAAAATGTAATAATCACTAAGAAAAAAAACTTATTGCAGAATCATAAACAGACGGCTATAAGGGCCTACGGCTTTTTAAGAGCCTATGATTTGAAGCAATGAGTTTAACTCCCTTGTATCGGACCATAATAAAACACGTATATGGGTGATCCCCCGTATTAACGCTTTCTATATGTTTCTTTCAAATGTGTTTGCATTTGAGGAGCATTTTTTCTTGCCATTATAAGTGTAACTTCCTTGTTACTTGTCATAATATAACACGTATAAGGAAAAAAAAGTGTACAATAAAGCAACTATAAGAGGGGTATAAGGTTATTGTCTTTATAATTTGTGCCCAAATGCACCCTTATTAGCGATAATGCGGCTCCTATAAGAATATTATTTTTGGCTATATAAGCTACTACAAGAGCAATTTTTGTTTGTTGGGTAATGGCAAAGTAATACAGTAAGGTGTTGGCAACACAACATTTAGTTTATGATTAACTAGCTGACCCGCGCAACTACGTCTGCATCACATAAGAGAGAGAGGATGGGAGGAGCATATTAGTATATGTGCACTTATTCCATTTCACTTTCAAAGAAAATCTAATGAAATAAAACACACACAAGAAATAAAACAAATGAATTCGTAAACAAAGGTCGCCTAGCTTTCGAATCATTTTATTGGATTTGTTAGACGTTCTAATATTTTATTTTTATGTTATTTTATTTTTATTCTATTTAAAATAAAATATAAATATAGACATTGTATGTATGCTATATGTTATGCGGACAAAAAAAAACGCTAAATTCTTCAGGTACCGTACGTCTTGATCACGCGTGTCCGTGTCACACTTGTAGCGTGTCAAAGCCCGGCCAAACAATCACATGAAAAATATTTTCAATGTTCGAAGCGACACCTTTTCGCATGAAGCGATTTACGACTGCTTTATACATGAATGCATGAGAGGCAATGGGCTCTCATCTAGTACGCGGGCCCAGTGCAGGTTGGTAATGTCACATGTCTTCCAATTTTTGGTTCTTAGGACATGCCGGTTTCATCACGAATGATTATGAATAAACGGTGTTATATTATAAGAAATCATACAATACAACATACCTGGTTGTGTACCATGTTTGTGTACTTGAATGTTGTGTACTTGTTTGTATCTATTTATTTGAAATTTTTACCTGTCACAGGATGATGACCCACTACCGAATACGTTACCGTTTTGAATATGTACTTGCTGTAGGTATTATGGTAAAACGAAATAGGCGAATTGTAGCGTACAATCATGTTTGTGGTTTTTCTTTATTTTATTTTTTGGAGGGACCACTCGCAGCCCAACAACTCTCGGAGGTTGATGCTGCTTAACCGGACTATTTATTTGTGGATTATGATTGGTACTCGCATTTCAGGGAAAACCAATTTAAATTTGGGGAATTTTATATAATCTGTTATATTGGAAACACTCCATAACAGATAATATTTAGTAAGTTGCAGCTTCTGAATTAAATAAATATTACTTTTCGAAATATCCGTAATAAAAATAAAATTTGGAACCTACAAATATTTAACTGCGCCTTTAACAGCTTTGCTGCAACATGTGACACAAAAGAAGAGAAACAACTAGAATAGGTTTCTCGGTATTTTTTTGTCTTTAAGATACTGTTATTCAACGGAAATTGAAATGTCACTGATACATATATTACGTCATATTTGTTGTTGTTACATATTTGACATTAAACGACTACCTTTCACCACTTCCTTTAATTTATACTAATTATACAGTAGTTTACTACGTCATTCTTTAATTACAAAACCACTTTTTAGAATGCCAAGAATATAATATTTTTATTATATAAATAAGCGATCCCTACATTACCGCATTAAAAGGGTTAAAAATATAAAATCTAGATAAGATTCATAAGTCACCTATTGGTTCACAAGAACCTTCATAGACTTAGTTTGGACCTTCGTTGGTGTTGGTGCATCCGCTCAAGATATTTCCAACTCCTCTGATAATATTTAAATTCAAATATAGCACGGAAGAATGTATGTAAAATGTATGCAATATGTCTAGAGACAACAACAGTGTTGTGGTCCCATGGCCCAGTTATTTCCAGTCAGTTGTGTCCAAGCTAGGCTTTAGCGCAGCCGCTGATGACAAATTTAAGTCTTAGCTTCCCTTGTTCGCAATAGGGCTATTGATTACTTCCCGAAATAATGTTGCAATGTAGAGCTTTTAAATAAACCCATGCGACCTGTCTAAATGAACTTTGTCGTAGGCAAAACAATAGGCCACGGCTATTACGGCAAGATAAATCCCTTTAGTATTTTGTACATAATTATCAGGAGATAAATTTCGTGTATCAAGAGCATTTCAAAATCTATAGCGAGTGTGAGACTTATTGTTTAGCAGCGTGATTATATTTTCAAACCCGTATATTATTAATGTTTTATTGTCATTGCGCCCTACTCTCTCATTGGGTCCCTGCGATTTATCTGTGTACATAATAGTGTACATGAAGAACTATGTCAGCAAACAATGAACCGTGCCCAGAGGCGCTTTGATAGAATAATACAAAACACTTGTTATTATTTTTATAAAACCATTCTGGACCAATCATATCGGCTTAGCGGGGTGGTGGGTGGTAGAGCTCTGAGCCACCCCTCGTTCGAATTCACTGCAAATCCACCATTTTTTATATTGCAGTTTCAAATTAATAATGTTCCGTTAACAAGCCCTTAGTTGCAGTGCATTTTTCTCAAAGCCGGCGTTTTGTGCACTAGTTTGCTTTGGTTTCGATTTTTATGTACTTTTACCGAAATATTTGCTCAAAGGAATGCGTAACCCCTTTGAATTTGTTTGAGGGATTGGGCATAGACGAATATTGCATTTCACAGGGATACATCTGAAAATCCTTTGATTGTATTGTGGACACGATGTCCGCAACACAGCTTACTTTGCCTCCGACAAAACATTTGGATGAAAATATTCAACTAGTAATCAAGCTTTTATTTAACTCGCCTTGTTAGTTAGCATATGTCTTGGCCAAATCTTGCAACTTAATTTTAAACTACTTCACAATCGATTGACCTAAAATTTTGCACGCACGTTTGGTTCTGGTGCAACACATTTTGTGACAGACATGCCCTGATCCTACAGCCAATATCGTCTCCTCGCAAGAGAACTCCTCAACGGTTAAAAGCACGAACAATAAACTTAGTACACGCGTTCGATTTTGATAGATAAACATGATTTTCTTTCAGTGTATTTTTATAAAAGCTTGTTTTTTTTTAAATATCTTTAATTTATTTGATACCTTCGCACGCAAAATACGCGCATAGACGTGGAGTTGCGGACACCAGCCCGCTATACAATACAATATTTGATACCTTCCTACATTTTGTTTTAATTTGAGACAGTACCTACTGAATCTGAATAAGCATAACAAAGATAGGTGACAGGCTACTATAAATATTCATCCCGTGCTGAACCCAGCCTTTTACGTGTGAGTGCAAGCGCTAAGCTTCATATCCGTATCTCCCATGATTGCCCACCCCTCACGCACCCCCAATCCATCATCTAGCTAGACTCATATATAGCGGCCCGTCCCGGCTTCGCACGGGTGCCTATGTTACTCAGGGTGAATGTAGCTTTCTAATGGTGAAAGAATTTTTTAAATCGGCGCAGTAGTTTTTGAGTATTATTCATTACAAACAAACACACAAAAATACAAATCTTTCCTCTTTACAATATAAGTGTAGACTATAATATACTGAAGACCATGACTGATTAAAATATTACAACTACAAACGCAGCTCACGGACTTGATCACGCTTGTAATCTCGGAAGCACATGGCAGCGGTGTAGAACATTCACATTTAGCCAGTTATGTTCTAAGTCCTATGTAATAAGGGTCATGGGTGAGGGCTTGGAAGTCTTTAAATTGATACGTAATAATAGTACTCCATTTAAGATTAAAAAAAGGGGTTTTGTTAAACTATTGTTTGCATCCATAAACACGCTCTCGTAGGCAAAAAGCCTGGAGATTAAATCCTATTAACGAATTAATTTCTTTTAAAAAACAATCATTATCCGACTTAATAAACAACATGATCTCGTAGGCAAAAATCATCAGGGATTAAATCCTTCTAACAAATTCATTTCGTTTAAAAACTAATCACTATCAGACTTAAAAAACATTTCTGCATGCAATTTTGCAGTGGGAGTGCAATAAGGTCAATGAAGGTTGAAAAAGCTTTGTGCCTGCGTAGTGGGCAGGAAGGGGAGCTCACAAAGAGTTTTGAGCGTAGGCAAAGGGTAATAATTATATTAGTGCAAAGTTAGAGTGCAGGCAGGTATGATCAAAATTGGATACTATAGCTGTATTGAGTATTTTTGGCACGTGGCCGTATAAGCGGGGATTATATTTTTTAATTGTTTAATATCATAGATATTATGTACATATATTCACAACCATATCTTGATTTTCAAAATGATTTTAGCATTTGTTTGCTGTAAAGGAGGTAGGTGACTTGCTTGTACACTCCAATATGTACGGAGTTTATTAGAATTAATCCCGAACGGCTCGAGTAGAGACGCCGTTGATCCCGTGCACTCGTGCAGTGCTTTTGAAACTTTAAGATTTATAAATTTATTTGCAACGGACTGGCGATATCGAGTCCGCATCTTGGTATGTAGGTCATTCATATAATGCAAACATCCACTTTTATCTTAGAATATAAAGAGTGTAACAAGACCCTTAACGAAGGCGAAAGCCACTTGTTCTCCCCATCATTGCGATCATTTTTTTGTTCTAGACCATACCTGGGAATCTTCTAGTTACGGAGATATTGGGGGTCGAAGTTCCAACTTTTACACAAGTTTTTTCTTTGTAAATACATGTTTTTAGTGAAGATCTTTACTTTAAACACCTCCACGACCCTCATACTCTTTAATCCATCCATCAGCACAATGTTTTGAGTGCCTTACATTGAGTTCTACCGTAAAACGTAATTTTTCACCCCAAAAAAAAGGTCGTTTCCCAGTAATAATTTTTGCTTAAAGTTACTTAGTTTGATGTACAGAATGCTTGGTTGACGGATTCGTGAAGGGTCTTGTTACACCCTGTATGATATATTTTTAAGTTCTGGTAACACAGTTATAAACCTTGATAGATATTTTATTGAGAATTACCTTTATTTTTTTTCTGTGAATCTTCAGTGGATAACTTATGAAGGGTTTTGCGTAACCGTTTGCCGCGACTGCACCTAGATAAGGGTTCGACTACGAACTTATCAATTAGTTGTTTCGACATGTCTAAAGATAACACAGCGAACATATTTATCTTCATAACTTTGGTACGGCGACGAGATAAATTTACACTGTAAAGAAAATAATCAACACCAGTAATCATAACTGTTTGTATATGTGAGTTTAAATGTTTGTAAACGCACCCACGATGCAGAAGAAATTTTCAGTAATTTGGCTAAACTGAGGACTGTGTAAGAAAATAATAGGTTTTACAGGGGATGCATACAAACTTAAGGGTAACCAACTTCATAGCTAGCGATAAATGAACTACCGAAAGGGCTACATAGTTCATAAATAGACCTAGGGATCCAAAATTTGATTACAGGCTGAACCGAGAGGCTGCACCGGAGATTTAATTATAATCAATTCGATTATACTCGACAGTGTTGCGAGTGTAGAGTAGTGTTTATTTTCATTCCTTTGTGGGGAGTTTTTCCAAGCAATAACCAGCTTTAAACGCATCAGGATAAAACAGTTTTTCGTTTCTCAACGAATAGAGCAAATCAAAAAATATCCAGCTCGATTAACAACTAGGGTCAATCATAACAAGCCCAAGGCCCTGCCAAAAGCAGTGATCTGTGCAACGATGATGGGTGCACTGATGCAACACTCAGTCAAGTGTCATTCCACAAAAACAAATGATTTAGAGGGACTGGAAGGTAACCCGCGAATTTTATTTTTTGCACTTTATCTATGGGATTTGATACTTTTTTGCTTATTAGAATTTAAAAGTTTAATTTTATAAATTAGTCTAGTTCGATTTTTCCTTATTAGAATAATTAAAGTATTATTCCAGTATAGATGTGAAACTATCATGACTTTGTCACTTATACCAATTAGACCGGTAGGTATGAACTGACCAATTCAATTTATAATCTAGTAAATTAGAAAGCTTCGAAATACCTTTACTCTAATAATATTTTTTAGTAATGATTAATTATGGAAGAACGTTTAAAATCATATAATTCATCATTTTATGATTTTAAACGTATTTCCAAAAAAATAAACATAAAATAGACGTTTGCACGTCTATGTTATTACTTTTTTTATCTTGCAAAAACAAGTAAATCCTTAACTATTGTAATTTGGGCAAACCGGTGTTACAGATTTCACCGATTTTAACAATTTCAATTTTTTGCCACAGACGGTTTCAATGAAACTTTAAGGATTAAAAGAAAACGGTTAGGGTTCTACGCACTTGATCGGGTGCAAAGCCGACCTCCAGCAAGTAATTGCTTACTCAGTGTCTCATTTTGCTTGTGCAGTTCGGCCATGCTGCGTTCGAAAAAATTCAACGAAATTAAATGTGGTGTTCATTTCGCATTGTATAAGTCCCATGTAATTAAGTGCCGACTGGCAAGCCTTTTGACATCAAACGGGTACCAATTCTAACTCCGGTGCGCTACTGAAAATTCCCGGTGGAAAACCCCAAAAAACTTTGCCTGACCTGGGATACGAAATTAGGACCTCTTGCAGCAGCAGCAGCGTGATATTTCAACCGAAGTCTTCAAATTATTTTTCTTTTTTATTTTGTGTAGACATCGATCGATACCCATCAAGTCTGCGGAGTTTCACCAGCTAATTTAATTTAACTCTGCATTCAATTTTGCCGCCACCCGGACGTCAAAACATGCCAACATGAACAAGAGCATACACTTTGTTTCGTTAGAACATCGTGACAGGCTGGCAAATGCAATATTTCAAAACATTATCGTGATTCCAGTGTACCAAAAAACACCGCAAGTTTCCTACAAAATGTGTCCATCCATATTTGGTTTCGTTAACCAATCCACCAGCAGGAGAGGCTTTTACTACTCGATGAAAGACAGCTGTCAGGAACCATACGAGCTTTTAGGCTAAGGCATATTGAATTATAACTAGAGATCGGATATACGGATGCATATTTACGTAAAGTACGCTTCATAAAATACAATTTTTTGCCGAGATTGCGTTATTTCTTAAATAATACAGTATGTCTGTACAAAATATAGAGGTCATAAGTATAACGAGAATTTAAAATCTATTTAAAACCAGGTAAGAAATTTGTTGAAAATAACACGTAAAAATACTATTATTTTATAATAATATTAAAAAAGAAAGTGTTTGATTTTAAATATTGTTGCTGAATATTTGAATAAGGCAAAATGGTAAATATGTCAATCCATTTGAAGTAAAACAATAAAATGAAAAAATAACTATTTATATAAACGGGAACCTTTTTTCGTACTGTCGCGAGCTCCATACCAGTCAACACTCACACTTGAGGTTATGCATGCAAATATCACACAAGCATCATAACACAGTTGGTCACATTAGTACATACCTGCAGGAGTTCTAGGTTCTCTGTTAGGGGTAATTTAATTTATGGTCGCAAATCCGTCGCCATCGATAACTTTACATGTGTTCGATGTCGAACAAAGACTCTTCTCGCTGGTGAACTATGACCCACTAGTGAATATGATTCATTGGTAAATAAGACTAAATTATTCTGATGGTATCGGAAACCACGTCCCAGAGTTCACTCATGCCATTTCAAAGGGCACATTCGAAAATTACTAATAAAAATTTTGGGAAAAGTCTAAAAGACATTCGAGATAATTCTTAAGTTTTCAAGTTAACTTAATTTTATTTTTTTACATACATCATAAGTAAGATAAGCAAAGCGGAAACGGACTGACTTCACGTTCATATTTTTTTCTTTATTTTAATAAATACCTGCATTTATCGACCGAAGTTTCGGTTTTTACAAAGATTTTCAGGCCAAAATTGTATTTTATGGTTTCGGCAGCACAACGACCAAAACACGACCACTTATAATACTGCCGACAGTTCCTGAGCGGGGGTTTTTCCTTTCTTTAGTCCTCGCTCTTAAAGATGCGCGTGCCTCGTTGTTTGGTCACATTACAGCATTACAAGTCAAGAAAAATATTTGTACGATAAATTGCTTTTCGTCTTGAGTACGTCTTCTTATCAAGTAACACAGAAAACTCCATTGCGTCTGTCGAACGGTATTTAGGTAGGCCCAGCAAAGGATGACATTAAAAGCCTACAAAACCTAGTCTGTCTGTACCAACGGTTTCGGCTGATTCGAACGGAGGTTTCGAATTCGGCTTTAAAAATAGTTCGGTCGGCGGTTTTTTTAAAATACAGGTCGTGTGAAATCAAATTTCACGTGAAAATCTGTAATTTTATTTCACAGGCGGTTCGTGTTTGAAAGTTACGGTAAAAATACGTTCAGTCGCTGAGATTGCCATCAGCTAAATATTTATTTTATTTCGTCAATGCAAATGCTAGTTACAAAAGGCACTGCTTCTCAGAAAGCTTTTCCGAAGGTAAACAATTTCAAACCATACGGCTTCACATACGTCACAAATCGAATTGTCAACGAAATACGTAACCCATGTCCTTAAGTCGAAAATGTACTGCGCAATCGAAAAAAAACATTTACGTTTTGAAACAAAAGATTATTTTAAATATTGTGATAGAAGTTCTAGCACTTACCTCAAGCTCTTCGATGACTTTTTCAAGTTGGTCCTCGGTAACTGGTGGGGCACCCGCCCTCGCACGCTCCGCGTTTAATAATTTCAACCATGCAGTGTCAGTGGCATCTAAGTCATAGCTACAAGCAGCCTCGGCCAGAGCAGGCGTTTGACTCAGTATGTGTTTGTCCGCATGATAATCAGGGTCGCGGCTGAGGTGCAGATATTTATCCTTAGGCCTGCCAAAAAATAAATAAACAATTTTAGTGGAGGATCATTTGTGCGAATTTGAGAATGTGGGTGTGAAACTTATTTTGGATTGCGTTGCGTCTTGCGGATATATAAGGTAAGAAATGCAGATGTATAAAAAACCGGTCAAAAGTGTTTTTTTTTGTTTTTTGATATTATTTGAGATGCTCACAATGGGCCCTTTCATTTGATAATATGTAACACGACTTAGTTTGCAAAACTTTGTTTTTTTAATTTCTAATTTACCCTACAAAAGTGGCCCCCATGTTTAAAATTCATTAGTTTACGTTACACGTCCGTCTTTGGGTCACCGACTTACATGTAATGTACCAAATTTCAACTCAATCGGTCCAGTAGTGTCGGAGTCAATTGCCTGTGACAGACGGACAAACAGACAGACACGCGAGTGATCCTATGAGGGGTTCCGTTTTTTCTTCTGGGGTACGGAACCCTAAAAATAGAAATATATGTTTGCAAAAAAATAATTTAAATTCAACAGTGAAGTTTTTCTTTTAAATTTTGTTTTAACTGTTCATTAAACTGTTTCTCCGTATTTGATGTAACTTTTAATTAAATTCGCATTCACTTTGACGAAAAAAAAATTAATTGATTCTACAATTGAATATGCGGTGGAAAACTATAGACTTACAATTTGAATTCCTGGAAGTTGGGTGGTGGTGGATTGTCAATGATCTTGACCTTAGGCGCAGGGAGAGAGTCAGGGTTTACAGGCACCTGTACTCCTCTCTCCCATTCCTGTTTCCACGTGTCAGTGATGATCCAGTAAGAAGACTGTGTGAGTGGCTCACTGTCCGGCAGTTTCATGGCGCTGATAAGGTCCTTTCTGAAATTCATAGATGTAGTACCGGTTAGCGACAAGTAAGGAGTTCGATGTTGTTAGTACAAAGTTACAAACCGTCACCCATGCCAGTTTTTACAGACACCACGACAAGCAGGGACCTGATTTAGATTATGAACATCAAAATCAGGATACATTACCAATTTAATTTAACTGTCGACATATATTTTTGCGGTACTGGTGTATCGCGACGTCTGTAAAATATTATTAACATGAGATACATATTAATCTTTTCTTTTCAGGTATAACATCTGTTAATGAAAATCTGTCTTCTATATTAATCAATTTATTGATCACGGGTCACATTCAAGGATTTTATTGTATAATCAGGAACCGAGATGAGGATAAAACTAGAGATGAAGCAGACTATGACTTTGGCCGACTACTCTGTTGCAAAAAGGCCGACTAATCGGCCGAATAGTCTGCCAGGCCGATCATTGCTTTCGGTAAAGTTCAGAGCAATGTCTTGGCGTTGTATAGCTGAATCGCCCGCATCGGGTACATCATACAACGCACCTGACGTGCGGTCACAGAAATTCTAAATTAATGTTTCGTTAAAACTTGAATTTCCATTATTTCTGATTTAAGTTGAATTATTGAGGAGTTCCGATTCCTAGACCATATAACAAAATGGAAGGTTCATTATAAAAAAAAATCCATAACACCGTATCTATCGTTAGAACCTTGAACCCGTAGTGAAAAAAAAAAGATAGTGATTTTTCCTAGTGTCCTGTGTCGTAGATACGTTTACAAACATTTAAACTCACTTAGACAAACAGCCAGTACCGGAACAACTACCTGTAGGCCATAAAAATAATATTCCGTGCGGGAATCGAACCACTCAACCGTGCCGTCAAAATATTTTTTCCCTTTTCATACTCGACATATTTTTATCATCAGGATCATCATATATTTTTATCATTCCGTGAGAATATTTCGGGTGATTTATGCATGAACAGTATTAAGCAAATTGAAAATATCCTATTAAACTACAGTGGATTTCATTTATTTGATTTGATTTCACCTTGGTTGTAGCGACCATTTATCTATAGTGACGTTAACGTCACTATAGATAAATTCAAGGAACTTAGATTTAAATCTAAGTTCCTTGAATTTAAAGCATACTTTAGTACAAAACTCAAGTCGCTGGATGTACATCCACAAAGACGGTCAGTAGCTGTGGAGACCTTTATATTTTGCTTATATATATTAGCTAAGTAGCTAGATAAGCGTGTAAATTTCGGAGTTTAATTTATTATTCAGTTACAAAGTGATATTCTGATTATAACTGTTTGCCTGTAACGACTTCCAGATATAACGACGAAATTAGAGTGGTCCCTTCATCGTCGTGTAATTACTATAAAAGTACAAACTATTAAGTTTACTTTAGTTTTTTCAGGACATACTTATTTTAGCGACCGTTAAAATCAATACTGTGCATGTACAATTCCCCTGGAATATTCACACGGAACGAACCCTGCAGGGTATGTGTGCCCACATCTCTCAATTCTGTGTAGGGTACATAGAATTAGTCGGGTATTCCATCTAGTCCAGTTATGTGAGCCGCGTGTTTTAACGTAATTTTAATTGAACCATGCATTTACTTGTTAAGATATATATCACTACTACTAGTTCCCACGTTTATAAGTTTTGATATTAAATGGAAATTCGAATGCAGATATTTTCGCTTCTTATTAACAGAAAAGATTACTATGTAGGTATGTATAATCAAAGCTTGTGATGCTGATGGTTAAAGACCGGATTATATGCAAATGCATATGTGCATGTACAATTGCATATTATGGCTATTTTTGAAGATATTGCAATTTGCATAAAGATAAAAGAGGAAATGATAGCATGACGGTTGATAGAGGAGAATGGAACAAAAAACGTATTGGGCCGACCCCAAGTATCATGAGACAAAGGCAGGAAGATGATTGCATAATCAGCTAATTTTAAATGTAGATAACTAGAAGAAAAAGAAAACAAATATGTGCCACAGGTGATACCTGCAAATAAAGTGTCTAAATTTAAATAGTCCCCAGTTAGCTCAGTGGATGTAGAAGATTGTTTTCAAATTATAAAAACGATGGGTGTATAGAAACCATTTACGAAAGTCGAAAGGAACTTGTTGTGCACCATACCTGTGAATCTTTTAGTTATTAGATATTCAAAGGTGTTCAAAACATGCAAACTAGTTTAAAAAAATACGTGTTTTTAATGTTATAAGTTTAAAACTTTACTTTTAATACCTCCACGGAGGAGGACTATACTATATGCAATGCATCCATTTGCACAATGGTTTGATTGCGGTACATTGATACTACTTTATGGTAGTTCGCGATTCAGCAATCATTTTTGCCTAAAGTTACTAAGTTTGATGTACAGATTGGTTGGTTGCCCGGGTTCGTGAAGAATCTGTTTATACCTTGTATTTTTATTATAGAAGAGTCAACAGTACTTCAGAATTTGGAATATCAATTACAAAAGTTTTCACGAATAAAAACTATTTGTCTCGTCTAAAATACAGTAAAAACAGTTGTAGGACTTATATAAATTGTATGTTGCACATTTAAATACGTCCATAAATGCTTATTTCGACCATTTGAAGTTGCATATAATCCGATCTCTACTGATGATAATTTATAGGTAAATGGGGTTAGTGAATTAAAATGTGAATCCAAAAATAAGATGAGATTAGTAAGTTAATCAATATTAGTAAAAAAAACAATATTAGTAAATGTTTTAAAACTGACATGGTCAGTAACATTATCATTAACAACGGTAGTAACGGTGTTAACGATAATATTAGTAAAGTCCCATAAATCGGTTAATTCGTAACATGACACTAATTTTACAGTTAGTAACACTTTTGTAATATGTAATAGTATGATAGTAGATTGGATCATGAGCTTTATCTCAATACAGTGAAGGTGTTTAGTTGATTGATAATTGCAATTCAACATTAACTTCCATGTTCAAAGGAGGGCCTCAAATCCTCAATATACCCATCGATTTATGAGAACTTTGAACAGTTTTACATAGGGTTAAAATTCGCTTAAAAATATAGAATTCTATTTGTACAGTCATCATTTTTAGCGCAGCACAAGCTCGCTTTCGACAATAGTTATAAGATGGGAAGATGTGCCTTTTCATCATGTTAATGAACAAGAATGCAACTCATCACCTTGCTGAAAGTTTTACAGGAAGTTTTTTTGCCAAATATTTTCCCATCCATAAAATGCTTACGGGCGCACTGTTTGATTTTCAATGCTTGTGGTTCATTGCAGACTTATTCCAACAATGCATCCATATTTCGGCATCCATTTAGGTGTCGCTATATTCTATTCTAGGACATCGCCGGCTTAGTTTTGATTAATAACTACTGTATTTGCTTGGCTTTAGCAAAGTAACTTGAGCATGATTTGCTTTAAAAACTGGTGTAGTCAAATCGTCAACAAAATACAGGAAATTCCATCAATTTCAATTGGCCATAGCGACTCCTGCGAGTTTGATATGTGTCGCAATTAGAGTTGAAGAACTTGTTATTTATTACATATGATCAGAGATATATTTCAATTTTTTTGGACTTACTTCCATTTTGACCTAATGGTTAAGATAAGCGTAAGTTCAACAAAATTGCCTCTGTAATTATCCTTAAGAGTTTTTGTAGATAAAGATTTTCTTTTTGTACTTCATACCTAATTTTTTTTAACAAATGTATGATAATTATACAACAACATTTCCAAAAGGATATTCCAATGCGCCAGTAAAACCAGTAATTAACATATAAGTCAGTTTAGTTTACACAAATAGTTTTATTAGAAAATCTTTCTCAGAACCTTATGTAAGAAGATAAGTAGACACTGCACTTCCAAAATACAAAAAAGTAGGTCACAAATCATAACGAAAACCAGTTTACATAGTGATAATAGTTAATTTTTGAATAGTATGTTTATTATTCTCTTTTTTTATGAATCAACTCCCACAAATATAACTGATCGTGAAAGATGTTATTGAATTACAATTTAATGTTTCAGAACCAACAGAGGAGGCAACAGCTTGTTGCTGAAAATTCTTTAGGTTGCCTGACTGCAAAGGAATTTCCCAGGTATAACAAAAAAAAAATACAGTAAAGAAGTATTTTGTTATAGGAAAATACGGTTATTAATTTTAATAACAACAATTTAGGCACATATTATTCTATTCTTTTGTTTCTTTAACGTTTGGTTAGTGCCTAACCTGGTGTCAGAGTTTTTAGGCCGCCATGGGCCTCTGACTTGGCTTTACATGCTGGAGCTGAAGCAAGTGATAATTATATAATACGCACATGAATTCGTAAAATCAGAGGTCTTGGGTTCGAAATCGAGACCTATGACTTTTATTATTCTATAAAACAGTTTTTATTATTGCTTCAAATTGTGATCAATTGTTTCTGAGACTATCGCAAACAAACCTACCTACACACATACATCATTTTAAATCAGTGCGCAAAAACCTTAAAAGCTAATAAATACTTTCTGTGGAGAATACCAGTATTGGTCTGATGAAATATTCGTTAACATTTTACTTTCAGTAAGGTGGGTCGCTGTCTGGCTGATCACTAGACGATCACATCCAAGCCAAAAGAAAGATGGCCGACGTCCTAGGATACAATGATTCCACTATGTTCACAGGCTTATTCTGGCTTTTATGGTGCTGCTGCCTTTACTTTCGACAAACAGTGGTTATGCACATTTTAATTATTTTCTCCACATTGGTAACCATGTATTTCTTATACAAGATAACCTACATATACTAATGCTTTAGGCAAAGCATTCCACATAGGTTTTAGTTCCTGTAAGTACAGTCATAAAAAAAATATGAATGTTGCTCTTTTGTCTGGCCCATTTCATTTAAAAGTAATAAGTATGTGCTATGCCGTGACAGATATTGATAAATTTAATAACACATTGCTGACAGTACCCCTAGTTAAAAAATACATACAAATAGTATCAGCAGAATGTTATTCTTTTACAATAAGTGGTTTTCTCAGCAGTACCCTTATTAAATCTTATGTGGATATTTTACCGAGAGAGATGTTTTTATTTCAGTAATCACCACATTACAAACAATGTTGTACATAACTTTAATGTTAGTGTCCAATGAGGAAATTTCAAGCTCACCTAAAGTTGAGTTTTGATATATTTGTCAGGCTCTATTGTGAGCAATACCAGTCTAATTAATCTCAAAACATTGCAGGATGCTAAAATACTCCCATGAAATATATTTCTTCACATTTTTTAAGATGTAATTAAATCAGTTTTTCCACACGCAAAATACGCGCTTGGACGTGGAGTTGCGGACACCAGCCCGCTATAGAATACAATACAATAAATCCATTTTCACCCTAGACATTTATTTCACCTGCATTATCTCATTTTAAAGTTCGCTATTTGTTTAAATAAACACAACATGTATAAGAAACAAGTCGTATCAGCATTTTGGAGTTAATATTAAAAACGAAACTCAAAATGGTCTGGTTTGCAAATTAAAGATATTCTGGAGACAACTTCATTCAAAATTCAATCTTATTTTCAGTGTACCACTTTTTTTGTTTATGGCTGTACACCCATCAAACAATTTGCAAGCCTGTGATTGAAACAAATGTTTTTAATTCCTTACTTCTAAAGTTATTATTGTAAAGTATTTGGATTTATGTTTATTGTTATTTAATAGCAAACATGACAAATTTTATAATAGAAATATCAAAATTAATACTTAAACTATTCTCTAATATCTATTTCCTTTTGAAAAATCTATTTATCTTCATTATCCTATCACATAGATAAGATGCTTTTCCATGGGCAATTTTTTAATAATTTATTCACACTCACTGAATATTGTGAGGCATGCAGATGAGCCATATTGGTCCTGTTCAACATCTAATAAGATTTTCAGCAATTAAATGTCCCAGGAAAAACAACTTTACCACCTTTTACAGCATAAACTACAAAAAGCTTTTAATAGTATTAGATTAAAAGTACATTGCGCCTAGGTTATGATACCTTAAATATTTTGTAACTTTGTCCCTCATGTAATCCTTATCTATATAATAATACACATACTTATTCAGTATTGCATTACAAAGTACAGGCACATCCTCCCATTTTCACATTTAGCAATGTTAGTTCACTAATATATAAATATTGAAATTATTTAGCAGATTACAGAGTTAGTAATTAATCTATCATCAGTCGCATTCACACCTTTTTATTTTAACTACCTGTCTGTATTAATCTATTACAACACAAAAACACTAAAGTGAAAACATATAATTTAAAATCATGTTTTTTCACTTTACTGTTTAACACAATCTTTTAACTCGTCACATTTAAATAATGTTGTAGTCAACTTAGTCAAAAAGTCAATGGTTATGATTGTGCTGTGTATTGTCGTAAAGCAATATTTAAACATAAGAACTCTATAAATATGTTAAGAACTAGTTTACAGAGCATAAAACAGAATGCAGCGCACAGCATGATTGAGAAATATCAGTAATACAGTAATAATCTGTTTAAAAGGTTATATGATTTACAGAACCACTTACTGGGCCATATTTTTATGTTCATTTTGCTCTGTAAATCTGTAACTATCCAATTGTATTTTGAGATTGTATTAACACAAATTATTGTTGTATTCTGAAGCAATTGCATAGCGATGCGCTGTTTATCAATACTTTAATTTGAATCGCAATGCAGTTGTATTTTTAACTTCTGATAAATTATGTTATAGTAAGAAAACTTTGTAAAATTTTACTAATCAGTACAATTATCAGTCATCAAGACCTTGGAACTTCAGCAAATATACCATTGCTGTAACTTATTTATACTGAATTTGTATAACTTCATTTTAAATTCAATAAATGTTCTTAGCCACAGCTTGTATGTAATTCCAATTAATCACACCCAAATATTTTTAAGTATTTCATATGATTGCAGTTGCTAAATTATAGCGCGCTGCTGACTGCTTGAACACATAAAGAAATGGCACTGGCAAATAATTATATAAATAACTAGAATGTCAAGGTACAATGTTAATACTTATAATAATAACAATATAAGCTATCCAAATGATCTTAATTAACCCCTGGTTTCTGGATGCCTGATCTAAAGTTTTGGATCAGTCATATTTCTGTTTACAAACGTTATGGTTGACTAGTTGAATCAACTTCCAGAAACCAGGTCTGCTTGATGTTTAACACTTAATACAGTCATGTTTATCCTCTAAACAACTGTTGTTGTTTCCTCTATATTAATCTTAATATAATACTATAAACTATATTGCATCCAATCCAAACATGTCACACAAACCTGAATAGTTCAGCGGGTGCCTCTGAGGCACTCCTGTTATATATTGATGA
Source organism: Eugnorisma glareosa (assembly GCA_947578425.1). Lineage (NCBI taxonomy): Eukaryota > Metazoa > Arthropoda > Insecta > Lepidoptera > Noctuidae > Eugnorisma > Eugnorisma glareosa. The sequence goes on from OX387957.1 coordinate 43,036,008, forward strand.
CATCTTGAGGTCACTGACAGGGCGGAGCTGCCAGAGAGCATCCTCGGGCTCCGCCCTGCGGCGCTTGGATGCGCCGGCGTCATCACCGCGCATCCCAGTCGCCCGCTTTGTGCCTCTCAACGACATCTCGATAAGTTGTCCACAACCTACATGTTCACGATCCTTCTACTGCTTTACACTTAGAACGCGGTAACAACATTGTGTAGAATGTCACATCATTCACTACATGGCACTTCAGTTTGCGTTCTGTAAACCTGAAAAAAACAAAATGTATGTTAAAAAGGCATTAACAGGCTGTTTTCTGCTGAGTAAAATCCTAAAAAATGTTCGAGCCCTTTGATAAATGAAGCTAAGAGCCTATTCCATTGCCCAAATTGGTCACTCAACATAATATTTCTCGAAATTTTGACAGATCAAAATTAATCAGCACAGTGAACCAAACAACAAAACAATGTGCATTAAACAATACGAATGCTAACTGAAAGTAATGTAGCATTGGTAAACAGTAATAAAGCATTGTATTTAGGACTATTCAGTACAAAAGCATTTTGACATACAGAACAAAAATGTCAATTTCAGGATTCAACAATGTAAAATGTACAGGTGTTGAAGCAGTGTGATCGTGTTTTACCTCGACATAATACATCGTGTGACCAATATACACCGAATTGGACGGTTTTTTAGTGCATATGTATGAAAATGAATAACAATCCCGTTTGACGTTTCACTTTACTGCACGAGCAAAATGTATGGCGGGCCACTGCTCGGGCCGAGACTGTAAATAGCGGCGAGCCACACAGAACACCCGCCCGTTCTCGATCTCACTTGCTGCCCGCACTAATATATAAAATGCACTCACACGACACCACCAGTGAATCCAATTACTTCATTCTATAATAATTAACCGTAAATATTTATCTCACGAATAGTCTCCATTGTAGGCTACATAACAAAGTTGACAACATAGATAGCAGCACTGTTTTGTTGCCAGATTGACGTGAGTCCTACGCATCATTTTCTCCACCGTTTCGCTATGAATGTATATCATGTATACAACAGGTCGATTGTATATCAGTTTGCAGTAATGTACTATGTTGAAATACCTCATAATTCACATACATTTTCTGTAACAGACATTTGGCGCCATTGATCCAAAAACTACTTTGGTCACGTGACTATGTACGAATCACCAACGCAAGCCAAGTAAAATGGCCAAAACGCACATCGAGTTCATCTAATGTCATTGGTTTTGAAAGTAACTTGCCGCATAACATATACATGGAGACAAGGTTTTTAATTCCTCAAAGCCGAGAATAAACCAAACACGAACACATAGTTAATAAACATTGGATTTGTCAGCAAGTAGCACAAATTACTAGAATAAATTACAACATGAACATAGAACCAAAGATATCAATACGAAGTTACAGAAATTAGTCACCAGTTGGCGCTCTCGTCAAAAAAAGTTTTAAAGTTGCTATATTTAAAAATGTTTTTGCGTGTAAATAAAATTGTACTATTTTACATCTGTAAAATTTTATTATTATTTATTTGTTGTGTTGACTTTACAATATAAAGACCTGTCGTTTTGCATCCTGGACAAAATCAAGGAGGTATCTACACTAATGATTCTCGACCCAAATCTTTAATAAAAAGGTTTTTTTTTTTTTTACTGAAATTGTGTATTAAAACGCAGCCCGTCTGTTCCTAGCCCAATAAACGCGCCATCACACACACAAACGCAAACGTTTTCCACAGTATAATAATGGACAGTATGGAAACTAGGGGGTGGTTTACAATTACCGATTTCCGGAAACAAAAAAAAAACTATCCTTTTTATCATTGATTCGGGTCGAGAATCATTAGTAATATCTCCTTGAATTTGACCAGGATGCAAAGTGAAAGCCTGCATATTACCAGCTTTTGCTCGCGACTTCGCTCGCTTTAGTTTAAAATTTGACAAACTAGTGGCTTGTGTGAACTATACTTTACGACATATTCTCATACCTGTCTCATACGTCCAAATAATTATACAAAAAATCATAAAAATCGGTCAAGCTGTTTCGGAGGAGTGCGACCACAAACACCGTGACACGAGATATTTATATACATATTAAGATTTACTTACTATACAGCATAGGCTTTAGCCTTTGTTATGTGATGGTTTTGCCTGAAGTTAGAGGCCCGACTCCTGCAGTCACCCACAGCCAGCAGGCGGGCACGCTCAGCAGTGATGGTTGACGTTTTAATTAAATTGTTCCATACCAACCTACAGGTTGCTGCAGCTGCTCTACAGAGCAGCTCCTCACACTGTCTCTAGGAAGGTGGGTTCTCAGGCCGATACATATCCAGATAGGCCACTTTCCAGGCTGGATAGGCCACTGCGTCTGTCCAGCGCGGCACATCAGACTTAACTAGGGAGTTAACTAAATCCTGGACAGGAACACAGGTAAGCTGATACTGGTAATTTTGCGGACAGCGACAGTCGGTCGTTCAAAGCCACATTTTAAATGGATGTTATAGTGCTGCGAATAATTTTGTCAATTTTGTCCAAAAGGCCTGGCTGCTTCACAACCACTTTTTTTTGCTTCACAAGGGAGAATAGAGTAGTAAATACATACATTTTGGGCCAAAACAACAATACTTATTGAGAGCCAATGCCGAATGCAAATTAATTTTAGAAAGTCTGTCCGAAATGTCGTTGAAATTTTAGATTTAGTCGTCGATGAATGAAGAATTGGGAAACCTATTATGTGTAGTGATTTTTTTCTAATAATTATTTTGAGTTGTGGGGCTATTGCATGTATTTAATAACTTTATGGTCGTTTCGTCTGTCGGTGAGATAGAGGAAATTACTCTATGGTCGTTACTGTCGAATTTCGGTTTTCGCAACTTCTGTCTAAATAAATAGTAGAATAACATCCATCATCCAGTTATAGTTATTTTTTTGCTAATTAAGGCTAATTTTGATGTAACTAATCATAATATTATTATTTTTATCGATAAAGCATGATTCGAAAATAAATTACTGATATAGTGAAACTTGTCATTCGGAATTTACGCCCTTTGCTTACCGTCATTACGACTCAAGTGTCAAAAACTGTACATATTAATTTTTGATATAAAATAAATCAGTAAAGTTTTCAAATAGAAGAATATTATTGAGCAGCATAATTGAGATGCGGTGTAATTTGGAACTACTGGAAACGTATTGAATTTGACAGGAGGATGACGATTGACGTTTTTCTTACTTAGTAAGCAACGCCACCCTGATGTCACAAATGATGTTCCTGCACTACAGTCAGAGGGTGCGGCAGGCAAGTGACCCACGTTACGATTCAGTGCCTGTCGATACTGGCAAGTCGTTGTGGAGCATGGGCCTTATTTATGAGCCTGTGACGTGACCGGATCTAGCGCGACTTATCTATTCGTATGGACAATGTTTTTTTAGCAGGAGCGCTACCGCCGTGGCACTATTCGTTCTAAGCCGCTATCTTCACGACACCTTTGTAATCCGAATAATTATGATGTTGAAAGTGATAGGAAGTGGCACATCAAGCTACCCGAAACCATACACTACTAAATATATCCTGAAACTGTCAAATTTTCCCAGTAAACTTTGAACCTAATTCTCTATGGATAAAGATGAAAATCGATTAAAGAAATTTGACAGATTGTAGTAGCTGGCGCTGGCGTACATACAATTATCCCGTATGACCCAGCAACGCGGCCGGTGAACAAAAATTTACAGACATTGTTTTTTACGGTGATTTCTTTAATTCTTAACAAAGACACAAAGAAAACGGCGAAGGAGTCTGCTGCACTGCATTTTTATTTGCATAAGTATTTCATTAATTTTGTCATTCTTGAAATTATTATCTTTTCTATTATCGTAGTTTACAAGTTCCGTTTACAAACTATTATTGCAATCCAGCTATGCCAATGGGTATTAAAAAAAGACTTCATCATTTTATTCAAAGAAAGTTTGTGTTGTGGGTAGAGCTAGAGTATATAATATGTTCTGTGGTTGTGGGTAATGTCACTCAGATCCAGCCTGTCCCTTTGCTGCCCTCCCCAGCGACGCCCTAAGCCGAGGCCCGTACCCCACAGGGGGTGCCCTTAGCGAGTGGTCGCTTAGTTTTTAAGTATAGATTTAAGCCCCTGGCTGGAGGCCTTAGATTCATTTTTAAGGCATACACAGGGATTTGCCCGGTTAAGCAGTAGCCAGCCTCAGAGGCTGAACTGGAAGACGCCATCTCAAAAAAAAAGAAAATTGGGTAATGTAGGCGGACAGCACTATTGTTTGTTCGATTAAAAAGCACAGACAACAGCACATCAAACTACTACAATATGTCAAATATCTTTGACAGATTTTCAACTTTATCGCCAAAGTATTAAGTTCAAGGTTGATTGGGAAAAATTTAGTTTTGGGTAGCTTGATGTGACACCAAGTCTGTACATTGTAATATTTTATTTTTAATCCCGATTCCCGCCGCGTAACTTATTGGGAAATGGGAATATCATCTCGTTATCTTCAACAGCAAAATGCAGTTGGAAAGGTACAGAATGTGTAGATTATCAGGTCTCAAAAAAATCAACATGATGTATCTTATCACTAGTTGCTTTTCATTCGAATGATTGAGCTTTAAAATAACTATTACTATCGTCATTTTGACTTTCATGTTATTATATTATATTTTTCAAAAGGCAAAACCAAAACAAAATGCTAGCTGTAAAATAAAACATTTCTGAGTAGAGATACAGTTACTGTTGTAGTTCCATTAAATTTACATATTTTCTACAAGGTTTAAATAAAATAGCTCAGGGCTCCCCTGAGTCTTGTCTAAACTACGTATTACTGGTACTAGATAATATGGAGGGCTAACAACAATGCCAATCTGGGAAAACAAAACACAGTTCGATCAAAAAAATCATGATATACGTTCAAGCAATCACATGAGAAGACCTACAACTTTCATACCTAGTAGTTTTTCTGAAATATACTTACTGACAAAATATTTCCAAACTCGGGAGAAAGTAGTGCAGCACTGGCTGTGTGTAAAACTACGTGATACTCCGCATGTCGCGAGTCGTGCTGTTACTTAACTCAGCAAGCAATCAATCAATCTACTAACCCATCCGCTGTTCGCAGTGCACTCGTAACGAAGCAATGGATTGTGATCAACAAGATCTTTTACAACAAAACCAAAAATCTTGTTTGGCTTTCACCAAAAATAATAGGTATTCATACTAATAAAATTTTATTCAAGTTAATACAGCGTTTTATTTTGTTAACAGTATATATATTAAAATTTAAACAATTAACTCTAAAAATACAATTTAAAACTATTTCTAAATTAAATAAAAGATAGATTTTCTTGATTATCTTCTTACTGGCTCACTAATAAAAAATGTACAGGTAGATATCTAGGTTTACAAAATTATGCTGAAAGGGCTACAGACTATTATTTATTTATTTTATTGAGTACATTATTAACTTTAATAATTAGTAACTTTCCAAATTAGAAATGTGCAAGTATATATTTTTGTCATTTCATACAGTTTTTATTAGCAAGTCTATAGCTTTTATAAAGCCGCAGATCCAACGAAATAATATATAATTACTGCCTGTTACAAACATTTTCCATTACATTTTTACTCGCTAAATCTTTTAGATACCCTTTCCGGTAATAGAACAATTAATTTATAAAATCATATTTTTAAGTGCATAGTGAACTTCGTTGTTTAATAAAGAAAGATAATTTCCTCTGGAATGATGACTAATTATAATTAAAATAAATACACCGAAACGCAGTAATTTTAAGAATTAATACTTAACCTCAATTATGTTATTGTTCATCCGTTTAGGTATGGCGATATCGCGATAGTAACTGCCGACCCGTAGGCTGGCTGCGATGTTACAAAGACGTACAGTTACTTTCATTTTTTTAAATTGTGCCCGTAGAGAACCGGTTCGCTGCGAGTCTGACTCACAGGCCGACACACTTTGATAATCAATTAAATATAATGCCATCTATCGGCACCTACGAAAACTAGGCTCATGTTACGTGAAACATGAGTAATAAATTGGTATTTGATAAATACATAATAACACGGGTGTTTATACATATTAACAGTAGTTTTGATGTCAAATTCTAATAGAAAAACATGAAATTTGTTTGTGACGTTGAGAGTTTGGTACTTTGTAGCAAATGGCACGGTTCGTTAGATTTTTATTTGCGTAAAATAAACATCACCTGCTTAGAGAATTAAGTGTATGATTCATAGAGTTTCTATCTATAGAACCATGTATACATATAAATTTAATAAGTTTAAAATGAGCAACACAGTCAAACAAATAAATCACTAGTTTGAATACAATACAATAATCAGTTCCAGACAATTTTGTATACAAGTTTTGCAGCAGAGTGATAAATTGCCGCGCTAACTGGCTTGATAGAAAGATTGTGTCCCTACAGAGCTCAGAGCGTTGTTACGTAATAGTCCTTGCGGTATCCAACACGTGTACATCAATACTATAACCCATCGACATGCAAAAGATGTTTTACTTTACGCAAAAAGATATGATTTCATTCGGAAAATTATGACACTGCTATAACGTGGGAAAAATTGCGAAATCTGATAAATACGTTTTAATAAATACATTTATCTTAGATTAGTGTTGGTGATAAACATAAACTTTTTAAGTTTCAAAGACCAGTTTCATTAATCGGGACGCAAACTTCGGTATTTATACAAAACTATGATGAAAATGATTTACAAACAATTTGCGCACATAATATTCTAAGAATCTATCCATAAAACTATTATGTTTTTCTACTAAACAGATCAAAAACTAGGAGAAAACCTTCCCACATAGCACACATATACTGGCCTTAAATAAAAATATTATTAACCAGTTAAATACCAAGGAGGCCCACACCTATTACAGTTAATTGTTAATTAAACAAATAAAGATGTGTTCTTAAAACTACATAACCACTACTCTTTGTTATTTTTGGTATACAATCTTAATAATACAACTATTTATTAAATACGTTATCTCATGTGATAATATTTTAAGCCTCAATAAACAACCCAGAAGGGACATTGACGCACAGAAGGTTACCGTACCGTATGCGTCGGTGTGCCTTCCACCCTGTTTAACAGAATTATTTGTAAATTGGTGTTGGTGAGTCGATTGTGTTTATGAGATCAACAGAACTACATGATTTCTCTTTTGGAGTACTCTCTACGCTATGCGCGCTATGTATTTCGTTAGTTGGAACTCGAAAAGAGACTCATACAAAGGTGTTCACATTGCATTCATCAACTGCCTTTGTCAAATGAGTGTTCAATATTAAAGACCTTCCACATTAATATTATCTCTGACAGGAACCTCATATCAACGTTACTAATGATCACTTTGATTTTTAGAGTGATGCAAAATAGAGGAAAACGTATTGTAATCTTAATTGTGTGACGACAAATGCTGAATTTCAAATAAATCCAGAACCACAGCTGACTTTGTCGAGAAGCCCACTCTGTGTCCCCCCGCGAGAAAATCAACCAGAGCATCCAATAATGAAATACAAATAGCCTGTTGATGACAGACACAATTCATTTTGGGTAAATTATTCACTGTCGTAACTGTTCGCTGTTACTGTGTAGGTACATCATAGACTAAACTTTACAAATCTCAATCGGATAACATAACACGAATAACTTACAATAAAATCTACCTGCAGTAAACTTAGTCTACAGCCATCTTAGGTACCCTAACATTAATATAATCCCTAGACCTCCATACATATGATGTGTTAATATTCATATTAAATTACATACTACGAAATTATTAATTAATGTACTAGAAGATTATAGTACAAAGAAGAAATGTTATCAAAAGTTGTAAAAACCTTTACAATACTTGAAGAATATTTGACGTTGATCTCTTACGGACTACAGTGCAGAGAGAAAGATCAGTCAAATTGGTACGGACAAACTGTGGACACTGGTTTCTGGCTACAAACACTGGAATCCGATAAAACGCATTACAAATTCACAAAAACACTGGAATACAATATTTATTTCTTAAAGGACAACCAACAAAGCTTACACCAAAATACATGTTTAAACTACACATACTATTTTATACAATTTATAGTGTAGCCTTAATTAAAGGCTGCCACGGCATGCATTTATTTAATATCTGTATGACAACAGAAATCAGATTTTACTTAATTAGTTACATAAATACAGACGGATGCCAGTGTTTTTGTGAATTTGTAATTTGTCCACAACGGTGTGACAAAACCATTTCAGGAACCATGTTTCTATTTAGTCAATGATAACATAAGAAAGAACCATTTGTGTCTTTATATGGTGTGACAGAATTATTTACTATGGATTCTGTACAGCAGACTATTACAATTTTTCGTATATATATTAAAAATAAACGCTGCTGTTCAATACATTTGGATATTATAGATGTTTTGTTTTTTTATAGGTTGTGATTGCAGATTGCACTTTAGTACGGAACAGATTTTTTTTAATAACCCATGATTAATTTAAATTGTTTTTTGTTTAGAATTATAATTATTTCACCATGTGAACTATATGTAAACGATGTAAGGGACATGCATGACTTTAAAGATTATTGTCCGTACGAGGTCCGTTCTAACTTCTACGTGTAACACAGATCAACACACAATCCTGTATCATCAGATCCATTAATTACTATCAGTCCATTACAATTCGCGTACAGTGTAGCAATAACCCTTTTTCATTTCCTCGGTAAATTCGATGCAAGAATTTACACATGTCAACTAAGGGAAATTGTCACTAAAAACAGGTACTTTACATCACTCTATGAATTTAACAAAGATTTAAATCGCCATAATCGCCTTGCCGCGACAGGAAAAGATCACTTTCCTGTGGTTAGTGTCATTTTTATTAGTTTTATCTCGCTCATTCGTACTGAAAAACGTATCTGTTATTGGATGTGTGAGCTCACTCTTCTCTGTCAACTTCTTTGCGCGACCTAAGTACGGTGATATGTGACGATTTAATTCCTTTGTATTTAATTAAACATTGGAATAGTTGTATCAAAAGCAAATGGTTGATCAAATGCCGTAAATTTACGTGTTAACATTAGGTGTTAAAAAGGAATGATTAGTTGAATGCAACGTTTCATAACGTGTGTGATACCATACTAGAATGTATAATTTTGACAAAAGATTACTTGACAAGTGACTTCTCAAAGGACACAAGATACTAAGTCCTGGGTAAAGAATATAAGATATAGTTTCCTTTGTAAATAACGACATTTATCGCAAGTTATAAGATATTACTCACGTTCTTCACATTCTCAAATTTGTTACAGGTTTTTATTACTATATTAATTAAAAACATATTCCATATCTTACTTAAATTGGCAAAGTTACAATTCCATCCAATCATAAAATAAATATATTAAAACATAATTTGTACATCTCAATCACTACGTAGAAGCAGCATTTAATACTTGTGCGAATTTCATTACAATGTAGTTTATAAGGTTTCAAGAACATCATTTTTATGCAACTGAAGATGTGCTTACCCGGTTTCCAAAAGAAGATGAACACAAAGATTAGTTTAAACTGCCAAAATAACAAATAGCTTATGAAATCATTTGACAAGTGTTTGATGATTTAGTAGCAAGTTATTTAGATGATTACCTTTTTTATTTGGAATCTGGATCCATGATGAACAAAAATTTCCCAACATTGTTGCAGCAACATCATTTTGTGTTGGAAAAATTAAATAGTATAATGGTCATCGAAAGTTTTCCTGTGGGGATTTAGTACTCGATTATAAACCGACCCAAAAATTCAAAGCTGGGGAATCTAGAATCCTTGGTAAAAATCGTATCGTAGTCCATTACACGGAGTATTAAATGTTCCCAGCAACATAAAACATGTTACTGAAACAATGTTGAGCAACTTTGTTTACCATGTATACGAGGCTCCACATTTAACCGAACAGTAAAAATAAGCATTTAGCATTATGCGATTCGTCTATACTCCTTGCATTTGGACATTGAGGAATCGCCACCTCAACGGTGAAGGGTTGTAAACGTAAATAGGTGTGGATAGTTTACACAAGCTCGCGGAGTGGATATGAATTATGCATTACCCACACCACAAATAGGCCACATCGATTAAACTATTGCCTAGGCCCGTCTGAACGAAGCCCGTCAGCAAACCATCGTACTGGTTCTGAAAATTGTTTGCAGCTAACAGAGATGGAATGATGCAGTTATACAAGTAGAACTTAAACGGTAGTCTTTAGGAAGTTCCCTTTCATTCGGGCTCCATAGCAACGTTGTGTGAACATACTATCTTAGTATTGATTTTAATTCTATTTTAAATCTTCGCAAATGGATATTTTATGGTCTTCTTCAATGAGCTATTTAAGGGCAGTTGTCAAACGACGACATTTCTATCGAGCTATGTGGTTTTTTTTTAGATCAGTACTGGTTGTAATGTAAATTGAGAGATTGAATAGTAATTTGAGGATCCCTAATATTAAGCCTACAAAAAACCATGGAAAAATAACGTGAATCTGAACGAATTATGCAGTTTTTTTTTTTAAATTTTAAAACGTTCTAGGTTTCTATTCTAGCAAGGCGGACGAAATTGTCTCTGTTATAACAATGGAATTGAAACTTGGGTCGGATAGTAAATACTTTATATCATTAAAGTATTATTTGAAGCTGGTAATTGTTTATGGTTTGTTCCATTTTTAAAAGTGGTAAAGGGCAAGGAAACGTATTTTTTTAAGTTTTATTGTATCATATGCTTTTGTCAAACACCTCGCTGCATAAGGATAGGTTCCGAGGTCTGGTCTTGAAGTCGGACTGACATGGTGGCGTACAATTGCCCAATTAATATGTACCCACTGATGCTAACTATTCCCTATATGTATGAATGTTATTATGATGAGGGGTTAGAGGCAGTCAGCACATGCATCATTAATAAGCACTCATTAAAGATCTTGTATAATATTATTAAATTGAAACAATAAATACATCTAATAATATAAACAACTTGAAACACATCCTCTTCAAGATAATATATATAGAGATTCTGGTGAAAACTAGCAATCCTTTTAAATCCGTGTTCCGCATATTTCAAACGCAAGTGTTATTATTAAAGATATTCTCTAAAAAGGAATGAGAGCATTCAGAACATAGAGGTCCTACTAAACGCCTTCTATAATAAATTTGGCATTTACTAAGTCAACATTGATAATATTTTTACCAACTACAGATTATTCCATTACATCGGCTACGACTCGATCAGTGATCAGTTTTAGCTACTTAGATGATGAAGATCGATTCCTGGTGTGCGAGGAGGAAATCCGTGAAGTTGTTGATTGGTGCGATCGACAGCAGCGACATCTGTCCGTTGGGAGGCCAAGCCAGGTTGGGCCCGAACACCACCGCTAGGTTGTTTGTGGTCATCTTGTTCAGGCAGCTCCTGTCTTGTACCTGAAAATTAGGTATATCTATTAACATTGAACGCGTATACAAAGTTTCGCGTCCGTGCCAGTAACCGTTGAGTTCTTTAGTAAGGAGGCGATCCTGGCTTCAGGATAAAGTCATGTCTGTCTTAAAAATGCATTGTCACCAGAATTAAAGGTGTGAGCAAAATTTCAACTCAATCGGCTGGGGTGGGCAAAAATTCAGTTGCAAGATTTGACTAATACATACTAACTAACAAGGTTATATAAATTGCCTTCAAGCTTAAAGCTTATAATATTAATTTTAAAAAAATCTGCGAAAAAAAAAACCGAATTCTAAAAAGACAATAAAAAGTCTAAAATAACTTTACTTTCGGAAGTCTGTGACTTGGTTTCTTTCATTGACTTTTTGCCACCGACTTCCGAAAGTAAAGTTATTTTAGACTTGTTTAGTGTCTTTTTGGAAGTCGTTTTTTTTGCCCTTTTTAGTTGTAGTTTAACACATTCAGTGCCGGGAACCCACCTGGTGGGTTCACTCAAGTCGCACTTGGGATGCCGAGAACCCACCTCGTGGGCTCATTTTTAATGTACGTTTTTCTTAGCGAATACAGCATCATATAACGTAAAAATAAAAACAGTTGTATATTTTAACAAGATTAATAAGAATACGCAGTGGTTTCAAATTACAAGCATTTTTATTTTCAATCAATTTTCGACCTCTTCCTAGATGCCGAGAACCCACGTGGTGGGTCCTATTTCAGGGATGAAAAACCATAGGCACGATTTTAATATTTTCTAAAAATAATTATTTTTCCATTTTAGGACACGAAAATGATTTCACAATCGAGGCTTTTTAGTGTTCGGCATCAAAATAGACAAAAACTAATACTTATTACTGTGAGATTTAGTCTGCCTGCCCGTTTATCTCTCACAGGCACTCACAACTACATATTTCAGAAACCATTATCGCTACAGACTTGACATTGGGAATAAATAATGCTTAGCGTTTTTCAATTAAATTGCCTAGACTACGATCCCCTTCGTGTTAGGTTTCTTTAAACCTTAAACATACAAAATTTCGATAAAACAAGCAAAAGCACCTACTTCCGAAAGTAATTTTAACTTTTTTGTATTCTGTTTTTAATTCGTTTTTTTTTGCAACATTTTATTAGTATATCGTATTTATATGCCGTGAAGTTTAAGCGAGCAAGCTCATCTCAGTGTGAACACGGTCGCGCGAAGTACGGCAAGGGCACATCTATGATTTAAATCGATGTTGTATTTAAAATAACTGCACTACTTATGGTCGTTAACCTAACAAAATGTCATCAAATCCGTTTTTTGTTTGGTTTATTATGTTAAGATATCGATATCCATCACAGCTGCGGAGTATCGCTAGCTAATATAATCGGGTATTACAAGAGTTACTGGGTGGTTCACACAAAACTAACTGTCAAATAAACTACCTACAAATGCAAATGCAATGTTTGTAATCATTCAAAAGTTTTAAAATGTTATTTATTAAAATCTAAAAGTAACAATAATTGCGACTACGTAAATTAAATTTTAAAAAAAAATGCATGAAAATCTCACAAAAGGTTGAACACCCCTGTCACGGGATCAGAGCGGGCGATTTTACTTTTTCAATTTTTTGTTATTTCTTGATTATTGCACTTCCCCTACCCTACTAGGGCATGAAATTACCCCCACAGATAGCAATTATAGCGATAATACCCCCTGAAAATTCTATTTTACCACTTATTTTAGGGTTTTAAATCTTAATCTCAAACCTAATGCCGAGAGCCCTCCAGGTGGGTTCACTTTACCGCAAACGTAATGCCAGTGACCCACCTGGAGGGTCCACTTGCAATATGTATGGTGGGATGGCACATGCGCACTATGAAACTGGGGTGGACTCGAATGTGTTAAAACACAAATTCTTGTCACGAAACAAATTTTTACATTGTAACTAGGAACCATCATGGCATCTACATAGCCCAAGAAGAAAAAATCGGCCAAGTGCGAGTCGGAATCGCGCACGAAGGGTACCGTACCATTATCTAAAAAAAAATCATTTGTTCTATGGGAGCCCCCTTAAAAAAATATTTTATTCTCTTGTTAGTATTTGTTGTTATTGCGGCTACAGAAATACATCATCTGTGAAAATTTCAACTGGCTAGCTATCACGGTTCATGAGATACAGCCTGGTGACAGACAGTTAGACAAGACGGACAGTGGAATCTTAATAATAGGTTTCCGGTTTTACCCCTTGGATACGGAATCCTAAAAATACATATTCAAGGAAAAAAAAACCAAACTACTGAACCGATGTTGTTGAAATTTCTATGGGACCAATCGGGAAGTATGTATATCATTTCACATAAAAAAAGGATTTTTCAAATCGGTTCATAAATGACGGAGTTAAGAGGTAACAAACACGATATATATTTTTTATTAATTATAGTTTTATTACTACTTTTATAATTTTGTTGTACTTAATGTAAATGTAACCATATTTTTGTTTTATTTTATCCTGTGCGGGCTAATAAATACATTTTCTTACTTTCTTTCTTTCATACAGGAGAAATGCCTAGTGAGGGCCAACGTTTAAAAAAAAATACAATAAACAAACATTAAAAAAAACAGCCGATTTGAGAACCTCCACCTTTTTGAAGAAAGTCAGTTAAAAAGGCTAAGTTTAGTTAAATACGGAATGCTGCTTCTGTGGTAGTCTTACAAAAATCATTAATGAGCTAATAACGTCTTAAAATACAATAATAGTGACAAAGTTTGAGTAACAAACCTTCCACAGAAACTGGAACACGAATTTCAACAACTTATAGTTGTCGAGGGGCAGCCGCTCCAGGATCAGAATCTTAACTTTGCGCGGCTTGTCGCGGGCAGACCAGTCTGTAACAGTGAATAATACAAACGTTGAGGCTGTGTGTAATTTAATGACGTTGCTAACGTCAAAAATAGCTGTCAAATATTTCATAATCTGATTTTCTAATTCTGTATTGATTAATTAAGCATTATTACTAATCATGAAATGTCGCTCTATGACGCACATATATACACATGCTTGATTCAGAAAGCTCCTGGATACGGCTCGTATTGTAAGGGGGTTCCTCTCTCTGGAGCCCTGACCGTAGCTCGGACCCTGTTCCCGGTGCCGGTGGGCTACTATTTTTTAACTTTTAAATGTTGTTTCTTTAAGGAATATTTAAAAATGTAAAAAGATTTGTATAGAAATAAATAAAGGGAATAATATAATCATTTATTCTCTCGCGACATTACAGTTATTGGAGTTCGAAACATGGGTGCACTAATGGTACACCTCTGCCTAACACATCGGGCAACAGGCGTGATTTTGTTATGTTTCAAGCCTGATAACATAAACACCATGAAAAAATCTTATAACCTTGCTTTATATAATATACTTGAAACTTACTCTGGAAATCCATAATCTCGTCATACAAATCGAAGGTCAGGAGCGGTTCCTCCAGATCCCTGAAGAAAGTCTTCAGTAGCACAGCTGCGTTATGCGGGTCATTTCGGAAGCGCAGGGGCTCGCCACGGTTGCAGGCGCGTTGGAGCTCCTTAATGACGGACATGTTGGCCGAGCGACGGAATATACCCTCGGTTTCTAGAGCTGGAACAACGACGAGGTATAAGAAAATGTAAGACGAAAAAGTGCGAATAATTCTAAGCTATTTCTATTTTTTTATTGTGTACACTTTAGTATTAGGTAAACCGTGTAATAATAAACATATTAAGATGAATTAAACAAAATAATAAAAATAAATTCCTGATTTATCAACACTAGGCGACCGTAAAATAATGCCTAATGTTATTCAGCGCCGAGCGTAGAGAATACAACAGCGTACAGCGTACGTTATCAACGACTCAAGTCATGAGATCGATCGAATTTCCTACCAGCCAACATGTTGAACCATACTGTTTTATTTTCATGCCTTCCTCCTTTTAGAAGACAACTTCCGAACATCCTGTCATAATGCAGTAAGCATTACTATAAAATGAACTTTTTTCAGAACCTCATGCTCCTAGATCCAGCGGCTTAAGCCTGTCTGTCAGTCAATTTATCTGCAAGCGAGATATAGATAGTAGTGGCTATGGTTGCGGCACCATGCGCCAAGGCGCTCCAGTGTAAAGAGAATCTATAAACTTACCATCAGGCTGCGACAGAAACTCTACGCACTGCCTCACAACTGGTGGGATGGCGCCAACCATATTAGCATTGTTCTCCTTAATGAAGGCCAGAGAGACCCCAAACTGTTGAGTCGGGGGCGGGGACAGGCTTCCCTTGGGCTTCTTCGTGTACTTCGCGATCGGCGACGTCTCGGTCGGGGCCGTGTTCTGTCGAGCCGACTCCGCAGCTCGCGGGTTCTTCGAGAGCAACAGCTTGTCGTACCTACAATAAAAAGAAAAATTCTTAAAACTTTTTCAAATTGTTGATCGAGTGGATGCAAGCACTGAGCATTGAGGTCCTGGGTTCGATTTAGCCGCCACGGAGTCTAGATTTGTGCCCGGTTGATGGCAATAGGCGCGCTCCTTATTACATTACATAAACATAACTGGCGAAATGTGGGTCTACTATTAGGTACACCACTGCCTAACCCGGGAATTACAGGCGTGATGTTTATGTGACTAGCGTAAAGTAGAAGGTAAAAGGTAAACAAGATGTAATGCTCGATCCTTTTGCGCAACGGGAAGACGCCGCTCGAATTTAATAAATAATAATAAACAAAGATTTTTATTGTTGAACTAGGACTAGATTACATGGTAAAGTAGTATAAGATAAAGCACAAGCAAATAGTTTCTTAATCTAGCTAGAGGGTGCTGCACTGTTCTCCTAGATAGGTTACAAAATAACCTGTGTTAGGAGAAACAGTTCCGATCATCGCCATAAATGGTTGACTTATGACAGCACGTGTTAACTATGGTGGTATAGCTTGTGTGCTTGTAGCTTGTGAATGATTACTTCATGCACAAGCTACAAGCTGAGGGACAAAATTAAGTTCTTAAACAAAAAGAAAAACTTACGCATATTAAAACAAACAATTTTAGAGAAAAATAAAAGTACAATTAAAATAAATTGTTCAGTATTTTGGTGTAATGTGTATATTGCAAGTGTGGTGAGTGTTTCGTTAAATGAATGTGGTGTTTGATGCATGTATGTTTTGGAGTGATCATTTCTTTAGGAAGTCTTCGGTTACGTCGTAGTTTAGGTTTAGAAGGAAGTTGCGACAGTCTTTTAGCAATTAAAGTTTGTTAATTTTAGAAGGATTAACTTGCAATTTCATTAGACTTTCATAGCCCATACGCAGGACACCGGAATTATATATATCTAATTCCTTCTGGTTCTCCTCAGTGATATTTGGTAGCGCAGGTGCTACTATGTTCAAACAGGATCCCCGTATCTCCGAAGCGGTATCAGGCAGAGAAGCCGCTTCATCTTGTTGCGTACTCAACAGCTCTACGGGTTGGGGCGTAGCTTTTACCAGGCCAAGCTGTTCCTGAGTGTTGAAGGGCGAAACTGAGGCTGGATCCTGTTCGCCTTCCAACACCTCCTCAGTAGTGTAACCATCTTTTAACTCAATAGCCAGGTTTACCTTATCACTTGGTGGCTCTCTTACATTAATTGAAAAAACACTTGGATGATTTGGGCTGGGGCCCGCTAACTCGGTAAAGGTTGATTCAGTATCAACCCGATTCTGGTTGACACACGGAAAACTTATACAAGCTTTGGACAAAGCACCTGTCATACATGGAATAATGTTCCCCATTTTTAATACTTTTCCAGAACTCTTAACGTTATTGCAAACTAATCAGTTTTCTCAGCAACTGCCTTGGTACGAGGTCAAAGGTGAAATCACACGTTACAAGGATAGTCCAGTCGTTTAATAATAATGAATAAATAGTGATTTGTTTTAAATAATTCAACAGATCTTCGTTTAGTCTTCAACTGTAACAAAAGCAGTTATTAATGCTCTCGAGGTCGATCCTCTAAAGGAGAAAGCAACGCATAAGACTCGAAAATGCACCAATTTTCCATGCAAAGTTGGGCTACCTGATGGCCTATCATGACATCTCCAAGCAGGATTAATTCCAGTGTGGGAAAGAGAGGGCGCTAGACGACGTGTATAGCTGTCTCTTTCCCACACTGGAATTACTCTTGCTTTAAGACGTCATAGTAACCCCCTGGTAGTTGATAAAGAAAACGAAGAATATGCTTAAGTTTAGAATGACGTAGTTGCGTGAGTCAATCTAGCCAAAGAATGAATCAGGTCGGTAGTGTGAATATGCTGCCGTTTCTTCTAAATTTTTAATCATTATGTGCCGCCCGGACCGTAGATTTTTCCGTGAAAGTGTCAGGAACACATTATGTATTTCACATTGAAATGTGTAATTCCCACGATATAAACCCTACGCTGGATTAGGCGCAGAACGACTAATTCTCAATCTCAATGGCCGATTCTCTAAAAGCCTAATTCTCTGAATGGCCAATTCTTTATTGAGTTAACTACGTCAGGAATATTTTCCACTAGCTGCGTCCGCGGTATCACCTGCGGTGTAAAAGTTAGCACACGGTCCAGACGCCAGCACATTAAGCTACTACAATCTGTCAAATTTCTTTAAAAGATTTTTCCTTAGCGTTATAGGATTAAGTTCAAGATTGATTGGGAAAATTTGACAATTTCGGGTAACTTCATGTGCTGGTTGTTGTAAATGAACTGAAACCTGGAAAAAAGAATGACTTCAAATTTTCAAGAACATTTTTTTTCATGTTCTTGATAATTTGATGCTAAAAGCTGGTAAAAGTAAGCTGTGCCCGGCGGCATGCGTTGAAATGCACTTTTCCTACGAACTGCCTCCTTACACTTTTTACTACTCTACCCTACCCTACCTACCTTACCTACCTACCTACCTACCTACCATACCTACCTACCTACCATACCTACCTGCCATACCTACCTACCTACCCTACCTACCTACCCTACCTACCTACCCTGCCCACCTACTCAACTAAAGCAAAGCGTAGATCCAAAGCGTAGATCTCTATGGAGAAGAATGGGCAAGAAACTCCATGGACACTCTTTTCAAATCAACAATAGGGTACAATATTGCACAATGTAGAGATAGAAAAGAAAAAAAAAGCAATTCAAACCTTAAAGACTAATCTTTAAGGTTTATCCTAAGATAAGCCCTATTAACCACAATAGAAAGTCTACATGGGAGTCACATTTACAAAAACTGAAATAATGCTTGTAATTTATATAAAACAATGGTAATCAAAGTAACTAAGAATTCAATCCAAAAAAAAGATAAGCTAGAGGGGGAGCATCTTTTCCAATTATAAAATCTTAGCCTACCTACCTAACTAACTACCCTACTTACCTACCCACCTAACCTATCTACCTAACTAACCTACCTACCCACCTAACCTAGCTACCCACCTAACCTACCTACCCACCTAACCTAGCTACCCACCTAACCTAGCTACCCACCTAACCTACCTACCCACCTAACCTACCTACCCACCTAACCTACCTACCCACCTAACCTACCTACCCACCTAACCTACCTACCCACCTAACCTACCTACCCACCTAACCTACCTACCCACCTAACCTACCTACCCACCTAACCTACCTACCCACCTAACCTACCTTTTGGTAGTAAATTGTTTTTTTGAGTAACATTATAAAAATTAGGGGACCACCTCCGGCTTGACTACCAGTGGTGGACAGTGATATGACTTATTTTTAATATTCCAACTGGCCAAAGTACCAAAGGCCTAAAGTACTTGCTGCATGGTAATCGAAATGTACAAAAATAGTATACGTACATAATAATTTCAAAAAAAAAAAAAATAGCTTTGATAGTGAGGTTCCTTCATGATTCTGACCGCCTGGTAGTTTGTGAGACTTTATTATCCTTATTTCTCATCTCCTACTTGTCCTTGCCAATTTCCTACTACGTAATCTTCGAGTGTAAACTCGCACAGTTTTCCGAGGCATTTACTACTAGCACATTCAAAGCGGGGTAAACTCACATTAGTGCGACTTTTGCACAGTGAATGTATGAACTACGCTAAAACGTAGTACTAGTGAGGCCAAAACCCTATAGTATATAAGTGTTGACATAACAATGTCCTTTCAGTGAAAACTCCAAACTAAATTCAAGTTATATTTATCAGTTTCTTCCGATCCTTTAATTTAAATCTTTTAAAATGGTTTTGAAAAGTCAAGTAAGTTTATTTTTAAATTAAACAAAAATGTCAGGTATTACTTAAAATTGGCTTGATTTTATCGGAACCGACTAACCCAAAGCATTTATTTAAAAAAATGAAATCTTTTATAATTATTTTAGAATACTCACAATTATAGAAAATGTGCCATTTTGATAATTAGCCATTTAGAGAATTGGCCATGCAGATAATTAGGGTTTTAGAGAATTGGCCATTCAAAGAATTAGGCTTTTAGAGAAGTGCAAATGCCGTTCGAACTCAGGTTCAATCGCTCGCCAGTCCGTTAGCTCAACTGTTGGGCTATTCTCTATGATTGCCTACGTAATGTAACTTGATTATCCGGCCATGGTGCTGGCCAGATATTCAAGTAAGCCATACCGGTGTGAGTAGGGCCCACTCAGGTCAATAAAGAAACTGACGCTGTAGGCTGTAGGTATAACTACCTATCATGCAACATTCTAACACGAGTAATCGATTAACTTTACAAATATATCGATTTAGGTACCTACATTATAAGCGGACAAAGGGTGGCTTAGCGTTCGAACTTGTATGTTGGCGTAATTCTACGATACATGCTTTGAAGTTTGTACATTTATCCAACATTGCTTGTCTGCTCCTATGAAATGATAATGCTATTTGCGCGTTTATATTCGCAAAACTGAACTCAGTGGGCCTAAAATGGAAGCTTTATCAGAATCATAATATGAACCACGTTAAAAATTTAAAATTCTTAAAATGGTCTTTATGTTTATGACAATAAAGTCCATTTTAAGAGTTTTAAATTTTTAATGTGATTCGTATTATGATTCTGGTAAAGCGGCGATTTTAGACCCCCAGACGCATGACTCGAGTAAATGTTTATTTTCGATTATTAAACGACACTAAACCAAAATACGTATACATACGTCCGTTCCTCATATAATTTTATTTTTCGATAATTTAGAGCACGAGTGAAAATGCCGAGTGCCGAAATCCAAAACCGTTACATCGGTTCACTAATGAATTAATTTCGTGTTGAGACGTATCACCATTTCAGTGAAAAGCCCAGTAGAAGACAAAAAAGGAAGCGTCAGACGCTCTGATTTAATTTAATACTCATCCACTCGTACTACACGATTATCAAATGAAAAAGATTTCTCAGGATTCAATTGAAGGTTAAAAATAGGTTTATGCAAGGCTTATTTGCGCTGCGTTATAATCGGAAATTAAACGATTATCCGAACCCCGATCCCATTTATAATGTTATAACAATGTGATGTAAACATGATTATGGTATAAGACCACATCTCTATTTCAAATGTTTCCGATTTTATTCAGAAATCTATTAGATACTTAGCGAATGGTTTGTAAGCCGATACACTAAAAGAAAAGAAAAGGTACAAGAATACATCTAGAATAGAGAGTTTTCTTGGAAACTTTTTTAGAATCGAGAATGTAAATACTAAATAAAATAAATAAATACTAAATACTCAGTTGCAAGCGTGCCTAATTCTCCGTTGGTCTTGTGGTTGGGGTCCTGGGTTTTGATTCCCGGGTCGGGGAAAGTGTTATTAGGTGTTTCCAAAATGAATTGCCGAATTATAAGTTGCCCGGAGTTTAAGGTGTAATACCCCCGTGCCTCGGAGAGGACATAAAGCCGTTGGTCCTGCGCCTGATCTCTCTCCGGTCGTGTCGGATTGTCGTCCCATCGGACTATTAGAGTGAGGGACGAGAGAGTTCCCCTGTGCCTGCGCACACTTGTGCACTATAACATTATCCCGCGCCGATGGCTAATCTTAGCTGAGATGGCCGCCGTGACCGAAAACGGCCAGAGGAACTATTACTATTCTCGTATTCTTTCGGCGATGGTCTTGAAAAGTCCATGGTATGGCACTAGAAAATCCTGTTTACTTCCTGAAAAATATATTCCGATATTGCGCGCTGATTGGCTTATTTTTGCGATAAAACCTGGCTGAACACTATGCTAATAATAGATCATAATATCAGTATTAGCTTAAGCTTTTGTTTATTCGCCTCTGCCTAAAGCCCTGAAATGTTTACAGAAAGAAGCTTCATGTTAACAATTAAAAGTTTCATAGAAATTAAATATATTCTGGTTTCTTGAGATCTTCTATATTAAGAATGTTCTGCAGCATGCAGGATGCGTAGGACTAGCAGTTGTGGTGGGGTGGGCGTGCGCGTGTCGTTTTACAAAGGACTTATTTCAGCCGACATGATTATGATATTTTAGAAATCTAGCTATAATTGTATATAGGTAGATAGATAAATTTAAATAATTTGAAAAATTTAAATTTCGCGGCCCGCCCTTGCGCTTCCACCTTAAATACAATCCCTCCCTTGGTCTCTTCAAAAGTAAGAAAAAAAAATGAAAAAATTGACTGCTAAGCTTACAGATAAATGAACATTTTAAAATGTAATGTTTCAATTAGACAAATATTCATACCTCCGCAAAGTATTTTTGGTAAATTATTGGTATTTGATTATTAATTATTATAATTAATTATTTGGTGATCAATGCTCGTGCCTTCTCTGTTGAGAAGAGGCCTTTGCCCAGCAGTGGGACAGTAATAGGCTGGTATTATTATGTATTTAGTACAAGTAAATAAATTAAAGTATGTCTGTAATCTCTGCACAAATTGGAGTCAATATAAAAAATAAAATTGAGTATTTAGATTTGACCAGGGGACACACCACGTTCAGTGAACAGCATCCATAATTACGACCAAAATGACTGGCAATAAGTTTAAAAAGATGATCTTTGTAACAGTCTTTTTTAGTTTAGAATCAACTAGAATTAAGATTGCAATTTAACCGTTCCAATGGATTTAGACCTGCTTATAGTAAGATTTACTTTACTGGGCTGGCTCTTTCTTTGGTCTAGCATTGTCATTCAACGTGGCAATGCTGCCAGTCTTCTGGGCACGTTTTCGGATGACATCGATGGGGAGGATTACTTTGACGCCTAAGTGTCTTATTGTCGTCGTTGTATATATGTAGGAACTTACTTTTAGTCTTCTTTTTAGCATTATTTGAGTTCTACTTGTAGTCTGTATATAATGTGCATAGTACATATACTTCCTAAATATCCTTGGAGTTTCTTGCCCATTCTTCTCCATAGAGATCTACGCTTTGGAATGTGCAACTACAGTACTTTCTCAAGTTATTATGCCTTGTGACTGTGACTGTAGCTTAGCTTTTTTTTGTTTGACATTCCAAAGTCCCTGTAATGGTCTAATTGAAATAAATGCTTTGAGTTTGAGTTTTAATATGTTATGTCAGATATTAATAAATATTTACTGTAAAAAAGTGAAAGGGACATGCCAGTGGAGAGATATTTTTCATGTTTGAAGTGCGATTGTGACAAAACTAAGTCAAGTAATGAATTCAAATTGACTATCCATAAGGTAGATGCAATGTATTAAGAGAGGTCATTTATTCCACTTTTTTTTAGAAAAGTATGGATATGTATCATGGACATCGTTAATACCTCATAACTTTCTATTTCTATTCTTTTTCTAAGTAAAAATGCATTTAGGAAGCAAATTCAAGCAAAAGGACCAGCAAATTACTGTATAATTTAGATACTCTAATATAATAACATAATGTTAAATACGCACACAAATTTAATTTTTCTTTAATATCATATCAGTTAAATGAAAATGACCGTTGTATATGTATTATATTTTGTGTTGTTACTAGCTAGTTTTTACAAATACTTTAAATTGTAATCTGTGGAGAACGTAGTGGGTAGCATAATTGTTCTAAAATTTAATATTTTAAATATTGTTACTAATATTCTTATTGTGCTACTGTTTGTTTTTCCTTAAATAAATAAATAAATAAACTTAGAATGACACACAAATTATCAACGTTTTAAACACTGATTAGTTTTTGATTTGATTAAAAAACTAATCAAACTATACTGAAAGTGATTTCTTCAATGTATTGTATTGTCTATCAGGCTGGTGTTCGCAACTCCACCTCCACAACGCGCGTATTTTGCGTGCGTTTCTTTCAATGTAATGTATCACTCAGAAATTCAAAATATAAAACTGAAAGTAATTAATTACTCAATTTAGAAACGTATAATTAGTCGAAAAATCTAACTCTAGAATAAATCACACATCGTTAGTTATCAATGTTGAACAAACTTCTTTCAGGACTTTCAATAATTACCTAAACCACAAAATGGCACTTTTAAAAAACTAGTACTTCATTTAGACACTCAATAATTTAAAAAATAAATCGCTCCTATTTCTAAAATAAAATTTTTCAGTGACAACTTTCGCCGTTGCAAAACTGGCAAAAGTTTCAAAAAATATTTCCCGCGGACATCACATCTAAACTTAAGCACATATTATTATCCAATGAAAAAATTATTTCCTTTGAAATTCAGTAAACGATTTTACACACAGATTTTCCGATTATATTTCCGGAAAAAAATAATTAATTTTGTAAAAACACGTAACATACTCAATCAAACCACAACAGGTGAAACACCAGCTCATTTTCGAGTTTATGCAAATATTTGAAAAAAGAGGTTATATTATCGCGGACCGGACGCTGCGTGTTGCAGCGGGCGAGTGCTGCAATGGTGTGATACGGGTAGGACCGGAGCACGGGGGATGTAAGGTTGCCACTGTGACGGCAGCCTCAGTGGTGCAATTGGCTCAATGGCGAAGGCGGCGTGCCACCCCGCAACTTTGTTGCGTTGTGCGTGTCGCCACGTGATCGGGCCACAGCCTCGCGCACGGGAAGCTCACTTGGTGCATGACCGCGAGTATTATACACGGTGTTTATGATTTGATTATTTAGTAATCAAAGGAAATTGATAGAAAATGGAAATGGAAAACACCCGCACTTTTTGAAAATTGTGAATAAGAATTTTCTCTAGGACGGTATTTATTTGACAATCGACAATAATTTAAGAACTCATTTTTTATTATTATTTAGGTGCTTTCACTCTAAAACTTGCAATGGTCCATAACATTTTGTAAACTCAAAAATATACCTAAATAAATAGTACTTTTAGCATGTTTATAACCTTTTGTTTAAATAAAACGTTTACACGAAAGCTTACAAAGTATCGTAACATTTTAAACTCAGAAGAAGCACGTCTGTCTAATTAAATAATATTTATTCATTTTTTTCGTTAAAGCATCAAAGACATGTGTAGAGCAAAATGATAGAGCTTAATTCCGTCATACACATAGCCGAGCAGGCGCATAAAAAACGAAGACAACCCAATAGCTGTTCAAAGAGAGAATATGACAGAGTCGCCATCTTGTTCGTAAAACTAGGTCAGTGCATCAAAAATTATCACGAGAATAAATAGGTCAGGCATTCTCCAGACATCATTCAGATTCCTATTACATGCCGAGCAAAAATCAATCAACAATCACACCAAAATAAAAAACAAAAGGTTATGTACTTACTCAAGGACCGCGTCGGGTATGCACAGTTTGTCCAGGTTGAGATACTGCTGCAGCTCGTGGAGGTAGTTAACGTACATCATCTTCCTGCCAAACTTGACGCTGATGGCCGGCTTCAGCATCTGCCATACTATGCGTATGAAGTTCGTCGGGTGCACCAGGTACAGAGCTTTCAAGTTCTTCTTATATTTCCTATCAAACGCCTTGTACGCCCGCCAGAGCCACGATAGCGGAGGTTTGTTCTTGCTGGTCAAACCACAATGGAAGTACACGACGCTGTAGTCCTGCTCCACGTACTTGTCCAACGTGAACATCAGGTACCTGGAACGATAACAATGATAAAGTTAAAGTATTGCAGAAGTAAACATTTCTGTAATGAAAAGAGCGCGAAGTCGTACAAAGTCCTAAGAGTTGCGGTATTGAATACTTCTCAGAAACGGATAAAAGCTATGCAATTAAAGCTTTTTAAATCGAGCCTATAAATAGTCAAGGGATTATTGAACTGTAGTGCAATGAACTTCAAACGGGGCAAGATAAATGAAGCATAGAGCATGATAGCCTGCCTGGGAGCACCAACCTCCATGGGATCATGCATAAGTAAGCTAAGACGAAGACTTTCACTGGGCCTGCACTAGTTTAGCTTCATGCTGAAAAGAATGAAACTGTGAAAGTTTCTATGTTCGTCTGAAAGTTTAATTAAGACATTTGCAATGGATTGGACTGCAGGTAAAGACCAGTGTTTCTGGACAAATCTAAGAATATTTAAATTTGCATCGATGGTAGTTATGATTAAGATAGCTATTCCATACAAGTTCTTGGCTTAAACAATAATGTTAACCTTTGCAATACCTTTGTTGAACAATTGTCGTACCTGAGTAGTTTGTCAGGATGCAAGTCCTTGCTGGGGGGTAGTCTGCAGGCTGACACCACGATGATGCGGCGGCCGACCTCGTCGTCACCGACCACTTCCACCAGACCAGTACCGTTCAGTTCCGCGAACGAATCATCCAGGGACGACGAAATCTAAACGCAAGTGTAACAATAAAAACTTCCCCGCAAGTAGTAGCCCAACACTTTCTTCGTTTATTTACTCATTAATAAATTTGCAGCCGATGACAAGAGGAATGTACATACAAGGATCGATTGGAGACACTCTGTTTGTAATAATTCAAAGTCAATTTTATTTTTTTAAGGAAGTAAAGAAAAAGCTTTGTTAAATAAGTTATCGATCGCTACCGTTTTCTCAGTTGAAATGCAAAATGAATCGAAAGCTTGTTTGCTACGGTTTCGTAGCATTGCTTCGTGCTAGCGTTGGCATAGAGATGGTGCTACGCAGTTTCGTAGCAAATGCGTAGCACTTGATCTCGTACGGTGTGTTGGATGTTGTGTTATTTAATTAATGTACGACACGATGCATCGTTAGTGCACCGTTTTATATCAATTAGGTCAGATGTGATTCTCCAACTACGCGCATCAAATAAAATATCATTCTTTGATGAAAATTATGGCTATTTAGTTAATTGTAGGCAGCCCATTATAAATTAAAACTTTACTGCATTTACTTCTACAGTCGATCGATTGTAATGTTAGCGTTCGCTATGTAATTATTGATCATGATGAATGGCTACGTATTATACCGTGGAATGGTTAGCATTTTCTACGGCTTAGGTAGAGTCATTGTTTTAAGTTCAAAGTCGATAAATTGTACAACACTTCCATTGTCAATTTTAATTAATGTTGTAGGACTTTTTATTATAAGCTTTTATTTTAACTTGTCTTGTTGGACTGTGTGAGGAAAAGATGTGAGAGAAAAAGAATAAATGATGCCGTGACGTCTGAGACAGTGGCTTGCCCGCTCCCTGACATTGAAAGGGAGGCAAAGCCCAATTACCACAATAAATTCAGTACAGTATCTCCAAATAAGTACCTACAGATGTATTAAAAATTTGCTAGTAGAAAGTGAGAGGTCAAAAGCCAGATGCAAGCCAGCGGGTGTGAAAGAGAAAGCGTTAGCACCGGCCGAAACCCCTAAAGAATGTTTTTTTATTTGTTGATTGTGGGGCAAGCCGGGCTTCTCGGCTTGTATGATAGGTCCGCCACGGGCCTGAGAGGGGAGAATGGAGGCCGACCTAAGATAGAATGGGACAAGGGTAGGAAGATGTTGATGATTTAACTTGCCTTGTTAGCAGTTAGTACGTATTGATCAAATCTTGCAACGGAATTTCAAACCAGTTCACGGTGTTTCCTCCCATAGGTCATAATTCCTAAAAATGCCTTGTCAAAATATCAGTCATTGTTCATGTATTTCATTACTTCGATCAACAAGCTACCGAAAGGTATAAATATATCATCCCTTTTCGTATTTTATCACTTATTAATTGACCCCGGAAGTAAGCACATCGGCATTGTTGCACTGCGCTGTTATCAGCGACTCATTTCTTGTTATTTTTTAAATTAGAATTCTCAGGATTCTATTATTTCCTTGCCGTGTTTGTGCAATGAAATTCCAAGAAAAAGGGAAGTTTTGCAAGTTAATTATATTTGATTAAATAATTTGTTTAATTTTTTACATTATTGAAGTGCGCCGTACTTATGATATTGTATTTTTCTGCAATAATGAACTTCATGAAGACTTTTGGAAAGTTGTGCAGATTAAGCGGACATTGAGCCTTATTGGACCTTAAAATAAAGGTCTATTAATATACTTTCTAAAACAGATATATTTGTCTGCCTATAGGCGCCTATTTGTTATTTAAAGCGGTGCAACGCCGTCGGTTCTCTTAGCGTAGCAGGGTCTACGAAACAATTGAAACATTGATTTGTTTGCTTTTTAGGTACTTTGACAAAATGCACGTTTTTAAGGATGCATTTCTTTGAAATTTGGGCTACTGTGCGTGAAAAATAGCTTTAGCTTTAGAGACCGCACGACATTTGGTTAATGAATATCCGTGGTATAATATGCCTGCTTCCGTTAACAAAGTATTTCTTCATGGTCCCGAGATTATTCAAAATACAATATTATCGATTGAGGAACTTTCCGAACAGGCAGCCGATAAAATCGACGAGATATCGACGAGATCATACTCGATATAAGAGCTTATGTACAAGTGAGGTGCTGGACCTATTACAGATGTAGCTTATTATATTGTAATATTAGTATTAATTATGTAGAAGATTTAGATATCAGTCATTTTGTAACTTGTTTTTAGTCTTAAGTTAAGATAGTATATTTTGTTGATTAAAAATAGTTTACCAGTATTTTTAATTTATTTTATAATAGGTTTATGATGAAACTATTTAGCCATAATTAAATCCACATCAATGTTTATCGAATAATTGTCTAGAAAATTCATGAATGTAACACTGAAATATTCCCTTTGCAATGTATTGATATGTCAATGTGATAGATAAACATATTATTTTGTGAGTTAATTTACTAAATTAAGTAGATATTCTTTTATATTATTTTAAACCACAACAAATAACAAGTTACAAGTTGTACAAAAAACAAGTGCCATTGAAGGTTTAAGTAAGGGGGGTAAGTATTTATGACCGCCTTTATTCAGCCGCTGAAGCACCGTGCAGTGCATCAACGGATTGGGCTGAAATTTTGCACACACGTTTGGTTCTGGTGACAATACATTTTCATGACAGACATGATATAATCCTGCAGCCAGGATCGCCTCCTCACGAGAGAACTCCTCAACGGTTAATAGCACGTACACGAAACTTATACGCGTTCAATGTTGATAGATAAACCTAATTTTCTTCTTTTCATTTGATAAACTTTTAATTAACTGTCAAATCTTGCAACTGAATTTCAAACCAGTTCCCCCAACGCTTGAGCTGAAATTTTGCACATACCTGTGGTTGTGGTGAGACCACATTTTTATGACAGACACGACTTAAGGTGGAAGCGACAGAGTAGCCCGGGAAATTCGAATTTTCTTACGTTTTTTGCAAATTGCAGGTCAGTGCCAGCTTGTATTTTTAAAAAAAAAAACGTTGCCCCACTCTATGAATTTCTCCTGTATCGTGGGTGCGTTTACAAACATTTAAACTCACATACACAAACAGCCAGACCCGGAACAACTACCTGTAGATCACACAGATATTTGTTCCGTGCGGGGATCGAACCCGCGACACGCAGCGCAGCAGCCAATCGCTCAGGCACTGTGCCAATCGTGACGTCATTGTCATGTATGTTGTTGAAAAATGAGTCGCGCCAGACACGTATGTAGTTACAGAATTATAATCATTAATAAAACCCTCCAACCCTATTCGGTAACTATTTCAGAAAAAAGTCATACAATGAGGTTAAATGAACTTAAAGGGTAAAGGTAAGTAAGAAAATTTGAATTTCGCACGCTACCCTGATGCTTCCACGTTAATCCTGCAGCCAAGATCGTCTCCTCACTAGAGAGCTCTCCAACGGTTAATAACTTGGATACAAAACTTTGTATACGTGTTCTTTGATGATGAAACCTTTTATTCATTTTTATAAAAGTATTTTATGATTATTTGTAGTATTAAACCTCCCATAGTCACAAATAGGCTAGGCAGATGTGAGGGAGTAGAGGTCTCAATAACATGTTCAGTTAGCTTTGGCAATTGAATTACGATTTTATTCGTGATGTCCAGTTTATCGTACCTTAGTATATTTCAATGTTTTTGTGAGTAAGAAAAATGAATGTTAATTTAGGATCATCTCGAGTTTTTAAATTTGGGCTGGTTCTATCCCAGGATCTTTAAGTAGATCATTCTAAGCAGTTTTTTTTTTTTAAATTGGATACCGATGTGTACATTCTAATGAAGTGGGTTAACATGATGGAGTAAACACGTGCTACATGATAGTTCCATTAGAAACAAATTATTTGAAAGGTATCGTTTAGAACAAGAATTCCCAAGGCCCCGCTACTGGATCCTTGGTCGCAAGCGCGACTGCTGAGCATGAGGTCCTAAGTTCGATTCCCGGGTCGGGCAAAGTGTTATTGGGTTTTTCCATTAAGAATTTCTTTGTAAGAGCCAAAGAGTCTGGATTTGTGCCCAGTTGATGGCAATAGGCTCGCCCCCTATCAGGTGGGAATTAAACATAACTGGCAAAATATATATAGGTGTACTATTAGGAAAACAGTTATGTATGTAATGTGATGTTAATAATATAATGTTAATATGATTTGTTACATTTACGATGAATCAAGTATAATTATGTACTTTTTTATTTATTTATTAGGAACACAAACGGTGTTGTTGTGTTATGTATGTTCCAAAGACCCTTGTGTTTATTCCTTGTACGATTAGATTAAAAAACAAGGTGCATTTTTGAAATGGGGTAGTAAGAGCAGCTGCCCTTCATCGTTGTATCAAAAGGAAAACAGTTTCAGACTGTCCGTAACTTTTTGAGACTTTTCGATCAGCACGCGTAGCATGACCAATTCCATCTCTATTCTACCAAGAATAGAAAAGTCCTTTCTCTACAACTCGACATCTCTTCTGCCCGAACATGGGGGGACCCGTAGCCTTGAGTTTCTGCACAACAAAGCGAAGAAATTCTTAACCTACGAGGGGAGGTCAAAAAGTTCGCGGAGTGAAGAGGAAGGGAGGTGAAATATAACATGAAATTATTTTTCCTTTTCAATATATTCTCCTTTAACCCTAATACACTTCTCAGACCTTTCAAATAATTTGTTTATACCTTCGAAAAAAAAAATGTTAAGACTCTCAAAATAGGGCGAAAAAGCCGACTTCACTTCTTCATCATCGGTGAATTTCTTTCCACGAAGCTCTTTTTTCATGTTTGAGAAAAAATAATAATCACTAGGGGCCAAATCTGGATTGTAGGGTGGGTGGTTCAGAGTTTCAAAGCCGTACTAGTGTACGGCAGCCATCGCAACATGGCTCTTGTGAAAATGCGTTGTCGTGCAAAAGGAGTACACCTCGAGTCCACTTTCCCCTTCTTTTTTCTTGTATTGCATGTTTTAATTATTCCAATAGCGTAGCGTAGTATTGCCCCGTGATATTGACATCTTTATATTTATAATCGATCAACAAAATCCCCTCCGAATCACAAAAAACTGAAGCCATAATCTTTCCGGCTGATTGTGACACCTTGAACTTCTTAGGCGGTGTTGCGCCTTTTTTGTGCCACTGCATGGACTCTTGTTTTGACTCAGGTTCGTAATGATGAACCCAAGTTTCATCTCCAGTCATTATTCGGTTCATTAACTCATTCCTGTTCTCACTACACATATCCAAAAACTCGCGAAACACTCAACGCGCTGCTGTTTTAGAAGCGGTGTGAGTGTTTCACGGCACCCATCTTGCACTGACCTTAGTCATGCCAAGATGGCCATGGAGAATGCTCAAAATAGTCGTAGGCAGTTCAGACGAGCATCTTCGAGAACAAGTTTTCCAACAATGTCAGAAGATGAACCAATCAATCGGCCGACCAGAGCGCTGATCGTCTTCGATCGAGTCTCTGCCTTGCTTCAAAAGACTATGCCACTAGTCTATCTTATAAATCTTCAATTTTCCAGGGCAAGAGTCCCCTAAACAGATGAAATATCTTCCATAATATCTGAGGTCTTTTTCCTTGCTTAGTATGGAACTTTATCACGGCACGAAACTCAATTTTCTCCATAGTCAGTGTTCACTTCCCGATTTACTTGTTTATCCAGGGAAATCTCAAAGGTTAATGAACCATCAGGCTGAAAATTAGTACAACTATAAATTTATAGTTGTATTGAGTCACCAAGTAGTGACAGGTAAGAAAGTCCTCCCCTCCCCACTCTAACCCCTCCGCGAACTTTTTAACCACCCTCGTAGCAACGGGGAAGTAGCTAGCGATGTACATAATGGGTGTAAAAATACCCTTAACGACGTCATTGCGGCCTTTTGTTTGTTTTTTACTTAGAGTTCCCAACCTTCCTGTTTTCCCAGGACATCTCCTGGTTTTTGTAGTCCTGGGATGTCCTGGCTAGTTTTGAATAGCTGAATGCAATAAGACATTTTTATTGTGTTCCTAAAGGCGTGGAGAAGAAAGTTAAAAAAAAAATTTCGCTGCTCGCGACTTTTTTTTTAAATTTGAATTTCCATAAGAATACTTTTTTTTGTGTTTATGAATAACTTCAAATTAAACCAATTCAAAATATTGTGGCGTAATAAAAATTATCTTACAAGAGATAAAATCACGGCCATACGAAACAGACAGATATCCATTAGGGCATGCGGAACGAGCTTTCGGTCCCATAGTAAAACCGGTTTTTCCCGGGTACAATGGGACCGAAAGCTCGATCGGCATGCCCCAGTATCCATCTCCAACTACTTTTTTCAACTCTATTAGTAATGATTGCCCGGAAAGTTTGTTATTATTACTAAAGACAATTTTAATGAATAATAATCAAAAAAACAAAGATCATCTTGAACGGAAACGGAAATGCCTCTCGATTGCACATACAGTAATTAGTGCTGTCCGTCCACGAAGCTTTAGATCACCAATACTATTGGGAGTAGGGAGTCTTATTCACCATAAATATGGTTCGAGATACTTGATGGATTTGCTTAGTTCCTTAGGATTTCTCATGAACTAACCTAACCTATGCCCCAAAACATGAGACCCCGCACTTCTCGAAATTTATTTATGACTAGCAGACCCGCGCAACTTCGTTTGCGTCACATAAGAGAGAGAGGGTTAGAGAGCGTGGGTCGTAGGCACCTATATATACTACAGTTCGAAAGGAGCTGAAACTTTCTTTGTTTTACGAACCACTTGATAACCATTGAACAAAATTTGATAAAATTTGGTACCTATTGACAGTGCTAATTTAAAATCACGCGGACCAAACCAGGATAAGCATTGTGTGTACCTATGTCTGTAACAGGTAATATTTATTGGTTAATTTGAAGATTGATTTTGTTTTTACTATAAGAGTATTTAATAAGGCGCGGTTTATACAGCAGAGACGTGGCTTGGGCGCGGATAATCAAAGAAACTTAAAATGAACCTATGGTTATTCTGTGATGCCAAACGCTGAAAACGTTTAGCGCTTGATTCCCGGTGTCGGTTCGCCGAATTTCCAGAAATCCGTGAGGCCAAACGCTGAGAACGATTAACGATTGATTCCATAAAGACAAACCAATTTAGAGATAAGATACTTTTACGACACCAACGACACGACACCTAACAACCTACATCGATACGCTCGTAGAAACCGCTGCAACCCCGCAGGGGAGCGCGGCTGGCGGGCTTTACATCCGGTCACCTTCCTTTAGTGGCCAACTGGCCATATAGGCCTGGCCAATGGCAAGCTACTTACTTGCCTGAGTCTAGTTGTCTTATTGTGTCGGTAGGGGCGCCACGGCGCTGTGCGGCGTTCTTCACGCCTCCTCGGCGCGGCGGTCTGTCACAGCTTACACGGGGAGGGTTAGTCTTTCACGGAAAATCTTTACACCGGGATTCAGAAAATGGCATCAAATGAACAACGCCATGTATCGAGCTGCTAAAATGTAATGCTTAGAAAGCGATGGAACACAAACCCTATAGGGTAGGTTAGGCTATGCAGATCTTCAAATCAGCGTCGTGTAGACTAATCTGGAGTACCTTTTGCTATTATAACTTTTTGAAAAACCCGGTCAGTCAATTTAAAAGTTATCTTGTGAGCTTAGTACCACTTTGGCTCAATAGATGTCGTTGCATGTGTCTTAAGTAATAATGATAAGTTCTTTTATTTTTTTATAGAGAGCACCGATTACAATGGAACAAAAACTAAAACCTTCTCTAAGTTACGGACAATATTTGTGCATTGAATCTAATCGCAGCGCGGCCGGGCGGATTATTATTTTGATGCCGAGTTATTTTATAAATGTGATATATCCTAAGACATTCATCTAAATTAAATGGTCTAAAGGGCAATTATGGTCACAATTGAACGCTAAAGAAGACTAACTATTAAATATATATAATATTTATTTTGATAAGGATTAATACTATGTCGGTAAAAACACCTTCGCAAATAAGCATTATTTTTGACCAAATTTCAAAATAACAAAAATGGTAATTGTTTGTCGACCTTAAAAGATAGGCATGGGCTGTCGCGGACTTTTTTTTAGACCTTTTTAAGAGGAATAATTCCCTCATACATTATTTTTGTGCAACTTTAACCATTTAAGCAGCGCACGCAACGGAAGCTCTCAAAAAGAATAAATTTTCCCGGTTTTTGCAACATTTTTCATTGATGCTCCGCTCCTATTGGTTGTAGCATGATGATATACAGCCTATAACCTTCCTCGATAAATGAACTATCCAACACTAAAAGAATTTTTCAATTCGAACCAGTAGTCCCTGAGATTAGCGCGTTCAACCAAACAAACAAATAAACTCTTCAGCTTTAAAATATTAGTATAGATAACGCCGATGTTAACGTTCACACTATGGGTGGCATACCATGTGTAAATCTGGTGCAAACTTCAAGTTTGAGCGAACAAATTCCACGACGCAAGTGTGTTCCTCAAGGATTTCTGAGATGCTTCGATCAAGTTCCTATGCAAACTTACCAAAAACCAATAAAATCTGGCTTGGATAATACAATTTACAAGGCACAAGTATTTGATCAAGAATTTGAACGCTCCTTGACATTTAATATACCGGTACGCTGTACGGTAAATCACAGGAGACGTTGGAGGTTCCAGGTTGGCACAGCTTTATGATTGCAACGCATAAAGATGAGGTCTATCGTGAGCACCTTTCTGAAGTCAGCACTCTTCCATTTATAAATGCACCAGCATCGAACTACAACACAATACTTTCTGCTTTAATTTATTCAGGTGAACAAAATAATATAGATTGTTGCATTGTTACATTAATTGACCAGCCATCGTACCAAAAAGCACAGGAGATAGTAAAATCCTCGCAAGACCCAATGATTCAAAATATTATTGTTAGGCTCTTAGGGGAGGTCTTCATCTGGTAATGTTATTCATGGGTGCTATTGGAAAAATTATAAAAGGAAGTGGTTTAAAAGATTTGTGGCTATTTGCGTATGCTGAAGGATCTATTGTAAAAATGATAGGCGGGCATCACTATGAACGAGCTGTTAGGGCACATAATGCTTTCTAGTGTGGCCTTGTTTGAAATGATAAAAAATAACATGGAGTTAACTATGGACGAAAAATTACTCCTAGACACTGTATTGCACGAAATATTGGAAAATGAAAAATATAGTGAAATTGTAAAGAAGACATCAACAATTAAAAACAAGTTTGATATAACAATCCAAAAACTTGAGTTGACAGGACCTACGGCTCAACTTTGGATGTCTTATTTCAAAATGATAATGCTGGTACAACAGTTTATAAAAGCAGAGAGGACTGGCGACTGGTTCTTGCATCTCGACACTATTAAAAGAATGTTACCATATTTCCACGCAGCTGGACACTTTAATTACTCGAAATCTGCGAACTTGTATGTACAAGAAATTGAATGTGTACAAGAAAAAATGACGCCAAATTATTATGAGAAATTATTGAAAGAAGGGCTATTTACGATAAAAAGACCATGACCATGACCATCGAACAGAGTTTAATGAGATGCATGAAAACTGCGGGTGGACTTACTCAAGCTCGAGGATATACTGATGACGTTTTAGGAAAATAGGGGCTCGGATTACCCATCTTTCACTGCTTAACTGAAACAGTTGAAAATTTCTGTGATTTTGGATTAAAAACAACAGTTTACACAAAGATGGGACAAAATCAAGGATAGAAAGGGATGCTAAGGATATCCGTCAATTTGCGGACTGGTTTTCCGAACACAATCCATTCCCAGTCACTGAAGATATTATGTCAATCTCGATCGGTATTGTGGGAAACAACGATATAAACCCTCACAAAGCAAAAAATATAGGCCAAACAATGATGATGGTTCCAGATGGGACAGATGAAATACTCAAGAAAAGGAACGATCAAATTACTTGCAACTGTCTCTTCTGCTGTAGCTGTACAAGATGTGCTTGTACCAACAGAACCAGACCTAATTTTCAAGTGTTTCGTTTATCAAAAAAACCCCAGGAAGAATTAAAGAGTTTTGGAATTATGAGCTATCTATCTCCATATCCACTGACACTTTTCGATAAGACTGGGATGCGAAAATCAAAAAAATCTATTTTGTACGACAAGTTTACACCAGTCTCAGAGGAAAATATAAATAATGGGACAAGAGCTTATGTTATAGATGGCGGATATGTGCTCCATAAAGTAGTTTGGCAAAAAGGGAGCACATTTGAAAACATTTGTAAAAAATATGTTAATTACATAAAAAGGCACTACAACAACGTTACTGTTGTATTCGACGGCTATGATAACGAACTCAACGTGAAAAATCAAGAACGAAAACGAAGAGCAGCTAAAGGGAAGCTTGGGCCTGAAATTGTGATTTTGAATAGCCGAACCGAAGCGACAGTTTCACAAGAATCGTTTTTAAGTAACGAAACAAATAAAAGTCGCTTTATTTCATTATTAAAACCTTAACTTAAGGCAGAAAGCATTTCCGTATATCAAAGCTGCGATGATGCAGATACTCTTATTGTTACAAAAGCTGCAGCAATTTCACAGACGAACCAGTTTGACCATGTCATTATTGTTGGCGAAGACATTGATTTACTGGCTATACTCTCGAGTATTAATTTGCTCCAATTTATATATGAGAAAACCAGGAAAAGGAAGAGTTTGCACAAAGCTGTACAACTCAAAAAGTTTTACAGGCGATCCACAATCAATTTTATTCTGACATGTTTTCACTGGCTGTGACAGTACGTCGGCCATATACAAACAAGGCAAAAAGAGGGCATGCAATCTCATTACAAAAAAGAATGCCCTTCAAATTTTCACAAGCATTTTCAACGATGCACAAGCTACACCTGATAAAATTGCTAGTGCAGGTGTTTTTTGTTGCCATTTGAATGGAAAAGAAATGGCGGACCTCAATTCACTGCGATACGAAAAATTTGCTAAATTGATTACGAAAAATAAATTAGATCTTGCTTCTCTCCCACCTTCTAAATCTGCTGCAAGGATGCACTCACTTCGCGCTTATTATCAAATTCAGAAGTGGAGGTCTAATGATATAGACCCAACTAGTAGGGGTTGGGAGAAGGACCCCTCTTTTTATCTCCTATTTTAACACTTGATAAACAAGCTCCTGACGAAATAATGAAAATGATATCTTGCAAATGTAAGTCAACCTGCAAAGGTACATGTATTAAATCAGGATTACCTTGCACAGAATTATGTGTATTCTGCACGGACAAAGTTTGTAATGGCGAAAAAAATATCAGCGAAGAGGCTGACTATGATGAAAGATTCGACGTGGAGATCAATAATTTAGAACGTGAAGACATTTCTGATATATCAAAAGAAATATTACATGATAGTGAAGAAGAAATTGTTACAACATTAACAATTAACATTACCTACCAACTACCTCGAGGACTAACAATCCAGATATTTATGAATATATAGACATGGATTTGAACAATACTTCCGACTCTGTTATGCAAGTTGAAAAACAAAAACTATCGATTTATTAATTCTTCCTAATTGGTTTCTTACGATGTGAACTAAAGATATCTATTGTAAAAATTCATATTATAAAGCAACTTTGTTTCTTTGTTCATCTTTGCGTCTTTCTAACTGTGTGTTTATGTAATTTTTACTGTTGTTCTAAGGAACTTTAACCAGTCACTGCTTAAGTGCCTAGTGATGTAATGTTCGAATAACATTTAATTATTAACTATAAAAATGCATCTTATAAAGGGTGTATCAAGAACCTTAACGAAGCCGAAAGGCACTTGTTCTCCCCCGCCATTGCGATCACTTTTTTGTTCTAGACCATACCTGGGAACCTTCTAATTACGGAGATATTGGTGGTCAAAGTTCCAACTTTTTTACAAGTTTTTTTTTTAAATATATGTTTTTGATGTAAGATTTTTACTTTAAACACCTCCACGACCCCCGTACTATTCAATCCATCCATCAGCACAATGTTTTGAGTACGTTACATTGACTCCTACCGTAAATGATATTATTTTTATAGTAAAAGATTAAGACAGTATGCAATTCAAGTTTATCTGTAAACGATTCACAGCAAAAAAACTCGTTCTCTTTATTATTATTATGTTATTTATTTTAAAATATGGATATTAATTTAAAAAAAAACACATTCTTAATACAACCGAAAATAAGAAAATCATTTTTGCCATGTTTTTGCCGTGGTGCGTTGGCGGAAATTTTGCGTCTATAGTTCAATACGAGTGCTGGCGTCTTGTATACGATACGATACGTTTGCCGTTTGTCGTTCCGTTGTTTGTTTTCTTTTGGATTAAAATTGATACTAGATAAAGATGTTTAAAAACAAAATTTAAAAAATATCGACTATCAATCATAGCAATACATCCCATCACTAAACATGTCTATGGCGTTATGTTACAAACATTACACTTTGTTCATTTTTTCTTTAAATTTAATTTTATTTGGTAAATAAATTTACCCTGCCAAAATATTAATGTTACCTACATTAATATTTTGGCAGGGTAAATTTATTTAATTTATTACAGTTATTACTGATTCCGTATTTTACGACTATGGTATTTAGGGTGAAGCTAAAATAATCAGTCATGATTGTAAATCAAGGTAACGGGGCGCGGGACATCGTGAAGCGATTTACCGGAGAAGTATGCCCCCCGCCCGCCGCCGCCTCCCCGCGGCCGCCCGCTTTGACCACAAGTCGCAACCATTGTTCTTTGTGTTTTATTCATTTAAATATCGTGCATGAAAATGACACAAATTTACAATGTCGATTTTTCATGCACTTATGATATTGAATATGTCAACTCCAATGATTGTAATATTTATTTGAAGCGTTTGTAGCTCTGGAAAACAAAATTATTAAAAATCTTAAAATCTCGTGGCCTAATTTGGCACAAATTTATTTAATAGGCATATTTAAGTGATCTGAGAAAGGAAATAGTTATTTCAACAATTATATTTTTTTTTGCACTGTTTTTACTTAGGATAGTGATAGGGTTGCCAACCGTACTATAATATATAGTGTTGTACTATATTTTGGGTCTGCGTACTATGTACCATGTTGAAGAAATATATAGGGTGACTGGCAATTAGTGTACGATACTTAAACACGTGATTGTGCTCATGATAACAAACAATTTTTATTATGGGAGCAAAGCCGAAATCGCGAAAAAAATATCAGCTGTTCAGTACATTAGGCAAACATAAATGTACTGAACAGCTGATTTTTTTTCGCGATTTCAGGTTTGTTCCCATAGTAAAAATTGTTGGTTATCATGAGCACAATCACGTGTTTAAGTAGCGTACACTAATTACCAGTCACCCTATATAGTACGCAAAAATACTATATTGTCAACACTGAGATCTAACAAACCAATCCTTCATTTTAAAATTTAATAATCGCGTCTTACGTTTACTTTTGACTGAATGCCATAGATAGCATGTATCCGAACTCATCTGTCAAAAAGTGAAAGATTGTAGCTTAATTTAAAAAAATACTGAAATTAACTTACCAAATTTATTGAAAAGTTTTTTCGTTCCTGCTCTCTATTCCCGCCACTTCGACCATTCACAGAAAGTTTATGATATATCGGTTATGAATTCGTAATGCCAAAAAGAAAAAAACAGAATAAAAATGAGCTTTTGATTCGCATTACTTTAAAAATGGAACGTAATAGCATATTATGACACTTTTTTTAGACAAAAAATTAAAGAAGTGCAAAAAAATATAGTTTTTATAAAAATAAATAAGTAACGAATACATCTTTGTCTATTTTTTGCTTTCTCCATAAAATACTATATGTTTTTGAAGTGTACTATGTTTTATCGCTTATATTTTGAAAAATACTATATTTCGCCGAAGAAATGTTGACAACCCTACTTAGTGACCCTAAGTCAGTTTGCACTGGACGAAGATGACACAAACTAGGTTTGCACACTCCACAGGCTATACTAGTTATGATACCATATTTTAAACTTTAAATTAATTTTGCCAGTTTTGATTTGAATTAAAAGAATCAACCACAATTCACCGCATTACTATAAATGCAAGTGACAGATGTAACACAAAACGCAATGATAAGCTTCATAGGTACGACTGTATCCACAGGCAAGAAATAAGCAACTATAGAATTTTTTAAACTTATGATATCAAAATAGCCCAGCGCTATCGGTCTATTAACTCATTTTGAGAAAAGAAAGAAACTATCACTGACAACACTAAAACGCGGGACGCGGAATCCAATCTCTAACATCCGAGATGTTATATTT
The DNA here is from genome assembly GCA_947578425.1 of Eugnorisma glareosa. Classification (NCBI taxonomy): domain Eukaryota; kingdom Metazoa; phylum Arthropoda; class Insecta; order Lepidoptera; family Noctuidae; genus Eugnorisma; species Eugnorisma glareosa. The sequence goes on from OX387957.1 coordinate 43,076,562, forward strand.
CACAACACTGAGCAAGAAAGCATGCGTTCACGCTCCCGAGACTACAGGACAAAACTGATGAATCAGAATGTTGGGCCCGGAGCAGACCGAATCAAATAAATAATAATATAACATTGAATTATACACCTTATTTTCGGTGACCTAAAGTTGAAATCACGCTAAAGAGTCCTTTGATGTCGGCCTCGATTTTGGTACAGTCAAAAACATGGTAAGGGGAAATAATTTCACCTTGAGCTGGCCTGGCGTAGTATGGCGTTTCAATGATATTAAGATAAAGTAAAGTGTATTTATAACAAGTCGTTAGAATATTTATCATTACAGGTTGCGCCCTGTAACGATACAATTTATAACAATCACGTGGCCCTGTGCTAAATCAGCACTATCTTGGATTAATTACATATCAGGCGAATGCTTCCGGTGAGGGAGTGCATTTAGAACAATCCTAGGAAAATTACAAATCTATATGCGTAGTGCATTCAGTCGTCGAAGGAGCGATGGCTACTCATTAAATTATATATGGTTGAAAGGTACATGACTAATCATTGAAAAGTTGAGAGTTGCTGTCACTGCTAGACTTTATTTATAAAAGGCTCCGAAATATTAGGCTGTTTATTATTTTAAAGAAGTAAAATTTGATTGTAAGTTTGTATGTAAGGGGTATTCTTCGGAACTACTAATCCGATTGCGAAAATTCTTTCACTAACGGTAAGCTACATTATCCCCGAGTGTCATAGGCATCATCATTAAAACGTTCCAGTGGGTTAATTTCCGTACATAACGGGAGCGAAGCCGCGAGCTATCATTTTATTTTTTTAGCATTCATTATAGTTTGCGGCACGTTGGTACCTATAAATAAATGTTTATTTCTTATAAAGATGTGGGGATTGTGGGCGTATATTGTACAACTTGAGAGGAGATAAATCATAACATTTAGCATGATATGTTTAGCAAAATATTTTTAGACGTGTGTATTAGGTACGATATTGACGGTATGCTATTCATTTTGAGATTGAATATTGTGCACTCGCAGCGCACAGAAGTGCTTATTAGCAATATTTAATTAATATTTTAATAATGATTACCTCCTTTCGTCAAGGTATTACTATCGTTATGCTTAAGGTAATCTTGCTTAGTGTGTGTTTTAAAAATGGACACGAAATAGTGAAGTTTTTGTAAAACTACCAAAATGAAAAACAGCCCCTGTAATCCGAGGGGACCAGCGCAACCCTCCGTCCCGCCGCCGCCGCCACAGACGGCCACGGCCGATGCTATTGTTTCAACGCCCGACATCCAACGATGGATGGCCCAGATCCAGCAGTACTTGAATGAAGTTTTCTCTATTGCCGCGGATGAGAAACTCAACAACGAGCAGAAAATTAAGATTACAAACCTTTGCCGTAAAGTCGAATCTGGTACGTCATAAATAGCAGTCCTATACTAGTCACTGATGCAAAAAGCTATTCACGCGAATAGCACGATCGATACCCTAAAACAATAGCGCGACCTGACAGAACATATTATTATTTCGGAGCTCAAGCAGATGAAACGGGTTTCTAGTTCGGCGGGACATGCTTCTTTTGACGATATGGACAAAAGAGGATCGAACCATTTCGTTCGTTCCAATAACTTAAGCTCTGTCGCCATTTATCCCACAGGTATATGTTGTAATAATACTGGCTTTATGCCGTATTCAAAAAGTCTTCCTATTCTATGTAACTAGGTTACCATAAACTTCAAATAATAAACCTGATAAAAACACGTCTTTTCTTTTAAAACACAAAATTACAACAAATCGTTATCAGCACGAATATAGCTCAAGTATTTGTTTATTCAAGAAAAGTAATGCGTGTTTTCGTAATAATTTGTTGAAGTGATATTTGTGCGATTTTTTGGGTACGAAACCAGATAGTTCTTCGTGAACTATTTTTTGAACGTGGAAGTTTAAAATGCGTAATTACCTTATGCATGAGGAGTTGTGGGAAGCGATAAGTGGGTACCCAACAGGGATGATCGTTTCCAATAAGACAAAGATGAGAAGCGAAGGTCAGAAGGCACTAACAAAAATTTGTCTTATCTTTCTACGCATGTGCGAAGTGCAACCACGGCAGTTGAACCATGGAAAGCTCTACAAAATGCTTCGGCGTTTACATTTAGAAAGTAAATTATACAGATTGAGACTTGAAGTCTTTGATAATAATATTGAGTCGTATATCAATGCTGTTATTTCCACTGCCCAAGATTTAGGATATAGGCAAAGTAATATAATTATGATGCGTCCATTGCTACTATTCTTTTGGGAGGTCTAACATCACATAACGTAACGTGGTAAAGTCCAAATTACTGAACGAAATGTCCAACGAAATGCCCAAGATTTGGCGGATATAGGCAAAGTAATATATGATGCGTCCATTGCTACTAGTCTTTTGGGAGGTCTAACGTCACGTAACGTAACGTGGTAAAGTCCAAATTACTGAACGAAATGTCCAAGGAAAACTCTTTAAAACTGGAGACAGCTATGAAGTCAAAGGTTGATGCCTCTTCTGTTGAGTCAAGGGCAATTGTGTGTTATGGTTGTGGAGAACCTAACACACAAGAGACCAAACTGTCCTCTAAAGAAAAAGAAGGTCATGAAAAGGAAGAATCCCACTAATAAGGAGCTAATAAAGCTAATAAAGCAGACACACAGGTCGAGACCTGTGTGTCAGACACACAGGTCGAGACCTGTGTGTCTGCTTTAGGAGCAACGAATAATTATGACATGGACAAATGGTACATTGATTCAGGCGCTACCAAACATATGACTTCAAGACGAGATTGGTTTGTAAACTTAAAGCCTACTGATAATAAGGTAACAGTTGCAAACGGGACTAAGATTGACGCTGAAGGCATCGGTAAAATATCTATAAATACCGAAAACAACGCCAATACAATTAATGATGTACCTAACTTGCAAACAAATCTTCTATCTGTGAAGACAGCAGTAGAAAAAGGGTTTACTGTAATGTTTGATAAGTCTGGTTGTAATTTATTTAATTCAAAAACCTTCTCCTTTATAGATGCGGTTCTATCTTTATATGATGCGGTTCTACATGGGTCGCTCTGTGGTGGATTGTACACAATTGATTGTGCGGTAAATATTCCTCAATTTAGAGACTATAATGTGCACTCTGATTTATCTCTAAGTATCAGGTATAGCAAAAGTAAGCGTATAGGTCATTTATGTAGCGTCGGTATGAATCTGCTGAAAAATAGTCATAAGGTTATTGATTATAAGGACGTGGATGAAAATCCATGTGTTGCTTGTGTTCAAGCGCAACAAGCTCGAAAACCGTTTAAGGCGATTACTTATAAAAGAGCAACTTCAATATTAGAACTGATCCACTCTGACCTTTGTGGACCAATGTCAGTTAGCTCCTTTCAGGGTAATAAATATTTTTTTAATTTTTATAGACTGTTTTTCGAGAACTATATTAATTGTATATTTTATTTCTTCTAAGACAGAGGTAAAGGATAGATTTTGTCACTTCCAGTCTATGATTGAAAGACAAACTGGGGCTGAAATTAAAACAATAAGGACGGATAATGGGAAGGAATTCGTCAATAGTGAATACTCAAGTTATCTTAGATCTTGTGGTATTCAGCATCAAACTAACGGTACCATATAGCCCTCAGCAGAATGGTGTTGCCGAGCGCACTAATCGCTCAATTGTAGAAAAGGCACGTTCTCTTATGGCTGAAAGCGATCTTTCTAAAGCCTTTTGGGAAGATGTTTTTCGAACGGCTGTGTACCTGAAGAATGCCCACACCGTGCCTTAGATAATAAAACTCCCAACGAGTTGTGGAATAGTTGCAAACCAGACCTAAGTAATCTCAGAGTTTTTGGGTGTAGAGCTCTTATACATATACCTTCTTGTCACCGTAAGAAATTGGATCTTAAAGCTGATGAAGCTATATTTGTAGGCTATACAGAAGATCATAATAATTATTTTTTTAGAAATTCTCCATGTCCTAGAACCTTACAAAACTCTAGAGACGTTACATTTTTGGAAGATTGTTTTTCTTCTTTAAATAATAGAAATGTCAATAATACTAAGACTTCTACTGAACCTTTAGTAGGTACTTTCTAATAATCTGCGTATACAGGAAGAAACCAGTACAGTTCAAGAGTCTATTGAATATATTCCAGTGGTCATTGTTGAATTAGCTCCAACTCCAAGCCATACTGAAGCGACGTCACTGAAGATCAGACTGCTGAAACTGATCAATTTTTTGAAGCAATTGAGGAAGCAGTAGTTTCTACTAGTCAAACTGATGGACAATGTAGATATACTTCAAGAGACCGGAAACCTCCTAATTGCTTCTCATACCAAGTTTTTTGTCAAGCGTCTGATGAGCCTAGAACTTATACTGAGGCTACATTGGCTGATGATGTTGAGAAGTGGCAGATGGCAATGACGAATGAATATAATTCATTGATGAAGTTGAAAAATCATTTCAATTTCATTTCTGGAAAATGGTTGACAGAGAAAACAAGAAAGTTATACCATGTAAATTGGTTTATAAGATAAAGAAAGATCCAGAAGGAAACGTGAAGTACAAAGCAAGATTAGTTGCTAAGGGATTCACCCAGACACCAGATGTAGATTATTCTGAGGCATTTACTCCTGTCGTGCGGCACTCCTCTTTGCGTACTCTGCTGGCTCTCGCAGTCGAATTGGGTTTGAAGATGCGTCACTTGGACGTTGACACTGCATTTTTAAATGGAGATCTGCAAGAGAAGGTCTACATGGAGCAACCTCAAGGTTTTAATGTAAAAGGTATGGAGAACAAAGTGTGTTTCTTACAAAAATCCTTGTATGGACTTAAACAAGCTCCACGTGCCTGGAATTTAAAGTTAGATGAAACTTTATCATTTTTTGGTTTTGTAAAAACGGCTTCGGAATCATGTGTGTATACCAAACTTTTTGGAAAAGAGTTGGTTATCGTTGCAGTCTTTGTCGATGACATAATTGTTTTTTACAGTAATGACAAGACGTTTGACATAGTCAAAATTGACTTGCAAAAATATTCTTCGATAAAAGATTTGGGCTATCTAAGCTATTATCTTGGTCAGAAAAAATGATGAAATAAAAGTAAAAAAAAATCTTTTACAAAAGTTTGGAATGGAGAATTGTAAAACTTGTACAACTCCACTATCTGGAAAACTGGAGGTCAGTACCAGCATTGATAGTGATCATAATCTAGAAGCGTATCCCTATCAAGAATTAATTGGTTGCCTCATGTTCCTGAATGTTAATACTCGTCCAGACATCGCATACGATTAGTTACCTGAGCCAGTTCAATACTCGGTATAACAAGACCAACAAGACCCACTGGTCAGCCGCGAAGAGATTTTTACGATATCTAAAAGGCACTTTAAATAACTCGATTTGTTATAGAAAATCAAGTATGCCTCTTGTAGGATTTTGCGATGCCGATTGGACAAACTTAATATAGATTGCCGTTCTTATACTGGTTACTGTTTCAAATTAGCAGGCAGTCCGGTTTCATGGGCCTCGCCGAAGCAGCCAACCGTAGCTTTGTCCTCAGCAGAAGCCAAGTATATGGCAATAACTGAAGCTATGAAAGAAGCGATTTATTTAAGGAGGTTTATCACTGAATTAATTTCAGATCCTATGGTACGGAAAAACTTATTAGCTAATACCGTAACTATTTGTACCCATAGTCAGAGTGCACAACCATAGTACGTAACATATAGATACCAGATATCACTTTACTAGAGAAAAGATTAGTGATAATTCTGTAAACTTAAAATATACCAAATCAAGTGATATGCCCGCTGACATCTTAACTAAACGATTGCAGCGTGACATGTTAGGCTTAGGTTTAGTGTAAATATATTTTTACGTCTACTTCAGAACTATACATTTTTATACTGTTTTTATTTTAAATTGTATGTTTTGAGTCCATTTTTATATGTTATTTATTTGTGAGAATTTTGATTAAGGGGTCCTGTTGCAATAATACTGGCTTTATACCGTACTAGCTGACCCGCGCAACTTCGTCTGCGTGCGTACATAAAAGAAAGAGAGGTTAGAGAGAGTGTGCGTCAACCTTAAAAGTTAGACACATGGCCATTGCGGATATTTTTTTAGAGCTTTTTAAGAGGGACAATTCCGACATTCATGATAATTGCGTAACTTTAACCGTTTACGAACAACGGAAGCTCTCAAAAGGAGTAAATCCCTATTATATACTATTACCGATGGATAATCATCAAATGACTCCTCCCCCTCTGGACGGAGCGGAAGGGAGTGTCAGACTTGTACTGACTAAAATCCATCCACGTTTCTTCTTTTGCCCTTTGCGTTCCAGGGCCGCGGTATCTCTTTCGAACAGTCCCGCAACCCTGGCAGGCCTCGCTCCTCTCGGATCCCTTCCCGTTTGCTGACATCTCTTTGAGGCGCGTGTGGAACACCAACGCGCCGTCACCACGGCCTGTCGTCATAAGACGGACCGATGGCGAGCTAGCCCATTACTCACCGTCCACAGGCCCATGACCCTCGACAGCCTTACGTCTTCATCTTTAGACACTCGATGACAATCATACACCAGCTAGAACGAAAGTTCTCATCAAAGTTCTTGAAATGAGCCGAGACACAATAAAACTGCTGTAAACTGTTGCGGACCTCTTGCAACTGCCTTCCGGCCCCATCGTCACACTTTCGATGAAAATCATACTCCAGGCATCGTAAAGCGATCGAACACACACTCTCCAGGGTTATAGCGTCATGTAGACTAATCTAGAGTTCTTTTTGCTATCAGAACTTTTTTGTAAAGCTGGTCAACCGATTTAAAAGTTATATATAGATATTTATGAGCACATTTTTATTAATTAGTACCATTTTGGTGCAATAGATGTCGTTGCATGTATCTTACACAATGATGGTAAGTTCTTCTTGATCACTTTAAATTCATAAATCTTTTGATAGAGATTTCTGATTACAATGAAACAAAAACTAAAACCTTCTCTAAGTTCCGCACAATATTTGTGCATTGAATCTAATCACATTGTTTTTCCCAACAACATGAACGCCCGCCTCGCAGCGCGCGCGGGTCATTATTTTGATGCGGAGTTATTTTAAAACTGTGATATCTCCTAAGATATTCATCTAAATTGAATGGTGTAAAGGGCAATTTTGGTCAAAATTGAACGCTAAAGATGACTAACATATTTATTTTGATAAGGATTAATACTATGTTGGTAAAAATACCATTGCAAATAAAGCACTATTTTTGACAAAATATTAAAATCATAAAAATGGTTATTGTTAGTCAACCTTAAAAGATAGGCATGTGCTGTCGCGGACTTTTTTTAGACATTATTAAGAGGAATAATTCCCTCATATATTATTTTTGTGCAACTTTAACCGTTTAACCAGCGCACGCAACGGAAGCTCTCAAAGATGATAAATTTTCCCCGTTTTTGCAACATTTTTCATTGATGCTCAGCTCCTATTAATTGTAGCGTGATGATATATAGCCTATAGCCTTCCTCAATATATAAGCTATTCAACACTAAAAGAATTTTTCAATTCGAACCAGTAGTTCCTCAGATTAGCGCGTTCAAACAAACAAACAAACTCTTCAGCTTTATAATATTAGTATAGATAGTATAGATTCAAAAAGTCTTCCTATTCTATGTGACTAGGTTACCATATACTTCAAATACCTAACAAACCTGATAAAAATACGTCTTTTCTTTTAAAACACAAAATTACAACAGTATATTGAAAACCAACGACGAAACAAAAGCAAAAGTCCAAAAAACGAAAATAAGAAACAGACCAAATTGGCGTTTAATGGATGTACGCAGGTCACACTATTACGGCACAATATGAATTCGTCGAATTTGAAGTTATTCATAAACGAAAATAAAATATTCCAAAGGAAATAAAAAAAAATAGTAGCGAGCGGCGAAAATTTCTTTTTTAACTTTTTTCTCCCTCCAATAGGAACTCAATAAAAAACTCCCATGCAAATCCGACCACACTTCGTTCTACCTTATTGTCTAATTGCACTCGACCATACTTACATTTATAATTTTTTAAAGACAACCTCAAACGATTCCAACGCGCTAGGGTTCAAATTATCTCTATTTTGGTGTATTTGAAAGAGTTATATTTCTTGCCGTCTGCCAGCCCTCAGCCAATGGTCAAATTATTGATTGATGTACAATACAGGACCTAGGCACGTGCCGGATTAAAGATGTTTGTGATAAAAAAACATCGCTCGGAATTATTCTCTCCATTTCTCGATATTTCTTTATAAAACGTCTTCAGATCAATGCACACAGTCCTGCTGATTTGCAAGGCTTACACGTGGGCGCTAACCTTTTGAGGCTATTGTATTGTTAAAAATAAGGCAGGATTACTTCCATGGAAAAACGGTGAAGCTTGAAGAAAATAATAATCCGGATAATCTATTTTCTGCGACTACTTTCCGACACGAGGCAGTACAAGTAGTACCTGATAGAAAGCAGTATACTTAAATTAATGTCCTACTAAAGTTTAGCTCTCCGTTACGATTTCGGCCAGTTTTTACTCGACTAACTCAGAAGGAGGGTAATGTTCTTCGCGCGTATGTATGTCCAAAAGATATATTTTTTGGCGGCAACTATGTATTTATGGCGACACCCTTTAATTTTCAACTTTTTTATTTTTTGGAATTTTTCCTCATTTGTTCTGTAAGGCTGCTTTTTGCCAAATTTCATGATTCTAGGTCAAAGGGAAGTACCCTATAGGTTTTGATTCCCATTCGAAATCGACATAAACAGTCATTCTTTTGATAGCGTTGACTTACAAGTTTGATTTTTTCATTGCTCCAAGGGGTAGCAGACCTGTGTATTTGGTAATAATTTCAGCTTGATACCGGCACGCATTCCTGAGAAAAAGGGTCTTGACAGACAGACAGACGGATAACAAAGTGATCCTATAAGGGTTCCGTTTTGCCGATTAAGATACGGAACCCTAAAAACAAAGAAAAATGGATTTTAGGCGCCATATTGTGGAGCGTTTTTTTTTTCTCTTTAAACCCCATCGAGTGGGAAGCAGCTATACACGCGACAAGCTTTCAAGAAAACTAGTCTTTTTCTTTTACTTCAAGGACTATTTTCGCCTTTTTAGTGCTTTTTATAAAAGCTTGCTTTTAAAGTTTTTTTTACCTTTATTTTATTTAATCCCTTTGAGTTTCGTTGGATATAACGCGTCGGTTTTGCAAGTTCTCTTGCGGGTCAGTTATGAAGAATCCATTTCTTCAATTCATGCCCGTGCTATTAACCGTTGAGGAGTTCTCTAATGAAAGAGACGTCCCTGGCTGCAGGATCAGATCTTAATATGTAGAAATCATGTTTATTTATAAATATGGAACGCGTAGATAATTAAAGTTTCGTGTTTTTGCTATTAACCGTTGAGGAGTTATCGCGTGAGGAAACGATCCTAGCTACAGAATCAGGCCATAGAACCAAAGGTGTGTGCAAAGGGCTTGGCAGATTTTTGTACGAAGCCTGGCCGGCCTAATTTCCGCCATTTAATTTTATTTTCACAATAATGGCCACTCATAAAATCTACATTAATCGATAGCTGGCATCAATACAAAAAAAGGGGAGGCCTATACCCAGCAGTGGGTGATTTTCCAGGCTGATATGATGATGATGGCATCAATACAAACCAGTTTTTTATGAGACAAAGTTCTAAAGTGTCACATTTCCGAGACTTTAACTTTGAAAGGCATCTTCAACACTTTGATTCGATTAGCCACGCAAAAAATCTGTATTAATCGATAGCTGGCATCAATACAAACAAGTTTTGTATGAGACAAAATGTTCTAAAGTGTCACGTTTCCGGGATATGAGCTATTAAAGTTAAACCCATTCCTTGAAAGCATCTTCAACACTACTTTGATTTGATTAGCCACACATAAAACCTATATGTATCGATAGCTGGCATCAATTCAAACGAGTTTTGTATGAGACAAATTGTTCTAATAAGTCACGTTTCCAAGATTTAAGCTATCAAAGTTGTGCAAGCAGAGATGTACCTAATGGGTACATGTCGTTAGTTATGTTTAAGTTATTACATGGAATAGGGGGTGAGCCTATTGCCATCTACCGGGTGGGTACAAATCCAGACCCCGTGTCTGCTACTGATAAATTCCTGATGAAAAATGCCAATAACACTTTCATCGACCAGGTGGCCTAAAATGGCCACTTTATCAGAATCGTAATACGAATCACGTTAAAATTTTAATACTCTTAAAATGGACTTTGTGGTCATAACCATAAAGACCATTTTAAGAATTTTAAATTTTTAACGATGTTCATATTATGATTCTATTAAAGCTTCCATTTTAGCCCCCCTGGGAGTCGAACTCAGGACATCCTCCGCAACAGTGGGGCTTGCCCCAAGACCAGCGACCCAAGCAGCATGCAAGCGTTGGAAACATGAATAAAGCAGCCCATTAAGAACTTAAGAGTTTTTAAGTCTTCTATCAGTGTAAAAGCATCATTGTCTTTTAAGAGAATTTTACAACTCTACTAAACAGCGTGAAGTATTTTGTGACACTTCAAGGTGATTTTTATTTTTAACTTTCAATTTTTTTTGCTTCTGCTTGGAGAACTTGTCGCCTTACCACTGCAAAATTGTTACAATACTAAGGAAATACTTTTTTTTAAGATCTAGGACATTTGCGCGAAAAGATATTAGCGCGCACGGGCTTATGCGCGAAAAGATATTAGCGCGCAGGGGCTTATGCGCGAAAGGACATTAGCGCGTACGGGCTTATGCGCGAAAGGACTTTAGCGGGAACGGACACTTGCACAAATGTACATTTTCCACGAGTAGTCAATTGTACGACTGATACTTACGCGATAGACACTTGCGCGACAGACACTTGCGCGACTACAATCAAAACATAACACCACTCTTGATATTACTTGAAGGGTGTGGGTTGGTGGGATCAGAGAAAAAAAAAGGGTAGGTTGAGTTGTAACTGTGAATAAGTCCCAGACAGACGGGAAGGTTATAATTTTGTTGCTGTTTTTATTCTTTATTTTAATGAGTAACAATTTCAGTTTTTTTTCAACATCCAAGCCATGAATTTTTCCGATTTTTGGTCATAGGTGTCATTTTCATGGTATTCGAGGTCGCTGATAACGAAATAATGTCAGCTTAATTCAAGATGACGCCGACGAAAATTTTCAGTTTTTCCTTCATGAGTGTCGTTTACATGGCTTTCGAGTTCGCTGATAACGAAAATGATGTCAGAATGAACATCCAAGATGGCGGCCATATAATTTTTCCGATCTAGATTCATGGGTGTCATTTTAATGGTTTTCAGGGTTGATGACAACGAAAATGAATCCAAAATGAGGCCGATGACAATTTCCGGATTTTTCCGGGTCACCATCGCAACACCACCATCGCAGCCGCCATCTTTGATTTTGAGTTCGATTCATCGTAAGGAATCTTATTTCTCGAAAGTATCCGTTAGCACTAGTGTCTCCCGCGCAAGTGTAAATAATTAAAAAATCATAGATAAAAACGTAGCCCTTCTTTTCTTTGCAGTCGATTAAAATAATTAAGTAGAGCAGCCTGCATGACATAACATGAGCGCGATAGCATGATTGTGCAAGAGAGAAGTCCGGAAAACAATTGACAACATTCCGAAGTCATCCTACCTTTTCGTCTTCTACCTTGCCTAAGGTAGGCGGTCACTGAGGAAATATGGCAACTAATAATTTTCAGTTTACGTTAATTTTAATGTTTTATTTTTTACTTTGTCGTGTCATTCAACATTGGCCCTTCGATAAAATCGAATAATAACACAAATCTATTGGCAGAAACTACGTATTTTTTTAGATCAAAAACCGAGGAATTTGACGATATTGTTGGATTTCTTACAAAAAGTAACGAGCAAACTTTGAAGATAAGGATATAATAGTATATTTTATATCGAGGGACTAAACGAAGCCATATTATACCAGAGGTGGTGAGTCAATGAAACCCAGGGTATATTAAGTTGGCGTTTAGTCTGAAGGTGCAAACTGTACTTTTCACTTTGAGTGCGAGAAAAATAATCAATTTAGTACAAAAATATTTAATAAATATTCTTATTCCTCCAGTCCATAAAACTTTCGTAAGTTTTAGGTAAATCTTCCGTGATTTTAGCGGCAAAAGATAATCTATTATGTCTTTTGCTCTTTGCTCGACGTCAAACTCTTCACTGTCACTGGACATTCTTAATAAATTTATGTAAAACCGAACAAATTTACACTCAACAAAAATTCTGAAATTTTCGCAGTCCGTTTTTTTCTTCTAAACCAGTCACAGATTAACAATTGAAAAGACATGGCGTCACCTTTGCGGAAAAACCATGGAACTAAAACTCTCAACATTTTCGCAATGAAGATGGTCCACTCGACAGATTTTACTGGCTGTTTGAGTTTGTCTATGTCACATGAAGGAAATTAAAAAACTAATTAATTTTTACTCCCTAGAGACTAAAGTGGTCACTTTAGTCCCGCTTCGTAGGGCTATATTGGCGTACTTTTAGAGCATGAGAAGTGAAAAGATTATTATTGGCTCTATAGATTTTGCGATTTTGCCTCTGTTGTCTTGGAAGGAGGGCGAAATAGGTACTCGGATTCGCATTGGGGGCGAGAGACCTCTTTTCAACGCCTGATTTACGCAACAAGAGCGAGTTTTATGAATTAAAAAAACGTAGTTATTAAGCAAACGAAATAACTTTAGTCAAAAAAACATTGTAAACCTGCGCGAATATGACGACGGGCTGACAAAGTTGGTAGACTGGGCTCTTAAGAATTACAAAGTCCTCATACATTATTTACTGAGCACAAAGGAAAAATAAAATTCAAAATATAAATATCAGGAGAAGCCTCATTTCCATCCACCCCTGCCTTATTAGTAAGCTGTACTTACCTCTGCATAGACCTCAGGCGCGGTTGCAAGCTCCTCCTCAAAATTCTCCTCTATCGTTCCGTCGCTGGCGGAACGTTCTAGAAGATCATCTGGTATGTCCAAAAGTTCTGGTGGGAGTGGCGCTGTGGACAAAAATACCATTAACACTGTTTTTTCTCATAGCTAAGAAGCCGTTGCTTTAGGTGGGGTGTTTTTTTGATCTTTCCAAAGAAGAGCATAAGATTTACAGCATCAAAGCCGCAAGATTTAAATATCATCATTTTGCCCTTCTGTTAATACGAGTATTATTGGGTCTCAACAATACCGGGAATGGCCATTCCCGAAAATAAAATTACCAGCAATACCATATTGGATTATTTTTTAGCTAACGAGCTATCAAACGACTGATCGCAGTAGGAAGCCCTTGTCAAAAACTCGGCAACACCGCCAAGTGAGTAGTTATAAATGAAACATCGACATCCTGCCATTTGTATGAATGTCAAAACAGTCGGCACATGTGATGGATAGCGGTTTTGTATTACTGTGATTATTACGATGCTCTACATCGCGAGACAACTTATTAACTCTGGTCCAGTGCTCTCGAGGTCGATCATCATCATCACGATGATGATGATCATGGTTATTTTGGAAATGTGTACCCACTGTTAACTTACGGTGTCATATATTGGGGGAACTCGACAATCGTACAATCCACATTCATTCTTCAAAAGAAATGTCTTAAAACAATATCTGACATGCATAGTACCGAATCTTCAAAACGGAGGGATTCCTGACACTGACTGGTATTTACATACTCGAATTATGTTTATTTGTTAAAAAAAATATGCAATATTTTAATTTCAAATCAAATTCTAAAACATTCCGAAACAATATAAATATGTCATTAATTTACCAGTTCTTAACAATATCATGTATTATAAAAGTACCTATGTTACTGCTATTCGTGTGTACAATCATTTACCGCCGGCAATCATGCCATTACATAGAAATATGTTTAAGAATAAATTGAAAAAAATGTTAATTATTGTATTGTATAGCGGGCTGGTGTCCGCAACTCCACGTCTACTCGCGTATTTTGCGTGCGGAAAAAAAATGTTAATTAATATGTATTTTATAATCTGCATGAGTTTTTTGTTAAAAAATAATATTTGTGAGGTCGTAATCGCTTGAAATACTATTGCATATCCGACTTGGGTAGACTGTTGAAACTAAAAATGTAATGTTTATTATTAAGAACTTAATGTACACAGTTATGCAATAAATATATCTTTATCTTTATGAACTTTTAGGAAATTTAATACTACTCAACCTCATGTCTTTCAATGTGGTACACATATAAGCGAAGAACTGGAAAAAAAAAATAGGTGGTCGTGGGTGTAGCACATGCGCAGGGTCCTCGAAGTCGAAGATCTAGGATAGTCTTCTTAGTGTACGCCCAAACAACCTAAAGTTCCATTAACTTCGGAATACTTTCCAGCTACATCACCATTTTCGAAATGTCGACTGGATTTATTATATTTTTTTAATGATTTTGCAGTTTAATTTTGAATACATTCATTTATTTGTAACTTCGCACTCGCAATTGAGGAGCTCCGGAACTAAAAATAAATAAATAAATCCACTTTTCGTTTTTTTACAGGAAATACAAAAGAATGATTTACGTAGGAATGATTATGTTGTTTGTTACACTAATATAACCTTAATTTGGCTTGTAGCAAGGGCTTTCATATAGGTAAGATTAAAAAAAAAACCAGTGGTGATAGTTTCCCCACAATTTGAGAATCAAATATGGAATTATCGGGTTTTGTCCCGGTACTTCCGTAATAACCGACTTTGTCTGATTAATAAGTTTTTGTATTATGGACAGTTATGATTAGTAAAATACATGTTTATTTTAGCTAATCATTTGTAGTTTTAGTATCGAAAATTACAAATCCTACTAAAACATTGCTTGCTTCTTCTTCATTACAGTCGCAAAAAATTTCTTCATCATCAGATTCATGCTCATGGAGGTTTTCATTTTGGACTAAATCTTTATACCACTTAAATTTGTCATTAATACTCCAGTCATCACCTGATTGCTTTTTATTTGAAAGTTCTGTTGGGTGCTTTTGCGCTCTTTTTAGCAGACATAATGGCTTACGCTTTTAATCTGATTCGTTCCCGAAATTTTTGTAGGTGTTGATCAAATACTTTGTTATTGTTTCTATTATTCTGCCTGTTTTTTTTTTTGTAACTTGATGTATCTCTATCGCTATCCTCTTTATGTCTCTCAATCTTTCGACTTTCTTGTAATATTCTTCTAATTATCTTATTATTTAAACTATTACTACCACAAAAGTAATGTTTTCATTGGAAAATTATAAAATGGTAAAAGAAAAAATACATTTGTCGGTGAATGGTCTGAATAGGACAACATTTTTAAGAATTTGTATAGAATTTATCGGTAATAGTACCAAAAATTTAAAAACTACATGTATTTGTCGGGTTTAGGCTACCCATCTTTAGAGCCTTATTTAATACGTTTTTAAAGACATTTACTGCGACCTGGTTTGATGTATGTTATGTATGAGTATTACGAACAAAAGAAAAAAAAAAAAAGGCCACAAATTGGATTTATCGGCTTTTGTTCCGGAGCTCCTCAATTAATTCATTCTTTAATACATTACATAACAACAACCCTGTTTTACACGGGGAGTTTGGTAGAACTGTGTGATTCATCGCGCGCACTTAAAATGAAATTGTTTTCTTCAAATTTTTAACCAACTTCAAAAAGGAGGAGGTTCTCAATTCGATTGGTATTTTTTAATTTATATACAGCGTGTAACAGAAAGGGTATAATCATATGGAATACTGTAGTACGGACCATCAAACTGAACAACTTTCTCTATGGGACCACCATCGAAATCGTAAAAAGATAATCAGCTGTCCTATACAAAATTTTAATACCTACTCGACCCAAATGTATGGGACAGCTGATTATTTTTTTACGATTTCGATGGTGGTCCCATAGAGAAAGTTGTTCAGTTTGATGGTCCGTACTACAGTATTCCATATGATTATACCCTTTCTGTTACACGCTGTATAGGTACACCGATTACGCCAAGATTTATGATCCGATTTACGTGATTCTTCTGTAGTTTAGTTGCCATTTGGTCCCATTTAAGTTTGGTGAAGATCTGATGCTGACCTTTGGATATATATACGTATACAATGGAACTCTTCAAAAATAGACGGCAAATCTCCCGTGATAGCTGCAATCGCTTGGATGTTTATACATCATGACGTAACATCACGCCTGTATGCTCTGTGGGGTACGCAGATGTGTACACTACACCCAGATTTCGACAGTTTAGGTATGTAAAGTTCAATTTATTGGGGATAAGCCTATTACCATGACATGTATTGCAAACAATGCAAAATTAATGCATAGCAAATATTTAGGATAATACAATTAAAAATGTTGTTTAATTCTATAATACAACACTTATTTTACAATTTAATATTTTATTTATCGTGTTTTTGGTGAAACGGAACGTAAACACAAAACGCATCGATTCCGGTAGTGACGTCAAAATCCATGTGTCAAATAAACACTTTTAATTGAAAAGTACTTAAACTTTCACTAAGATTTTACTATAATATTGTTATTGAAATTTTAGCTTAAATAAATCACTTACAGTTTAGTAAAACTAATCTACTAAGGGCAAAAATTAGATTTAAACAAGGCAGATAGAGGTAAGTGACATCAAAGTCCTGACATGAATGGCCGCGATAGTCATGGACGTTTGAACTGTCGTAGAAAATTCGTCGACAAGCAGTAGTTGAAATTAACTTTTAATTATTTTCTTGGGTTGATAGTACTGCATATTATTGAATTAAGTAAAAAAAAATACATGTGTATTCCGTATTTCTGAATTAAACTAGCTAAAGAAAATAAAAATGCAAAATTAATATTCTGAAATATTTAATATACAATAAAACAATAATATTTTTAGTAGTTGCGTCTGGGTTAAAATTTAACCAATTTAATCGCACTCCGATTCGCTTGCTGCGGAGGTGCTGTCTTCATTAGCTTCACCAACGTGTTTTATTATATGATTATCAAAGTATCAATTCCTATATCTCGTTCAAAGTTTTCGTTTTTTCGACGACCTTTGCCCAGTCATCTTTTGTGACTTTCCCGCAGCTTTCTTTTAATATGTAACCTATTAGAGGTTCATCTTCTTCTTCGTGCCGAATGGCGGAGAAGTATTGTGGGCTGCGTAACCTTTGGCTTGACTGCGTATTATTATATAGTTTAGCGACAACGTTAACGTTTTAACTTCCTAGTTATTTTTGGCACATCACTACAAAAATAAACATTTGACGTATCCTTGTAACAACATGCAGGATGAATTTAAAAAATAAAATTGTTTTCATATACATATATTAAACAAATTTAGAGCGAAATTATAACATTTATTGTTACTTGTTTTAATGATATTTTTTTTAAATAATATTGTTTGTTAATCGGGCAAAACGGTAGTTATATGTTTATCGTAAATTCTTCGCCACTACAAAGTTACATCGTCTTTTCGATCACGACCTGCCAGGAACGCATTCTCTCAGCGGCCAAACTGTAGTTCAGGTTATAATATTAGTATAGACGTATGGTGATTCGCACGTTCGTGCTACGTTTTTGATAACTCTACAAATAAGTAAGACTGCAGAAGCAGAATAAGAAGCATTTTTCATGAACCTATTGCATCGATTTATAATCCTATAGATTCCCGATAGGCGCTTCAAAAACGGCCACAAAAATTTGACCACGAAAAATTGAGTGGTCTTATTTCAAATTAGTACGGTACAACCATTAAGACGTCAAAATGCCGCAGGGCGTGTTTTGAAAATAAACACCTTAATACCAAGATTTTTGATGGCATATCCTTCTTTGGGTAAGTTTATGGCAAAAAGTGTTTTGTAAATAGAATTAAACAACAAAAAACCAAATATTTAAGAGTAAAAGGATTGTTTGACCAATGTTGCGATATCGCCAACTTTTGGGCCAAACCTTGGCTGTTTTGGAACAGAGAATAGTATAGAGAGTAGTAGTTATTTTATATTATGCTATATTTTTTATTGTAGATTTCCGAGTAATCCATTTAGCTTTGCAAAATTGGTATCTATTGTCGCGAAAGAAAGAGGAGAAGAATATTACACTCCTTGAAAAATTCTAAAATATGTTCGATTCATTTTGATAATTTGGACATCATTTATTACTAACACCCCATGTTAGTCTAACTTATTACTAACTAGCGACCCGCCCCGGCTTAGCACGGGTGCAATGTTTTACATATAAAACTTCCTCTTGAATCACTCTATCTATTAAAAAAACCGCATTGAAATCCCGTTGCGTAGTTTTAAAGATCTAAGCATACATATTGACAGACAGCGGGAAGCGACTTTATTTTATAATATGTAGTGTTAAGTTATTAAAATAATACGATACTACTAATTTAAAACAACAAACTAGTACCGATTTAAAAAAAAAAAAAATTGCAACTCTATGTCTTTCCGTACTTACTCTGTTCTAAGCGTTGGAATTAGATTCCAAGAACTGCGCCTAGTTTAAAAATAGAGTAAGCATCAATTACCAACATCATATTTTCAACTTTATTTTTTAGTTACTTAATAAGTTTAATTTAGATATTTTTGTACTTATTTAAAAATAACTTTTTATTTTCAAGCGAATTTACTTGTACGTATTCTCCGATGACATCAGTTCTTAAAGATAAATGTATCGCAAACGTAATTGAACTTTATGTTTAGAGAAATAATGTTTTTATTAAACTGAAGTTGTTTACATTTTAAAGCCTTTTTCTACATTTCGTTGTAAGAATACTAATGTTTTTGTGTGTGTAACCGTGGCCACGTGAGCGATATGTTTTTGTTCGTGATCCTTTATCTAGACTATTATTGATCGAAGACCTATCGATTATTTTAACTCTAGACGTTGGGATTTCTAACGCTAGCAAGTGCTTCATTAAGATTTTAACAAGGGCTAGGTATGGGTTCCTATGCAAAGCTGAATAAACAAATCCTACCTACTTAGGAAAATTATTTAATAATGCAAGACCATTATTATTATTTTCTAAAAGTTGATTCAGCTAACTTACAAACCAAAGTATGTTGCTAAGAGAAAATATTGCAAAACCTAACGCCATCTAGTGGCGACAGCAAGAACTACGACGTCAGCGTTCTCAAGTACTGGGTAAGTAATTGGAATTGAAAGTGTTCCACGAAGACATATTGAAAGTCAACGAGATAATACTGCACCAATCACCGGTCAAGTGCAAGGACGCACGACCAATCAGTGCGCTAGCTACCTAACATCACACCAGTTAGCGCTATGAATGCATAATCCTTTGAGTGAGTGCAATTTTCCAATGATTGAATGTAATGACTTCTTTGTGATATTGTCCGTATAAATTGCACTGCTAACGTTTCCTGTATATTTATTTAGTACCTACATAATTATATTACGTTTTGGTTTGATGGCATATAGTACCTTCGCAAATACTTTTGCAATGCACCTATTATATTCACAAGTATATTCAATCAATCATATGAATCATGCAAAACTGAATTAGGTAGTTCATTTATCCATGATAGGTACATCCGATGATTTCACAAATTTTAATATGTTATATGAATTACTTCCCTCATTGTCTGACCACAATGGCAACCACCGAATACACATCATTTGAATAAATACAACAAGGTAATAGTGGGATTCACCTCCTGCCAAATATTTCAACGCAAACAATTCCTGTGATGATTGATGTACTGTTCTCTTCCGTTTAAAGTAGTTGCTCAGTCACTTCGATCAAAGCTGCTCGGTAGGCCAAGCAACTTTAGCATAATTATGCTATATGTAAAATTTTGGTTTTTCACGATTTTAAAGACACATGTACAGGCTGTCGCTTTGCATCCTGGTCAAATTCAAGGAGGTATCTATACTAATGATTCTTGACCCGAATCAATACTGAAAAGGGTAGACTTTTTTATTTATTTTTTACGGAAATCGGCAAGTGTAATGTACTACCAGTAATGAGTGTGCTAGTTGGAATGACGATCTTTAAAAGGTGGCTGGGATAGACTGAGGACAGGATATTGTGGCGCAGCTAGGGAGAGGCCTATATCAGCAATAGGCTGTGAGACGGAGTTGATTGAATCATGTTTACGTCAGACTCCCTGCTCTGAGTTGATTTTAATGAGGGAATTATACATAGGTTTGATGTGTTGGCTTTTTAAAACCCCATATTATAAAGAAAGCACAGCATATTAAAAACAATGAAATATGAGTATGTCTACAGAAATGATGAAGGAAAACATGAATTGATGATGCATTCATTGTAAAACTGTAAAATGAAGTCACTATTCTACACCACGCTCAGATTTAAGACAAATTAATCCTCTCAGACTCTTATCATTTTATCATTAGAATTATTCATCATTTACAAATAAAGAATATGTACCAACATAGAATGTTTGAGATGCAATGATTCATTTTATTTCCTGTGTTTTCATGGTTCATCACATATCTTTTGTAAAAAACAACACCATCATAATTCATTTTAATATATATTAAAGGTAAATACAAGGTTATTTAATAGAGATCCCTAGAACAAGCCTTGAAATATTTTAACATTCTTTAAAAAAAATATATGATGTAAGAATATTAATAATTAAGCCTCTCATGACCTTAATATGGTACATAGATGACTTTGATTAACAAACAATAACTGAATATTATTTTAATATAATTACAAATTATAATAAACAGATGGTTAATATTAAAATGAATATTCATTAATAATAATAGGTCATACAATTTATTGATATGTTTATGCTTTTGTTACTTTTGTTTGAGGTTTTCTAAATTTCAAGACACTCACTGGGTCACACACTCTTTTGAATAAAAACTATAATTTCTCAGGAATTACAATGAATGAAATAGTAACAAACCAACCAAACAAATAACAAAATCTATTGTCAACGCCAGCATGGTCAAAAAGCTTGTTGTTTCATCCAGAGCCACAGCGGTGATTTTCTTTCAACTCCCCAGTCTTACCCCGCCCCGACCCCCCAACTCGTGTCCCGCGCACCTCATACCGCCAAACGCGATGGCATTGAACGAAAACTAAGTGTTCTAAAATTTTTTAAACTTGTACCAGGAAATACGTGTTTTTGTATAAGTCTTACAAGTGTGTGAAATTAATATTTGTCATTAAGAATCTCCATTACATGTGCAAGGTTTCTATCGAGACGCTTTCTTTATTTTTACAGTTTATGAGTCCATTATGAACGGCCAAAGTTCAGGTAAAATTTGTCCAAAGCAGCAATTTTTGGAGGCTTACACTGAATTTGTTTCTATTTTTTGCATCCATATAAAAAAAGATATAGTGCACAAAATACTTATTAGTTCAAAAAATTCAAAGATATATGTGTAACAACGGCATAATCACGTACGAGTATTTGTATGAAAAGTATGACGGGTTGGCCCCTCTTAAATTATTTGCCAGGCTGCTACAACACATTTATTCTTTTTTCATAATTTATAGATCACTGATCACAATACATATTTCCCTATACTGCCCTATAAGGAATTATGTATTCATTAGAGATTTTGGAAACTTTCGTTTTTTTTTTGTTGTAAACGATTTTGCCATGATTTAAGCTTTTTGGACAAAGGTGAAAAAAAAGTATCCATTAAAAAATACAAAAAAAAGACCCTTGGTATTTTGCCACATGCCTAGGATGTGCATGGCTTAAAGACCTAGACTTCTAAGGTAACTAGTACATCATAACAGTTTATTCAATATGAATGCACTATTGTCTGCCCTGCATTAAGTATTAGGGTGAGGAAACGGTCCTACAGCAACGCAAGCATTGTTCTCAGTTAGTCATGGTATGTGAAGCATGTTCAAGCCTTTCATGTTTATTCAATTTGATATCCTTTAGAGGTTTATTCCAATATTTGTGTTGTTGTTAGATAGATCACAATGTCATAAATTGATAGCCATTGTTATAATATTAATAAGACAAGATTATTTTATTTAAATCATGTTTCTTTATTTTAAAGTAATTTGCTTTTATATTAAACGGTGCCCAACTCAAACAAATTGGGATAAGGGCCAGAGATGAATCATGAATGATGATTAGTTAAGTATTTTGAACCTATTTAAGGTGATGCTTCAGATTATATTTAAATACTGATGAGTAAGTATTGCTAACTTATTGCAGTAAGAAGTACAATAATATACTTGTGAACAATAATATCAGTCATTTTGTTTAGTTATAATTCTACTGGGTACACATTTGAGCACACTACATACTTCTTAATGACTTTAAAATTTAAATGGAACTACATGAGCAGAAGTAATTAGAATGAGTACCAAATAAAACAAAGAACTTGAACAAGCAATCATGAATTGCGTAAACAAATTGGCTAAATTAACAGTATTTCAATAATCTCGAGCGTTTTCTGATCAAGTTAAAACTTTATTAAGTTTTGAATCTTACCTAAACCTGAAGTCTGAATAAGTTCGGAATCATCGAACTCCAAGCTCGGCTCGTAGTCGTGGTACTCCGAGAGGCTGGTGTATGTCTCCTCAGGGTCAGGGTTGCAGCCGTGAAGTACTGAGAAGTTAAACAATAACATCATTGACGCAAATATTTACATACCCATGTGACACGATTGCGGATATGCCTGATAAGTACCTTGAAAAGCCCTCACAGGACTCAACTTTGGCTGATGCTCAGATTCCATCGTAAAACACCCACACCCCTTTGCTTTCGTTATCACCAAGTTACTGTAGGTACGTAAACCAAACTGTGCGAAATGTCACTTCCTCTGAACGAAATTATGTTACAACAGCCTTACAAAATCCTATTGGCACATTAACAATGTTTTTCTGACGTCACGGCATAATAGACGAACTAAAATACAACGCTAAAAGTAAACAAATAACGTAGAACGCCAATCACCGAACAAAATTATAATCGTTTTCGTAAAGCTGTTATTTTTTTAGGGTGGGTGACAGACAGGCAGATAAAACCAAAGAGAATGTGTGTTCAAGCTGTCTGCGGTCTATGCCATAGAGAAATATTTGCTACGATTTTTGCACATCGATTTATTTGCATTTTTTATTTATTTCGTTTAGCATAATTATTTTGTTTACTTTATTATAAATATAAACCTTAGAGCTCTTGATCTAGCCGACCAGTAAGATCCTCTTAAGGTGACAGTGCCAGGGTAGCCCGCGACATTCAAATTTTCTTGCGTTTTTTGCAGAGATCCTATACTCGAATGTCTTTGGTTTTTTGCAATTTGCAGGTCAGTGTCAGACACAGAGAATCATAATCAGCTATACTTACGAGGTAAAGTTTGTGAGGTTGTAGGGCGTAATATCTGGATCTACTGAACCGATTTTGAAAATTCTGTCACTAATAGGAAGCTATATTACATTATATATTTACAACGTGTCCGTCAGATAATTTCCAACAAAAACGTGAGCGAAGCCGCGGGCAATAGCTAGTTATAAAAAAAGAGGTCGATATCACACTAGCGCGCGCAAATTGTTGCAGACATATTCAGACAGTTATCGTTATAGTAAGCTATAATATTATGTATGTATATCTGTATGTCTTTCTGTGTCATTTGTTCTGTAGTATCTATCGCAGTCGTAACAACGCAACGATTAAAAGATCACTATAACTCCAACGATGGTTGGTCCAATAGAAGTTTTTTATTGGTATTGAAAACAGATCGATTAGCATCAATAAAAAAATGTGCAAAATAGCCATTTTCTTGCGATCTGTACGTTTTTTGAAAATCTGTGAATGGAAATTAAAATTTCACAAAAAAATATAAATAGTCTCCTAAGACCATTTTCGTGTAGTTAGAACGGTTAGATGCAGGCTATTTTTTGTTTTAGAAAAAAAATATGGTTTTTATGTCATGTTTTGTAGAAATTTTAACCAAGACCCAATTGAAAACTTTTTTGGCAGAGTTAGAGGTAGGTGCTCGAAATGTGTCGCCTATCAGTATTTGCCTTGAAGGTGCCTTTAGAGCAGTTTTGCTAAATCATTTTTCATCCACACATTCTATTAAATCGAATTGTGAGGACGACATGGGAATGGGAGCATACTTCCAGTCCCTAGATTTCATAATTGACGAAAAAATTACGTAGAGCAGGAGAATGATTTTATAACAAATCAAGAATTTGGGGTGACAAATTTATTTATATACTGCAAACCCTTCATCTTTCATTAGTTGAACATTTGGAGTATCCAGCCAAATGAAGAGTTTTCTCTTCATTTATAAGAAATTCAAGGTTGTTGTAAAAATTTTATATAGCTCGACATCAATTTTTTCGTCAATTATTAAGCAAAAGTGCTTTAGGCACCTTCAAAACAAATGCTGTTAGGTGACACATTTCGAGCTCATATTCTCATTCTCATTCTCACCTCTTAATCTGCCAAAACAGTTTTCGATTGGGTTCAAATTTCTACAAAAAGACAAAAACCATCATTTTTGTTCAAAACCTTCCAAATGAACTGCATACCATACCCTCTCTTGTTTTGATTTTTTTTTTACTGATCCTATATTTTTCGTCAATTTTATTTTTTTCTCTCAATCATTATTACTCATGGGTTGTCGCAGCAGTAATCCACCATGATTTGTTGTGTTGTTTGTTTGATCAGTGCTTACTAACATAGTCGTAAGTTTTATTCACAGCTTTTGAGTCATGGGTACTCGAATAAAGAGACATTCTATTCTATTATCATTTATCACCTTCTTTTCAGTATTTTTTTTAACTGTTGCTTATTAACTGTGTGGCTATTTTCACCTTCATTTTATTTAAAAACATAAACATGTTTCTGAATATATCTGTGTAAAACTTTTAATTTACCATTAATTTTATCAACTGCTTTTTTTTGAAATCCATTAACAAAAAATTATGAAGTTACATTCCACATTTTTTTCTTTCTCATTAAAATCAACGTAGGGCACGTCTTTATTTAAGACATTATTTATAAATCCCTATATACGATGCGGCAGACATCAAAAATTGACATAATAGGTAAAATAAACTATCAACAATGATATTATCCCGTCGCCCTTCTTTACCTTTTCTACCTATGTCCTTCTTTTATGGCCGATTTGAACTGTATTGCATTTCGTAATTTGTGTGCATGATCAACAATTTTCCGGTTATTGACTGAGTAAAATCCTTAAATTTTATCCTCCATTTCATTATAATGAACTTTTGGACTAATGTAAATTTCGTCAAAAAACCTTTCGTCATTAGGCATTTAACATTTGAAGCTAATTTATTATATATGATAGGATTACCGCCTTCATTAATTACTATTTTGCAGGAAGATTTTTTAAATGCGTAACTTAGCTTGAATGCGTAACTTTTCGGGCTTCTTTTTTAAACAGTGTAAAAATACCCTTAAACGAAGCTAAAGGCACTAGTTCTCTCCGTCATTACGATATTTTTTTGTTCTGGGCCTTAACTAGGAACCTTCTACTTGCGGAGATATTGGAAGTCAAAGTTCCAACTTTTTCACATTCCAAGTAGGTAATAAATAGAATAACCCTACTACAAAGGTATTTAAAAATACCTTCATGAGCTGTTTACTATTCAATGTTTCCATAAGCACAATATTTTGAGTGCGTTACGTTGAGTTTTACTAAGAAACGTGATTTTTCACCACAAAATAAGGCGTTTCCTAGCAATAATTTTTGCTTAGGGTTACAGTTTGATGTACAGCATGCTTGGTTGACGGCTTCGTGAAGGGTCCTTTTACACCTTGTATAAAGAAAGTGCCAATACTTTATTTCTCTTTGTCTTCTCTTTTCTTTCTCTCTCATCTTATCTTTGTTTTGTTTGCAGCATCACTTTACTAGACAATTTTTCAGCTGATAGCTCCCTTTTCCTATATTCCCCCCTCCCAATTCCGTTGCTGACATATTTCATATCTGAGATTTTATTAGGGCCAAAGAATATAATAAGTAATGGCTTGTATATCCCTCGATAGAGTTGACAAATTTATTTGCGGAAATACAAAAAATATCGTACCTATCTATATTAAAAAAAAAGTCACAACATTGATTCAGTGCACGGTACTCCTGGACACGGCTCGTATTGTTAGGAGGTTCCTCTCTCTGGAGCCCTGACAGCTGGTAGCTTGATCCTTGTTCCCGATACGGGTGGGCAAAATTGTTTTATATTTTTAAATGTTTTTTTTTTATATTGTTTTTTTTTTTTAGGAATATTTAAAA
This sequence comes from Eugnorisma glareosa, assembly GCA_947578425.1. Classification (NCBI taxonomy): domain Eukaryota; kingdom Metazoa; phylum Arthropoda; class Insecta; order Lepidoptera; family Noctuidae; genus Eugnorisma; species Eugnorisma glareosa. The sequence goes on from OX387957.1 coordinate 43,102,899, forward strand.
TTGTAATTTATTTGTAAATATATAAATAAAGGAAATGTTTGTTCACATCTTTGTCACTTTTCCTTTTAAATGTCAAAAACACAATGCAACGTTAAAAAAATGTGTTGTATCTAAAATAATTAACGTTATGATCTATAGTTGATGACCACTATTTAATAAAATATTAAATGGAAAACACAATGATGATATTATGATGTTATAATACTAAGGAAACTAGCTCACGAATACGAAGGAATAATAAAGAAACGAAAAAATATGGAACTATAGAATAAATATACTTTAACGTATGCATATACATTTATAGTACATACTAATACTACTTGATGCCACACATTTTGTTCATGAGAAAATAAGTAAGGTCTGGCGGCCCTGTGATCTTGGACTAGCAAAGCAAATGTAGAATAGAATGATTAGTTCACTCAAGATTTACAGAGGGCGCTGTTGGCATAAAATTTCATAACTGCGCACTCTATACCAGTATAATATAAGATGCTCTGTGAACTTGTCAGTGAAATTAGTGACATTGACCTGGGGACATTGACAATTTCACATAGCAGAACAAAACTCTTTACGTGTTACGCCACGTTTAGGAATTACTTTGTAAAACGGTATAATTTAATCCATTATTTAGATATATATCGAAACAACTACAAAAAATTTAATCGTTTCGGGGTTCATTAAATTGTTTTTTTGTTTAATTAATATTTTTTTGTTGATAATTTTAGTTTCATCGCCTCTCCGATGTACTTATCTCGTATGAGCGGTAAATATTTGATGAACTTGTTATTGTTCTAACATAAGTTTATGAGTAATAAGTTCAATGATTACGACTGAAGGACATGTATCCATGGTCATGAATAAAGTTAAAAAAAAAAAAACTGACCCGATCCGCCGCCGATGCCACAAATAACGCAGTGATGCCAGATTGGGGGGAATCCCCCCAAATCTGGGGTTTTTTTTAAAGTTACAGGGGGAGAATTGGGGGGACAATATCTTTGGGGGGATTGGTGGAGGGAAAAAAAAACTGAGTTTGGAGGGAATTGGGGGATATAATTTGTATTTTTGTTAGGAAATTTGCATTAGAAATTTTGTCATTGCGTTTTTCTAACGCTGTTGTGCAGAGCCTGCTCCCAGTAGCAATTATTAAAGACAAGCTTCGATACAAATTAACGATTAACACTGCCAATCCATCGTGGTAATAAGAAATTCATTACTAGAAGGATGGGTTCATTTTAAATCCAGTTCAAATAGGTTAGAGATTTAACTCGGAAAAAATGTACGAAACTGAATACGACACGGCAACGCGCGACACGAGTGAAAATGCGGATTCTGTAATGGAAGCTAATGCTGAAATAGTATAAAATTGTAAAAATTTCATTAATAAAAAAAAATTGCCGTAAGTGGGGGTTTAATTCTTAAAGAAGCTAAATTTTGGAGGGATTTCGGGGAAGGTTTGGGGGGAACGAGAATCGATCATCTGGCAACACTGGAATAACGCTTCTTCTGTCGGACGCTTGTCATCTGAACTGAAAAACGGTACTTGCGTTTACTTTTTTATTGTTTGAAATTAAATAATATCACAGAAATGAACTGAAAATTGCCAAATATCTATCAAAGTTCCCTTGAATAATGTGACAATTGAGTTAGATCTTGTAAAATTGTGATTCTATACAACACACCACGCCCTACATTCTCAACAACCGTTGAACATTAGGCGCGGTCCATTACAGTAGTTCCTCACTGGGATTTTTTCTTCAACAGGTTGGCACCAGTTTGTAAAGAATGTCGGGATCTGAAATTAACACTTACTTTACAGGGAATGGAACGTATAGGGCTATAAACCCCCTTGTATCAAAAGTTGGTAATTTCACACCGTTTTACATCGCCATAGCGATCTGCTCGGTGATTTTTGGCTTTCTGCTCATACTCAACGTCGTATGTTGCTGTTCAAGATATTCTGACTACTGGCTTGACAGACATACAGGTGAGCATTAATTAAAAGAACAAAGTTTTGTTTAATAGGATCACTGGGAAGTGCTTCAGCCAGCAACTTAAAATAACAATCCCAGGCTGATTACTGACCTAATTTGCTACATGTTATATCCCACTACCCTTGGCTGAATGGTGATAATATCTAAGGCATTCTTATAATGTTTGTGTATGTAAAGATTCTCTAAGTAAATAAATAAATGCCCATTATTTTTTAATGACCTTAACATTCTGTTAACATAACTTGTTTCCTAACAGGCAACCGCTGGATTGTCTCAATCTGGTCAGCTACTCCGCACAAACAGCCACCTTTAGACTTCACTGAGCTCGAGAGCAATTTCCAACCAGTTCATTACGTTCATCCTTACGGCGACGACAGTGAGGAGTATCGGGACATCCGCAAGCACCACAGTGTCCCCCCATCCGTCTCCCAGCAACCACTAACTTCATCACAAGAATATTTAGAACTGCACAAACGAGAGAGTGATATATAAACATGGCCTTCTTAATGTTGTATCCTGCTGTAGCAGTTCTCTCTTTATTTGTACTAATGGTTATCATTTTGATCTTAAGATTTGGGGCTCGCTGGTGCAAGCTCCGCCATACTACAATATCTGATCAGGATTATTGGAATGAGGATGATGCATATGAACAAAAAGTTTCCTATGCATAGTATAGATCTGATAAGGGATAAGGTTTTTTTTTTAACATTTTAAATGCATTCTTAGATTATTACATACTTGCATTCATGTTTACGATTTGAATTCACTAACATTAAAATTAGGCATCTTTGTTAGTTTTAATTGATTTGCAGTGTTGTTATTTAGAGTAATAAGTATTTTAACATTGTATTTTGTCTTCTATTTTTATAATTTGTACTGGGGGCCTAAAATCAGAATACTATTACAAATTGCATTAAAAATTTAAAATGGTTTTTATGATTATGACCACAAAGTCCATTTTAAGAGTTTTAAATTTTTAACGTGATTCTAATCATGATTCTGATAAAGCAGCCATTTTAAGCCCCCTGGTTCTGTCCTTGTAATCCTTATTATTAGATCATTTAATCCAAGACACTTAAACTTCAGTATACATTTCTTTTTTTTATAAATCATGCTTTGTATGACTGTTTTTTATTAGAAATATATTACAAAAGTACTGACACTACTATGTAGTTTTTATCTGTAAGTATCTATGTACAATTGAGTAAATATTGTAATACAAGCGATATTTATTAGCTTTAAGCTTTTCATAAAAAAATAACTAGTGTTTCTAGGAATGTAGAGCCTAGCACGTCTTGAATGTGGCATTTAAAAGTAACATTTATTCCGTCCAATATATTAGATTAGATAATATTACGAATACAACTTGTTTTATTTTAGACCCTATACACATTTTTATTCATCACCTGCTTAGCCTTTTTTCCAGCTATGTGGGAGTCGTACCGGATGCAGCTGAATACCAGTATTTTACATGAAGTGATTGCCTATCTGTCCTCAACAACCCAAGTTAGTACTACTGGGTAATACAATAAGACTGGTCAAAAATCGATTAATCTTATGACAGCTGGGACCAACGTCTTCACATTTGATAGCCCAAATCTTGAGGGTGTTATAAGTTTTTTTAAATTACGCTATAACCCCTATGAGCCAAGCAAAAAGAGAAAACTTGCTAATTCTGTAAATAATTTAGTTACAGAATTAATTGTTAAGTTAAATTTCGACATTATTTTGTTGGGGTAACGCACTGGAAACTCCTCGGCGATTTCGAGTCCCAACTTTTGATCAAGATCCATGACAAATTAATGTCGAACTAAGCACAGGTAGGCTGCGGAACCTGTGAGGATAGTCTAGAATAATGACCAAAAGGCTGTTTCTCTCAGGCACAACGAGTACGTTTCTGTCTCGATTCTAAACTGGACATTTACCATGACATCAGGTCAAGTTCCAAATTAGCGTTGTCGTTCTCATTGATCTAGGAGGTTAACTTTACCCTTACCACCACTATCCACACATCCTACGATTGTATACCTATGTTTTGTGCCGAGATCCTGAAAAGCTAACCTCAATTACTATTAGGTACTCCTAATTCATGGAAAATTCTTACGATAGCAAACCAAGGATAAGAAAAACCAAGTTACTGAACTCACATGTGTAGATAATTTATTATCAAAGGTCAGCAAGAATCAATGGTAAGATACAAGAGAAAGAAACCAATGTAGAATGTAAGATACACATGACTAAAAATAGCTTTGGAAAGTTAGTCTGTTGATGATACAAATTATAAATCATCTAACCTTAGAAGCTAACATTGAGGTAAAATGATTGTTAGTTTTAGTAAGAAGTAATGTGAGGAAGTACTCCAGTGTAGTTGCTTATCACATTTAAATATATTTGGCAATAGTGTAGATACATTTAAGCTTACCTATTTACTTTACAAGTTTATACATAGGTTGGTAGAATTTATATTAAAATCTTCTTCAAAGTATGATTGGAAGTTTAGTATGTTAGTGATGAAAGCGGGAATGATCAAAATACATAGATACATTCGTTTTTGAGTACCTTAAACATTTTATACATTAAGGTCCCACAATTTAGAAATTTGAGTAAAAATTCTGTGATCGGGTGAAGCATTCTGTAATAATCAAAACAGGCTGATAGATATCATAATATTTATACTAGCGGCACTGTGTGAAGGCGCCTGTGACAGGCAACAAATTATAAAAATGCAGCCAAATGCTTTGTTTGTTTAGTATTACAATGTAGTAGGTACAGTATCTGTTTCCACACATATTGTATTCAATATCAATGGAAATTCCAAAAAAAAAAACATTCATGTCATAACTCATCACAAGCCATCATACAGGGCTACCATTATGGTTGTATTAAATTGAATAGTGGGAAAAATATAGATCTAATTCAAGTAGGCAGAATCAAAGTGAACAGTGGTTTCCTTGCACCTTACAACCACAACATTGTATATTTATAACTTCATTGTTTTGTTAACGATTTTGTAAAACATGCACCTTCATGCTTCAAGGCTCATATTAAAAGTTAAAACTTGTTTCAAGCCATTAGATTGGTTGAAACTAATTTCAAGCAATGTTTGAGGTTTGAATTCTATAATACATACCTCAATGTTCCCTATACTTGAAAATCACATTGCCATCATTACAAATATGTAAATTACCCTTCCTTATTACAAAATATTACTAAGACTTATGATCTACTTGGGGATATATGCCTTATCTATTCTAATATCATCAACTGGACAATCATTTTTGTCACATTCAACTAAACCTATTCTTTTCACAACTGCCATTCCAGTTTGAACTCTTCCAAAGATTGTATGTTTTCCATCCAGCCACTGTGTTGGAGCCAGGGTGATGAAGAATTGAGATCCATTTGAATCAGGTCCAGCATTTGCCATAGACAAAATTCCTGCTCCAGTATGTTTCAAATCCAAGGATATCTCATCGTCAAACTGCGGCCCATAAATTGATTGTCCACCCTTTCCTGTGCCAGTGGGATCACCACCCTGTATCATAAAATCTCTGATGACTCGATGGAACTTTGTGTTGTTGTAGTAACCTCTGCGGACTAATTCCATGAAGTTTCTGCATGTTATAGGTGAATGCTTCCAATACATCTCCACAACCATAGAACCCATTCTGAAAACAATTAATTAAAATTGTTATTATAAAACAGAAGTGTCCATAGCCTGAGGCTTCTTTCCTCCTAGGGCAGTAACATGGCTCTTCTTTTGAAAAGATACAAAAAGCTTATTTCTTATATTTATATTTCTTATTAAAAGTATTTAATTCTTTTTTCAGGGTATTTATTTTTAATTTTACATATTTTCAATATAGTTAAAAGCTTTTTAGTACCATCTACTATTTACTAAATGTTATTACAACTATGCTCTGTTGAAAAATATATATATGACAAACTGCCTCACAGAAAAGATTTTACCACCATAATTTTATTTGGGTTTGGTTTGTCTCTCATGCTGACAAAGCTTGGTTGCAACTTGCGCGAATAGAGTAGCATGGCACAAAGGGAGGTGGCCCATACTCAGCAGAGGGCAGAACAGGGCTACATTTATGATGTTGTCTCTCTCATGATCTGACTGTTTCCATGGCTGGTTAGTCTATTAGGTAAAATAAGTTGATTCATGTTTTGGTTTACCTCTCAACAATAATGTATTATTTACATTATTGTTTACAATGTAGATAAGTACACGCAATGAAATGTTGATAAGATTTTCTTGTTGTCGGAGTTATAGACCTAAGTTTAAATTAAGTAGAATTAACTAGTAACACCCAGAGCATCATGTTTAATGTAGTAACATCAATTATAAGGAATACTTACGTTGTATCTACTACAGCTACTGGCGGTTGCCATGATTTATCAGGAATACCAGCATTAGAATAGCCGAGCATCATCGTCAGTGAATTCCTAAAGCTTGAATGGGAAAATTCACGTCACTTTTTCATTCACGGGCCAGCGACGGAATTTGTAAAGTTGAAAGAATATATTGAAAAAAGAGTGAAATACTTATTGTACCAACAAATAACAAATGGTTACACGGTTATTATAGGTTAGAGCATAAACTACTAGATACCATTACCATAGACATTTTTTTTTTAAATTAGTTCCTGACGGAACCGAATACGTTCTGAGACCATGCTGAATGAGAACGATGCTCTGTGCTGCCAGGTCATCAGTTAGCAGTTTTCTTGAGTAGAATAGATCCAGTTTATGATATCCATAGAAATAGAGCATGGACTCACCCTTCCCTAGCCAAATGTCAAATAAAATTGACCATGAAGTGCAAGAGAGACAAAGCAATGGAGCGGCCATGGTTTGCCCCAGGTATTGCATGGCATGGTTTGCCGCATCATCGCTCTGGCTCTTTGTACAGATTGGTCACTTTTTGGAGGCTAATGCTCAGTCCATGATTATATCTCTTTGTAAGAACTATTACTTCTTAAAACCAATCGCGCGCTTTTTTTAGAGTTCCGTACCTCAAGAGGAAAAAACGGAACCCATACAAGATCACTCTCTTGTCCATCTGTCAGTGTTGTAAAGTTCAATTTGACGGACATCTTTATCGCGCCATGAATGTAATCGAAGAAGAAAGTTCCGATGATGAATACCTACACACAGCAGAAGAAAATGAATAATGACTTATTATTTTTTATAGAAGACATTCTAGACCTTGGAAATGTCAACACCAGGATGGAATTTTCAACGCCACCTGGAGGGAAAGTACCACGAAAGTACTCTAAATATACCAGTATATTTAGGATGCTCTGTGTACTGGAGATAGAACATTTTACTCAAAGGACCATTCCTTTATTTTTTTATTGAAATAATCTGCATTTTTTTTTCGAAAATTCGTTTCCCACACTCGGGAATCGAAACGGTTAAATTCCAAAAAAATAACACCTGTATTTTTATGGCATTAATCGATAGGGTCAATCATAAGGATCAATCAAATCTCTAACAAACATGATTAATTAAATGAAAGGAAAACCACCATTAAATACGACACGAGACACTGGACAGCACTTGCGAAGGATGTGCGAGTGGTGCCAGGGGTAGGCGGGAGGGGCTTAGCTTAGCTCGCGTAGCTGTCAAGCTGTTATTGCTGTGTATTTTAGTTAGCTCATAACTTATCATAGCTTTTTTGCATAGTTTGCAGTTCGCACACAAGTATGGAAAACTGCGTAGCTATGCCAGCTAAGCTAAACTAACTTGGCTCTTGGTCTGCAACCCGTATTAGGGAGAACTCTCAATCACTTCATACGCTGGAAGTGGGCATGAAAATGAGAAATCGCATGTGGCTCAAGGTAATACAAATCTACCAGCAATGGAGAAGCTTGACGGGTCTGAAACCAGCTTGCTCTGGGATTAATTTCGGATCAATAACGCTTGTAAGACGGTTCAGCAACAGGCTCTCGAAAAGCTTGTATGTATGACACCGTAGAGAGGCTGATTTACCTGGTTTGGGTATAGCTATGACTATCTATCTCCAGAGACGGGGTACTGAAGCGGATTCTAGACCATTGTTGGATAGTTGCAGCAACCACGACACGGCAACTGGTCCAAGTTGTTTTATCTGCTCAACTGAGACGTTGGTCTATTCCGGAGGTTTTACTGCACTTAAGATCCCTACCCAGTTTTCATCACTATAATGTGCATAAAGATGTTCCGGAGGAAGACATTACGAACTGTAAAGGAAAAGACTTTGAAAACGAGAAGCTAAAACAAAAAAGAACATAATGCTTACCTATAAGTTGTATGTTTCTTCGAACAAAGCTAGTTCATATTAGTTTGGACTGATTTTTGTAGCCAGAAGTGGTTTCGATCGATTAACAGTCGGACATGCTGCATGAATAAAATTAAACTGCGATTTTACATGTACATTTATTTAAACTTTTAATAATAACGAGTACTACTACTTACATTAATTAGTTAATACATAATATAATCATCACAGAACACGGAATTTCCGAGCTCTATATACTTATACATAATAATGTGATTAGTAACTAGGCAAAGTTTCTTAAAATTATAGATATAACGAGTCTTCACGCATTTTTCATTAAGGAGTTTATTTCTTATTACGACCTAAATAATGACACTGGCCTCTTCTTGTAACAATATTATACATAAATCACTTACAAGCCCTATCCATTCCCCAATTAAAAATGAGTGATGATGCGTTAACGTCCTTAGTTATTAATGACTAGCTACTCGCACGGAACCGGTTAGGTTTCACGATCAAGAAAAGTTCGTGATTATATGTTACCACTACTTATATAACAATACATATTGATTTCATCGGTTTATTTGTCTAACTATGACAGTAAAGATTAAATTCAAACAACTCTGAACTCGCGCTTACTACCACAAATTTACTGTGTCTCTCCAATTCTTACCCCGCGCCCTCATGCCTTTAGACGAGGTATTACTGATTTTTGCGGTTTATGTTACATGACAAAGCCAAAGCTGGTGTTTTGGCAATAAGTTATAAGTCTCTTATCAGCCGCTAGATCCTCAAGTCTAAAATAACTTGTACCATCCCGAAAAGCAGGGGTGTTGGAAGAGGAATGATTACATTTGAGACTTTTCTGTTGAAGACTAGGCAGTGAAGCAATGTACCTAATGTCTATTTATGCAATCTAAACATAGTACGAGTGCTCGGGCGATGAGTGCGCCCCATGACCCACCAGTACTCGGCACGCCGGCTTCGGAGATGATGAGTACTGCTGCAAACAACAACAGTCATAATCAGTCATGTGTTCACAAAAAGATGGTCAAATTATTTTCAAAAAACATTTTTCTCAAAGTTAATCATTTGAAAGATAGACACTTCCAAAGTGGTAACATTCTGAAAAAAATCATGAATGTGGAACGGAAAAAAACTTTCAACCAAATTTAGTTTGAATAAGATTTGATGTTTATTTTTCGAGATAGGACTTTTTCATTAAACTGCAGCAGTAACTATGTTTTTCATAAACATACTATGAAAAACAAATTTAGTTTTGCTGTTGAATAATAAAACAATACAATAACATAATTATGAATGAGCCCCCAAAATATCTTTTTCACTTCTCATGCTCTAAAAGTACGCCATTATAGCCCTATTAATTTCCTTCATGTGACAAAGACAAACTCAAATAGCCAGTAAATATACTATTGAGTGTGGACCATCTTCATTGCGAAAATGTTGAGAGTTTTAGTTCCATGGTTTTTCCGCAAGGAAGGTGGCGCCGTGTTTTAAATTGTTAATCTGTGACTGGTTTAGAATAAACAAAAACGGACCGCGAAAATTTGAGATTTTTTTTTACTGTAAAGTTTGGTTTTAAATAATTTAATTAATAATGTCCAATGACAGTGAAGAATTTGACGTCGAGCAAAGAGCAAAAGACATAATAGATCATCTTTTTCCGCCAAATAATAAAAATATTTATTAAACATTTTTGTACTAAATTGACTATTTTTCTCGCATTCAAAGTGAAAAGTACAGTTTGCACCTCGAGACTAAAAGCCAACTTAATATACCCTCGGTTTCATTGACTCACCACCTCTGGCATATTATGGCTTCGTTTAGTCCCTCGTTAAAAAATACCCCCGTTCCATATATCCCTACTAACATACCCCCACTGGTAGGGCTAGTTGTTTATTCAAACGAGGTAGGTAGATAGGGTAGGTAAGCAGGCAGGTAGGGTAGGTACGTTGGGTATGTAGGTAGAGTAGTAGGTAGGTAGGTAGGAAGTTCGGTAGGTAGGGTAGGTTAAGGTAGCTTGATGTGCTGGCGTCTGTACGTGTGCTAACTTGTCACCGCGGGTGACGCCGCGGGCGCAGCTAGTTAATCATATAAAGAAGCCCTTGAAAACTTATCCCTACTGGTAGCGATAAATGGAAAAAAAAAAACCAACTGGCCACCAGTGCGGATCAGTAGGGATATATGGAGTAGAAAATTCCATATATCCCAACCGGTAGCGATACTTGGAAAATAAACTCCAAGTACCTATCCCTACCAGTGGGGATATGTCAGTAGGGATATATGGAACGGGGGAAAAAATATACTATATTATATTGTTTGGAGCTTCGGAACCATGTGTGCGTGTGAGTAAGAATCGCACTGGGCCGGTTTTGCTTGCATGTAATAGGTAAGCTGACTGTGTTTCACTAAGTTGGTATACTTACGTTCTGACATCCTGTAAGTGTATTTACAGTGATGCAGGTTGAACGCGGTAGCCCTAGGCCCAAAACTCGCTCGTCTCGTATGAAGTCAGGCTCCCGGTGAAAAATTCCTGAACAAAATTATACAAGCATTAGAATGAACTCTAGTGGGCCAGGAATGCCCTAGCACCAACGCACAAACGCTTGCCTTATAAAAAAAATGCCGTTCCATATATTTTGATCGTGTAGGTGTACCTATTGAAGTTTTGTAGGAAATTGTTTTTTTTTTTTATTACCTGTGAAAATCTATATTTTTTTTTTTTTTTCCTTTGTTATTAAGAACAGAATTCTTAATAAATTAATTACAATCTAGCCTAAAAAGACTAATAAGTAATTTAACTCTAACTTAATATGCTACGTTATAAATAATGTTAATACTAAGAATAGTGTCTATTTGCACTTTTACACAAGTCCGTAGCACTTTCTTAGAGTCTGATATATTATATTAAAACACTATGTTCATGTGTTATATGTATAGCACACAATGTTACTATATTCACTCACTTTGTTAGTACTTACTTACACTACATTAATTCAAATGGTTTAGTTCTTTTTAGCCTACGCACTAAGTCTGTGTTGTCTAGCAGCTGGATAGCCTCAACATTCACATGTCGGTGTAGTCTGTGTTCGTGGGCTTCAGCAAATTTTTTGATGATTGTGGTGACGAATTCCATTTTAAGGTCACGGTGAAGGTCGTCGTTTCTTATGTACCAGGGTGCATTCACAGCATCCCTGAGTACTTTATTTTGGAATTGTTGGATAATTTTGATGTTGCTTGGTTTAGTACAGCCCCAAAGTTGGATACCATACGTCCAAATTGGCATCAGTATATGCTTGTATATGGTTATTTTATTATGTATTGATAGACAGGATTTCCTTCCAAGTAACCAATACATACTTTTATAACGTATGTCGAGTTCCTGTCTTTTCTTTTTGACATGAGCTTTCCAACGCAACTTGGTATCGAGAGTCATGCCAAGGTATTTGGCTGTATTAGCGTAAGGCACTTGCATGCCATTTATATAGATTGGGTGATAGTCCAGGTGTTTATTTGTGAAGTCAATGTGAATTGATTTAGATTCATTCAGTTTGATCTTCCATTTTTGTGTCCAGTCATAAACTTTGTTCACAGCTAGTTGAACTTTTTCTACTGCTTCTCTGTGGGTTGAACCGGTAGCCATAATTGCAGTATCATCTGCAAAGGTCGCAATGGTGTTGTTTTCCAGTTCTGGAATGTCACATGTGTATAACAAGTACAAAATCGGGCCTAGCACACTTCCTTGTGGTACCCCAGCTTTTATATGTTTTAGTTCGGAATATGCATCCTCTTGCCGTATTCTGAACATTCTATTACTTATATACGACTCTAGTATATCTGCAAATTCTGGGAGCATGCGCCTGAGTTTGAATATTAGACCCTTATGCCAAACTTTATCAAAAGCTTGCGCCACATCTAAAAATACAGTGGCGCAGACTTCTTTATTTTCTAGTGTTTTCTCAATGATGTTAGTTATTCTATGAACCTGGTCTATTGTAGAATGTTTCTCCCTAAACCCAAATTGATGATTTGGAATAAGGTCTTTATCTTCTATTACTGGTTTTAATCGCTTCAATAATAGTTTTTCGAATAACTTTGATAGCACGGGCAACAGAGAAATAGGTCTGTATGATGATGCTTCATGTGGTGGTTTCCCAGGCTTCGCAATCATAATGACTTCAGCGACCTTCCATGGCGCAGGTACGTGTTTTAAAATAAATGCAGCATTAATAAGTTTGGTCAGCTTAACTACAGCCTTACGCGGGAGGTGTTTTAGAATCTCACCTGTAATGAGGTCGTAACCCGGAGACTTTTTGGCACTAATGTTATTTTGAATTTCTCTCATTACTTCTTTAGGAGTCACAAGCTTAATTCTCTGGTTTTCTGCTAAGTTTTCACTCTCAAGTAATTCTACCAGGTTTTCATTGGGCTTAAAAGTTTCTTCTAGGTGCTGAGCAAACCTTACAGCTTTCTGATCATTGCTTATGGCCCATTTTCCGTCGCTATGTCTGATGGGCGGTATTTGTTTAATTGGCCTTTTTAGATTTTTTGTTGCCTTCCAGAGGGAGTAATCTGTTGATTTGTCATTGGTTAGCTGCAGAAGGTTGGTGTTCAGAGCTGTATCCTCAAATTGTAGAATTTTTCTCTTTAATTTTTTAGTTAAATTATTTAGTGATGTTTTATCTCGCGGGCATCGTGTTTGCTGCCACTGTTTCCTTTGTTTCCTTTTCTCAGTAAGTAAATCCACAATTTCCTTAGGATAGGATAATCCCTTATATTTACGTTTTAATTGTGGTGTGTTGTTCCACGCACATTGTTGTATATTGACAATATACTTGTTTACTTCTGAGTCAAGCTGATCTTGCTTTTTTATCGGAGTTTTAAGGTCGATAATATTTTCTAGATCAAAAGAAAAGCTTTCCCAATCTGTGAACTTATTAACCAGGGTTAAGTGGCTTTCTTTCAGTAGGATTTTTTGACTTAGCATTAGTATAAGCGAAGAGTGGTCCGAGTTCATATGAAAACCTTCCTCCACGCTAACATAATTGGCGGATATGTTTTTGCATATGAAAAAATCTATAAGATCCGGTATTTTCTGGTGGTCAGTGGGCCAGTATGTTGGTTTTCCTGTACTCATAACTTCAGAACCGGTATCTTTTACTGCGCTTAAGAGCTGCCTTCCCTTAGTCGTTGTAAGTCTTGATCCCCAATGCGTATGCTTAGCATTAAAATCGCCGCCTAGGATAAATCTCTGGCCTAACAATTCAAAGAGATGTAAATACCGCTCTTTTCTTATCATGTGCCGTGGGGGACAGTAAATGGCTGCAATGGACATGGAACAAGATTTGTTTTTAACAGATACTGCCACGGCTTGAATGTCTTGTTCTTCATATTTACATTGCACGTAGTGACTTATGGTGTGTTTGATTATAACCGCGCTGCCTCCCCTGGCAGAGTTGTCAGGGTGCAGCGAATTGTATACCATGTATCCTCTAAATTTCACAAAAGATTGTTTAGTGAAGTGCGTTTCGGAGACCAAACACACGTCAATGTTTTCTGTGTCCAGGACCGCCTGCAACTCATTTTGATGTTTGAGGAGCCCATTAGAGTTCCACGCCATTATTTTAAGGGTGTTATTCATTTTTGATGACTTAAAACAGCTGTTTTAGTGCTGGACTCTAGTTTCTCTAATCTCTTGTCAAATGAAGTAATACATTTTAAAATCTGGTTAATCTTATCCTCTAGATTTGCAGGCTGAGATCTTGATTTTGCAGCTTCCGCGTAGGAACCAGTTTTGTTTACTTGCATGGGTTTTGCAAATGACTGGAGACTCGTTTTCTGTGCCTGTGTTTGTGTGTTGTTTCTGTCTGAATTTCTTAGTTGCAAAGACTGCTGGGTAGTTGGTGCCACAATTTTCTTTTTAATATTTTTGTTCTTCAAATTCTGCATCTGTTTAGCTACTTCACACCCTCTATAGTTGGCAGGGTGAGGCAGACCACAGTGAACACATTTTGGCTTCTCTTGCGGAGATTTCGTACAGTTGGCTGTAAGGTGTTTGCCAGTGCATTTTACACACCTGGGCTCTTTTCTGCAGTATTTATGAGTATGCCCATATGCCTGGCACCTCTTGCATTGGGGAATTAATTTGGGATGTTTGAGTGGGTGTATTTCAATTTTACACCCTAAAATGTATTTTATGCCATAGATTTTATTTACATCTTCTTCATTATTAAATGATAAAACGAACATGTTGAGTGGTTCTTTACTCTTCCAGCTCAATTTGCTGTCTACTTTTTCAATTTTCAGACCTTGTGTTGTTAGGTCGTCTTTGATTCGATCAGGTTGGCAAGAAGAATGTAACTTCTTCACAACAACTCTAATTGGTCTAGCCTGCTTATCCTCGTACGAGTGCCAATGGTGATCTTTTTCTGCTAAAAGCCGGGAAATTACTCTATATGAGTCCTCTGTTTTGGCGTTAATTTTCACACAATCGCCATTTAACATATTTGCAGTAAATGATTCCGCTGGTGTAGTTTCAATTAGAGAGTCATAGAACTTTTGGTAGTTCTTAACTTCGTCTATTATGATTGGCGGTGGCGGGGGCACTTTTTTTACGGGAGTCTCTTTCTCAGTTTTTCGGAGATTTTCCTGTTGGGCACTTGTTCCGGGTTGTTGTTTTGGAGATTGCGAGGTGTTAAGCTTCCTCTTCTTCCTGCTCTTGGCCCTAATCCACTCAGTCTCTTTAGCGAGCTCATCCTCGTCTGTGCAAAATTCAACGTCACTTTTAGGACGCTGGGCAAAAGATATTGTTTGACTTTCCTGTTCTCTAGGTTCTTTTTTTTCCTTCAAGCAATTCAATTCTCCTTGAAGGGCTAGTACTTGTTCCTGCAAACTATTGATGTGATCATTTAGATTACGTACCATTAGTTGCAGGTTTTCTCTATCGGTTTTTTCCTGGATGTAACCGTCATACAGCCGTTTTTCCAGGTCAGTTTTTAACTTAATGGGCTGTGACGGTGAGGCCATTATTTAATTGTAAGGCGAGTTAACACCTAAACAATCAATTATTAAAAACACTTCATGATTGCATCACTTGTAACTAGGTCATAGCACTGACCGCGATAGATCGACGTAGGTACACCGCGACGACGGTGTTGTGCTGCGTCTGCAGAATACTCTTAACTAGAGCACGCGCGCGCGATCCGTACGTTTGTTCGCTATTGCAGTTTAACAACAACTCAAATCTATATGAGGGCTTCAGAATGATGTACTGAATACTTAGTAAGCTTTGTGCGTCGGTGACCCTTCCACCCACTGATATGACATCAACATTCAAAGCAGGTCGGAAGGAAACAGTTGACTGGCCGGCTCAAGACCGCGAAAAATGGCGTGCAATCGGGTACACCCATGTACCGATAGAATGATGTACTTATCCAATGAACTCGACAAGTCTGGTGAATAATATAAGCTTAACTATAGATAGTGTACAGAGAGGCTTATGTTATTCGTCAGCCAATCAGGGAAAATGTTGAAAGGAGAAACAGAAGATAGAAGAGACTGCAAAAACATACAGTTACCTACTTACATTTATTTTGCATACAAATTGTAACAGCCAGTCATGTTGAGCGAATAATAATTAATTAGTACTAAATATTCGCTCAAAATAAACTTAGCTTATTTAGAATGAAAATGTACACATGACATAGGTGCAAAGTACGTAAAGTAAAACTCACGATAAGACTATATAAATATAAATAAAAAAATATCGCTGGACATTACACACAGCGCCATCTAGGTGCCACACTAAGCAACGAGGCTTGTGTCGTGGACACCAGATAGTTGATACTACTACATAGATACTTTTTTTTTTGTAAATACATACTTATTATACATATAAACATCCATGACTCGGAAACAAATGTCCATGCTCATCACACAAACATTTGCTCCTACCGGGATTCGAACCCGGGACCCTAAGAACGTAAGCCAGCCTCACAACTGCTGCGCCATTCGGGTCGTCAAACACTATGTCAAACTACAACATTTAGAAAAAAAACTACTGATTATACAACGTGTAACAGAAAGGGTATAATCATATGGAATACTGTGGTACGGACCATCAAACTGAACAACTTTCTCTATGGGACCACCATCGAAATCGTAAAAAAATAATCAGCTGTCCCATAGAAAATTTCAATACCTACTCGACCCAAATGTATGGGACAGCTGATTATTTTTTTACGATTTCGATGGTGGTCCCATAGAGAAAGTTGTTCAGTTTGATGGTCCGTACCACAGTATTCCATATGATTATACCCTTTCTGTTACACGTTGTATAATGGTCTACAGAAAATGAGAAACTAAGGATGAGTTGAACAAGAAAAAAGAAACACAACTACAAGTAGAACTCGTTTAGATTGACTATCTTTGATTAACCCCGCGTTCTGACTAAAGCAATCGGCCACGCGAATACTCGATCGTCGGGTTCTCATCATGTGACTCTTTGGTTCGGAATACCAGATAGCGCCATCTGTCGGCGCAACCACGTATTCGGGTTCACCTAACAAAAATAATTATAACGATCGATAATCGCTTTGATTAGAACTTTGTCTTAAGTTTTACATTCCTCCGGTTTTTGACTTATTGTTTTGCTAAAATAACTGATTCTTCGAAGCATAAGCATAAATCAGCCTATAATAATGTTCCCACTGCTGGGATACACGGCTTCCTCCCTATGAGAAGGAATGGGCTATAATCCACCACGCGGGCCCAGTGCGGGTTGGTAGATTTCGCACTAATTTTTGGCTCTAGGACATGCCGGTTTCTTCACGATGTTTTCCTTCACCGTGATTCTTCGAAGAAGAATTCTTGTTCTTCTTTTTCGATTCTTCGAAGACATCGTTACGAAGTGTACACAACAGATAATAGGCTTGAGCTACGAGTCAGCGGTAACTAGCATTTTTGTGAGTAGTATTTCATATCTAATACCGTTTGTTGCCCTTGGTACTACTACGCAGTATTACTACCAGCAGTACGGTCAGCAACAGACATAGCTTAACATTTCGGAATTTGAACTATTTGATGTACTGGACTCCAGCTATTATTTTTAATGTTTCAGAAGATTATTCTTTAAAATATTCCTGACTCTTCAATAAATTGTTAGTAACGAGTAATATCTAACAAGTTTTTATTAAGAAACCTTCTTTGAAACTTTGAGTAGTGTTAATCTACTTCAGATGCTGAGTGTACCACGGGTAAAAAAAAACCCGTAGAAATGCCTAGCGATCCTGTAGTACCATGGTAAGTTTTTTTAACCGTGTTACACTCTTAATCGACATTTGAACGTAATGCCCTCTTGTAATCGTTATTTCATTAGTAATAATATTCTGAAAAAACAATGAAATAACCGAGTACAATAATATTTTAATATTACTATATTAAATACTATTATAGGTATCTACTGTAATGCACTTTAATCTTTTCTAACCATCATTTTCAAAGATGATTTCCCCGACCCCTCTACAGTATAAAAATGCGTGTTCTACTGTAGTTGCATTACAACGTCTAACCTGAGTCGAGTCAATATAGTACTGCTCCATCATGACCATACAGATGGCTTCTGTTCACAAAATAAGAATGATCAATTGTACTTTTTTGTCAGTGTGCCTAATTAAACGGAATGCTTTTCGGAATGGTCGAAAAAATATTATACAGAATGTATTGGAAAGGTGTGGTGGTCATATTATTTAACCGCGTCGTATAGCTTATAGGTTCCATGGAAAACAATTTGATGGTTTGTATGACACCCTCAAATAAGACCACGCCTTTCTGATACACGCTGTATAGTCGATCTCGAACTGCTTTACAACCAGTGGCATTATAAGTTTTTAATCAGTCATGGTCAATAATCTAATCATTAACACTCATAACGGGATATTTCCCATGTCTAATATTTGCATTGAGTTCACGATATCTCGGCAGCGCCATGTTCAAATATAAACACCACAGCTGCTCTGACACATTTTGAACTCATTTGTTTTCGAAATGACTGAACCGATTTTAATGAAACTTCATACGCCTAAGCAGGTTAAATAGGTCTAAAAAGTTATCAAAGAATATTTTCGAAATGCCTTTAAAAAAAAGATCTCAATTTTTCATCAACATACAATCTGATACTGACCTGCAAATTGCAAAAAACGTAAAAACATTTGAACAACAACGTCTCAGAACGATTTTGATCTTGAGTCAAGAGGCTACAATGATGGGAATGTTAATAGTCGATTCCTGTATGTCTTTTCTACTCCGATTTAAACACAAGAAAACAGGATGCGTTTCTGTTACCTACACTGATACCTAAAGTCTTGCAGACAGAAAGTCATAGAGAAAAGCTGCAAATAAACAGTAAAAACGTACCATCCGAGCGTGGGACTATGTCGGGGTTCACATCGGCCGTCTGTTGCCGGGATAGCAAAACTTTTACTCCCAACATGCACGAAGTCAAAAATATAAACATGGACACGACGCCGGCAGCAGCTTGGATATACAGCATCCAGGAGCCCTGGACGTAGTTGTGGTCAGCTGAAAGGTGGAACAATTTAAAATTATTTCACGAGTTTATGCTTAGTTTGGTACTGCTCTATAATTAGCTCTTTCTTTCTTTAACGTGTGGTTATTGCCTAACCTGGGGCCTTAGTCTGCTATTGCAATAGTGTCAGAATGGTCTATAATTGATTTAATAAGGCCCCTAGCCCACGGCGTATTGAAGCGCGTTCGAAACTCGTTTGACGTGCGTACAAAGGGTAATTCGTCTGCGCGGGGCCTTATTAAATCAATGATAGACCATTCTGACACTATTGCAATAGCAGACTAAGGCCCCTGGTGTCAGAGTTGAGGTCATCTGAATGATGATGTGCTAAAATACTTTAAATTATCTATTAAAATCTGACGAGAGGTGGAAATATGTTTCTAATTATGTTTTTTCGTTCTAGATATTGGAACTCAAAACTCACTCAACCATCACATCTATTGAGGTAGGTACTATAATAGATGACCGCTTTGAAGCAAACAGGCACTTTTTTTTTGTTCCCTGTACATATAAAATATTTCAAAAGTTCAGGTTAGCCAACTACACGGGGTGAAAGGGACACCGACGGACAACTAGTGACCACGTATTCAGGAAATCATTCCGAACATGGGAGGCAAAGGTAGGGGTTCTTTAATTTAAAAAAATCTCGCATGAAGGGTTCCGTACCATCGTAATAGGGGAGCCCCTTTTAATATTTAATTTATTTTTATTATTTGTTGTTATAGCGGCAAAAGAAATCCACATTCTTAGAAAATTTCTACTGTCTACCTATTAAGGGTCATGAGATACAGCATACTGACAGACAGACGGACGGATAGCAGAGGCTTAGAATAGGGTCTTGTTGGTTACCCTTCGGGTAAGGAACCAGTACGTTCCATTTTGACCGTGTAGTTATTGCATTTTTGTTGGTAAAAGCTGTTTAAAAAAAAATGCTGATGAAAAATTTCTAGATGGGGGATTGTACTGACTGAATGTGTGGTAAGCGTTTGTGCGTCAGTGTCCTTATCACCATAGACAGGCTGTCACTTTGCACCTGAATCGATAATAAAAAGGGTAGGTTTTTTATTTTATTACGGTAATCGGTAAGGGTATACAAAAAAAAAAAAAAAACAAAAAAAAACCTCGGTCGAGAATCATTAGTATAGATACATCCTTGAATTTGACATGATGCAAAGCAACAGCCTGCATAGTAAACAAACACACAGGACCGTAATGAAGGCACGCTTCGCACATTGTGGTTGTTTCTTGACGTGCACTATAAGTGTTCAGCCACTTCATCAGCTTGTTGACTGGCTGAATACCACGACTATAATCCGCTTACCTTCGGAGATTGGCACCAAGGAGTTTAAGTAGATGACCCGATCCTGGCTTTTGCCTCGACTGTTAGTCGCGTACAACACAGCCGTCACATTTTTTTTATTCCCGTAGTCAGGGACGAAGAAACTCCCGGCTTCGTCGGTCACATTCTGCACTCGTACCCCGTCTTCGTCGACGATGTCCAGATGAATCATCTGAAGGCGGCCACCGTCCCACCCTGTGGAAATTCGGTACACATATTAGCAAAAAAATTAGATCCAGCAAATTGATGTTAGCCTAGTACAAGCAAGAATTCAAACTGTATATAATGCGTTTCAAATGAGAATAGGACTGACCTCGCGCCATGTAGGTGACGCCCTAGCTGTCAAATCGAAGAAGTTGGGTAAAGTGAGCAAAAAATATATGTTTGGTATTCTAATATTCGAGGACTGATCATAAACATAATTATTACTTTCGTAGTGAAATTCTAACCTTTGTCACAGTGCACTCTCAGTGAGTTGGGGTAGATCCTGTTCACCGCGCAGTTAGGCAAGGCGGGGGGTCCTCCCGCAGATATTTTGAAGGTGCACGGTTTCTTCATCTCTCCAAATTTGTTGGTGGCGCGGCAGCTTAGGATGCCGATCTCTCCGCCGCGGGTCATCCAGTTCAGGCGCGACTGATAGCGGTTGTGGAAGCCCTCCATTTTCTGTAATGTTTAGCGAAAAGACTTAGAACTAGTGATCATATTTCATAGTGTTCAAAAGTAATATGGTATCGTGCACAGTGTGCACACTGTCCGATTTGTTTCATCAGCAGTTTAAATCATTTTTTTAGAACAGTCGTTATTGGTTACTGGCAAAGAAAACATGACAATGTAAACGGATTTGTAGCACAAAAGGAGTGCTTAGTGCTTCTAGTATCAGTAGCGGCAACATTTCGACAGAATTGACCGATGATAAAATACTTACGGAAGAACTCGTATAAACGGTGTTCGAGTCGGCAAATGTCCAGCTAAACTGAAGTGGTTCAGGAGATGACTCTACGATACACATGACGGCCTCTGCCTCACCCGCTACAGCCCCGATCCTCGGCTGGCGCGTCATTCCACAGATCGGGCGGTCTGTGGATAAATAGTGAGAATACTTGAATCATCATCCTGCCTAGCCTGTCCACAACTAGGTTGGGGTCGGCTTCCAGTCTAACCAGATGCAGCTGAACACCAGTATTTAACATGGGGCGACTGCCTATCTAACCTCCACAACCAAGTTAGTTCTGGTTAATACGATACCGGTAAGACTGGTTGTCAGAGCTTTTCGGCCACTGACTACCTGTAACGATCGTCAAAGATCTAGACATTACAGCCGGGACCAACGCATTAACGTGCTTTCCGAGGCACGGAGGAATCGTGGTATGTAATGACTGCAGATCACCCATCCACAACTACAACCTGAAGATCTACCCGAGCGGCTGTTGTTGGTCAGAGTTCTGAGAGGATTGGTAAAAGGGTTTTAAGCCTTTTATACCGGCTGAAGTGAAACCTGCACTCGGTTTTCCTACGGACTCATAATGCAGTTGTTATTCGCTCAAAAATCGTATGAAGATATTGATTAAAATAATCACCAGTTCATAATACCAAAATTTCAAAATAATTGGTACCCGAAGACCACGGTCATTTCTTTATTAGCTTTTTACGCTAGTATTGCATCACCAAACCAACCCAACACCTGCAGGCTCGCCACCATTACATGGGACTTCTGGTAAAAAACGTTGGAGCTACTTTACACTTCTGTCCAACCCTTCGGTGAATACAGGCGGCAGGCGGGATGTTATGTATATGTCTCCAACAAGTATACTTACATCCAACGTTAATGGTCACTTTATCCTGGAACTTTTCGTTCGGCATCAGGGAGTTGTAGGCCCGGCAGACGAGCTCGCTGCGATGGTCGCGCAGAGAGGGTGCCAGCGTCAGCGAGGACACGGTGTAGTTGCCGTCATGCAGCTCCTGTCATTCCAACATTGATGGTTGAGCTTTTCAAAGACTTCAGTTCGAACTAAGATTTAAAAAATGCCATAAAAGTCTTCTTATTATTTCAAATGTTTCAGATTTTCTTGAGTGGTAATAATGGATCACCCTGACAGATGTTTCTTTGGATACGAGGTTCTTTGGCAAGATAGAATATATAGATTTCCTAATGGATCCATAAATTGTACTTACGGAAGGTACAATTTATGGATCCCTTTGGAAATGTATACTTAGGACTACCTTGTATTAAGTCCTAGGACATGCGGTCGACTATACTAGTGTACAGTGACGTGTCATTGGCGATTTGTAAGACTTGAAGCTTCAACTGGCCTAGCACAGTGCGGTGTCTCAATAGAATAGGAGGCCGGTTTATACCGGTTTTGTCATCACTGTCGTATTCTCGTAAAAAAAAGGCAAAAATCGACAAAAGGCCATGTAGATTATGTAGCCAATGCTTTTGTGACGTTTTCCGTTATATCCTACCAAATTCTAATATTAGTCTCCAACAATAATGTAAAAAACAAAACTGCGATAGCTTCACCGCCTATATCATGATCAGGACCGAATCAGAAACACAAGTCCGTGCAAAAAAAGACTGCACTCTACCTACCAATAAAACGTTTCAGTTACTATACAGTCATGAACGAATCAGAAAGACACGTCGTTGTATTAAAAAGACTATCCAATGAAACAAAAGGATCTATTGTGATGTGAGGGCGGGGCATCGCTGAGTCACAAGCAAGATGAGCGCCGTGAGTGGCGGCGCGCGGTGGCGGGCCTACCGCAGCCGCGCTCAGGCTATTAAGATAAAGTAGTTGGATCAGCTGGCTGGGGGCAGCTCTACTCACAAGATGGCGGATTAACGGATGATAGAACTGTCATTGACTTACGCGGGTAAACTGTGGCTGATAGTTGCGCTCGGAGGCCTTAGCACGAATGAAAAACGTAAATTAATTCGAACAATTCCATTTAAACGCATTGGCCTTTTCTATAAATTTAAATCCAAATGCTAAATAGTAATTGTTTTTTTCGATTCTAAAATCGTTCGATGATTACCTATGTACCTCGCGCTAGGTCCCCGTTATGAGGTTAACTTTATATTTAGTACACATACCTAGATATTTTTTAAGCTCTTCTCCAATTAACCTGTATTTTCTTCGCTCGGTAGGTATATTTCAGTGTTTGTTTTCAGAGTATTCAGATTAAGAAATTCCGAACGTGTGTTTTGAAGTTTAATGTTAGTCAAAGATGGTTTTTACAAGACAATTTTAGACAATTTTCTCATCCCCTTTCAACTTTAAAATGTAGTGATTTGAGGAACTACGAACTACGCAAACGGTTGACAACGGTTTGTTTATAAAAGCTGCTGAAGTTGAGTTAAGACTTGCCCGTCTTAATTAAATAAACAAAACAGAACGGCCAAGTTCGAGTCGGACTTGCGCACGAGGAGTACGGTCACTAACTAAAAAAAAAATTTATCTAAATTGGCGTCAGCCATGTATGTATGGGGCACCCTATAATTTTCAACATTTTTTTGTCTTGACAGACTGGCAGACGGACAACAAAGTGATCCTGTAGTGATCCTGTAGGGGTTAGGGGGAGGGGGGGGGGGATCCTGTTTTGCCGATTCAGGTACTGAACCCTAAAAACGATATTTTTTTGTCGTCAAAATGTGCCTTTCCTACCTATATTTGTTAGCGTTTATGCCCTTAATTTTTTTAATTAAATATTAGACTTGGTACAGCAAAAAATACCTATACCACCACCTTACACTATCTTGTTGTTTAGTAAGTATTCTAAATACATACTCACTCCATTGTAGCACTATTTATATTGGAGTTTTTTGATTACGTTTACTTTAATTTATTACAGTTTAGTTTAGGTACCTTTGCAGGAAGATTATACCCACTTTATGGACAGACGGACGGACCATGGTGCCGCCTAAGTGCCAGATGATGCTTGGTGGCGGCATGCAGCCCACCACAACACAATCTACGACGCGGGGCTGCCCGGCTTCGAAGTCAGAATTATTGTTCATACGTATTTCTACGCTCAGGGGGGGTGCTGCGGAAAGAAAGACAAGGAATTGTGTAGTAAGCATTTAGGCATACTTATAAATAGATAACTTATTTGTTGTGTTCGGACTGGCATGCATTTAAGGAAATTCGTAAACTACTGCGTCAGATGTTTGAAAAATTATAGGATATACATAGGATCGAAAATGCATATTTAACTTAACAAAAAATTGTTTCGTATAGGAAATTTAACGCTGATTAATACTTATTACTACAACTTTTCAAAAACCCTGTTCCTTCAAGTCAAAAAAAATATTGAAAATATAAATTTATGGGAGAAAATCTATTTTTTTCTCCGTTCAGTACCAAAGTATAGCAAGCAAACCTTATATTCTGGTAAGTACCTATTGTTCTTAATACGACAAAATATAAATTGCTTGCGTATCCCTGCGGCCTTGACGCCTACGATGCTTCAAAGTTTAAATTTTCAATTGGGATTTTTTTAAATTATTATCGAGTTTTTCAATTAAGCTGAATTTAAAACATCATTTTTTAATTATATAAGAATTAAAACATACGCATTCAAGCATGTAGCAAGAATTTGTTTATTTTATTTTAATAAAAAATAGTAATAAAAGTCTTTAACTTTAGGTATGTAATTAAAGACACGTGTTGATTCGTTGCCTATTTGTAACTGACTGAAACGACTCCTGTGATAAAAGAATCATTTACCCCCATCACCGGAGATTTCGACCACGCTGATTGGCTGTTGAAAATGTGGTACTAATTTTGTCAGTCACTACTTGCGAGCGTGTGTTTGTTATTAATATCTGTGCATGAGATATAGTCCGGTTAGCCCCGGACCGCGGACGACGTCACTGCTTGCATCCAGAGCGCCTTGGAAGTGGCGACAACGTTTGAACCGCAGGGGAGAGTGCTGCAGCCGCCCCTGCCAGCGTATCTACAGCGCATGATCGCCGACAACAGGCGCCTTCGCAAGCAGTGGCAACAACTTAGATGTCCGTCATTGAAGACGCAGGTGAATCGTCTCGCGGAGAAGATAAAGGCCGAGTTGCGGAGCCGCGAAGCCGAGAGCTGGGAGGACCGCATCCAAGAGGCGGCTGGCAGCTGGCCTTCCGCCCACAGACTCTGCAGGCAGCTGACAAATACCCCAGCTCCGGTGCGCCCGCTACTGGACAGCGGCGGGGCGCTCAAGTATGTACTAGCGGAGGACCGCGCGGAGGTCTTCGCCGAGCACCTGGAGCGTTAGTTCCGACCGAACCCGACCAGCGACGTCGAACATGTCGCAACAGTCGAGAAACACCTTGGGAACTACTTCGTCGCTCCGATAGCTCCCGAGGAGGACGCCATATTTTTCACGACTGGGGCAGTCAGACGCGCCATCCTGAGGACGAAGCCCAGGAAAGCCCCCGGTGCGGACGGTATCACCAACGCAGTGCTGCGCCAATTGCCGTACCGTATGGTAGCGGCGCTGGCGCGCCTGTACACGGCGATACTGCGCATCGGGACGTTTCCGGCCTCGTGGAAGGAGGGGCGCGTCATCATGCTGCCCAAGGCGGGGATAAACATCCTGAAGCCGGAGAGCTATCGGCCCATCACGCTGCTGCCCACCATCTCCAAGGTGTTTGAAACATTCCTGTTGCGGCATCTCCAGCCGCACATCAGCCCGATTGACCCCCCCCCACCGGCTTGACGCCCGGGTAAGCTGCCCCAGGCTACACGCAGCTTACCTGAACAACAAGAATCTACATATCTCATACACTCAGCTGGGTGGCGTGTTCTAAGTTAATATAGGCACGTCGCGCAGCTACACCACACATGCATCTCTCTACACACACATAGACTCACAAGTGGGGGCGCGGCGCGGGCTCGCGACC
Organism: Eugnorisma glareosa; assembly: GCA_947578425.1. NCBI lineage: Eukaryota > Metazoa > Arthropoda > Insecta > Lepidoptera > Noctuidae > Eugnorisma > Eugnorisma glareosa. Next base: position 43,128,999 of record OX387957.1, read on the forward strand.
CACATCAACACTGGGCGGTGTTACACAGTACAATACCGCCCACACATTCATAACGGCTTCTTAGTCCGGACCTTGACCGGCTAGCTCTGGAAGCGGGACGGACGGGAGCTTTACATCCTTCATAGGTGCGTCGGAGTCGGCACCTCTGTCGCTGGTCGTCCTCCGCCGGTCCTCCTCCGGGTAACCGGGGGTCTCACCTGGCGGGGACAGACCGCCGAGGTGCCTTGAAGAAATCAGCGCTGTGAGACAGCGCTGACCACACATCCAGGCGTGCGTTGCCACACGTACGCCAACAGGCCTAGCCTCTTAAAAGGCAACCTAATGATGGGCCCGTCTTAACGGGCCGAGGTACAGCCTCCGCGGCCAGGGGGCAGAGCCCCGTGACCGCCTGCCGCGCCCCCTAGCGGGGGCGCAGCGACATCCTACGAGTTTAGTCCGGTTAGCCTTGACCCGCCGCGCCCAAAGCGCGTGCGCGCACCGTCGCGAGGCCGGGGCGGTACCACGTCACCCACCTTTGCCGAGGTGGCTCGACGCACGCCTCCTGCGTCGCCGTCACCACGGACGACGCCAGGGAATCCTGAGGAGACACATCACGGGGTGAGTATTTCCAATATAAATGACTCCACTTCACAGGCGGCAGCCCCGAGGAACGTTGAGGGAGAGGCCACTGACCAGCCCAAGCCGAAGCAGCAGAAGCGGCCCAGGTATCCTCCGCTCGTGGTGGAGGGGCTACCAGGATGGGCCGCCCACTTTAGGGCCATTACTGCCAAACTGGGCCGACCACCCAACGCCCGTCCTTACGGCGCTGGGGTACGCTTCTCGCCCGACAGCGAGGAGGAATTTAGGTTGGTACAGAGGTACTTGACTGGCCTGGAGAAGGACAGCGGAGTATCCTGGTTCGCCTACTCGCTCCCAGCGGAGCGAAGCTTAAAGGTAGCTATCAGGGGGCTGCCTGTGAACACCACCCCGGAGGAGATCGAAGAGGAGTTCCGGGCGTTGGGATACGAGCCGGAATACGTGCGCCACATTAAGGCGCGCGGGAAGAGGCCCGGCTGCGTGTTCCACGCCGTCCTGAAAAGGACTCCGGACGTCCGGAAGATCTTTGACCTCCGTGTTCCTATACATGAGGGGTGTCAAGGTCGAAGCCTGGCGGGGCAAACGTGGGCTCGCCCAGTGCCACCGGTGCCAAAAATTTAGGCACTCGTCGCACCATTGCCACAAGCCGCCCGCCTGCGTCCGCTGTGTAGAGGGGCACGCCACGAGCGCCTAACGCCGACCAGATATGGTCACCGAGGGGCAGACAGAAGTGGCCTCTACCGAGGCCCCAGGCGCGTCGCTTATGGCGGCGGCCAACGGGCCCACCAACAGGGGAGAAGCCCCCACCTCCTCGATGCGGCGGAGGAAGCGGAGGAAGAGGAGGGGCAAAGGGAAGAAACCTGAGCCCCCCACCGGACCTGCTGAAGAAGACAGCAACCGGGCAGACCAAGCCTCGACCCAGGCGCAAGCTGTACAACCACCAGCGCCCCGTCGCGTGGTCAAGGTGGTCCAGCCCTTTCTGTCCCATAGGAGCTTCCGCGTGGTGGTGGAGGGAGCGCTCTCCGGCGCCTAACCGGTGCTGGCAAGCGTCCCGCAAGTGCAAGGCAGCTGCGTGTCGCCAGCGTATTACTCACGTTTCACCGACGACATCCCCACTACACCTCAGGTGATGCTCGCGCTGTATGCTGACGACGCCGCGTACATCGCTACCTCACTTAACGCGAGGCACGTGGAAAACCCAACACCTTCTTCAACACATTATTGCAGGCCCATCAAGTTCGAGTTTTGTAAAGAGACAGCAGAATACATCAAGCAAGAAGAAGCTGCATTGAAGGAAGAAATAAAAAACATCGATTCTACAAAATAGGCCGGGCTAGAGATTAGTCACAAGCTTCATATGACAATGATCGACGGAAAACTGGCCACTATTATAACGGATACTTCGTCTGCATCTGCCTGCAATATTTGCCTTGCTAAGCCGACTGAGATTAACAAGCTGTCAGAAGTATTTTCAACACCTGTTCGAGAAGATGTTTATAAATATGGACTTTCTACTCTTCATTATGTGGAGTCGTTGTATGGAGTGTATTCTACACATATCTTACAACATGGACTTTGAGATGTGGACTGCATGAGGTGCTAATAAGCAAGTAAAAGCTGCGAAGAAACATTTGACACAAGAAGAATTCAAACAGTAAATGGGAATACTTGTGGATTTTGTGAAGCAAGGCTTTTTAACCACAAACGACGGAAACACAGCCTGTGCAGCCGGTGCAGCCAGTTTTTTACAGATTATGAGAAATCTGCCGAAATAACCAATATTGACAAAGGCCTACTGAAGCATTTTGCGCTTATTCTTCAAACGATTTCATCAGGATGTGCCATAGATATTGAAAAATTCAGGACTTATTGCAGAGAAACAGCTGAGATCTTTGTTCATCTATACCCATGGTTTTATATGCCCGCAAGTGTGCACAAGGTACTCATACACGGTGCAGACATTTGTCATCTCTTTGGCCTCCTACCAATTGGCATTCTTTCCGAAGAAGCGGGAGAAGCAAGAAATAAAGAATTTCGAAGAGTTCGTGAATATCACACAAGAAAATTTAACAGAATGAAGACCAACGGAACTTGCTCCATAATTTTTTAATTAGTTCAGACCCATAGTTATCCCATATTCGACCAAAATACAGCAACTTAAAGCAATTCGATTTTTTTCCAGATGTTAAAGAGCTTTTGTTGTTGCCTGAGGTAGTAACAGAAGAAACCGAAAATATGGATCTACAGGAGTTGCAGTCTGAAGATGATCCATTAATATAAACGTGACAGATTTAGTGATGTTGTTATTGTTAGAATTGAGTTTGTTACTAGTAGTAGTTAAGTTGTAGTCCTTTTCAGGACTAATTAAAATAGACATTTTCAGGACTTCTTAAAAAGCCCTTTTCAGGGCTACATCTATTTCTAATTGTTTCTTTTAAGATTAGTCACGCTAGTAGTATAACCAACAATATCAACCATGATTTATCATGGTTCATGATTATACGCAAGCAATTTATGTGTCGTCGTATTAAGGACAATAAGTACTTACCAGAATATAAGGTTTGCTTGCTATACTTTGATACTGAAAGGAAGAAAAAAATAAATTAGATTTTCTCCCATACATTTTTTTTCAATATTTTTGTTTACGCGAAGGAGCAGTTATTTTGAAAAGTTGTAGTAATAAGTAAGTTAAATATGCATTTTCGATCCTAAGTCCACCTTTTTGAAAATCCGGACCACTGTGCGCAGGTTGACAAACAATATGGACTATTGAAGTCATCAATGAAATTTCAAACAAAGTGCAACAGAGTTACACACATCAAAAGTGTCTAGGGATCAACATATATTTTTGCAATAACTTTTCTCCTGATTGATATTAATTAAAATTTTCTTTAAGGATTCATCAAATAAAGTGTTTTCGTTTGTCACAGTAACGATAAACCAAGTCACCTTTGCATTAATAAAGAAATTTGCCATTTTCCTAATAAAGGGATTTTTGACATTTGAACCACTAACACAAAAGTTCGAAAAAAAGACTGAAATAACAGTTTTCTTTAAAATTTTATTGGGTAACTTAAACAATTAATAATCCGTGTTTCTACCGCGAACACTAACAACACAAGAACATCGGTTTGGCATACTCAAAATGAGTTCATCCAAATCACGCTGTGGAATGGCCGCCCATGTTCGTTGCAACAACAAAAAAAGGTCTTCTTGCGACTGGATACCCTCCATATTCGGCAGAGCTCTTCTCTGTAGCATATCCCATGCATGCTCAATCGGATTCAAGTCTGGCGACTGAGCAGGCCAGGGCAGGACATTGATGTTAGCTGCGGCGAGAGTCTGTCTTACAACTCTTGCGGTGTGCGGTCGTGCATTATCATGCATTAACTGAAATAAGGGACCGATTTGCACTTGTAGAGGAACGATGACGTCTGATACAATCGTCTCAGCATAAATTTGAGCGTTGAGGTTGCCTCTGATCCAAATCAACTAGGTTCTTCCGCCGATCCAAATACCCGCCCATACCATGATGGTTCCACCACTATAAGGATGGACTTCCTGGCAGGATTTTAATCGCTGTTGGCGTCCAGGGGTTCTCCAGTGTCGTATACGTCTTGTATCCGGTCTCATACCAAAACGAGACTCATCAGAAAAGCACACGAAACGCCATTGTTCTTCTGCCCAATTTCTGTGTTCAAGAGCCCATTGATATCGTATCCTACGATTGTGCATTGCTATAGGTGGTACCCGTAGCGGTCTTCGGGAATGAAGGTTCACTTCATGCAAGCGGTTTCTGACTGTTTGGTCGCTAATTAAGTTCCCTGAAGAGTGATGAAGCCTCACGGCTAACATCATGGCGGTTATTGTTGGAGCTCTTCGAGTTAAGATTTGAATGTATCGGTCTTGTCTCCGTGTGGTGCAGCGATACCGTCCTCCATGGCGCTCAGCCACGGTACCAGTGCTTCGGTAACGTGTCCAAAGTCGACTGATAACACTCTGACTTGTATTCAGAGCTAAAGCCACATTACGTTGCCGGGAACCAGCTTCTATCATTCCCACGGCTCTGAGCATTTCTTCCCTGCTTAAATGACGTCGCCGCTCCATAATAACGTTGGTTTTAATCAGTAGTAGGGAAACAGTAGCACTAATAATGTCTTCAATGCGTTGTATGTTTTTATAGGGAAAATATTGACAGCTGATTTTCATCTTTTACTCGAATTTGATTCACAGTTCCTGATTCAAATTATGAAATGCACCAAAAAGGATCCATATAAATTTATAAAATCATAAATTTATTACAAAGCCACATCTCAATCTCAAGAAATCCACATAAAAATGCTTGATCCCTAGACACTTTTGATGTGTGTATATTCCATTCTGGATACAACCTTGTTAATACACAATAAGCCTGCAGCAATGATATTTTTACTAAAATATCATTGGCCTGCAGCCAAAAACGTTACCAAACATCTCATTGTCAGTACACTCAGTACTTCACTACTTACTGTACATTTTGAGGACCACGCTGGCCACCAGCGGCTCAGACACGTCGGAGTTCTGTGCCAAGCATTCAAAATGCGCATCTAGTTCTGCGCGGGACAGGTTGTACAGATGAATATCTACGCGAAGGATGTGACCGAGCCGAGAAGTGAACTGACGCTGTACGAGTGCCCCATTACGGCGCCAGTAGACTTCCGTGTCAGAGTTTTCTGCAAGTGAAATACCTGCATGTTGTACGGGAAATAATATAGCTTTCGAAAAAATACTTCCAGTGGTCTGTGGTTGACTGTAATACTAAGCTTGGTTAAAAGAATTACCGAAAAATTACAATTCAACGAAAAATTATAAACCAAATTCCCAAAAAAAAAACAAACTTAATACAACATTCCGAAAAATGTTCTGCTAAAATAATCGTTTTAATCGGTCTTTAACTTAACGAAACGAGCTCGGGGCTTGGGACACCCCAACGTAAGGTTAGGTTACTTTAAACCCTGCAGACAGAAATAGGATCCCCGCGTAGCGGGGCTAGCTACGTCGGCTAAGCCTTAATACATTTTGATATTTATCTTGACGTTGATTTTATTGCTGTTTTATTTACTTTTTAAGGTAAAACGTAATACCTATTAGCTGGTGGAAAAATATTACGTTAACAAAAAATGCTGTATTGATTTTCGGAATATTCAGTATTTTATTCGGTAGTTTCATTGTCCTTTCAATTGTCGCAACAAATACGAGTAAGCAGTACATTTCATATTCTGAGTATGCCCATTCTTTTTTTTTGGAGCTTTTATTACTACCCCGCTTTTATTTATTATGTTTTAAGTTGAGAATACGGTTGGAGTGTAGCCTTAGGGGCGATATGGCGCGGGACTTAGAAAATTTTTCGTTTTTTTTTTTTTTTTTCCAAATTGCTATCATACGCTTATAGGCACCATGAGCCGTGCAGAAAACAAAAAAAAAAAGGTAAAAAAAATTTTTGGGACTTAAAAAATTTCTCCTTACTTTTCACCTCGAGTACGGTTAGGGGCAAACAATTAGATTTTTTTTCGATTTTTTCGAATTGGTACCATACGCTTAAAGGCACCATGAGCCGTGCAGAAAACAAAACGGTGTGTACCTGCAAATATATCCATAGGTTAGGTTAGGTTAGGACTGTGACCGCAGAGGGCGATGGCCGTCAGGTCTATCAGGGGGTATCGCACAATCTCCTACGAGGCGGCTTGTGCACTGGCCGGGTCGCCACCCTGGGACCTAGAGGCTAGGGTCCTCGCGTCACTGTACCGGTGGCGCGAGGAAGCGCGGACGCGGGGCTGTGAACCGATGCAGCGAGAGATCGATCTGCGTCGGTCTCAGCTCCGCGAGGTCCTGGTGGCGGAGTGGCGGGATAGGCTTTTGCGCCCTACCGCCGGCCTCGCTACCATTGAGGCGATCCGACCAGTGCTCGAGGAATGGCTCGAGAGGAGGCACGGCTCCCTGTCGTTTCGAGCGACGCAGGTGTTCTCGGGGCATGGTTGCTTCGGGAAGTACCTGTGTCGCATAAACAGGGAGCCGGACGCTCGGTGTCATCACTGCGTCCACTGTCTGGAGGACACGGCGCGGCATACGCTGGCAGAGTGTGCCGCATGGGAGGAGCCACGCCGTGCCCTCATAACAGAAGTCGGAACCGACCTGACGCTGCCGGCCGTTGCTCGTTCGATGGTCGGGAGCGCAGAGTCGTGGGACGCGGTGATCTCCTTCTGTGAAACCGTCATCTCACAGAAGGAGGCTGCGGAAAGGTTGAGGGAAGTCGAAAGCACTCTCCCGACCCGCAGCAGACGTACCGGGCGTCGGCGGAGGGCGGACAACGCCCTCTTCCAGCCCCCCTAAACGGGTTCAGAGGGACGGCGGACTTGGGGACGTCCGCCGCCCCCCCATGTAACTGGACCCGAGGCGGTGGCGCGTAGTGTTCCACGCGCGCCCCTACTGAGGTCGCGGGGGGAGTACACCTCACTCCCCTCGCAGAATTGAGGAGGCCCGCGGACGCGGGCCGGCACTAGCCGGGGATCGTGGAAGGCGCACTAGATCCCATGATCCCCGGTGCAAGTGTGGGAAGGGAACACCGGGGTGGTTTTTAGTCAGTTTGAGTCTGACAGACCCCTCCGCCCGCCCCAGGGCGGGGGACATCCGTGAGGATTTTCCACCCCGAAACCAAAAAAAAAAAAAAGGTTAGGACTGTGACCAACTACGCGCGAGCCGAGCGAGCGCTACCTCGAAATTGAACGCGAAATTTTTCTAAGTATTTTTTTCATAGTGCCCTAAGACGACACTGGCCGAAATTTTTTTAACCAAAAAAAAATTTCTTTCGTTTTCTTTGCTTTTCATAGCGCCCCTAAGGATATACTCCAACTCCTAAAAATCCGCCCCTAAGGCTACCCACTGACCGAGAATACTTTAAATATGAAAAACTGTTAATTCTCTCTGTTCATCTAGAGGCGTTCTACTTGAGGAAGATGAGAGGTGCGGGGAGGGGGGACGCGTCAGCAGCAGTGTTTGTAATACCCTATCAGTATTATTGAAAATGTTTCTAGTTCCAACTGTATTTCGACACATGAACCAATAAAAAATCGAGAAACGGTAAGAAATTATTACTTTGACAATCTCATTCAAATTACATGGCTGAACTAAAGTGTCACCATCTGCTGGGGCTCCCATCAATATTATTCAATTATAATAATGTCTATATGAGCCTAGTACTTACTATTTTCGACTTCACAAACTAGTGTGAGGTCCGAATTTATTCTTAGCGGCCCCACGAAGCCCCTGTTGAGGACTTCCCTGGCCCCGCTGAACAATTTCGGAAAGCCCGTGGGTTCTGGGAAGATAAGCATATTTTTGTGAAATGATTTATTTTTCTTAGACCACTATGTACCTCTGATTCGTTGGTCTGGGATCGATTCCCGGGTCGGGCAAAACGTTACTGGGTTATTTCACCAGGTACTTCTCAGTAAGAAGTTTTATGTAAATTAAGAAGTGAAGAAGTGAAGAAGTATGACTAGAGTAAAGTAAGCTAAGAATTATTGATTTGTGGCAATAGGCTCGTTCCCTATTACCCCTATTACATGCGACCTAAACAAAACTGGCGATATGTAGATGTACTATTAGGTACACCTCTGCCTTACCCTTTGGGGACTACAAGCGTGATATTATGTTAAGACCTAACACTTAATCACAAAATGAACGCGTGTTGGGTCCTTCTAGACATGAGGACATTGCTGTTCTTGTAAAACAAATGACACTGACACAATTGTTAAGCATTCAGGTGGAAAATGTAATAATAGTACATTACGATATTAGTGCGTTAAGCATGTTATAACCAATACGCACGTATATCGTACGACGTTTTTTAACACATTTGCGAGGAAACAGAAAAATAAACATTTTTCATACGTGGTTATGTATCTGTCCTTGGATATTGACGGCAGCAAGCTGTCGCATGCGGTTCGCGCTTCTGTTAGTATATCCGTTGGAGTTGAAGTAATATATTGCTCATCTTCATTATTGAAAGTTGTCATTTTTAGATATTCACAATACAAGTACACAGAAAAGAAAATTTGAGAAAAATGGCGCGAGGATTATTTTCTGCCGTGGCTGCGTGAAAATGTTGGCAAAGACGCTAGAGCATGCAGCCAAGTTTTTAAATTACCGAATAAACTGTTTTTTATTTTATTTTAAATAAACTCAATCTGTGAATGCACACTGTTGCCTACTGACTGGCGCCGTGCGGCGATTAGTTCGAAATTTGAATAGCAACAGCGCGCTGCTCACTAGCTGGAGTCGTGCGGCGGCGATCAGTTCCATATTTGAAATGGCAAATAATACTGTTATGGAATTTGTATGGACTATAACTTAACTATTTGCTTTGGTAACACACGCGTTTTTTATGACCCGCTTTACATATTTAAAACCGGTGGAATTACATCAGCTTTACGAGCAAGGGTGTTAAAAAAGTATTTACCTAGTTTAAAAAATATGTATCAGGACTTTACTTACCAACTATTTTGAGTTCAATTACAAAATCCACTGACGGTGACGCCTGATAATGGATGCGGCACCGGTACATGCCAGCATCATGAGCAGAGGCCTTCTTGATGAGAAGTGATGTGTCGTCGTGACATAGCCCGGATTCGCACGGTGTACCGAAACGGGACCTAGAGTAATTATCGAGTTGTAAATTGGCCAGCCGGCCTAGATTTTGTAACTGCTTATCAATGAGGGCGCAGATATTAAAATAGGATCCGATCGCGTCTACCAGCCCTGCACAAAGGATAGTTTTCTGCACTTGTTCCATCTGAACAACATACAGTGCAAGAAACAGTTGACAGTCGCCAGAATGTTCCGTTTTCTAATACCGTCAAATCATCACCGCCTTCAATTAGTCCAGTCATCAGAGTTTGCGTCAAATCCGGTTTTGATTTTTTGCAGATTTGTTTATAATGTTGGCCCAATGAATAATCCAAGTTTGTGACCTCGAGCGCCGAACGCAACTTTGTCAAAAATCAAAAACTGCGCGATAATTTCGGAGTTTCTTCAGATTTTGACCATTTTAACCCTAAAGGAATAGTTTATGATAATACAAGAAAAAAAAACTCCTATATAAGAAATTTCTAAACTCGAAATAATGATAAATTTTGAGAGGCTAGACTATTGGCTTAGTAGGCGTTTCGGCCGCTGAGTTTCGTCCGATCCGGTCGAAACAGGAATTTCATTATTATTAATATTTTTGAGTGGCGTTTCGGACTATACTTTTTTTAGAGGCAAAGTAACGTCAGAAACATTAAATAACTGCTATTTTTTTACGTTGTGGACTTAGACATTTATGTTGACATTTATTTATTCAGTAGTATAGATACATACATTTTATACATTTATGTTGGTGCCAACATAAACTCATAAGAGTTTTACCGTGCACCTAGATCATCGACTACATAAATTAGAATTATATCCACTTAAGTAGGTACTTAGTTAAAAATAAAGAAACAACTACAAAAGTTACAACGGGTATTTGGCGAAATAATATCTAATTCCAACGAGCGAACCTCGGTGACCACTCCGACCGTCCGTTCATAAAAACAGAAGTAGTGGAGGAAGTTTTAATTTATACAGGTTGTTCCTAAAAGTATATTACTTAGTAATATTGTTTATGCTATGTTTTACTTTGCTTTATAGTGTATGCTTTAAACTATAATAGCTATGATGAATTAAATTAATATCTTTAATTCAATGTTATTAATATACATTTGCAGTTTGGCAGATTTTTTATATGTTATATTATTACAGATTTTGAATTAACAAATAAAATTAAAAAAAAACATCCTATCTATCTTTGGTATTAATACTTTGTAAAAAGTGTTAATTTAATTTGTATTTTATGTTTTACTGAGCTAATTTATCCCTCTATGCTATAGGTATTTGATTAATAAGCTAAGGTATTATATACTTTAGCTATCTCTTGCCGTGCAAATTCGTGTTATTTAGAAGTAACAGCTTAGCATTGAGGATGCTACGAGTCTTCATGGTTTTAGTTTTCTTTAAATTTTCATTGAAAAACTCTTCTTTTAATAGTACTTATTTAGTTTTTTCATGTATAGGTAATATCTTACAGAATTCAAAAAGTTTATTCTTCTTAATGTTATGCGGGAAAAAGCTATTATTATACCTGGCTGTCTCTTCCTTATACATCATTGGTAAAAAGGGTAAAAAGTAACAAAAGAACTTTTGTTGTAATTTGCAATGTGTACATTACGAAGAATCCAAATCTTCAACCCGTGGCATCGTTGCGCCTGCCCAGGCTATGTAATATTATGTTCATCTAAATGTGAAATGTAGAGCACACGTCAATTTTTTACCCTACTGCGGCGAAGCTCAAAAGGCGGGTTATATTTTAGACCTGCATGTATGTATGTGGGTATGTACGCTTCTATGTTCCCTCGTAACTCTTAAACGGATGAACAGATTTGGATAAATTATACGTCGTTAGATTATTTCTGGTAGCGCTAGTGTCACTGGCTACATCAAAATATAAGAACAAAGGAAAATGGCGGATTTCGGGTGTCTTGATCGTGGAGTTCAATTTTTTTTTCTTCCTATACCATCGACTGGGATATCAAAATAAACAAGTTTAAAGGGTGATAACAAAAACATTTACAACTTATTATGTTTAAAATAATTCAAAGTAACAAATCGTTTAAAAAATGGAGAAAACAGATACAGGGCGTCCCACGGCTATGCCACACGGAAGGACCGTAATTATTGTTTTACTGAACGAAGACTTCATTTTGATTGTAAAAATAATTAGAACTGCGTTCAATGATTTTTAAATGATCACCTGCCTAAACCGGAAATCGACACCGCCAATAATGTGAAAAAGTGATTGACTGTAGTATTTTTTTTGTGAATTGCTGTCCCAAGATCTTATGGATGGGGATTTAATATTGTTGTTGTACACGTTTCAATTGATATAAGACTGATTACTGTTGTTAACATTTATAATTATTATTGTACGCTTTTTAATTGATAATTATATAAGACTGATTATTGATTTATCATGTGTACTGTTGATTGTTGTTATTATATATTTAACTTTATCTTTTTACAACAATTCCCTTACTGTTACTTAAATAATATAACACTACGTAAGGTTTATCATTCTGACTGTACATAATTTGCTCTAAAAAAAAGTAAAGTCCGAAACACCACTCAAAAATATTAATAATAATGAAATTCCTGTTTCGACAGGATCGGACGAAACTTAGCGGCCGAAACGCCTACTAAGCCATATTTTTTGTCAAAAAAGCAAAGGCATCAAGCTCATACGGCCTCGTCAGTTTTCGTAATTTTATTTAATAATCTTATCTGCATAATAAATGCGTATTCATTTTTCAAAAAGATGTATAATGCTTTATATTCAAACTCAATGATGTAAACACAGATGTAGTTCAGAATAAATTTCGGTAAGTATTCCAAATTTAAATCACATTCTCCCCCTAGAGGATGAATGAAATTCAGTACAATTTTCTTTCCCTGTTTTTAACAGATTAAAAATGACTTTTGTTATGTTCGCTTTTTGTGGCATAGAATGTCACTTTTTTGAGCAAGTGGTACGAAAAAGTTATTTTTAACTTTTTTGTGTGTTTGATGTCGGTTTGACTTAATTATGTTCAAAGGAAATATATCTACTATGTACATTATACACAGACTACAAATTGAACTAAAAAAATGCTAAAAGAAGAATAAAAGTACGTAGGTAACTATGTACCTACATATATACAACGACGACAATGAGATACTTAGGCGTCAAAGATCTCCTCCATATCGCTGTCATCCGGAAACGTGTCCAGAAGACTGGCAGCATTGCCACGTTGAATGGCTATCTTTCTTTGACCAAAGAAAGAGCCAGCCAGTGGAGTGACCAGTCGGCGAGATATTCATTTTATAAAAAGGAGACGCGCACTCGGGCCCCATGACCCGAGCGTTTCGTCCCAAACGGCTCAAAACTGTAGTTACCGCTAAACGATCTCAGCAGCCGCAGCAGCAGCGCCCGCAAAGCCCGCCAGTTGCGGGCACCTCGGTTGCGTCCCAAACCAAAGGCCTACCCACCTTCCAAGGCACCAACGTCATGCCGTCTAGTCTCTTCCCATCGTCACGTACCAAGCCGTTTAGTTTTAATACCAGCTTTAATTAATCAGCGTTAATTTCATTAAACCCCATTGATAGTTATTGAATGGGGCTAAGTGAGCTTAGAGGGTTGATTCATAATTTTAATGAATATATTTCTGTTACTACATACGTGTTACTTGCGCGACTCAATTTTCATCAACATACAACCTGACCAGCAAATTCCAAAAAACATAAGAAAATTTGAATTTCGCGGGCTACCCTGACGCTTCCAGTAACGTCCCGAAATAACGTAAATAAGCCACAAGTTAAGAAACAATAAGAAAAGAGCTCAACAAAGCTTTAATAGCAAGGGGTCAGAAAAGTATTGTGAAAACTGAACCCATAATCGCCTACCTGAATAACCTTTGGGTACCACGTCAATTGTGTACTTGTGTCCTGAACTTATCAACGATGCACAAACTACTGCTCTATTACCTACGTAATACGTTCCCCGTCCATTAATGTCAGAGAACAACATGAACCTACATAAACATTTAAGTACTTAAGGCCATAAGTCGGTGAGTCCTAAGTCATGATTGTAAAGTTCTACACTGTTGAACTAGATTACTAGACTATTATTGAATTCCCTGTCCGTCTATACATTTTGACCGACTATTAGTATTGTCGGTATAGTCACTATACCGACTTACAGGCTTGATTTTAAAGTTCACAGCTTTTACATTCAACCTCACTACTATTTATTTTTCTTGTTCGTCAATATCAAAGATAAGATGTCATTTAAGATTTAAGTACCTTAAATAACATCATTGACCTATGTTACCTAATACCTATTACTCTGAATAATTGAATACCCTGCTCAAGAGTATGATTTTAGACTTGTCCATTTTCCTCTTTTTTCAAATCAAAACAAACCAACCATTTAGTGTTGGTTACGGATATTCAAACATACCTAACGTGAAATTCTCCACGAATTTAAAGAACAAACGTTTATGTTTGTACCAGGGACTGAAAGCGTTTACGGTTACAGATAAGTACCTCAACAATATATCGGTACCGCTTTAAAATAAATGTTGAGCTATACCGATACCTTTATTTGTAATAACGGTATACCGTTATTTGAACAAACGCCCTCACGCCTAGGGCCTTTGTGCGCTACAAGGAATTTTACTGTCCGGCAGTCCGATTGTACACGATCCGATGTGGCATGAAAAAACGGATGAATGGCTTGTGCACATATCCGTCTTTTAAAACAACATTTATCAATGTTATAGTATTTCTACCGAAAAATACACGTATAACCTCAAACTTCCGGTACCGAAATATTTCGGTAATCCTTATTTAACGGTATGACAGCATACTGAATTTAATGGTACATACCTTAATTTTTGGGTAATCAGTCCCTGGTTTGTTCTTCGTAGAAATTCTCCAATATTTTTTATTTTGATCATCAAAACATTCCAATTTATTTGAATATTAAAATCGTTCTCACGTTTCATTAATTTCTACGTTTTTATTTTAAAAGCAGGTCAATTCCTTTAAAAAATAATTCATTAGGCTTCGTTTCAATTCCAAAAAAGTTCATCATGACACGACCGGATCACATCACCACCTGGGGAGTTGCGCCTCAAAGCGTACTGAAAAGCCTTACACGTCCGCATGGTTCCGGGAACGCAGCCTGCAGTCCACACAGCTTTACATTAGCGCATTTTATTCATCTGGACTCACGAGCCGATAATATCCTTTGCCATAAAACCTATGAATGAGTGTTGACTCAAAGCAAAAACACAACATAAAACCAAGAAACACGACGCAAACTTATTTCCTATTTCTTAGATTCTTTGAGATAGAGTTGTAAACCCCACAACAAGAAAAATGCGCCTAAATCTGCAAGGCTTGCTTTGTGTGTTGGTTGATATAGCTAGAAAGGGTTAGATACCATTCAATTTATAGAGTATAAAATAATACTATCAAGGGTCTAGAATGTGGAAGATTACCATGAAGTTCCGGAATACTTATAGCTTAGCACCAACAACAAACATACAAATGTGTTAGTAGCCAGTTTTACGACTGTGCATATGAAGCGATCGCATTATGTGCATACGATCAGGTGGCATGATGATCCAGACGCATACATACAGAAACATCTTACTGACCTGGCATCCTCATTCTCGCGGGGGAACCGGTAAACGAAATCCTTATTATTCTTCAACCAAAGTACATAGGAGTTTGATCCGTCCAAAAATAATTTGGCCTGTCCGCACGGCAGCCTCGCCTCTTGGCCGCGCACAGCACGGAGTACAACAGAAGGTTCTATAAAAAAATAACAAAGAAAAAAAAACAAAGAATAAAAATAACGAAGAATGACAAAGAAAGGGGAAAATATTCCGAAGATACATAAGATAATTTTAGGACTCTAAGATCCTCTCTATGACCCTCTGAACGACGCGATAATTTAAAAATAATATCATAATAATATTTTTAAACCCTTGCTCGTAAAGCTGATGTAATTCCACAGGTTTTAAATATGTAAAGCGGGTCATAAAAAACGCGTGTGTTACCAAAGCAAATAGTTAAGTTATAGTCCATACAAATTCCATAACAGTATTATTTGCAATTTCAAATATGGAACTGATCGCCGCCGCACGACTCCAGCTAGTGAGCAGCGCGCTGTTGCTATTCAAATTTCGAACTAAACGCCGCGCGGCGCCAGTCAGTAGGCAGCGCTAGCGCGCTGTTAAAATGGCGGGAAAGCAACAGTGTGCATTCACAGATTGAGTTTATTTAAAATAAAATAAAAAACAGTTTATTCGGTAATTTAAAAACTTGGCTGCATGCTCTAGCAACATTTTCACGCAGCCACGGCAGAAATCATCCTCGCGCCATTTTTCTCAAATTTTCTTTTCTTTGTACTTGTATTGTGAATATCTAAAAATGACAACTTTCAATAATGAAGATGAGCAATATATTACTTCAACTCCACCGGATATACTAACAGAAGCGCGAACCGCATGCGACAGCTTGCTGCCGTCAATATCCAAGGACAGATACATAACCACGTATAAAAAATGTTTTTTTTTTATGTTTCCTCGCAAATGTGTTAAAAAACGTCGTACGATATACGTGCGTATTGGTTATAACATGCTCGGCTCAATTACGCCCTCGCCTTCGGCTCGGGCTGAAATTCCGCCTCGCATGATATAACCATCTTAACGCACTAATATCGTAATGTACTATAATTATTCCTTCAGGATTCATCAACTTAAAATAATATCATGATAATACTCCAAGCTCTGAAGGCTATTAGTACTATCTGAACTCACTAGGGCCACCGTTACTATGTAATGTGTCTTGTGGAGCTTAATTTAGTTCAAAAGTTCAGCCCCTAATCGACATTTGAATAGCTAAACAGCATCAGCAGTATTTGTGGAACTGACGTAAGCACACTTAATTAATATTGAATAAATAAATTCTGTTCGTGAACAACGTCCAGAGCTGGTTCAGTTGGGAACTTTAAACACTTTGTTTTTGATGCAGCGAGTCCATGACAGTCCATGATGTAGAGTCACTTGGAGAACAGTATCGAACTTTGACATCAATAAGTACAAAAAAACCAAATCAATTGAATGCTCTTGTATTTTGTATTCAATTAGAAAACTAAGTTTTAAAACTATCGAAGGAAATAGGTCCTACCACCATTTCTCATGCCGAAGTCTAATTAACACGTTCGCACGACGGCCAATCAAGCTATATAAGTCCAGTTTATGCGGATCTCTCATGGTATAGGAAATCTATACAAAGTGAGACCACGTTATACTGGAAATGTACAGCTTTATTTGCTGCCGTGTGTACCTGTACATCGTAAATGTGAAAAAAAAAACTTAATCATGATGAATTAAACAGCCGTATATAACTAATATATCTTATCAGCCTCTCGTCATTAATAAAACCTTTACCCAGCAGTGGGTGAAGTCGGGCTATGGATGAAAACGATGATATTACCGAAATCCAAATTTTCTTAACTAATTGACTTGACTGATATTAATGAATTTTTCATAAAATAGTCATTCAAAATTAACCTAAAGGTGTTATATTGATAATTTTAATGATTATAATTCTGGGAAGCCATCTTTGTTACGGCCGCGAATCATATTTTAATGAATATACAACCGGGTCACCCTGGCGGTTCCCCCTTAAGTTCTCTGTTAAAAGTAGACCAAAACTAGACTACTATCAAAAGGGGAGGCTTTTCTAAAAAAAAAAGTGGTGGTTGATTGACAATGGCGGTTTCCAAAAACCAAATAGCAACCAGTGACAACAAGTAGACGTCCTCGTACTACTCGTATTCAAAGTGGCAAAAATTACTATCATCTTATATCAGTCAAAGAAAAATGTTGTTTGCTTACAAGATGTAGAACATGCATGTTTTATTTAGATGTAAGAAAAATAACATCTCGCGTGCAATCTTCGAAGGGTTAGGTAGAGGTGTACCTTCGCCCACATCTCATCAGTTATGTTTAAATGCCATTTAAGAAATAAGAAACCAAGAGTGTCTTTTTCCACCATGTTTACAGGGTGTAACAGGACCCTTCACGAAGCCGCCAACCAAGCATTATGTACGTCAAACTAAGTAACGTTTTTTTTGGGGTGGAAAGTCACATTTCATGGTAGGACTCAATGTAACGCACTCAAAACATTGTGCTGATGGATGGTTTGAGTATGGGAGTCGCGGAGGTGTTAACAGTAAAAAAATCTATTTAAAAAAAAACTTGTACTTGTGTAAAAGTTGGAAATTTGACCCCCAATATCTCCGTAACTAGAAGGTTCCCAGGTATGGTCTAGAACAAAACATTCTCGCAATGATTGGGAAAACAAATACCTTTCGGCTTCGTTCCCTTTATGGTAAAGTGATATCATCAAAAGAGTACGTACCGTCAGGGTCGCCTGCAACATGGGTTGCAGTAATTAATAAAATGGAACTAAACAGCTGCGTCTGGAACAAAGAGCAAAAATTAATAATTAGTATTTGTTGGATAATATGCTAGCCTCATATTTAACCGGCTTACAAAAGGAGGAGGTTATCAATTGGTCAGTTTTTTTAATATCATTTTTGTTTTTATTTTCGCCGATATCTTTTATCAATTGATGTGAACCGATTTCGATGATTCTTTGTCTGGAAGAATATAGTTTCGCGGTGGTGGTCCCATTTAAATTTGGTGAAGATCTGATGCTGATCTTCGGAGTTAAACAATGGAAATCTTCAATTATAGACAGCAAATCAGTCGTGATTGCTCCAATCGCTTGGATGTTTATTGTTTATTACCATGAAATCTATTGTTAACAATGTAAAATAAATGCATAGCAAATATTTGTGTAGAATATTACAACTAAAAAAGGAAAACGTTAATTTTTTGCAAAAAAGGTTTTTTTTTCAGAATATTAATTAGCATGAGGGAATTATATTATGTCCATGTTGCATGAAATTCTAGGTCTTTAAGCGACTGCCGCGAGTTTATTAATATTTCACATTTATTTAATAAAATATTTTTAGTTTTCCTAAATAAATAAATAAATGTAAAAAGACCGACCAAGAGTGAGTCGGACTCGCGCACTACGGGTTCTGTACCATTAACTAAATCTTAATTGGCGTCAACTATGTATGGATATATGGCACCCTTTAATTTTCAACTTTTTTTTATTTTTTGGAATTTTTCCTGGTCAAAGGGAAGTACCCTATAGGTTTTGATTCCTTTGTGAAATCGCATATTATGCGACATAAACAGTCATATCTTTTGATCGCGTTGACTTACAAGTTTAATTTTTTCATTGCTCTAAGGGGTAGCAGACCTGAGTATTTGGTAATAATTTCAGCTTGATACCGCCACGCATTCCTGAGAAAAAGGGTCTTGACAGACAGACGGACAACAAAGTGATCTCATAACTAAACGAATATCAGGTCAAAATCAAAATCAAAGATGGCGGCTGCGAAAAGAATCGAATTTTTCGTAATAGGTATCACGTCCACGGTAATCGAGGGCATTCTAAACGAATATCGGGTCAAAATCAAAATCAAAGATGGCGGCTGCGAAAATTATTGAATTTTTCATCACCGGTGTCATGTCCATGGTAATCGTGGGCGCTCTGAGGCTTAGAGCGCCCACGATTTTGATTGTGATGATGACTTGAACTTGATTTTGATTGTGACCCGCTTAGAGTCTAAGCGGGTCACAATCAAAATCAAGTTCAAGTAAGGGCGCGTTCCCATTATGTCGTGACGACAGATTGTCGTGTCGTTTTAAGCGTCGTGGCTTGTGTATTTAAATGGAGGTGTTCACATATAGGACGACACGATTAACTGTCGCCCATGACTTTTCCATAATAATATCCAACGATAAATAAATCGTCACGACATAGTGGGAACGCGCCCTAATATTAAGCGTGATGTTATGTTTTGTCTGTAATTAATCTCACGGGCTATTAGACATGTAAGTGTCCATTCGCACAAGTGTCCGTTCGCGCAAAAGTCTTGTCGCAACAGGTGTCCTTTCGCGCTAATGTGCTTGCGCGCAAACGTCTTTTCGCGCAAGTGTCTTTCGTGCAAATTTCCTAGACATTAAAAATAAATCCTTAGCATTGTTGCAATTTTGCAATGGCAAGGCGACTAGTTCCATTATGTGGAAGCAAAAACAAAAGTTCGAAAACTAGAGATCATGAATTTCAATAATAACTATCCGAAATATATATTTTTATAATTGGTCCCTGGAAATTAGAATAAATAATAAGCGTCGAATTGATAACCTTCTTTTTTTTAAGTCAGTTAATAGGCAGGTAGAGCCACTTTAGCATCATCTCAAATAATTTAAGTACGACTAGGTGTCAAAAGGGAGGTCCCCACACACCCACGATTTGTTTTTGTTTTTGCTGTGAATTTCTGAGTTTTGCACAAGCCAACTACAGCCTTCAACTTTAAAAGTAAAAACAGACGCGAAAACGGTTACCAGTTTACCACGTATTCAGTATATCATTCTATGTTTATATTCCATATAGACATTTTTCATCGGATAAAAAAAAGACTTGTGTTTGCTTACAAACGAGACATTACACAGAACTAGTTGAGCTCAGAACATTCCGCGAAATCGCGGTGCATTTGAAGCAACAGCAAAGTTTATTTGTACTGAATATTAAATAGGTGTACTTTATTAAGTAGAGTAAACTAACTATATACATTATTAATTAATTAAAATCGATTAAAAAATTTCAATAGTATAAAACAAAGTCACTTCCCGCTGTCTGTCTGTTCCTATTTATGCTTTGATCTAAGCAACTAAGCAACGGATTTATATGCGGTTTTTTTAAAATAGATAGAGTGATTCAAGAGGAAGGTTTATATGTTACATTGCACCCGTGCGAAACCACAACAAAATATTAAAGGGCATCAAAAAATTCCTCAACGCTGGCAGCTGTTATTGAATATTGCTACGTATTTTCCGATGATTGCAGGAAAAGCACTCAGACTAAAGACTTAATAGCAACAGGCGTGAGCCTGGATTTCATGAAGGGATTAACTAAAGGATGTTACACATATATACCGATCCGTATATATATATATATATGTGTAACACCCTTTAGGTTAATCCCATACGTTAAATGCATCGTTATATATAACTGCCATACCTACGTTATATGTATCTTTTGGCAGAGACCGTTTCTCAGCTCAAATCGATCCGAGCTGCTAAGAATACGATCTAGCTATGGCAGATGCTTAATGTATATGTAGATATTGCTTCCTGTTCAACAACTGGGCACTGCCGAATAGCATGTGCACCCCTTAGCACAGAACACATTTCACCGTCCATGTTAATGTCACCTGTAATAAAGAACGATCCTACTCCTCAACCGGAGGTGCAAACCTCCTCTGCTCCTCCTCTGGCTCTCACTGGGTACGCCTAATGGGGAAAACGACACTGTTCGACCTGTACGCTCAGTACTCAGCAGCTCGCAGAATGACTGGGATCTGTAGGTATTGAATACGGACGTGCTGTGAAAATAATGTTGACTGGTTAAATAATGTCCGGAATTCTGGGCACATACTTTTATAATTTTCAAAATTTTCAGATACCTATTGTATATCGTTGATTTAATTTGAGTTTCGACTGTTTCTTTACAAATAAATAGTTAAATGTTTCACGGAGAGTAGCTGCGCTATCTACAGTATATACGTATTATTTTTTAAGATTGATGTCAATAATTAAAATGGACCAGTCAGTAGGGAAACATTTGCAAGTATTTTAGATGGATATTTTTTCTAACCAACACCTCATCACAGTGTTCAGTTCACACATCACACAGAGATAAGTAAGATTTGCAAAAATCTCAAGGGCATTCTTATGTACAGACGCCAGCGCATCAAGTTAGCCGAAACTGTCAAATTATAATCAACCTTGAACTTAGTGCTTTAGCGATAAAGTTGAAAATCTAATGAAGTTTGCTAGATTTTAATAGCTTGATGTGCTGGCGCCTGTACCTAATGTGACTCCGAGGGTCTACCCTTTATGGCAGAACTTTTTGTGTCATAATATTATTTTGCATAATAGCGAATAGCATAAACTTCATTTCGCAGAAAAACGTTTGGCAGACAATCATTTATCATACATTCAAAACTCATAATTTTGTAAGTCAGAATCATCTTTAGGCATAAATTTCATATCCATAAGAATTAAAAAGTAGAACCATCACATCGCAGAAAGTTCACAATCAGAATCTTCATTCGGCATACATTTCATCGATATTCATTAAAAGGCAGAACTATCATATCTCAGAAAGTTTACAGTTAGAATCATCTTTTGGCATACATTTCATATCCATAATAATTGAAAGACTCATCTAACACATAACAGAAAATTCATACATCATGCATGCAAACAAGCATACACCATGCATGCTAGCAAGCATGCAAGCAAGCATGCAAGCAAGCATGCAGCATGCAAGCAAGCATGCAACATGCAGCAGGTATGGTTTCTGTCACGGCTCCGGCACTGCGGGGCTCCAGCAGTCCCACGCGAGCTTATCGCCGCAAATTGTTTGACGCTCACCACCGCAGCTTCGGCTTGCTGGCTGGCTTCGCCGGCCAGACTCAGCCACGGCGGCGAGCGTTAAAACCTCCTGCTCCTAAGCTCGCGGGCCGCTTAGCCCCTCCGCGCCTACGCGGGCTTAAATTACACTCTAGGGGTAGGGCAGACAAGACTATGTGGAGTCGGTTTTGCAACGATTCGTTTCTGTCACTAACTTTTATAGCACAACATGTATTTACTTTTTAAAGACGATATTTTTATTTTTATTCAAGGTTAAAAATGCTTATTTATAGAAAAGACATTATGCCTGATAAAATTATTCCATTTGAAATTCTGCCATCTTCATAGTATGCCAAATGAAATTCTACCAAATTATCGTCGCTCTAAATAAACGTTATGCCAAACGAAACTATGCGAAATTTCAACTTTACGAAAGGTAATTATGCCAAATAAAATTCTGCCATCTTAAAAGTATGCCATTGTAAATTCGGACATATAAACATTCTGCCAAAAATTAATTATATTAAATATTGTTTATGCCTTAATAATATTCGTTTAAAGAAGATTATGCCAAGTGTGTTATGCCAAATAAATTTCGGAACATCAAGATTCTGCCAGATAGAGGGAACCCGTGACTCCGATAACTCATCCAGTCATTCATTTATTTATTCACATATCGCATTTTGTTTTAAGCCTACTGAACATAGATATATATATTTATATTGTAAGCCAATACCCAGTCGATATCCTCCTTGGTTTGATAAATCGATTATAAATACTCTCAAAGAAAAAAATAAGCTAAGATTGCGTTTCAAGATATACAAAAACCCGCTAAAAGAAATAGAACTTAAATTAATTGCAAAACGTTGTCAAAATTTGGCTAAAAGTTTATACAGTCTTTATATGAATAATCTAGAAACAGAAATCAAAGATAATCCTAAACTATTCTGGACTCACGTGAAGGCTAAACGTGGAGGATCTAGTGCCTACCCGATGATAATGACTGACGGATTACAACGTCTAATGGCTCGACTATCTGAGAACTGTTTGGTAGTTATTTCTCATCTGTTTCCACCTCTGAAAATAACACAGAATTCAAGAATCACTCTAGCTATCTTAGTTCACTGGAAACTAGTAGCCAGTGCCTAACAACCCCAGACTTAGATGTGGATTGGTCTTTATTCAGAAAATTGCGATCTCTAAACAGGGCGCAGGGCCCGACGGAATTCCACCACTATTTGTTTCTGCTTGTGTGACGGTATTAGTCTTTCCACTACTAAAAATATATAAGATGTCATTAGTCACCGGAACTTTTCCAACCGAGTGGAAAAAAAATCAAGATCGTACCCATACACAAGTCGGATAAAACAGAGACTATCTCAAACTACCGGCCCATTGCGATTCTCTGCACTTTCGCCAAGGTATTCGAGTCAATGATCTGTCCCCATATCCAACAATTTTTAAGCCTTATCTTTGCGATCACCAACATGGTTTTGTGGCGTCAAGTTCTAATGCCACAAACCTAATTACCAGGAATTACCAGGAAGGTCGAGTCATCAAATGATATGGAGCTTCTGCAGGATGATCTGAACAGAATTATTACTCTGTTCAGATCATCCACCATTCTATTGAATGGTGTATGATTAACAAAATGGAGTTGAACTTCAATAAATGCTACCACTTGTCTTTCTCTAGAAAAGTTCACCCCATCCATTCGAACTATAATGATAAACAAAAAATTCAAGAAGTAGAAATTATAAGGGACCTAGGAGTGCTGTTTGACAACAAACTAACTTTTATCCCCCACATCGAAAGTACTATTAAAAAGCTCCCAAAATTTTAGGATTCGTACTACGCAATTCCAAGGGTTTCAAACAGGTCAGCACTAAGATATTGCTGTATAATAGCCTTGTGCGGAGCATCCTGGAGTATTGTAAAGTGTCGTATGGAGACCACATTACGCCAATCATAAGCTTCTGTTAGAAAGAGTCCAGAATTTTTATATCATTCTTAATTCTCAATGAATTGCAATACTTCATGACAATGTTTAGACCCAATTATAACAGTGAATGCGGTGTTAGCCTGTAAGTACCTAATTGTTGCACTTATAAATGTATGTCGAAATACATTGAATGTAACATGTAAACAATTGTTGAGTAACCTAAATAAATGAATAAAAATAAATAGATAGAAGAAAAATAGCTACTGACTGACTAACCTCTGTCAATGATTCGCTATTTGCCGTTGCCGACTATGGCCGCGCTATAGACAAAACATAGGCGCTCGCATGTCATGTCTACAGACCTTCCACATTATTTTACCACTGATTTCACGTCATTTTCAAAATACAAGTGGTCTTTGCAATAAGACTGCTTTTGGTCTACCACTGGCAAGTTTTTCAAAATCAAAGTGATCTTTAATTTTGCTTCTTTATGGTAGCTATGGCAGTACTGCGTTGCTTCTGTTTAAGGTACCATAACTTGTGGAAGGACTGTAGTTGACTATAATCTATGGAGTCAACTCTGGATCTACTTTGTATAATTTATATTATCACCCCTGATCTCAAAACGGCGAAAGAAAAACTCGAGAGAAAACATTATTACATCATTTTATAGAATAAAACTAAAAAACTAAAAATTTAAAATGGTTCATGACCCACCACTCAGAGTCCCGTGTCCCAGCTATGGAAACATTGTAGGCTGATTATACAGATGCTATGTTTATTAGGAGAATCGCAGAGCTAAAGATAAAATCAGACGCTTCGGGTGAACATTCACTCATTTTAAATTTATCTTTGTTTCGTTCCACGTTCACACGAAAGCGACAAAATTACATAGAAATTAACAGGAATTTGCTCATTTATTTCCAGTGTTGAATGCCAACAGTTGCTAAAAGTTTGTGAACTTTTAGCAACTGTTGGCAGTCAACACTGACATTACAATACTCATTTTAATTTTTATTTTTGAGCTATTTAATGTTATTTTGTTTTCGAACATAAAAGCCGAATGAGAGACATATACACACATCAAAAGTGTCTAGGGATCAAGCATTTTTATGTGGATTTCTTGAGATTGAGATGTGGCTTTGTTATAAATTTATGATTTTATAAATTTATATGGATCCTTTTTGGTGCATTTCATAATTTGAATCAGGAACTGTGAATCAAATTCGAGTAAAAGATGAAAATCAGCTGTCAATATTTTCCCTATAAAAACATACAACGCATTGAAGACATTATTAGTGCTACTGTTTCCCTACTACTGATTAAAACCAACGTTATTATGGAGCGGCGACGTCATTTAAGCAGGGAAGAAATGCTCAGAGCCGTGGGAATGATAGAAGCTGGTTCCCGGCAACGTACTGTGGCTTTAGCTCTGAATACAAGTCAGAGTGTTATCAGTCGACTTTGGACACGTTACCGAAGCACTGGTACCGTGGCTGAGCGCCATGGAGGACGGTATCGCTGCACCACACGGAGACAAGACCGATACATTCAAATCTTAACTCGAAGAGCTCCAACAATAACCGCCATGATGTTAGCCGTGAGGCTTCATCACTCTTCAGGGAACTTAATTAGCGACCAAACAGTCAGAAACCGCTTGCATGAAGTGAACCTTCATTCCCGAAGACCGCTACGGGTACCACCTATAGCAATGCACAATCGTAGGATACGATATCAATGGGCTCTTGAACACAGAAATTGGGCAGAAGAACAATGGCGTTTCGTGTGCTTTTCTGATGAGTCTCGTTTTGGTATGAGACCGGATACAAGACGTATACGACACTGGAGAACCCCTGGACGCCAACAGCGATTAAAATCCTGCCAGGAAGTCCATCCTTATAGTGGTGGAACCATCATGGTATGGGCGGGTATTTGGATCGGCGGAAGAACTAAGTTGATTTGGATCAGAGGCAACCTCAACGCTCAAATTTATGCTGAGACGATTGTATCAGACGTCATCGTTCCTCTACAAGTGCAAATCGGTCCCTTATTTCAGTTAATGCATGATAATGCACGACCGCACACCGCAAGAGTTGTAAGACAGACTCTCGCCGCAGCTAACATCAATGTCCTGCCCTGGCCTGCTCAGTCGCCAGACTTGAATCCGATTGAACATGCATGGGATATGCTACAGAGAAGAGCTCTGCCGAATATGGAGGGTATCCAGTCGCAAGAAGACCTTTTTTTGTTGTTGCCACGAACATGGGCGGCCATTCCACAGCGTGATTTGGATGAACTCATTTTGAGTATGCCAAACCGATGTTCTTGTGTTGTTAGTGTTCGCGGTAGAAACACGGATTATTAATTGTTTAAGTTACCCAATAAAATTTTAAAGAAAACTGTTATTTCAGTCTTTTTTTCGAACTTTTGTGTTAGTGGTTCAAATGTCAAAAATCCCTTTATTAGGAAAATGGCAAATTTCTTTATTAATGCAAAGGTGACTTGGTTTATCGTTACTGTGACAAACGAAAACACTTTATTTGATGAATCCTTAAAGAAAATTTTAATTAATATCAATCAGGAGAAAAGTTATTGCAAAAATATATGTTGATCCCTAGACACTTTTGATGTGTGTATTTAAATGAACAAAATGTGAACTGTCTTATAACAGGTTATGGATTTGTTTTAAAAAAAAGTACCTACTGAATCCATAAATAAAAACCAATATGCGTAATTCATTCACCAAACACATCACACGAAGAATTTCTCAATCATGACTCATACAAATAAACAAAAAATTAAAAGCAACGCGCAGCCCTATCTACATATTGCAACCACCACTGCTAGCTGAGCTCCCGACACCAAAGACTCTTGGTCTTTTTAATCCAATAGATTAGTAGATGAAGGGGTCGAAGGGTCAAGTTATGATGGGGGGCAGCAACAGTCGTACACGCAACTTTCCTGGGGTGACTCACGTCGCATTGTGTCGTAAAACGATCGCAATAAACTAGAAAGCTCCGATCTGTTAGAACCAAATTTTTAATGAACATGTATCAGTACAGTCATAAAGAAAGTTGCGTGCTTTTAGGTTCGTACTTTTGAAGACACTATCCTACACTATTGTGCAAAAGAGTGGAATCGTGCTTGAAAAGGTAAAACTTAATTCAAAGGTACAAAAATATATTTTAAATCAAAAAGTTCATGTTCAGTTACTTATTAATTATACGTATTTACAATTACTTATTACCTAATTAGACATACACAACTAACCAGGGGCCTTAGTCTGCTATTGTTGCGGCGTTCGAAATTCATTTGACGTGCGTACAAAGGGTAATACGTCAAACGAGTTTCGAACGCGCTTCAATACGCCGTGGGCTAGGGGCCTTATTAAATCAATTATAGACCATTCTGACACTATTGCAATAGCAGACTAAGGCCCCAGACCCCGGGACTTCCATTCCTCTAAATACTAGTCCCGTGCGGTAACCGAACCCGCGACACTGACGCGCCTGCGGGGCTTGACGTGTCGTCAGAACTGTGGTCAAATTATTGAGCCGTATTGACTATGGCCGATTAATTATTAGATGAATGAACGTGGAGACGGCGAGAGAAGTACGAGTATGTAAGGTAAGTTTTGTATTCGATAGTTTCTGCTTTCATTGATCAAATCGCGAGTTTATGAAGGTATGTTTAAGAAATCTGTTGTGACGTTATTGGGATTGTTGGTACATAAGATCAACAATCATAATCTCAACATTGAAAAAATGTTTTTTATTCTATTTGGCAATGACATTGGTAAAAGTATATGACCCTTTCGGATCGGATAGGGTTTTTTAACATATTGTATACTTAATACATAAAATAAACAATAGACAATCTTTTTTTTACATTTATCTGTACAACACAAACAAATAGTTTCTGTGTACTCCGGACATTAAAAACTTTTATTGTTACTTATGCTTTGCTCCACCTTATCTCCAAGTAAGTTTTTTTAAAATTAGGTTTGATACCCATCATAGATTCATTATTTTTAAATTCTCCCTACCTAGATGGTTGAAAGGGGAGAATGATTATGGGGCACGGGCATGTAGATGTTGATATCTCTGTAGTTTGACCAGCTGACTACACTATATTCTGTTTTACAAGTCCAGCAGCTGTCTCCCCTTGTGTTAAAAATCACATTATGATGGAAGGATGAACATACAGTTTATCAGGCTATCAGCTATTGTCACAAAAAGCACGCTACTGCTAATGAAAATGGCTAATTATACTAACAGCCGAAAGGGGTCGATCTTTTAGGTTAAGCAACATTTGTCAAGGTTGATCCGTGAATAGGTGATGCATTAGTAGATAGTGTAGATACCGAGACCCTTCAATGTCTAAATCTTTGACAGTCGTTACGGATGGTCTGGGTAAGTCAGTCGCTCCATGTAAAATTCTGATATCCAGATGCATCCAGTTAAGTCGTCTTCAAAACGAATGTCCAATGTTCCACAGGAAACTATCACACTCTTAGCACAGAATACTAGTCCAGTCATACTATATGTATACATTTGGAAATGCATGTGAACCGAGAAGGCTAAGATCTAGAAAAGGTCTAGAAACGCTTAACTTCAAATTGTCGACCAAGATTTCCTATGTGCATTTTCCGCCATTTTTTAAAAAAGGTTATTAAACTTCAGTTTTTTTTACAATAAGTTTAATAGGTTAATAGTTTCTCCGTTGAGATACGAAAATATTGATGAAATATTGATATCTGCAATTAAGGTCCTTTACATTTTTCACTTAACGTTCATCGTTATTGAGATTATTTGTGATATCGATCGAAAAAGTCAAAAATTTCAGTCGGGTAATTTATTTTTTGCTACGTCAAAACTGATGAAAGGTTGTTCAGGGAATTATTGCGATACAAAATAAATAAATAAACCAGCCAAATTATTTATGAACCAAACACATGAGATTTTCTTGGAACAAATATTTTTTGCGTAGTAAAAATGCACAGTGATTTCTGTTAAACTCTGGTACGATTCGGTAATAGGTATACATCAAACACGTGTCGTGATGGCCCAGAGGTTAAGGCCTCGCCTTTCATGTATGAGGTTGTGGGTTCAAATCCGGGCAAGTACCAATATGATGAGGACGGCTTTGTTTGTTGTAAAAGATCATACCGGTTGTCGTTCTGGAAGTAGCCCTTCGCTGAGATTAGGGTTGCCATCACCTAAGCCGGCGATGCCGGACAAAAACTTTAAAACCCCGGGCATGAAGGTGAAATAGATTTTTTTTCCCGAACGCCTCAAAGAGAAAAATGAAAAACATCGCAAGACGAATAGTATGGTGATAGTGAGTGCGTGATGCAAACAAGAGGTGAGGGCGCGGTGGAAGGGTTCTTACTTTCTTTTAAGTCTTACAGAATTGTGCATTTAATTTATCGACTTACAAAATTAGGAACGTTAAAACCCCACCCGGAAGGCCGGGGGGACGCCCTCCAAACTAGGACAAATCAAAGGAGATGGGCCTAGAAAGTTACCTAATATTTTGTCGATTGTGTTGAATTCAAATGAATGTACCTAATTATAATAAGGCGCGAGCCTATTGAGATAAACCAGACCAGTTCGAACAAAAGTCACGTTTCTTTGTGTCAAAGGTTAAGCCTAAACAAAACCTACAATACTGTAGGTACTTTATTTATATTTTTTATGTTCCTAAAAGTCAGACTAAATCTACTGAGGAGACAAAATAGAAAAATTGCCCGGAAATGTAGAAAATTGTTCAGTTCTATGTCCAAAGGAAAATTCTGAGAAACTATAAACTAAAATTTTAATTTTTAAATCCGATCACGAACAAATTCATTGACATTTAGAGCGTAGAAATTCTGTTGGGTCAGCTAGTATAAAGGGTGTAACAAGACCCTTAACGAAGCCGAAAGGCACTTGAACTCCTCGTCATTGCGATCATTTTTTTGTTCTAAACCATACCTGGGAACCTTCTAGTTACGGATTTATTGGGGGTGAAAGTTCCAACATTTTCACAAGTTTTTTTAAAATACAAGTTTTTAATGTAAGATTTTTACTTTAAACACCTCCACGACCCCCGTACTATTCAATCCATCCATCAGCACAAAGCGTAAAACGCGATTTCTCACCCCAAAAAAAAAGTGGTTTCCCAGTTATCATTTTTGCATATAGTTACTTAGTTTGATGTACAGAATGCTTGGTTGATGGCTTCGTGAAGGGTTCTGTTACACCCTGTATTGTAGTAGAATATTCAACAAAAAAATAATAACCCCGTCAAAGAACACATAAGAGGACTAAACTGTTGCACGAACAAGTAACTGGAGCCGCTCCGGTCATTGCGGAAGGCGTCCAAATTGCATAATTAAGAAAATAGTGTAAGTTTACTCATAGGAGAAACTTCTCATTATTGGCTTTCTGCTTCATTTCCCTACAAGGTGTCCAACTATAATCGGAAATCAATCAATCGTATCACCTACTTAACTACGTTAGGACTTATGTTATAATCACTGAAGTTTCCTGTTCAAATTGTTTAAAAGTTTAGAGAAAATTAAAATTGAATGGCAAAAAAGTTAAAATTCAAGGAGATATTACGCCTTGAATATTTTTTTGAAGATTTATCTGTTTGGTTAGTAAATTTAAACACGTTACATTAAAATGTAGGTCACCGAACACTCGAAAGTTCCAATAATCCGAAATTACAACACTGAAATATTGAAAAGCCACAAAACAAAAAAAAAAACAAAACAATAAAATTAAATTAAAAAACATATCATTAATAATAAAATATTGAGCTAAACTCACCGTTAAAATCATCTTCTTTTTTTTGTAAGTACTGTTTTGGAAGTAAGCAACCAGTAATTTGGACCACGACCGACCTGCAGGAACTTCCTTCGACTTTTGAAGTTCGCAGCGGCCGGCTGGGTGAGTTCCGCGACAGGTAATGCAGGGCGGCAGACCCGGGCCAGGGCGCCCGCACCCCTCTGTCCTTCGCCCTCGTACTTTAATACGCGTTGCAATTTTCTTCTGTGGTTCTGTACAGTGCACATTATGGCGGTATGTTGGGGTTTTTAGGTTTTATAACTAAGGTTTCGATGATTTTAATATGCAATATTTGTGACTGACTTTTTGTTGTAACGTTATGATGAATTAAAGAGTTTTATGAAAAATATATC
Organism: Eugnorisma glareosa; assembly: GCA_947578425.1. Classification (NCBI taxonomy): domain Eukaryota; kingdom Metazoa; phylum Arthropoda; class Insecta; order Lepidoptera; family Noctuidae; genus Eugnorisma; species Eugnorisma glareosa. The sequence continues at coordinate 43,159,930 of OX387957.1, forward strand.
TTTATATTCGTCATGTAATCATGTTTCTTACTGTTTTTTCTACGTGTTTATTAATTTACTGTTCTAAAATAAGAATTCGATGGTTGTATTGTGCTGTATTTAAGACTGACTGTTTTACTGTAACTTCAGAATAATATGATCAATCTCCTGCCCTTATTCTAATTAATTGGGGTCGGCGCAGCATGTCTTATTCTTCCGCACTTCTCTATTACTTGTCATCTCGACAGACACCTCCTTTCTTGCCATATAAATTACACAGTCCATCCATCGTTTCTTTGGTCTTCCTCTACTCTTATAATACCCATCCACATTCATACTCAAAACACATTCATACTTAAAACACATTCATACTTAAAACATATTCATACTTAAAACACATTCATACTTAAAACACATTCATACTTAAAACACATTCATACTTAAAACACATTCATACTCAAAACACATTCATACTTAGAACACATTCATACTCAAAACTTTTCTCATGATATTTTCCTCATTCCTCCGCTACCGCCGTATCAGCCGTATCAATGATACGGGGCGGGGCCCACGAGTAACAAGGGCCCCGACGAGTAGAGAACAAAAATCGCAAAATCTTCCAATAACCTCAAATTGTTATTGATAAGAGGCCCGTTATGATTAAATCATGAATATTTAACTTATCGCAGTCTAGAAGGCTCCAGATTTCGAGCTCTCTTCTGAAGACTTGACTCGTCGCGGTCCAGAAAGTTAGTATTTTTTCGATCTCGCTTTTCTGGATTTTCGATGAATGCCTTTACCTGTACGAGCCATGATCGTGGTTACTTAATTTTCTATCCCACTTTGCTCGCTCTTACACTATCATATTAAAATCAATTACAGCTTATACAATTAAATGCAAATCAGGATGCTATTTTAATATTTTTTTTATCTGCTGTTCACCGCACTCGGTATGAAAATGCTTCGGTGTCACCGGTGGGTGCCACTTTCAGATTTCCTCTTCTGTACCTACTCATTTCTTATTTATTTTGTTTATTCATAATTTCTCATAACTAGGTATTACATTTTTAAAGAAAAACATTTAAAAATATAAAAATAGATGGCCCATCGGTATCAGGCACCAGGTCCAGGCTGCCGGTGGTCATAGCTCCAGAGCTAGGAACCGGCTCACTATGCGGGCCGTGTCCCCTGGACACGGCCCGCATACTACTTTCTGCCAGGGTTGCGGGACTGTTCGAAAGAGATACCGCGGCCCTGGAACACAAAGGGCAAAGGAAGGAACATGGATGGGTTTTAGTCAGTAAAAGTCTGACACTCCCTCCTGCTCAGCCCAGAGCGGGACCGATGGGAAATCATCAAATGAATTTGATGATTTCCCACCGGTAAAAAAAAAAAAAAAATGGGTACTACTTTCTGAATCAAGCTCTTGACCCAGCCGCGCAATGAGAGCCTCCTAAGGTGTTGGTCGATGCTCTTGGCTATTCGTCCATTAACCGTACCGACTATCGGTACAATGATTGCAGAGTACGACGTGTGGGTGATGCATCCGGTTTGCGGTCAGTAGTGTGCGGACTCTATTATTTATCATTAGGTTTGTCAACAATGAAGTACACTGTTACATTATAATTTGTACAAACTTAAGTCTAGTGAAGAGTGATAAGTGTGTGTGTGTTTTTTCTTTGATAAAAATATAGATACTTTTAATTAAGTAAGACTTCTACGGCTTCAGGTCTAATTGATTAAATTCTGTTCCCAGAATAAAATATCAGAGACGGTCATAGTGGGTATTAAGGGACTATCCAACGTATAACAGAAAGGATATAGTCATATGGAAGACTGTGGTACGGACCATCAAACTGAACAACTTTCTCTATGGGACCACCATCGTAATCACAAAAAAATTATCAGTTGTTCCATACATTTGGGTCGAGTAGGTATTTAAATTTTGTATGGGGCAGTTGATTATTTTTTGGTGATTACGATGGTGGTCCCATAGAGAAAGTTGTTCAGTTTGATGGTCCGTACCACAGTCTTCCATATGACTATACCCTTTCTGTTAGACGCTGCATGCAATAATTTTATTGAGTTTTATTTTCATTAGAAAGGCTGATCAACAAATATTTCAGAGAGAAATTTTTAAAGATCATATTCTATTCTTCTAGTAGACACTACTAGGTGTCAGCGAGTTGCCCCAATATATGTTGTACTTAATGCATAATGCGGATGTGGAAGTGCATTGGAAACTTTAGCCTCCTGATAGCACGAACTCTCTGTTCGCCAAAAGCTGTATTCAATGAATGCTTAAGAAATTATATAAGATAGAGACACATTAAATTTTTCTGCCTGTCTGTTTGTTCTAGCTAATCTCCGAAACGGCTGGACCAATGTTGACGGGACTTTTACTGGCAGATAGCAGATGTAATAAGGAGTAACTTACTTTAATTATATAAAATGGGTTAAGGTTCCGTGCAAAAAAAAATTAAAAGCCTTGAAATTGTTATCAAAATCCAATACAATTATGGGAGTAATAATTTTATAATAATTTCATGCGGAAGAAAGTCGCGGGCAACAGCTAGTAATAAATAAGAGTGAATAGTGAATAAAGGAAGCTGCTTGCTTTTAGTTATACAAACAAAGCGGTATTTCTCGTACACACGGCTACACATCTAGCTACACATCAAGCTATACATTTTCAGTATAAGCTGCAATCTTAAACAATGCGAGTTCAGCATAAACTGGAAATGTATAGATCTTGATGTGTGGCCGTGTGTACTCAGCATGTCTTAACCAACCAGTTCAAAATAAAGCGATACAGACACCTATATCAGCTTAGAGTTAGTTCACAGAGTAGTAGTTTCAGTAGCACAGAGGGAATGTGTACCCGCACCCCAGCCAGAAGTGACGAGGAGGAACACCGTGTGACCGCGAGCAGGAGTCTGACAGACCCCTCCGCCGGCCCCACGGTGGAGGTAATCCATTGAGGATTTACAAACGAAAAAAAATATAAAAAAAGAGGGAAAGAATTCATTTGCGTGTGTAATTGAGATGGAATCTCAATTACACACGCAAATGAATTATTTTGCTCTATGCACTTTCCTTCTCCGATGGCAAAATTGGGTCGAGTACGATCGCCCCGAGTAAATACACAGTATAAATTATTAATTACTTTATTAGTTTTAAGAATGCCTCGTTGGTCTACTGGTCTGAATCGGTCGAATGAGGACTTTGCCCGAGCTGGGTATCGAAACCAGATCGAACAAAGTGTTATTCAATTGTTCCATCAGGCGTTTTGGTTGTTGTAATAGGCTCGCAAGTCGAAATGAGAGTGTACTGCTTTTCATATAGATCGGCTATCATAAAGTTTCATGACCTAGTTTAATGTTTTTAATTGAAAGTTATCCATTTGTAATTCATTTTAGTTGTAAGTTTGAGTTATTTTTAACCAACTTTCTTCAAAAAGGAGGAGGTTCCCCATTCGGTTGTATTTTTTTTCTGTTTTTTACCTCATAACTCTGTCATGTCTAAACCAATTTAAAAAAAAAACATTTTTCATGTGAAAGGATGTACTTCCCGATTGGTCCCATAGAGATTGCATTAAAATCGGTTTAGTAATTTAGTTGTTTTCCTCACGTTATTTGTCACATCACGCGACGTCGTGTGAAGGCGTAATGGGTTCTGGTATTTGGTTTAAAACACTAGGGAAGACATTGACCGAATTTTTATTTTGGCCCTCTAGGTAAGTTCATCATTTTGACTTAGCAATGGACGTATTAAATTAATACGTTTTTTTTTCCTGTACTATTTTGATGACATGATGGTCTCTTAGTAACGTTCAGTGGGTAGTCTTAAGGGCGGAGTTTTAGGAGTTGGAGTATGTGCTTAGTTACTATGTAAAAAAAAACATGACAAGAATTTGTGTGGTATACTACAACTTAAAAGGGTAAAAAAAAACTTTCTGCGAAACCTATCCGACTTCCAAAAAACGTTATAAAAGTCTAAAATAACTTGACTTTCGGAAGTCGGTGGCAAAAAAGTCAGCGAAACAAACAAAGACACCGACTTCCGAAAGTTTTCTTTTCTATGGAGAAAATGTTATGGAATAGTGTTTTTTAAACAGATAAAACACAACTTAGAAGTAGCCCTCAACTTAGCTATATGTATATTAATGACAAAGTGAATGCTGAAGTAATATTAAAACGAGTGCCATTTAATTTTCACAATTTGGGCTAAACCCATAAAATGTTTGGTTGACGACCTGCCCGGTCTAGATTTATTCAAACTTGTGCTTAGCGAATATGTGAAAGTGAGTTCGTTTCCGTATCTCGTCTTCATGCCGTACCGACTCAACCGATCGTTATGAAATTTGGAACACCAGATAGGCCATGATTTGGGGACATATACCCCCGTGGGATATAATAACTTCCAACATCGAGACGGGCGAAGCCGCGGCCAGGAGCTGGTGTTACATAATTATTACATAGATTCGATTCGAAGTGATATGAATAAATGATGATATGTTTTTTACTTGGATTTTTAGGTGCATGCCTCCACAGAGCATCATATATATACTCGCAAGGCACATTAGTCCATCCGTTTGTCCATCTTTGACAGTCGTTATAGGTAGTCAGTGGCTTGAAAGTCTGACAACCATTCTTACCACGTTATGGTGATCATTTTACCCAGTACTATTGGGTTGTGGAGGTCAGATAGGCATTCGAAATAGGTATTGGCATTCAGCTGCATCCGGTAAGACAGGAAGCCGACCCCAGTTATGAAAGGAAAAAGAAATGTGACCCATTGTGTCACCTGATGTGAAATGCAAGTGATTTTTTTTTAATGTAAATTCAATAAAAAATATTCTATCTATCTATGATATAGGTACACACGGCTACACATCAAGCTATACAGTTCCAGTTTATGCTGGTCTCGCATTGTATAGGATTTCCGTACAATGCGAGGTCAGCATACAGAAATGCAATAAAATAAGCTCTCACAAATATAAAATTTGACTAGGTATACGTTTTTAAACTGATGTCACAACCACTATCATTGAAGCTAAAAACGGGATATTTACTGTGTTTGCTGTTTATTTTAATGATACAGGGAACTCAACATAAATAAACATGTAATATTTGACTAAGGATTGTTCGATGCAACAAATTAATAAAATATAGAGTAATATCAAAATAAAATATAGCGTATATTATAGAGGAGCACGTGGCTACATAATAACAGCCGCTCGGGTCGATATTCAGGTTAAGCCGTGCTTGCCTAGGTAGGTACGTGGATGGGCGACCACCCTTTACATACAGAGTTTCCTCCGTGCCTCGGAAAGCACGTTAAGCCGTTGGTCCCGGCAGATCTTTGACAGTCGTTACAGGTAGGTAGTCAGTAGCCTGTAAGCGAGTTTTCCAAGTGGGCGTGGGTGGCCAAATCCGAAACTATGAGGAATAGCGAAAAATGCTCAAAGGAGTCTCGAGCCCGATTTTGATGAAAACGAAAACTGCATCATTGGATTTTTGAAAAATCAATATTCCTGGCCAGGAATCGAACCTGTTGATTTTGAAAAAAAAAACACACACCGTATTTTTACACCATTCGATAGTGTCGCTAATAAGCATCAAAGTCTGGGAAGTGACGCCGTTATGTCTCATTACTATCGTACCGTGCAGTACAGAGGGTAGGCAGAGCACCCGCGCGGCGCACGAATTTCATGCGACTATTGTGTTATTGTGATAATGAATGGGTGTAAAAAACATGTTTCTGACGGAAAGTTGTTTGTTATCATAAGTACAATCACTTCTCTCTCTCAAACTCAATTTAAGTATCGGTGGTCACTAATTACCAGTCACCCTATACAGCGTGTAACAAAAAGGGTATAATCATATGGAATACTGTGGTACGGACCATCAAACTGAACAACTTTCTCTATGGGACCACCATCGAAATCGTAAAAAAATAATCAGCTGTCCTATACAAAATTTCAATACCTACTCGACCCAAATGTATGGGACAGCTGATTATTTTTTTACGATTTCGACGGTGGTCCCATAGAGAAAGTTGTTCAGTTTGATGGTCTATACCACAGTATTCCATATGATTATACCCTTTCTGTTACACGCTGTATACGCTATTCATACTTGACCTCCTCGTAGGGCTAGCGGTCCCATGCGCGTCTGCTGAGCATGAGGTCCAGGGTTCAATCCCCAGGACAGGAAAAGTGTTATTGGGTTTTTACATCAGGAATTGTTCAGTAGGTAGTTTCAATGAGTGATAGAAATAGCTGACCCACGTTTGCATAAATGGTTGAGATTTTTTAGAAAACGAAACGATAGAATTTTACAATTCTTTTATAATATAAATTTACTTTGCTCAAATAAATAAAATACAAAAGAATTGTAACTTCGGGTCGGGAATCTCAACCATTCATGCAAAGGTGGGTCAGCTAATTGCTATCACTCACTTCCTGATAGCTGATAGGTAGGTACACACGGCTACAATCAAGCTATATTTTCCAGTATAAGCTGACCTCGCATTGAACGGACATCCTATACAATGCGAGATCAGCATAAACTGGAAATATATAGCTTGATGTGTAGCCGTGTGTACCTACACCTCAGTTTAATCCTTCGGCTTTCTGTTGTAATTGTAACTTCTTAGAGTTTGTAAGTGGAATATTTAAAGCCCGTTGGTCCAAGAAATCTTTAATCCAATGCACTAGAGAACCTATCGATATGAAAACAACGCATACAGTCAAGGTTTTGTTTACGCAAATGTTGAAATATACATTCAATATGACAAAAGTACTCGAAAACCGCACTTAACTACGGGCTATAAAATTAAGTTTCCTTTAAATTATTTAGGAACCTATGTCTTCTTTGGACGTACAAACGTGTGATATGAGCTGCCAGCGTTTAAAGAACTTTCATCACGCACAATATTAGCATACACGGGTATCATGTGATGTTGGGGCCGTAGCCAGGGGTAGTCCCCTCTCGGCAATATCACAAGTTCATTAAAACCCTTTTGATTATATGTGCATACGTGCAATTACAATTAGAAAGACTTGTAGGACTTGAAGAGTGCTGTAAGTGGATTATTACGGAAGGGAGACAAAGAAATGCACCAAGATTTTTTTTTAATATTTTCGTGATATAGGTATATATGTAAGAACCGATTTGTTATAAAGCGTTGTTTAATTGTATTATGGTGGATTTATTATACACTTAGGTAGGGCCGTAGAGAGATGCGTCTCGTGCTGTCGCGGCAATCTTTTTAGACTTTGAAAGCCACCTTATTAGTTCCAAGGCGGCGGGCGGCGGCGTAGCCATTATAAATTATCAAACGAACGATGTTCTGAGTAGGGTTTCCCAGTACTTCATAGTGACAGTGTGCAATGCAACTAATGGCGACTTAAAATTAAGTTCGTCAAATGAATTTCATTAGATAATAGGAGCGGAAATTGGAAATAGATATAGATGAATGTAGATTTAAAAATAATGTGACATTCAAAGTACCTAACACATTATTTTATAGTAAAGTTTATTATAACGTATCGTCTGGTCGGGAACGTGCTGTCCCCGCGGCTGCCGCCAGTAACCACCCACTATTGAGCCTTTGCCCTTCCGATATATACATCTGTACATTATGTAATGTTTGTTTGTTCGTTCGTCCGTTCTTATTTTTTGCGCTGCCGCACTGTTCATTCAATAGCGATAGAACTTTGTCAACTTATTGCTTGCACTCGCGAAGGTTCTACACGTAGAACAAATAACAATTTTTAATAAACGCGTGCGAAGCCTTTGCCGGAATATAGTGATACTCAACTGGTTGCGAAGTTCTGTTTGTATAGTTCAACATGGTTTTAGATTGAAACTATTCCTTTGATAAGCATTTTGTTCAAATGGAAATATACAGCGTGTAACAGAATAGGTACAGAATGGGTATATGGAAGAGTGTGGTACTGACCATTAAACTGAACAACTTTCTCTATGGGACCACCATTGTAAATCCTAAAAAAATAATCAGCTGTCCCATACATTTGGGTCGAGTAGGTATTGAAATTTTGTATGGGACAGTTGATTATTTTTTTGTGATTACGATGGTGGTCCCTTAGAGAAAGTTGTTCTGTTTGATGGTCCGTACCACAGTCTTCCATATGACTATACCCTTTCTGTTACACGCTGTATATAGGTCATTGTGCAGACTTGCACATCATTACGAAATGAACTCCAAAATCAGGGCAATTAAGTATAGATTGGAAGGGGGATTTTCAAAATGGATGTATATCAATGGGGTGCATTGTTATCACAGGGGTAAACGTGAGTCACCTCCACCTGGGTGAATCATGCTCATTAACTTGAACGACTCTTGTTCCCAGAAACTTTGTACGAAATATTTTGTTAGCGCTGAATTGGCGATGTCATATCAATTTAATATTACTTTATTAGTTTTATTACTAACTCGATTTGTCCGAGCTTTACTCCCGTTAAGAGCGGCCAACCCGTCATACTTTTCATACAAACGCTCGTACGTGATTATGCCGTTGTTACCCATCTATCTTTGATTTTTTTGAACTAATAGTTATTTTGTGCACTATATCTAGGTTTCTATGGAAGCAAAAAACAAAAAAACAAAAATAGAAAAAAATTCACTATAGGCCTCCAAAAATTGCTGTTTTGCACAAATTTTACCCGAACTTTGGCCGTTCATAATGTACTTATAATTTGTAAAAATAAAAAAAAATATTGATAGAAACCTTGCACATGTAATGGAGATTCTTAATGACTAATATTTATTTCACACACTTGGAAGATTTATTCAAAAACACGTATTACCTGAAACAAGTTTAAGAAATTTTCGAACACTATTTTTCGTCCAATGTCATATGAGGTGATCACTGTGAACTTAGCATCTCAAGTATTAGCATCTCAACAAATTACTTGGGTTCTGCTTGCCTCCAGCTTCACAGTTCCTGATAGTTTATAACGATTGTTAAATTCATTTGCCCTGATGAATCCAATTTTGAAAATGAGATGCCAACTTCACATATGACATCGCAGCATCTCATCATATAAAAGGTTTTTCAGAATCGAGGAGTTGTTTTAAACATAGTTCTATACCTCCTGATTAGGGTTGCCATTCGTCCCGATACGTCGGGACATGTCACCGTTATCAACAGTGGTGTCCCGACGTACCGACAAGCTATAAAATGTCCCGACAAACAATCGAGCGCAGAGGTTTGTTTTTATTGAAGAGTTCCCTCGATTTCTCCAGAAACCCATCATCAGATCCTGACAGGCATGATTTTATGTTCTGTGATTGCACTAACAATGTATAAATATGCGATAGCCGCAATCACGGTTGATTTGCTATTATTTATTGAAGAGTTCCCTCGATTTCTCCAGGATCCCATCAACAGATCCTAACCTAATGATAATGGGACCATTTCTGAAGTATGACCTACCAAACAAAAAAAGAATTTTTTAAATCGATTCATAATTGACGGAGTAATCGCTTAAAACACATTAAAAAAAAAACATAGAGGAATTGAGAACCTCCTCCTTTTGGAAGTCGGTTGAAAACAGGACCCCAAATTGTGAATGTCCCGATGGGGCCTTGGGGATTTATGGCAACCCTACTCCTGATTGATTGTAACAATAGTTCTGTTGCTTTACCGTCAAAATAGATAAAGATAAAGATCAGATAAGATAAAGATCATTTTATTTGTTAAAACATGCGTATACATGCAAATTAAGCATGCAGGATGATACAATATTAATATTCCGTACGGTACATGTTTCACCCGTAAGGCGTACAAATTCATAAAGTTTAAAAAAAAAATGCAACTTAAAATCCAAACTACTAAAGGCACAGTCAATCCAAGTACAACATAATAATCGGTAATAAACATTGTTATTTCAGTAAATTAAATTATTTTAAAATGTCACAAAATAGCAATTTTGAAAATGAAATGCTAACTTCCTATATGACGTCATAGCATCTCACAGTATTTTCAGTGTTTTAAAACCGAAGAATCAGAACATGTACTAATGCGAAAATTTAACCGTATTAATAAATATCAACCAGTCGTTGAGGAAGTGACGTTACTCCATTTAAATCCGGATTATTCCTATGTGCGTCTTGCATCGACTTACGTACGTCTTGGTCGAGAATCGACTATCTCTAATCGACACTTAGCACCATTAGGACAAGATACTGAGATAATCCAGGAAACGCCTGAAGTACTAAATGAGACCCGAGATTCAGTCGAGACTAATGAAGACGACTTCTACGATTCTCGAAGTATGATCGAAGAAGAGGAACAGCAACAGTTGACAGATCACCTAACAGTAGAAACCGATCACATGGCTACTGAAAATCCAGCTACTGTTTTTATTTATTTATTATATTAGGTCTACCAACAATTGTTCACACTGGATACAGCGACATAATTCGTTCTTAAAATTAATTTACAGCGCAACAATTACTTATAGGTAAACACCACATGCACAAAACAATAAATTAGAAAAACAAGCTTAGTAAGTACTAAGCGCCAATATTCAATTAAATAAAATGAAAATTAGAAATAGGGAAAAACAGAATTATGACAAAATTGATTAAAAATAAAATTGATTAATTTATGACAATTGCAAAATTGGTAAATAGATAAAAATTAAATTAAAATTATATTACATTGGTGAATTGATAAAATTGATAAATTATAAATAAAGGTCGACATAAAATTAAAATTCATTGAATAAAATTGGTAAATAAAATCGATAATAAAAATTGATAAATTGGTAAATTTTTAAACATTAAAAAAAAAGGAAAAAAATTATATAACATTGATAAAATTGGTACAATGAAATGAAAACGGCTGAGATGCTTGGCCGAACTGTCAGTAAACGGTCTCCATATTTTTTTTTGCTTTTGGTTTTTCGCTAAACCTTGTAGTGTGGTGTGTCCTTATGCAGTAGTAGGCGTATGTATGGCATTGGTAATGAAAACAGCTGAGATGCTGGGCAGAACTGTCAGTTAATGGAAACCAAAGCTAACCTGACATGGTTTTTGATTTTTCTCGCTAAAACTTGTAGTGTGGTCTGTCCTACTGCAATTTTAGATGTATTTATAGCGTAGGTAACGAAAACGGGTGAGGTGCTGGGCAGAACTGTCAGTAAAAGGTCACCATATTTTTTTAGTTTTTGGTGTTTCGCTAAAATTTGTAGTGTGGTGTGTCTTACTGCAGAAGTAGATGTATTTATAGCATTGGTAATGAAAAGAGCTGAGATGCTGGACAGAACTGTCAGTTAACGGTAACCATATTTTTAAACGTTTGAAATCGCAGCGTTTGAGACGCTAAGTTCACAGTGATTATGAGGTGCGCGGGAGACGAGTTGTGCGGTTTCGGGGCGGGGTGTGAGTTGAAAGCAAATCGCCGCTGTGGCTCTGGATGAAACGACAAGCTTTTTGACCATTCTCGCATTGACGATAGACGGGCCGGGACGGCGCTCTTAAGGTAAAAAATGATCCCACTGGAAGCTGCTGCTGTTGCCGGCGACTTCGTTCACGTAGAAATTTTCGTGGTTATTGTGATATTTCATCAGGAATTTCTTAGTAGCGGCCACGGAGCCAGGATTTAACGGTTGGTGGCCATATATAGGCTCGCTCCCTATTACTTGGAACTTCCACATACGCTCTACCTAACCCCACTGGAATCACAGGCGTGATGTTATGTTATGATGTTACGTGAGAGAACTGATCAACATGTGATAATGGGGGAATTAAAACGCTCTCTCCTTCAGTCTGTTATACGAAGCCTGGTGCCGTTGCAGTCTGGGTGCATCAAGGTTTGGCATCAGTTGAACTGGAACGCCAACTTTAAGCTCCAGCTTATGGAACGCCCGTTAACTCCAGCCAGTTGAGAAATTCAACAGAGTAGGCAGTACTATCGTCATTAGCTATCACAGTGTCTATGGATGTGTATACTTTTGAATCGCCGACGACCATAATATGTCTAAAATGTTTTTGTTTATTTTGCTTTGCTAAAATCAAAATTTTGTTTTGACGTGATATTACGATGCGCTTTATCACAAACGCTAATTCTTGAGGTGTAAGTTCACTATGCAGGATGTCCAGAGATATCTAGTCCAATTGTGAGTAGAGCGACTAGCGAGGTAAGTAAGTATATTTCAGGGCGACATCGACAGTTTGAGTCCACTTTGGTTCTGCTTACCCTTGATTCCTCTAAGAACACTGCTGGGGAATTCATGACTGGGCTATCGGTTGCGAAGAGGGACTCAGTTTATATCGATGACACTTCTTTTACATGGATGACCTGAAACTATTTGTCTGTAAAAGTGTGCAACTTATGGAGCTACTGATTGAAGGTAATTGAAACTTTCAGAGTAGCGACATTAGGGTGGAATTTCGCGGGCCTGTGTACGGTGAGCTATGGGCTAGCTCGCCGTCCGTCCGTCTTATGACGACAGGCCGTGTCGACGGCGCGTTCGTGTTCCACGCGCGCCTCAAAGAGAGTCAGCAAACAGGAAGGGGTCCGTAAGGACTGATGCCTGCCAGGGTTTCGGGACTGTTCGAAAGAGATACCGCGGCCCTGGAACACAAAGGGCCATGGAAGGAACATGAATGGGTTTTAGTCAGTAAAAGTCTGACACTCCCTCCTGCTCAGCCCACAGCGGGAGGGGTTATTTGATGATTTCCCATCGGTAAAAAAAAGGCTGAAATTTGGTGTCTACAAATGTGCGGCCATGCACGGAAAGCGAGGAGAGATTCCGGCACCCGTGGGTACTCATATCTCGGATTCGAGTTGTTTAAAAAACAAGTCCCTACTGTAATGCAGTGCGAACACTTATACTATAGTAATCTACAGATGTATGTATTCATTCTACCCTTCATTTTATTTCAGTACTTCGTGGGTATAATTCCCATACTATGGTGCCCCATGACCTACGAGTCGAAAAAGTAGTGATAAAATCTATGTCGCAATACTCTCAATACGTCGCGTCTCGCCGGTGTGCAGTTTTCATAGAAATTGTTATACGGAGATATATATCGCAGAAACATGTCGATATCACAGTAGATATGTCGCTCGCGTCGCGCTTATCTGTTTGAGCCTTAACTTCTTCGGCCTCGGGCGCGGCCTGCTCATTCAACCTGTACCTACGCTATGAACAGTTCCACTATGCAGGTGCTGGTGTCTATTACGACAACTACTGCTTCGGCAATCGGCACGCTCGCTCGGATCTTTCATAAACAACAAATATAACCTTACCTGTACTACAACTGCGTAACGCACTCTCAATCAAAACTGAAGGATATTGTAGGAAATTACTTGTTGTCAGCTTCATATGTTTGAAATCGTCTGTTCAATAACGTTAATTGGGAGATTGGGAGTGTGGCAAGTACCCCACTGTTCTACCATTCAGCGATTACCTACAAATTCTTTGCTGTTCTAGCAACATAGGATTCTACCGGTTGTGCGTCACCTAGATTCAGGGGTTTCTCTAAGGCAGCCTATTAAAGTACTTTAATTTCCCAATGTCTCATCTCTCGCCGCGCCGGTTAACGACACGATGAATTTCTTTTCGAGGAAATCTAGCAAAGAACATATTATTATAGCTTATATGATGCTTTTTATGACAGAAAGTTATTTCTTGAAAGCTAAATAATAAGGAATAAATAAAAATAAATGTTCCATACGAAAAAAAGAAATTGCTAACTTATTAATTAATATCTTTAACAAGAAATGTTACATGACGTATAATATTGCTATTTAGTAAAGGAACACGCTGGCAGGTTACATTTTTCAAAATAAGGTAGGTACCTACTTGATTTCTTGTCTATTGAACGTTATTTTCGGCCCACTGTGCGGCGGTATTTTAGGGGGTGTAAGCCCCACATAAACAAACCATCTGGGACGTATGCGCTAGGCACTATTCACCGCTAATAAAAAAGGCACTTTCCATAAAATCAACAAAATGGCGATGATGCGTTAAGGTTCTGGGCCCAGATAATTATGAGCAATGTGTATTTAGGGTAGGACGGGACTACTTTTTTATTCTTTATTCGATAAAATACCTACACATAATAATAAAATACCTATACTATTATGCAACTCGAAAAAACTAAATATAGCTATATACTTAGCCACTAGTATATAGTGAGTACGACCAGTATCGGCGTTAGGGCCACTGACGCCCCGGGCAAGAATATTGTGGCGCCTACTTAGGAAATCATTATAAAGTCTTAGTTTTTTGTTGAACCAATGTGAACGTATATCGAACGTTTGCCGTTTCGGCCCCAGACCTTGCCCCCCCCCCCAAATTTGGCGCCCCGGGCCGTCACTCCATCGCAACTTTTCAACTCCGGCGCTGTAACCACAGCCCTTGCAATTGACTACATAGAACGAAGGCTACCCAAGCCTAAAATCGACATTATCTTAGATCGAAGTTACACATAGTTTTTTTCCACAAAAACATTCTCTTCACTGCCATAGCGAATGGACAGAGGCGCGGGGGTGGAGCTACATATTACCGAGAACAACACCTAAATGGCGTTTACAGTTTTGCTGCAATCGAAATCGATCTCTTACTGCAAAGGATCGCATCTTGTGCACGTTTACCCTACCTTTATGTAACCAGATGAAGATGAAGATGTTTCGAAGTGTGTAGGTAGTTGTAATAAGTAGCATAGAAGTAGGTACTCTTCATAAAGCCACACAGGGTGGAAGGTACATCGCCGTGCACAAACGGTTTCCACGTATTCTGCTGAACTACCGTCCCGTCCATACATACGTAGTATGTATGTGTAGACGGTTGACCGATAGCTATGATATAGGATAGCTTTGGTTTTATATCTGCTCTTCCAGAAGATCATGATTCTCTTGTCCCAATCTATTACTCGACATCTCATCTGACACCTCCTTTTATAGCCATCCACAGTCATACTCAAAACTTTCCTTAAGACATTTTTTTTCACTTCCAGAAGAGCAGATAAAAAAGTTACAAAATTACTATGTGGTGCGGAATGATGTTCCAAACTGTATAGTGATTTATGTAACATCATCACGCCTGTATTCCCCGGAGAGTTGGGCAGATGTGCAGACACCTAATAGTACACCACCATTTCGCCGGTTATGTTTTAGTCCCATCATGCATTAGGTGGCGAGCCTATTCCCATCCATCGAGAAATTTCCAGATTCAAAAATCCAATAACACTGCCCAACCCGGGAATCGTAACCAGGACCTCATGCTCAGCGGTCGCGCTTGCGACCATTCGACCAATGAGGCAGTCGTTATTCTTAACGAAGACCCAGTAAACGATTAAGGAAAGGGTATAAAATAAAATACCAGTGTTACCACAAAACTGTTTATTTCATAAATTAAATGATATAAATAATTCTGACATGCGTGTCTGCCACGCGAGTTCCGTCGTCTTCTTACATTACGCTTCTACGGAACCCTAAAAAGCTTTTACAAGGCAACCAAATTGCAATGCCTAGGATATAAAATTACAGACAATTTATTGCCTCTAACTACATACAAATAAACTATAAGCCGGTTGTGATTGGGGTTACTAGGAAACAAAATAGATCGTGTCAGGTGGAATCAACGAAACATTTTATTCCAGCGTGGTTATGTTTCGCGTAAATGAACAAACTTGAACCTAAAGGATGAACGCACCTACCTACCCATCACCAACATCTCCACACTAACCGACCAACGTATGGCCCATGGAAATCCTGTAATAAATTGTAAAACCAGAACGTTACACCATCAGAACCTAGATATATGTACATATAGATGGCTGACCCTACGTCGTTGCAGTTATGTGTTTATACATCAAAGTAAGGTTTAATATTGAAAATGAAAATGTTTATTACTGCACGGTTTTTAAATAAAGTAGGAAAATGATGTTTACTGCAGAATTTTAATAAAGCTTAAAGCCTTTAGTAAAATCCTGTAATATTAAACGTTAAAGTACATACGTGCTATATCAACACGGTCCTCATATCGTATTTCTCGGAACACAGAGACTTTTATGTTTTTTTTCAGTTTCATTCGCCTCGATTTTACGGACTCAAGCCGTCATAAAACACATTATGAGGCTGACCACGAACGAGTACGAAAACTTGAACTTTCATAACATGAATGTACACATGGCTACACATCAAGCAAGACATTTCCAGTATAAGTTGACCTCGCATTGTACGGAAATCCTATACAATGCGAGATCAGTATTACGACGTTTTTCAATACACTTTCGAAGAAATAAATATTAGATCAGAATGTATTTTTGCCAGGAATTATTAGGAAACTATGATTTAATTTGTTTTTTTTTTGTAATAAATGTAGGTAGTACATACAACGATGATTTGGTAAATTGACGCAGGTAGCTACAACCTATTCAACTCACATTTAGTTCGTTGGAAATAATAATAAAATTACCTATATTCTACTCAGCCTCCTAGTAACACCATTCTTCTTCGGCGATCATCTAATTACCCACATATTTACAACGGACCTCTGTATGTATGTGTGTATGTCACGTGTTCTACACAAGGGGGATAAAGTCTCCATTTTATATTACTTTCAGTCTTTTCAGACGTCAACGGCTTATCTAAGGAATTAAGGATATATAATTAGGTCCTTAAATACAGCGGGAATATTAATTACCGTAAGAAACATTGACAATGCTGTTAGATTTTTAACTTTCAACTCTACGTCGAAAGTAGATAACCCAATAGCACCCGTCCCATAACATTTCCACAGTTGATATTACATTTTAGAGATATTTCTGGAAGTTATTCTTATTTCTATCGTTTCTATTAGTATACCTATATAATTCAAAAGCTATGTATAAGTATATAATTATATAGGTAAGTATTTGTTTTAACAATAACATTTTCTGCAGGCACGGTATGATTGAATTCGTCTATTCTGCAGGCACAGTTGAACCACAAATAACTAAATGCTTCAAGCTTCAACGCTAAGCGTATATCCTCTTTCTTTTTCCCCGACTGCCAAGGAAGGGTTATGTTTTTCGCGCGTATCTTGTATGAGTGTTTGAAAATTTCTTTAATACTTCCTGTATGTCCAAATGGCTGGATGGATTTCGACGTTTAAGGTATCATTAGATTCGTCTCAAAACCCCAAGTGTCATTAGACAGGTGTTTAAAAAAAAGGCGGAGTTTTGGCGCTAAATTGCCCTTGATCGCATTACGGCGGAAGCACAAGGGTAGCCCGCGAAATTTAAATTTTCTTACTTATTGCAATTTGCAGGTCAGTGTCAGGTTTTATGTTGATGAAAATATGAATCGCGCCAGTAACACGTATGGACTTACAGAATTATAATCATTTAAATCATCAATACAGCCCAGCCCTCCGATTTCATATAATCCCAAGCGAGTGACTTTTACATGAAATAGCTATTGAATTTTATAACGAATCATTTAATCACTTTTTACTATTTTTGGTTTACAACGTGTAACAGAATAAATGCAAAACCTCTTATGGGGTCACCCTAAGAGGTTTTGCATTTATTCTGTTACACGTTATATGTATATACATAATACAATTTGTCGTCGGTTTCTTTAATTTTACTTGTGCTTTCGTTCGGTTGAAGTGTTGAAGATGACAGAACAGAAATGATGTTAATAATACCCTAAGTATTAAACTAAAGTGACTTGTGGTACAACTGGATCTAACTGCTACAATTTGGCAACAATTGAGTTCTGTCGCGGAAGCCCTTCTGCTCCAGCAGTCTGGAGGTCGGATAATATGAATACCTATCTCGCTAAATTAACTAGGCACTTATATCTCTAGGCACCTATATTTATGAGGTAATCGGTTAACGTGCCTTTTCCTTTACTGTGTCCAGGTCCAGGGGTTGTGTTTCAACCAATATGACGACAACGGGTCGTAGCGTAAGTAGGTAGGTATTTGGAAGAGAAAGAGTATTTCTTTAAATCTATATTATGCACCATGTTACTGACTGATAACGCTTACAAAAATCGACTTACCTCATCATGTATGAAAATGTGACATACAAACACACAGTCCAAATACAATGTACAAAACATCCCAACGATTAAGACAAAGGATTACATAATTTTTTGAAAAAATTCAATTACTTTATGGATTTCATTAAAATCTCGTCACAAACTTACTAAATACTATTTCACCACACTATTGTAGTCGAATAGTTGACTAAACCTTTCGTTCGCACTAAAAAGGAGAATCGATTACGTACCGAATCTAATTCAATAAGTGTGGAGGTTGGTTGTTGTTATTGTATTGTTTATCACAGATATCATACATGCAGTACGACGCAACTGACTGACGCAGCGGTATCGATACTAAATTACCGTATTTTAAATGTTTCTCCAATTTAGGGAACTATTTTTTAGTCAACGCCACGACCTGTCTTCACGATGCACGATGGTACAGGACTACAGGAAAACAAGCACTTCATAAGCGATGATTTCCTCAGATGGCAACATAGCTGTTTGTTAACACGCACATACAACTTAAATAGGCTTTTAAATTATGATCTATAAAAATACTACTTAGAATTTATTTTAGAAATCTTATGGCTTTTTTAAGTAGGTGGCTTGTAAATATTCGTGCAAAATGAAGACATTACATTAAGTTAGGCATTATACCAAATTTAAAGATAAGTTACCGACTATCGTTCGTCCACGAGCTTTTAATATATTTATAAGGAAATGAATGTTTATGCATTCTTAAACAAATGCAGCCATTCTTGATTCATCTATTATCGGGACATACGACGGTACGGCCTCAATAATACAGAGAGGTAATTTTATTTTTAACCGCCACTTACTTCCATGAAACTTGTAAATACTTTAAAATATTGTAGTACCGAGGTACTACAACATAACGTGGTTAATTGCTCTCACTGTAGGCTACGCTTTTTAAGCTACAAATCAATAAAATACTACTATATAACATGGTGGGAACGAACTATACATCTGTAGATAAAATGAACAATTCCATGGATGTTAAACATAAAATTCCCTCTCTATCCTATAAAATTACTACTGAAAGACTCAACCCCGCGCTGATGTCGGATGTAGACGTGACCTTGTGGTCGCAGCGACCAAAATTCTTATCTCCAATCTTTTGATCACGGTCCCAGAGTATAATATCAATGCTGAGATTTATCGGTCGTGACTAATGACAAATCTTAAAAAAACATAATAAAATAAAACAACATGTGTGTGTCGGTGTTGGGCTGTCAGTCAAAGGATATTGTGTCCAAAACTAAGGCTCGGAAGTGTACAGAAGAATATATTAGCGGAATTTGCATCAGTATATCATCAATATAAATAAGTACCTATGTGGGTAGATATGCATTCTCTGATTGCGGCAGCATAGAATCTCTAATAAATACCTACACGAGTCAACAATAACTGCTGTCACATTCACTAGGTGCAACTTTTGATAGCTAAAGTAATTGTTATACCTAAGTAACACGCAATCTTCGATGGTTTAAATTGTACTATATAAGGCAGTATTATGTTTATTGCAAATTGACTGTCTACACCAAATTGCTTATAAAACAATGTATAATCTGTGTACAGCGCAGAGAAGTTCGTTGTTCATGTTGAACTAGCATGAGATAAGAGAGCATACCAGCAACTCTTAAAGCAGTATTAGTGTGGAAAAAGAGATGTAACTATACAGGACGTCTAGCTTCATCCCTTCCCCACACTAAAGTGACATTGAACTGACACTGTTATGGAAGGTAAGCCACAAGCTCTGCAACGCATGATATGTATATGACTAGTCGGCTGCTAAAGATCACTGGCTTTGGCATTGGCGGACGGATAGTGGCGCTTGTACACGCTGAAGCTACGCGAGCCAGACACTTAGACAGTCTTTTGCTCAACCCACGTGACACACGTAGAGCGTCTGTCGCCAAGTCTGCTAAAGTCGTCGTTTTTGGGTACGCGCTACCGCAACGCTTTTATGTAAGTCTGCCCGAACAATGTACTTAGTTCAGAAACGATCAAGCTAGCGCAGATCAGCAGTGTAAAATCGCACTTATTCTCTGTGTGATAGGTAGGAAAGTGTCGTGGGATGTCCTCGTGCAATGCACAAAAAGGGTGTGTAAAAAAAAAAAAAAAAACTCAACAAAAAGGTTAGTATTTATTTTATTTAACTAGGCAAAAAGGTGATCTTTTTTATACAAAAAAATATATTCGCTAAATCGCACTGTGTGCGCAAGTCCTATTACAAGTCTTTAAACAGACCATTTTATTTATAAATAATGACTTTTCCTAGGAAAAAAATACACCAAAATATGGTATTCACCTTTATACAAACATTAGTTACAAGCGAACCATATAAAGTAAATGCAAAGAGATCGTGTAATTGTTATCGTTAGATCTCCTTTGCTGTGTTTGTGCTGCGAGCTGACTATACAGAGCGCATCTGTATCACGGAGTACTTATACAAGGTGATTTGGAATGCGCCAGTAATGGACAATATTATTGAATTGGCAACATTATTTAAACTTGGCAAAAAATAATCCGTTACATTTTGAATTGTGTATGGATTTTGCCTTTACGAGACAGAAAAAGAATAAATATCAAAATAAAGAATTTTATACATTATGTACACTCCGTACCACATATAAATAAATAAATTAACAGATTTCAACAAATTAATAGGACAATGACATAAGTATTTAATTAACTACATAATTTCATCGGTAAGGAGTTGTCTACTTATAACGATTTCTGTTAGCCTCAAAAATAATTCATTTTATATTCTTACTTCATCTTGTCATTCGTTTTATCTTTATTTTTTTCTAAAAGAATAGAAAAAGTGATATCTAGCCTTTACTGCCCCATCTCAAATGCTCACCCTGTATTTGATTCATATGCATAACTTTTGTATGGACGAGTAAGCTTTAGAAATGAAAACATCGAATGAAACTAGTCGACCCGCATCACTAACACTTATTGCACGCAATTTCATAATTGCACTAAGTTTAATTGTAACTAATTAGCGAACCACAAAGGAATCACTAGGACAAAATAGTCTTAATATTCAGAAACAGTTGTATAGGAAAGCTATGAATAATCTCCGACGAGTCCATAGTTTTCCATCTACAACTATAACTGTCAAATGTTTTATAAATTACAAAAGAAAAATAAAAAACAAAAAAAAACACTATGTTAAGGCGTTGAGTTGTTTCTCTCAGCTTTATCTATATTACAGCCTTACATATTTTGTTTTAACTTTTTTCTTCTAAAGTATAAATAGATGTATCACCAGCCTTAGATATCAAAAGGTATTGTTTATTACAAACTAGAATAATTAGTTATATGAAGCGAGCTTTGCTAGTTGGTTACAAATTGATGGTAAGTGCAGCATCCCGATTGAATAACACTGTCGACTGTACAGCCTAATTTGTCAATAATGTAAGCAAGAACTACTTCTAGTTGTAGCATGTTGAAAGGCGTTCAAATAATACGGTTAACACATTGCGGCGAGCAAGTGCTACGCAATGAAGACGCTGAGATCGCCAGCTTACGAGTCGCGTTCGGTCATGACGTGCGGTGACGGGCGCTAGCCTATGCGAAGACGGCGTGGACTGTCTACAACTAAAGGAGGATAATTACGCATAGCTGTCCGTACGTGACGGCACAACGGCCTTTCATCTCACTCAGGCCCATAGGAGACTCATCTCTACCTTTCTGTTCAATCTGATTAAGAAACAAGAGGTCTATCATCAATACTATTTATATCCTAATTTGTTTTATTTATAGCTAATACATATCACGTTTTCTGATTATAATTATGGGATATATTTAATATGAGCTATTAAAATTTCAAGTTGTCACATTGACATAAACGGTGTTGTATTCTCTTGGACTATTTTAATGATTATTATCTATGTTTACATTAATTGGTGTTTCTGTATCACTTAACTATCAACGGCATTAACAATTTTACGATTTAATTTAGCGACAACTGGAGTCGTTAAAGTTTGCGGATCGTAACAGACTAGCAAAGCGGATAAACGTAATCGTAGAAAAAAAATAACATTTTTTTAACGCTAATTCATCTAAACTAATAACCACGCTATATAATTTATTTCAGAAAATATTAAGGTTTGGACGTGGACACGCAATCAAATATAGCATACTAGAGGAAGAATTGGGATTAAGTTTGGGAAGTTCTGATAATATTATTATAACATAGTACTATCGGCACTTTAGCGTCCTATGCATAGTATATCTACTTTATAGACGAATAATATTATAATCGAAAATATTTGTACGAGTTTCATTTTCAGACGGTCTATGTAACGAACCAGCCGGAGAGCTGGCAGCCACACTGGAGAGAAGTTCGGTACTCATATTAATGTCAATTTATTATTGTTGATATAATCGAAGAAGACTGTAAATATTGCAAATTTGTATAAGTATCTGTCATATTTTTTATAAGTTCTTTAATTTCGTCAGTATTACCGCCAGCTTTTGGGCTATGTGTCCACGTCAAAATTATGATTTCCATCCAATTGACTTCGTGAACTTTCAGCTTATTGCGTCAGAATGACAGCACAGCATAAACGTGTGACTGCGCCATTTGACGTCTAGACGTCAAAAGACGTCTCACCTCAATAAAGGCTCGATGTGCATCCTGTCGGATCGCCGAAATTCAAAAACAGAATCCGGCCTTAAAAAACAGATTCGAGATTGTCATGTGATAATCAAAAGCTTAAACATCTTTAGGCTGCGTTTCTTCGACGCGCTATATTATTATATACACATAATAACGAATGAAAATTACTTTATAGGGCAGTATTCACTGAGGATTTATATAAATTATCAGGCGTACCCCACGCGTTACTGAATTTTAAACAAGGGCCGAAATGTCTTTTTGTTTTGCTCAGCGGCTCAGCTCAGTTCTATAGAACCAACATACAGGATAATTATATCAACATCCGAATCTTAAATATTATACTTCTAATTTTACTCTCAACTAATCCATATATTATTAGTAAATATAATAATCTTTTTCATCATAAGTTTACATTCGCAGTGTTTTGCCCTGAAAAAGTACCATTCTTTTTCTATTGCATATTTAGATAACTACTTTGTTTGTTGAGCAAAAGTAAAAGCAACAAAGTTAATGTTATTAAATAAATGTGTCTAAATAATAATTAATTATTGTGTATATACAGGTTGGCATTTTTCAACGCCACCTGGAGGGAAAGTACTCTAAATACTAGGGATAGAAAATTTTATTCAAAGGAAATATTCCTTTATTTTTAAAAACAAATAAATCAGAATTCAAAGATTTTCGAAAATTCGCTTGCACACTTGGGAACCGAACCTCTTTTTCGGTATTGTCTTAAGCCATCTCCTATAACCACATACGGAGCCTAACTATAAAACGCACCAGTCATTCCGATATGACTTCGAGTAATTCAAATATGCAATAAAAAAATTGACACTTTTTCAAGAACTAAACACACTGTTTTGGTAAAATCGTTGAAAACTTTGAGCATACTCAGAACTTAGAAAAAACTTAGAAAAGTGATAACTACTGTATTCACATGTTATCTTTGAAGTCATTTTACACTGCCTTTTGTACAACTTACACGGTGGAACGATGAAGGCACATTCCGACACAAACATTTACTAGGGATCAATACAATACTTGAACCAAAAACTTTCAAATTTTTCGTCGGCTACTGAAAAAAAGTACACAGTAGGTAATGCACTTTGTGTGAAAGATCAGGGGGCCTAAAATGGCTGCTTGGTCAGAATCATAATATGAATCACGTTAAAAATTTAAAACTCTTAAAATGGACTATGTGGTCATAACCATAAAGACCATTTTAAGAGTTTTAAATTTTTTACGGCTTTTTCAGCCGTCAACATATAGGGTGTTTTTTTAATCCTACAGAAAGTTTAATTGGTGTTTGGTCTAGATCATGTACTGAACCCATGGTCAAAGTTAGTTGGACATTGCCCCTACACCATGTACGTAATAAAACGTAGTGTAAAATAATAACGCAAACAACTTATTACCAAGTTCTGCGATAAGCTCAAATGTGATCAAAGCGTTCATAAAGCGATTTTACTTCAAGAATGCTTATTTAAATATTCAAAAACACTATTGGATTTGCTAGCGGTTTTAATGAAATCTACGAAAATGGTTTCCGTATAAAATCATTTAATTTTATATTGTCAGTCAGTCAGTTCTGTTGTTGGCTTAAGTTTTTAAGAAAAAAGGAAGAGCAAAAGAGATCTGTGACTAGCAGGGCGCATTGCTAGAAGAGAGGACGCTAGTTGGGACAAGATCGTCAGTACCGGCTTTAGGGCCACTGACGCCCCAGGCAAGAAATCATTATCAAGTGTTATTTTTTTGTTGAACCAATGTGAACGTATATTAAGCATTTCATATTTTCTTTAGCCTCAGCCCCAGACCTTGGGCCCCCCTAAATTTGGCGCGCCGGGCCATCCCCCTGTCGCCCGACCCCCAACGCCGGCACTGAAGATCGTGACAGAATGGTGACCGAGACCCGGTAGGAGAAACAAAAGACGTCTTGCAGCAAGATGGCGACGATAACAGACGTACTGTCACTAACAGTTGACACGACTAAAAGGATGGATCGAACGTTACAGGCCTACGCAGTAGCATGGTAGAGATTATTACTAATGCATTTAAATTAAAATTATCATATGTCAGGGACACAACGCACAGACAAATGTCTGCAGGAAACAGAATTGTAAAGAAGAAATAGAAACGAAAATGTAAAAAGTAAATAAAAAATAGTACATAACTTATGTACTTGTTAACAAAAAATCTGTACTTGACTGACGCAAAGAAAGAAAAAAAAACAGACCGTATGAAAATACAAAACCCTCCACCGTAAAATAAATATAGGATAATTTCAATGAATTGGGCAACGGCCAATCAACAGACGTAAAAATATTCCGTACCAAGACGTACGAGACGCAGCCTGTCCCACCACTAACCTCATATTATAAATTTATTCATTTATCATATACAATATATACCTACTCATGATTGCTTTAATTGGCAGTAAACGTTTGAAAAAGTCATTTATTTAGAGGCACAATAATATTACAATTTCAACTCATTCTTAGTGGTGAAACTGACTTCATACAAGGTGGAGGTATTCTATGACAGTATATTAATTTATTTTTATTTTTTTGCTGTTTTTCTTTTGATAATGGTTATTCCATAGGGTGAATGCAGGTTGATTTTCACCCGAATCATCATTATAATAATTTTACACTGTTTTATAATCAAACCGCACACTGATCATATATAATACGTGGTTTCGGTTTATCGCAGGGGCGTTTCAATGTAACTCAAACTACGGTTATCGTTGCTAAGCTATATTAAGCGGCCCAGCCGCGCAGATAGTCCAGACACAAATAACTCAAAACTCTCTGAACATATTCAAACCCTTTCAGATTCATTTGCTTCCAAGGTTTTTTGTGACTGAACTATTTATTTACGCTAAATTTATATACATATACAACACTATATAATTTTTATATTAATTTGAGGTGTGTCAATTTGACATGCAAAACTTAAAAGTTGTGACGCCTATAGTCTTGACCTAACAGCGTACACGGTGAGTTTTTAACAGTCACTGCAACGGTAGCTATGCTAACCATTACAGATGGAAGGAAGTTTTGTCAGGAATATAACTAGGTTTTCAAACGAATTAAAACTTAATTTAAGAATTTAAAAAACACGATGTTTGCTAAATTTGGCTAACTTGGATTAAAAGCCCTGCGAAAAAATAGGCATATTAAATCTTAAATTAAATTTTATTACGCTTGAGCAGCTAATGATAGTGGAAGAATTTCTAACAAATCTTTATTCAATCTCATGCTGGCACTACTTGACATACCCGTATAGTCAGAATATTTGGTTAACAGAAAAAAAAAACACATTTCTATTTAAAGAAAAAACATTTTGAAATATTGCAAATATTTTCACGTGTAGTGCCAGCTTCAAACGTCAGTTAAAAGCTCACCCTGTAGGCAAGAACTCGACAAACAGGCGTCCGTTTAAATTATCATTGACGGCGGTTATAAGCTGATCCGAAATTCGTCATATTTCACACGTATTCTGTTCCAGACAGATTTAATTCTACGAAAATACTTTTGGCTGATGTTGATTGAGTCCCGGTAAACCGGCAAACTAAATAGATTAAGCAATTCATTTAGTCCGTCATCTTGAATTCGGTGTCGATACGACGTTCTAGCGCTTGTAAGCCAGCCTCTAATTCTTGCTGTAAAAAAAAGCAAACATGTAGCTACTAAACATAAAAATAAAATACATAGATACAGTAAACATCAAGTATCTGGCTAGAAATAGAAAGAAGAAAATAATATCATATTATACACACAGTTCACAGTTGCAACGAACACATTTTTTTTATATAAAGGGTAAAATGTTATGGCTTCAGATAAAATTTAAACTACATAATTAAACAGACTGGGTTAATTATTTTATCCGGACTTTTTTTTATTATATTACGTATTTAGTTTCTGAATTATAGATATTGTTTCTTATACACAGCTCGTTATCACTACAAGGAAAGTTCTGTGCAGGTCGACCCGTCTCGGAACTATCCTTGTGAACGTTTACATATTTTTGTTTCCGAAAACATGTTAGTCATTTTTACTCCCGTCGGAGCGGAGGTGTCGTTTGCGTGATGATTTATCTCCAAAATAGTTTGTCCAATTTAAATACGGTAGGTACTGTAGAGGACCCGTGATGAAACAGCAAAGCTACGTGTTATGGTGTTAACTCGCCAAGACGCGGTTTTGCCGTCTCAAAGAGACATTATTTAGACAATTTCTTTGGAATTCCGTCTAAAATTTGAAAGTCAACAAGTTCACATCCGTCGTATGTCTTTTAATAATAATCAAAAAATGTTCAGTTTAGTGCTATCAGGAATACAAGGTCAAGATGAATATAACGTACAAGTTTAATAACTTTCATCGGATTCAGAAAATAGCAGCTGTGCCGCTAGCACCTCCAGGCAGTCTTCAGAATTACTACGACACTTTTGCTGTGACGTGTCCGTCATTGATTTTTAATGAATATTTCCGAAAACACGTAAGTTTTTTTTTTCACGTGTGCAATACCCAAAATCTGTATGTTTTTTTTTTTATTACTTATTATTTTTTTTTGTCCCCATACATTTGTTTTTATTTATACCATATGTTAGCATTGCCAGGAATGTTGTGTAACGGCTGATCCGTTTCGGAACTTTTCCTGTCATTAGTCAATTTTTGTTTTAGAATTATCAATTAGTTTTTGTTATCGGTTGTTATCTGAACAAACTCAGGTTTTATGTCATGTTAGCTTGCCTCGAAGAACCTATTCACTAAAGGTTAGACAGAATTATCGAATTAGCTATTAGTCGATATCCGTAGGGTATTCGTTGTTCATCATTATAAGTGGACAGGAACTCCATATCGTGCCGTTCCTGTCATGTTGTTTGCAAATTAGGGGAGCTGATGGACGTTACTGAAAGTGCCAAATACGTCACCAAATGAGCCGATTCAATTTAGATTGTCATCGACATGCTAAGAAGAAGAAGTGTTATAGTTCATCGTTTGAAGAAAGAAGTGTACTCACATCGTCGACGCCGACCGCCTCGTAGGCGTGCGCGGCGGCCGCGAGGCGCTCCGCGACCGACGGCCTCTCTCTGGCCAGTCGGTCTGACCCCACCGCCAGTCTGTTGGTCACCGGCGCCGTGGCCGGCCCGTTGGCGCTCACCGTGGGAACCTCAGCGACCTCAGGGCCCAACACGGGGCCGCCCACAGCGAGGGGCCCCACGCCCTCCACAGGAGAAGAATGTTTCGAGCGGTTTAAGAATAAGCGCACGCAACCAACAGGTGGGAAGACCTGTCGAAAAGTGGAGCGTCAGAACATCATGCTAGCTTCAGATAGAGCGTACCCTTGAAGTCGGGCCAGGATGAGATCAAAATGTTACGAAAAAGAACAGAAGAAGCGCATAGACTCCGTTATGGCATGGGGAGATGAAGATCCCTTTGAAATAGGTATTTTTATCAACGAAACTGAACCTTGAAAGCGGAGCATATACCTCGCCATAATTTGGATACTCAGACATTTTGATACGGGTGAAGATATGGGTTAGGCTACACTTACGGTTGAACAGCTCAAGGTCAAAGTGTCACCACTGACGTGCGGTGAACTGTACTATTAATTTTGCTTTTTCCACAAACCAGAAAGTTTGTAATTTTTTGGTTATTTATAGATTTGGACTACCTGCTGAAAACTTATTAGTTCGAGACTGATGACTGAACGGTGACGTGCGGTGCTAGACGCATGCAAACATAATCATTTTTCGTAACATAGAAATTATGAACATTATTTATCTTCTAACTCGTTAACGAAAAAAGATAATTTAAGATAAGTGGGCGTGGGTGGCCAAATCCGAAACTATGAGGAATAGCGAAAAATGCTCAAAGGAGTCTCGAGCCCGATTTTGATGAAAACTAAAACTGCATCATTGGATTTTTTTAAATCAATTTTCCTAGCCAGGAATCGAACTCATAGATTTTGGAAAAAAAAAACACTGTATTATGACACCATTCGATAGTGTCACTGGGAATTAATGACATGCGGAAAATTTAAGGAAAAGGTTAAATTTCATGTTATTCATATTTTAAATTAATTTCCTTGATTGAAGACACCCGCAGCACAATCAATCTTCACAACATTATGTTCTAATTTCAATTTTGTTAACTCTTCGCGTATAAAGGACACAAAAAATCGTAAACAATTGAAATTAGAATTTACAAGTTAGTTAGTGCCTTGGTTGGCGCCAATAGTGATTTTGTTCGACGTTTCGTTGATTAGTAACTTATGCATTTTATAAAAATTAAACTCTTTTCTTTAGTTTGCAGTATGTCATTATTTCCCAGAATTTGATTCTTATTAGCAACACTATCGAATAGTGTAATAATACAGTGTATTTTTTTTTCCGAAATCAATGGGTTCGATTCCTGGCTAGGAATATTGATTTTTCAAAAATCTAATGATGCTTTAGTTTTCTTCAAAATCGGGCCCGAAACCCCTTTGAGTATTTTTCGCTATTCCTCATAGTTTCGGATTTGGCCATTCAGCCCCACTTGAAAAAATCAACCTGTATATGCAAATCTATGGACCAAAGTGTATAAGCCTTCCAAACCGGTGGTTTTGATCAAATGCCAATATTTGATGTAGTTTGTTTTATGAGTACGGTGTGATAATGTAAACGAACCGTTAGGGCGCTCCCTCACAGGAGGAGGAGCCTCCGCCTGTTATGTAACAGTTTAGATTCACTTGTTTCTTTACAAAATCGAATAACAGGCAAATTCTTCCGGTGAGGAAGCGCCTTTAGATAGAAAAAAGCATGAACTAGTTTTATTGTATCATGTATTACCTCGGCAGCCAAAGGCGGAGCTTGCGGCAGTGCACCGCGCATATCTCCGAAAGTGAATATCTGTAACCAGTATAATATTTACTATTGCGCTTCAGGATACCGCTCAACCCTTCGTGTGAACGTAGATCTACGCGAGACACAATAGGTTTTTAATTGTGTCTATAAAGGGTGTAACAAGACCCTTCACGAAGCCGAAAGGCACTTGTCCTTCCTGTCATTGCGATCATTTCTTTTGGTCTAGACCATACCTGGGAACCTTCTAGTTACGGAGATATTGGGGGTCAAAGTTCCAACTTTTTCACAGGTGTTTTTTTAAATACGTGTTTTTAATGTAAAATTTTTTAAACACCTTCACGACCCCCGTACTATTCAATCCATCCATCAGCACAATGTTTTGATTGCTTTACATTGAGTCCTACCGTAAAACGTATTTTTTCATCCCAAAAAAAAAGTAGTTTCCCAGCAATAATTTTTGTGTAAAATTACTTAGTTTGATGTACATAATGCTTGGTTGACGGCTTCGTGATGGGTCCTGTTACACCCTGTATACTCGGCATACGAAAGGTTTAATAACCAATCAAAATCGTACTACTATTAGAAACGCTAAAGTTTATCAGAAAGGATGGATACTAGTCGTTCACCCAAAAATACTGCACGGATCTTAATGAACCTAACTTTAAGATTCATTTTTTGTTTAAAATGTGTTATTTTAAGCAGTGTTTTATGGCCCTTTGTTGGTTGAAACAAATGCTTCTATTCTATTTACCGCAATATGGCTTATACATCAGATTAACACAAGCTATAATTATTATTAAAATAATGTGTAAAAAAATGAATTTACGCGAGTGCAGTAGTTTAGCGCGGTTGGAAGATAGTTAAACATAAAGCTTTTGCTTCATTGCGGGGCTATACGTGTATACAGGCTGGTTGGGAAATCATTCCACTACACTGAAATGAACTACAAAAAGAAACCTTAGTTGAGTTGCAAAAACTTTACTACCAATGGCCCAGTTACATGGAAGTTAAATATACATAACTGGCGCAATATTAGTGGTATAGCCAGAAGTATGAATGTCGACGTTGCGAAAGAACTAAGTAAGGATTGTTGCGTTCTGTAGTTAGCCTGCCATGAGGAAAACGTGCGAGCGAGCGATATGTACTTGTACAGTCACGTGCAGCAATATGTAAACACTTTACAACTTTTAAAAGTGTTTTTCTGAATAAAATTTCGTGTTGTTACGAACATAATTTTCACGAGCTGTCAAAACGCAATTCACAAATAGATTTTGTATGGGAATTTATCGAGTAGAGGCCTAAAATAAGGTGTTGTACAGCTGGTGGAAGGCTTACCATGTATTGAATGCATCATTCTGAACCCTAACACATGGAAATTTTTCATGGGTAATAAAAAAATCTGTATCCTACAAATGTGCAATACGGTCAGAGATGAAGTGTCTTGAGAATAATTGGTTAATAGTGTCGATGCAATAACAAGAACATTGATTGTTGGCCTTACCTCGCCTGGGTTGGGTGCCCAGACGGCGTCTGGGCGCGGCCCGTATGAGTTGGAGTTGACGCGGTACTCCGGATGCAGCTCCGACTGAATCGCTGGAATATTACACATGTTTCAGTTCATACCGCTGGTAACCTTACATGTCTTCTTGGAACCTAAGTCAAGCACTTTCATCAACATCATCATCCGCAGACCGACTTCACCCACAGGCAGGCATAAGTCTCTCTTTATTTGTGCCAATCTCCACGCTGCTGTGCCAGCCGCATCTAGGATTTACTCACGCAGGCGCTTTACTTTTATGTAATTTATTTCATCACCGCTCCCTCAAAACATCTCGAGGAAACCGATCATTCGAAGACAGACGATTCACAAACCATCATGTTCAAAATAGGTAGTTAAAAGACAAGAGAGGAGGGCCAAGATCCGGTTCGTATGATACAGTATTATATATAAGTAATGCCATCACTTTTCGATGGCTACTGAGAAATGCGTGCTGTACTATTTATGACTGATATTAGTACAATAGATCAGCGGTAGTGCTTCGGAATACTACAGCTGGTCGCTGTCGCAATCAGTCCATCATTGGACATCGGCCCTCCAGCCACACATTTGACTCCATCGTCGGCTTGTTCTATGTAGCTAGCTCGTTATATGTATAAACTAAACCCCAAAAAATAATTTAGAATGAGAAACAGAGAAATTTGTTGGCATCTTTAACTTTTCGGGAGTCTCTCAGTAGCAGGCAGGGATTTTTGGCTATATGCCTGGTTGATGGTAATAGGCTCGCCCCCAATCACATAGGACTTAAACACAACTGGCAAAATATGGATGTCGTATTAAGTCGGCCACTGCCTAACCGTTCGGGAATTACCGGCGTGATGTTCTTTTGTCTAGCTACTTGTACTCACGTCTGAAGAGGTCGTCCCTGGGCGCCGTGGCCTCCTGCCCGGGGTAGATCGGCACGTTGTTCTGCGACGGGACGAAGGCACGGTATGGCACCTGGGCGTGCTCCTCCGGCATGCGCGCCGGGTAGTAGTAACGGTTTCCGCTGCGCGGCATCGGATTTATGACGACGGGGTGTGGTGGGTAGCTTCTGAATAAACAAATAGAAAATTGTTTGAAAAAATATTCAGCTGACCCATACAAATTTCCATACACAAATGTATGAGACAGCTGTTTTTTTCGCGATCATGATGTGTTGGCCCCGTGGAGGAATTTGCTCAGTTTGATGGTCTGTACCACATGCATAGATATGGGTACCTAGATACCGCAACAGTACCTACTTCGCGTGCCCGGGTTAAGCATTTTATGCTTAACATGGCTACTGTCTCAGCAAGCTAATTTGTTTAAAACAAGAACTTAATTCTAGGCATATAAAGAACAAAAACGTAGTCTATTTTATATAGTAACTTAATAGTGCTTATGACGTCATAGTAGGTAGTCAAATAATGTCACGCTTGGTTTTCATGCTCATCGCGATACTTGCGTAACCTAGGTATATCTATATCTGTGTGCTGTATATTATATAAAGGGTGTAACAAGACCCTTAACGAAGCCGAAAGCCACTTGTTCTCCTCGTCATTGCGATATTTTTTTTGTTCTAGACCATACCTGGGAACCTTCTAGTTACGGAGATATCGGGGGTCAAAGTTCCAACTTTTTCACAAGTTTTTTCTTAAATACATGTTTTTAATGTAAAATTTTCTGGCTGGTAGAGCAGCGGTGGCCCAGTGGTGGCGGCCCCGACTTACGAACAGTAAGTTGTGGGTTCGAACCCAGGCAGGCGCATTACTTTGTGTAATTTATTTCATCACCACTGCTCTCAAAAACGGTGAAGGAAAACATCGTGAGGAAACCGGCATGTCCTAGAACCAAAAATTCGAAGACATGTGACATCAACCAACCCGCACTGGGCCCGCGTGGTGGATTATAGCCCATTCCCTCTCATATAGAGGAGGCCGAGTGTCCCAGCAGTGGGAACATTAAAGGCTGATTATGCTTATGCTAATGTAAATGTTTTACTTTGAACACCTCCATGACCCGGGTACTATTCAATACATCCATCAGCACAATGTTTTGAGTGCGATACATTGAGTCCTACCGCAAAACGTGATATTTCACCCCAAAACAAAAAAAGTTTTCCACGCAATAATATTTGCGTAAAGTTACTTAGTTTGATGTACAGAATGCTTGGTTGACGGCTTCGTGTAGGGTCTTGTTACACCCTGTATATATCGACGACATAAGAAATCGGGTACTGGAACTCAAAACTTAGGTAGGACACCTAGCAAGACGCCGTGTTGTTAGATGTGATATAGCTGTGAACGAGTGGTGTCCAAAGACTGGGAAAAGAAATTTTGATCATCCGGCGGCGAGAAGGGCAGACGAAACTGTTGCCATTGGGCGAAAACCTGTATGAGCCCGGCAAAGGAACGTGAAAAATGGCACAAATATAGAGACCTATACACAGCAGTGGGTGAACTCCGGCTGTGGATGATGAATATAGTAGAAATAGAATTTCAAATCTATGCATATAATAAAATTGTAAAAATCCAAATGGATGTTCCGACTTGGCGCAAAAACTACTGCATAGATCCTGCTTAAATTTTGCAAAAATATTCCTTGAAGGCTTCTTCAAATGTTAGACTATATGTATATTATCAGGCTTCTTGCTTGAGTGGGTCAGCGATATTGCATTATGTCCGTATTCTTCAATTGTTTGACGTTTTAGCAATGACGTGCATGAGAGCAGCTATTTTATACTTATGTCAATTGTTTAAACAGCCTAGCGGTTTCATGATCGCTCTGCAAACTGTCGGTCGCATGTTCGATTACCAGTACGATTTTCACTTTTTGTGATTTGTTTATTTATTTTTTGATGCTGTGAGATTTCCATTTTTCTTTTTTGGCTTGACATCATTTATATTTATCTTCTTTTTTTTTCGGCCATGGTCTGATCGGGAGCCTTGTATGAACATAGAGCTGCTGCCACCATGGAAGTACATTTTGTCTATTATGTATCACCATGGTTAGAAAATCACAGGTATACGAGTAAAATCGTTACAACATGTTGAGTTACACAAATAGGACGAAGTGTGACCAGAGTGGAGAGACTTCATAAGTGCGCAATGAAACATGAAGACTACCGAAGCGTATACTGTTTCTGGTTCCATACATTAACTTCAAGCGTTTTTTCAATAACGGGGTTTTTGCATATAGCTCTCAGAGTTGTAAGGTTTTTTTTATGTAAAGATAAGGTCTTGGGACCTATGATAGATCTTGAATTGCATGTATTTGCTTTGTCATGAACTTCTTCTTGGATTGTCGATGGCAATCTAAATTAAACGACTTCCTGTTTATTTAAACTAAAACCAGTCAGTTTATTAGTCTAATATTGGTTAGAGGATTTTACGAAGGAGTAGATTACGAATTTACCACAACTTCACGTTTCCATGTGATGTTCCCTGATAATGCCAAAAGAATACGCGCTCACGTGAGCGTAGCCATAAGTGCTAAAGTAACTTGTTTGTTTGTAACCTTTTCACGATAAAACGGCTGATTGGATCGTAATGAAAATTTGCAAGGATTGATTGATGTAGCGGCACTACAAGGAGTACCTACTGCAGCAATATAGAACAAAAAGTACTACAGCGCCATCTATGACACAGATGATAAACTAAACATCGAAATACGTCTAAAATCCTACATCAAGCATGCTAACCGTGACTTAAGACTCGAACCCGACAACAACTGTTGGGCTGACTGAACCTTATATCTCCGGGGAAAGACAAGGCTATGTTTTTTTTCTCGCAGCCACATCAGTTTTTCCACGCGAATGAAGTCGCGGGCCACAGCTAGTGTTCATATATTACAGCAAAACGCTTGCATAGTACAGCAGTTGAGTTCTGTTATGTAATTTAGATGTACGATAACTTACACAGCATGGTGACCGTTGGTCACGTGGTCCATACCTTCGGGGATGTTTACCGGAGGCATAACTGTAAACAAATAAATATTGTGTAAACAAGAATGACTACATAGAGTAAGAGAAGACCAAAGAAAGGAAAGATGAACTATGTGAAAGATGATATGGCTAGAAAGAGTAAGGGGAAAGGTATTGAAGACGAAAACATGCTGCGCCGACCCCAAATAAGTTGGAGTACACGCAGGAGAATATTGATGATTAGAAGTTAGTCGGCCATTATAGATAAAGGAAAAATAAATAAAATATGTCTTCAGATAATTACCATCTCTCGGCACGCCACTGCCTACTATGACCGCCTATTGCAACAAATTGCTGACAAATGACACATAACACCAAATCAGGATATCATAGACTTCGGAATTTCAGACCCCACCCGATGTACCATTGTGCACATATTTACTCGATGCGGAAACCTACAGTGCAAAGATACGTCTATTATAAGTTATGACGTATCTTGTTTACAATAAAAAAAAAACAGAAAATATGAAGGATTCTCTTCGATTTGATCGTATCGTTACGAATCAGAAAGAAGATCATGTATTAATTTTGGTAGCCTTTGCAGCTTAACTGATCAATGTTGCTTAAGTTAAGACAGTCTTAACTCAAACCAACGTGTTCCCTAACATCAGGCATCCCTCAAACCGTTTGCCCGATGAAAACCGCACTATTTGATTTTACAACGCATAGCTCAGTGCCAATAATACTTACGCGTTGCCTTTCTGTGTCACTTATTGTTTATGAAAAGGGACACTTGTTTGTATCAAATCAAATCTATAAATATCTTTCCTCAAAGTACCATCACAGACGCTAATCTGCATGGTCCTCACATGACCTGACCAAAAAATATATTTTGGAATTAAAAAAGAAATTGTGAACTCTGAGTTTGTTTAGTTAGACTAGATGTTTCCTCTCAGAGTAGACAGATACCAAACTTATCTAATTATGTAATTTGACGTGTGAAATGAAGTGCTGCGCCGACTAAAAATAAATGGAGAAGCAGGAAAGTGATTATTTAAAAATAATTTTAGTTTATAATGTTCCCATCGGGGGGCGGTGGGGAGAACCTAGCACAGGAACGTGGAGAGGCCGCCTATACCTAGCAGTGAGTGAATTTATGCTGATGACGATAGGAATATCTTACCCGTAACATTAAAGTGGTGGCCTTCCATAAGTGTCGGCGGCATCGGGTAGGCAGGGAATGGAACACCAGGGGCCGGGTACGGTGAACCCGGGGCCGGCATCACTGGGTTGGGGTGGGGCCCGTGGTTAAATTGATACGACCCGTTCATCCTAAACCTGAAACAATGCGGTTTGCGTTAGACGGATCTGTGTGTGAGATTAGTAATCAGAGATGCTGTGGAATGAGGAAACTGTCGTGAGGACAGTTTTGAGTGTGGATGTGGTTGGTTGGCTTAAAGAGTAGACGAAGATCAAAGAAACGAAGGATGGACTGTATCAAGGATGATATGGCTAGAATAGAAAGGAGGTCTCTGCTGAGATGATGAGTAGATTGGCATAAAGACATGAGAATAATGATGATGAGACTGTACCACCACTAGTTTTAGCATTATTATTTAAAATTTTACTTCATTGCGGGAAGACATGGAGCTATGCAGGACGTTTTATTTTTCTTCCTTTATTTAATGACATTTACGATAGCAATGCGTATGTCAGTGCCATCGTACGCTATATACTCATTGCTCATATCTGGGTCATGAACCTAAACAGACTCTTAGCATTATCGCCATTTTGTTGATACAGGATTGTATGGAATTGTGTCTACTTTAAGTCTGTTTAACGTCAAGACCAATCCGTTAGGATCTTATTAGGTACCGAGAAAAATAAATTCTATTTACCTAGATAATATTTTTTGGATAACAAGTAAAATAAAATATCCCAATATAAAATTAATAAAATGTACTAAAATGAGAAAACTTACATGGCAACACTGTTGCGCGGGTGGTGACACTCCGGTGGCTTCTCGGATAGTGACGTCATAAACCAACAATTAACTATCGAACATACTAATGCCGAAGATGGTGTGATCAAGTTTTAAGTTTATTAGATTAAATAAAAACATACATTTTTAAAGGAGATTGGGCAAAATTTCCCTAGCGTCCAATAGCGTTAAGATATTATGTTCCAATGGATAGATCTCTTTAAGAAGAACATTTCGTATTATGGCGACTACTCTCGATTTAGAGTCAGAGAGGAGCTACAGAGCTTTAAATATGAGAAATTAAGTTAAACTAAATACTGTTATTTCGTCAATTTATTTCCTTTCATTGATACTGTTCGTTTCAAACATCATATTACAAGCTTATAAACCCGTTATACTTTTCATACAAACGCTCGTACGTGATTATGCCGTTGTTACACATCTATCTTTGAATTTTTTGAACTGATAGGTATTTTGTACACTATATCTAGGTTTCTATGGTAGCAAAAAATAAAAATAAAGTAGAAACAAATTCAGTATAAGCCTCCAAAAATTGCTGTTTTGCACAAATTTTACCTGAACTTTGGCCGTTCATAATGTACTCATAAACTGTAAAAATAAAGAAAACATCTCGATCGAAACCTTGCACATGTAATGGAAATTCTTAATGACAAATATTTATTTCACACACTTGTAAGACTTATTTTAAAACACGTATTTCCTGGAACAAGTTTAAGAAATTTTCGAACACTATTTTTCGTTCATTGTCATCGCGTTAGGCGGTATGAGGTGCGTGGAAGACGAGTTGTGCGGGGTCGGGGCGGGGTAAGACTTGGGAGTTGAAAGAAAATCGCTGCAGTGACTCTGGATGAAACAACAAGCTTTTTGACCATGCTCACGTTGACGATAGACGCGCCGGGAAGGGCCCTCTTAACTGCCGTTTTATGAACAAATATACAGTAACAGCGGGTTGGGCAGACCGTTAATTCTACACCAACCACCAATAGCGTTAAGATACGTATTAATGGATTGATCTCTCCAAGAAGAACATTTCTTGCTTTGACAACTTTTCTCGATTCAGAGTCAGAGAGGAGCTACAGTTCGGTACCCAATCAGCTAAATAGTCAGATCATTAGAACCAAACAGACTACGAATCAGCAAAAGTTAGTAGCAAATGTTCTCATTGAAAGCTCTTTCGAATGCTGTATAACTTATTGATATTGGTTATGGTTACCCAGAACATCTTAACTTGGGTGCCCAATTAGATACACATTTAGGTCAATAATTACCAACAAACTACGAATCGGCAAAACTGGTGCTAGTAGCAAAAGTTCTCTTTAAAAAGCGGTATCTGTAAACTCTTAATTACTTGTAAATAAAGTCTTTACTTCGGTGTCCAACTACTGACCTATTTAGGTCAATAACTCCGAACGGAATACGAATTAGCAAAAGTCGTTAAATGGCAGAGGTTTTCTTTGAAAACTTGTAATGGTGGCCTTCCAATGGTGTATAACTTATTGCTATTATTTAACCAGAGAATCTTAACTTCGATGCTCAAATAGTCACCTATTTAGGTCAATAACTCCGAACGGAATACGAATTAGCAAAAGTCGTTAAATGGCAGAGGTTTTCCTTAAAAAGCTCTATCTAATGATGTATGTCAGTTAG
Source organism: Eugnorisma glareosa (assembly GCA_947578425.1). Classification (NCBI taxonomy): domain Eukaryota; kingdom Metazoa; phylum Arthropoda; class Insecta; order Lepidoptera; family Noctuidae; genus Eugnorisma; species Eugnorisma glareosa. The sequence continues at coordinate 43,198,525 of OX387957.1, forward strand.
TCAGTAAAAGTTTGACACTCCCTCCTGCTCAGCCCAGAGCGGGAGGAGTTATTTGATGAAAAAAACCCATACGAAAAAAAAAAGGGCTATTGGACCTTGGGGCAGATGCCTATACATCGAGGCCCATTCTCCTTTATTCATGTTTTCTTTCATTAACCACTCATATGTGCATTATTTAACTTACATAACTATTCGTGTATTCAAAGACTTCAAGTTAAAAATAGACAAGGAGCGACGAGCATACACCAGGCCAAAATAATGAAGTTATTCTCCCTCATTCGTACGAGTAGTTAAAGTTTTACTTTATTTTATTTGGTAACGTCATTGATACCTATACATTTATGCCTCTTTCAGATAAAACAGGTTTTTTTTTTAAAATATTGTATAAATTATGTATGTACATAATTACATATCTTTCATTAATTAGGTAGTATGGAGAGATTTGTCCCCCAATGCTTCGACTACCTATAGGACAAAAACTATCGCAACATTTCAATTTTCATCTTGGTTAAAAATATAAATCGAAAGTTCTACTTGAAAAGCCCTATCCCACGGTAAATGGAAGGTTATTATTAAAGGCTGAACCTAGATCCCATATTTTCTTGATTTGCGTACTTAGTTACAAAAGAATCTCATTTTGTTCTTGAAAAACCCTACCTCATTGGTATGGTATGGCATGGTATTTAAAGTATTCTAGGTCTCATGTGTACATTTGTTGACTCCAAGGTTTTAACGGTTATATTTGCTGTCCCTTGTAGTACATTTTTCTGATGTACTATCTTTAATAAAACATTTGTCGAAGGCACACAATGTACACTCGAACAGTACTGAATGCCCCACGATTGCATCAAAAATTTTAAAGGGTAATTGAGTAGTCTTTTTCCAACCACGATTACAACGTATATGGAAATAATAAACCGACGATCATGAGATATTCTATAAAAATAAATCACAAATATCACATAATTGACACTTATTGTAAACGCTCGACGCAATTGTAAGTACTAACTGTCTGTTTAAAAATGAGCTTTGTAGAAAAGGGCATGCAACATATGAGTCTATTTCTGGTAAAGTGCGTGTCTGGACACGCACAGTGAAGGATCCGTAGTCCGGTTGAATAATAAAATATTTTATCCCAAAACTAACTTACATTTGCATTTGTCCCATACGGAATGTATAGGAAAATGTGTTTTTCAACGGCATATGTAATTTTGTACGCACAATATTGAGAGATTTACCATGTAATTTTACAAACTAACGATTTTTACTTCTGCTAAGTCTATGGAAGTACATCATAAGTTTTGATTTACTGGGATAGTCAAAATATTCGTCTAAGATAAATATTACTTTATTATACAAATAAACCTTCTAAAATTAACCCTTTAAAATATTATGGTGAAAACTGCATCAATATGTATTGCGCTTAGAAAAACAACGTGCAATCACGAACATCGACATACAATTTTAACATTTATAGATATTGGTCATGAGTTCAATATTAAGAGGAAATGCGGTAGGTATTTGAAGAAACTATCGCTGTCGCTCAACACGCGCTAATTCGACATTTGTGCGACAAAGACAACTACAGATCCGACAAGTAAAAAGTAATATTCGAGGTTTGGCTCTCGACTATTTCTTCCTCCAATATTCGACCAATTTAAAAGATATTTCATTAACTGAATAAGAAGGATATTTACTGTGTCCCTTTGTTATTTTTTTATTAATAGTTTCACATTTGTACACAAGGCCTCTGTTGACAGCGGTCCAAATAGGCAATTTTGAGCATTTTGTAAAGGTTCCATTGCTGATTCAGATTATGTATCACCAAAAAGGAAAACATAGGGACATAGAAGAGGTTGGTATTTATTTAAAAGTAAAAATGATAGCTTTAAAGTTATAAACCAGAAAGAAAACAGGCGACCTATAATATCGAGAGAGAGTGGAAAGCAATGGGAAGAAAATTTTACTGCTACGGTGAAGGAATCATTGGACATACAAATACAATACAATAATTTCGAAAAAGAGATGGCCAAACTACTTGTACAAATACGTGAAACAAAGAAAAACCAAATAGATGGGGACGAAACCCATTTAAAGAAACTACTAGAAGAAAGGAAACAATTATACAGCAAATGGAGAACCAAGGAAGTCAAAAATAAGATTACACAATTAAGCAAGACAATTAACAGAGAGATTTCAGAAAAAACGAAGGTCCACAGGAAGATTACGTTTGAAAAATATATAAGCAAAACGGGAGCCGTGAAAAAAGCTTACAAAGAGCTTCGTACGTCTTCAAAATGGATATCGCATTTAAAAGATAGACCAGGAAATAAAATAACGAATCGATTAGACATCATAAAGGAGGCTACAAAATTTTACCAAGAATTCTACTCTGCACAAGCTACATCAAATTTTGATGAATGCATTTTGGACAAAACCAGACCCGCAGAAAAAGTACCTTCAATACTACTTTCAGAGTTAGATTTTGCTATTAAAACACAAAAAAATGATAAATCACCTGGAGAAGACAATATTACGAACGAGTTACTAAAATGAATATCCGAACCTCTACGGAGACCGCTACAAACTATGTTCAACAACATGCTGGAAAAAAGAACGACTCCAAAACAATGGTCCTGAGCTACAACGACTCTACTACATTAAAAAGGAGATAGAGATAACCTAAACAATTACAGGCCAATTAGCCTAATGAGTAATGTCTACAAAGTTTTCTCAAAACATATTCTGAACAAGCTCTCCAAAATCTTAGACGAGAATCAACCACGTGAACAAGCAGGATTCAGAAAACATTTTTCAACGATAGATCATATCCACAATATGGCACAACTAATAGAGAAAAGTAAAGCATATTGAAAGACGCTGTACATTGTCTTTATAGATTTCTCCAAAGCTTTCGACTCTTTAGAACACATTGCTGTCTGGAAAGCACTAATACAACAAAGCTTAGACATAGAGTACATTGAGCTTCTCCACAGCATATATTCTAAAAGTTTTGCTAAAATACGACTGGAAAGAGATGGACCGGAATTCCGCATTGAAAAAGGCGTAAGACAGGGCGACCCCCTCTCACCCAAAACAACTGGAGGAAGCTGGGGGAGGCCTACGCCAAAGAGGCGAGTTCCACAAATTAAATACATATATAATAATTGGAATAATGCATGAAAATGATACCTAATTTATATTTTTTTTAAATCAATAGTGATATTAATTTAAATTAACAATTTTTCAGAATATATTTATTAATTGTGATTATTTCATAACTTTGTTTAATAATTGTTAAATTATGGTAAAATAAAGGCTACTTTTATTTTATTTTTTTATAATACTAGCAAGTCAAAACATCAAGATTTCAGTGCCTTGTCAAAGATAAATATTACTTTATTATACACACCAACCTTCTGAAATTAATCCTTTAAAATATTATGGTGAAAACTGCATCAATATGTATTGCGCTTAGAAAAACAACGTGCAATCACGAACATCGACATACAATTTTAACATTTATAGATATTGGTCATGCTTCAATATTAAGATGAAATGCGGTAGGTATTTGAAGAAACTATCGCTGTCGCTCAACAAACGCTAATTCGACATTTGTGCGACAAAGACAACTACAGATCCGACAAGTAAAAAGTAATATTCGAGGTTTGGCTCTCGACTATTTCTTCCTCCAATATTCGACCAATTTAAAAGATATTTCATTAACTGAATAAGAAGGATATTTACTGTGTCCCTTTGTTATTTTTTTATTAATAGTTTCAAATTTTTACACTAGGCCTGTGTTGACAGCGGTACAAATAGGCAATTTTGAGCATTTTGTAAAGGTTCTATTGCTGATACAGATTATGTATCATCAAAAAGGAAAACATAGGGACATAGAAGAGGTTGGTATTTATTTAACTGTAAAAAATGATAGCTTTAAAGTCATAAACCAGAAAGAAAACAGGCGAGAGCGTTGGTATGGAGAAAAGACCACCCGCATTTCCTCCTAATACAATCGTAAACGTCGTATCTATCTTGTCCTTTCTGCGGTTACGGCACAATTATCATAACATGTTGCAAGGCTAATGGTAGAACCGCAAACAAGAAACACATTAAACAATAAAACTTACTTTTAAACGCGCGCTGATATTTAATGAATGATAAAATCGATCGATGGAGTACACAAGGATTAAAAAAAGTTAAACGTTCTTTCTTTGTTCTTATTTTTTTAAATCATTGCGAAAATCGATCGATCTATTTCGTAATGATTTAAAAAACTAAGACTAAAGAAAGAACGTTTAATTTTTTTTAACCACTGTGTACTCCAAAAATACTTCATGGCACTTCTAAAAATCTTTGTGTTGCACAATGCATCTTAAAGAAACATCATATTATTTGAATTACGTTGCATTCAGTAATCGGCCGAAAATATTGCTTGTAAGGCTGTATTAGTTTAAATTATGCAATGCACGCATGTTCAGAAATTAGTTAGAACAGTTTTCTTAGTAAAGGTAAAGTAATAAAAATGAAAACATTTTGTCCTAGTACCTACCTACATACAAATAATGTATTTTATCAGTATACCGCCAACTTCAAAAAGTGAAAACAACAACTTAATATTTAAAAATGACCGCCGAGCAATAAAGTAAATTTATTAATACCGTGGAACTCTTGTAGGTAATACCAACATTGTTTAATTTACTCTCCACACAACCTACGTATTAAGACACAAAAACAAAATAAAATTGAAAATAATCTACGAAATAATAATTAGCATACGAACCCACTGAGTACGATGCTCGCGCAGCAAGGTACTGCATAGCATCGATTATTTTGGTGAGAATCCATCTAAAAAACAAAAAATCGCAAGCGTCTACAAATAGGAAAAACAAAAATCAGTTGTAAGCGGAAGCTTACAACTTTTCCGCATATCGCAAATAATTCACTAATTTTATAGACACTATTTTATTTTATTTTGTAACACATTTTATCATGTCAACTGTCTATGTGCAAAAATTGTCTATGTTCTAACAATACTTACTCTGTAGAATCGTTGCGACAAACGAAGCACAAGTGTTCAGTAGCTCGTTTCGACGCGAACTGGTGTACGCCGCTGATATTTTAGAGTTAAATTGCTAGAGTATTGCACGTAAATTTAATTAGCGTAAAGAAGATCGCACACTGCACTTTTTTATCCGGTTTGTACTTCTTGCGTAATTTGTTCTGTTGTTCGTGCCCTTTTCGATTTTATTGTATGCTGTGTTTTGGTATTCAATATGGGGATGAATTTGAAAAATTCAAAGAAGAATTTCGATTAATTTCAAATATTTGTTTAATATGCAATAGATTGTACTTAGGTTTTTGTTAGAATAGAATAGAATGCTTTATTTGCTAAGAATGAAGGTATAGAAAATAGGTAAGAAATAAGGTGCTTATACCTGGATACAATAAGTTTTGATACTGAGATCTCATGCTCGCAGTTCTTTTCCTAGTACCGTGCAAATAAATATTTTTATTTGCACGGCACTATATAATTAGAGACTATGTAATTAGCCATATTAGTTTTAACAAATATGTCTAATTCTAGTATATGACATGGAAAAGTAAAAAGTTTATGGGATTTAAAGACGGGGACGCACCTTTCTGTTACTTTTAGACCAAACATGGCTCCAAGGCAACGCTTTTGAGTTTTGAAAATGCTTTCTCTTTCACTACAATTGCCCCAAAATATTTTGCCAAATCTCAAAATTGATACAACCTAGCAACAAGTATAGTTGATGACTTTTTTTGACAGGTTGTGTAATGCATAAGCCGATGTGCTTATTTTTCTACAGATGTCCTGTGCCTGTCTCCAATTCAGTTGGCTGTCATTTAAAATTCCCAAAAATTTGGTAACATTGGCTCTGTTAACAGTTCGTCCGTCGTAGTTTATTTTCATGTCTTCAGCACATAGCCGTTGGTAGAGGTGCATTATTTTTTGTATTTTTTTAAGTAGATTATTATTATATAGCCAATTAACAAAAAACTACTGTGTTAATCGTTATATTGTTGAAGTATTATATCTATCGTTCAAAAACGTCTTTAAATGGCCTAATTGAAATTATTGTTTTGACTTTGAATTTTATTCAAGATATAGTTACATACGATCATCACTTGGCAAAATTTAAATACAGAAGTCTTAAGTCAGAGTATGTATGAAACGATCCGAACTACCTCATGATATATTAGATACAGTCAAGAACATAAACACCTTACACTTAACTTTGAGAAAAGACTATTTCACAAAACTAATAACAAAACAAACTAAAAACCATTTTTTGTTTATCAACTATTTAGGAAAAAATCGCTATTGAATTTTGCATAAGTGTAAAGTATTTCTGCCCGTGACCGTACGCATCTACTGGTTGCTTAGCCATAAAGGAATAATAGACAATAAATACACTAGTTTCGCTAATGACAATGCAGCCCAAGGTGTCAATAATTTCACCGGTCACCCGGGTGGTGTTTAGTGACGCTCCAGTGCCAACCATGCTCGGTTACCTTCGGGTGCAGTAGCCAGCCCAAGGCCTTTTGTTAGGACTGTTGATGGTAATTACACACTGCAGTATGAGTTACCGTTTATGGACAACAGTGCAATATTTGTTTAATTGCTGTTTGTTAATTATTAAGCATGACTTTCCGCAGAAGTGATCATGCAACATTGAAACCAAAAGCAGAAATAAAAATGCTTTTATAACAGCGAAAAATGAATGTACGTAACGATTGACAATGAAAACGGTTTCGAAAAAGTGGCAATGTTTCGTTTTCTTGAATAATAACAATAAGTACATTTATTTTATTCGCATCGCTAAGTCTTAATAATATTAGTCTTAATAATTTAATATTATATCCTTAATCAATCAATCAATCGTCTTTATTTGTAAACATAGGTTACAACAGTGTGCAAGATGTTACAGTTATACATATTATAGTTTCTCCATGTTTTGCCATTTGGCGTACAAATATACATTTAAGGAAGGCTTTTGCTCATTAAATAAGCCCCTAAGAAATGCGAATGAAAATGTTGATCGATAGGTACGTACGTGTGAACGAATAAAGCGTAAATTTGAGGCACAAAAACTACCCTAGCTCCTTTAGAATATAGATGATTAAATTATTTATCTAACATTTCCAAAGAATTGAGGTTGGTACTTGGTAGCCGTTACAAAGGAGTTACGTTCACGTTATTCGTTTCAAAATCCAGCCCCAGTCATCTTGTTCACAACGAGAACGTGGTTGAATACACTGGACTAGGGGAGGCTTAAAGAGGTTACGCAAAAATACACAGACCAACACGTGTTCACTGCGACCTGCGTATATAAATAACGTTAACTTAAGTCGAAAGAAAGGGTAGCTTGCGAAATACAAGTATTCTTCAAGGGTTTCTACAAGTTTCAGCTGAGTATCCGGTTGCGCGGTAATTAAAAATAACACGTGGCCGTAGCAAATTGTGTTTACCTAAGTTTATTATATACTTGCAAAAAAAACTACAAGTCAGCACAATTTTGGGTTCGACGTTGTTGGTGAATTGACAATAAATAACTGACATTACGATAGTAGTAATAATAACCGGATATTATTAATAATTTCAAATAGTAAAAAAATAATAATTCATTAACGGTAACTATATAAATCCAATTCGGGGTTATGCTCGCCGTTGTACATACGCTATATTGCAATTTTTGTTTATGTATTTTAATTTTGTGTGCAATAAAGAATAAATAATATATTAAAAACGTAATACGAGTTTCAAAATTGAAAAAATGAAATGATAAACTTGAGATTACCTGTAATTGATTAGTGTTTTTACTTACGAGTATGTACAATTATTATCCATTTATTATAGTGATTGGTTCTCTTAGTAACAAATAAATAATCTGCGCAATAGCATCCAGAACATTGCTAGTTTAAATTAAAAAAAAACTTTTGAAAAAATAAGCTTTTTTAGGAATACACATAAAAGAAGAAAATAAACCTTAGAGTAAACAATAACGAAAAAGAATAGTTTTCATAAAAGCTTGTCGCGTGAATAGAAAAGGCAAAAAAGACAATAAGCTACAAGCTTGTATGAAAATTATTATTTTTCGTTTTAATTTTTTTTTTTTTATATAAGCTCTTTAATGATTTTAATTGTAAAATTTTTAGGTGTCGTAAAAATTTTTGATAACGCATCATGATTTCAACACTTTTTTCGTATCCGTGCTACTAACCGTTGAGAACGTACCTCTTGAGGAGACGATCCTGGATGCAGGATGAGGTCATGATAGAAATCATTTTTATCCATCAAATATGAACGTCTTTACAAATGTTTGTGTCCGCGCTTGAACTGTTGAGGAGTTCCCTCGTGAGAAGACAATCCTGGCTGCAGGATCAGTTCATGATAGAAATCATGTTTACCCATCAAATATGAACGCGATACAAATTTTCGTATCCGTGCTATTAACCGTTGAGGGGTTCCCTCATGAGAAGACGATTCTGGTTTCAGGGTGAGGGCATGATAGAATGATAGAAATCATCTATATCTATCAAAATTTAACGTGCATATAAAGTTTCGTGTCCGCATTATTAACCATCGAGGTGTTCCACCGTGAGCAGACGGTCCTGGCTGCAGAATTAAGTAATGTCTGTCATAAATATGTATTGTCAACAGAACCAAGGGTGTGAGCGAAATTTCAGGTCAATCGGTGGGGGGGAACGGGTTTGTAATTCAGTTGCAAGATTTGACCAACACATACTAACAAACAAACAAACTAACAAGGCAAGTTAAATAAAAGCATAAAATAATTAGGAACTATACAAAACTAGGTTAGTTATTAAAAAAACAATTTGGCTAAAGCTCGCAACAAGCCGACAAGGTGACAAACGAAACTAAAAAATATTGCTATAAATAAACATTCGATGTGCACACAAACGTCGCAAAGCTTTAGGTAGGTACTATTTATTCTAAACGCTCATCAGGAACAGATATTCGATAAGTTCCAAGTATTTTTATAATAATTTACTCAAGTTTAGTAAAATAGCAAACTAACTATTTTCTATTTCATCATTTTATCAAATGTTCGCATTATTGGAGAAATAAAATAATAATTTTAAACTGTTCAGAAATGAAAGAACACGAGATAAGTTCAAAACATATTAATAGGGTGGATAATGTTTTAATAATAATAGCGCATAGTTCATCGGCTACCCCAAAAAATCGATTTAGATGTGGATTTCACAATCATTCAGAATGTCTTCCGAAACGCGAATTGATATTTAACTTAGATATAGCACAGAATCTCGAGAAAAATTGCCTTGCGACGTACGGCATGCCGCATCCACGACCCGGGGCGATTGTGCCTTTGTGTCTGTTCTATAATAATAATAATAATAAATCTTTATTGACAAGTTATTGCTTAAACATCAGTGTAGCCCTGGCTCTTGTACTAGGAGTTCCTGTATCACAAGAGCCAGACCTCTCAATTTACAGAGAATATAAAGAAAAAAAAAACGATAGACAAAAAAAATGAGATACAATATGGTGATGCATTAAACTTAAAAGTATTGACAACTTAAAACGTAAAAGAGAGTAAAAAAAAATTAAAAGTGAAAATAATATATCTATGGAGGGCTATTATAGCAAAGTTCTAAGCGCTTGTTACGCTAAGTGACACTATGCAGTCCTTTGTCATTATACACGGTTGCTGCACCACATATGAGGTTATTGGCTTTGCACTTGACTGTGACCTTAGAAAAGTTTTTTCGCTTCTTCGGCTTTGTCCGTCGGAGAGGACCTGTTGTTTTTTTTTTAACTTCACAATGTACACATGGTACACACAGTTACTATTACTGCTAAACTTTAACTAGTGGGCGCATGGTCGCTGTAAGGGCGCGCAAGTTAATTTATAACTGATCATTATTTTTAACCGACTTAAAAAAAGGAGGCGGTTCTCAATTCGTCGCAATCGTTATTCACCGATTACTCGAAAACGCCTGAACCGATTTGGATTTTTTTTATTTGAAAGGGCAGGGGAGATCGCAATTTTAAAATACTAAGTTCGAAGTCGAATGTTAATGGTTTCGTTGCTGGGGCTGTGTTAGAGGTGCCTGCTCGGATTGTGGCTAAGCAGGTTAGTTACCATTCATAAAGTACGTCACACAGGGGGGTCTCACAAATGTGAACAATTGTGACAAGGAAGGCCAAGGATTAAAAAAAATCACGAAATTAATGTGACGTACTTTATGGATACCTGCTGGATAGACGTAACGAGGGGACCAAATCAGACAACGGCTCGATGCACACTGGTTTACTAGGTCGCGGCGCGACTAATATACAACAATACATCTTTTTTTTTTTTTTTTGGATTGTATATAATCAAATAGGGGTTATTTGATTATATCCAATTTGATTGACTTGATTGATTTGACCCGCTCTGGGCTGAGCAGGAGGGAGTGTCAGACTTTTACTGACTAAAACCCATCCATGTTCCTTCCTTTGCCCTTTATGTTCCAGGGCCGCGGTATCTCTTTCGAACAGTCCCGCAACCCTGGCAGGCGTCGGCCCTTACGGACCCCTTCCTGTTTGCTGACTCTCTTTGAGGCGCGCGTGGAACACGAACGCGCCGTCGACACGGCCTATCGTCATAAGACGGACGGACGGGGAGCTAGCCCATAGCTCACCGTCCACAGGCCCGCGAACAATACCCCTTACAATAACAATTATAAATATGAGACGAGGCAAATCACCGGGACATGGCAGCCTTAACATAGCACATTTTGAGCATGCCGGACCGCATCTCCCACCACTTCTAGCGTTATTGTTTACGTTCTGTATCAGACACTCCTATCTAAGTAACCTACCCGCAGCGTTGATGAAAACGGTGGTTGTACCAATATCTAAACGGTGTAACAAGACCCTTCACGAAGCCGAAAGGCACTTGTTCTCCCCGTCATTGCGATCATTTTTTTTTTGTTTTAGACCATACCTGGGAACCTTCTAGTTTCGGAGATATTGGGGATCAAAGTTCCAACATTTTCGCAAGTTTTTTAAATGCTCAAATTTTACAAAAATATTCCTTAAAGCTTCTTCAAATGTTAGGCTATATATTATCAGGCTTCTTGCTTGAGTGGGTCAGCGATATTGCATTATGTCCGTATTCTTCAATTGTTTGACGTTTTAGCAATGACGTGCATGAGAGCAGCTATTTTATACTTATGTCAATTGTTTAAACAGCCTAGCGGTTTCATGATCGCTCTGCAAACTGTCGGTCGCATGTTCGATTACCAGTACGATTTTCACTTTTTGTGATTTGTTTATTTATTTTTTGATGCTGTGAGATTTCCATTTTTCTTTTTTGGCTTGACATCATTTATATTTATCTTCTTTTTTTTTCGGCCATGGTCTGATCGGGAGCCTTGTATGAACATAGAGCTGCTGCCACCATGGAAGTACATTTTGTCTATTATGTATCACCATGGTTAGAAAATCACAGGTATACGAGTAAAATCGTTACAACATGTTGAGTTACACAAATAGGACGAAGTGTGACCAGAGTGGAGAGACTTCATAAGTGCGCAATGAAACATGAAGACTACCGAAGCGTATACTGTTTCTGGTTCCATACATTAACTTCAAGCGTTTTTTCAATAACGGGGTTTTTGCATATAGCTCTCAGAGTTGTAAGGTTTTTTTTATGTAAAGATAAGGTCTTGGGACCTATGATAGATCTTGAATTGCATGTATTTGCTTTGTCATGAACTTCTTCTTGGATTGTCGATGGCAATCTAAATTAACCGACTTTCGGTTTATTTAAACTAAAACCAGTCAGTTTATTAGTCTAATATTGGTTAGAGGATTTTACGAAGGAGTAGATTACGAATTTACCACAACTTCACGTTTCCATGTGATGTTCCCTGATAATGCCAAAAGAATACGCGCTCACGTGAGCGTAGCTATAAGACAAGTGCTAAAGTAACTTTTTTGTTTGTAACCTTTTCACGATAAAACGGCTGATTGGATCGTAATGAAATTTGGCAAGGATTGATTGATATACTGGCAATACAAGGAGTACCTACTGCAGCAATATTGAACAAAAAGTACTACAGCGCCATCTATGACACAGATGATAAACTAAACATCGAAATACGTCTAAAATCCTACATTACGCATGCTAACCTTGACTTAAGACTATTTAAAAGAACCGACAACAACTGTTGGGCAGTAGCCCACCAGACATAACACCCGTCTGGTCGGAGGATCCTCGCTTTTCTATGGGGGATGAAGAACTTAAACCCTGTACTCCATACCACCAAAATTATATCCTGCCCCCTAGCATGGCTATATCATCTCTAGTCTATACATATATCTATACAACTTGATATGTCTTGTTATTAATTTCATACATTTCTAACATTGCCATGCTTGCGACGATAATGCTGCTTGCACAATCATGCATCTGCATGCTTTCCACAATCTACACTCATATTATAAAGAGGATTGATGATGAAGAATGATTTGTATTTTTGTGTGTATGTTTGAAATTAATAAACTCGAAAAGTGCTGCGCCAATTTCAAAAATTCTTTCACCATTAGAAAGCTACATTCACCCCGAGTTACATAGGCATCCGTGTGAAGCCGGGACGGGCCGCTAGTCTGTCATAAAATGACAATTCAATTCGATTCTACGTCGACAAAACCCGTTTCTACGGTGGTCATGCTACGCAGGCTGAAGAGAGACAAGGCTATGTTTTTTTTTTCACGCAGCCACATCAGTATTTCCACGCGAACGAAGTCGCGGGCAACAGCTAGTTGAAAAATAAAACCGGTGCCGCCAGTGGCAAGGGTAATTAGAGACCGATCTCATTCGCGACTATTACCGCTAAAGTACTTGACGGTGTGTTTGAGGGACAAATTAGTAAACATCTTAAAATACACGATGCTTTTCAGATGGGCAATCATCAAATGATCCCTCCCACTCTGGGCCGAGCGGGAAGGAGTGTCAGACTTTTTTTATTTTCATTGTTTATTAATTAAAGAACAAAACAAAATATAAACAGAAACATTATGGGGAGGCCTTTTCCCAGCAGTGGGACAATATAGGCTAATTAAAAGACACATTTATACACATATACATTGAAATTAGAACATAATGTTGTGAAGATCGACTGCTCTGCAGTTGTCATCAATCAAGGACATTAATTAAAAATATGAATAAACATCAAATTTAAAATGTTTCTTAAGTTTGCCGTATGTCATTACTTCCCACAATGGGGTTGGAAAGTGAAAGCTGATCTCAGATGGCGCCACCCCTGTACAGACCCAACCTGACCAATGAGGTCAAGCTCTTTGAAATACAAAATTACATTTCCAGATCTTCAACCAATGACGATGCTAGGTACCAGCGATGCTAGCACCATTAGTTCCACAAGTTGTCATCCCCATTTGATCCTTATCAGCGACACTATCGATGATCGAATGGTGTAATAATAGTGTTTGTTTTTTATTTCGAAATAAATGTGTTCGATCCCTGGCTAGGAATATTAATTTTTAAAATTCTAATGGTGGAGTTTTAGTTTTCATCGAAATCGGACTCGAGACTCCTTTGAGCACTTTTCGCTATTCCTCATAGTTTAGGATTTGGCCATCCATGCCCACTTGGAAAATTCACCCTGTATACGTGAGTATACAGGGTGAATTTAATATAGGCGGATGATGTAAGTGATTACATCATCCGCCTAGCCTTTTCTCAACTGTGTTGAGATCGGCCTCCAGTCTAGCGAGGGACTGTCTAACTGACTTCTCAAACTAGTTACTACAGGGCAATACGACAACCAGTGGTAAGACTGGTTGTCAGACTTTCAGGCTACTGACTACCTACCTGTAACGACTGTCAAAGATCTGCCGGGACCAACGGCTAACTTGCTATCCGAGACACGGAGGAAACTCGGTATGTAATGTCGGTGGGCGGTCACCCATCGACGGATCAACCTAGGCAAGCGCGGCTTAACCTGAAGACAGAACCGAGCGGCTGTTATAATTGAGCCATTTCGCCACGACCTCCTCCTCGTCAGACGGTGTTCATCGACATAGCCGATGCAGTCCGAATGTAGTAATGATGCAATGCTGAGGGGGTTCGGTAAGCAGGTTACACACATCGGCAAATTTAGAGGAACATAAAAAAGATCAGAAAACTAGTTTTTGTAACATAGCAGGCAGATTTTTATTTAATTTTTATTTAGAACTAATTATTCCTTAATTGAAAATCAATTGAACGTCACCTTTTATGCGATTGTTTTAATTTTATTCGAACTTACATACTTAATTACGAGCGAATTTTCCATAACTAACATTTTATGGTTTCGGTTTTATATTAACATCTATTACTCATCACCTCAGCCATATCATCCGTCAAACAGTTCCCTCAGTCAGTGGGTCCACGTGGGCGATTACAGCCTATTTGCTAACATAGGAGGCCTGTCCCCATCAGCGGTAACGGTAAAGGTTTGTTATGACATTTGCTCAGTGACATACCTTTCGAGTTCCTCTTCAGAGTGCGCGAAGGTGCAGGAGTTGCCTCTGGGGCAGAAGGAGCGCGTGGCGGCGTCGCGGCACATCGACACTTTGTACTTGGTGTGGGTGGGCGTTGACGCTGCCGTTTGAGGGGAACCTTGGCCTGCTGGGAGAAAAATAAAGACATAGTATTACACAATCAAAATCAAAGCATTTATTTCTAGTAGACCAGTTACAGGCACTTTTGAACTGTCGAAACATAGATAACACTGAAATGTAGCTACAGTCCCATCAGTCACAAGACATAAAAACTGGGAAAGTACTGTAGTTGCCCATTTCCTAGCGCAGATCTCTATGGAGAAGAACGGGCAAGAAACTCCATGGACACTCTTTTAAATCAGCATATTGTTACAATTCCTTGGTGATGTATTGAGATGGTACACTATGTGAGAACGATATAGCAAGATGTACACTTGTAAAAGTGTCCATAGCACAAACAAAAAAGACATAACTCAAAATATAAAAATAATTAATTCAAATAGGCCGTGGAAACTAAGAGATGTCCAGTCACAACTGACAGCGCCCGTTCACGAACGTGACGCATGGATCAGCACCATTCAACTCAACAATTCTGAACGAAACTAAATGATCCGACACACGCGCCACCATCAGCGACACATTTGAGTGAGCATGACATACTCTCAACCGCCAGGGCACATTCAAGTCAAGAAAGGACGTAGGCTTCCAGTAAATGATAGGTTTCTAGTACATAGTTCTCACACTATATGGGCTATGCCATTATATAATACTAAAGAGATTGAATCTATACAATGACGCATTGAGCTAAGCATTTTTATCAGCGATATAATAGTCCAACTTGTAATATGTACTACTTGTAATATGCTTGCTTACATATTGTGCGTTTAATGCATGTTTTAAATTTCGTCTCATTGAGTTCAAGAATACTTCGTGGAATTTTATTATAGCATCTCAAACAGTACCCCATGACAGATGAGTGAGATGAGTCTACTTTAGCGAGTCTGAAGCCAATGTAAAGAAGATGAGTGTGTGAAATAAGAGCAGTGTATCCTGCAGAATAAGTTCCTAGCAGGTTACCAGGGGCCTTAGTCTGCTATTGCAATAGTGTCAGAATGGTCTATAATTGATTTAATAAGGCCCCTAGCCCACGGCGTATTGAAGCGCGTTCGAAACTCGTTTGACGTGCGTACAAAGGGTAATTCGTCTGCGTGGGGCCTTATTAAATCAATGATAGACCATTCTGACACTATTGCAATAGCAGACTAAGGCCCCTGATCACACACGTATAATCTGTTCAGACAATCTTGCCACAAAACCAACTTAGGTAAAAACTCTCCCCCTATGAGGCCAACCAAATTGTACAACGCTTTATGGCGCAAACCTGAAATCGGTTTTGTAGTGTCCAGCTCGCCTAACCAATTTCAAAAAAAATTGTGCCAAAGTGGACCAGTGTGCGTCAGTAGCGACTTTGACAGTAAGTCCTCTAAAACGCAGATATGGGGATACTTTGGACACTCCAGCAAGTCGGCCATGGTCTGGTCGGGAGCCGCGTATGTACATTGAGCTGCTGCAACCATGGCAGTACATTTTGTCTATTATGTATCAACATGGTTAGAAAAATACAGATTTACGAGTAAAATCTTTTCAAAACTTTTGAGTAACACAAATAAGACGAAGTGTGACCAAAGTGGAGAGACTTCATAAGTGCGCAATGAAACATGAAGATTACCGAAGCGTATTTAACTTCAAGCGTTTACAGTATTTTTCAATAACGGGGTTTGAAAGGATTTTTAAACTTTATAAGGATACTTAAGATAATAATTTAAGATCTATCGGACGTCCCAACGCTGAGTACGAACTCAGCGTTGGGACCTACGATAGATCTTAAATTGCATCTATTTGCTTAGTTCATAAACTTCTTCTTAACTTGTCGATGGCAATCTAAATTAACTGATTTCCTGTTAACTTAAACTAAAACCAGTCAGTTTATTAGTAACATTATTTTGTAGTGGATTTTAGGAATATACGACGACTTCACGTTCCCATGTAATGTTCCCTGTTAATGTCAAAAGAAAACGCGCTCACGTGAGTGAAGCCGAAGGAAAGCAACTGTTTGTTTGTAACCTTTTCATGACAAAACGGCTGATGGGATCGTAATGAAATTTGGCAAGGAGATAGATTATGAAGCTGCACTACAAAGAGTACAGTACAGTAACATAGAACAAAAAGTACTACAGCGCCATCTATGACACAGATGATGAACTAAACATCGAAATACATTACTGTGTATCAGTCTGGGAAACAGCATACAAAACCATCTTGTTAAGGCTTGAACGAGATCAACGAGCTATTTTAAAAATAGCTTCCAAAAAAGCCTGGCGTAACTCTACTGATGCTTTGTACTCAGAGTGTAGCGTGCTTCGTGTGAGGCAGTTGTTTATTGTTTCCACATTGTTGCGTTTCCATAGGCATGCTAGAGAATTGGCCATTCATTCATCCAGAACATTAAAATGGGATCGACCAAGAGTACACTCATGTTTTGCACGCAGATCTTTTGCATTTCTTGGGCCCTACCTCTATCAAAATTCTATTCTTACAAGAAAACTATACTCAACATACAGCTCTTGTAAAAATGACATATTTAAATGGCTGCATCCCAAAAACTACAACCAAACAGAACACCTTTTGTATATACAGTCGTAATATTACAAAAATAACCATGCGCGTAATCACCCATCATACACACCCTAACACTCACCACACTTCACCCACATACACACACACACACACATACACTCTCAAAAACACCAAACCTCTTGTCTTCAAAATACAAATAAACACAAAAAAAAAATGTTATATACAATAGTTTTTAATTACTTCTATTCATCTAAATTTTCCTATTTCTTTTGTAATTAGTTCAGTTACAGCTAACATGTTGCCCTTACTTGGAAAGAGACTGGACCTCACGACACAGGGTATCCTAGTGTGGAGTCCAGGGAACATGTAATAATCTAGCGCTTAAGGATCATTGTCTTCTGTAACTAGTTTTTTATTATTGTACCTTGTTAAACGAACTGAATAAATTTATTATTATTCATACATCTAAAATCCTACATCGTGCAAGTTATCCAGCACTTAAAACTATATTGAAGAACCCGGCAACAACTGTTAGGCACTAGCCCACCAGACTGAGACCCGTCTGGTCAGAGGACCTCCTTCTATGGGGGATGAAGAATTTAACACCCTGTACTCCATACCACCAAAATTATATCCTGGGGAAAGACAAGGCTGTTTTTTTTTCTCGCAGCCACATCAGTTTTTCCACGCGAATTAAGTCACGGGCAACGGCTAGCTAGTATGTAATAAAATAAACTTTTTATGAAATTATTGGTACTTTAAAGTGTAAAAAAGAATTATTGACCGGACCTTAATCGACAGTGACGCCATCTGGTGATCTCAAAAACGATAGCCCTCATTAGATCATGCTGTATTATTTTAAAATTTGTTGTGGGGATTAGGAATGTTCCAACAATTGCAGGATTTGCACGTAAAACTAATGTACCTATAGAAATTTCCACAAAAGTGTGGATTATACCTGTTTGTGGTTACTGAATACTGAGAAGTTGCTGGATTGGCTAGGCCACTCTGAAAACATTGCTAAGTATTGCAGCAATATTTTAAAACAACCATAACTTGACATTCGATGTTTAACGCTAAACGCATGAAGGTAGAATCGTCAGGGTTTTTTTTCACGTTTTTTGCAATTTTCAGGTCAGTGTCAGGCTGTATGTTGATAAAAAACGAGTCGCGCCAGTAACACGTGAACAGTTATAGAAATAAAATCATCAATACAACCCTCTAAGTTTATTTAACCCCATTGAATGACTTTTTCATGAAACAGTTACAGATTAGGGTTAAATGAACTTAGAGGGATATATTGTACTCATTTTTCATCAACATACAACTGCAAAAAACGTAAGAAAATTTGAATTTCGCGGGCTATGCTGAAGCTTCCACCTTAGGTTGTGTTGCAAGCGGGCCTAGTATTGTCAAGCCATACTTAAAAAACTGGTGGCAATGTTCCTCTGTAGCACGAAGTAAACATACTTATTAACCGTTTATTAGGCGCTCCGCTTATTCATAAAAAAGCGTCAGCCTCAACTCACTGGTATTGTTATCCAGACACCGGTCGGGCATGGGAAGCTTCTGGTTGTGGTTCGAGTCCCGGCCCGTTGCCTGTTGCTGCAGGTAGTGTATCAGCCCCGCTACCACCTCCTTCAGTGACGTCATCACCTCCGCTAGTTGCTGCCATGATGGATTCTTGGCGTCTGAAACGATTATATGTTAGTTTGTTATATAGTGATGTTGTATGTCACGATCGTGGGCAAAGTATATATTTTGCCCACGATCGTGATCGTTTTTTTTTTTTTTTTTATATATTTTCATAAATATTTATGAAAATTTATGCACATAATGTACAAAGGCGAACTTAATGCCTTGTGCATTTTCTCTAGTCTACCTTAGCGTGACGATGTATACAAAGTAAAGAAAGATAAAAATAAATAGACGGAGAAAAACAACAAATTAATTGTGGGACAAGTCTGCCAACTGGTTACGTTCCAAAGTTTTCGCGAGCTTTTACCTTAAATGTGAACCGACTGGTGTGAACATTCTAATGCATGCATTATTATCTCGCGTTTGCATCAAACTATAAAACATTGTTTTTTAAATGTTTTACATCAAGGTTTGTAAATTTTATTCACACGTTGTGTCCCCTGTCTTCGTTTGTCGTTTACCCGCCACAAAGCCAAGTGATGGTTGCTGAGATTTTTACAACACTTTTCGAGGACAGGTACCCGGATTCTATCAAAGCGGAGACGAGTGGAGCGGCGAGGAGACGTGCGGGGACCGTCCAATCAAATTGGCTGAAATCTACATCAATCGACCACTATGTTTGAGTCCGGGCCTAAACGCGGACTTACAATTATTGCACGGCATTTTTTCTGGATGATGTTTTTTTTTTTGTTTTATCTGTATTCTGACCAGTAACGATGCATTAAGTGCCTTCAAACTATTCTAAAGGCATGACATACAATATCGCGCGTTTAGGAAGCTCCATCAGTGGGCCTAAAAAGGAAGCTTTATCAGAATCATAATATGAATCAAGTTAAAAATTTAAAATTCTTAAAATGGTATTTATGGTTATGACCGCAAAGTCCATTTTAAGAGTTAAAATTTTTTAACGTGATTCGCATTATGATTCTGTTAAAGCAGCGATTTTAGGCCCCCAGGTCTTCGTCGCGTATGCCACCTAACGACTAAGGTCTTCAATCAGTGCGTTCTGCCCGTTATGACTTGCAGGGCCGAAACGTGGAATCACGGCACGGTTTGTCCAAAAAATCAAGGTCAAGTCTCTAAGGGATCAGATCCGGAACGAGGTGATCCAGCAGAGGACCAAAGTTATCGACATAGCTCACAGAATAAGTAAGCTGAAGTAGCAATGGGCGGTCACATTGGCCAGAACCGATGACCGTTGGGGTCGATGTTTTCTGGAGTGAAGACCGCGAATTGGCAAGCATAAAGTGAGACGCCCTCAGGCTCGGTGTTGCGATGATCTCCGCAGGGTGGCTGGTATCAACTGCATGAAGGATTGCCGAGAATCAGGTTAAGTGGTGTACAATTTTAAGAGGTCCAAGTCGAGAAGTCCAGTAAAACAAAAAAATTCATAAACAATTGAGATTAGAACTTACAAGTGATTTGGCGCCAATAGTGATTTTGTTCGACATTTCGTTGATTTACTACTAACTGTTATGTATTTCATCAAAATTGAACTCTTTCCTTTGGTTTGCCGAATGTCATTATTTCCAGGGTTCGAAAATATCCGATATTTATTATAAATATCATTAAATCGGATATTTATGATATATATCCGATATATATCAAGTTTGATATATATCCATTTTGTATGAAAGCCATATTATTATTTTATTGTATTATTTGTGTATACTATTTGCATATGTGTTACAATAATAATAAATAAATTCATGATTTAATAAACAGTTATATTTTACAAATACAAAAATTATTGAATGCTATAAAAATACTCAATAATGAAGTAAAATCATTTCTGCACTCAATAACTTTCTTTGTAAAAAATAATAGAATACACAAAAATATACTTAATCTTTCGTAACGAAATTTTACTGTCAGCATTAATGCCGGCTGAAGTGTTGCCATTTATGGATTAGAACTTACTATTAGGGAGTTCGTTTTAACATTTGGGAAGTAGAAATACAGTAACAAACGCCAAAAATTACTTAATAATGTAAAATGTTTAAACGATTTTTGTATTGATATATATCATAAAATATCATTTGATATATATCGGATATACCCTGTTATATATCCATTGATATATATCCTCGAACCCTGATTATTTCAGAATTTGATCCTTATTAGCGACACTTGCGAGTGGTGTAATAATAGTGTGTACTTTTTTTTCCCGAAATCAATGGGTTCGATTCTTGGCTAGGAATATTGATTTTTCCAAAATCGAATGATGCAGTTTTAGTTTCCGTCAAAATCGGGCTCGAGACTCCTTTGAGTATTTTTCGCTATTTCTCATAGTTTCGAATTTGGCCATGCACGCCCACTTGAAAAATTCAGCCTGTATTTGACAAACTACACTATTTAAGACTACTTTCGACGTTTCTGTTTTTCCTACATTCTATATTGAGCAACTACTTTATATGAAGTGCTTTACAACTATAACTGACGAACTTTTGGCGCGTGGCCATAATTGGACTAGAGTCGTAGACTTACTTTTACTTCGCCTCAAAAAAGGTTCTATGTTCGGTTGGATTTTTTTTTCAATACAAAATTCGTACAAGTAATAATAAGTACCAGCACTATACCAATAACCCTGTCAATTACATACAAACGCTAAAAGATCCTTCTACCACTGTAACCCAGACATACCAGGACTGGCATCGATGTTCGCCAGTCTATCCAGATGCAGACTCATGACGATCAGCTGCGCCGGGTCGCCGGTCCTCTGAAGCGCGATGAACAGCTCCTGGACCGACTGCGCGAACGACTGCGGTGTCTGCAACTTGTCTGGAAGTAATGTAACTAGTTAACTTCATCGTGGTTTCTGTAGATAGATGCCCACTGCTGGACAAAGGCCTTTCCCGAGCAGCGGTTGGTCCGCAACCTGCTATGTATTTAATAGGGAATATGGATGTAATTTTTTTTTCACTTAGATCAATACTAAGCAGTACTATCAACCCAAGAAAATAATTAAAAGTTAATTTCAACTACTGCTTGTCGCACAAAAAAATTATTAAACTCCTACAATTTTCTACGACAGTTCAAACGTCCATGACTATCGCGGCCATTCATGTCAGGACTTTGATGTCACTTACCTCTATCTGCCTTGTTTAAATCAATTTTCTTGCCCTTAGCAGATTAGTTTTACTAAAATGTAAGTGCTTTATTTAAGCAAAAATTGCAATAACAATATTATAGTAAAATCTTAGTGAAACTTTAAGTATTTTTTAACCCTTCGTGTGCCGGGAACGTGGATATACGCGAGACACAATAGGTTTTTAATTGTGTATATTTACTCGGCATACGAAAGGTTAATTAAAAGTGTTTCTTTGACACATGGATTTTGACGTCACTACCGGAATCGATGCGTTTTGTGTTTGCGTTCCAAATTGTAAAATAAGTGTTGTATAGAGAATTAAACAGTGTACCACAGTGTTTTTATGGTCCAATACAAGGCATTTTTAAGAAATAAAAAAGTTTTGTATTTCTTGCATATACCCTATTGTTAGATTCGTTCAACCCGTTACAAAATGATTAAATTTTAGTTTCCTTAGCAATTATACAGGGCGTAAACGAAGCCGTCAACCAAGCATTATGGACATCAAACTAAGTAACTTTACGCAAAAAAATTGCTGGGAAGCGACTTTTTTTTTGGGATGCAAAATCACGTTTTACGGTAGGACTCAATGTAACGCACTCAAAACATTGTGCTGATGGATGGATTGAATAGTACGGGGGTCGTGGAGACGTTCAAAGTTAAGTTCTTATATTAAAAACAGGCGTTTAAAAAAAAACTTTTGAAAGAGTTGGAACATTGACACACGCAAAAGCCTCATACGAAATTTTCTTGAATAGTAATGATCAGCAGAATCAATTTCTAGCCAAAAAAAGGATCCTTGAAAATTCAAGTCTCTATGTTAAAGAAAGGCGACTTTTAGCCCACCGTGCGGCGTCGCGTGAACGTGGAATCAAAACAAACAAAAAAATAGCAGTCACTCGAAAGGAGCGTCAATGTTGATCATTCGACAACTCCCACGCCTAAAATTAGATCGATCTTTACGCTCACCTATGATGCTTTGCATGTGACTCTTGTGGGCGGTGTCTCCGTACAGCAAGGCGCTCCATTGGTCGGGCG
This sequence comes from Eugnorisma glareosa, assembly GCA_947578425.1. NCBI lineage: Eukaryota > Metazoa > Arthropoda > Insecta > Lepidoptera > Noctuidae > Eugnorisma > Eugnorisma glareosa. The sequence continues at coordinate 43,221,558 of OX387957.1, forward strand.
CTATCCTGAGCCCCGCCTCCGTGGCAATCTGGACTATCTGCGCGTCATGTTCTCGTCGCAATGACTCGTACGTACGAAACTCTTCTTTTAGTTGCATTAGTGATGAGTCGCATTCGCGTTTTGATACCTGGAAAGTAAAAAGAAATTTAATTTGTATTTGTATTGTATTTTTGTATTACATAGATGGTGTAACAAGGTAAAAGATCAATATGGACCCTGTCGGGCACAGCAACATTAGGAGAGAGGAAGAGGGCTAAGTAGCAATTCAATAATATTATTATAAATTATTAGATGGTGCATTAATTGGCTGTATAATTATGAATATCTGAATATTAATTATTTGGTAATTACATTGGAGTTATTTCAATAGTTTACAAGTGGGTAATGGCTGCTGACGCTGACAGATAATCTGGCAGCTGCGCCATTGACGCTCTATAAAAAACCATTTTGCTTTTGACCTAGAAACCCGATTAATTTTGAATTTACAGTAAACTTAGATACTAAGTAGCTTTGAAGGTATAATTCGAAGAAATACTGAGTTGGCCAATTAATGTCCGTCATAGTCCAGTGTCCGGATCCGAAATGTAGCCGTACCAGTTTCACTGAACTTTAAGTTTAGACTGACATCGTGAAGAAAGAAAAGTCTATCTTATTGTAAAACAGTATGGGCAACACAGAACATAACCACTATGGTTTTCAGAAAGAAGGTGCAATTCCGAAAGCGTCAAACGCAATTCCAGACCGCACTGACTCAATTGATTTTTAAGTAAGTTTAAGCAAACGGTAACATGCGGCGCAGAGTCGCCTTCTAAGACTACACTTTTCCGTAGACCTGCATAGATCCAGGTCGGGCAGTTATCCGATATTATTGTGTTTATCCGTCAGAAATATCTCAGTAGTAGCCCCGGAGTCTGGATTGATTGCCGGTTGTTAGCAATAGATTCGCCCCTATTGCACTTGAAACAAAACTGGCGAAATGTGGGTGTATTATTAGAAGACACCGGATTATACCTATGAATGCATACATTTTATGGCTGTTTTTTTTTTAATATATTAGATATCGTGCAGTTTTTGGGCATGTTCATTTAATTCTAAATGAAAAATGCTAAAAAATAATGAGTAACTAAATTCAAATAGTGCCAACTTTTTTCAATCATCAAATGACCCCTCCCACTCTGGGCGCAACAGAAGAGAGTGTCAGACTTGTACTGACTAAAACCCACCCATGTTCCTTCTTTTGCCCTCTGTGTACCAGCCCGCGTAGCATGGCAATACTATCTCTATTTTACCAAGAATCGACAAAGCTCTTTCTATACAAATTGACATGTCTTGGCATTCATTTCTAACATCGCCATGCTTGCGACGATAGAAATCTTTCCACAATCTGTCCTATTTTCGATTCGTCGACAAAACCCGTTTCTACGGTGGTCATACTACGCGAACAGGGCGTCGGTATCTCTTTCGAACAGTCCCGCAACCCTGGCAACTTGACATCTCATCATGGACAGCTAACTTGTGCACAGTGTGGAGCAAATGGAGAAGCTGTTTAGGTCTCGTGTGCGAGATAAGCTGCAGAGAGCTTCAACTTGAACTACCCCCGTGCACACAGATATTGCTACAATTTCGCTGGATTTCGCAGAGTGTAAGACCTTTGTCTGTCAATGTTTTCTCCACTTCAAAACTCAAATTGAATTCATATCGTTGAGCCTGGACAGACATGAGACTGCAAAGAGACGGAAGGTCTTGCTGTTTCACGGTATTCCTGAGACACCGAATGAAAAGCTTAGCGACTCGATTCTCCATATCATCTCCAAGCAGCTGAAGATTGATGATTTTAGCGAGTGTGAATGAGGTTAAAAAATCGATGTGTGCCATCTCCACTGCAGTTGGTAAAGACGTCCTTTGCTCAAGAATAATATCTCCTCAAGAATGATATATCCTTCCCTCTATCCTTCTCGGTTTGACTCACGTTTTAAATTACTCTTGTTTTCTTGTACCGTTCTCGAAGTCCGGAAACAAGCCCATGTCAACCCCTTACCTAAAATTCCAAACCCGACCTCACCGACTGACTCCGCACCCATTTCCATCCTCCCTCATCTCTCTTAAGTTCTTGAGCACATTGTACATCAGCAAGTCACAGCCTTCCTTTCTAGTGGCCATAGCACTGTAACGGTTCTTTTAAAGGTTACTGATGATATCCGCTGGGTTATGGACCACAAGTCTCGTACTTTACTCGTAGTTCTGGACTTTAGCAGCGCTTTTAATTCTTTTGATTTTGACGTCCTTCTTGGGACACTTAAATCTAATAATTTCTCCTTTTCCACTATTGCTTGGTTCGAGTCCTATCTGTAAGGCCGCTAGCAGCGTATTCGTATTGATGAGTCTTTTTGTGATTGGTGCCCTCTTAGCGCGGGTGTGCCTCAGGGTGGCGTTCTCTCTCCTCTTATTGTTTCTATTTTCACTAACTCTGTCACCAGAGTCCTCACTTCCTTCTTCCATCTGTATGCCGACGACTTGCAGCTTCCATCATTTTTTGAGGGAATATGCGGAAGCCGCCGTATCTGTCATGAACAGGGATCTGGATTTAATTAGTATATGGTCGCGGTCCTTTGGACTTCAGATCAACCCTAAGAAATCTCAGGTCTGGATCATTGGCGGCAGGTATATGTGGAATAGGCTGGATGTTGTGTCGCTTTCGCCACTCAGGCTGATTGGAGTTCAGATAGAATACGCAAGTAAGGGCAAAAACCTGGGGGTGATTATGGACTCGTACTTTTCGTGGACTTCCCAGGTTGCTGAAGTAAGTTGAAGTGCACTACACATTCCACTCGTTGAAATGCATCCAGAGCTTCTTGCCTTTGAAGACCAAAATCTCCCTCGCGCAGACTCTCATCGAGCCCATCATAGACTACGCCGATGCCTGTTATTTCGATGCCACCGAGGAGCTTTTAAATAAACTTGAGTTTTTGCAAAATATCTGTATTCGTTTTGTTTTCAACCTCAAAAAGTATGACCATATTTCCAACTTGCACAAGATACTCAAGAGCTCCCAATCCTACTTCGAAGGAACTTTCGAATATTGTGTCTGCTTTTTAACATCCTTCATAACCCTAAAACACCACCCTATCTGCGGGAACAGTTTTCTTACGCCCGTCCCTCTGATGCACCTTGCAGGTCGCATCTTAGGAACCCTCTTAAATCCCCACCTACCGACTTCTACTTCTACTCCTTAACTGTACACGCTGTGCGGTTGTGGAGTTTTCTTCCGCCTGATATTAGGAACTGCCAAACTGTTGCAGTTTTCAAAATAAAAGTGAAAGAAAATTATCTTTCCAATTCGCCATAGTTGCATAGGTATTTATTATTAAGTATGCATTATATTGTAGTTTAGATTTGTGTTACATATTTTGTCCTTGTACTTGTAAACATGTAAGTATATTCCTATACGCGGTGGAAGGGACACCGACGCCAAAACGGTTGCCACGTATTCAGCACATCATTCTGAGCCCCCCCCCTCCCCCCACATAGAAACTGTTCTGTTCCTTTCTTTTCTGTATTTAGTGTACATAATTATACTGTTAAATAAATAAATAATACAGGATTGTCGTCTCACCTTAAAACAAGAAGCTCTGTATAGGAGCTGGACGACATGGCCTATGCTAGTTTTCGAAGCCTGCGGAAAATGAGGCTCCAGTCTTTGGACTACGAACATTACCAAAACCTGCAACAGAACCAGTACAATCATCGTTAATATATTGGTAAACCAAACTCAGCGTAATCAGCCAGTAATGTTCCCACTGCGGGGATGCAGGTCTGCTCTTCATGAGAGAAATTACATACTCAGGTAGAGGGCAGAAGGTGAACTTTCGCGTGGTACTTCCTGGCCGCGCCAGTAAAGCAACTTGGATCGGAGTTAATAAAAAAAAAATGTACATGATACGTTCATTACAGTCCGCGATAAAAAAGAGTATTAAAACGGTTTGCGAGAAATTAAACAATATTGGTGACGCGACCAGAGAGTATGCTTCCCAGCCGCGTCACCACATATACTGCAATAAATCGTCTAATAATGTACAAACTCATTGATAAACAAATATTCGTCTATTGTTCGTTTTATTTATTATTAGAAATACTGCAAAAATTACTTTATTTAATATAAAAACTACTGAATAAAATCCATAAAGTTAGTAGAAGTATAAAAACTGTCAGCACGACTTCAGCAGGATTGGTGACCAAATCCCTGCTCTGGTGGCCTACCATGACGTCTTAAGGTGGAAGCGCAAGGGTAGCCCGCGAAATTTAAATTTTCTCAAGTTTATTGCAATTTGCAGGTCAGTGTCAAGTTGTATGTTGATGAAAATATGAATCGCGCCAGTAACACGTATGGAGTTACAGAATTATAATCATTTAAATCATCAATGCGATGCGATTGTAATAGCTTAGCCTCAAATGCTAGTCATCTTAATCTGCCTAGCGTTACCGAGTTTGACATTGTAACGATGTACCCATAATCATTGAGCTAGTCACATCGAGTGTGTTGTTTATTATAAGACTATACAGGCTGTCACTTTGTATCCTGGTCAAATTCAAGGAGGTATATATACTAATGATTCTCGACCTGAATCTATAATAAAAAGGGTAGTTTTTTTTTTTACGGAAATCGTTTAATGTAAATCACCCGTATTAAAGCGCAGCCCGTCTGTTCCTAGCCCTATAAACACACCGTCACACACACAAACGCAAACGTTTATTCCACAGTATAATTATGGACAGTAGGGAGTGGCTAGGGAGTGGGAAGGTTTTGCTGAGACATAGCAACGGGAAAGTAACTAGTGATGTAGATAGGGCAATTGGGCATTGAGTTACGTGTCACTAAGTGTTGGAGAAAATTGGCTATTAGGCATTTAGTTAGTTGTCACTTAGTGTTGGTGAAAACAGGCAATTAGGCTTTGAGTTAGGTGTCACTTAGTGTTGGTGAAAACGGGGATTGAGAATTGAGTTAGGTGTCACTTAGTGTTGGTGAAATCAGGCTATTAGGCATTGAGTCAGGTGTCACTTAGTATTGGTGAAAACGGGGATTGGGCATTGAGTTAAGTGTTGCTTAGTGTTGGTGAAAACGGGCAATAAGGCATTGAGTTAGGTGTCACTTAGTGTTGGGGAAAATGCGCAATTAGGCATTGAGTTAGGTGTCACTTAGCGTTGGTGAAAACGGGGATTGAGCATTGAGTTAGGTGACACTTAGTGTTGGTGAAATCAGTCAATTAGGCATTGAGTTAGGTGTCACTTAGTGTTGGTGAAAACGGGGATTGGGCATTGAGTTAGGTGTCACTTAGTGTTGGTGAAAATGCGCAATTAGGCATTGAGTTAAGTGTTGCTTAGTGTTGGTGAAAACGGGCAATTAGGCATTGAGTTAAGTGTTGCTTAATGTTGGTGAAAACTGGCAATTAGGCATTGAGTTAGGTGTCACTTAGTGTTGGTGAAAACGGGGATTGGGCATTGAGCTATACAGGTCGTCTAGCGCCATCTCTTTCCCACACTGGAATTACTCCTGCTTTGTTGGATGCGCAAAAAGTCACTTTTTGAGATTATATGAACTTGGAGGGTTGTATTGATGATTTGAATGATTATAATTCTGTAACTCCATACGTGTTACTGGCGCGATTCATATTTTCATCAATATACAACCTGACACTGACCTGCAAATTGGAATAAAGGTAAAAAAAAAAATTCGCGGCCTACCCTTGCGCATCCACCTTAAAGCAGGAGTAATTCCAGTGTGGGAAAGAGATGGCGCTAGACGACCTGTATAGCTCAATGCCCAATCCCCGTTTTCACCAACACTAAGTGACACCTAACTCAATGCCTAATTGCCTGTTTTCACCAACACTAAGTGTTAACTAACTAAATGCCTAATAGCCAATTTTCTCCAACACTTAGTGACACGTAACTCAATGCCCAATTGCCCTATCTACATCACTAGTTACTTTCCCGTTGCTATGTCTCAGCAAAACCTTCGCTTACAGGGGGGTCCCTGTAAGCGAAAAGGGTTTTGCTCTGCAGTGGGATAACAAGTGCTGCCACACATTTAGGAGGGCCGCGTCGCTTTCCAAAATTATGCTTCACCATTTTCGTACTAATGTACATTTCAATGTGTGAAAAAAATAAAATACTTTGCGGTCCTTACGTAATCATAAGGACCGCAAAGTATTTTTTTTATATTGATTCGGTGTGTTGCGGCCCGATGCGATTGTAATAGCTTAGCCTCAAATGCTAGTCATCTTAATCTGCCTAGCGTTACCGAGTTTGACATTGTAACGATGTACCCATAATCATTGAGCTAGTCACATCGAGTGTGTTGTTTATTATTAGACTATACAGGCTGTCACTTTGTATCCTGGTCAAATTCAAGGAGGTATCTATACTAATGATTCTCGACCTGAATCTATAATAGAAAAGGGAGGTTTTTGTAACGGAAATCGTTACAATGTCAAACTCGGTAACGCTAGGCAGATTAAGATGACTAGCATTTGAGGCTAAGCTATTACAATCGCATCGGGCCGCAACACACCGAATCAATATAAAAAGAAATACTTTGACCAGGATACAAAGCAACAGCCTGTGCAGATGGACAGAAGGAGTGCGCACCTGAGGTGCGTACGGTTAAATATTTGTAATTCTGAATAATTGTGTCCCGCTGACCGGCGCGTGTGCCGGTTGCAGCTCGTCCAGAATATTTATTTTTCTATTATTCGCGGCCTCTATTCTAAAACACCTCGACGGTAATCAGTTCTACGGCTAATAAGCACGGCTTAATAAACAGATATTATCGTAAAATGTATGGGTATCACCTTTCTAGAGAGTGCGGAGCCGTCCTCCAGTGCGAGCAGCACTAGTTTAAGGACCTCCTCCTGCATCGCTGGGCCCAGGAACTGACATCCCCGCGCGCGCACCGCCGCCCACAGGTTCGCGCTCAGCTGCTGCGGGTTCTAGAAAGAAACAAGCAAACATTTAATAGCAAAAAAGATAAAACAAAGTCGGTTTTCTAGTCTTTGTGCTCTCAGTTATTCTTGACAGCGGGACTTTTGTCTTATTTTTATAAACGCTACTTCAAGTTATATTTTGATCTGGTTGTATCATCATGTCGATTATTTATTCTGGAAGTTTTATGTGACACATTCATATTTGACTTAGAACACACAGAACACCAATGTTTCATACCTAAATAATATAATCGGTCACCTACAACATTGGTTATGTCTGTGTAGTATGTTTAGTAGTATGTTTTTATATCTCGGTCTTATAGTTAGCTACAAGACTTACCTATAAAACATGTATAGGACACTTTTACCAGTAATAGCATTTCAAAAGCGTAGATATTCTCAAGTGCATTTGCTTTTACATCTCAGTCTTGTAGTTAGCTACAAGATTATCTTATAGGACACTTTTAGGAATAAGTCTCTTATAATTGTCTACAGTAAAACTAAATAATCCAGAATAACATTTTGATCCTATAATAGCATTTTTCAAATCCGAAACTATGAGGTATAGCGAAAAATACTCAAAGGAGTTTTAAACCCGATTTTGATAAAAACTAAAACTGCATCATTACATTTTTGGAAAATCAATATTCCTAGCCAGGAATCGAACCCGTTGATTTTGAAAAAAAACCACTATATTATTACACCATTCGATAGCGTCGCTTATAGCGATCAACTTCTGGGAAGTAATGACATGCGACAAATTTAAGGAAAAGGTTACTTTTTTTGTTTTTTTTATTCTTCACATTTTAAATAAATGTCCTGGATTGATAACGCTCGCAGCGCAGTCATCTTCACAACATAGTTTTAATTTCAAATTTATACTAACTCTTCACGGTTGAAGGCGAAAGTAAAAGAAAAAAAAATAATCGAAATTAGAACGTATAGTAAGTTGGCGCCAATAGTGATTTTGTTCCACGTTTCGTTTTTTACTAGTAACTATTTTATCAAAAATTAACTGTTTTCTTTAGTTTGCCGTATGTCATTACATCCCAGAATTTGGTCGGACGCTAATGTGTTAATGCTAAGGACGCTATCGAATGGTGTAAAATCCAGTTTGTTTTTTTCCCAAAATCAACGGGTTCTATGCCTGGCCAGGGACATTAATTAAAAAAAAAAAACAATGATGCAGCTTTAGTTTTCATCTAAATCGGGCTCGAGAGTCCTTTGATCATTTTTCGCTATTCTTCATAGTTCCGGATTTGGCACATCCGCTTCCACTTGCAAAGTTCATCCTGTATATTGTCGTATGCATTCAGTAAAAAGCGGTTATTTTGAAATTACAAACAGACACTTCTCACACGCATCAATTTTATTTTTTTGCATGGATTAATTAACTTCCCTTGTCTAAATTCCCATTATTCTCGATTGTTAAACTTTATCGTGGTATTTATTCTGAATTGACAAAAAGCTTACATAAATACTCTTGTACTTACGACTGGTTCTATAGTATATATTAATCCATCTACTACACAAAAGCTACTAGAAACCATTGTTGTCAACACAAGTAGTGTGCAAGGAGTTGCGTGCATGCGCGCCACGCGGCTGTCGGCAAAGCATCACCACATAGTATAAATTAAAGTTGCTTCCCGCTGTCGGTAAGATGCGTTTAATGCTAATTAGCGTATGTATTTTAACAGACTAACTCCTGTATTAAAATGAACATACTTGCATACGGTGCTACTAGATGGCGCTACTAGTACTAACAGTTGTCAGCATTCTCTTCATTTCGATTTATGGATGATTTAAGAAATTCTTTATAGTTTTGTTTATATACGTGAATAACTAAAATATCCCTAGACCCTTTTGATGTGTGTATTTTGATGACTGGGCACACAAACAACATATGGTGAGCGGTAAAATTGTAAAACTTCAATTTCAAAAGATCTATAATAATCTAAAGCACTTCCGGTCTAATTTTGCAAAAAGATTACAAATTTCTGTTGGTCTAACCACACACGCATCCTTTATAAGCATTTGTTGGGTTACGTGGGAATGTAATTTGAAAAAAAAAATGGAACTCGTGAGTCATCTAGTCTGGTCCTTTTGATGATTGACAGTCTAAAAAAAGGGGTCCAAGTTAGGGGTCTAGATTACCAAGTGGTTCCCATAAAATAATTGCACAATAGCAGGATTAAAGTTAGCGGGCTTCGGCTTATTTTCCTGTTTCTGCAAAGAAACTAAAACAAAAGAATTCGATTTATTCATTGATCAGCAAGCACCTCGGCAAGGCTGGATAAATATCTCAAGTAGAAATACTTTGTGGAATCAACACAAGAAATACCCAAAAGACAAGCAAAAAGAAGACATATTTGTAAAGAAAAGAAATGAAGTTTCAGAATGTATTCAACGAACGAAATCAAATTACTATATAAAAGCCTTCGATAACTGCAAGAAACAGCCTTGAAAATGTGGAAACTTATAAACAGTCTGTCATGCAACAAATTAACGGCAAATGCCGTCCCGCGGAAGCTCTAGTCACCAAGTGGCATTGTAAGTGATTCAAAAAGAAAACAAATGTTTTAACTATTTCTTTGCAAATGTTGGCTCGATACTGGCAAATAAAATTCCCACACAACATGATCCATCTAGCAATCTTTTGACAAGCTTATCTGGTTCTCAGACAAGTACAATCAGAAACCTAGTACCCACCACAACAGACGAAATACTCAAAATAATTAATAACCTAAATAACAACACTAGCTCAGGCTTGGAAGGTATCACCACGAAATCATTAAAAAGCGTTGCAAAGTTAATTTTAGAAGAACTCACAAGCTGTATAAACAAATGTATGGAGTCAGGTACATTTCCAAGTAGTCTTAAACTCGCAAACCTTACGCCTATTTATAAATCTGGAGTTAAATCAGAGCCGGGAAACTATCGTTCCAACTCAGTTCTCCCCGTGCTGTCAAAAATATTTGAAAAGGTTTTGTACAATCGCCTCGAAAAAAATCTAATCTCATTAAACTTGCTCCATAATAAACAATACGGCTTTCGACCGAAGTCGAATACACTTTCGCGACAATAGACCTGGTGACAACTATAAAGCTTAATATCGACTACAAACAAAACGGTCTAGCTGTCTTTACGAGTATTGACCTAAAAAAGGCGTTTGAAACAGTCAGTCACCAATTGCTGTTAAAAACTCAATGAAAGCCCTGCCCTTGACATCTTTAGATCCTACCTGTCAAACCGTTACCAAGTAGTGAAGATTGGGGACACTCAGAGTAATCCCAAAATTATAACATACGGTGTACAGCAAGGCTCAATTATGGCTCCTCTTTTATTCCTCCCTCTATATAAACAGTGTTCACCAAATTGGTCTAAACGGGAACCTAACACTTTATGCAGAAGGCATATATCTCTATTTTACTTGGGCACTAAATTGATACAATTATAAATGAAGCACAAAGTGATTAAGATTTATTTAACCTGTGGTTTCAGCAAAATCTTCTTAAATTGATTATATTCTAATAATAATTCGAATTAATTTAATAAACACAATAACAACATTTTTTTAATTATAAATTCAACAAAAACTAACTACATAATATTCGCAGCGAAGAATAAAAAAAGTTGGCAATTACACCCCACTAAAAATAAACAATCACGCTAATATTATAGAGGCGAAAGTTTGTATGTGTGTCTGTGTATGTTTGTTACTCCTTCACGCTCAAACGGCTTAACGGATGTCTGACGTTTACGATAGCTAGATTAACACATAGGCTTTTGGGAAATATGTTCTCGTTCGATGATCAAATAACTCAAATATTTTTTTCCCGAATTTTAACTAATATCGTCTTTGTTGCGACCAAAAGTACGAGGTCAGAATAAATTCAAGGTATTGTTTATTCAAACGAGGTAGGTAGGTAGGGTAGGTAGGGTAGGTAGGGTAGGAGGGTAGGTAGGTTTCCCACCGAAAATAATTAAAAAAAAACGTAGATAGGGTGGAGGGCAGTTAGGTAGGGTAGGTAGGAAGTTAAGTAGGTAGGGTAGGGCAGATAGGGTAAAGTAGTAAAAAGTATAAGGAAGTAGTAGGTAAAGTACTAGGTCAGCATAAATTCAAGGTGTTGTTTATTCAAACGAGGTAGGTAGTTAGGGTAGATAAGTAGGCAAGTAGGAAAAGTGCATTGCCACGCATGCCGCCGGGCACAGCTTACTTTTACCAGCTTTTAGTATCAAATTATCAAGAACATGAAAAAAATGTTCTTGAAAATTTGCTGCCATTTTTTTTTCCAGGTTTCAGTTCATGTACAGACGCCAGCACATGAAGCTGCTCGAATTGTCAAATTTTCCCAATCATCCTTGAACTTAATACTATAACGATAAAGTTGAAAATCTACTAGAGAAATTTGACAGATTGTAGTAGCTTGATGTGCTAGTCTGGAACTCTGGACGCGTGCTAACTTTTTCACCGTGGGTGAAACCGCGGGCGCAACTAGTCAAAATATAAATAAAGTATCAAGAAAAATATTTAGAACTAATCTTAGATAGCAAATTGATTGACATACAAAAAAAAAGACAAAACTACAATCACTCACGGGTAACCTTCGAGGCATCGTTCGCTGCTTACCACACCAAATTCGATATTTATTATATTTCGCACTCGTTATGCCACACATTGACCACCTATCTGAAATATGGGGTTCCGTCGCCAAAAACACAACTAAACCTACTACAAACTGCACAAAACAAATTACTTAAAACGTTATTTAATTATGATTATTTCACTCCAACACGAACACTTGACAAAGAAACAAAATTAACGAACATTAAACAAACATACATTTTGAATACATGCATACTCATACGAAAAATACTAAATAAAAATATACACTCAAACATCACATTCACGAAAAGAAAAAAAATACACGAAATGAAATTGAGAAGTGAACAAGACCTACTACTCGTACAGCTATACCTACCCTCCCCGCACAAACTACGGAAGAAAAAGTATAATGTATGAAGGATCCAAACTATATAATAAATTACCGAAATGCATCACAGAATCCAAATCCATAACAACTTTAAAAAAAACTACTCAAACAGCACATAGTAAAAATTCACATTCCCAACAATAATTTCAAGCCACATCCAGATATTGCTAATCTGTGTCGTACGGAGAATTGTTCACCTTTGGATTGATGTTTTGAGCCCGTGTATCAAGCGACCATTGAGTTGTTTGTATTATTGTTTTTGATCTACCCACAAAATAATTATTATTGTACAAATGTCTAGTCTTTGTAAAATTCTCAACATTATCGACTTATGATAAAGTGAAGTGTATACGTGTGTAAATCATCTCAATAGTTTTAGTACTCTCATGTAAGTGATTTTTTGTATTCTTAAGAGATTAAAGTTATCTCAAACGTCACTAGACCCGCTTTTGTTCCCTAGTAACCAAAATTTTATTAAACGTGAATTCAGACAGCTAAAGGATTGTGACACGAATAGTTTCCGTAATGTTTCCACCGTAAACCAATCCATTCAGTGATGATCCCACGTCTCATGTCGAGTAAGACCAGTGAGGCGGAAAGTGTTCTCGTGTTTACTAACATAAAGCGACACCTAAAATTATACCCAAAGTTTATTTCCATGTTGAAATTTCAAAGTTAAATGGTAAGCCCATTAAAAATCAAAAAGTATGCTTTTACTGGAATTCGTGATTACTGTCTACAGTTCTAAACGCACTGGCTTTATCAAAATCAGCACATTATTGTCCCACACGCTGCAGGGTTCTCTTCAGGAGAAGATGGGTAACGGCCTAGTGAAGTTGGCGTGTTTAATCACACAAGTCACATTCGACGATAATATTGAATCTCAAGTCATTAGTCAGGGCTTTGATGGGTTTCTCATAAGATTTACTTCACATCGGGTGTGGCGAAAATACTAATACACCTCAACCACCTACAAATAGAAATAAAACTAAACAGTTTTTTGGTTTGAATCTCTGGAACTGTCTGATAGTCAGATTTGATAAACTATTTTTGCATTTGATAGCCTAATTCTCTAGATCACGTTACGACCATTAGGAGCCGAGCAGCGGGAGAAACCGCGGGCCACAGCTAGTACATAATAAATACGAAATTGACTACTGAATGGGTTGTATTGTTTGACAGATAGGTAGCCTGGATCATGTGGAATATTAGTAATAGTATACTACACTGTCTCCATGTCACAGCATTATGCAGAGCGATGGCCATTTTGCATGGATGTGCCGCGTATTTTCCCCACTACGTACATTACTTTTGTTTTTTTTTCTCGTGTAAACTTAGTCTCAATTTACCTGATGTTGCAGTATAAGCTCGGTGACGGTTCGCTCGCCGAGCGAGCGGGCCGCGCGCGCTGCCCTCCCCCGCCCCTCTTCGTCAGTGATGGCACACTGCAGCAGCATGACTAATTTCCTCTGCATGGGCCGAGAGAGGCGGCTGCCGGCCATACTTTGGTTGACTGGAAAATAATACATTCAGGCTGAAATATCTTTGACGTAGATCAATGCTCTTCCCGAATTTTTGAACATGGAGAAATTTGGTCACCGTTACGAGATACAGAACTTAAATTTGAAAAACTTTAGTCCGCAAAGCAGAGTTAGATTCTGCTCTGGAGGAGTCTGCATTTACAACCTCCTCCTTTTGGAAGTCGGTTAAAAAGCTGTCCAAGACGGCTGCTGCGATTCCTCAAAAGAAAAGGAAGAAACAAAATGAGTAGTGAAGATGTTTCCAGTCGAGTGTTAGGCGAAAATACACAACAATACAGCCGAGTTTTTGAAAAAGTACATTAGAGGAAGAAATAAAATAAAACACCGATTTTTTGTGTTTTCTTAGTTAGGCCGGGTATTTCTGGGACTGCCCTCGTATTACGTAATACTTGGAAACTTTGCTCCACCACTTGATAAAAATTGAAACAAAAGAACCTCGGAAGTTGGATAGCTAGCTTTAAATAAACTGCCCTCGTATTAGGTAATACTTGGAAACTTTGCTCCAACACCTGTTAAAAAACGAAAGAAAATCGGAAGTTGGTTACCTAGCTATAAATAAACTGCCCTCGTATTAAGTAATACTTGGAAACTTTGGTCCACCACTTAATAAAAAACGAAACAAAAGAACCTCGGAAGTTGGTTAGCTAGCTTGCATAACTCATTCAACGTCTAAAGAGGGTAAAACACTTGGCGGATAAAAATGGTAACGTCGATGAATAAATACGAGAATAGAGAGGCGAACTGCCTGTCGGCAGAGGCAGATTAATTAAAGAATAGTAGTCCATGTTAGTTAAAGAAAGGACGATGATATTTAAACTTACTAGCAGAAAAAAACTCGCATTGAATTCGGTTTATCCGCTTAGGAGCTACAATGTAGTACACAGAAAAGCACAACCTCACTTTTACGTCAAGGGTTCTTTTATGCGTTAGTTTATTATAAGGTTGGAGGCTTATTAGCAAAGCCAGTATGAGATAACGTATTTAAACAATGAAATTATGCGAGGGGAACAATAAATACCGGATTATAGAGAGGAAAGACTCGAGCAAAAAGATTTAGAAGTACAGGTGAAATTATATATAACTTTGAAAGACTTATTTGTAATTAAAATGTTTGAAAGTCATGGCTTCGATGGGTGGCTTTCGTCCAGCAGTGGGGTGATATACTAAGAAGTTTCGTAACACTTGCAAAAAGTACTAAGATTGATACCTATTGATGACGTAATTTCGGGAAACAACAGGCGTTAAGAGGAAAATGCACGATATTGGTAATTTTAGAAGCCTTATTTCATCATAGTTACTCATGTTTTTCAAGGCCATTTATCAGGTGAAATACCTCCGATTCATTACTCACAGAAAAGTTAATGTATGTGCTGTAGCAAAAACTTTATAAAACATTTTCTATCACTTTGTTGGGTCTGCACCACCCTTAACTAAATACGGTTAGAGCTAAACAAATTAAAATAATAATTCTGTTTGTCAACCATTTGAATTTGCAGAAACAGAATGATGGTTATGTAACCATTTGAATTTGCAGAAACAGTATGGTGGTTGGTTGTGATACTTTTATCGCTAAACCTATTTGGTTTAGCAATAAAATTATTAAGTGGTTTGTGGTGCAAGCAAGCTTTAGGGTGCCTGTAATTACAATTTAGGGTGCCTGTCAACTACGAAACATGAGTTCTATCTATTGCCCCAACAACTAACAGAACTCTAGGCTAGACTAAAAACTCCAGAAGAAACAAAGTATTTACATACAGTATTAGCAAACCGGACACCACGGCCAGCTACTTGGCAGCAGAAATAATTACGATGGTACTGGTCGAGGTGCTTCACAACTAATGCTGCCTAACGATCTACAACTGCGTAGCGCATACACGTGTATGATGTCAACAAATAAGATCCTTAGCTTTTCAAGACAGCTTGGATTAGCTCCTGTTGAAGTTCAACGACGCAAGTTTTATGCAAAGTACCAAGTGCAGACTGTTCCGCAACACAACTTTGGTCCAATCGTTATAGACACACACACACACAACACACAAACACAAACACACGCACACACACACATACATACACACACGCAACACATAGTTTTGCCGCTTAGTTAAATCGCACAGCTCATGTCATGGCTTGAGCTGACATTTCCATATATTTAAGAAAGACGAGACAATCCGAACACTATCGTAATGTAGTCTCATTATCCAACTGGCTGCTGTCAGAGCAAGTGTTACGTTCTCCGTGACACTAAAATTAAAAAAAATGTCAACGGTCTCTGGCCTAGCCTCACTGCGGCATTACAGTTTTTCTATGAAATTCCTTCTGGTATATTTACATTATCTAGTATCTTATATAAGTACTCACCATTGCCACAATATTTGAGGTAGACGGCGAGATGTTCCATGCACTTGATGATGCAGTCGTACGCCTGTTTGTCATGATCCGGTAGCGCCTGGATGGAAGGTGGGTGGTACGGCTGCGCCGGCGGCGTGTACCCCGCGAGCTGGAGGAGCGCCGTGTTCACCACCAGCTCCTCGGGGTCCACTTGGATGACTGCCTACAAGGGTACGAGAAAAAAAAAACAATCTATTTATCATTGGATTCTCCCGCATGAAGGTCAAAAGTTATCCAACGGGAACGTAATATTTGGCTAAATAATTAAAGCCGCGTGAGAACAGCGGTGATCAATCGTCGAGGCCGAGTCGGATTCGACGATTGATCTCTTTCTCAAAGTTAGAACTACCTAACTGGACCGTTTGTCCCAGGTAGACATAATCGTCTACAACTTCGAGTGTAGTCTCCAATCTTGACAGGAGCGTAAGCGGACATGGGCATTCAACATGACCTTGGACCATGCCAGGAATATTGATTTTTCAAAAATCCAATCATGCAGTTTTAGTTTTCATCAACATCGGGCTCGAGACTCTTCTGAGCATTTTTCGATATTCCTCGCAGTTTCGGATTTGGCCATCCACGCCCACTTGAACAATTCACCTGTATTTTGAATGCTTTGTAGGTACATTATTATACAATTTCAGACGAGTATACTTTTTCCAGCATGATTTTTTAGCAGTCGGGTTTTAGTTTTAGAACTTATTTTTTATTTAAATAACAAAACTAGTGTGGGTTGGTGGATGTCACATGTCTTCCAATTATGATTCTACGGCATAAGCTGTGTCCATCACGATTTCATAGGTAAGTTTTAAAAGAAGAAATGTTTTTTTTTTAAACAGCATCACTATTAACGACGATTTTATCCCGGCCTTGCTTTCCACACCAGAAGTACTAAATTGAATATCTAACAGTTATCAAGTGTGAAGTGAGAGGGGTCGCAATTCGCAAGGGGGATGTCTGTGATGTTCATAACGAACATACTTTTCATGACGTTTCTGTTTAGGACGGCTAGACAGCTTTTATATTGATTGGAATAATTATGATAAGAGAACTATGCAGGTAAATTGTATACAACGATGTTATCCATTGAGAATAATACAATTATAACATTTATAGTTCGATAGATTTATATGCGTTAGATTGACGATTCATACCCGTGTAGTTAATCAGTTTATTTTTTATTTTTATATATATATTTTTTAAATATTTTTGTTAAATATCTGGAACGTTTGCGATGCAACCTGAATGAAGTATTGTATCATGCTAATGACCAGTATTACTAAAACTATGACACGTAACCAGGGGCGTCCTAAAGCTCGTCGGGTCGACGTCATCGTCAAAGTCGCGGGAAACACCTGGATAAGGGACGCACGGAACCGGGAAGTGTGGCAGAAAAAAGGGGAGGCCTGTACCCAGCAGTCGGTGATTCCGGGCTGATATGATGATAATGATGGCACGTAACAGAATGCGTAAAATAGAAATACCCTGTTTTATTTTCAAACCCCGGCTCAAGCGGCGAGTGTTAAAGTTGGTATTCATTCGGTTATCGTTATCAGAAACAAAACTGAAAAATATTAATATTAATATTTGTGTCGTAAAGATTGGTAGAAGTTTGATTCAACTCGCCGGCGACCTTGTTTTGAGAAAAAGTTATTGGTTGTTTATTAATAAAAATAATAATTCAATGAAGTATTTACACTCAAGGAAATGGACTCTAATTACTTTTCAATTATCTTGCCCTCTCTTTATGAATTAAATCGATCGAATTCGCTGACTTGGTACAATGTTACATGAGTTTAGTAAGATGGTATCGGAACTCAACAACAAATCTTGGTGTTACTTACTACTGAATCATCATGACACATAATCATCATGGTCTGTCTAGCATTTTTTTTTTTTTGATTTGTCTACAAATTAACGATTTTTGGATTTTCCTACCCTGTAGGTTTTGATTTACTTGCGAATAAACAAAATATGCGATGTAAATGGCCATATTTTTGGTTCGTTCCCACTAGTTTTACTAAACAGTGCAACGGTAGAACTAATGGGAATATTTTTTCCCACTAGCCCTTTCATTTCAGGTGGTACAAAATCGTAGAACATCAAATCGGGATCAAAAATTCCAATTTGTTCTACTGTTCTATTACACAATTCTACTTAAAACTAATGGGGTTTTTGTTCTCACTAGTATTACGTTTTGGCGTAGGTCGTACATTCGCACAAAACACATTTGTACAAAACTCGAAGTAATGCAAATTTACCCCGCTTTGGATTTGCTAGTAGTATATTGGCACGAATAGTCTCTTATACCATCAATGACACGTTTCTCATTAATTTCAAAGATAACGTGGTTAACATTGGACCACTATTGGACAACCAGACGAAAACCACCCAACATGAGGAACAGCGCGCAGTTCGGGTCGTTTGTAGGGTTTCGCTCTGCATAGCAACACGTGTTTGGCGAAAAACAGAGACGTATAAGTATACAGGTATAGAGGTAGTAAGCAGAGACGTTCGATATGTTCTAATTTATCAATTTTTAGGGGATGAAAAAAATACAACCGACTAACAACATCAAGCATCAGCTTTGTCCGAATAAGTAAACAAGTTCATGTTAAAAATTATTTATTATGTTAAAAACGTTACGTACTTCAATGCAGAGGAGCGTATCAAGCATGCCTTCATGCCCGAACCAGTAACGCCGTCGTGCACTTCTCGCGCTTAGCACCATTTATACGCCGGGCCGGGAGTGAGTTTGACATAACACGAATGCGAGCACTGCCGCTGACACTTATGCTTGGTGAGACTGCACTCGATGGCTTCGGCCATGGGAGGTAGGACAGAGGTCACAAAAGATCAGCAACGAACGTGTTAAACAAATAACTGCACAAAACGCTGACGGAAACGATACTGAGTCCAGAGCCGCTGCGCTGACCCAATTCCTCGCTGGGTCTCAATAGATCCTCCGCTCCGGTGTCAATTATGGAGCATTGTCATATAAAAATGAAAGAACTGAGAATTCCTTATCTCGGAGTCGGAATGGATTTACTATGATTAGGTTTTTGCTGCCACGCTTCATAAATGATATATTCAATTAAATGTAATCTAAAAAATCCTCGCCAGCCAGCGCAGATAGAAATAGAATTTGATTTAAATCTGCTGGATGTTTTCAACGTCGCATGATTATTTTATGACTTTTTAAAACCAATGATAGCCTTTCATTGGAGCATTGTGGTCTGCTAATAGTAATTGGATTTAATCTGCTGCGAGGTCATACAGAAATGTTCGGGGGCAGTTTTAGGTTTTAGCGTAGGTAATAGACGCGTGGGAAGCCGTTGGCGGCACCTTAGTCAACATAATCTATACTGCGTAATGAGCCTCACCCCGCATGTAGTCATACGGTTCATATATTGAACTTGAAATTTATTTTAGGGTGGTGATAAAAAATTCGACAGCATGTTGGGGTAAAAGTTGGGTTTAAATAAACAGTTGCTACTGAAAACGTTAAGTATTATTTATATATTATACTTGTATTATTTCGTTCAAAATATACTTGCTGCTGAAATTGAGAAGCCAAGTCTTAATATAGGCCCAAATAAATAGAAACTGTTGAGGCAGCGGGTGATAGTTGAACTCCATCGCTAAGCGGTGCGTGACAAAGGACGACTTTAAAATCGATTTCTTTTTAAACTGGCCTTGACGTTTAAATTACAATACGTACACTGATTCCACTTTACAATCCTCAGGCACCCGGAGAAATAATAATAAAAACAATTGAAAAAAAAAAACACGATTTCCGTAATCTGAAACTTTACCAAGGAGTTGACTATTTGAAGTATAAAATAATAATTTATGTGAATAATTTCAAGAATGGTAGTATAATAAAAGCAAGCTGTTCCCGTACAGGATACAGCAGCCGATTGCTCTCCATGGTAGACATGGGCGAGCGGTGCTAGCTGTCGCACGTGTCGTGTCAATAGTGTCGTCAAGATATGCTTCTAAAGAAGTAGTCACAGTCGTTATGCTCTTAGAAATCATAAAGACATATTGCCAGTGCACCTTTTAATCTGCAACCCTATTATTCTCTAGAACAGAGATAATATGCTGAAGAGGGGTGTGAATGAATAATGACACATTTCGGAGTCAATAAACTTGGTTATGGAGACGGAAGTCTGTCTGTTGACCTTCTGCTTAACATATTGATGACTGATTTTAAACAGCTTGCATCTAAACGAGGTTGGGAGGGTTGTTTACAGAAACACATTTTACATTAATACATTAGAGATATCTTCGAATTTTTATTTAATTTTTATTTGTCTGTCGATGGGCGACCACCCATTACATACCGAGCTTCCTCCGTTCCTCGGAAAGCACGTTAAGCCGTTGGTCCCGGCTGTCATTTGAAGATCTTTGACAGTCGTTACAGGTAGTCAGTGGCCCAAAAAGTCTGACAACCCAGTCTTACCAAGGGGTATCGTATTATCCAGTACTAACTGGGTTGTGGAGGTCAGATAGGCAGTCGCTCCATGTAAAATACTGGTTTTCGGCTGCATCCGGTTAGACTGGAAGCTGACCCCAACATAGTAGGAAAAGGCTAGACAGGTGATGATGAGAGTAGTGGTGATGCAATAAATAACACAAAAGACAGTGCCTGCGTGGGTTCAGACCCTCGGGGCCACCACTGGTCTAAAACATTGGCAGCATTTTATTACAGTGGTGGTAGGTTTTACAAATTCCGAGTCTAATTCTGTCGGCTTCTATAAGGTCGGGCAAAAAGTTTCTTCGTATTTTGTTATACAAATTCAAGACATTTTTTTTTTTTAAGTTTAATTGCGTTTATTTATAAATTTATAATACAGGGTTTAGCAAGAGCCTTAACCAAGCCGTCAACCAAGCATTATATACATCAAACTTAAGTTTACGCAAAAATTATTGCTGGGAAACTACTATTTTTTTTTGGGGTGAAAAACCACGTTTTACGGTAGGACTCAATGTAACGCACTCAAAACATTGCGCTGAAGGATGGATTGGATAGTACGGGGGTACGTGATACGATACGTGGATGTGTTTACAGTAAAAATCGAACGTTAAAAACATGTATTTACAAAAACTTGTGAAGAAGCTGGAACTTTGAGCCCCAGTATCTCTGTAAATAGAAGGTTCCTAGGTCTGGCCTAGAACAAAAAAAATATCGCAATGACAGGGAGAAAAGTACCTTTAAGCTTCGTTAAGGGTCTTGTTACACCCTTTATATCTATATGTGGCATTTTGTTCAATAACTTATTGCTATCTTGTAAGTAGTGACATAATTCCGTTGCTGTAGAAATCTCGAATCTGACGGGACACCGCAATCCTCGTCGTGAGGGCTATCACGCGCATGATGGCATCCACAGTAGAGCGCCCCTTGCGGAAACCAAACTGGTGTTCCGCAAGAAGCTTGACTACCATTTGACCATGATCTTTTTCGCACGTTCTTGTCTTGGGTGATCCACTTTTCATCAACACTGATCAAACTTTTCAAAAATGGTTCGGTTTCATTACGTTTCAAGGTTTCTTTCAGTGAGCTCGTGTGGCACCCAAATATCGAGCTAGTTTGTATAGCCAGACTTTTTCAAATGGGTCAAAATTGTTTTGTGGTCAATCTTCAGTTCCTCAGGTATGTCGTAACTACTAATATCTTGCTCCACTTTTAAGAATGGCATCGACTTTATCCTTATGGGTGACCAGAGCGAGTTGCATCTTTGACATCAAAATCCCGGACTGAAAACGCTTGAACCAACTATAAACGTCACAAAATTTTTTCGCGGCGTAATTCGCATTTTACCCTTTTTTGTAATTAAATTTCAGACTGTACCGAATTTCTACAGAAAAACAATTTATAAATGGCGGGAAAGTGTTTTTACTTCTTATTTCTCTTTTTCTTAATGTTATCTATGTAGTCTTATAGAGATTTTCTTCAATTTTATACAATACAAAAAGCGAAGACTTTTCCCCGACCTGTTATTACTATAGTAAGCTAGTTTCTACAACCTAGAAAAATCAATTAGCCGTGTTATAACTATGTCAGAGATTGACCGTCGGATTTGAATATGCAGACATTTTAATTTGGTAATTAGTTCACTAAGCAACTAATTTTCCTGACTTTACATTAGTACTAACCTGGTCGAACGGACATTGTTTTCTGTGTAGGTGATTGAGGCAGTGTCTACATAGTGTATGACCGCATCCGAGGCTAATGGGGCTGCGGGGCGGCGCGCCGAATTCGCGGCAGCACACAGGACAGTTCAAATAATCCGTCCATTGAGGCGCCTGTATTGGCATTCTGGAAAAAATGGGTCAACAATTAATGTGGATGGATGGGCCAAGGCCAGCAATGGAGCGCGATAGGTTGAGTTGATTGGTGGATAATGGATAATACTTAAAAATCATCATCATCTTCCAGCCCTTCTTCTATTCTAATTGGGGTCGGCGCAACACGTTTCTTCTTCCATTTTCCCCTGACAGACGTAAGGACGTAGACGTACATCATACTTAATAATAAGTGGACGAAAAAAATTTTATTATGTTATTAAAAAAAAAAATTGTAGTATGTTTCCAGTTTTACATACAATGCGGGATCGAAAGATATTTATATATTAAGTTCACTAAATTAAAACATCGCTTTTCCTAGCTGAACATTGAGGTACAAAAACATTAAAATCAGTAAGTCGCCATAGCCAAAGGGATATTCTCAAAATTGCTAAAAAACTCACACCTATTTTCAAGTCTGGAGACAAAATGAGTGTGAATAAGTACAGACCCATTTCAGTGTTAACGGACCTTTCAAAAATTTTAGAAACAATAAACAGTAGACTGTTAAAATATCTGGAAGATAACAAACTACTTTCAGATAATCAATTTGGGTTTAGGCCTAAAACATCAACTAGCCAAGCAGTAATTGACTAATTACATTTCTACAAATCTGGATAGTGGAATGCATACAGTTGGGATCTTTCTAGACCTTGCCAAGGCCTTCGAAACTATTTCTTGCACTACTCTTTTGCAGAAGCTTGAAACACGCTTGTGAACATATAACCTCCTCCTTTTTTGAAGTTGGATAATAAGAGGAGCGCAGCTTCTACTATTGTCTGATTATCTTAGCGGTCGACAAGTTCAAGTACAAGGTACAAATTCTGATCTCTTTAATAGTTGCTTTGGAATTCCTCAAGGCAGTATTTTAGGTCCAACATTATTTTTATTCTATATTAATGACATAGGTAGCCTGCCTCTCCAAAATGGTGTTGTAATGTCATAAGCGGATGATACTGCTCTGTTGCTTCCAGAAAAATCAACAGAATTCTCAGAATGGCTTCAACATTGTATCTAATTGCCTACAGAATAATCTTCTAATACTGAATTCTGATAAAACAAAATACATTTCTTTTACTATGAGATATACTAACATACCGTATACTAACCTAATCATTTACGCGCATAACTCTTGCACGTACGCTGACATTGCATGTTCTTGCCCTACTTTGGAAAAAGCTGACCATTTGAAATATCTAGGTGTCATTATCATTAATGACTCCAATATAAATTTCCTTAAACATATCGAGTTACTGTGTACTAGAGTGCGGAAACTAATAAATGTTTTTAAGAATTTACGTAATGTAGCCGACTATAAATTAATAAAACAGGATTATTTAGCGTTGTGTCAGTCAATTCTAACCTATTGCATAACATCCTGGGGTGGCGCGGCAAATTCAATTCTTCTACCTCTAGACCATGCGCAAAGAGCAACTCTAAATCTAAAGTTCAAATCTAAAGTTTTGTAATATCGGATCATTTAGCGATACTTAATTACTTCTAGAAGTTGTGGTTTGATTATCATACTCCCTCGTATCTAATTGTACATATTTACTTAAGATAGTTTTAATATTTTTATGTACCAATTTGATTTTCATTTATTTGTTAATACATTAATTTTATTTTATAATGTTTACTGTCTCAATTAAATTGTGCTATGTTAAGTGATGGCCTGAAACAGGTTTAAATAAACCTAGATCGGGCAGGTCGCTACAAAACATTTGAATTCAAAATTATATCGTTTTTTGCACTGTGCAAATATATTTTAGTTATAGTTTACCTATAAGCATTAATTATCCCATTGATTGAGAATTACCACTTCTGCGCATAAATATGCACTTTTGTAATACCTACTTTTTAAATAAATTATTCTATTTTTATAGTTGTATTGTTGACATTGTTATGAACCTTCGCTTTGCTTGAAACCTTCATAAATAGTCGCCTTGATCGGTGTCGTTTAAATTGTAATGACATATTGTTTACTATCACGACCGAAAGTCAGTCAACCAGTCTTGCCCAGGGGTATCGACTTATCCAGTAACAGACTGGGTGGTGGAGGTCTGCAGGGCTATTGCGTATCTCTGTTGACAGTTCATAGTGATGATCACTTGGCGAGTTTTGATATACAATGACCGTTCTTGTTGGTTTCAATTGGCACTCCCCGTGCAGAACTGTCATTGTATATCAAAGCTAGCCAAGTTGTGATCACTATGAACTGTCAAGAGATACGCAATAGCCCTGCAGATAGGCAATCGCGTCATGTAAAATATTGGTATTCTACAGTCGTTTAGACTGGACGCTGACCCCAAAATAGGGAAAGACGAGGCAGTTGATGATGATATAATATTATCACGCCTCCCCGAGGGTAGATAGGAGTCAGATCATCGTTACACGACAGCAAATAGATTTTTAGCTGCCAATGGGAGAAGAATTAGATTTTAAACACACTATTCACCTATATCCCGATAGAACAAGACAGAGGCATGCGGTACCGCTCAGCAAAATATTCATCGAAATATTATTTACAATACACATTCAATTATGAGTCATTGGCAATTCGCAAGCGCAACTGCTAAGCATAACGTCCTGAGTCCGATTGCCAGCATAGCTACTCACAAACGCTTCGATTCGATTCGATTTCGAATTGAAATCGAATCGAAGCGTTTGTGAAAGCTATGCAGGTCGGTTTAAGTGATATTGGGCTCTTCTATCAGGAATATTTCAATAGCAAAACGGAGTCAGTGTTTGTGCCCGGTCAATGGCTATATAGGCTCGCTCTATATTTAATGGTACTTACATATAACACTACTTATAGTTATAATATGACATAACTAGTGAAATGTAGGTGTACTCGGTAACAGTGCCTACACGTCTGCAGAACTCATCGGGCATTAAAGGCATTTAATTTAATATATTCCTCTGTGTCCGATATCAATTGAATAAGTAGACAATATTCACGTTTCAATTTAGTTAGCCAAGTATAACATTTCCTGTCGACTGCATCCTGACATCACAATTGCAAGAGCATTCTATTTTGTCACTTTAACGTGCATTGGATAGATTTAATGCAGACAGACGTGCCAATTTGAGAATTAAGGGGAGATATTTGCCCAATATTAAGGGGGAACGCCGAGGGTAAACCGTGAAATTCAAATTGTGTTACGTTTTTAGTGTTCCGTACCTCAATCGGCAAAACGGAACCCTTATAGGATCACTTTGTTGTCTGTCTGTCTGTCTGTCAAAACCCTTTTTCTTAGGAATGCGTGGCGGTATCAAGCTGAAATTAATACCAAATACTCAGGTCTGCTACCCCTTGGAGCAATGAAAAATCATACTTGTAAGTCAATGCGATCAGAAGATATGACTGTTTATGTCGCTTATTAAGCGATTTCACAAGGGAAGCAAAACC
Source organism: Eugnorisma glareosa (assembly GCA_947578425.1). NCBI lineage: Eukaryota > Metazoa > Arthropoda > Insecta > Lepidoptera > Noctuidae > Eugnorisma > Eugnorisma glareosa. The sequence continues at coordinate 43,247,218 of OX387957.1, forward strand.
TATGGGTACTTCCCTTTGACCTAGAATCATGAAATTTGGCACAAAGCAAGGCCTTTTTTTTCGGATGGGAAATCATCAAATAACTCCTCCCGCTCTGGGCTGAGCAGGAGGGGCAAAGCAAGGTCTTACATCACAAATTATGGAAAAATAAAAAAAAGTTGAAAATTATGGCCGGTTTTTTACAATAGTAGGTCAGTGTCAGGTTGTATGTTGATTTACGGCCGCAACAAATATGGCTTTACAAAGTTTAAATCATTAAAATCATTCATACAACCCCTTTAAGTTAATTCAATTGGCGAAATTCAATGGCGCTTCCACTTTAAAGCGAATGCGGTTGTATTTACTGTTTTTGTTAACACTAACAGAGCCTACATACCAAAAGCCGCCGGGCACGTCGGCAACTTACGTACACGTTCAGTTGAAGTGTGTACCATCACCCCAAGATGAATCTGCTCACTTTTAAAACAAAATCCCGTGAACACGATATCCACATCTGTTCACCACCCTTACTACTATTGGTCCGCACAAAGAGAGTGCGGTCCAAGAGAATTAAAAAAAAAAACTGCGACCTTTTTACATTATCTTTTGTTTTATAAAAATTCTCAGGCTCTGTTAATGATCGACCAATGAAGAGAAAGCCATGAAATGGAAGATGATGAAAGAGAGCGACCGCCTTCAAATTGTTGCACTTGTACCATTTCAGCTTTAGCAGCTGAGCAGTTGAATCGCTTCAATCGTCAGGCGGTGACATAATTAGGCTATTATCATTTGTTCCCTTTGTACAAAATTAAATCAATATTATAGGGAATATGCAAGAAATACAAAACATTTTTTATTTCTTAAAAATGCCTTGTATTGGACCATAAAAAGCATTGTGGTACACTTGTTTAATTCTCTAATGCAATACTTAGTTTACAATTGAATACTTTATGTAGCGTGTTTTTGGTGAAACGGAACGCAAACACAATATGCATCGCTCCCGGTAGTAACGTCAAATGCTATGTGCCAAAGAAACACTTTTAGTTGAAAAGTACTTAAAGTTTCACTAAGATTTTACTATAATATTGTTATTGCAATTTTTGCTTAAATAAAGCACTTACATTATAGTAAAACTATTCTATTAATGGCAAAAAAATAGATTTAAACAGGGCAGATAGAGGTAAGTGACATAAAATGCTATGACATGAATGACCGCGATAGTCATGGACGTTTGAACTGTCGTAGAAAATTAGGAGTTATATATTAGGATTTTTTTTTTTTTTTTGTGCGACAAGCAGTGGTTGAAATTAACTTTTAAATATTTTCTTGGGTTGATAGTACTGCATAATATTGAATTAAGTGAAAAAAATTACATGCATATTCCCTATTAAGTCTCCTTACTATTGTTCTAATCTGATTACACCAAGTGTGTTGATGGTGTTGATAAAAAAGTGTACAGTAATAAAAGCTATGTGCGAAGAAATTAGTTTACGTTAATGTGCCTGCGTATTTGCACGATTTACTCTATATACTCGTGTTTTCTTTAGTTTTCTTCGTTCGTTAGTTTGTTTGTGACTCTTCTAGTAATCGAACCTCATTTGGTCTAGACAAGATTTTTTACAGGCCTTTATTTAGCTTGCAATGTTTACTTGTTTGTTTAATTCAAATATTGCAACTGAATTATCATTAACACTAGAAACAGGATATTTAGAACCGATTGAGCAGAAATTTTGCATACACATTTAGTTTGGTTGGCAATGTATGGTTAGCTAAGTGGGGGGGGCTAAGGGGTTCGCTGAAAAGAATACGAATATAAAGAAAACTTATTTTTTTTAAGGTTTTTTTTTACTATAGCTACTTCAAGCGGTCTCGCGGTGTCGAGTCGACCCTTTTTCACCAAAATAGATTTTTCAGAAATACACCATCATCTGGGGATGACCATGGAGAAGGAAGAGAGGCATACAACTACAAAGACATACAAAGGTAAGCTGGAAAGCCACCCCAAAGAATTGGCTGCTAACTGGAAGCTACAAAAAACGGCTACAGCCGAGGGACATTTGACCATAAATAATCCACTACTAACGGTCTACTTATGAGGAGATGACTTCAGTGGAGGACATACTTGAACTGCTACAACTTACAACATACCTGCTTATAGCAAATACTATTTGCTTTTTTTTTCTTAAAATCTCCAATAGATTTTTTAGCTTACGCGCGACCGCTTTTGTTATAAATGGGTTACCCGTTCAATTTTGTCCGCGAAATAATTTTTTTCTTAGGCTTTTTTGCAATTTGCAGGTCAGTTGTATATTGATGAAAATATGATTCTCGTCCGTAACACGTATGTAGTTACTGAATTAAAATCATCAATACAAACCCGTAAGTTCATTTAATAACTATTTCATGAAAAAGTAAAAATAAGAAAAAAGTACCTTAATGTATTTAATCTATTTTATGGGCACAGGTCCTATATATCTTCTTTTGTACTTTTCTTGAACGAGAAAATGGTTGATAGCTAGTACTCGTAGGTGGGACTGGGCCTGGTGGGACAAGTACCGTAGGGCAGTACCACGCTCGCTTTTTTTTTTACGGATGGGAAGTCATCAAATAACTCCTCCCGCTCTGGGCTGAGCAGGAGGGAGTGTCAGACTTTTACTGACTAAAACCCCTCCATGTTCCTTCATCGCCCTTTGTGTTCCGGGGCCACGGTAAGGGCAGTACCACCCGGATATTACAAACGGAAACGAAGCGAAAACGATTTCTTTTCAGAAAGTTGTCATCTTTTAGCAACACTGTAAGCAATACTAGTACACCCGACTATTTAAGTTCAATTTCCGTCTACATGCAACGATTTATTAATACGTAAGGAAAGACGATTAAAACTGTTTCACTATTTTTTTGTTATAATTTAACCAATATAAATGAAAGAATGATAAAATTTTGTTGTGTTGCACTAGAATAATGATAAAATGCCTCAATAATAACGCTGAACACGTTGTTGTGACAGTTTGCATGATATTTCTAAGTGCGTTCTATACAACTACAATAGGGTGGAGCATTTTTTTTTTAGATTTTCAAATCTGCTTATTTCCGGAAAGTTACATCTGGTCATAAGAAACACCAAAAAAGCACTAATACAAATATGCGAACCTACTCTTAGCCCTCTGGCGGCGCTACGTGGCGTTGGGGTTCTATGAACAAATTAATGATCGCGCGAATTATAACATACAATCGGGACTTATCTTGTTCTTATGTAATACTATCTGTTGCCCTGTTAAGTGGAAATTATGTTTTTCCTACTCCACCGCTATTCATTTCTGGTTAATTTCTTTGCGCGATCCAAGACAGTTAAATTGTTTCTCTGGGTTCTCTCGGCGCTTTTATGGTGGTCACCACTGTTGATTCTGGCTTTCAGGAGATGCAGTGGTTTGGAAATAGTATGGCGAGCTTGTAGCTGTTACCCGCGACTTCGTTCGCGTGGAAATGTTGATGAGTAAGTGAGAGAAAAAAAAAGCCAAATTTCATCCAAATCGGTTCAGCCGTTCCGGCGTGATTGACTAACAAAAATCCATTCAAACTTCCTCATATATAATATTAGTATAGATTAAAAAAATGGACGAACATTACCGATCGTATTATAGATGATTGCTTTCCCCTCACACCTGGGTCTCACACGTTTCTCTAACATTTTAGGAGAATTGTCCACAACGGCAAAATTGCCATAAATGACAATAGAATAAACTTAGAGTAAAGTACAGACGATCGCTTTCTAATAGGACACGGGGTTAGGTTGAAATTCCACTAAGGAGTCCTTAGAACATAAATTCTCGTGTATAGAATGCCTGTGTGTGAAAGAAAGAAAATGCAAGTAACTACTATTTGTGAACTTACATTTTTTAGCATTGATAAGCAAATCTGATGACAGAGATTAAATGTTTTTCATACTAGCATCATGATTCACCACAAGAAAGAGAACACAGGTTCTATGCTGTTTAATATTTTGTATGCAAAATACGCGGTTGGACGTGGAGTTGCAGATACCAGCCCGTTATACAATACAATATTTTGTAAGCAATTACGAGAACTCGTATCAAATAATAAATTATGATATTCAGAGAGGTGGAATTACAGTTGGGCAGTAAATTGAACTATCTGACATGTCATAGAATATATATTAAATAACATTTGTTCCAGGAAATACCTATAAAAATTTACGTAAAATTATAAATTACAACGAGGCATTGGCATTTTTTTAACTGTATTATTAATTGCACATCATAATGTTAGATAGTTTTATTTTTGATCAACTGTCGGACACTGCAACTGTCTCAACTACACATAAAAACTAAACATTCATGAGAAGAAGCACAGGCAAAATTAATAAATTATATCAAAAAGAAAAATAATTAATTATTTATAATACAGATACATACATTTTAATAAAAATGACCAAATGCATGAACAAAGAAAATAAGCATGAGGCAGTGGCAAAAGTTGTGCAGGATGATTTCAATATCAAGAATAAATTAAAAAAATCGCAATAGCATATCTTAAATTTTATTTAATGACATATTAATTGAATCAAGAATATTTGAAAAAATACGTGTTGCACACCAACCCCAAGTAACATGGAGCAAGGGCATGAAGATGATGGTGAATGTTAAATTGACTCTTGACAGAATGTTGTGCATAATCTTTCATTATTGCTCACAGCTTTCTAGGCTGGCATTACAATATCAGACAACACATTCACAGCTGGAAGTAGGCCTCCCCCAAACAAGCTTGCAATACTAAAATCCAAGCAATACTTGGATTTTATTTTAGGGTTATGAAATGTTTGAAATTCTGATGGTGTGTACTTATGACAGCTTACCCCAGGCTTCTGAAACCTAAGCAATTAAGGGCAGGTTTTTGTGTCAGATATAATTTCAAGGGCACAGGGGAAAAATATCCAATGACACATTTTTATGTTTTTTGAACTGGCCATACCATTGTATAGTACAAAGGTGGTAGCATGAAACACCAAAACACACTGCAGCAAAATGCACAATCACAGTGTAATCTTCATAGAAAAATATTGATACAGTGCAATAACATATAATGTCCAAGTTTTGTGGCCCAAAAGCAAAGCAATACTTCTCACGGATAAAATATAGTGAAGCTTAAGCAATTTCTATTTCATACTGTTTTCTCTGACTTTGTTCAATTTTTTTTCTGTAACTTATTAAATGTATGTAGTAATAGGGTTTTTTGTACTACACAAGTAAACCAAATATACTATCTTTAGTAATAAATTTCTTTCATATTGAGCTTTTAAAATATGGTTTTTGAAGGATTAAAAGACTAATTTAACAATTTCTTAGTTCATTGTCTTTGTGACATTGCATGTTTATCCCCTGTGCCCTTCATTTGTTGAATAAATAATGGCATTTTGACAGCTTTGAGAAGAATATGTTGCTTTTAGAGAATATGTCGAATGTATCATAAATATCTATAGATAAAAGTTATCTACCTAATGAAAACCAACCCCTAATCTGCTATATAGTTATTCAGATTGGCCCTTGTTATTTTGGTCAACTAATCAAATGAGATTTGATAGTGTTATCATTTTTGTGATTTATAGTCTTTTCTGCACACACTGGTAATTCATAAAGGTCCACTGGATATTATGGGCCATATGACTGGTTAAGTCAGTTATTTAAATATTAATATGGTCTGCAACATAGACTTAACAGTTGCATATTCGAAATTCTTGCTAACTGTTATCAAACTGAAACCAGTTTTGATAAGATTATTATTGTTTTGAGGTTTCTCCTCATTTTTCTAAATCCAGCTTTACAGTAACAATGAATCCAATTTTTACTGTCTTGCCTCATCACTGATAAGAAAATCTGGATTGAAATCTCTTGTTAACTAAAATTATTAAAACTACATAATATGACCAAATATTATATTAAATAGATTTTCAGCAACCAGGAATGAATGCATTAACACGTTCACAGCCGATCACGTGCAGAGTACGTCCCAGGTTGATTTTATTGTGACGCTGATCACGTTCTCAGTACGTGACTGACTTTCTTAGTGTTTGTTTTAAAACGACGTCCGTAGTCCGTGTTTGGCGTGCATTGATATAATAGTGTAGTGCACTTTCTCGAAAGGATACCGAGCACCGAAAAAAAAGAGAAGGTGGCAAGTCTTGCCACCTTCTCTTTTTTTTACAGACTTTTTTACAGACTCTTGCCAGGCAAGAGTCTGTAAAGTTTGTGCAGACATTTCTAAGAAAAACACTGGCAAACGAGGACGCAAAGAAACCATATTTTACTGCCCAGACTGCAACGTGCCTTTATGCTACCATCCTTGCTTCAAAATGTTTCATACACGCAAAAATTACACGACTTGAACACGCAAAAGTCCATGTTCGACTTTTTTTTTTTTTCCATAAAACCTCTTTTTTATTCTACATTTTTAAATAAAAAAAACTAATTTACGTCTGTTTTTTATTTTTATCCTAGAAATAAACAAGTCAATAGTATAAATAAAAAAATAATTATAGATTTATCATTGATAGTTCTCATTTTATAAATGTTGCAATATCGGCGAAAATCGCCGGCGAACCATGGAATCCGCGTTTTAAAATCATCGGCTGTAAAAGTGTTAAAATGATCATTATTTGTATGTTATTGGGTAATACCAAGTTAGGAGAGTAATGTGAGTAATGGGCAAATACCTCAGTAAGAATTTATAGTTTTGACTAAAATAATTTCATAAAACAAAATTAGAATGAAGAATGATACGTTACATGGCATTTACTAAAAGTATACTCTTCTTGTATGTTTTTTCGAAAAGTATTCTGTTCAGAGACAGCTCCTACATGGTTATAATTATTGTTTATATTGAATGAATGCTAAACGATGTCACAAGCAAGCGGAAAGGACAAATATTACATTTTAAAGCCTATAAAACCATGAATATGGCCAAATATTCACCATGATTTTGAAAAATGAAGCATTTGAGAACCGTGACGAGTTTTATAGAATTTATATTTTATGCGCCTAGCTAAGCTTCCTTTGACAAACTCTATGCATTCCGTAATATTTCAGTTACTTCATATTTTTAATAAACCCGATAATTTGGCATAATACGTAAAAAGTAGACACTGTACAAAAATTATGACATCTGAAAATTGCCACCTAGGCAGTCGCCTGGTGATCTGAATACGCCATGATTTTCACTTTATTGTTTGTGTATAATTTAGGAGGGTACATTGATGTTATGAAAACAATATTTTTTTGTAATTACCTTACAAATAACTCGTACAGTCATCACAAAAGTAACACATTTATCTTCTACCCACTTCAAAACATGATCGGTCAGCAGCCGTGAAACATAGACTAGATAGAATTTTGCAATTTATTTATGAAGTGGAAAAATTGTCTGACAGGTCCAAAAAGGTAGTTATACACGTTTTAAACACGTTCAATAAAAAATGAAATGAGAAATGCATAATTATTTTTTCATAGATTTTGTTTTATTTGTTCTTCATGAAGAAGTTCTTTACACTAAAAATGGCATATTGACAGTAATATCCTGATCTATATTTTACCCAGTAGTGCATAAAATTACGATACTTTATCTAAAAATAACGGCATGTGTGCTACTAAATCTGCCGTCCAAGAGTAATGTGCCGTGCATGACAAAATAATCAGCAATATTTTGCTCTAACTTTTATCCACTCTAGCAATAAAAGCTAAACAGTATGCTTCGAAGATGCCTAGAGTGGTATGCCACTCTGTAACTCTGTTTTGTATAGATCAATGTATGGTAGTGAATAAATTAGAACCATTTAATTTCTAATGGTTCAAGCATTCTTGCTTTTTATTTTTACAGCGTTCGCGTTGTTGATGAAGAGGCAGAACCTGGATTTGTAAAGTTGTAGAAGTTGGAACGGAAACTTAAAAAAAAAATCCGCCTGTCATGTCTGGCAATGGACCACGACTCCACGACAGTGTTGCCGCAACTGAGTTCCCAAAAGGTACATATCCAGCGCTGAAAAGGTACATTTTGGGTTAAAAAGGTACAAAAGCAATGCTTTCACTAAAATCATTCACTACCGTTTCTCTCGCTCTCTCGCAATGAATGCGAGACAGAGAGAGACTGCTTGCTCGCCAGCAGAACTTCTATTTTTTGGATTCTAGGCGTGAGAAAACTTACCTATATTATGTAAAAAAAATCCCCGCAGTTTTATGATACGTACTCATTGAATTGTTTCTCGTGGATAATAATATGGAGAAACCGTACGGTAAAAAAATCGAAATCGTGATTGTGGTTGAAGTTAGATCCATAATCTAAAAATTAAAAAACATACGTATAGGTATGCTCATAATTATCAGTTGAAACTAAAATTAATTCAAAACAGAAGCACACACAACACACACATGAACGAAGACCCTCTGTTTCCCACAGAGGGTCTTCGTTCATGTTTCGTAACTTGAAAACCGTATTCCAGTAGCTGGTGGCCGTTAATGTTGGGTCTAGTTTCAATGTTTCATGATCCAGCAGAGCATGTTCTCGCCATTCTTTGTGTAGAGCTGGCTCGTCAACAACACTTTTAAACAATCATTCAAATCATCAATACAGCTCTCCAAGTTCATATAATCACATTCAATAGCTATTTCATGAAAAAGTCACTTTTTGAGATTATATGAACTTGGAGAGCTGTATTGATGATTTGAATGATTATAATTCTTTAACTCCATACGTGTTACTGGCGCGATTCATATTTTCATCAACATACAACCTGTCACTGACCTGCAAATTGCAATAAACGTAAGAAAATTTAAATTTCGCGGGCTACCCTTGCACATCCACCTTAATGTAAAACAAGTGCGCCCTGTAAGTAGAGTCACAGATAATTTAATACTACGTGGAGTACTGTGGTAGTGTTCTGTGTCTGTCTTGACAAGTTACATGCTCTGTGGTCTTGACTTGGTGAGGTGAGCGCGCCCAAAGGGCGCGCCACTCGGGCCGGTCGGATACACGATACAATGTTCATTGCCTACACTCTCGGCGGAAGCGAGACAAAGCTATTTCCTACTCTATTCCTACATTACGTAGGTCTGTGACTTCACAGGCCACCGCACCGGTACAATGCTATCTCGTTTTCTCGTTTTGGCGGTGGTTTCAAAAAAGGTACGTAAAATAGACCCCATTACACATAACACATGAGAGGCTTAAAAGGTACGTCAAATGTGTAAAATGTACGCTAACGGCAACACTGCTCCACGAGTCACGGCCAAAGATTATAATAGTAGAATAGAATATACCAAACAAACGTCACGGCTGTCAATGTGTCAATGTCACTAATGTACAAGCTCTAAGCAACAGTCATGCCGTAAATATATCCGTAAATGATGATGCTCGGAAACTCATGCCTATGCTTAGTATTATTGTGATGATGTGACCTCTTCAACAAGATTAGTATTATTAAAGGTATAAAAATTACAATACAAATTACACGTTTAGCCTATTTAATATATAGGCCATATCATAACACTGTCTTCCCGTATACATTGTAAAACATGACTCCAAAGTTCCCCAAAAGGAACTTTTTAATTTGTAGACGTGGGCACTCTCAAGTAAGCAGATGCTAAATAAATTCATCATATTGTTTTTAAATACATTTTTTACAATCGCCTTAGTAAAACTAGCCATAATTAATCTTGAAGCCTTCTTCAGCTGTCTTATTGGCAGATTAATTCTATATCGAAGAGAAAGAACAGATGCTTAGGTGGGATAGTGTTAGCTATCAAAGACAATCTAAGATTAGATCAAAAAAGTAAACAAAAATTGTATGTCTCAATCAAAGGTGTAGGTGAAAGTGTATTGAAGTACACTAACATTCTGTTGAAGACTGCATTCAGATCCATGCTTATGGTGAGCCAAATGTTGTTCTATCATTCAAAATAATTGCCAACTCTAAAGCAAGCCAATACATTTGTCAGTTTGTGGCCCTCACACATACTGGTTCATATCACTTCATATCAGTTTACCTACTTGCAATACTAGTTATTATGTCTTTATTTTGGAATGATTTCACATGCATGAATCTTGATTTGATATTGTTATAAAATAATGTAAGTATAGAATAAAACGAAAATTAAATGTAAAGTCAAAAATAAGTTTAAAATTGACAATTGGTCAAGCTGTGTAGCTTTGCCTGTGGGAAAGCCTAAGAAACCTATTTTCAATAGTAATTTTCAATGGTTTTTTTGGCAATCAATGAAACTACAGAAAAAGTAGTATGATTGAAGAATTCTTTTTGGGTAGTATTATGGATGGTTTCGACCAAATGGCTCATATTGCATCTGATTGAAACGGCTTTTACAATCTTTAAACAATATTAAAAATTGTAATCAGATTTAAAGTTAATATAGACTATAAATACTTTTTGAAGTTAATATAGACTTTAAAACTTTTTTAAAGTTAATATAGACTTTAAATACTTTGTAGGTCCACAATTTAAAATCGTTTAAAGATTGTGTTCAATCCAAACCGCGCACAGAAGCTAGACAGCAGGCAAGTTGCTGGGTAACAGGATACCCCTTGGTATTTTATTAAAAATAGGTAATTCTTAATACCTATTCTAAGTTGAGCCATTTCTATTCAAATGAAATATTGAGCTCAATCATTCAGGTTAAATAAAACTGAAGTGTTAATAGACTTGGTGCCGACTGTAACTATAAAACAGTGTGAATATTGATGTTGGAGTGAGCTTGTGAGAGATTTCAATGTCTAAATTGTTACCAAAAATGTCACAGAATCAGCCTAACAAAATTCTCTCTTATGATGTGCCGGATCGAGTGTCTACAATTATCTTGTCTCTGTAAAGTGTAAGCTATCACCTAAGTTTCCAGTATGATTTAGAATTAATGCTGTGGAAATTCGTTCCTTGCGAAGCATGTGAGGTGTAACTCTGAAAAACCCTCGAAATCGTTAACAAAATCTGATTCAAAGAGGGAAATAATATTTTTTATAATAATTTCACGCGAACCAAGGTCGCGGGCAACAGCTAATTTATATTATAGTATATTATAAAGAGTAGGTATACATTCAGTGGGGTAGTATAAGGGTAACTACCTTAACCTAGACTTATAATTTTTGTGATCTCCATTCATAGATCTTCAAAAATATTTACAGTTAGCAAGAAAATGGACTTTTTTTTTGATTCCATCAATTAGCATCAAAAATGTATGAGTTTTTTTTTTTTTTTTGCAATTTCACTTTTTTAGTACTTCAATGATGGTTGGTCCATTAGAAGTTTTTTTACCAGTATTGGCATACAAGATACAATATTGAGTACAGGATCGATTGGAATAAAAAAAAAAAATTGTAAAATGCTAAATTTCTTTTAAATGTAGGTAATTTTTTTTGAAAATCTTTGTATCTATGAATCTAAATTTCACAAAAAAAAAATATGGATTGTCTCCTAGGAACGTTTTCGTGTAGCTGCAACGGTGGTGGTAGTTCCCCTTAGGTACTGCCCCGCTGAAAGTTTCCAACCTGTATAAAGTCACAAAGAGAGAGTGCGAATTTTGTAAGTGTATAGGTACAGGGTGGAACATTTCAACCTCACCTGGAGGGAAAGTAGGTACTCTAAATACTGGAGATAGTAAATTTTACTCAAAGGAAACCTTCCTTCATTTATAAAAAGAAACAAATGAGCATTATAAGATTTTAGAGAATTTGCTTGCCAAACTCGGGAATCGCACTGGCTAAAATCCGAAAAAAATAATACCCGGTGCTTTTATGGCATCAATTGATAGGGTCAATTATAAGAATCAAATCTCTCTAACAAACATGATAATATCTATCATGTTTGTTAGAGATTTATCATGATGATAAATTAAATGAAAGGAAAACCATTAAATCTAAACTTATAAATTCAATGGGATATGATAAAGCACTTTTACTCAAAGGTCCTTCGGATTACTTATGTTAGTAGGTACCTAATTAACAATCATCATTGACGTCATTTATTTATCAAAATGACGAAGGACTATTTAGATAAGAAGATTACAATTTGTACAAAGAAACACGTTCAAATTGTAATATTTTTTCTTGAATTGTTAATCAGGTACTAAGTAACTAACATAGGTATTAAGCAATGGGATGGACCTTTGATTAAAAGTCCTTTATCTTATCGCGTTGAAATTAAAAGTTTTAAATTCGCTTCGCCGAAAGTCGAACTGTTCTCTCAAAATGGTTCGCAGCTAACAATCTTTTACTGAATGCGAACAAAACAAAATGTCTAAAGTTCTCTTTACCAAATGTACCACAACGGGATCTAAATTTAAATCTTGATGGCAAAAAACTTGATGTTATAGCGGAAACTGTATTCTTAGGGATCCATTCAAAATTCTATCCATTCAAAATTGCAGTGGGGCGCGCACATTAGAACTCTTTCGGGTAGGTTAAGCTCAGCTGCTTATGCAGTAAGGAAAATAAGGCAGTTAACTGATGTAGCCACAGCTAGGTTAGTATACTATGCTTATTTCCACAGTATTATGTCTTATGGCATTCTGCTGTGGGGATCAGCAGCAGACGTTGACTCAATTTTTATTCTACAAAAGAGGGCAGTCCGCGCAATCTATAAAATGGGTCCTCGCGAGTCCCTAGATCGATATACTGACTCTGCCTTCGCTCTATATCTTAGAATGTATTTTATATGTCCGCAAAAATCGAGGGCTTTTCAAAATTAGAAGCGTCTTCCATAATATAAATACACGCAGTAAACACGAAATTGTAATACCTAAATTCAGATTAACTAAAACTAGCAAATCTTTTCTTATAAACAGTATACGCTTTTATAACAAGTTGCCAAAGTCAGTTATAGAACTGACTGATGGAAAGTTCAAAAATTACATCAAACGTGTCCTTATTAAAAAAGCATAATTACAAAATCAAGGACTACTTCGAAGACAAAGAAGTTTGGCTTTAGTTCCTTCTGCGCATGCGGCTTCCCTGGTAGCTCATAAACGTCACAAATATGTGGATGTCTCTAACTATTCTCAATCTCATTTTTTCTCATCTTTCTAAACAGATTCTTTACGATAGTTTTCAAATCATTATTTTATACATCTTTTGCTCAGCCTAGTTACAGCACTGATATTTGTGTCACTTTGTTTAATTTACTATTTTACAATATTTTCTTACCTTTGTATAGATTCTTTTTTACCGATTGTTTGTGAATGTGTGAACATTATAGGCTCTCTAGATTCCCAGATGCTCGTTAATTTTTGTTAACGTTTTATCTTTTTTTACATTTTTTGTGTAGTAAGCAACGACCTATTGTCAGGCCTATGCTGTCCCCCCATACTTAAATACTAATGCTGTAACATGATAATATTGTAACACCAAATGATTTGAAAAGAGTAACCATGGAGTTTCTTGCCGGTTCTTCTCCTTAGTAAACGACCAACCCGAACCGTGCACCTTTTTGTCGACGTTTTTTAAGTGCCCATCTAGGCCTATGTGAAATAAAAATATTTTGATTTGATTTGAATTCAAAGGTCTTCCACACACTGAAATAAAATTCATACCACGCGCAGTAGTTCCATCGGTTATTCATCTAATTAGTCGTCTATATAGTTCTTAAAATTTAACTTGATAAAAATGACAGCATACCTAAATGCTGGATTTAGCCCTCCCTAATTAAGCGCCAGCGCCAGGAAGCGCCAGGGTAGTCCGCGAAACTCAAATTTTCTTACGTTTTTTTTTTGCAATTTCCCGGTCAGTGTCAGGCTGTTTATTGAGCAAAATATGATTCGCGACGGCTTAGGTGCAGAAGGCCTAATTCTCAAAATGGCAACAGAGTCGCAAAAGGACTGGTTCTCAAAATGGCAAATTCTCTAAAAGCCTAATTCTCTGAATGACCAATTCTCTAAAAGCCTAATTCTCTGAACCAGGAAACCAACTTAATTGGGAAATTGAAAACTTAGTGGAACTGGCAAATAAGGAAATTGGCGAATTCAGAAACTGTCTAATGAGTAAACTGGTGAATTTGTGAAATTGACGAGTATGGAAACTGACCAGCGGTACGCTAACTCGTTTTGATAAATCATAAATTCTTTTATTTTGAAAATAAACAAAAATGACAGGTATAACTTAAAATTGGCTTGATTTTATGGGAACCGACAAACTCAAACACAAAGCATTTATTTCAAAAAAATATTTATTTTAATTTTATGAATACTCCTAATTGTAGAAAATGTGCCATTTTGATAATTACCCATTTAGAGAATCGGCTATTCAGAGAAGCAGTCTTTGGCCATTTCCAGAATTAGGCTTTTAGAGAACTAGTCTTTTTGCGTCTCTGTTGCTATTTTGAGAATTAGGCCTCCTGCGCCTAAACCTTCGCGACTATTATAGAATAATAATCATTAAAATCATCAATACCAACCCTCTAAGTTTATTTAACCTTTTTTTATGAAATAGTAATTGAATGGGATTAAATGAACTTACTGCACTGACCTGAAAATCGTAAGAAAATTTGAATTTCGCGTGTTACCCTGGCGCTTCCCACTTAAGGGCTGGTTCGGGGAGGCACGGAACAAGAGCTTAAGGGGACACTAGTCGGTCATACTTCCATTTGATTTGTCTCATCATTATCTAGCCCTGTATGGAAACAGAAAAGTAAAAAAAAAAAACTACTATTTTCAAATATAGGTACAATTATGTTTTTTAAGACAAATTGATATCATTTTTTATTTTAAACGTACACCATCAAACAGTAGACTAATCGCCATACTACGTTTGTTTGTTTTGTATCGAAGTACGACCTCTTAGTGTACCCTTTTTTTCCGATGGGAAATCATCAAATAACCCCTCCCGCTCTGGGCTGAGCAGGAGGGAGTGTCAGACTTTTACTGACTTAAACCCATCCATGTTCCTTCCTTTGCCCTTTGTGTTCCAGGGCCGCGGTATCTCTTTCGAACAATCCCGCAACCCTGAAGGTAGGCCTTTGAACAGCAGTGGGACTATACTCCTAATGGCAAAAATAAAAACACGCATGTACGCCATTTTACTCGATCTTTGACTACTCTCAACCAGCTGCAACAGCCTTGTATCTCGAATCAGAATCGTCGATTCACCAGCCTTAGGGGGTCACCCTTCCATGGGGTACATAATATCTACTAACCATAGTGTTATTGCCGATTCAACTCTCCACTCAAAATCATGGTCATGATCTATCACGTCACGCTCCCTGGCGGAACCACCTTTGCTTTAACAAGTATTAGTTACATAAAAAAATCTATGGAAAGTCTATAAAATTTCAGTCCTATTAAAAAAACTCTATATCTCTAGTTTCGACGTAAACTTTTTAAAGTGGTTGCGCTGCGGAGTATCCTTCCCGGCGAAACTAAAGCGGCCTTTACATTTGGCTAAATTCAGTTCACTAAATTCAGACAGTGAGCGTGAGCGAATAAAAAGTTTGCTCTTTACACTTGATCTAATTAGCTACCTAAGACAGTCGATCAGTGAATTTCGAGCTTAACGTACGTACATACTCGTACTGAATTTAGCCAAATGTAAAGGCCGCTTAAGACCCGGTGTAACAAGACCCTTAACGAAGCCGTAAGGCAGTTGTTCTCCCCGTCATTGCGATCATTTTTTTGTTCTACACCATACCTGGGAACCTTCTAGTTACGGAGTTATTGTTGGTCAAAGTTCCAACTTTTTCACAAGTTGTTTTTTTAAATACATGGAACGCATTTACTGCGGCTAACGCACCTGCGCGTTTTTCGAACTTTTAACATGTGCTCGCGTGCGCGTATGCGCGTCCATTCAATTTACAAAACTTTCTTCGAGTTCGGCGCGACGCGGCGACGCACCTGTGCGTTCATTGTGCATCACTATTGTTTCGAAAGCATCGTAAAATAAGAGTCTTTACGGGTGTCTGTCTACACACCTGTTAGTTTGTTTAGCTAGTTACTGTAGCTGGCAAACATGCTGGACATAAACGCCGCCGATCGCTCACTCGCTCGCTTGCCTATTGTTTTGTTTAAAATATCTTCTACATTATTTTACTGGACTACTTATCTATGCCGACTGTTTTTAAAAATATTTTGTAACCCAACATTAGGTGTTTTAAGTCAGTTCTATTTGCTTTCGTGCTGAACAGACGTATTATGTACTAATATATACCTATAAGTAACGAAAAAAAACTATTATAAAATAAATATGGGTCTAATCTGATATTATTGCTCTAAAAAATAAATCATAAAATCGTATAGGTACCACTAAATGGCAACAGCTGAGAAAAAAACAGTTAGCGCTTGATCCGTGAGGTTACATTACGGCCTAGTAAATTGACAAAAAAAACTGTAGTGTGAAATAACCTTTACATGTAGCGTAATAAATATAAAATTATTTTATGACCGTCATAAAACGCGAATTTTTTCAAACGCACGTAAGCGCCGTGCGGCACTTGGGCAAAGTATTGAACGCCGCAATAATGCGTCGAGCCGCACTGGGTATAGACTTTCATCAACCGCGCATACGCGTTCATAGCACCACACGAAATATTTATTGAACGCGCAAGTGCGTTTGCCGCATCGGGCTATTGAGCTATTTACTTAGCATCTGCAATTATGTATTAAATAATTCAGCAGGTAACGCGCTAATGTAAGATTTTTACTTTAAACACCTCCATAATCCCCGTAAGAAAAGTCGTTTCCCAGCAATATTTTTTGCGTAAAGACCTTCACGGTTACGTGAAGGGTCCTGTTACACCCTGCATATTATGCTGTAAGCACAGGCTAAAATTTCAGACAGACTGCCTACCCTACGTTTCATGACTTAATATTTGGTGGTCGTTTTCGTTTAACTCACCTCAGTGATTTGTACCTTTCAGATTGTACCTTCACGTTAATATTTTCAAGACCTCCTTGCAGTTGAAAATTACGGAATCCGGTGGAGTTTAAACAATGGATCTAATAGTCGTGTTAATGCTGTTGTCATTAGGATGTGTGAAGGTGAGTTAAGTATTAATTTATTACTAACTAGCTATTGCCCGCGGCTTCGCTCGCGATTTGGTCGGAAAAATGTCCCATGGGCACGTTGTAAATATAGCAGGCACTCGGGGATAATGTAGCTTCCTATTAGGAATTTTCAAAATCGGTTCAGTAGATCCATCGGAGGGTCTATGAAAAAAGTTCCGTGGAGGTTGTAAAGTTATTGATCGGCCGTCTGGCACTGCTGCAAAGCCCGCCCCAGCCCGCCCATCGCCCATTGCCTTTACGAGCCGCTCCGCGACTGGGTAAGTTTTTCCAATTGTGTTTTATTTAGCACCCATGTATTGAGCCCATCCAGTGTTAACTGACAATAATTAATCAAATAATGCACTTTAGATATTGTATACATTGTAAATCATGTACGTATTTTAAAGACTAACCAAAAAATCCGAGCAATTCCAAGTTTTTTTCTTCTAAAAACCAACCAAGTGTACGACACTTGGACCAACCAAGTGTGTCTCCGCGACTGGGTAAGTTTTTCCAATTGTGTTTTATTTAGCACCCATGTATTGAGCCCATCCAGTGTTAACTGACAATAATTAATCAAATAATGCACTTTAGATATTGTATACATTGTAAATCATGTACGTATTTTAAAGACTAACCAAAAAATCCGAGCAATTCCAAGTTTTTTTCTTCTAAAAACCAACCAAGTGTACGACACTTGGTTGGTGTTTAGAAGAAAAAAAAGAACCACCGCGAAATAATATTCTTCCAAACAAAAAAGAATCATCGAAATCCGTTCACAATTGGTGAAGATTTCGTTGAACACACGTCCAAAAAAAACACCTACCCGTTTTATTAACGATTCGGGTCGAGAATCATTAGCATAGTCCATAGATAACTCCTTGAATTTGACCAGGATACAAACCGACAGCCTGTATTGGGCGATGTCCTAACTAAGCCTAGACTCCAATTACCTAGGTATCTCTCTACATATTAGAGTAGATGACTAAAAAAATCTAATTACTGCGTCAGATAGATTTCCAAAAAATAATGGATACGTATTTTTTCTTTTTTCGCGTAAAAAAAATGAAGACTATACAGTGCGTGGAAAACTCGCGTGCCATCACTTCTTGTAGGTATGTACACTTTTTACGTACAAGTGACGTCACATGCCCCCACTTCGATTATTTGATGCGTTGTATCTTCGCCATTTTTTATTGATTTGATACAACAAAAAATACGTATCCAATATTTTTCGATAATCTAACTGACAGACTAAATACAATCATATCTTTTTTACTCAGCAATCATCCCTATTGAGCCGCCACGTAGGTACCTAGTACCTACCTACCTATTCGACTTTTGGTAGAGTCGCAGTATTACTCGTATAGTGTGGTAGAATCCTCTGTATAAAAGATACCTACAGCTACGCGGTTTTCTTTTACGAAATAAATTAAACTTATTTTGCCAAGTTAGTTATTTTATTAAGGGGTCTAAATAAGTCAATTAGCAGAGGATGCATAATTTGATTCCTTTAATTACAAAAACATACAACAGTACATAAGACGTACGAGAAGTACATATAACAGTATTCTTTGAATTATAACGAATTGTTAAAAAAAAAAAATAACAAAAAACAAAAACTGCATTAAAAAAAAAACCTACTTACACCCTATTTGTGCCGCCACCGCCGTACCTACTGCTATCTTAGTATTCCTGTTTCAGTTGTGTGTAACCTTTCATAAACTGAATGGTGCCTAAAATAAAGTGTTTACTCAAAGAAAAGCCTGTAAAGACGGGGATAAAAAATTGTGAGGCGCGGCATACATACTTTGTTTGCGGCTGTGCTTCGCAGCTCGCGCAGCCGCGGCTGCAACCGTTGTGCCCAGACGCGGCGCCGTTATTAAATAATTTAGCACGTTTTTAGTAACTTTAACCAAACAATAAAACAAATTGTCTGCTCAGACAAAAGTATTTGTAAAGACGGGAAATTAAAAAACACTAATAGGCAACATAAATAAATGTTATCAAAACCAGCCTTTCCTTTGGTTCGCGACTGCAACCTCTGTGTGAATTATGAATTTACGACGTAAGCAATTAAAATAAAAAAAGCTTTTTTGCAACGACTTTTTTTCCACGGTTTTTTGTTTTTGAAGTCGGTTTTATTTTTTGCAAAAAAGTTTTTTTATTTTTCCTTTTTTAGTTTCAATATTCTACACAAATATTTGCTATACATTTATTTTACATTGTTAACAACTCCTTTCCTGGTAATAGGCTTATCCCCAATAAAATGTAACGTAATTATATCGTTATTATACCTAACTGTCTAAATCTGGGTGTACTGTACACATCTGCGTACTTCCTCAGAGCATACAGGCGTTATGTTATGTTCTAATATTGTGTAAAAAATAAACATTCAAGCGATTGCAGCAACACGACAGATTTTCTGTCTATTAATGAAGCGTTTCATTGTATATCTCCGAAGATCAGCATCAGATCCTGACTTATACCTTCTATCATCAGCTCACCAACATGAGATAATGATTATCAGGTACAAATATCATTAGAAAGTACCTATATGGAAAACATTGTTTAATGTCAGGGTTGCCCTCGATTTCCCTGGGATCCCATCATCAGATTCTAACTTTGTGACTACGGGACCACCTCAGTAGTATAAGGCTTTCGAATAAAAAAAGAATTTTGACAATCGGTCCACAATTAGCGGAGAAATCGGTGAACACATGGAACACACAGTCAAACGTAGAACCTCCTCATTTTGTTTGAAGTCGGTTAAAATATTGTCAAAAGAGTTTTGGTGAAACATTAGTGAACCGCTAACAATACATTTCATGGTAATAGGCTTATCCCCAATAAAATAGAACTTAACATATCTAAATGTCGAAAAGTTGTACAGTACACATCTGCGATATACACATATGTGTTATGATGTTGTATAAACAATAAACATCCAAGCGATTGCAGCAATCACGACAGATTTGCCGTCTATTTTTGAAGAGTTCCATAGTATATCTCCGAAGACCAGCATCAGATCTTCACCAAATTTAAAATAATGGACTTGATAACCTACTCCTTTTGGAAGTCGGTTAAAAATAAAGTGTTTTCTCAAAGAAAATAAATGGCTAATATGACGAGGAAAGAGGCTTACCATGATTTCAGTAAAGTGAGTGATTTGTGAAATTGCTTTCGCCAGCTGTTGTTACTTTATTCAGAGCTAAGTGTTATCATCACCCTCTTCCTGCCCTCGTCCCACGTTACTTGCAATCGGCCAATCGGTGCGGCACGGTTCTTTATTTCATTTTCTCCTATTAGCCGTCACTTAAGTCATCAGTCATTTTGATTATACAGGCAACAGTAACGGCACAAGTGTAATGATAAGTTGATGACACATAAAATTGTCAATTTCCCAATCTTCATTTTGCAGAAAATAAAAGGCTGTAATTAAAAGAGTATCCACAACTCCACATCTTAGGTAACATTAAGTAGGTACTTACAAAAAATACCTTACAAAAGAAATACCATAGTATTAAATTATTTTTCTAATGGCGGTATCAGTAGGTAATTTATTTAGGTATTGAATGCAGGAGATATAAATTGAAATAAACATCTCCTGGGAAATGCACAAACATGATTAAATAAACAAATATAATATTGTTTACCTACTAGTAAACATACAAAGAGGAGGCCTTCTTCAAATTCAATTCCTCTAAAACTGGCTCGCGTAATATCTGAATCTTCGGTTTCGTCCAAAAGTACCTA
Source organism: Eugnorisma glareosa (assembly GCA_947578425.1). Lineage (NCBI taxonomy): Eukaryota > Metazoa > Arthropoda > Insecta > Lepidoptera > Noctuidae > Eugnorisma > Eugnorisma glareosa. The sequence continues at coordinate 43,267,992 of OX387957.1, forward strand.
TAATAAGTACCTATCGTATATAAGATCGTGATAAGTGACCCGTCGCCCGTTTTGCCTTTTAATTTACTTGCACAAAAGAGCCAAGGTGTCTATACAATACTGGAGCCAGGGGATGTTACTGGTCAATCTGCATCTGTCCATGATCAAATGCCACCACCGCGCCAGTCAGACAGGCCATATGAGATTACTCTTTGTTAAAATTCGCATCATATCTCAATACCTTCGTTGCAAGCAAACACAATAGCTGGGCTGGGAAAGGGTTAAGAGCTGATTTCTCAACATAAGTGACACGTGTGGGCTAATCTTGTTCAGTGGGTCATCTTAGCGAGTTACGGTCCAAATAGTGATGTCATAAAAAAATGATTCCTAATGCTTAGGGGTATCCGGAATTGCCCAATGTAGGTATGATCCGCGATTCTTGATAGTTTTCGAGTTATAATTCGTAAATTGGCCTTAAATTTAAAGAGGACGTAAAAATCATTCCATTTATTAATTTTTCGAAATCACGTGATTTTGCTTATTTTTAGGGTTCCATAACTCAAAAGGAAAAAAACTGAACCCCTTATAGGATCACTCGCGTGTTTGTCTGTCTGTCCGTCTGTCACAGCCAATTTACTCCGAAACTACTGGACCGATTAAGTTGGTACTTACACATATGTAAGTCGACGTAAGACGTGTAACGTAAATTAATTAATTTTAAACATGGGGACCACTTTTGGAGGGTATATTAGAACAAAAATTAGAAACCCTGGGCATGAGAAATCAAGTCACTAATTAACACGTTTTTGACCTCATTTATTATACCTACTGGATAATAAACGAGGTCAAAAACGACGCGATTATTAGAGCGAAGAACAGTTGAATAAATACACCAGGTCTGGTCACACTGGTACCTAGTTATTTCAGCTGGCTAACTGCATGCGATAGTCAGCTGGCTGTGCTGCTAGAAATGTTTAAAAAAAAGGGCAAGAATATAACAAAAAATGCCGGAAATCTACACAATGCGCGAAAATAGTCAAATTCAAGCCCATATCAAAAAGCCAACGAAAACAAATCATAGGAAATAAAGTTATTACATCTTGAAGTTAAAGATAATTTAAATGAAAACATGGTTTGCCAAAAGATGATAAATCATCCACGGAGGCGGCGTGCCCTAGCGGAGTTGCTTTTAGGGAGCATTGTATACTATATAAGTTAAACGCAGCGCCCCTTACTGCCTCTGTATATAAGGGGGCGGTTGCCAGGCACGCGGAGCTTGCCAGGGCTGGTGGGAGGGAGCGCGGGGGTAGATCGATGCATCTGGGGTAGTTGCGGGGTGAGCGGGGTGGTGTCCCTGCAGTAGCCACCTCGGCGTGCACCCCAGCGGTTGGGTGCGCGCTGATCCGAGTGATTTACATTTTCTGGTAAATTCCCACTTTCATCTAACCCATTTTTCCGCGCAACAGTGGTCGTAAAAATGTTAAAATGTTGTGCTGTTTGGGATTTCATTGTGTACCGTTTGTGATTCATCTTGTTCTCGGGTGCAGCAAATACGGCAATCACGCGTAATAATCAGGGGGGCACGCTGCGCAACAAAGGTGCGCGTACCCTTTGTGCAAGGAAATACCACCGACAAATTTAAATTTTGACTAGGTACTTCTTTATTATTAATTGTGCATTAGGTATATTCTTAAAAGTGCTAGGATTATATTATTAAACCCAAACGGAAAATCGCGTACATTGCGCGTTTTTGGCCCTTTTTCCTTACCTCAGCGTGTACATAACTGTCTATTTATAAAGGGAAAATCAAGAGTGCGGATAGTTGGCGTTGAGTGACGTTGTGTGTTCTTCATTTTAGGGCCAGTTCTTCGAGGACCGTCGGTGCCGGTGCGTCTGCCCCAGCCCGGCTTCAATTCTCAACACTACCAATACAAGACAGATCTACACGGGAAACGTTCCACCGAATCTCTGGTATGTATCTTTAGATATTAGAATATCAGACGCGGTAATGGTTTTGTGCACAGGCGAAACCAAATTTGTTCTCTTCTTTCTATTTTGCTACTGTTACGTTTAGAATAGGACGATTAAAGGTAAAATTTTGTATCATGTCTGGAATTAGTATTTTTTTAAGTTTTTAGGGTTCTGTACGTCAAAAGGAAAAAACGAAACCCTTATAGGATCACTCGCGTGTCTGTCTGTCTGTTAGTCCGTCTGTCACAGTCAATTGACTCCGAAACTACTGGATCGATCGAGTTGAAATTTGGTTACACATTTATGTAAGTCGGTGACCCAAAGAAGTCACGTAAATCAATGAATTTTAAACATGGGGGTCACTTTTGAAGGCTAAATCATAAAATGTTTTTTTTTTAAATAATTTTAAGATAAATAGTTTTGAATTTATTTATAAAAATATGCGAAAATTGACCATTCACCGGGGAATGGTTAATTTTTTCAATAAAAAATAATTCGCATCTGTAGTTTCGGAGTTAAGCAGGCCTTAACTCCGAAACTAAAATGCAGAAATTTTTGAAAATAAAACAAAAAATAGTTCTTTCCTTAAAGATGACAGGAAAACCTATAATCTATGGTTACAAATTTGGGACAAATTTAAAACAACTTACGGAATTTAGATAATTAACGTACGGAACTCTCTCAATGCGATTCGAACTCGCACTTGTCCGGTTTTTTAAGCAAAACATCTACAACTCAGCATTATGTAGATTTCTTTATTCCCACGTAGGGTTTGCAACCCCACTAGCTTTTTTTAGTGAATAATGATGCGGCTTCCATCTTATTCAAAAGACTTGATTGTATTTCCATAGCTTTGTCGCTGCAGTACAATTTTATTGTAGAATTATAATTTAAAAAAAATACCTATGCAGGGTAACAATGCTAATTCGATCATTTAAGATTGTTCTGTGTGTATTTTCTCTTTATAAAATATTTGATTAAAGCTTTAACGCCATTACATTTATAAAAAATACCGTTTAATTATCCCACAACACTCTTTTTTTATAAAATACGTTTTTCTTGCACTTAATAGTATATACAAAACAATATACAGGGTACAGGGTGTAAACAGACCCTTCACCAAGCTTCACCAGCGTTATGTTTAACAAACTAAGTACCTAAATTTACGCAAAAATTATTGCTGGGAAACGAAATTTTTTGGGGTTAAAAGTAAACACCTTTTTCGATAGAACTCAATGTAACTCACTCAAAACATTGTGCTGATGCATGGATTGAATAGGAAGGAGGTCGTAGTGGTGTTTAAAGTAAAAAAAAAATACATTAAATATATTAATAAAAAAAAAATATGTGAAAAAGTGGGAACTATGGCCCCCAATATCTCCGTAACCAGAAGGTTCCCAGGTAAGGTCTAGATTCAAAAACAAAAAAATTATCGCAATGACGGGGAGAACAAGTGCCTTTCGGCTTCGTTATGGGTCTTGTTACACCCTTTAGAAAGATAGATTTACCTATAAGCGTTTTTGTTGTCTCCAGCCACTGCGAGGGCGTCGTTTTTCCCCTGCTAAGAAAGGAGCTTGAGGGCAAAGTACACATCTTTTGCCCCAGGTGCGAGTGCATCTACCAAACTCGAAACACTAGCCTCATCATGGTAAGTGATATTTTCATTCAATTTTGATTTTGTGTTTTTTTCTTATTATTTGTTTTATTTCCTAAGTACTTCATCGTCTATCCTCTGAAAAACACACCTTCTATGATGAGATTAATATACTGTTAGAAACATGGAAGTTCTTGGCTCTTGGTTCGCATTCCTTTTCTGTACCTACTTGTAGACCGGCAAATAATAAAAAAGTGCCATTGGATTGAAGAATAATAGCATTAGGTAAACGAGTTGTTGTCGAGTTATGCGCACAGAAATGTGGGTTAGTGCCCACTCGACCCGCTTAGACTCGACTCGAAGAATAATACCTGGATATTTCCGTTTTGATAGGCGTAAAAACGTCGATGTATAGTCAGACAGAACAGTGTCGATTTAACGCTTCCACCATAGTGAGTGTAAAATTTAAATAATGTTTGGATAAATAAATCAATAATTAAACAAGTAACTACTTATAATTTTTTAATATAGTATACGGAACACGTAACAATAATCTTTGATTTTTGCTTCAAATTACAAATAATTTGAAGCAAAAATCAAAGATTATTGTTATTTATCATTACAGTCTTATAGCTAGTGGCACGGTGGTATATATTGAATCAGTCTTTATACGTGCGTGTATGGTTAACAAGTAGGTACTGATTTCTAAATATATAAAAAAAATATGATTGAATAAAATATCCAGAAAACCGTTTAAGCGAGGTAGAGGCTAACTTTATAAAGCTACGTTTTTGAATTTACTACCAAGATAAATTATGTATCATAACAAAAAAAAATAACAAAATTTAAAAAATCTATGTATTAAAAGTTATTCAGAGTTAAAAAATATCACTTTGCCTGACTGTACAAATGGCACTGAATTGGTGCTGATCTGGTATTATTCTTCGGGTTGCGTCTAAGCGGGTCGAGCGGGCACTAACCCAGAAATGTTGGGGCAGTCCATAGATTTTTTATATGTCGATATTTTTTGGCGATTTCTCTGTTGGTCCCGTATTGAAAGTTGTTCATAATCATGAATACAATGACCCCTTAACAGGTTTGGCGTTAATTCTGTTACACGTTGTATAGAGCAGCCGGGACCAACGGCTTAACGTGCTTTCCGAGGCACATCTGAAACTCTGTATTGTAATGGGTGGTCATCCATCCACGGACCACGGCAAGCACGACTTAACCTAAAGGTCGACCCGAGCGGCTGTTAGTATTAAGCCACGAGATAGCACGAATATGTATATAAAAAAGCTGGGCAGATTATGAGCAAAGACGCAGATTAGTAACTAATTGTTAAAAAGTGTAATATATACTGACGTAATGATGTCTTCTATTTGCAATGCTTACAAAGGATCGAAGACGTCGCGTCGTTTTACTGCCTGTATTTAGACGAGTGTTAAGACTGACCCGTAGATTTCTGAATCTTCAACAGGTGAGGAACTTCACTTGATTCGTAGTTTTAAGCACAACGTGACCCTTAATAAACTTAAGAACTCAGATAAGTATCCCAAAGCGAATTATGAGAACATGGTGTAATATTTAGATAAAATTAGATAAAAAGCATCATATTTTCGTTAAAATAAGTTATCAGTTAACTGCATAGGTATACCTATACATACTAGGGATTATTAATATTTTGTTGCTTAGTTTTTAGGCTCTTTTTATCAAAAAACTCTGACAATTCAGCAAAACCAGTAAATAATCTTTAAAACAAGTAACAGCCTGGTAACGAGGTACTTTAGTGTCTAAAATACATTAAATACTCGCTTACCTACCTTTATGACCATTCTTAATAGGTATTTGATAAGTTGACAGAAGTACCTACATTTCACTTTATAGTGAATTATTATGTCGACTGATACTCTAAAAGTGTGGCGACTGCGGACGCCCGACACTGATAGATGATACTTCAGTAATGTCTGTCAGTGTGCGCCGGTGTCCGAAGCCTCACCTGCATTTTGCCCTTACCGAATTGATCTAATCTTTACTGTTAATGATGAAGTCTAAAATCCATTGAGCAGTGGATTCTAAACAAACTGTTTCCAGGACTTGCAATTATTATGGCAAGCGTTCAGCATTGTGACACTATTTATTAGCTACGCGCGACGACCAATCAAGCAAAACCAGTTTATGCGGATCTCTCATTGTATGGGAAAAATAATACAAAGCGAGGCCATGTTATACTGAAATGTATAGCTCGATGTTTCGCCATGTGTACAATAAAGTTTATAAAACATTTTGTTTTTACAATTTTGAACTCTATTTTTACGCCTGTTGGGTTATATTTGCATCCTTATGTAAACTACTTTGCCTTAAAGCGAGTTTATCTCAATTATTGATGCATTCTCTTCCCGTCTTAAAGTAGGTAATTTTAATTTAAGGCCTACCATAAAGCAGTTATGTATGTATAGGTATCTTATAGTTTCTGGACAAAATCCTAGGCTCGAGTCTTACTTATGTAGGTACCTTATTCTTTTCCTCCCAGTAAATTTACAGAATACTAGATTTTGACCCACGTCAATAGCATCACTGTTTCTTGAAATATAAAACGTATGATCATTAGTTAATAGGTATTGTTTTTGTTTTTGCAGGCTATAGTTTTCATGATCCTGAGCGGAATCACCCTGACAGTTCTATACATGATGTCTTTTACTTGGCTAAAATGTCTGATGAGGCGACAATACGCACGTCCAGACGAACGAGACTACATTCGGGAGTACCGAGGGGAATTCCTGCGCCAACGCGAGCTCGAACGCCAGCGCGAACGTAACAGACTTCACAGGCAACTTGACTCGAGCTCGGATAGCGATGAGGTAAGCAATATACAGGGTATAAACGGACTAAACCTAAACGAAGCCGTCAACCATGCATTATGTACAGTGACTGATAGCAATTACCTGACCCACCTTTGCATAAATAGTAGAGATTTTTTAGAACACGAATCGATAGAGTTTTATAATTCTTTTATATTTTATTTATTTGGGCAAAGTAAATAAAATATAAAAGAATTATAAAACTCTATCGATTATATTAAATTACATCGATTTGAGCCAAGTAAATAAAATAGAAAAGAATTATAAAATTGTATCGATTCGTATTATAAAAATCTCAAACATTTATGCAAAGGTGGGTCAGGTAATTGCTATCACTCACTGTACGTCAAACGAAGTAGGTTTACGCAAAAATTATTGCCGGGAATCGACTTTTTTTGGGGTGATAAATCACGTTTTACGGTAGGACGCAATGTAACGCACTCAAAAGATTGTGCTGTTGGATGGATTGAATTGTAGGGGGTCGTGAAGTTAAAGTTAAAAACAAGTATTTAAAAAAAATACTTGTGAAAAAGTTGGAACTTTGACCCTCAATATCTCCGTAACTAGAAGGTCCCAGGTATGGTCTAGCTAGAACAAAAAAAAATGATCGCAATGACGGGGAGAACAAGTACCTTTCGGCTTCGGTCTTATTACACCCTTTAGTGTTACTTAGTCACTAACAAACAGGGACGGTTACCGTTACCAAACAAATACCGGTAAAATTACCCAAACATTAACGTTATGCTACGTTAAATATTAACGTTAAACATAACGTTAATTTATAGAATTTACCGGTATTTAAGTAACGTTACTAATAACGTTAATTCACTAAAAACTAACATTATCTGGCGCGACGTTGCCAAACCGAACGCGCTCCACGCGTCTTTTCGTTCGGCTCTGCTAATCAGAGCGGCAACAGCTAGAATTTTGCAACGATCGGACAGATATTTACGAAAACGCGTCAAATTGCTCGCGCTTACGCCGTTACGCGTGTTTCATTTTATAGTCCAGTACCAGTACGTCATAAAACATTGCATACGCCAAATTAGATTTGTTTTGTTGTTCTGTTATTATAATTAGTTGTTTGTTTAAAAAATATTATTATGGGCCGGAAGAAGTGCAACGGAGTTTATCAGTATTTCAAAAGTTTTAAAGAAAACATCTACTTGCACATTGTGCAATAAAACATTAAACGTAAGTACACACGGCTACACATCAAGTTACTACATTTCCAGTATAAGCTGAGCTCGCATTGTGCGGAAATCCTATACAATGCGAGATCAGCATAAACTGGAAATGTATAGCTTGATTTGTAGCCGTGTGTACCTACTCACCTTTCTACTTAAACTATATCATTCTAATTATGTATATTAATCTTTAATTAAAATATTTATTTCGACCATAAAAGTCCCATTGAGTGCTTTTGAGTACTGTTTAGTTTTGTTCAAGCTTTATGGAGGTTCGGAAAATCGGAACACAGATTAGGTTCGGAAGTGCGCTGCGACTGCGAATGAGCGAATGACTGTCAAGCAAGCAAGATGAATAAGAGGATGCGTCCGCTGCGCCCGCGCCCCGCTGATACCTAAAAGTGTGTTCTGTGCAGCTTTACGTTCGATGTTGATGATGGGACTTATATGTTTTTTTTTGAATCATTATTATAGTCGACCACATGTCCCTGGATACTCTTTCATTACGAAAATATTTAAAAGACAAATTGTAGAGGTCAAATTATATGCAGCTACGTGTTGTCGACTGTAATAATGATAGGTACCTAACAGTAATATGAGTAGGTTTTTTATTAGTTATTATCTTCGTAAAATAGGTACCAATACCCATATTTTATATTTTGTCAGGTTTTTTTAACCAGTCATTAAACTTATTAAAGAAATTATAGTTTTTTTAGTTACTTAATTCTACTGCCAAAATTTTTGATTTTATTGTATTGTATAGCGGGCTAGTGTCCGAAACTCCACGTCCAAGCGTGTATTTTGGGTACGGGTGGGAAATCTATTCGATTCACCCTAACTCCTCGAGAAAGGCCAGCAGCGCCTTGATGTTGCTGGCAATCTCGCGGAGAAAAAGTTTTTGATTACTGGGAAACCAAAAGTTTTTGTCAAGTTTCCTTATTTATGTCAAGTTTCCTTATTTATATGGGTTAAGTCAGGTTGTGTTGGTTGTCCCGGCCTCACAAGTCAGTGTAGAGAGGCTATTTTCATCTTTTAAATTTGTAGTATCTAGCTACAGATACAATTTAAAATAAGATTTAATTGAAAATATTGTATTAAATCGAAACAATGCGTTATACAGTAAGAACAAATAGTGATCCTTCACTATTTTTTTTTACCGTATTACGCATTGTGTAACCTGAAATCGAGAAAAAAATATCAGGTTTTTTCTTTGTCTAGATTTAGTGCTGATTATTGCCAAAGTTGTTCTGTTATAAAACTTATAAACAAATGTTATTTTTCTGTAATTATAGTCTGCGCGCGAGCTGCGAGGAATCGGTGGCTGGCATACTTAAATCATCGGTGATTTTACCCTTACATAATGATTTCATGATTTTGCACTCTGCGCGAACTAAATTATGAAATCATTCTATGAGGGTATTATGTACTTGAAATAAAACCACTGATCATTTAAGTACTTAAGCCACCTATTCCTCTGAGCTTGCGCACGGACTCTAAGGTCCGTAATACAAGGACAAATGAAAAAAAACTATAATTTCTTTAATAAGTTTTAAGTAAAAAGTAAAGTTAATAGTAGGTAGTAACAGTTACTACATAATATTAACTTTTACTTCTTTTTTTTACATTTTTTTTGGTGTTTTACAAAATTAGAAAGAAAATTAAACTTATTAAAGAAATTATAGTTTTTTTTATTTGTCCTTGTATTAGGTATAAAGAGAGGGAAAATCAAAATGTGCCCAGCTCACAGCGACTGGGATATTTATTAGTTATTGCGTTAGGAAATAAAACTAAATTATATACATGGCAATTATTTATTATTATTATTATAAACGTGTCTAGAAAAAAAAATCCTTTGGTAATTATTTAGTTTGAGTGTCAAATTGTTTTTTTGGGTCGACTTTCGTTTGGGTACATGATTTGCGGTTTTCGTATGTGTTCCCTGTCATTTCCAGGAATTACCGCTGCGGTTTGGCTGGATTTTTCAGCACGTCCTCCGAGATTTTGATTCTTCGTTGGCCTTGCTAAAATTGATTGGGACATAACATCCCAATCATCGTCGAGAAGGCTCGGGGAGACAGTGCGTCTGCGTAACCGTTTACCATCTGCAAAGAAAAAATAAACATATTTTTTTTTAAAAATTTATTAGTACCTACACATTTTTAGCTGCTACCGCCTCGAGGAATGAGCCATTCGGGGCCATTCCGAATGGCTGTGAATGGCCCATTCCTCGAGTAGCGGTAGCTACTAGCTACCTATTAACACATTAAATATACAACATACATATTACATGTTACATATTAAATTTAAAAACATAGATAATAATGTGTTTTTACTCGTGTCTTCTCGAGTGATAAAAAAACAGAATTTGTTTAAATTAGATTAAAACCCTGTAGGTACCTACTTATTTAAAATTTTACAATCATGTAAATACCAAAATACTTACCGTTTCCTGCCATTTCACAATTTGTTGATACACCCACCAATCACTAATTCACTAGGTAATTCATACACGCGCGACTAGAGTTAGTGCGACTGTGCGAGCGCGAGCGCGACCCACATCGTTAGAAAGAGATTGGCGTATAAATTATCGGTATAAGTATCGTTACTTTTACCAATACTACTTTTAGTTATTAGGTAACGTTAACGGAGTTACGGGTATCGTTAATCATATCGTTACTTTTTTATCGTTATCATAACGGTATTTGGTAACGTTATAAAAAAAGTAACGGTAATTCGGTCCCTGCTAACAAACAACTTCAAGGCACCTGCCGCCAGCGACATCCGAGCGACAACCGAGTGTTTTGTACGTTTCTTGAACGTTTTTACTCACTCAGTCGCTATCTCATTGCTCTCTCGTCGGTGTTGAGACAGGTGCCAATGCGCTTCTGCTGAGCATGAAGTCCTGGGTTCGATCCCTGGGTCAGCAGAACTGGGTTTTTCCACCAGGTATTTCGACGACCTCCACAAGGATGATGGAGCGTCGATCTCCGCAGGGTAGCTGGTACTTACCAGTTAAAAAAGTGTGGTCGAGTATCGAGCTGAGTGCGTGCAAATGTAGAGGCTGGTGAGTGAATGATGATGATGATGGCAACAGGCTCACACCGACGTTCTTTATTACATGAGCTAAACATAACTAACGAAATGTGGGTGTACAATAGGCCACCTCTGCCTAACGTTGAAGCCACACTTCCACAAGCACACACTCGCCCAAACTGCCACAGCCCCATTCGTCTAGTGGTCTCAAACACGACTACTGAACGTGACTCCTGGGTTTCACTCCCCAGCTTGGTGTGACTACCGTGTTGGTCTCGTGGTTGTAGGTCCTGAGTTCGATTCCCAGGACGGGCAAGAGTTATTGGGTCCCGCGGAGTATCTCAGTAGCAGATAAGGCGTCTGGATTTGTGCTCGGTTGATGGCAATAGGCTCACCCACTAATACATGGGACTTAAACATATCGTGCGAAGCGTGAGTTTACTATTAGATACACCTCTGCCTAATCCTTCGGGGATTGCAGCCGTGATGTTATGTAGATCTACTTCTTCTTCTCGTGTTGATTGTAAATATTTTTTTTTCTTGCAGGCTGGTGTGTTGTTGCGGGAAGATCCAGATTAAACATATCGAAGAACAGATGGCGCTGTCGTCAGGCAAAGATCGGATACACGTAAAAAAAATGGTTAAGATTACTTTTGTGAATTTAACATGCAAAATGTTATAAACTAGAAGCAGTGACCCAGTACAAGTGTAGTACACAATTACTTTTAACTATTTACCACTACATTAAAACAATTGAGTGTTACGTTAATGTACCTAAACAAAGTGCAATAAAAACATTTAAACGAACATTGAATTAAAAACGATTTCTAAACTGAAAAATATGAAAGACCAAGTGAACTTTTATGTGATTTAAAGAAAAACAAGTGTAAATAATAATTGTGTAAGGTGTAAGCCATTCAAATAGTGCGCGAGCATAGAACGTTTTTTTAAAAAACAAGCATCGTAACGAACTTTGGATTTTGTTTCAACAAAAGAAGCCCTATTTCACTCAAAGTGTTGTAACTCACATGGCTAGTTTAGTAAGTACTATAGGTACAAGGCGAAGCTGTACAAACTTGTAAGTTCGAAGAAAACAAGTTCACAAACAAAACAAGTTTTGAGATTGGAATTGGTTTCTTCGCAAAACCTTGACTGAAATTAGAAACAAGTTGACATTGGTCGTGCTTTCGAACCACACACTCGACACTCCTTTTTTTATTTTGTTTTTTTTTTGCCTATAAAAAATTCATAATAAAAATGGCACTCAAAAACAAAAAACTAAGTCAATGGAATCCTTAACCCAAACGTTCACTAGTTCTGAAATATTCGCCAGAACTCTACCGGATTTATCAATAAAACAGAACTCTTACATATCCGAATTACAAGAAGAAATTAATGCTTTGAAACAGCAACTTGAAATCGCTTAGTTATACCAAAATTTAAAAACTCACTATAGAAACTTTTTCCTTAAAGAAAGGGATGAACAGCAGTCACAAATTCTTAATTTAAAGAAAATATGCAATTAAAATCTGTCAACCTCAACCACTTTTTACTCAAAATTTTAGGTTTGAAAGAGTTCTTCAAAAAATAGAACAACAGGATATAACCCCTCCGACGATAACTCTCATAGACGACTTGGATATACCGAATGGACAAAACTAACAGAGTCCTACAAAACTATTTCCTTGGAGGATTCAAATATGTATAATAAAGAATCGGTCAAACAACTACAACTACACCCAACTGCAACATCCATACAAGGCGTCCTAATTAAAAGGTGTTTAATAATCTTTGGTGGTCAACAATGCATCGGTTGAGCAAGTTAACTTTCAATTAATTAATTCAAGAAATAATAACAACTATGAAGACTATGAAATCTCAGCACAAACCAAACCGTTTGCCACATCTGACGAAGTATTAAAAGGCTGTGAAAACTTTAAATTAGATAAATACGATAAGATCATTTTAGGTATTGGTGAAAATGGCACTAAAACGCTATGAAGTTCGTGATAGAATTATCGGCGCTACAAAAGAAATTTGATTTTGGAACTGTTATGTATGTTAGTGAAAACAAGTACTTAAGTGCCAAAATGATATGATTATGAATGTATTTCACACTTACAATAACCGAATTGTACACACATGTAAAAAGCTCAACCTATTTATAGATTCGTTAGATTATAACGCTAACTACGTACCAATGATGAGCAAGGAATATACTACAAACTAAAGAATAACTTACAAAAAACAATCTTAGACTTAGACTTTCCAAAAGTAAAATAATATACTACTCCATCTCAAATGCAACCCGGCAGGTCCCTCTGTCAATAAAACTGATTGAACGGACACCTGCGCAGTGTTCTTCGACATGAGCAAAACGTTCGATTTTGTTAATTTTGCTCCAAAAATCTCCAAAAAGCCTATGCATACGGCATTCGCGGTATAGCACATAAATGGTTACAAAGTTACCTCACAAATAGACAACAATATATATATTGTCTATGTATACATAGACATATAGAATTCGCTTATAAATCTAAACTCGTGTACAACACAGTCAGATTCCCACAAGGTAGTATATTAGGCCTACTTCTATTTCTACTTGCGTATTGTGACAAGTCATCACTGTGTTGTTCCCTTTTTGCAGGCAGATGATATATCGTTAGTAATTCTATTACAACCTATTACTACATTTGATAACTACAATAAAGAAGTTAACGAAGCTGTTCAAAGCAAATCAAATGGCTAAAGTATAATAATTTAAAAGTTAATATAGACAAGACTAGAATAATTCAATTTTACAATAGAAAATAATATACTTAATTACAAATTAACTATTTCATACGTTAACAATAACATTACACAATAAGATAGTATAGTTTTCCTTGGGATGTCATTATCATAGTCAGATCTCTTGGAAGATGGAAATTACACATAGGTAATTAAAATCTGTAATAAAATAAACAGGTATATTTACGCTCTATGGAGTCTTAAAAATTATATGCCTATCAATAAATGTTTTAACACGACCCAGGAATACCTTAAAAGAAAAGAAAATTATTGTAAGTCCTCACTATGTTCCTATTCCAGTTAAGTTATTATTAGGTATCAAATGAAAATGAAAAAGAGTACCTACGTATAGTTATGTACCCATTTCGTTTCATTGTTATTACGTTTAAGCTTATTTTATGTTTCGTATACTTACCAGAAATGGTTAATATGTGGATCTATTTATTGTTATACATATTATGTAATGTAACATTATGTACCATTTATCTACCCATATTATGCGAATAAATTATTTGATTTGATTAGTCAACAACGGCAACTAACGCGGCAATCAAGACACATAATTATTTTTATATAAAATTAAGGCACGTACAAAGTGTACTTAAAAATACATAACCACAAAAAATATCTATTCATTGCTCACTTTCGGGCATGGTTATATCGCAATCAACACTACAAAAAATGAATGTCAAATAAATCGATGTTTTGATATAAAAAACACAACTACAGGTGTAAGTTTGATTTAAAACTAGCGGCTGCCCGCGACCTTCGTTCGCGTGAAATTATTATTTATTATAAAAAATCATACTTCCCTTTTTAAATCGGATATTGTTAACAATATAAAGGTTTTTTTGCACGGATCTCTAATTATTTTTCTGCCTGTGAAAGGGCCGTCAAAATCGGTCCAGCCATTTCGGAGATTAGCCGGAACAAACAGGCTGAAAGACAAAAAATTAAAAATGTGTTTTTGTCGTTATAACTTTTACGTGCCGTACCCTGTAGGTATATTTTCATAGGCATTCAGTAAAAAGCCAGCCCGCACTAGGGCCGCGTGGTGGATTATAGGCTGATTATGCAGTAAAAAGCTGTTACTTTGGTATTAGAAACAGACATTTTACCAATAGATTTTACGAACATAAATAAAAACTGATTAAATATTTCAATATTTGTTTTATTTCACGGTATCCATAATTAGAAAAACCAGTATAAATTATAAGAATCAAAGAAACAAACGCATAACTCAATGAGTGCGTTAAGAAATGTGGTATTTTATATCTCATTTGTTTCATGACGACATTTTGTTAACATCATTTCAAGTCTGGCGCTCAGAGAACGTTAAATTCAATTCAGATTAGGAATGTCGTTATGGTCTTTCTTCACGATTTATGATAATCTCCTCAAACTGCAAGGTAACCATTATAACTTTGTATTCCAGAGACACGTGAATCAACTTGCATCTTACAAGCGACGTTTAGTTGTGTCTCACCGAACATTTCACTGTTTGAATTCTTAGGTACTTTTTGATGAATAAATGTTATTACTATTATCTAGTTGGACATGCCAATCATGTTCTTTGTCAATGTCCTCCACAAAATATTGTGAGTCCACTTTCATACCTTGTAAAATTTTCGTCGAAATTCGTCTAATTTCTCTTTGTTAAAAAGTAGATAACTACGTTCATATTTTACTGACCTCAAATTGTTTTTAGTATTTAAAAATATTTTAATGGGCGAAAGAGATAACTTTCGCGTCACACCACTGGCCGACTTTATATTCAAGTCCTTGGCGTTCAAAATGTTCAGAGTTTTAGGTTTTGCCAATTTTAAGACAAAGAGCTTCTTCTGTGAAAATAAAAAAACAGGTTACTAAAAATTGTTATAGGTATTTAGAATAAAATCGTAAAAATGCAAATCGATGTCTCGAAATGGCGTAATAGCGTATAGTCGAATCTAATAAGCGCACACAAACACTATACACTAGGAAGGAACACTTTTGAAAGGCAATGAGTATATACACGATGTGGCGTAAATAGTGGTCCACCTTTAAGGATTCGATGTACCAGATAGTTTACTATAACCTAGTACAATTTTAACCATTTGTAACCAAGGGTTCCTGAATTATTATTATTTTTCTATTTCTATACGAAATTGCTATCTTTGGTTACAAATTCGGTTGTAGTTTAAAAAAAAAAACATAATTTTCTTACTTTGATTTATGTTAATAACTGCTGAATACTAGAGCTATCGTGGAATCATGTTGTTTTTTATGTAATATTAGAGCTTTTGAAGAAATAGTAAGTTCTTCTCTATTTTTACTTTAATTTTTAACATATCCTCAGACCAACAAAAAAAGGAAGACGAGGCACCGTGAACATCAAAAGTGAAGCCACCTTTTTATCTATGAGTGTTTCCAAGGGTTGCCATTTGTTAAAGTTTTTCCCTATAATTTGGGGAATAATATTGTATGGGTAGGATAATATTGTACGAGTAAGATATTGTTGTGTATGATAAAGAACCCCAATTTTAAGGGCTTCTGAAACAAAAACATTTCTTTTTACATCACGAAATTAAAAGTACAAAGTGCATTTACTTAAATTTTATTACGTTTATTGCAATTTGCAGGTCAGGTTTTATGTTGATGAAAATATAAATCGCGCCAGTAACACGTATGGGTTTACAGAATTATAATCATATAAATCATCAATACAGCCCTCCAAGTTCGTACAAGTAGGCCCGCTCCGCGCTCCGTGTCGAGTGGACGTGTTTTTTTTGCTCTCACGAACATTTTATTTCGGCAAAATAGTCTAAAGTGCAGTAATCTGTTCTAAAATTACACCAATAGCTGCTCAACAAAGCTTATAACAAACAGTGAAAAAACTAAATCTGTGTACAAACTAATAACGGAGATATAAGCAAAACAATTTCAAAGTTTTTAAAAGTGAACGTTATAAATTTCTTTGTGTCGGTGTCGAAGTGTATTGACCTTCGAACGGGTCAATGACACACGTCTGGGTTCCTTAAAGTATTATTAACAGTCTAATTTCGCCATATTCATTAGAGCTTCGGTGGTCTAAAGGCGTAAGCCGGCCGCCCGCTACCCATCAACGCGTCGAGTCTCGAGTTCGAGCCCCGCATCTCACAAGCACTTTTTGGAAGTTTAAATTCTTTCAATTTTAAAATACTAAAAAGCATAAACAATGACAATAATAGACGACTAGTTAAATGAAATCAGTGGCGAATTAACCATATATTAGAACTGCCAACAAACTGAACGAAAACGGATTCGGGGAATTAAATCCAATTACTAAAAAAACTTAACATGTCTTCGAAAACTAAGTGCACTAACAGCGGCAGAAAAGAGCAGCTACTAGTAACTTGTTATAAATGCAAGAAATTAGCGGAACACAGAAATACGCTAATTTGCACTTCTTGTAAAAACCATTTTGAATTTGATTGTGCTGGTTATCCGGAGAAAGTGTATCGATTGAAGAATTTAGATGAGAGAAAAACATTTAGGTGGGTGTGCAAATCATGCTCTCAAAAAGCAAAAGAGCAGAATATGCCAGGCACCCCTGGAGTATCCAATGTGACATTGAGGAAAAAACACTCATCACCTAAAGCAGAATCAAGTAGATGTCTCACACCAAACGTACCAGAAGAGAACACACCTTGGTCCACCCCAAAGAGCACAACTTCTGAATCGTATGACTCACATATACTAACAATGGAACGTAATATGTACGATGATTCAGCTGCTATATCCGATAAAACACTGTCAAGAAGTATGGACTATACAACAATTGACCCTATTCAGAACCTTGAGCTCCAAGAATCAATTGAACACCTCCAGATGGAACTTAGAAGTTCACAGAACGAACTTGAAAATGTCATACTAGACAATAATGAGCTCCGCAAACAAAATGAAAAACTCTCTAAAGATAATATAACTTTAAAAGGATTCTTAGGCCTGTCCCCACAAAAAGTATTATACAGCAATGAGGGCACAAAAATAGCAAATGCGTCGTACTCTTTATTACATTCAGATATGCAAGCATTCTTTACACCGCCTAGAAATTTGTCCAGAACTACAAATAACACAACAGGTATACATACAAATAATCATCTAAGCGGGACTATCCTAAGCCTACAAAAAAACATTGCCGACTTGGAGGATCAGTTGAAACAGGCTGGAAACGATATAGTACACCTTAAAGATCAAATTCTAAAACTACAGAAGCTATTAGATTTAAAAGAGAGCGGTAAAATATTTAACGATAAGAAAATTTCTGTTGGACTAAAAGAAGAACGCACTAATAAGATATTTATCTTTGGCACACAACAATGTGTTGGACTTTCCTCTGCATTAATGAAGTCGAGAGCAGCTACTCCGTATATGAAATATACTGTGACGGCGGAAACAAAACCACACGCGCTTACTAGTGACATAATTAAAAATTGTCAAAATATTTCTATGTCAAGTGGCGACAAACTTATTATTTGTGTGGGTGAAAATGACTACGATACAAAAATATTATCTGCGCAATTACGCAAACTACTCGACGTATTCAGTAATAATTTTGTAATTGTTTTGAGCCCACTTAAGAATATGTATTTAAATATAAATGATTTGAAACAGACTATAAGTAATATTTGCAGTGAATACAAATGTTGTAAATATATTGATTCAGAATACAAATTTTACAATGCATGTAAATCTTTAAACTATGCCATTGACTGTTACGATTACGAAAACAAGTATTTAAATGTTAAAGAATTGAAGAAAATAATACTGCGTAATCAAAATAACTATAAAAAACCTGATAGCAAACATGTAATAGCTTCGAAAGGTACAATTCCTTATTATTTTGCACGTCATCAAACGAAATGCCCTGCTACAAATGACCCTGATATTGAAAACTCTACGCGTTCAAAAAAAAGGACTAATCCATACTATTTCAAAGTTATAGATCATAAACAGCTTTTTCGTGAATAACAACATCGTAGCAAATGAACCTAAAACTTTTAAAATATTGCACCAAAACATCGCTAGTATTCTTTCTAAAAAGGAAATTTTGGAACTAACATTGCTGGAGTTACGAGACATAAATAAAGATCCTGACATATTATGTTTGTCTGAAACCTTTATGCGTGCCGGAAATGAGAAATATATAAAATTAAATAACTATACTGTAGCAGCTGCATTTAGTAGAGACACACAGAGAGGGGGAACCTGTTTACTCGCTAAACAGGGTATTGTTTATAACGAACTTTCCCACATTAAAAAGTACTCAACCCAAAAATCATTTGAAGCCTGTGGCGTTGAAATTCCATTGCACAAATTACTTATCGTTTGTCTTTATAGAACGCCTAAGTCTGATCCTAATATATTTTTGGATAAACTTGATCAACTTATGTGCGAAACGGTAAAAAAATATGGATCAAGTACAAAAATAGTTATTGCTGGTGATTTCAATATAAATACTTTTAAACAAGGGAAAGTCACCAACTACTTAAAGGATCTTTGCAATAACTATAACTTGCAGATTCACGTTAAAGTTGCCACACGTAAAGACTCGTGTATAGACCACATACTAAGTAACATAAAAAAATCTTCCACTGAGGTACTATCTCTATACTTATCAGACCACGACACAGCGCAACTCTTAGATTTCCCAGTAGAAGAGCAAAGTTTAAAGTCCAAATCATATTTTATGTATAAAAAAGACTATTGTAGTGAAAATATTAGTAAATTCAAACAATGCCTTGCAAGTTTAACGTGGTCAGAGGTACATCTCGAAACTGATATAAATAATGCATTCAATAAATTTCACGAGCTTTTATGTTTATTATATAATTTATGCTTCCCAAAGATTAAGATTAAAATAAACAATTCTAATGCAAGTAAACAAAAATGGATAAGCAAGGGTCTCAGAAATAGTTGCAAAACTAAACGATGTTTACGGTATCTATATTATAAAAATAAAACCCTAACGTACAAACGTAGATACAAAAAATATTCATCAATACTGCAGAAGTGTATCTTTAAATCCAAAATAAATTCAAACATTAAATACATAAATAACAGTAAAAACAAATGCAGAGCAACGTGGTCAGTCATTAACCGTGAAATTGGAAATACAAAATGTGACAATGATATTTCTCAACTAGAATTAAATAAGAGAATACTGACTAATCCCTCTGACATAGCAAATGCTTTTAATGATTATTTTATTGATTCGACTAGCACTGTGACATTTAATAATTTACATGTTAATGACGAGCCTAATAAAACCATGACAATGCCTAATTCTATGTTTCTTAGCCCTATGACTGAAGACGAGGTTAAGAAAGAAATAATAGCTTTAAATAACACTAACTCAGAAGGTTACGATGGAATTAGTACAAAAGTAATTAAAACTTGCAGTACAGAATTAATTTCTATTTTGAATTATTTAATTAATCTTTCATTTTCATCTGGAACTTTTCCTGATGCGCTAAAATTATCAGTCGTTAAACCTCTGTACAAAAAAAACGATAAAAAGGATGTTAAAAACTATCGTCCGATAACCCTTATACCCATAGTATCTAAATTATTTGAAAAATGTATGCAAAAGAGACTTTCCAACTACTGTAGCAAATACAACATCATAACAAAAGAACAGTATGGATTTCAAAAGAACAAGTCAACAACACTAGCAATTGCTAATCTTTTGGGGCACATTCATAATTTCCTAAATAAAAATTATTTAACGACAGGACTATTCTTCGACCTGTCACAAGCCTTTGACTTTGTGGCACATGATATCTTGTTGAAAAAATTAGAAAAAAGTGGAATAAGAGGTTTAGCACTGCAGTGGATCGCGTCTTATCTAAGCAACCGAAAGCAATACGTTGTTATTAATAAAGTTAATGAAAATTTATTAACCTCGTATTCATCCGACTATAGAGTTAATAATTGCGGCGTCCCCCAAGGGAGTGTATTAGGACCCTTATTGTTTCTATTATACATAAATGACTTACCGCTAGTGACTAATCATATATGTGTATTATTTGCGGACGACATTTCAATTATTGTGACTTCTGACAAAAAGTGTAAAACTAAATTTGATCATGAGATTGACATTAATAATACTATTGACGACATTATAAAATGGTTACAGGCAAATAAATTGAAAATTAATTTAGATAAATCAAATTATATACAGTTTAATAAATCAATACATACTAAATACAATTTCAAACTTCGTATTGACAGGTTAAAAGAAGTTCCACAAACTAAATTCTTAGGAGTACTCATAGATCAAGATCTGAATTGGAAAGTACATCTGGATAGTCTGTGCAGTAGGATTAATAAGTTTGTTTATGCTCTCAGACAAATAAAGAACATAACCAACAAAGAAACAGCAATTACAGCATATCACGCCCATATAGAATCAATCTTAAGATACGGGCTTATCCTTTGGGGTAACAGCACTGATAAACACAGAGCATTTCTTGCGCAAAAGAAATGCATCAGAGCCATTTGTGGTATCCGTCCCGACGAGTCATGTAAACCGTTCTTTAAAAAGCTAGGTATATTACCACTTCCGTCACTGTACATTTTTGAAATTTGTAATTATGTTTATAATAATAAGGGATTGTTCAAAAAAGCCTACCAATTGAACTCTCGCAATAGAGATCCATGCAGACTTGCACTGCAGGATACTCCTAAATCGGCCAAGTATGCGAAAAGTTTCCTAGTCATGTGTGTACGCATTTATAACAAAATTCCTAAAGAAATAAAATTGTTATTTAATAGTAACTCATTTAAAAACAGATTACTGAAATGGTTGAAAGAACACATGTTTTATGACATTAAATATTTTCTCAACAATAAATTATAAATTTCTGGACTTTTGTAATTGCAGATAATGGTGAGAGAAAACTATTATTATTGTATTGTTATTATTGTATTATTATTATTGTATTGACATTGTTTCTGTGACATTGAACTTTAAAATTTACTAATAATTATTATTTTGCATGCAATTGATACATATCCTGTATAGCTAAACATGCGAACTTTAGATTAATATCTGACTGTAACAACTTTATACCATGTTTAAGGCAAATAAAGACTTATCTTATCTTATCTTATCTTATCGTATAACCCCATTCAATAGCTATTTCATGAAAAGTCACTCTTTGCGCATCCACCTTAAATGAGATCATCTTTCAAACAAGATTTGCTTGCGTTAGGAGACTCCGCTCTTCCACTTAGAATTATCCATTCATTTGCAATTGCATATAAAAAATATAATAAATAGGTTTATTTTTAAACTAAAGGAAAAGCAAACTTTAAAATGAAGGAGTGTTATACAGAGAAAAGGCCAAAAATGTGCGTAATTGTGTGATGTGTGTGAATATGGGTGAGAGTGCGCGAGTGTGAGGTGTTTAGTGTGTAAGAGTTAAAATAAGCTTATGAAGGTCGTTATTATCAAAATGATCAGAACAAACCACGCTGGTTTTCGATGGCAGCCATTCTGGATCATTCCGATTATTTCCTAAAGCTACTATTTTAAAGTCACTTCTTTAAATCAATAAATCTTTATTCTCCTGATGTACATACAATATCGTACTGCAATACAATTATCCATAGAAAAAATATAATCTTCGACGCGACTGAGAGTCGCGGAGGATCGCTGAGCTACGTCCGTTTCCGTTGGCGATCGGGATATTCCTCGTCGTCGCCCGCGTCGCGCCCCCTGCGCTAACGCTGAGGTACGCGGGCGGCGGAGGAGGGGGGCGCGCGGGGTATGGCACTGCGACCGCATAGCAACAACACCGCACTTACTGTTGCCATAGAAAACCCGTGCTATATCCTCCCCCTCTAGCCTAACTAAGTGCCCTCGCAGTTGGGCTAGTCTAAATACCTGCGCGGCCTACCACGTCTACGTTTCTCTCGTATGGGTGGCTCTACCTGACCGGCGAACGGCGTGAGATGCGAAACATGATATTTCCCTACGTTCCTACCAGTTTGTACGTTCTCCAGACCGTAAGTGGTTGGGCTGATAAGTTTCCCGATTTTGTATGGGCCGTCACGACGCGGGATAAACTTCGCGGTCTGTCCGCGAGATGCGTCATTAGGTCCTTGCGTTTTCAATAACACTAGGTCACCTACCTGGTACTCTGGTGACGGCCTCCTCTTTTGGTCAGCATTCTCCTTCTGGCTGGCCTGCACCTTCTCGTGAGTGTCCCTGGCCTCGTCAAGGGTTGCAGCCATCTTCTTCAAGTAAGGCGTAATGCTGGGTACGAAGTTGTCATGTTCTACAATAGCCCTCATGTCTATCGCAGAATCGGAAGGAGCTCGTAACTCTCTCCCGAAGGTAAGATAAGCCGGCGAATACCCTGTACTACTGGTAATCGCGGAGTTCATAGCAAACCTGATTGCTGCTAGATGCATGTCCCACGTGGTATGGTCGTGGCCTACGAGCATAGCTAATTGAGGTTTGAGGTCTCGATTCTTCCTCTCTATTGGATTAGCCTCGGGATGATAAAAGGGCGTGAGTGATTGGCTGATCCCCAGCACGTGGCAGACCTGCTGCATTACCTCGCTCACGAATTGCACGCCATTGTCGCTAATAAGGCGGCGTGGCACTCCATACCTAAGGAACACTTCATTTGCGAGAGTCTGGGCACATTCGACGCTGGTGGCATTCTCCAGTGGAAACAATTCCACCCAGCGCGAGCAGACATCTTCTACGATCAGTACCCACCTTTTCTTCCTAGGCGTCTCTACAAGTGGACCAAACAAGTCCACGGAGACTACCTCGAATCGTCGTGACACGGCAGGGGTTTGCAGCAGTCCTGCTGGTTTACGATTGCTGGCTTTATACCTCTGGCAAGGCACGCATTCCTTTATGTAATTCGCGATGAACGCGCGCATACCAGGCCAATAATACCTTGCACGAACGGGGCTTAACGTGCGTTCCACGCCGAAATGGCCAGCTGTCGGCGCGTCGTGGAAGTCAGCCATGACCTGCCTGCGTTCATGCTCAGGCACGACCAAGCAGCAGTCCTCTCCATCGTCTGCCTCTAGACTGTACCTGTACAATATACCATCGGAAATAGTATACCCGCGGTCGGACCATGGTCTCCCCCTAGAGGGTTCATCGGACTCCATATCCTCAATAATTTTCCCAACCTCTGGATCCAATAACTGATTGCTGCGGATATCACCACTGTTTCTCTTCGGTATATCAACGACCGCCGTGCATAGGTCACACTCATTCTGGTCCTCTGAACAACAAGGTCGCGACAGCGTATCTGCAACCACGTTCGAGCGACCGGGAATGTACTCGATGCTAAGATCAAACTCTTGCAATGTGAGGGCCCATCTGGCCAGTCGGCCACTAGGTGACCTTTGACTCATCAGCCACCGCAAGGGCTGGTGGTCTGTCCTAACTGTGACCTTCGCGGTTTCTACATAACCGCGGAACTTACCGAGTGCCCACACGACGGCGAGAGCCTCCCGCTCGGTCGTAGAGTAGTTCCTCTCGGCGCTAGTGAGGAGTCGACTTGCGTACTCAATTGGCCTCTCGTCGTGTCCCTCCCCCTGCATAAGAACAGCTCCAAGGCAATAAGCGCTGCTGTCAGTGCAAAGGACAAAGGGTTTCGACTCATCCGCCTGACGTAGGATAGGAGCGGACACGAGGAGAACCTTGATGCGTTCAAACGCCTCCTGTTGCTCGAAGTCCCATCGCCAAACACTCGACTTCTTCAGGAGGTTAGTAAGGGGCCTCGCGACTTCTGCATAATTATTAATAAAGCGTCGGTACCAACTCGACGTCTGTAAAAAGCACTTTAAGTGTTTGACGTTCTGAGGGGCGACCATATTGTCGATGGCTGCTGTTTTGTCTGGATCCACCTGAATTCCGCCTGGCACTATAACGTGGCCTAAAAATTTAACAGACTCCTTCGCGAAGAAACTCTTGTCCCTATTGACCCTTAGGTTAAACATGGCCAGTCGTTCGAAGACTGCCTCCAGGTCAGCCAGGTGATTCTCGAAGGGCCCTGGTGACAGCAATATTAGATCGTCAAGGTACGTGAGGAGTTCCACTTCTTTCAGGTTAGACCGGAACCGATCCATCATTCTCTGGAAAGTGGCTCCCGAATTCCGTAGCCCCATCGGCATCCGCTTAAATCTAAAGGTACCAAGTGGCGTTGTGAACGCAGTCTTATCTTGGTCCTCTGGGCAGACACTCACCTGATGATAACCTGATCGAAGGTCAAGAGTGGTCATGTACTCACTGGTTTTGGCCGCGTGCAGTATGTCTTCGATGCGTGGGAGGGGGTACCGGTCAGGCTCGGTCACTGCATTAAGTTTCCGGTAATCTACACAGAGCCTTAAACTTCCGTCCTTCTTACCCACAAGAACGACATTGGAGGCCCAAGGTGACTCACACTCTTCGATGACGTCATCACGCAGCAGCTTATCAAGCTCCTTCTGCAAGGCCTCCTTCTTATGCTGTGACATCCTGTACGGTGGACAAGCAATAGGTTCTTGGTGTGAACTCACCTTTATACTATGAGTGGCGAACTCCGTCGCCGGTCCGTCGCGTGCGAACTGCGACGCACGATCTTCAATAAAAGCGCTAAGTGTGCGCCGTTGCTCGGGGGTTAACATTGTACCTTCGTCGGAGCGCAACGACAACTCAGTAGATGCGGCGCACAATAGGCCCGCGTCAGTAGGGTTAAGCTTGTATGTGTAAACAAAATCATAACAATGTCCCGGACTATCCGAGAACGACCACGCGCGTCGGGCGACGTCTATTACCATGCCGGCCCGCGCCAAGAAATCTACACCTAACAGCGTCCTAATATTATTGCCAGGTAGTACCAAAAACTGGCACATTACCCTGCGACCTTTAATTATGATATCTACCTCGGCTGACAACAGGTCTCTCCACCCTTGTGTACCGTCAGCTAGGCGTACAAAACGTTTAGTTTCGCTAAATCTACTTCCTGAATCTACTAACAGTTGGTGCAATAGAGGGCTCGCAATACTATGTGTTGCCCCGGTATCTACAATAGCGACACCGTTATGGCCCATAACACTAATATTTATCATTGGGTGCTGTTCGCGCGCACTTATATTCGTTATTTGAACGCACGAATCAGTATCACTTGCGCCAATGTTATTATTACAACTATCATCACGACAATCAAAATCTACATCGACAGTGTTGAAGGATGATTTCTCGTCCGGTTTCGACAATGTTGTCACGCAAACATCACATTTCGATCTCACAACGCCTTGTTTACCACAACCATAACAACGTAACTCCTTAGACGTAGTGTCGCTATTATTTTTATTAGTGGTCGCCTTATCACGATTACGACACTCATCACTAACATGCCCATATAACTTGCAATAACTACAACGGTGTCTATTTTTGTTGTTGCTACGCGGCGCCATCTCACTCGTAATAGTCGAACTCGACTTCGATGACGATTGTGCGAGATTACGGTCGGCGGTAGTCACCGCCAATGTTTTGGTTTGCGGAGTCGCATTCTTATTATTATTTGTAATCGAATTTGTTACCTTAAGCGCCTTGTATGTATCCTCCGCGATCCTCACCTTATACAATAGATCATCTAAATTACGTACACAATCACGCGGCACTCGTTTTATTACGCGTCGGTGCAGTAATCCGTAGCAAGAGTCTAACTGCACTACTTCGTCGAGTTTGTACGGTAATTTGGCAATTAATGCCCGCACTTTACACAAGAACACTTCCGCACGTTCTTCTTCTCGTTGTTCCGTAGCGAAGATCTGTCTTAAGACTTGATACGCAGGCTGCGCGACGCCGTAGGTCGCGCGTAGTCGCGCGATTGCGTCTGACCACGTCGCCGCTGACGCCTTGACGCCGCGCCACCATACTGCGGCATCACCTTCCAGCAGCATCGGTAATCCTCGGAGGGCGTGCTCGTCGCTTACGGCGGCACACTCCTTGTAGACTTCTACGGCATCCAGGAATGCTTCCAGGACCTCAGCGTCCTGGGAGGCCCCATCGAATCTCGCCGTGCATCTGGTAAAGTTGGCGTCAGCACGTGATGCGGCTGCAGCAGCGGAAATCTCGCTGCTCGAGTTGGTGGTTGGCGCGATCCCGACTGGGGTGGAGGCCCTGAATTCGCCATTGGTTGACATCAGCGAGTTAATGAGGCTTCTATCGGCTTCCACTTGCGCACGCGTTATTGTCTCAATCAGCGTGGATAAGAAGTCTGCGGAGATCTGGGGACCTGGTTGTTGTGTCGACCTCGAGCCGGCGCTTGCGGTTTCGTCCGCGTGGCCACGCTCGACGACACTCTCCTCATCTTCGGTGAGCGTGACGTTGTCCTCATCCTCTCCTCGTTGTTGACGGAGCGCTTCTCCTCTTCTCGTTGTCGGCATCTTCACACAAGTGATGACAACGGTAAGGTCGAATGTCCGTGCTATTACCTAACAAGGTGAGTAGGTATACACTTTCACGTAGGCACCGGATCACAGTTCCTAACGGTTCGAGCCACTAGTTTTGGGCGCCAGTTTAAAGTCACTTCTTTAAATCAATAAATCTTTATTCTCCTGATGTACATACAATATCGTACTGCAATACAATTATCCATAGAAAAAATATAATCTTCGACGCGACTGAGAGTCGCGGAGGATCGCTGAGCTACGTCCGTTTCCGTTGGCGATCGGGATCATCTATATTACTATACTCTATGATCGGGATATTCCTCGTCGTCGCCCGCGTCGCGCCCCCTGCGCTAACGGCTGAGGTACGCGGGCGGCGGAGGAGGGGGGCGCGCGGGGTATGGCACTGCGACCGCATAGCAACAACACCGCACTTACTGTTGCCATAGAAAACCCGTGCTATACTATCCATTTACTTTTTGGTTCAGTATAAATTGGAAATCTAAAATAATAAAGATAAGATATTTATTTTGCAAATGCGTGTAAAGATATAGTACTTACTATTTCCATACCATATCATTTCTTAAAAATAAATTTATTTATCTGCGCTCATTACAGTGACACACAGTCATGGTGAGAGGTTATGAAAAAACTAGAATATTAAATAAAATACCTCCTGAGGAGACGATTTTCGGGAGATTAAAATCTTTGAATGTTGTTTCTTTATTTACAGAAGAAACGCAATTGAGTTGTATTTACGACTATCGGATATTTATACATAAAAAAGAAAACAGGAATATAATTACTCGAAGTAAGAAATCATATGTTTAATCGAATGGGGAAATCTGAAATCATATTATGGCAACCCTGCCACTTTATGTCATTGCTTTCGTATGTTGAGGTTTTGTGTTCCAAGTTACAAAATTCATACAATAGTTATTTATTGAAATTAACGATGTTATTTCAAGTAAAAAGTGATTCCGTGAGACTTTATGTGATTTGCTATTGTTTTTGCAAGTTTTCACTACACAGGAAGGCATAATTCTATTTTTTTTATGAATGTTATCCAGACGAAGACTCGTAACGTACTAAGAGCGATGAGCATGGTTTTAGTGTAGGTGTGTGCGTGAGCCTGTGTATTTACTTGCAGGAGCACGGTTTTGGTGGCTTCACTTTTAATGTTCGGTGCGCTCCGTCTTCCTTTTTTTGTTGGTCTGAGAACATATCATGAAAATTCAAGAGATTTTTTTGTAAAAAAAAATGTACTACACTGGATGTGCCCATTCATTTAAAAATATGCCTACTAAATCAGATTCCAAAATGGTATCACAATAACAGATCCTATTGTTTAATAGAAAGATATTCAAATTTAATTGAAACAAAGAAGATTTTCATTAAAATACATCTTAAATCGTAGTGACGTTAATACTTACGATTTTTGTAATAAATGTGTCACTGTCAGTGCCAATAACATTTTCAAGACACTATTGACACTATTTCATCACTATTGTTGCAAAACGATCTAGTAGATCTGATTTGTCACGTATTTGACCAAAGCATGAAATAAAACAAGTCATACTAGTCATTATTTATTAATCTTTGACATGATTAAACACTTAAAAATTATAAAAAATGTTCAAAATGGCCACCATTTCCAGCTATACACGCTCTGCAACGTCGAATAAATGACCGTTTCATTCGTCGACCAAACTCATTATCGCTGATTTCTCTTGCTGCTGTCTGGATTCTAGTCCTCAATTGGTCAATGCTAGTGATTTGTTCCTAGTAGACTTTTTCTTTCAGGCAGCCCCAATAAAAGAAATCCAGGGGATTTCGGTCTGGCGAGCGTGGAGGTCACAATATTGGACCTAAGCGCCCTATCCACCTATCTGGATACGCTGCATTAAGGTGCTCTCATACTGTAACAGCATAGTGAGCGGGGCAGCCATCGTTCTGCAGCCACATGTCTTGTTGGACTTCAGGAGCAACATTCTCCAGAAGCGACGGCAAGTCATTACGCAAAAAACTTAAATATGTCTCTGCATTTAATGTTTCTGGCAGCTCGTGTGGACCGATTATCTGTCCGTTAATAATTCCGGTCCAAAGGTTTATTTTAACTTGATACTGTGATCTCTCTTGCCTTATGAGATGTGGGTTTTCTATCTGCCAGCTATGCTGATTATGTAAATTTAAATATCCATCTTTTTTGCAGGATAACTCGTCGCTCCATAATATTTTATTAAAAAATTGCGGGTCTTCTCTTATCCTGCGTAGCATTTTTCTACAAAATGTTACTCTTAACAAATAATCTCGTGGTAGCAATGACTGTACCCTTTGATAGTGGTATGGGTACAGTTCATGCCTTTTGAGTATTCTGTGTACAGTTCTAGTGGATATGCCAGTTCTGCGACTTAGCACACGGACCGATGTTGAAGAATCTTCAGTAACTAAATTAATAATTTCATCATCATTGTGTACTTGCGGTCTTCCTTCACTTGCACCGCCTATACCTGTGCCAGGTATCCTCCCCTCGGTGTATGCGTTATGCACTCTCCCAAAAACCCGATGGTCTGGATGTCTTCGATCGGGATATCTCTCCCGATAGAGTCGGGCTGCTTCTCTGCCGACACCTCTGCATTCGCCATAAATAAAATGCATGTCAGCATGTTCGCGGGGTGTGTACCGCGACATTTTGGTTCGTCACTACACTGCACGTTTGTCCAAATCGTTGAGCAAGCCAAAGTCCAGTACACGTAGCCAATATCGTAGGGATCACCAAACAAACAAATCCAATCAGTAGGCAAAACAGAGTCCAGAGTCAGGGGTAAAAAAAACAGAGGAGGTGAACACAGGCAGAATAAAAACGAAACGCATAAGACGCACGAGTGACGAGATCGTACCAAATCATTTAGGAGACTTCTGGAGATTACAAAGGAATGAAAGAGGTAGTGTTCGTTAACCATATTCTTCCCTTATCACTCGTATCGCGCGTTACTCTATTGTCAAGAGCTTCAATGCATTTTTTTGTTAGCCAACACAACTCAGGAAAAAAGGTTCGAGCTTTTGTTTGCCTCGGCCACGTTTGTGCTTTTAAAACCAGTTTTTGTCTACTCACATCACACTTCATAAGTAATAAGTAACATTTTATCCATTTTATAGGATTTAATACGTTTTAAGAATATGGTTAACGCAACTTAATTTTAAAATGTATTTTAAAGAAAATCTTCTTTACTTCAATTAAAATTGAATATCTTCTGTTAAACAATAGGATCTGTTATTGTGATACCATTTTGGAATCTGTATTTAGTAGGCATATTTTTAAATGAATGGGCACATCCAGTGTACTTAGTACATTTTTTTTACAAAAAAATCTCTTGAATTTTCATATGTTAAAAATTAAAGTTAAAATAGAGAAGAACTTACTATTTCTTCAAAAGCTCTAATATTACATAAAAAACAACGTTTCCACGATAGCTCTAGTATTCAGCAGTTATTAACATAAATCAAAGTAAGAAAATTATGTTTTTTTTTAAACTACAACCGAATTTGTAACCAAAGATAGAAATTTCGTATAAAAATAGAAAAAAATAATAATTCAGGAACCCTTGGTTACAAATGGTTAAAATTGTACACACGGCTACACATCAAGCTATACATTTCCAGTTTATGCTGATCTCGCGTTGTATAAGATTTTCGTACAATGGAGGTCAGCTTATACTGGAAATGTATAGCTGGATGTGTAACCGTGTGTACTAAGTTATAGTAAACTATCTGGTACATCGAATCCTTAACGGTGGACCACTATCTATTTACGCCACATCCTGTATAAGATGCTCTGTAGGCAATGAGATAAGAGCGAGCGCCAGCTCCATATAGACAATTTTTTTATATTGACTCAAGTAGAGCGCCATCTGCCATTTTTTAGTAGAAGCTGGCGTAGAGAAAACCTCAGTACACGATTCAAGAAAAACGGACCTACTCATTCTGCTCAACCCATAGACTATAGAAGAAACGTGTTGACAAATCTTCATTCATTCATGGCTTGGTCATAATCTCCATAAAGTCTATATCCGTTAGGTATTAGTGTTCTGTGGTCAGAATAGTCTGTGGCACAGAGCATCTTATATATAGTCTGTGGCACAGAGCATCGTAGTCTGTGGTTTTACGGTTGTCGTGATTATGATGATAGTCGTATGAATTTTAATATTTTTCAAGCATACTAGCATAGCGTTCAACGAATTCCTCTGAGTTTATTGATATAGTTTAAATGCCTGTTATCAAGTAATAAAACCAAAACAAGTTTATTTACTTTGGCTGATAAGGAGAGAGCGGCCGTGCTGGTCGGTATTTCAGGATGGCCGAGTATTTAGCTGCTATATTTGGAACAGAAAAGGATAAGTAAGTACACATTTCGTTTGAGATTCGTGTTAGCAAGAAATAGAGGTTAGTTTTTTGCATTATTATGGGAGACCAGATGCTTCACTGTAGGACGCTGAATGTGCTACACAGTCACTCCCTCTTCCACAAAATCAGCTTCACAGATGTGGTAGGCATACTAACACCTAAAAAGTATCCTGCATTAACAAATGCCACATGCTTGAAGGTCTAACTAGCTATAAATAACTAAACATTTTTTTTTACTTTCGAGGTAATTTTGTACTTTATTTTACCTATCGTATATGCCAATAAAATTTGTTTTCCAGAGTCAACTGTTCCTTCTACTTTAAAATCGGGGCATGCCGACATGGAGACCGCTGCTCTCGCATTCATAACAAACCAACTTTTTCACAAACTGTGCTGTTACAAAATCTGTATGTGAATCCTCAGAACTCGGCCAAATCTGCTGACGGCAGTCATTGTAAGTACATTTCTCAATTATTTATAATCATTGTCTATAATATTGTCAGGGTGAATTTTTCAAGTGGGCGTGGAGGGCCAAATCCGAAACTGAGGAATGTCAAAATAGTCTGGAGCCTGATTTTGATAAAAACTAAAACTGCGTCATTGGATTTTTGAAAAATCAATATTCCTGGCCAGGAATCGAACCTGTTGGTTCTATCTATGTTCTATGTTAAGGGTTTGGTTTCCGCACTTAGTCCCTAAATTGGACCATTGTACGTGAGCCATGGTGGCCGTTACTCCAACCAGCCCACCTCCCTCCAGAAGCAGATCAAACTTCCCGGTCTTCTCAGGACATCCTCAAGGGATCTCGGTGTTCCAAGAGTCTCCTCACGGATCTGGGTGACGCCGGTGCACTCGAGGAGTACATGCGCTACAGTTTCTTCCGCCTCCATGCACGCTCTGCACAGGGGGCTATCAGTGATACCTAGGGTGTGGAAGTGTTTGTTCAGTGAGCAATGTCCAGTGATGGTCCCCGCCACCAGTCGCAGGCTATCTCTGTCCAGGCGCAGAAGGCGCTTGGTTAGCTTCGTGTCCAGGGATGGCATAGCTTCCTTGGATTGCCTGCACCCTGGTGACAAGGTCCACCATTTTCCCGCTTGCGTTTGAGTGTGATCCTTTAACCAACTCCTTAGCTGCTTGAAGGGAATGGGCACAATGGGTTCGGGTCCGAAGGCTTTTGTGCTGGATCCCCTTCTGGCAAGTTCATCAGCCGCATCGTTTCCAAGTGATCCGCTGTGTCCTTTGATCCATTGTAGTGTCACAGTGTTGACGTTTAGTACCGTAACACGTTCTAGGGCATTATGGCATTCTAGTATTAGTCTCGACGTTATCTGGTTTCTCTTTAAGGATTGAAGGACTGAGGCACTGTCGGAGAGTATACGAATATGGGTATTCGTAACTTCCCTGACCTCTATGGCGTGTGCCGCTTGGATAATGCCAACACACTCAGCTTGATAGACAGAGTTGAGCATTCCCAGGGGTTTGGATATTTTAATATTTAGGTCGTTGGAGAAGACTCCGACACCTGTCCCGTCTTCGGTCTTTGATCCATCAGTGTAGATCCTTAGCTCTTTTGGACCTGAGTAGTCACGCGTCTCCGCTGTGAGCTCTATGCTGTAGTGTTTTTGAAAGCAGTGGGTCTTCAGGGTTCTGTCGCAGGGTGATGCCATCATGGGCTGCCGCTTGATAGCATCATCTTTTAAGCGTGTATGTTTGATTCTGGAATCTTTACTGAGGATGCCGGATACTTCGAGCCTGAAAATCGCTAGGGTCGCCTCCTCTCTTACAACGAGGTGTAGAGGTGACAGCCCCAGCATCACTTGTAAAGCGGCAGTGGGTGATGTCCTCATGATACCGGTGATCGCTACGCAGGCAAATCTCTGTAGCTTCTCGAGATCTTTCTGGGTTGTGCTCAGGTTGGTCCTGGGCCACCAAACTAACGAGCTGTATGTGATGATTGGTCGGATGACTGTGGTGTATAGCCAGTAAGTGATTTTAGGGCTTAGGCCCCAATTTCTGCCGAGCAGTCTTTTGCACTGCCATAGGGCTATGCTGGCTTTTGTGGTGATGTAGTCGGTGTGTTTTGCCCAATTCAGTTGTTTATCCAAATAGATGCCCAGGTATTTGGTTTCAGTCGACAGGCTTAGGGTGGTCCCAAAGAAGCGTGGTAACTGTAAGGTTGCCAACTTTCTTTTCTTTGTGAAAAGGACGAGTTCAGTTTTGGTAGGGTTCACCGCCAGTTTATATTCTTTGCACCAGTCCTCTACCATTCTCAAGGCTTGACGCATAAGGTTGCATAGTGTATTTTCGTGTGTGCCGTTAATTATTATGGTTATATTATCAGCGTAGCCCACCGTGAAGTAGCCTCTGTCATTTAGACGCTTGATGAGGCTGTCTACCACGAGGTTCCATAGAAGTGGCGAAAGGACGCCCCCTTGAGGGCAGCCTTTCGCCACGATGGCTCTAGTAGTGTCATTCACCGTAACCTGTACGGCTCTCAGTCTGAGCATGTTTGTGATCCATCCTCGCAGGGTCGAGTCTACGCCGTGTTCCTCGAGGGCTGCGTTGATGCTATGAAAAATGGTTTTATCAAAAGCGCCTTCTATGTCAATAAAAACAGCTAGTGAGGAGCATTTGTAGTCTACTGCACATTCGATCTTGGAGATCACACTGTGGAGTGCAGATTCTGTGGATTTTCCTGTGGAGTAGGCATGTTGTTGTTTGTGGAGTGGCAGCTCCTGAAGAGGTCCGTCCCGAATGTGACGGTCACAGAGTCTCTCAAGGGTTTTCAGTAGGAAAGATGTCAGGCTTATTGGTCTGTACGCTTTAGGTTGTGTATAATCGGGTTTGCCTGGTTTAGGGATGAAAATGACTTTCACCTCTCGCCATTGAAGTGGCACATATCTGTGTGCTAGGCAGGCTTGGAAAATGACAGCCAGCCATGGCGTAAGGACGTCTGCTCCCCATTGAAATAGGGCTGGGAGAATTTCGTCTAAACCTGCGGATTTGTATGGTTTGAAAGTCTTGATTGCCCATTTTATTCTGTCTTCGGTTACTACTGTGCGGGCTCTGGACCAGTCCTGGTCGCTTGGTGAGTGCATTGGTTCACTTGCCCATACTCTGTCCTCGGAGAGGCTGCAGTCTGGGAAATAAATAAATAAATCGCTGGACATTACACACAGCGCCATCTAGGTGCCACACTAAGCAACGAGGCTTGTGTCGTGGACACCAGATAGTTGATAATACTACATAGATACTTTTTGTTTGTAAATACATACTTATTATACATATAAACATCCATGACTCGGAAACAAATGTCCATGCTCATCACACAAACATTTGCTCCTACCGGGATTCGAACCCGGGACCCTAAGAACGTAAGGCAGCCTCACTACCGCTGCGCCATCCGGGTCGTCAAATGGGTTTCCAGAAGAACTTTACTTGTTTCATGGTCCGACTTTGTGTACGTGTTGTCTGGGTTTTTCAGCGATCCGAGGGTGCGATCCTGATCGGTGGATAGGATCTTCCTTACTCGCGCAGCTTCGCTGTTCGATTCCATGTCTTCGCAGAATTTCCGCCAGGCTGCCCTGCTGGC
This sequence comes from Eugnorisma glareosa, assembly GCA_947578425.1. Classification (NCBI taxonomy): domain Eukaryota; kingdom Metazoa; phylum Arthropoda; class Insecta; order Lepidoptera; family Noctuidae; genus Eugnorisma; species Eugnorisma glareosa. The sequence continues at coordinate 43,302,837 of OX387957.1, forward strand.
AAACCTGACTTGTTTTTTGAAGGTGTACTGTGTTTTCTTGTATAGGTCCCAGTCTTCTGGGAGCCTGGAATTCTTGGCTCTGTTGAATTGTTTGCGCATCGTTTGCCTGAGCTTGCCGAGCTCTGCAGTCCACCAAGAGTTTCCCTTGCTCTTGGTGTTTGGATCTGGTAGTTTGCAGCAGGCGTGGTAGGCTTCGATGATATATTCTGAGAGTTTAATTACAGTGTCTTCAAGCTGTTTGGGATCCGTTAGATTTAGGGGTTTTTGGTGCCTTGTTAGCAGTGAGGCCAGAAGCCGTTTGTAGCCGGGTACGTTGGTACGTCGTGGGTTGCGCCTAGGATCGGGTTTTTTTGTGTTAGCTACTAGTGAGAAACGAATCCTCCTATGATCAGAGCAAGAAGGCTCGTTGGATACGTGCCAGTTAGAGATAAGTTTTGTCGCGCTTTCTGAAGCCAGCGTTAGGTCAATAATTGTTTGTCCGCGAGCTGTGACCCAAGTGGGTTCCGAACCACGGTTAACGATGTTAAGGTTAGTGGAGAATAGATATGTGCATAATACCTCACCTCTAGTGTTGGCTTTATTGCAACCCCAAAGCGGGTGATGGGCGTTCGAATCCGTGCAGATGACCAGGTCCAGGTTGGCGTCTTCACAGTACCTTACCAGGTCGGCCATCTCTTTTGGTGGGCAGTCTTCATCCTCGCCTGGCATATAAACCGAGGCTAAGACGATGTCAGGTGCATCGCCGTCAGTTTTGAGCCTGACGACTGTCAAATCTCTGGAACATAATTGTGTGAGTGTTGTGGTGGGCACATCTTTGGGTATGTAGGCGCAGGTCCTTGGTTTTTCTGTGCCCTGTGTGTCGAGAATTAGCTTACCTCCAATGTTTCCGAGGCCGCATATTCTGTTATTTCGAATCCACGGCTCTTGGATTAGGGCAATAGTTCGGGGTTTCATCTCCAGCGCCCTGCGCAGGCAAGCCGTGGCAGTCTGGCTATGCTGGAGGTTGGTCTGGATGATGTTTAGGGGACTAGACGTGGGCGCCGGTGGCGGTGGAGTGGAGTTATGAGGAGATGGATCCATCGGATAAATCCCCCCCATCCTCCAGTCCATGCCGGTCGTCGCTCAGTGACGGTGACGAAGTGAGCAGCTGTTCTGTCCACCCTGGTGGTGAGGTTGGCATGCTCCCAGCAACGGCATCAGCCATTGCCGTTCTGGCCATCTCCTCCTCCAGTTGCGTCATGGTCATGTCGAGTTCTGTCGGTGTCGGTTGCGTCAGTGCAGTGCTAGTGGTCGTAGTCTGGGTGTCAGATGGTTGGGTGTTGGGGAAAAAGCGCACGTATATCGACCCAAGTAGGTACGATACCCGCCGCTCCCTCCCCAAGACCTTTTCGACTTCCTCCGGTGGGATACCCAGGGTCAAATAAGTCCCATGGTTATCACCACCGACTGATGTCGCCCTGTACAGCGACCACCTCCCTATGTCGTACCAAGTGTTCTGACGAGTCAGCACGCTCTGGAGCCGCGCTATGTCCCCATTGTACCTGGGTACAAAGAGCGCTGCTCGGACACGGGTCGGCACGTCGGACTGTCTCATGACTACTAGTGTCGCGTCTGTGTTGGGCAGTCTAATCTTCGGTACATTATCTGTTAGCCAGGTCAGGGCGCCGTCGTCCTCACACCACATCTGAACCGTGCCGTCTGCTACCCGAGGGTAACCGCGGAAGGCCGGGAGTGGTTTGGAGGGGTCGGCGTCCATGACGAGGTCTTCAAGGCTGAGCTTGATGTGCTCGGCCTCGTCAGTGGTCATGTCACGTGATGGAGGCGAGAGGCAGATCGCTACGGCGAGCCGCGCAGGAATATCCTTTGTAGCTCGTGCGTAGGTCCTCTGCTCCCCTTGAGCGGTCTGAATTTTGACTCGCTTGGCGTCCCCCTGGAGCGTGCTCGGCGAAGCCGTGTCGTCCGGGCGCACCCTCTTCGCCGTTCCCTGGCCACTTGGTCCAGGTTGCGGTTCCGAGGGGCATGGCACGTTATTCCGTGCCAGGGACACCCTGCGCGAAAATCCAGATCGCTTGCCTCGCTTCTGTTTCGGTCTGTGTCGGTTTTGGGTCGTCTCGGTGCGGTTCCGGTTGTTTCCTCCGGATGGTCCTGGTGCGGGCAGTGACGTTCCGCGCTGGGTTTCCCCTTCGCGTAATGGTCCTTGCCCGCATGTTTCCGCGTCCAGCTGCTTTTCGCGCTGGGTTTCGCCTTCGCGTACTTGCGGCTGGTCGCGTACTCCCTTACAAGCAACCGTTTGCGCATCGCGCTGGCTATTGCCTTCGCGGATCTTGCTCAAACGGTTGTTGAGATCTCTTACTCTGTTCCGGATTTTTCCGCGCTTACGCTTCAGCAAGCGTACTTCATCCACAGAGATGAATCCAGGGCCACCGGATTCAGCTTCCTTTCCCGTCCCTTGGTGTCCAGAGTCTATGTCTCCCAGCCTTGCTTCGATCTTCTCGCGCTGGAGTGCCAGCGCGCGGAGTTCTCCGTCAAGGCTGGAGAGTCGTGCATTGTCGGTGTCATTGTCGGGGTTGTTCGTTATACTATTCCGAACGATGCTCTGTTGCCAGGCCCTCGTGGAAAGTATAACGGGTGTCAGGGTCGTAGGCGCGGAAATCGCAGCCGTCGTGTCAATTGGCGCAGAGGTCGCAGCCATGGTCGTGTCGGGTGGCGCGTGAGCCGCAGCCAGTGCTGTTGGCGCTAAAGCAGCCGGCAGCGCGGAAGGCGCGGCCCTAAGTGGCAGATTGGTGCCCCCCCCCAGATTACGGTGGGAGCTGGCCGACGGGTCGGCGTGGGATTCCCCGATTCCACCTGGGGATTATTAAAACCTTTCTGCGACATTTGTTGAGGGTTTGTGGGCTTTTTTGGAGATGAGGTTACCCCTCCTCATGGACCGAAAGGAGAAAGGAAAAAGGAAGGAGGGATTGGGCGTAGGATCATGGGAATGGGGTTTTGGGTTACCCTAGGCCTGGGATTTTGGCTTCGGGAATTTTTTGAAAAAGCGCCCGGGGGTTTTCGTTGCGTCTATTTCTTATGGAATTAGACCAAAAACAGGGCGGCAACCTCGTGAAGGTGAATCCCCCAGACTTGCCTTGAGGATCTACACGACTGTAGCGCTCACCCTCAAAACCCCGCCACCTCACTGCCTCTGAAGGAGGCAGTGAGGTAGGCCTGCAACTATACTACCAAGCAAAGCATTAGCAAAGCATGTCGTTGTGCAACCGCAAAAGCATAAGTACAGGCCCTCCACCAACCTGTTGGTTTTGAAAATAAAAACACTGTATTATCACACCATTCGATAGCGTCGCCATTAAGAATCAAATTCTAGGAGGTAAATGTAAAAATTATGAGAAACCCAAGGAAGGAGTTAATTTTTGATAAATTACTTAACGATCTGCAAACAGTTAGTAGTATGGAAAGCAGCGGTGGCCCAGTGGTACCGGCCCCAACTTACGAGCAGTAAGTTGTGGGTTTACACCCTGGCAGGTGCAATACTTTGTGTAATTTATTTCATCACGAAGTCCGTATTTATATGGATGGCTCAAAAACCAAAACCGGTACTGGTGCTGGTGTTTTCTCCATGGATCTCAATATCACTATCGCTAGGGCAACAAAGCTCCATATTCCAATGTGAATGTGTAGCGATTTCCCAAGCTGCCAACGCAGTCATTAAAAGAAAGATTTCCAATCGCGGTATTAGAATTATCTCCAATAGCATGGCTGTCCTAATGGCACTAGACAGTAATGTTATGTCTTCCAGCCTTATTTATGAATGTCACCTAGCATTTCAAACCATTTCTGACCACAACAGGGTCACCTTGCAATGGATCAAGGGGCATAGTGGATCATTGGGTAATGATGCAGCAGACGAGCTTGCAAGGAGGGGCTCGGAAGGGGTTGTGGCCGGCCCCGAGCCTCACTTGTCGGTTCCATTCAGTCAGATCACGACCTGGATGCGTCTGTTAACCCAAACAGAACACAATGCTTGCTGGGCAACTACAACCAACTGTAGACAGTCTAAAGAGGCGGTACCTGCACTAACACCGCGACTGACTAGCAGACTACTCAGTCTCCAACGAACGGACCTGCGAATTGTGGTGGGTATGCTCACAGGCCACTGCCCACTCAACAAACATCTGTTCACCCTCAACGCGACAGACAGCCCGCTGTGCAGGGGCTGCCTTAGCGCGGATGAAATGGCAGCCCACGTAATCCTGGAATGTAAGGGGGTTGCTGACCAACGGGCACAAATCCTCGGCAGTCCTAGGTCGCTCCTAGAAGCCTGTGAACGTCCCAGGAGACTTCTGAGCTTCTGGAAGGAGCTGGGTTGGCTCCTGTAGCCAACTGTCCCACCCCATGCATAATGGAACGCCTTTGAGTCTAAATGCGGAAAAGGGAGCCCTCAACAATACAATACAATTTCATCACGACTACTCAAAACAGTGAAGGAAAACATCGTGAGGAAACTGACATGTCATAGAACCAAACATTCAAAGACATGTGACATCTACCAACCCGCACTGGGCCCGCGTGGTGGATTATGGCCCATTCCCGCTCATAGATAGGAGGCCTGTGTCCCAGCAGTGGGAACATTATAGGCTGAATATGCTATGCTTATGCTTCAACTAGGAAGAGATAAAAAAAATATTGAACAATGTTTTGAAGATGACTGCGGTGCGGTTGCCATCAATCAAGGACATTCATATTTTTTTTATCTCATTGTGGTTGAAGGTATCAATAAAAAAAAAAATGTGAACAATTGAAATTAGAACTTACAAGTGAGTTGGCGCCTATAGTGATTTTGTTCGAGATTTTGTTGAAAACTACTAACTGTTTGCAGACTTATATATTTTATCAAAAAGCCTTTTTTTGGTTTGTCATATTTCATTATTTCCCAGAATTTGATTCTTAATGACGACGCTTTGGAATGGTCTGAACCACACCACCGCCACCCACCGCCATGGTGTGGTGAGTTTGGTTTGGTGTGGTGGTGTGGATTTGGTGTGGTGTATGGTGTGTGGTGTGTGGTGTATGGTGTGTGGTGTATGGTGTGTGGTGGTGGTTTGATACAGTGTGTGTTTTTTTTCAAAACCAACAGGTTCGATTCCTGGCCAGGAATAATATTTTCCAAAAATCCAATGATGCAGTTTTTGTTTTAATTAAAATCAGGCTCGAGACTCCTTTGAGCATTTTTCGATATTCCCTGTTTCGAAATTGGCCATCCACGCCCACACAAAAAAAAAACTTTCTAAAATTCACCCTGCTTAATATCCTCGTATAAGATATTTGAAAAAAATAGCCTGCAATTGAGTTCCAAACTTTCCATACGCAGGATATAGGTGTTATAAATTTGGCATGGGTTTACATATTATGTTTAAAAATAATTTAGTATTGTGTATAAAACCTGGTTTTGATATTTTATTTGAATGTTTTTCTTCCAGTGGTTGTAGCCAATGTGTCTGATGAAGAAATGCAGGAGCATTATGACAACTTCTTTGAAGATGTGTTTGTTGAGTGTGAAGACAAATACGGAGAGATTGAGGAAATGAATGTGTGTGACAATCTGGGTGACCACCTAGTTGGCAATGTTTATATTAAGGTGAGTACTTAATCAGTGTCCATTTATTGTCAGTTTAAAATAATCTAATGCCAACCTACAGTGGCGTGCAGTGGTTCTCCGCGGAAGGTAGGCCAGCCACGCTAAGATGACCCTCAAAGTACTCACATCTCAATAGATGTGAATATATCAATATATATTCACTTATGAGAAACAACGCCATCTAGCTTAAATATCAGGAATTTCAATGGAATTCTGTCAATACAAGAACGAAGGATGTCGCTCCGCTACAAAAAATTCTAAAAAATAAAACAGAGTGCGCTGTAAACAAAAAAAAAGGTAGAGTTTTCTGACCGGAATATTTGAAAAACAAACCTTTAAAATAAGCCTATTAAAACCAAAGTTATAAATACAAGAACTCCGCATTAATCAAGGTTCAAATCACGATTTACTGACAATGCAAACAGAAGAAAGATTAATTTGAAATGACGATGAATTTTAGGTTAATTCTCGTAATTCGGGTACCTACACATCTTTCTTTGGACACAACTTGAATCTTATCATTAAACGATTGTGAATACTTACTGTTTTTAACTTTTAACAAACACTAACAGCGCAAACTTCACAACAGAACACCATTTCTAAGTTAATAAACAAATACAACAAATAATATTTACACTACTATACGTTTCAAAACGAATTACAAACGTCAGATATTATAAAAATCAAAACACTGAAGATCGCGAAATAAATTTTGCTAGTCACATGAAACAAATATGGCTTCTAAGAAAAATACAATTGTTATTTTGTCGATAAAAAAACACTACCAAACATAATTGCATCACTGCATACCGTTTTAGCCGGATAATACTTTGTGGGGCAGCCAATCAGTGGCTAGCTAGCCAGCTACACTCGCAGGAGTTTACGCCCCTATTTACTATGTGTGCCGTTCATATACACGAAAATAACGATCAGTGTGCGTAAATTTATCAATGGAAATTAGGCCGGCTGCGGCCTTGCCTAGACGGCCGGGAGCGAGCATCGTAGTATTTATCAGTTACGTCACACGGCTGCGACAAGTTGCTATAAGTATTATAACAGGAGTTTTTTATTTTTTATTAATATAGTTACAATAAATGCATTTGTTGCGTTGTTGGTAGGAATGGTAGGGTAGGCTAGGCCTAATTGCCTCTATGGACGGCACGCCCCTGCCAACCTATTGATTTTGACCCAATCTATAAAGAAGAACCGGGGAAGTGGGGCTAATTAATGCAGGATACTGACTTACAGGTAACTTCCTCATAAAATGGTAAAATGCCTTAGGTATTTTGGCATGTGTGGCTCACTTGCCAAAATATATGTAATTTACTTACTATAACAATCAGTTTGGTTTTTGTGGTTTGATTACATTCAGAGAAACATAGCTGTTTTCTATTCCTAAGGCACACTCTTCAGTGTCATAATTATTAAGTTTGGAAAAAACAAGGATTAACTAAGGGTGCCATCCTTAGTTAATCCACATTAAACTCAAGACAACGTCGTTATCACAGTAATAAATCTTTCCTATTTCTCAATATACCAATTCCAGTTCCGACGCGAGGAGGATGCAGAGAAGGCAGTAAATGACCTGAACAACCGTTGGTTTGGTGGACGTCCGGTGTACGCCGAACTGTCCCCCGTGACGGACTTCCGTGAAGCCTGCTGCCGTCAGTATGAGATGGGGGAGTGCACCCGTAGTGGCTTCTGCAACTTCATGCACTTGAAGCCTATTTCTAGAGAATTGAGGAGGTGAGTCATAAAGTTTTATTGACTCACAAGTTGTGGGCTCGTTGGGGGGATTCTGACGAGATGATGAACTTCATCATATAAACTTTCATGTCCTATTTAACATCCTTAAGAATTTCCTTAATTATAAAACCGGCCAAGTGCGAGTCGTACTCACACGCACATAGGGTTCCGTAGCACCAAACAATATAATACAAATATTTTGAAGGCATTCGTTCATATGTTGTATTGTTTTACATTCATCAACAAAACTAAATTTGTTTTTCATAGTATGTTAATGAAAAACAAAGTTGTTGCTGCAGTTTGATGAAAAAGTCCCTTATCTCAAAAAATAAACATCAGATCTTATTCAAACCAATTTTTGTTGAATGTTTTTTGTCATTCTATAATCCTATATTTTTTTCAGAATTTTTCTCCTCTTACTTTAGAAATTAGAGGGGGGACAACACATTTTACCACTTTGGAAGTGTTTATCTTTCAAACGGTTGACTTTGAGAGAAAATGGTTTTACCATTTACCTATTTATAGACACATATATCTATAGGCACGTATAGGTTTGATGAAAAAAATATTTTTTAGTTTCAGTTCCATGTATACCCCCTTAATCTTATATATTTTTTTCATTTTCTTATAAAAATCTTATAGCGGTTCACAGAATACATCTACCTACTAAGTTTCAACTGTGTAGTCCTAATAGTTTCGGAGTAAAGTGGCTGTGACATACACGGACAGACAGACAAACTTAGCGAATCTATAAGGGTTCCGTTTTTTGCCATTCGGCTACGGAACCCTACAAAGTCTTGTGTGTGAAGTCTTGTGCAAACTATTAAACGCAGCAGTTACGAATGTGCGTTGTGTGTCAGTGAAAAAATGAATATTATTCACAAGATATGTTGTGTTGCCAATGCTTTCTCATGGTCCTAATTCAGAGCCATAACTAGTTTTGTCCAGATAAGCATAAGGAATTACGGCTCTAGAAAGAAACTGAACTGTGTATAACTAACCCGATGATAAAACATAAAATATGACATGGTAGTCAAATTTAAAATTTGGTATTTTGGTAGAAAAAATTGTTAGTACTAGCTAAAATCAATTTAATAGAAATTCTTCCAATATGTTGATAACTCTGTGTAATATGAGTTTTAGGTAACAAATTGCACTAAGTCTTCATAAACCAATTATTACATTGCAATTATTGCATTTTGTATTTGAAATCAAATATTTTGTTACTCACATAGTCGATTACTGATCTAGTTTGTTTATACGCAGTTTACTGCCTTTTTTTTTTTTTTTACCGGTGGGAAATCATCAAATAACCCCTCCCGCTCTGGGCTGAGCAGGAGGGAGTGTCAGACTTTTACTGACTAAAACCCATCCATGTTCCTTCCTTTGCCCTTTGTGTTCCAGGGCCGCGGTATCTCTTTCGAACAGTCCCGCAACTCTGGCAGGGCAGTGTACTGCCTGACGGTGTTATGTTACTGCAAAACATTCACATAAAACATAAAAACTTGTTGAAGTTTTATTTCTAACTCTCTTGTCTTAGTTGAAATCTTTTGTCTCATCAGTGTAATCCTTGAGTAAAATTTTCATGTTCATCAAACATTCTTAAAAACATGCTGTGTTATATATAATTTGACATTTTAATCTGTTATTAAACACTAAATAGTAGTTTTAGCAGGATGTAATCATCCCTTCTTAGTTCTTATATTTTTTCAAGATCTATTGTTATTGAAAGCCTAACTCTACCCTAGAATTGGATTTCCCGCCTTCTCTTCTAGGCTGATGTCATATCATTATGTTCCAGATACTTGTACTCTCGTCGCAAAGGCTCGCGTCGCTCTCGCAGCAAATCGCGCGACCGTCGCCGCCGTTCCCGCTCCCGCGGAGGTGGCGGTGGCGGTGGCGCCGGCGGCGGTGGCGGCGGTGGCGGTGGTGGAGGCGGAGGCGGCGGTGGTGGTGGTGGCGGCGGTGGTGGCGGCGAGAACCGGCGCAGGGACCCGCCGCGCAACTCGCGCTCCGGACGTTACTGACCGAGCCTCCACAGACGGGTTATGTTCTAGAGAGCGTCATGAATCTTGTGGCGCGTGGCTTTAGCCTGAACGAAAGCTGCGTTCTTGGTTTACTAACATCGTCCTCATTTCAATGTCATTCAAGCGCCGAAAGAATCATGATGCACTCTACGCAATTGTACTGTCCACGAGGTGCCTCGACACCGACGTCATATATTTATGTGTATACCATAAAAGGCATATTATATACTCATTTCTATTGACAAGTACACGTTTATTAATACTCCTAAACCCACACACCGCGAATGGCAGCCATCTTGTCTTTACAAGCTTTTATTTAACAATGTAAGTATGTTTGCTCGGGTGGAATCTTGCAACTCGATTTTGAAGCAGTTATCTTCAACCGATTGAGCTGAAACTTTGCACGCATAATATTATCATATTTGAAAATGCAATATTATGACATGGAGCTGAGCTGATGATGGAGCTGGAAGATGGCCATAAGAAGTCCGTAATAAAACGACGCAATCCCATCGAGTTTGGGCTCGTTTGATTCATCTTGACGAGTACTTTGGTCCTAAATAGTAACCACGGTTTGATGTTGAAGCTGGAAGGTAGCCATAGCATCTCCGTAATAAAACGACGTAACCACAGCGAGTTTGGGCTCGTTTTTTTGGTCCTAGGTAATATATACATGCATACCCTTCAGATTTGAGAAAATACGTTCGATCCATTTGTTATGAATGTGAATTCTATTTGATTAGATGGATGACCCAATGCCAAGGTGAGCACATGCCGATGGCTGAATGGTATGAATGGTGTGAGGGTGTATAAACATATCATTTCGCTAATGTTGCGCCTCAGGGTACCAGCGCGAACCCTGTAGTACTGAAGCCCTTATCCCCCTACAAAGGACCTCAGGGGGATGGACCATTTATGTCCTATAATAAAAATAATCTTTATTATGCCAGAAGAATATACATATGTTCACACAATTTGTCAACAAGCTACTTATTATTAATCTTAAAAATATAATCTCTGCAAATTGTGTCTATTTTTAGCATCTGCTACCGAACTAGTTATATAGCCTGTATTTCAGTACGCAGCGCCTCAAGCCCTCAAACTAAGTATGCAAGTATGAGCTCACGAACAAAAGTAAACATTAAAATATGTACTCAAATAAATTTAGAATTTTAACATGCAAAAAATACATTTATAAAAAAATAAGGTTACTGTCCTCTGGGTGTGTAAAATGAAAAGGGTGAGTGTGTGTGAGAGAGAGTATCTGAATAATTTTTGCTAGTAGATTCTTATAGAATACCGTCACAATACATATACAAAACCTACAATCAATTGTAACACAGCATCACTACTTTAGGATAGTCAGCAAATCATCAGTCTGTTCGTACTTTAGTCTCCCCAGCCACTGAGGTTAAGATGTTTTTATCGCTACCCTATTCATAGAGTATATGTATATTAGATATGAGTCTTATTAATTTTGTCATAAAAATGGGCCCAAAAAAGGAAAAAATCTACAAATAAAAGCAGTTCTTGAGTGTGGTATCCTCTTCTTACATACAGGTAAACCTCACCGCCTTGTTAACATACTCGAACTATACTCCATGGTAGCATGTTGTTTCATAATTATGCTTAAGACAAATAATTGACGTACCTACACAGGACTTCACAGTATTCTTAAAGAAGCGTTGTAGGGTAGCGAAAAGGTATAAAAGTAATGAGTTTCAGTATTGATCTTTGTGATACCTCAAGTTGCTTTATCGTAGTCTTTGGTGCACCACCTCAAGACTATATACAGTATGTAATCAGTGATTGACAAAGCGCTTAATAGATTTGCTTTAGTAATATAGGGGTGACTACTTGCCTCAATGTTTTAAAAATGTAGGTAAGCTTACGAACTCTTTTACTCAGTGCCTGAGTGTGAGCTTTGAAGCTAAAATTGACATCAACAATTACGCCTAAATATTTAATTGTTTTTGCACGCTCCAAAGGATTTTAATCAACCGAAGTGTCGAAGAAACAGCTACGTGCGATTAAATTTATATTGAGTTGTGAAGACGCATGGATCGAAAAGGTCAGGGTCAGTTTTCGCAACAGTCCTTTAACCGTGGGATCACAAAAGAAACTACTACCGAAGAAAAAGACGTTTAGAGAAGGCGAAATTGAAGCGGCAGGAGAACATTGTTAATGAGAGCAATGTTCACAAGCGACAACGCTTGGAAAAAACATGTTGAGCAGTAGTTAAATATATATATAACTTACAAGACCTTCTAATTAATTAAATGAAAGTTGTTTAAATAAAATATAAATGACATGCCCGCGAATTGAATGACTTTTTTTTATGAAATAAGTAGTAAAAGAATAGGGTAAAATGAACTGTGAGGGTTGTATTGATGATCAGGGTTTCGGGACTGTTCGAAAGAGATACCGCGGCCCGCGGCTCGACCATGGTAAGGCAGGCCAAGGAAGCACTTCCAACTAGCGGCGGCCGCTTCACAGAACAGGCGCTTCGGTAACAGCTGCGCACAGACAGCCGCCATAACTGGCCATGTCTCTTTTAATAAACACATCTTTGTCATAGGAGTCACAGACAGCCCACTGCGGAGAGCCTGCACGGAGGAAGACAGCAGCCAATGTGCTTACTGCCCAGAGGTTGAAAATCATCACCATTCGCCTTCTCGTATCCCAATTTATTCGGGGTCAGCGCAGCATGTCTTCTTCCATACTTCTCTAGTACTCGTCATATCACCAGTCACTGCTTTTCTAGCCATATCATCCGTCACACAGTCCATCCATCGCTTCTGTGGTCTACCTGTACTCATCTAGCTACAGTGCATCATATATAATACTTCTAGCCATCCACATTCATACTCAAACCTTTCCTCACTACATTGTCCAAAATAAGAAACACACTTGAATAGTAAATATATATTTCACATTTGCGGCATTTACATAATATATAGACAGTTTTATGGTTATGTCTGGTATCGATTACACTTTTATTCTTTTGTAGATTGAGTTCAACGCAAAATTTCTTTAATCATTAACATTACAAAGATATTTTTAGGTAGTGTTTTACTATATACAATGTGTAACAGAATAAACGCACAACCTCTTAAGGGGTCATTGTATTCATCATTATGAACAACTTTCACTATGGGAGTAACCTCGAAATCGCGAAAAAAAAAAAACAGCTGTTCAGTACATTTTGTCGAATTATGCGCACAGAAATGTATGGGGCAGTCGATTTTTTTTCGCGATTTCAGTGTTGGTCCCATAGTGAAAGTTGTTCATAATGATGAGTACAACGACCCCTTAAGAGGTTGTGCGTTTATTCTGTTACACATTGTATAGATACTTGATATACTCATACACATTTCAATATAAACTTTTGGTTAAACTATATATAAAGTGCAGACAAATATTGTACCTAAATAGTGTGATATGGATTCACATACAAAACTATATAAACACTATGATTCGCTTTGTATTTGGATAATTCGATGATGTTAAGGTGTCTACACCGAAATTATTTGTTTATGGGACAGAGGTTTGAGGTTAAAACAGATAGAAAAAAGTTATTTAATTATACCGTATTTAACATTGCCCAACTGGAAGAAAAAATGGTCAACATATGATAATACCGATTACCGGACTTGATGAACAACGTCCAAAAACATAACATCACAGAGGTTTAGGTTCAAGAGTACCTTACAGTACACCTGCATTGCACTAGTTATGTTTCAGTTCCATGTAAAATCAAACAAGTGGCCGAATAAGTTACAGGAAGTGACTGAATATGTTGCCCAACGAAAAGTAATTTCGATGTGGACCCTTGAGCCGGTATCTGTCTAGTCGACGGGGCAAACACCAACATGTGTGTTCCTGCCGGCGGCTGTGAGCGGTATCTTGACGGGTGATTCTCCAATGACGATGTTTTTGATGCAGCCGGTGAACCCGCGCCGCGAGCGGACGCCGCGGACCTTGTGCAGCGGGCGCTCGTGGCCGCCGATGTACAGCGCCGAGCGAGTGTCCGTGGACGAGTACGCGCCTAGCCCGGGCTTCGAGAAGTGCCCGTCCACACCCACCGACACCACGTACAAGGACTTCACCACTGAAACATACATCATTTAGGCATTGTAACGAAGCTGTTTGGATACATCTACTTAATCTAGGCCCTAGGGTTATCAGGCCGACTTATTCTTTGTCTTCTTTTCGAGTCGATTGACTACTTCTAAAATTTTATCCGACCTCGACATTGAAATAGCAATTTCAAATGTAATTGCTTTTCAGTTACTTATACAGTTATATATTCGAAACAGTCGTAGTGAAACTTCGCTGAGGTGGGTACTATCTACACTGTTATTTAACTTGTAGCCGACCTACCTCAGGTTGGCCATATTAATGGCGCAATTACACTTGTTCGTTTGCTCGTATTCGAGTGTTCGAATGAGTCATTTTCAGCCAGTGGTACATGGTCTTTGTGAAGGATGTTATGGTCATAATTATGTTCCTTTAATGTAAGTTAAGTTTTAAAACTTTAATTTACTCAATTCGGAAACCACAGAATAGGTAAATTAGACATGAGCTCCTATTTTAATAATTTCGTCCTACTTGATGAATTACCTTCAAAATTGAAGAAGAATTATTATAAACCTAAGTCGGGTAACATAAACCGAGTCAGGCAAATTGTTACTAGCTTTTTCCATCAAGATTTTTTCAGTAGCAGCGACGGAGTTTGAATTTGTGACCGGTTGATAGCAATAGGCTGGACCCTATTACATGGGAATTAAAAATAACTGGGGAAATGTGGGAAGTTCAGTCAGCATCAGAAGTACATTACCACTACTCAAACTTTCAAAGCAGGTTTTTTAATAAAAACTTGTTTGATATTACTCGTTACTAACAAGGTATTGAAGAGTAAGGAATATTTTAAAGAGTAATCTTCTGAAATTTTGAAAATAATAGCTGGAGTCCTGTACATCAAATAATTACAATTCCGAAATGTTAAGCTACTTCTGTTGCTGACCGTACACTCTAACCTAACCCTTCGGGAATTTTAAGTATGTGGTAGTATGTCACGGCCGTAGCCAGGGGGGTTAGTCTTCCTAAACCTTGGACAACTCACTGAATAGGCTTTGATAGGGCCCCAACACAAAATCTTGGCTGCGGTCTTGAATAGGGGTGAAATTAGCTTACCATGTATCTTATGCCAGTTGCCATCACAGAGCGCGAACTTGTTGCCAAGCGAGTAGCTCGCACGGAAGGGCCCGTTGCCGTTCTCCACGTTGGCCACGACCTCGTTCTCCAGCAGTTCGAGGACCAGATAGTCCTTCTTGCCGTGGACACTGAGAAGTAGTCCAGTGCTGTTGCGCGGACGAATCTCCATGGATATTGATACCTCGTCACCTACTTTGAAGTTTTCAAGGAGCTGCAATTGAAACGTCAAATTTAATGGTAATTTATGTTGATACCAGGTCGAGCTCGCGCAGACTAGGGAAGAAAGGTACAAAAGTGAGGAAGCCTATACGCAGTCGTAGGGGGCACAGGACTGCCAATCATGGTGATGACTGTAGAGACGTAGCCTCCACGGTTATTATAAAGTTAGTGGCATATAGACTTCTCAAAACAAAATAAGGGACACAACTGTCGTTTCATTATTAGTTTGCCTTTTATTCTGCAGTACTGCGATTTTAAATGATTATATGAACTAATTCATTTTGAATAGTTTTTTTTTTAAATATAACAATGAAATGTTGTAATGATTTTTTTATATAATTTCATTTATGGTACTAAACATTTTATAACATGCACATTTGAATTAATATTCAATTAGTATAATATTTAGTTACCTTAATATTCAAAATTTACAAGTAACTTTAATATAATTAAGAAACGTCAATGTTTAAGTTAAAACATTGATAAATAAATTAATAAATGAATATTATTTATTGTGTTTTATCTGCTACTGTTATTGAATAATTTGGGTAAAGTTAGGATAGAACAGTGACCATTATGGCGTCAGGTTCCTTCTATTATTGGTGAATCTTTTGTTGAGGTTATAAAAGTATGATGTTTCCTGATATTAACTTATTCATTACAGAATTTTGGCTGAAAATGAGTAAATATGAATATTGGTGAAATGAAAATTAGGACAAATGAACGTTATATAAAAAGAGCATTATACAAATTGGAAATGAAATGAAATGAACATTATACTCAATGTTATTAGAGCAAATGAAGATTATATGAAAGTAGCGACCCGCCCCGGCTTCGCACGGGTGCAAAGTTATACATATTGACCTTCCTCTTGAACCAGTCTATCTATTACATAAAAAATCCGCATCAAAATTCTTTGCGTAGTTTTAAAGATCTCAGTATACATATGGACAAACAGCGGGAAGCGACTTTGTTTTATACTATGTAGTGATATAACATTAGATCACGTGGAATTAGGTTATTTCAAGTGATATTATACTATCTGTTATTATGCCATTTATTACACACCCATTTTTATTCTCGTTGAAATAAAGTTTATGTTTATAGGTTATATAACTGCAAAAAATTCTTTTGCAGTTGTAGGTAGCAGTTGTAGGTATTTTTGGTGGACCATGAAAATTAAATTTTTGCTTTACTTTTGTACAACAATGACCAGCCTTTCGTCTCAAGGACATAACATAAAAAAAACACCTTTGTGTGCCATGGCAATAGTATTGTCTCGCTCATTCATACTGGATATCGTAGCTAAGTTCCAGGCGAGGTGTTTGGTCACTCTTCTGAGTGTGAACACCAAGCACATCAACCGATTTAAATCTTTGTACAGGTCTCAATGTGATCGGGCCAGAACACCAGCGAAGTTAATTTCGGAATGTCTGGTATCGTAGCGAAATAAAATATTATTTCTTAAATCTAAAAGTCAAGGGAATACATAGCTAAGGAAATCGACTAACAATTTAAATTATCCATATATTGAAATAACTACTTTCATTCTTTGGCAGCAGTACGAAATGGTCGTGACTTCACAAATTGACCTAGATTGGAAACTGCTTACAGTACATTCATAGTTTACGTTTGACAGCAGCCACATAACAACAACCTTACAGTGATAAGAATAAAGATCATTTTTATTTGACTGAATTGCCAGAAGCAGCAACTACGGAAATGATGATACCCAATCAGAATTAAACTAACAGTGACAGGAGTCAGGACAGTGTGTTTACCTTCAAGTAGTTGCTGTGCAAGTTGCTTGAGGCTCCGAAGTAGACGCCTTCCTCGACGTTGTCAGCGCAGCGCAGCGAGTTGACGCGGTACGACACGTCGGTCACTTGCTGACCGTTCATCATCAGCCCCTTGAGGCAGCCCTTGAACGGCTGGTAGAAGCCCTGCAAATATTTCAAAGTTTAACACTCTTTAATTTTTCAGTTTATGTGCAGCGGTGACCGGATTTGAACTGTTTGAGATAGTAAGCAACAGAAATTAAACACTGAGTTCCTAGGCAGTGGATGGAACAAGAATTAGATGGTTCATTCTCAACGTTCTTTTCTGAATGTTTGATTTATAAAAGTAATCGCTTTTTCGAAACCGAAGGTGTAATTCCAGTCTATTTGAAAAATAAATTCAATGCAATAAAAAACATATACCAGCGAACTAACTTGCTACGTGCAAAGAGGCACAAGTAGCAAAAATGACAAAGACAAAGGATTAATGACCTGATCTGTAATATCTTGAAGAAAATCACTTAAATATGAATAAGAATGAAGAAGTTACCTTAAGATTAGTAGTAATTATTTGGTTGAGGTCTCTGAGCCCACCGTAGTAGTATGGCGGCGCTAGTACGGCGGGCGAGGCGCAGATGGCGCTGGTCTCGCCAACGAGCTCGGAGTCGACCGCGAGCTTGCCGTGCCCACCGGAGCGCGTCAGTGTGACCGTGTGCCACGCTGTGTCGTTGTACGTCTGCGCTGAGGAGATGAGGGCCGTCGAGCCGCCGCAGTTGAATGTGAAGTGGAGCTAAAACATTCAATGTAACGTAAAGTATATACATGTCGCTGCGATGAGAATACTTAAGGGGGGAGGTCTGCTGTAACGTGAATGGATAAAATAAGAAATGGGTACATATGAGGAAGTCTGAACGCGGCGCCCGCGACTGATGTTGTGTGGTAATCGGTTGTCATGGTATGGGCATATCAAGCGGAGGAATAAGGAGAAAGTCTTTAGTATGAATGTGAATAGCTATAAGAGTAAAAGAAGATCAAATAAGTTATGGATGGGCTATGTGAAGGATGATGTAGCTGGAAAGGAAATGACTGCTGAGATGACCAGTTATAAAGAAGTATGGAAGAAGAGACATGCAGCGCCAACCCCAAATAAACTGAGATAAGCGTACATCTGCCGCATGCCCAATGAGCTGTGGGCCAAAATAACCACTTTGTGAAGCCCTGGTACAGCCAGAAGACGTGGCCGCAGACCTCGTAGAAGATGGCGGGACCAACTGGACCAAAACCAACGACCAGTGGTTCATCTTAGCCCTTGTCCAGCAGTGGGATTACACAGGCTAACAGTATCAGTTCGTAATAGTCAAGACAAGGCTTGAATGGTTTTTTTTTAATCCTGCGTAGTAGCAAATCAAAGGTCACGGTGAGGTCTAAGGTTAAACCTAAGGTCACTACATACCTTAGCATCCTTCATGTAAAAAGCGAGGAACTGCGACGGGTACTTGTCAGCGGCGGCGTAGAACACCAGCCCGCCGTGCTGGTCGAACGTGCGGAACGCGATGGTGAGGTCGAAGCCCTGCAGGTGGCGCCCCGGCAGCTTGGAGTACTCGATGCGACTGTCGTTGCGAGTACCTGAACATGAACAGTAGTACGTTAGCTATAGGTCGACACGGTTATTTAGAGAAAACTTTTTTGTACGCATTCGCAAGCGTTTATCACTTTGGCAAAGAACGGGCAAGAAACTTCATGCACACTCTTTTGAAATTAAGTTAGGTATTACTAGTCCTGGGCAGTGGGCATATTATTGATGCTTCTGTAAGTGAAAACAATGTAGAAAAAAAACAAAGATTCAAACCGATTATGATAAGCCCGGCAGTTAAGAGATGAACTGAAGATGCCTGTTCATGAACATGACGCCTGGATCAACACCATTCAGTTCAACCATCTATAAGGGAACTGAATGATTCCATTTGAGTGAGCATTCAATTTATGTCAAGTCGTCAACATACACCGGTATTCTTAGTCGTGGATTGAACTTAAGTCGGCTACATTCCGCCCCATTAGACATTTTGACAGCTACAGTTTTTTTTAAACAAACTGTAGCTGTTAATATGTCTAATGAGGCGAAATGTAGGCGTGTCAAGTCCGACTTAAGTTCAATCCACGACTAAGAATACCGGTGATAGAGTTGCCAATTTGATTTGTTTTATAGAATCAGTTCCGGAGTTGTGGACGTCAGAGGCTAGCACGAGCGCGCAGTGTAAAATTAAAAATTTAGTTTCGTGTATGAATAATTTTATTCTATCAACAGCTGATAATAATAGTGTTTGAACCAAAGATCTTTTTCAATAAAAAATGATTACGTTTACTACGCGAGCTCGTGCCAAAACCATTCAGCTGCACCATGTTAGACTATAAGTTGACCGCGAGTGCAAGCAGATGAACCCGAGACTTACCGAATCTGTAGCCCACTTCGGGGTCCGGAGTGGAGTACGCGGGGTCGTAGGCCAGCGCGCAGCCCGGCTCCGGCTTGGGCGGCGGGCGGCGCGTGGTCGTGCTGGCGGGCCGAGCAGTCGTGCTGGTGCTCGTGCTCGTGCTCGGCGCGATCGTCGTGTCTCCGGGCAGCACTGCGTGGTGGAACACGGGCGACCCTGTTCATATTTAAATGGTCATTTAACGCACATATTACTAACATTACCAACTTGTCATTTTTGTGTTTCGAGTTCTTTATTTATTATGAAGACGAACAACCCGTCACTGTCATATCCTCCTGCCGTTTACCCATGTTATTGGGGTCGGCGTAATACGTTTTTATCCATTCTGGAGGAGTAAACAGGTTATAGAGGCAGGAGTAATAAATAGGGTATATGCAAGAAATACAAAACTTTTTTTATTTCTTAAAAATGCCTTGTTTTGGATCATAAAAACATTGTGATACACTTGTTTAATTTTCTAATACAACACTTATTTTACAATTTAATACTTTATGTAGCGTGTTTCTGGTGAAACTGAACGCAAACACAAAACGCATCGATTCCAGTAGTGACGTCAAATGCTATGTGTCAAAGAAACACTTTTAGTTGAAAAGTACTTAAAGTTTCACTAAGATTTTATTATAATATTGTTATTGCAATTTTTGCTTAAATAAAGCACTTACATTTTAGTAAAACTAATCTACTAAGGGCAAGAAAATTGATTTAAACAAGGCAGATAGAGGTAAGTGACATCAAAGTCCTGACATGAATGGCCGCGATAGTCATGGACGTTTGAACTGTCGTAGAAAATTGTAGGAGTTTAATAATTTTTTTTGTGCGACAAGCAGTAGTTGAAATTAACTTTTAATTATTTTCTTGGGTTGATAGAACTGCATATTATCGATTTATGTGAGAAAAAAAAATTACATGCATATTCCCTATTGATGTAGTGGTAGAGCCTTAAATAAATTGACACGGTAGTGTAAAGTAGTGTGGCTCTTCGTACTCTAATACTGTCAGTATGTTTTTAGAATGTGCTATACTGTTGGTCGGGTACTGTACGTTAGTTAGCTGGAGTCACACGTACCGCTTTCGGGCGGGGCTTCGCTGGCGCTCGGCAGCCCTGGCGTCGGTAGCACGTCTGTGCGTGGAGTCGCCGCCCATTGTGCTTGATCTGTGAATAACCATAATATCATAACTGCCTCGTTTATATTGAGATGTTGGATTAAGTTCCCTGGTTGGGCCATCAGGAATTTCTCTGAAGCGGCCACGGAGGCTTGATCATGGCCCGGCCGATTGGCTGGAGCCCAGTTGATGGCAATAGGCTCGCCCCCTTTTGCATGGGTCTTAAACATAACTTGGATAAGATCCAAGACATTTATATTGTTACTCCGGGACTCGTTGAGCTTCTTTATCTCGGCGCTTTGCTGGTGATCGCCACTGTAGATTCTGGCTTCAGAAGTTGCAGTGGTTGAAAATAGTCATTATAAGAGGCTGGATTGCACGGTGATTATGCGAATGAAGCTTACCTGGGCTGATGCCTCCCGTGGTCGTAGTACTG
Source organism: Eugnorisma glareosa (assembly GCA_947578425.1). NCBI lineage: Eukaryota > Metazoa > Arthropoda > Insecta > Lepidoptera > Noctuidae > Eugnorisma > Eugnorisma glareosa. Next base: position 43,323,488 of record OX387957.1, read on the forward strand.
CCACATCTTCCGAAGGTAGTACTGCTATTGCTGAAGGGCTCCAGCAAGTTGAGCACGCGGCCGTTGATGGTTGCGTCAGCGATGCAGCCGCTGAAAGGTGTCTTGGTGCCCAGTTTGCCGCCAACGACGTAGCCTGGCTGCACGCCGCCCACGAACAGCACGCCGTCTAGTATGTGCAGCGGCGCGGGCGCTGTGTCCGTGCTGGAATGTGGAGATACAAGGTTAAGTATAGACATAAGAAGGCAGAGGAGCAAAAGATGCTCGGACACACTATAGCTGTGCAATGAGCTCACGTATAACCATGCATCAGCATCGCCTCAACTACGCGTAGAATTGTTCACCATTTTTCACCCCATAGGACAATACGCCTCGGATCGGGATCCGCTAGTAATCCCACTTACGTTTGAACTTCTATGGAACTTCCCCCCTCGTTCACACGGCGTTCATCTGTACGTAATATAATTTTGGGAGCATTATGGTAGTCATTGCATTTGTTTTAACCATCATTCGAGTTATTGACGGGATCCTAACTGTTTTCTGAAAAATACCGCCGTTTGAACAACCGCTTGGGCCAGTTGTTCACGTCTACGTTTTATCGTAGTCACAACAACGGAAGTCGCAGTTACACCTGACGTACAAGTAACCCATTGGTTCTCTAAATTGCCCATCAATGTGGGACAATATCATATTTTTATGACCCAGAGTGGAGTCATTTTATGATCTCCCCTGACACTTAAGAACTTTAACTTTAGACTTTGTTTCCAGTACGTAAACCTTCGGCTGCAGCGCGTTTTTGCAGAGAGGTTCCGTAAATGCTATCGCGCGTTAGTTGCAATATGCTGCAGAAACTATGGAAAGACGCATTAATCGGAGTCAATCTTACAACTGTAGCGTTCACATGTATTTTTGTATCGTTGCTAAAACGCGATTGCATCGATACGTGGGCTATGGTAGGTACAGCCAGCTACTGCATGGCGGTCGTATAGCGTTTGTATCGACGTGACGAGACGCACCTGAAGTAATCGAAGTCATCGACGACCAGCCGCAACGCGTTGTTGTTGTGTGTGACGGTGAGGACGTGCCACTGCGAGTCGTTGTACATGTTCAGGCCCGTGTCCAGCTGTTCGCGCTGACTCATCAGCACCAGTTTACCTGAAAACGCAAAGAACATAATAGATATGCTAATGTTACAACTGCTGGGACTCAGACGTTCTTTGTGAGGTGAAAAATCTAGCCTCCTATATTACAAAGGCTGGTTTTCGTCGCCTTTTTAAGTGTAGTGGTTTAGAAACGTGCAAAATAAGTTTTCGTTAACTGTAAAATTAATCGTATAACCAATTGACTAGCAATTGTTACAGAATGACAGTTGTGATTTATTATAAATAACTAAATAAATATCGCTGGACATTACACACAGCGCCATCTAGGTACCATACTAAGCAACGAGGCTTGTGTCGTGGACACCAGATAGTTGATAATACTACATAGATACTTTTTGTTTGTAAATACATACTTAATATGCATATAAACATCCATGACTCGGAAACAAATGTCCATGCTCATCACACAAACATTTGCTCCTACCGGGATTCGAACCCGGGACCCTAAGAACGTAAGGCAGCCTCAATAAGGCTGCGCCATTCGGGTCGTCAAATATGTATAGAACGGCTATAGCAGAGCCATAAGTGTTTTAGTAAACGATTGATTCCTTTTACTGTACTTTTAGGAAACTTCTATGGAAGCAACTTTACGTGGACTAGAGAGTCAGTATAGCTTTTCTTGTTTACTGATCTTTGACCTCAAAACAACTGTTAGTCAAAACTTGGTATCAAAGCATAAATAAACCAAATCGTAACGTTTTATGACATGAATGTGACTTTCTCAAAAACAAAAAAAAAAAGTCAAAATCATCTTTACCTTCTGAAGGCGGTGACTTTTGTTTGTCTGATTCAGTTTTTTTGCCACAAAGTCTTTTTTATGCAATATGAATATAAAAATAAATAAATATAATAATTATTATAGTGCCACTTACGGGATATCTTCCGTGATTGTCAACCCGCGATCGTGGCGCTTGCAACAGCGTTGAAATATCGGGAGCTCAGAATAATAGACAATCATGGAATATTCCGTAAGTATGGGGCTATATGAATATAGCCTCTGTTGGCACGTTAGGAGTGCCGAAACCCGGATTTGAAATAGGCGTGACAGACCTTTTAAACACCCGATTTACAGAACAAGAGAACTTTAAAAAAATACGCAGTTATTAAGCACATAACGAATATTATTTAAAAAATAATTGCAATTAATTCATAAGTTTAGCCAAAAAACCATCTTGCATGAATATTTCGACGCACTCCCAATATTTGTAGACTTTGCGACCGACATTTCCATGGGCAGATGCACTCAACTTCAAAGAATCTCTTGATTTGTTGAAGTTAAGTGCAGCGGCAAGTACTGATGTGATCTGTTAAACTTCTCATCCTCCATAGGTAAGGGAGGTTCCTCCGACCGTATGGGTGTTCCCTGATCTGAGGTAGTTTTATTTATCGCTTCTTGAAGGTAGACCTAGGAGGTTGACGGCTGCTTAGCCGAGCTATCTAGTGGGTGCCTTGAGAGTAAGGACCCCAGTTAGGGAAAAAACTTATAAGCTAAGCGAATACACGCTTATGGCGTTCCTGGCGGGAAGACAGCAACGGCCAGGCTGAAACGGATCAAGCCGATTGACGGGAGGCTATATAGGGTGTAACAAGACCCTTAACGAAGCCGGAAAGGCACTTGTTCTCCCCGTCATTGCGATCATTTTTTTTGTTCTAGACCATACCTGGGGACCTTCTAGTTACGGAGATATTGGGGGTCAAAGTTCCACCTTTTTTTTTAATAGGTTTTTAATGTAAGATTTTTACTTTAAACTCCTCCACGGCCCCCGTACTATTCAATCCATTCATCAGGACAATGTTTTGAGTGTGTTACATTGAGTCCTACCGTAAAACGTGATGTTTCACCCCAAAAAAAAGTCGTTTCCCAGCAATATTTTTTGCGTAAAGTTACTTAGTTTGATGTACATAATGCTTCGTTGACGGCTTCGTTAAGGGTCTTGTTACATCCTGTATAAATATGCTAATTTCTCGGGTAACTTTGTTTGCGGGACGTAGGAATTTAGTCATAAATCTGTATGTGCTGTACGTACCTTTGATAAGCGACAGTGATATGCTGTCAGACATGGCGGTCGTCTGCATCCGGTTGACGTACACGAAAATTAATCCGTCAGGGCTCGACGTCTTGAACTTGAGTGTCAGCTGTAAGTTCTCCGTGGTGATGTCGACATAGCGTAGGTAGCTGTCCTTGCCCGATAGTGAAACCAGGGATGCGAACTGAGAAGAAACAAAGCTTCATTAAACATAATGTTATACCGATATAACCGACGCGAACTACGACAACTTGTTCGAGTTTTATTTCTTTGTAAATTCTATGTAGACACAAAGACACATCATGTTCAAATATTAAGACCCTGAATATTAGACCCTGTTGGTCATCTGGGTCACCTTTTTTATAAGGTATTCACATTTAATAATAATTGTAGAATTGTTATAATGAGCCATTATAACTCTTAAATGTATGTACGTAACGTCGGACGACTTTAATTAGAGATAAAGCGTTTTGAAAATATTAATTACTAGGCTTTTAGACTTTTATCATACTACGGGTGGTACTTATGCTACTTTACTGTAAAAATGTTAACCGACATGCTTTAAGTAAGTTTTATTTACGATGAAATAATTGTTCGGCTTTACGTTTCGTTTACGTCACACGTTCGTACCGCCTCTGTAAAGAATTACAGAGGCTGTAGCACGAACGCACGACGTAAACGAATGCCCTTGAAAGTGAAAACAAATGGCTCATCAGTGATGAAATTGTAAGTGTAGGTAGTGATGAGTCATCACTACCTACACTTACAATTTTCTGAGGGACGTTAAAAAGATGGGATTCATTTTGTTTAAGGTGGATGCGCAAGGGTAGCCCGTGAAATTTAAATTTTCTTACGTTTATTGCAATTTGCAGGTCAGTGTCAGGTTGTATGTTGATGAAAATATAAATCGCGCCAATAAAACGTATGGAGTTACAGAATTATAATCATTCAAATCATCAGTACAACCTTCCAAGTTCATATAATCCCAAAGAGCGACTTTTTCATGAAATAGCCATTGAATGGGGTTATATGAACTTATAGAGCTGTTTTGATGACTAGAATGATTATAATTCTGTAACTCCATACGTGTTACTGGCGCGATCCATATTTTCCTCAACATACAACCTGACACTGACCAGCAAATTGCAATAAACGTAAGAAAATTTAAATTTCGCGGGCTACCCTTGCGCATCCTCCTTAAAAGAAACAAAGAGCCCCTTGAAAATCAATACATCATTCCGTAGTCTCACCTGACAACCGTACGCAATGCCGATGGACTCGAGGCTCTCACTGAGGTCGATGTTGACGCCGTCCATGCTGATCTGTCGGATACAGCCGTCGAAGCCGGCCGTCGTCACCTCCACTATGCCCTTGTTGTTGCCACCGAAGTTCATCGTGTCCAGGGCACCTGTACGATAGAAATAAATGGTTTACTATAAAATGATTTAATGTAGGTACATAGGTTAACACAAAATGTAACGACATGAGCCTATAAAAACAAACAACCACTTTGTTACAATTTGTTATGGACAACAGTTATTTAAAGGAACGTAAATGACCGGTCAATTAATAAGGACAATATGGAAATGTTGACCAGTTTCATATTCGTTTTTTATTTGATTTAAATGACAGTTAAAATGTGTTAATGTAAAGGATTCCACGAATCACATTCTACAGCATGTTAGGTTAATCTAGCAATATCATAGCATACAAAGACAAGGTTAATGCAATACATAAGGGTAGCCCGCTTAAGTTTTTTTGCAATTTGCCGGGCAAAATGATTCGCAGTTCATTTAACCATTGTGTAGTTCATTTAAGCCTATTGAATGACTTTTTCACCAAATTGACATTCAAAGGGATTAAATGAACTCAAGAGGACTGTGTTCATGATTTTAATGATTATAATTATGTAAACACATATTTGTAACGGTCGCGAATCATATTTTAATCAACATACAACCTAACACTGACCTGCAAATTGCAAAACTCGTAAGAAAATTTCAATTTCGCGGGCTACCCTGGCACTTCCACCTTAAGTACAGAAAACTTGTATTTCAATTGATAAAGCTGTAAATTACTTCATCATAAAGTAGGTATCACTGTAAATAAATTACACTACTCATCAAAGTATAGGGAACGAAAAAATTAATGCAAAAGAAATTCTTATTTCGTAAAAATTATTGAATGCAGTTTAAATCTACATTTAAAATATTGAGTGGCCAGAATATTTCATTACTAAATTTTTCTCAAATAATTTGATACTACTTCTGGTTAGCATCAAATTGAACAACGTAGTGATGTTGACTGGCCACTTGTGCCGTACACTCGATGAGCTGTGGGACAATATAACCACGATGTGGCGCCCTCCCACAGCCAGAAGGAATGGCGGCGTAGAGGATGAAAAGACAAGCTAGACAAAACCAAGGATCAGTGATCCACATTAGCCCTAGATCGGAAGAATTGGATGTCATGAGAAGGGGTCAGTGGCATGACGCAGGCCAAATGTGTATCTTCGGTGAAGAAAATAAAGTTATATTTTGAGTCGCTGTGCGCGCCGCGTCGCGTCTCGTTGTGAACTGACCCTAACAGTTACAGTAAGTTGATATAGTTGGCTTGTTCCTCAATTACCTATAGAGTCTTCTCTTGCAGAGGAGTCCATCTTTAATATCTCGCGGTCCACCTTGAGGGAGCACTTGGTGAGTATACGCGCGGCGTCCAGTCTGTGCCACTTGCCGTCGTTGTACGAGTTCGTGGTGCCGATGATGAGCAGGTCATCTGTGTTGCCGAGGGACACCTACCGAAGAATGTACTTGATTAAGATGGATATTCTATAGGCTTTTATAAGACAGTACCTAAGTATAAACCTCAGTTGGTTGGTTTAATTGAAGATTCATTGATGATTCTGCCATGAAGTGAACGGGCATTGTCAGTTGGGACTGGTCATCTCTTAGCTGCCACGGTTTATTTTAACTACTTTGTTTCTAAATTATTGATATAATATTTTACTCTGGACGCTCTTAATGTGCCCGTCAATCTACATCGTTTTCACATGTATGTATGATATCAACATGAATGATGTAACCAAGATCTTGTAACAATATTTGGCTTGAAAAGAGTGTCCATGGAGTTTCTTGCCCATAGAGATAGTCCATAAAGATCTACGCTTTGGAATGGGCAACTACAGTACTTTCACAAGTTATTATGCCTTTTGTCTGTGACTGTAGCTTCGCCTTCTTTGTTTTTCTGACATTCAAAAGTGCCTGTAATGGTCTATTTTAAATTAATGCTTTGAGTTTGAGTGTAAATGTGGTGCTGTTCCACAAACGTTACACTTAATATCGTGTCGTGCGAATCCTGTTGTTTGTTCATTACAGGAACGCTACTGAAGGCGCCATACTCGTAGTTAAGTTCTGGGCCGACTCCATTTAGATTGCCATCGACACGCTAAGAAGTGTGAATACAATGCTCAGCCGTAACAAGCGCTTCAGGAACCGCCGTCTCTGTTAACCACTATTTAACAACTTTTAACCAATATACCGGGTTAGTTTCCAAAGACCAGCCAAATTCTCAGATATAATGCAGTACATCATTCTGAGCCCCCCCACATAGATATTTTTCTTCGGTTATTAAAAAAAAACAGCTGTTTCCTACAAAAGTGCAATACCTACACGGTCAAAATGATATATATATATATGATGATATATGACGATGATGTATGACGCTCAGAATGTCGTACTGCATCATATCTGAGAATTTGGCTGGTCTTTGGAAACTAACCCTGTATATTATAACAAAAACCTTCTCAATTTTTGAGTGACAGGAGTATCTGCGACCAATCTTTTATTTGTAAGAAGTGTTCTCTAGCATGCAATGATAGTGCACTACTATAAAGCGCGGCTCGGCAACATTTACGAAACATCGCCTCTGTGAGGGGGACTATGTGGCGCGACGTTCGTGCTAATTCAGAACACGAAAATTACCGAAGCGCACACCTTTACTGATTTCACTGTAAGTATGTAGTTATCTGTTTGTAAAGAACAACGTATCCTTACCTGCAAGAACACCCTTCCATCTTGCATCTGTATAGAGAAGAAGTAGGCGCCTTCCCCGACGAGGTATATCAGTCCATCAGGGGCGTAGGTTCTGAAGAACAGCAACACCTGGTTCTTCTGCGGCGTGAGGTAACCGCGGCCCGGCATCGTAACGTGCGATCGACCATTGAAGCGGTACTCTTGGGGCCCAGTGTGGGGGGGGATGAGTTTGTCTCTGGGTGGGGAGAAAGGTTAAACAGATAATTAGTCATTAATATAGAAACACGATGATCCATGTCCGTCAAATGTTTGACAAACATATAGTTTGGCTCCGACCTGATTTTGTGCAAACTAGTATATGTGGATATCTAACTAGTATGGATGGCTACAGACCACAAACAAAACTAATACAGGTATCGTAGTAGAGCTGTCGAAAAACACCCCACACAGTTATATAAGTTGAAGGGCCAACCCCAATTTCTTTTTATTCGTAATTTCACTTCCTTTTTGTGTAGCGGTTCATAGAAGATACCTCCAAATTTCAACTTTGTGGTTCCAACAGTTTCGGAGTAAAATGGCTGTGATAGATAGACAGACAGGCGGACAGGACGAATCTATAAGGTTCCATTTTTTGCGTTGTAGCAACGGAACCCCAAAAAGACGATGAGGTGACTGTGCCATTTTCGTTCTGTACCCTTTCAAGTCGATAGGACCATTTCTAACAAAAAGTCAGAATCTTAAAATTCTATAAACTCTTACCTCTGCCTAGATCCCTTCAAGTTATTAGCGCTGACGAAGTTCCACAGACCAACCGGAGTATCTCCGATCATCAGCTCTTCTATCTGACCTTCAAAGGCCGGGAAGCTGATAGATTGCAGCTTGGCATCTGACGGCGCCCCTCCCACATATAGCTTGGACTTCTGCCGGTCCAGGTTGAAGATTGTATGCTGTCCTGGTAGCACAGCTTCTTTGGAGTGCACGAAATCTGCTGAGCCATTGTCGGGCTCGCGGATTGATAGTTTAACGTTGCGTCCGACTCTGTTAGAAAATAGAAAAGTCGGTGAAACTTTGTTCTTGTAGGAAGAATAGAATTGTATCGATACGCTTATACTCCTCGAGACAGGCGGTCAGGCTAGGTATGTCCTTCTCCTGTTATGTTATAAGCCTCATGTACAGTCAAGGAATGATGCCTCAGTTTATGTACGACAATGTTTTGAGTTATAAATAAATACTTTTGTATTTTGGATATGTTAAGTATAATGAGTTTTAAATTAGAATAGGAACGTCAATGACCTCTACTGTCACCTGTCACGTGAAAAGTACGGCTAGCAAAAAAAATGCTTCGTACGCAAATAAAATTGTTAATAATAAGCATTCCTGGTTTAAGCTTTCACGGTTTATAACTAATCTTTACGGGATTTCTTCAATGATTCGAAGCTGTTGCAAGCGTCGTAATCGCGGGATGATTGGGTCATCCCGCGATCATGGCGCTCGGGAGAAGTGAAGATGAGTGACAGTGAATGACAATGTATATTTGTTTATAATATTTTTGAATTATTTTTATCTTGTTAATGTTATCTTCCAATTAATATCATTTATTAAAAGCGTGGAAGTGTTGCATCAAACTAGATCTGATAAGCAAATGGTTTATTCACCAATTGTTTTAAGTTTTAAGCCACCGAATAATTTTTTATTTTTGTTATGGCAATTTCTCGATCTGAGCTCAATTTTTTTTGCTGACCCTGCCGTACTTCTTAGTTGTAAATCTATGACGTCACAATATGGCGCGAAGTCAGTCCTATTCTAATTTGAAACACATTATACCTTAAGGTTTAAGTGCTATACCCAAACAGTCAAAATGTATGGAACCGGTTACAACTTTTTTCAATGTTGGGTGTTACTATTACATTCTTGGTCTCCGTTTGTGCGTCATTTTTCTATACACCGTGTACATTTTGAATGAAAATGAAAGTTAAAAAAAAGTGACATGCGCTTTCCCAGTCATGTCACTTTTTCAAACTGTTGCAGGAAATTAATTTGCTTAGGTACATAATGTTTAACTATTTTGATCCATTGACTGTACACTACAGTTAGGAGTACCCAACACTAACGCTAAATGCAAAAGCAATGTTATCATAAAGTACTGATAATCAATTTATGATGTAACGAACTTGTTCTCAAAATGATCCTATTTAATAAGAAATAGTTCTTTTTGTAACTTGTAATCGTTATTGACAAAGAAAATCGCTTTTGATATAGAGTAAATGTACGATTTGTTATGCAAGTCAACGACAGAGTTAGGTATTAAGGCATAAATCATCATACCTGTCCACGACAACCTGGTACCAGCGGTTGTCGGCCACGAACTTGTCGCTGCCGATCCTGGCGGGCTCCCGTCCTGACTCGGCGCTGTCTCCAATGTCCATCTTCAGGTATGGGTAGCCGTTCTCTACGCCGACAACCATGAAGTCATCCTGGAAGTTACGTAGATAGATAACAATATGGAAGATTTTCCAATTTTTAAACAGTAGCGATCTTTTTACAAAACACAATTTTTATACACTTATACTGTCACTTACAGGCAGCTCCCGATATTTCGACGCTGTTGGAAGCGCTATGATTGCGGGATGACTGGAGAATGCGGGTATGGTAAATATGTTGTTAGGTGCAGACAAATATGTCTCCCTCTTTCTCAGTCTTTTGTGACTGGTCACGGCAAAGCACACTCACAGTATCACTAGGTTTTGTGGAGTCCTTTGGCTGTAAAATTAGCTTGCTGGCTACATGAAAGACGGTAGACAGATTTGTGTGCACCTCACAATAGATTTACCACCCACCCGCATACTCCAGTCAACCCGCGATCATGGCGTTTGCAACAGCGTCGAAATATCGGGAGATCAGAATAATGGACAATCACGGAAGATATCCCGTGTACGGAAAATAAGTGACACTATAAGTTTTGTTATACACCGTGAAAGCATAAAACGACGTTTACAATTTTAATATGTACAAGGTTTTGTTAAACCATTGAGCTTGTTTAGGGTTCCATTGCCAAATGGGAAAAACGGAACCCTTATATGTAAATTTTTAATTCTTTATTTCACCAAAAGCCACAGGTTATAACCCTTATAATACTCAGAACGCGTTGTGGCATTTCCTAGCCTAACATTTATGCACTGCAACACCGAGGGGTCTTAACTATTATTATTCCACGTAATTCTAAAATACTATTATTGAAATCATCCTTACAGATTTAGTCCTCCTAAGCATGGTGTCCTTGGGGTTGCCGAGGTAGAGGATAAGTCCGTCCCTCTCCTTGGTCTTGAAGTAGACGGACACGTGCGTGGACGTGGACATCTCGTCCACTGTGTCCGGTAGGCGCGGCTGTAGCGTTGTGCGACGGTCGTAGGTTACTCCTACTTGGATGCGGTTCGCTACTGTGCGGGCCTGAAACAATGGAGAAGAGTAAGTATAAGACGCAGTGCTTCTAAAAGTCAAACAGAACTTACACAGTAGTCAATATCTTAAGAATATTTCAAAAATGTATCTATTTGTTAATTATTTTAATTATATTTTTTCAATTTTATTACCAAATGTGTTTAGTTTTTTTTTTTTTAACTATGTACACTATAATTGTACTATACAGCGTGTAACAAAAAGGGTATAATCATATGGAACACTGTGGTACGGACCATCAAACTGAACAACTTTCTCTAAGGGACCACCATCGAAATCGTAAAAAAATAATCAGCTGTCCTATACAAAATTTCAATACCTACTCGACCCAAATGTATGGGACAGCTGATTATTTTTTTTACGATTTCGATGGTGGTCCCATAGAGAAAGTTGTTCAGTTTGACGGTCCGTACCACAGTATTCCATATGATTATACCCTTTCTGTTACACGCTGTATATATACTATATGTTTGTTAATTTAGTTATACATTTTATTATGCATGCTGTGGACTCCTGTAAGTGAAGGAGTACACCTACGTGATACTTTTCTCGTCTATTATTTATTTCAAGTGTTTGTGTATATCCTTTGTTGGAGATCCTAAATATACAATGTGTAACAGGATAAACGCAAAAACTCTTAAGGGGTCACTGTACTCATCATTATGAACAACTTTCACTATGGGACCAACCCCGAAATCGCGAAAAAAAATCAGCTGTTCTGTACATTTTGTCGAGTTATGCGCACAGAAATGTGTGGGGCAGTCGATATTTTTTTATCGATTTCTCTGTTGGTCCCATACTGAAAGTTGTTCATAATGATGAGTACAATGACCCCTTAAGAGGTTTTGCGTTTACTCTGTTACACGTTGTATAAGAGAGAAAAATCTCATTTTTTGATGTCATATTATTTAACTGGAATAGAATATTGTTTTCTCGGAGTTTAAAAAATAAACATTACGGCTCAGAATTTCGTAAATCTTGTTAACCTTCTTAACTAATATTATAAATGCGTAAGTAAGTTTGTTTGTTACCTTTGACGTCTAAACCACTGAACAGATCATTCTGACATTTTGCATATACGTTGCCAGGTGTACAGAAAGGGACACAGGGTACCTTTAATCTCGATAAAAAGTACTGTTACCCAGGAAAACAACAATAAAAACGTTCCTATGATAGTAGATGGCGCAACTTGTCTTTCGAATCATGATTTAATTATATTATTACAACCCGAATTGATTGTCAAATTCTAAATGAACGCGAGTGAAGCCGCGGGCAAGAGCTACTAAATGAATAAATATTGAACTTCTATGGCCATACTTAACGTTTAAAAGAAAGACGTAACCATTCTGACTTACTTATACTTCATAAAATTATAAACGGTTCCATAGATGCACACTTGGTAAACTATTTTAACTTTCGGTCTAGCCAACGTAGTAAGCGTCATCATCGTATTTTTGAATTGCCTACATCTACATTAAATACCACATTTAATAGCCCCCTAACACGTATGGCAAGGCAATATAATGAAAGGTCCAAACGGACGGATTATCCCATTGATATTTTCTCCATGAGTTTCGCTTCTTACAGACGTTCCGTTTTTAAACAATGCGATGAGTGCATGTCTTTGTAGATCAAATTGGTATGTTTTGTAGTGTTCTAGATTAAGGTCTACTAGATACACCTTTTTATTGTTTTCCTTTGTCTCTAATATTCATGTATCAATGTCATGCATACCTGTTATTTGCATGGTTACTGAAATGCCAATTTTTAGTTGTTATGTGATTTGAATTGTAAGTGACTGTGCTGTTGGTGTGCTTATTATAAATAAATAAATAAATAAATACCTGTTCGATGAGCTCCTTTAGTTTGAGCAGTTTCTCGTCGGCTTCCTTACGCCTGTGCTCAAGGTCGTCCTGTCTGACCTTCACGTCGCGGTACGTCTGTTTGATGGTCGGGTTTAGCTGCTTGATGTCTTTGACTGAGAAGGGAAAATTATTTATTAGTTAAAAGGAACCTGTCTATAAATAGGTGCTCTTTCTAAAGCAACGTTGACAAGAGGCAAAGTCGTCATCTACGGAAGCATTTACATATTATGTATAGACGAGTCATGTCGCTGCGACCCTTCATTGTGTCTGGGCGTCGTTGCCGTGGCGTTTGCGGTCGACTTTGAAAGTGCTTCTTCAAACGGGCATCGAACGGTTTGGTAACCGACCTTCCGTCGGATTTTCATGGAAATTTTTTAAGGGAATTAATTTCATCTATTCGTTGTCAGTCCACAGTAATCCACAGGCCAAGTTTGTCTTCGACGACACTGTCATGGTCCTAGCGGGTGAAGGGGGACGCGGGTAAAAACAAAAGACGCGCATCTGGCCGCACGTTATTATATTGTGTTTCCAAATATGAGTATAGGTTTCTCTGACTTATTACTTATTTTTATTTCTATATATTGCACGCAAAATACGCGCTTAGACGTGGAGTTGCGGACACCAGCCCGCTATACAATACAATAGGTTTCTCTGTTTATTTTTAAATTACTTCGTCTCATCAACAAATAAGTCAGTCTGTAGTTGCACCTTTATTTTCCCGTGTGCACAAGTAAGGCTGGGTTACTAAATAATGTACGATATGTATCACGTACTCGTACGTCCAATATTATCTGGCCCCTGTTTTCTGTTTCTTATTTATTTATGTACACACAAAATACTTAACAGGACATTACATCAGCTTCGTCTTTTCTACTTCTTACTTTTTTTTTCATTTTCATCTTCTTAGTAAGAGGGCACAGATAATTCAGAGCTCTGATGAAAACGCATGAATGAACCGTATCCTTCAAGTACTATGGGAGTGCACACCCTGCACGTACGATTACGTGATTTCATACAAAAACGACTGCCAAGTGAGTGCAGTCCAAAAGCTGTATACAAACCTAAGTTGTCAACAGTAGAGGTCGACTTCTGCGCCTCATCAGCGAACTTGGGCAGCGTCTGCGCCCACTCCTTGCTCGCAGCCAGGTCGGCGCCTAGCTGTGACATGATGTCCAGAGTAACCTTCACAGTGCTGTTCACATCGTCGGCTCGGACCACCTCGTTGGCAAGCGAGAAAGGTGGCGGCTTTGGTAGGGAACTGGAAACGTTACAATAATTATCATCATTGTAATAACATAATGACATTTCGTTACATGATGCTCGGCTCAGCATGATTCGGTGCAGCCGAGCGGCAACACTGAATATAATGGGGGCTATCGCGTGTGAATTCGCCGCTAGAGGCGCTAGTGTAGTGCGAGGCCACCGAAATGTCAGATTTCATAGAAAATTCGCGCGTTGCGTGCTTTTTTATCATGTATTTTTACTAATATTAACGATTGTGGTCTAGATTGAGCTATTCCTGATTAATTAATTCTTGAAGATTTTAAGTAGCCACTTAGGATCTTATTTGTTAGTACTTGGAGGTAAAATGATTTTTAAATGTTTCATGCTTGCTAATTTTAGGGAGAATATTGTAAATAAATGTATCTGAAGTTTACACTACGTGGTAACACGTAATAAAATAAACTTTTTATGAAGTTATTGGTACTGTAAAGTATAAAATAAAATTATTGACATAACCTTACGCGACAGTAGCGCTATCTGGTGAGCTCAAAAACGATAGCCCTCATTATGTAGATGTGCGTTCGATAAATAGTTCAGCTGGAATTGTGGTTAGCTGATCCGCACATGATTCAGCGCTGGCTGACTGGAGTTTGCCGATCGGTACGAGCCAAATGAAACCGTGTGAGTGGTAACTGCCGCGGTTCAGCTTTTTAGTTCAAGAAATACTGCCTAACCGAATGTGCCACCCAAACAACTGTGTATAGCACCCTCGTCGACCCGTTACTTACAATTGTATAGCATTATTATCGTCATCAGCCGATCCCATCGTCTTCCGCGCATGCGCTAGTTTCTGTTCCGCCTTCGTCAAGTTAGGGCTTAGAGCTTGTTCGACGAAGTTCTGCGCTTTCGTGGCGCCTTCGAGGAGACTTCTGGATCTGTCGCGAGCTGGCACCACACGGTTGTTGAGTTCGATTGTCTGGAAGGATAAGTTGCTGGGTGATTCTAGTGTGTTGGTAATACCTGGTGTGTTACCCCCACATGTTTACACTTGTTCTTGTTGATTCCGTTTTAGGTATAATGTTGTTGTCAGACCAACGCGCATTATCTTACGCCATAAATTAAGTCTTCTCGCCGTTTGTATTTTAATGGCTAATCCACATGAAGTTAAAAGCTCGTATGAACATGCGGAAACATGTACGTCAACCAATTCTACTTTCACAGTTAATTTGCCTTATAATTGGGACTGCAGCATATTTGTTTTTGACAGAAACCTACTTTGGCAGTTCCCTGTAAATAGTTTAATGGGGAAGGCAAGTCAAAGCTGATTGTAGATGGCATGTCCATAGCTTAGTCTCAATCTGACACATGAGGTTAAGCGTTTGAAACATAAAATGACATTGACACATTTTTAACCAATGACGATGCTTGGTACGTGCGATCCTAGCGCCATTAGTTCCACGGTTGCCATCCTCATTGAAATAAAAATGTTTTAAGTTTGAAAATGGATGGTTACCTGTCCACAGACCTAACTCAGCTAGCGTTCCTTTATCTTGAAGATAGACCTCGTGCGGCTGTTACTGTCCAGCTCACATGCCCCGTTCGCTTACCTTCTGGGTGATATTCCTAATGCCTTCCTCTGCAGCATCAGCGTCTTTCTTGGCGTCGCCTATCTCCTTCACGATAGAGGAGTACGCGGAGGCCGCGGTGAACGCGTGCTGGGTACGCGAGTTGTTGTTCTCTCTCTCCGCCACTTCGCGTAAATTGTCCGCCTGGGGGGAATGTCACAGTTATGATGGATTTTGAAGGATTAGGCTGCACAAAGGAGCACAAACTCCACATAAGTAATGGGTAAAGATTGATTTTGTAAACTCATTATTAAAGTTACTACCAGTGACCCTGTATTTACTTGAAATTGCCATGATAGAATATGACGTAAATAGCTTGGTTTCTTTCTGAACTCACCCTATTCCTCAACATAGTAGTATGATGGTTAGCCACATTGGTAAAATTCCTTAATTCAGGCATCTTTTGTCCTAGATGAGCCAGTCTGGCCACCATGTCCTGGTTAGCGGTGCGGATGTTAGCCAGTACTTTCGTGGAGTTGTTCACGATCGCGCCGGCGACTAGGTTGAAGTATGTGCCGTTGCCGATGTCATACCCAGCGTCTATTAGGTCTGTCATCGCAGCTGCGTTCAGTTTGGTGACTGACGTCACTTTGTTGCCAAATTTGGAATGTCTGGAAGAGAAATTACATTTTTATTAACATTCTTCTAACAATTGTCCTCATTTTTTATTATTAAACTTTAAATAAACATGTTTAGAAGTGTTAAGAGGGCCCTTCCCGGTCCGTCTATAAAAGCTTGTTCTTTCATCCAGAGCCACAGCGGCGATTTTCATTCAATTACCCCGTCTTACCCCGCCCCGACCCCGCACATCTCGTCTCCCACGCACCTCATACCGCCTAACGCGATGACATTGAACGAAAAATAGTGTTCGAAAATTTCTTAAACTTGTTCCAAGAAATACGTGTTTTTGAATAAGTCTTACAAGTGTGTGAAATAAATATTTGTCAATAAGAATCTCCATTACATTGCAAGGTTTCTATCGAGATGTTTTCTTTACTTTATGAGTACATTATGAACGGCCAAAGTTCAGTTAAAATTTGTGCAAAACAGCAATTTTTGGAGGCTTATTCTGAATTTGTTTCTACAATTTTTAATTTTTTGCTACCATAGAAACCTAGATATAGTGCACAAAATACCTATTAGTACAAAAAAATCAAAGATAGATGTGTAACAACTGCATAATCACGTACGAGCGTTTGTATGAAAAGTATGACGGGTTGGCCGCTCTTAAGTCATTTTAAGGGTTCCGTACCCAGGGGGTAAAAACGGAGAACCTATTACTAAGACTCCACTGTCCGTCTGCCTGTGTCACCAGGCTGTATCTCATGAACCGTGATAGCTATCTAGTTGAATGTTTCACAGATGATGTATTACTGTAGCCGTTATAACAACAAATACTAAAAACAGAATAAAATAAATATTTCAGGGGGCCTCCCATACACAAACGGGTTTTTTTTTGTAGATGTTACGGAAGCATTCGCGCGCGAGCCCGACAAGGTCAAGCACTTGCCCGGTTTTTGTTCTCTGATGAAGGATGGTGATTGTCATATGCAAGATACAGACGGACACATATCTATGGCACGGTGCGTGCTAAATACAGTATTTACGTAAATAATTAACCTGTGCCAGCAATAACCGAATAGCAGCGTCATTACAACGAAAGTTCTGCGATGTTATTTATTCCAGGTCTCGGTGTAAGTCTATTGTGAGGATATCTTATTGTGTCCGTACCTGTTCTTAGCGTTGAGTTGCTCAGCACTGCCTGCGGTATGCTGTGCTAGATCTGTGTACTGCAGCATCTCGTCCAACTTGGCCTTCAGGTCGCGAGTGTCGTTTACTAGTACGTGGAATTTCTGAGAAAAAGGGGATTTAGTCAGACTTTTATAGCTAGATGTGCCATCACTATACTAAGAGTAAGCTCTCACATCCCATTTGAAACGATAAATACAATGTCTAGTATGAGATAGCGATGTTATACTGTTCGAATGACCAGCAAAGCCGCTCGTTTCGTTCATGGTATCGCCACTTATATTATAAATTCCAACTTTACACTAGCATAAATCAAGTTGATTTCAGAATAATCAGTGCTCACGTAAAAGTTCTAAAGTTGCGTGCGTCGGTTGGGTAGTATGCATCATTCCAAATTCTTTGAATGACCGAAATCGCGGCTACATAGGCTTAAGTTATAGAGTAGAAAGTTATTAATTCAAAAACATATTTTTCACAAGCTTGGAAACCAAATAGCTAAATAAGTATTCACCTTAGCCTGTTCGTTGACTGGTTGTACGAACACGTTCATGCGCTCGATCTGCTTGGTCGCGTTCGTGATGGCGCTGTCGGCTAGCTGCTTCTTTGGGGCCAGGTCCTTGGCTGTGGAAATGAATTGATTGATTAAAGGAAATATTGGTGGGCCTATCTGATTGAAAAGTCAACGCTATCCATGCATTTTGTTTCCTACAAAAGTGCAATACTTACAAAACGTATGGAACAGCTGTTTTTTTTAAATAACCGATGGAAAATTTCTATGTGGGAGTGTTTAGAATGATGTACTGAATACGTGGTAGCCGGTTTCGCGTCGGTGTCCCTTTCACCTCGTATAAGATGCCAAACGTAGTTTCTCATGAACAAAAGAAGAAAGAACATACAAAGGTACCAATTGTGCAAAACATAACCCCGTTTGATGTCGCGCAGTCGGCCAAAAAGAGAGATTATACATACCAGCAATATCTCCCCTAATCTGCCTAGCCTCCGCCAGAGCGCTATCGATCTTGGGCTGCTGACTGAGTTCCAAGCCCGTGGCCAGTTCGGCCACATGCGTCACGATGGCCTTGGCCTTCTCGCTGCAGTCCCTCACTGAGGCTAGCGTCTTGTCGGCGTCAGCGGCTATGTCTGCTGCCCTGGTGATCTGCTTGTCCGAGTCCGTGGCTGCGAATTCCGCCTGGGAACAAAGATGGTATTACAGTAATACAAGGATCTTCTGGCGCTTGAACGACGCCGCCAGGATGTATTGTGAAATTGTCCGAGGTTATTGTATTGAGGAAACAGGATGGCGGTCTCATACAGGACTAAGGAGTCCTGTAGCTGTTTCTGACTTCATGTGCTCCCAATTAAGAGGGTCCATTTTGAAAGTTGGCAACGTTCCAAGTATTGATAATAAATTGTTATTACTTATATCAATACTTAGTTTTAGGAGCAAAACAGGAACTTCAAAACCTCCCAAATAAACACATAAAGTTATTACAGCAACAGCACCTAGTCCAGTGTTATTCAATTCATTTATTTTATTTCAGATAAATTACATTATAAGCATCTATACATGTTTTTTTTTTTTAAATAATATGATACCAACCAACAAACAAAAAAACAATGACAATAAATCGATCCACAAGAATGAAAACAATTCATCCAATCCAATGATCCAATGTTTATATGGACTTTTGGCCCATTATTGCAATTCAAAATAAATATTTTAGTGCAATACCGAACTCCATATTATTTTTAACCCCCGACGCAAAAAGAGGGGTGTTATAAGTTTGACCGCTATGTGTGTGTGCGTGTGTTTGTCTCTGGCACTGTAGCTCTTAAACGAGTGACCCGATTTGAATGCAGTTTTTTTTATTTGAAAGCTAGTTTCTTGGCGATGGTTCTTAGATGTTTTATCAAAACCGGTGCAGCCATTTACTAGTTGGGGTTTTTTATTTTAAATTTAATCCTATTTTCATGTACATACATATAAATTACATTTTTAAATATGTCAATCACAAAAAAAAATATTTAAAAACATAAAAAAATAGTAGCCCACCGGTATCGGGAACAGGGTCCAAGCTAGCAGTCAGCGCTCAGAGAGAGGAACCTCCATAGAAATATAAAAAAAAAACAGGAGAAGTGGCAAGGGGGCGCGTCGGTGACGCCGCGACGAGCGCACGATAAGCATGTCATAGGGCAAATGGCCAGGGGGGGGACAGTTCCATACATGTACATCGCAATTCTTTCTGGCGCGCCATCTATCGTTCTTGAACTCAACTTTAATTCACATAGGACGTACTAGATGACTCTACGTAGCTACTTAAGCCTAATAGTTGTTAAAAATAGCTATTTAATTTTCTAATTTATTTTAATTATTTTAGTTTAATTTTTAAAACTTAAATAACGTACTAAAATTTGATTTTGAGTTAATTTGATTTTAAGTTAATCGAATAATTTAATCGGATGCCATAAAAAAACAAATAAAAAAACACAAATGACAAAATTCAAAACTGTCAAAAGAAAACGGATTTTTTACGTTGTGCATGTTTTCGTGTTGTTTTTAGTATTTTCTTCGCTGCAAATACGTTGAGCTGAGCCTCTGCTCCTCCATAAAAATTCGTCAGTACACCTTTGCGTTGAGTGTATCCCCGGAGCGAAAGCAGACTGAATTCAGTGATCGGTGTCCGTTTGCGATATTTGGACACTATTAGTTAAGTTTTGTGGTATAGGACAAGAGTACCTAGGTATTTAAAGCAAACGTGAAAATAAATCTATGTATTGAGTATTCAACAAGCTTGTTTCATTCAAAACTAAATTAGCCTTTACAAACTATCTAAAATAATAAATGTGCACATTTTCCGTGCTTGTAGATTGATTGCAATTCATGTGGAGTTGTTTTTATTTTCAAACTGCTAATTTCACGCTACCAAACATGGTTTTACATAAATCAATCTAGAACTATGGAAAAAGTTTGCAAAAGCAATGAAATGAAAATGGAGGAAAGTACTGTAGAATAGAATTATTAGTTCACTCAAGAATTACAGAGGGCGCTGTTCGCGCAGGTTGGCATAAAATTTCGTAACTGCGCACTCTATACCAGTATATATAAGATGCTCTGTGCAAATGGCCGTCTCCGCGAACTAGTGCGCTTTCGACCGCGATCGTCACAACTTATAAGAATGCCGTGTTGTTCAGTGGTTTCTTGTAAAAATCGAAGCATAAACCAAAACTTTATAAATCACTTTATAGAATCACTTACTATATCAATGTACAAGTATTTTACTATATTTGTCTTTAACATCACAAATCGTAAAATATTTCTAGCTCTTACTATGTTATTTCTGTTTTCAAATATCACAGCGATTGTACAAGTTTTGCAATAACTACATTGCTTCTTAACCACTACCAAAGTTTGTCGCTAAGTGACTGGACAAGCAATGTAAAAATCACAAAACGATACTTTTTTAAGTATAAGCATCGCGTAGTACGGCCGCTGCTTCTTGCGACGAGTGATGTGCTTGTGCAGATTCAACTAACGTAAGCTATCGATAATGTCGATTGACGAAAGAAATATTGCTATTATAGTTTGTTTTTCAATTTTATCAACAATTTTAACCGGGTTGGAAGATCGATGTCGAATAATGTTTTTGAAGTATTTTGGTTATTTTACAGCGTACATGCGTAACTAATTTTCGTAAAGTAAGTTAATTAAATTTCAGTTTAATAATCGGTGGAGTGTGTTTGGCTTTGAATGGTCATATATTATGATGGCATAATATATGACAAT
Source organism: Eugnorisma glareosa (assembly GCA_947578425.1). Classification (NCBI taxonomy): domain Eukaryota; kingdom Metazoa; phylum Arthropoda; class Insecta; order Lepidoptera; family Noctuidae; genus Eugnorisma; species Eugnorisma glareosa. Next base: position 43,344,409 of record OX387957.1, read on the forward strand.
TCCTGCCCAATTCCTGTTTTCACCAACACTATGTGTAACCTAAGTCAATGCCTAATGCGCGTTTTCACCAACAATAAGTGACGCCTAACTGAACGCCCTATTCCTATTTTCACCAACACAAAGTGGCACCTAACTGATCGCCTAGTTCCTGTTTTCACCAACACTAAGTGACACCTAACTCGACGCCTTGTTTACCAACGTTACACCTAATCTAACTAAATGCCCAACTCCTGTTTTCACCAACACAAAGTGGCACCTAACTGATCGCGTAGTTCCTGTTTTCACCAACACTAAGTGACACCTAAGTCAATGCCTTAAGCCCGTTTTCACCAACGCAAAGTTACACCTAACCTAACTGAATGCCCAACTCCTGTTTTCACCAACACAAAGTGGCACCTAACTCGATGCCTTAAGCCCGTACTCACCAACACTAAGTGTCACCTAACTCGACGCCTTGTTCACCAACGTTACACCTAACCTAACTAAATGCCCAACTCCTGTTTTCACCAACACAAAGTGGCACCTAACTCGATGCCTTAAGCCCGTTTTCACCAACAGTAAGTGACGCTTAACTGACCGCCCAATTCCTGTTTTAACCAACACAAAGTGGCACCTAACTGAACGCCTAGTGCCTGTTTTCACCAACACTCAGTGACACCTAACTCGACACCTTAAGCCCCTTTTGCACCTACGCAAAGTAACACCTAAACTGTCACCTAACTGAATGCCCAAACCACGTGCTATTTCCTTACTTTTTTATGTTTTTTTTTGTATTTTAGCTTAGTATACGTTATAGTAATCGGCATGGTTCAGGTAATATAATAGTGACTTTTGCCTTCAATAAGTCAACATAATTATTCATGATATTTATTTGTTATGTTTGTTTGTTTTCATTTATTTACATTTTTTTCCTAACTGGGGTTTTTTTTATAACAAAAATCTATTACCTGCGAAGTAATTGCGTAACAAACTTTCAGTAAGAATCGATTTCATTATGTAAATACAACAACTTTCATTGATTTACATATTACTTGAACACATCATGAATATTCGATAACTTTTCGATTTAGTCAATCACTAGCGTGGGTATTCAATTAAATTGCTTTTGCACAGCACAACGATACCGACCGATGTTGTTGTGATGTGTGGGCAAGTTGTACGGTGCATGGTAAATACACGCTGTGTTTGATAGGATAAGGTTTATAATTGATTGTGTAGTACGTTCTGTTTTAAGGATTGCGGGTGTGTGCGCGACTGCGTATCTATTGCTTTTACTGAATTGCATGTGTAGTAGTTGCCGGGTGGTGGGAGGAAACGGAGACAGTAGGTTGCGATACATTTTCGTATAACGGGCATATCTCCTTATTTATTATATCTATGGGAACGTCCTAACAATACGAGCCGTGTCCAGGAGCACGACCATCGGCACAATGATCGCTGAGTCCACATCCCATATGTCGACAACCTCGTGAGCCAAATCAAGATACTTGATTTCCTTATCTTTCTCGGCTTTCACGAGGTTCTCATCATGCGGAACCGTTATGTCGACAATCATTGCGCGCCGCTCTGATTGATCCACCACCACCATATCAGGCTTATTGGCTACAATAGACCTGTCAGTGATGATGGATTGATCCCAGTACAATGTGATACTGCCATTTTCAACGATTATTAGTAGTATTAATTAGCGTCATAATTGACAGCCATTTGCCAACTTTTAAAATACACAACCTGAATACTTTTTTTTTTCTGACTTACCGATCTAAGTAGATTCTTGGCGCTGTTCTCCAGCGTCTTGACAGCGGCGGTAACGTCACCGACCTCTACGTTCCTGAGTTCAACAACCTTTGGCTGCAACAGCTTCGTCTGATTCGCGATGTAGTTCAAGCGCTGCGTTGTGAAGAACGAGTCGGCTTTGTCCTGTATTATCATAGCGGGGAAGTTATTAAATCAGAATTATTAGTTTTGATTTTACTAAGCTTTTTGTTAAATAAATAGGAACAAATTAAAAGTATAACGGGATAAGGTCATTGGGAGCCCGAATCTATTGTTCCTGACATGCAAATCGCAACAGTTCAAGCAGCAGTTAGTGTTGTGTCGTTAGTTGTTACAGCGTTATCTTCGACTAAAAAAAAACTAAGAATCGATCACACTCAGTATAGTATAATTGTGGTCTGAAATAAATATCTACTCACAAAGTAATTTACTTGATGAGACCAACTTAAATAACGTTGAGCCGCGATTTGTCACAATTCCTTAGCGCATAATATTGATTTAGTAGGCTGAATGTAATCGTACCTTAAAGTCTTTGGTCTCGTTAGACAGTAGTGCACTCATGTCCTCGATGGTGAGAAGCAGTGCATCAGTGCAGGAGTCGCACTCCAGGCAGCCCTCGCTTGGTATCAGGACCCACCTGGTAAGCATCATCATTGAATTTTATTATATCACCTGGTAAGCATAATATTGTATAAGAACATTCATTATAAAATTAGAGGTCTTAGTGTTGGTAATTTGGACTCGCCTCCTAAAGTTTGGCCTGAAAGACACAGAAAAAAATAAATGAATAAGTATAGGGGAGGTCAATGCGCAGCTGAACGGCAATAAGATGAAAAGAAATTGTAGGTACTTACTTTATTTATTAAAGAAAGGTCAATTTTACGGGCGGTTTCAGATTAGCGTATTTTCGACGTATATAAGCTGGTTTTTTGAAGCGCGTTGTGTACGCGCACTTTTTGCTTCACGCCGAACGAGGGTCGTTCGAGGGTTAACGCGCTTATAGGCGCGTGCCGTGAGAGACGGCTAGCTACGCGCCCGCTTCCTCGCGTAATGCGATACGAGCATATATGCGCAAAAAATACGCTAGTCTGAAACCGCTCTGTGTATGTATAGAATGCAAAGATGGCTTATCTTCAAACAAAAGACAAAGACATCGCGGGCCACATTACCCGTTTTGAAGGAAAGCAACAAATTGTGTTTTACGCGCTATCTTGCAAAGTATTCATACCGTGTAAGAAGGCGTGGTTAGCCGTAAGATCAACATCATATTCTTGTCCACGTCCCATGTTACTTGCGGTCGGCGCATTACGTATTTTCATTAATTCTTCCCTGTCCGGTAAGCCGTAATTTAAGATACAGTAGAAAAACAAAGGTGTCACCTTTCCGGGCAGCGGTCGCACTTCTCTCCGACGACTCCGGGCAGACACTCGCACTGGCCGGTCGCGTTGCACGTGAAGCCGAGCGAGTAGCCCGTGTTGCAGTTACAGTCTGTAGCAATTACATACATGTATATATATAAATATCGCTGGACATTACACACAGCGCCATCTGGGTGCCACACTAAGCAACGAGGCTTGTGTCGTGGACACCAGATAGTTGATAATACTACATAGATACTTATTGTTTGTAAATACATACTTATTATACATATAAACAACCATGACTCGGAAACAAATGTCCATGCTCATCACACAAACATTTGCTCCTACCGGGATTCGAACCCGGGACCCTAAGAAAGTAAGGTAGCCTCACTACCGCTGCGCTATTCGGGTCGTATGATAGATAGGTTTCTTATAAGGTTTGATGAATGTTACTGATTAGGTCGCAGCCCTAGCACATTTCTAAGTTCTCAGTAGGTAAGAGAAGAAAAGTTGTCTTGGTCTCAAAGAAAGAGAGAAATGATTTTGGGGTGGGATATCTCGCTCAGTGCAAATGTTTTCAACCAATGTGTCCTGCCAATAATAACCTGCGGTGTCGAGACGTGGACGCTCGCTAACTAGACTGTCCACCGAGTACGAGTGGCACAAAGGGCCATGGAGCGAGCCATGCTCGGCATAACCCTCATAGACCGAGTGCGTAACACCGACGCCGTCGGACGAAAGTCTACGACGTCGGGGACCGGGCGGTGCGCCTCAAGTGGACCTGGGCAGGACATCTGGCTAGACGCGGAGATGGCCGATGGAGCAAGGCTTTGACCGAGTGGTGGTAAAGGTACGCCAAAGAAACCAGGACCGTCCTAAAGCTCGTTGGGTCGACAATATCGTCAAAGTCGTGGGAAATATCTGGATGAGGGACGCACAGCACCGGGAAGTGTGGCAGAAAAAAAAAGGGAGGCCTATAGCCAGTTCCGGGCTGATATGATGATATAACATTTACGCTAAGTTAGAGACCACACGTACCGACGCAAAATCAGCCACAACATATTTGTCGCATTTAGTTCGGCGTGGTATCGAAACGCGATCTGTAGGAATAAGTAATCGAAGGCGAATAAGTTTTTTTTTTTGTTTTTGTTGTATGGACTAAGGCTTTTTCGATTCCGCGTCGGTAACGTGTGGTTACCTTAAAACAAGCAAAGTTACTGCTGGCTTATTTTAAAACCACTAATAGGTTACTTACGGTCGCATCCCTCCTTGGTGTAGTTCCAGTATCCAGCCGCGCACTGATCGCAATGTTTGCCAGTCACGCCCTTGGAGCAACTAGAAAAACATGCAAAATATTAATAAAATATACACTATTTGATTCCTAAGGTGTTGTAAGTGTTTGTTGCAACCGAGTATATATATATGGTGCGTGGCCATATTAGGATTGAACACAGTTATTTTTCGATACAATTGTCAAACCTATTTCACATTTCACGACTTCACATACCTATTCTCAGTTTAAAACAATGTTATAATACTATAGGACACTTATCATCACATCCTGCTATTTGCTCATTTCAGGAAAACACTCTAAGAAGCAGAACTTCATAATTTTCCAGCCCTAATACCAATTTATTTGGGGTCACACACATCTTTATCTTCCAAACTTCTTTGTTAGTCGTCATAAAAGTACCTCTTTTCTAGCGATATCGTCTTTCATTGGGTGTTTCGTTACTCATAAAGCAACATTCATACTTAAAACTTTCCTCACGACATTGTGGAATGTATTTAGTACTTACTTGCACTGTCCAGTGTGATGGTCACACTGCGCCGACTCCGCAGCGATGCCGCAGTCGCAAGGCGTGCATCCCTGTCCGCTGTCGAGGCCGTAGTGGTTGGGCGCACACTGGTCGCATCGGTTGCCGATGACCCCGGCGCGGCACACGCACGTGCCCGTGCCGGGGTCGCAGCGCTCCATGCCGAACTCGTCGCAGCTGCAGGCTAGGGGGCAGTAGGGGGTACTTGCTTAACGTTTACGAATGTTTCTTTGGACGAACTATTTTACAAATCAAACTGAACGCCATCACTATATCTTATTATTTTAGTTATTCCGCAGCAATCAATGCTACGGAATATTGTCACTGATAGCTCTTGAACATCGTTTGCATGAGCAGATCGCGTTCAGTTGCATTAAGTGAAATCTGCTTTAGTTTGTCTTATGTTCTGATTAGACAGAGTTAAACCTTGGTAAATTATGGGCCTACACTTCGCAGATGACACCACCATTATTGGTGCTTTTGCAGAAGGTACGAAGCACAAGCGTGGAATATGGCACCATATCAACCGTTCCAATACAAAACTGTTCGTGTATATGGCAGGAATATAATACAGAATGAGAGGCCGTAATGTTCGCAGGCAGACCGGTGTCTTAGAACCCCTTCAGCGGTAGACGTCTTTCAGATGAGAAAAATAATGGTACTTTTAATATCATACCTGTGCAGTTCTTGGAGAAGATGGCGTCGCCAAAGAAGCCGGGCGCGCACAAGTTGCAGGCGGCGCCGGCCGTGTTGTTGACGCACTTAAGGCAGTCGCCGGTGATGCTGTCGCAAGAGCCCGGGTCATTCGGGTTGATGTTGCCGGAACAGTTGCAGGGCTTGCAGTAGTCACCTAGGAATATCCACAGATACTTCAGTGAACTCGTAAGCTTTTGCATGGGCACTTTTTGTCCCGAACTGGATTATCAAGTTGTGAACCCGAACATTGAGAATCAAACAGACCACTTTCCTAGAGCGTTAAAAATTGCTACGGCTCAACACTGCCAGTTAATAATGTCGTACGCGGTAAAAAAAAACCCATAACGCAAAATGACCTCGAGCGCAAGAGCTTAAATTAAAATAAGATATAATATTCATTCTTCATTACAATTACTTAACACCTACAAAACAACTTTATGCTAAAACTAAACTATTTAACCTACAAAAATTATACACATACCACACATGCATACTAATTTAAAAAAATCGAACGAACAAAATACACTCACAAATCACTTTCAAACGTAAAACATACCTCTACTACGCTAGGAGTAGGGATAGTAAAGAGCAACCTTCAGTAAGAAGAACTATTCAGTTTGAGGAAGCGCAGATTTATAATAAATTACCAAAGGACATAAGGGATTCTTTATCTATTAATATATTTAAAAATAGGTTAAAGTTGTATTTGGCCAACCAACAATAATATACCACTACCTACATTTTGTACTCGATTGTTCGAATGACAAATAATTTACTATTTAAGTTTTTTTTAATGCTAAGTTTCTCATATTTAAGTGAACTATGTATGTTCTTTTTGAGAAATAAATTTCTTTAAACCGATCTGGTGAGGTTTTAAAACCTCAGTTAACTCACCGATTTGTTCCGGCACGCCATAGTAGCCAGCCGCACAGAACTCGCACCGCGCGCCGCCGTACCCAGGCTTGCACTGACATGAGATCAAAGAGCCGTTCTCACTCAGGTCGCAGCCGATGGCGAAGCTGTAAAGTGAATGTGTTTATCAACCGATTTCAAAGGAATAACATGTCATGCAGCCGGCGAGTTTTATTACATGTATGGAACACTGATTTATTCGTGATTATTGGGCTGATTTATGTGATTCTTTGACTTCCTCCCACTCTCTCCCCTCCTCTCCGTCAGTCTCCGTTCTTTTCCTCTCTCTTTTTTTTCCTTCCTGCTTTCTTTTTTTTTCTTTGATTTCTTTTTTTTCTGTTTTTTTTTTTGTTAAAGTTAAAACTTTGCAGTGGAAACGTTCGCGATGTTCCAGCTGCTTCATCAGTGTTTGACAGCAGTTAATTATGAAGAATAAACTACGAAACTAATAGAAATGATGACTGCTTACTTGTTGGACACGTAAGGCATGGGGCAGGCGCAGATGAGACAGTCGCGCATGGTGCCGACGGACGCGTCGCCGTGGTAACCAGGGATGCACTGCTCGCAGTGGTCGCCCATCGTGTTGTCTGTGCACTCCTGACGAAAGTTACAAATTACATTGTTATTATTCACACATATCCTCAAGAATTTATTCCTCAGCCGATATGACACGCAAAGGTAGAGCTTTATATCGTGCTTAAGAAAACGGTGCTTTGTACATTTATATAAGGTCTATCTATTCAAACACGAAACCTCTTAAAGGGTCATTCTACTCATCAATATGAACAACTTTCACTATCGGACCAACCCCGAAATTGCGAAAAAAAAAAACAGCTGTTCAGTACATTTCTCGGCGCAAAACTCGACAAAATGTACTGAACAGCTGATTTTTTTTCAAGCAGATTACAGATTCGGCAATTAAGTAGCTGGACCCGCGTAATTATTGACTTCAATACTTGGTAGCTAACACATAGCCTTTTTTCTACCTTTGGGAAATCATCAAATGACCCCTCCCACTCTGGGCGGAGCGGAAAGGAGTGTCAGACTTGTACTGACTAAAACCCATCCATGTAACTTCTTTTGCCCTTTGTGTTCCAGGGCCGCGGTCGCTCTTTCAAACATCGGCCCTTTCGGCCCCGTTCCCGTTTGCTGACATCTCTTTGAGGCGCGCGTGGAACACGAACGCGCCGTCAACACGGCCTGTCAGCGAGCTAGCCTATTACTCACCGTCCTAACACATAGACTTAGCCCACAATGTAAAGCATACACTTTATGGTTCATCTTAGAGGTCTGTCCAGATGAGCCACTTGCAGGCCGAAAAGCAGTATAATACACGCTCCGGTGCCCATGCCCAGGCACGCCTGCACAGTATTATGGCCACCATAATGAGGAGTACGGAAGTATGAACTCACCAAACAAATTCCGGTATTGACATCGCACTCCCTGGAATGCCCGTTGCACTGGCACGGCACACAGAAGCCGGAGCTCAGCCGGTAGTATCCCTCCGCGCATTGCTCGCAAGACAGCCCGCGGTACGCCTTGGGACATTGGCACTCTTCGACCGACGACGCGCGTTTAGAGTAGTCGTCGTATTCTTCTACGCCCACGTCTAGTGTCACTGCTATAAGGCTGAAAGGGAATTTGCAAGTTTTATGAAAGGTACCATCACACCAAAATGAATCTGCTCACTTTTAAAACAAAATCCCGTGCACACGATATCCACATCTGTTCACCACCCTTACTACTATTGGTCAGCACAAACAGAGTACGGACCAATAGTAGAAAAACAATAAAAATTATGCGACCTTTTTACAATATCTTTTGTTTTACAAAAATTCTCAGCCTCTGTTAATGATCACAGATGTTTGACCACCCTTTTTTGACTAATAGGAATAACACAAAAAAGGACCAATGAAGAGAAATCTTTTAACTAAGCGCTTATAATAGCGGCCGGATGCTGCAAGCAAAAATAGTCCGTAAGGTGATCAGATTCACTTTGGGTCGATTGTACATCATCTGCCTAGCCGTTTCCGACTACATTGGGGTCAGTTCAGTCTAACCGGATGCAACTGAATAGCAGTACATACAACATAGAGCGACTGCCTAAACTTCCTTCCATGCTTACCTAGTTTCAATCGAGTGGTCCCAGTAAGTAGCTCTGACGTATATGCTCGTGACATTGACCAGGGTGTTCATGAACTGTTCCCTGGACACCGGCGTGCCGTCAGTGTTACTGAACTCGTCTTCCGACAGTCTGACGGCGTGCACCCATGATGTCAAAGATGGCGGCTGTTCTACGCTATTGTGAACTAAGTACCTGAGGAAGCGAGAGGTATATTAAGTGATTTTATGTTCTAAGTTTTGGGGGGTTACTATGTCTTAAAGCAGTAGTAATTCCAATTGGGGAAAGAGACAGAACTATACAGGTCGTCTAGCGCCATCTCTTTCCCACACTGGTATTACTCCTGCTTTAAGACATGGTAAGCCAGCTGATAATACATACATACAAAAACTCGTGCCTTTTTCGTCATGTGAGGAAACAGAACATACAGAGCGCCACCTGATACGATCCTTTTTTTTTCGTATGGTAAGTCGTCAAATAACCCCTCCCGATCTGAGCTGAGCAGGACGGAGTGTCAGACTTTTACTGACTAAAACCCATCCATGTTCCTTCATCGCCCTTTGTGTTCCAGGGCCGCGGTATCTCTTTCGAACAGTCCCGCAACCCTGGCAGGACCTGATACGATCCTTACATATTCGTTTAGCCTCGTCCACGTTCATATACCTGGTGCAGCTCACACACGCACGCCGTTTGCGAGCGTAGTACACGCAACCGACTGACCGTTCTGAAGAACAATACCATAAGAAGTAGGTACAAACCCGTCGGAGCCTCCAATGATGACGTCAGCAGCTGCGATGGCTCCTCCGTCGGGCCCGGTCTTGTAGAATATCGTGTACGTCAGGTAACCGCCGTATGAAGTCAGACGTTTGCCTGGAGATTCATATAAGAACATTAGAGTTCAGGGGGCACACGTTAAAAATTCTTAAAATGTTCTTTATGGTTATGACCACAAAGTCTATTTTAAGAGTTTTAAATTTTTATCGGGATTCATATTATGATTCTGATAAAGCAGCCATTTTAAGCCCCCAGGTGGCCTACCATGACGACTTAAAGCAGGAGTAATTCCAGTGTGGGAAAGAGATGGCGCTAGACGACCTGTATAGCTCTGTCTCTTTCCCACACTGGAATTATTCGTGATTTAAGACGTCATAGTAACCACCCAGGTAAGAAAATAAAGATTATGATAAAAACCACAAAGATGGTGAGGTTTATGAGAGAATTTAATGACCTTTAATAGTAGGGGCATTACTGGGGATTTTGAGATTTACTCGAGCGCGGCAGAATAACATAAGGGGGTACCCCTTATGTTATTCTGCCACGCCTTGCACCTTGTGAAGTACTCCCACCATACTTGAGCCTTTTATAAGGGATCGTTGGAAAATCGTGTCCAAATTGTCAGTCTTTTGAATAGGAGCTACTTCAGGGTTCACTTAAGATCCTTTCTCAATATCTGACATGCTCAAATAAATTTCTCGAATAATTTTACTCATATTTTCTACCCCTTCTTACGCCCCCCCATGCAAACCCCCACCACGCAAACCGGCAGATTAATATATTTCCGTTATCAGAAACACGTGGAGCGCATACACTATTAATATCTGAAGCGCTCGAGTATTTCTTTTGCAACTGTGTAGGGCATACAACATTTAAGGATTTTTCTTTTTAGCATCTAACCTTCACAATCCAATGGGTACCCACGACGATCGAGTATATCCCTATATAGCTTCTTGGGCTCCGCTACTATTGTGTAACAGTTTAAATTCGAGCATAACATTTGTGACTGAAGAGAACCGAGCATTACAGTGCGCAGCCTGCAACGATAATGCTATCATTATCGTGTATTGGAATGTTACATTCCAGGTGAATGCGAATGATCTTTCACCGTAAGCGTATTTGTAATGTAATGCTCAAAATCGAATCTTTGATTGTTACATTAAATCGAATGCTCCGTTTAAATTCTCTTCTCTTTAAAAGCCCGCGCTTTAGCGCGGGCTTTTAAAGAGAAGAGGTGAAACAAAAAGCAAACAAGAGCATGAATAGCTACATCAATTTTTATTTATTGATCAGCCATAAAGCTCTGCTGGAAAAATGGTAAAAGCTAGAAGTATACCTACAACACTCCTGGCACTGTGGTTCTTAGATCATGAGAAAGATTACTTACCAAGATAATAATCAGGTGCCCCGAAGTACACGACCTTCTGGCCGCTTTCATCGCCAACCAGGTCGACGGTGACCGTCGAGGCGTTCACAAACACCGGGCCGAGCGTGCGCGGGAATATGTTCAACGTTCTGTTGGCGTCGACGTTGACTAGGTACCAGTCGCTCATGCCGTCGATCTGGTGGTGAAAGAGTGATTAGGGAGAATGTTTGTGTAATCTGCGTGGAACCTGCTGACACATCTACGAAAAATAAGTGACGGAAACTAAATTCGCGCACCGCGTGAGTGCGCTGCGTACCCACTGTTGTACGGTACGATAGAAATGAGGCAGAACGGCGTCACGCTGCTAACAGCTGATATGTCACAGATCTCGCGCGCGAATTTCATACGGCTGTTGCGTAATTGTGATAGAAAATGAATATAAAAAAAAAATAACTTTGAGAAAGTTGTTTGTTATCATTAGTATAATCACGTGTTTATGTATCGGTCACTAATTACCAGTCATCCTGTACAGGGTGAATTTTTCAAGTGGGCGTGGATGTCCTAATCCGAAACTATGAGGCAAAAAATGCTCAAAGGAGTATCGAACCCGATATTGATGAAAACTAAAACTGCATCATTAGATTTTTGAAAAATCAATATTCCTGGCCAGAAATGAAACCCATTGATTTTGAAAAAAAAACATACACTGTATTATTACACCATTCGATAATGTCACCAATAAGGATCAAATTCTGGGAAATAATTACGTATTATATATACGATTCCTGGCTAGGAATATTAATGTTTCAAAAATCTATTGATGCAGTCTTAGTTTTAATCGAAATCGAGCTCGAGACTCGTTTGAGCATTTTTCGCTATTCCTCATAGTTTCGGATTAGGACATCCACGCCCGCTTGGAAAATTCACCTGTATACTAGTATTTTCGCCTACAATGCATTTAGAATCACTTACTCCGCCCCTCGGATACTATATTACAATTCCGGCTGTAATTCGTCGATCATTAAGGTGGAGGTAGATAAGAACCCGAAAGTCAGACAATCTGTCTTAGCATAACCAGCCCATCATGATCCTATTGCTGGGGGTCTGGGACACGACTGCCTCTCCATGAGCGGGATCACGTCACTAATCCGATGGTGGATATCACATATATTCGAATTTTTGGTTCCACGACAAGCCACATGAGCAGTGGCGATGAAATTAATTACCACATTCTTCTGGGCCAATGCTGCTCACTCGTGGAGGCTCTTCACAAACATTCTACTCAGATATTTAAAAATAAAGGTGTACTTACGCCTGCCCAGGACAGGTACGAGCTGACACATCTGGTGGTCTTTCCAAAGCAGTAGCACTTGGTGCAACCGTCTGGGTTCGAAGACTGCAGGTTGAAGAATTCTTCCACGCAAGTGTCGCAAGCCTTAACAGAAAATAACTCACATTAATAGCACGAATAAGAAAAAGAGAGAGAAAAATACGTGTTTCGGTAAGAAAATAACTGTCCGTTGACTCGTTACGACGCGCTTACAAAGAGTAGAGATTAGTACTTCTTCACGTAGATACTACATTATATTGTGGCTGTACTAACCTGCCCAGTGACATATCTCTTGCAGTAGCACTGCGCGGTACTCTGGTCGCACACGTCGTCAGTAGTGCCGTCTCGCTCGCACGTGCAGGGTACGCAATCTGGGAACGCGTAGTGTCCGGGCACGCAGTGGTCACAAGTACGGCCTATTACGTTCTCGCGACAGCTAGAAAGGAAAGAAGATCGTTTAAAGTTAGCCCAATAACAACCAGTTTTCAAAACGAGGAAAATGTGTGTGTCCACTGCAAACCACGGACACGCTATGCATTAATAGACAGCATTAGTAAATGCGTCGCTTGCTCGAATAGAGCGCTCACATAGCTCAACGCTGTCAACGCAATGCATGCGGTACACATAGGGTTGCCATCACCTAAGCCGGCGATGCCGGACAAAAACTTTAAAACCCCGGGCATTTAGGTGAAATAGATTTTTTTTCCCGAACGCCTCAAAGAGAAAAATGAAAAACATCGCAAGACGAATAGTATGGTGATAGTGAGTGCGTGATGCAAACAAGAGGTGAGGGCGCGGCGGAAGGGTTCTTACTTTCTTTTAAGTCTTACAGAATTGTGCGTTAATTTATCGACTTACAAAATCAGGAACATTTCTTAAGAAGTACTTTAGGGTACCGAGAATGAAAGAGCGAGCGAAGCAAGCTCAAAAATTTTTGCATCCCGGTAGATAACAATTGGGTTCAGACGGTGTTATAATGAAACTAAAAGTTTTAACGGGACACTTATTAAAACCCCGCCCGGACGGCCCCCGGACGCCCTCCAAACTAGGACAAATCCGGGGAAACCCGGACGGATCGGGAACGGCAACCCTAGGTACACACTATACACAAATATAAACCCACGATTATGCCGTGGCGGGCCACGCACGCTACAGTTGTACATAGTTGTGGGTGTGTAGTGTGTACTGCAGTGGAAACGTAGACCTACGTTGTAAAAAAAAATCCACGTTACTAAAATGCGCCGTGTGCCAGTGCACAGCATGCGCTGCGGTGGGTTTGCGTCTTAATGCTTGGTTGATGGCTTCGTGACGGGTCTGTTTACACCCTGTATATAAAAGCTGACTGCAAGGTTCAAGTTTGAATAACGTTGGAACTCGTTTTGTAATGAGAAAGCATTTTTATGAGCTTACTTGACTTGTTCAAAAATCTATTTTCAACTTAAATAAAGAAGTATTTGTTTGGGCTTTCAATCTCAACTAAAAATCATGATGTTGAACTCCAACTCCATTACATAAATTAAAACTTGGTTTTTCTATTGCAGTAAACACAGTTGCAATCGGTAAAAACAGAAAAATTACGTTAACGGTAATTAACACGGTGCCGAAAATTAACGATTTCGACACTAAATTGCGGTTCCTATGTAGTAATTGTGGCATCACTGCGGTATAGTATTAAACACTTATGTCGTGAGAAAGTTTTATAGTTGAGTTTGAACATGAATAAAAGTAGAGTGGATTGTATGAATGATGATATGGTTAGAAAGGGTGCGACCACTAAGTTGACGAGCAAGAGAAGAATGGAACAAGAACACATGCTGTGCCGATTCCAGTTTCATTTTGACCCCAATTAAAATGTCGGTTTTATGATACATACTTTATTTTATTTTAATCAACGCTCATTGACCATAACACTGTTTAAACCTAATTATGTTTTCTCAAGATATAGAGGTTTGTAAGAAGAAAAGGGAGGGCCCTTTTCAAAAACAAAAAACCGAAATATTACCTGTATAAGTGAATTTGTAATTCCTTTGAGAAATGAATATGTTTAACAGTTATGAGGGTAGAAGATTGATAATGATGATTATGCCCTAAACACTCACGCGCAGTTTCCGTTGTCAGCCTCGCACTGCAGCCGGTTATCGACAACTCCAAGCGGGTTGCAGTTGCAGTCATCGCAGCCGCGTTGCACGTCAAAGTTGAACGTGTACGGCTTGCAGCGATCGCAGTTCTCTCCTTCTACGTTCTTCGGGCAGATGCACATTCCTAGGCGATTCAAGTTATTTTATTACATACCAACTGAAAGCATTAGTATACAGGCTATAATTAAAGCATAATAATATGGCCAACTGCCCGATCAGATGCGCAGTGGGCTCAATTGTAGCGCATTCTATTTCAGCCAATTGTAAGAGACAGAACGATGCTTTAAATATAAGTATGGCCTAAAATCCATGAAGTCATTCGTGGTTAAAGGAATATTTAAGAATTTTTAATAGAATCTGAACCTTCGTGGTTTTAAATTCTTTACAAAACATAGTGAGATAGAGAAGTGTGCTCGTTACTTCTTGAGATGATGGTGTTGCATTAGAAAAATTATGTATTTTTGACTATCCAGTGTCCTACACAATAATGTTTGTTTGACTTAGAGATCAGGGCTTGCATCTCGACATTCGTAATGACGCTGTCACAAACTAGCGTTCGTAAATAATAACGAAAAAAACACCAATAAACTAACCTATACGGTGCTACTGAATCACTTTGCGGGTTGTCAAAAATGGTCGCAAAATATATTCGTAAACATTACGAAAATCATAAACTTTGCCTTATAGATCGTTAAAATACTAATGACAGTCGCTAACTTTGAGTGTAGGACATCCAAATATCGATAAATCCGGATAGGTGTGACTATACGAACGAATTCGGTTGTTTAGCGATCGCTATCATGTCGAGACTGTAGGCCCAGGATAGTAAATTTCACTCACCATTATCATCACAAATAGCAGTCGACGGACAGTGACACGGCCTGCAGTTAGGGAACCCGTAGTACCCAGTACGGCAAGCAGTACAAGAACGTCCTATAACGTTGGGTTTGCAGGGACACTGCCCTCCGAAGGTGTTACACTCTAGCTCGGTTGAGCCCATGAAGTCGCATACGCAGGCCAAAGCGCCGCTGTTGTATTCCGCGGTGATCGAGAACATGGCGTCTCGGCAGAATCCTGTGGAAATGGTAGGATATTTATAATTATTATTGTTCTTCGTTCGTTAATTATTATTATTGTTCTTCGTTCGTTCATTATTATTGTTGTTCTTCGTTCCTTTATAATTATTATTGTGTCGTGATGGCCCAGAGGTTAAAGCTTCGCCTCTCAAGCATGAGGTTGTAGGTTCAAATCCTGGCAAGTACCAATGTGACTTTTTGTTAGCAACTGGCGTTCATGAATGACCAGAGGGCTTAAAAGTGCTGCTTTAGTAACGTGGCCTACTATGGTACTGCGTCGCGCAATTCGTGCGTCAGTGCGGCCAGAGCTATAATGTTAAATGCTGGAAATAGGCTCTTCTCTGTGAAAATGACCTAGGACTTAAGGAAAGACCTAAGACTGACCTGTCTCATTGGATTGTATATAGAAGTGGTTGTTAGCGCACTTCTCGATGAACTCCCTTGTGTAGTCGATGACGTTGGCCTCGGTGAGCGCCGAGTCCACGAAGTCGGGTGCCGCGATGACCAGCACGTAGTCTATCCACAGGCCCTTGCTGTTGTTGCCCTGAAATGTTGAAGGTAAGATTAATAGCTGGTATAACATTTTAGATATTCACTCACAGATAGAAAACGCGGCAAATTAAGCCGCTGGGTCTAGAAGCATGGGGATATTGAACAAAGTGAACAGCACCAAGGAAGGTTACCTAGAAATACTACTCGTAAGTGGGTTAAATAGGGAATAGTGTTTGTAAACAATTTTAGGGAACCCCATCCGGCACATGTGTTTGTCTATATAATAATTGAACATACAGGAGGCATCCTAGTGCATGCTGTTTGTCTACGACATTGTTCTAGTAAGTTAATGTGGACCTGAGATACAGAGCAGATTGGACAAATGGCAATAGCTAACATTCTCCTAGAGAGTGGAGAACGTGGCTTGAAAATCAGTTAGAACTAATGCCGAATACATGTTCTGCGATTTTGGCAGTCTCTCAATTCCGCAGTGCAAGTACGTAGGACTCGATTCGATAAATCTGACATTTATTCTCGATAAAATGAGTTTTTATCGACTCGAATCGATGTCGCAAGTACGTAACTACTATTTGAACGATCGATAACTAAACTCTAAAATTTTAACGATTTTATCGAAAATGCAAGTACGAAACGACATTTTGACAGTTGAGATCGCCTATTTACGCTGTCGAGCTCGGTAATTTATCGACACCTTGTAAAAGTGCGTTAGGCTTATCGATAATAGTTATAATGGATTCAGGACTTTTGGTTTTATTGCTGGGTGATGAGGAAGAACGGCAAAACCATCACAATGTAATGCGTATTCGCAGGCGACGTCTCAGAGACACGAACAATCCTCTGGAACTTCCAGAAGATTTTGTTCGTCTTTTTCGGGTGACTCGAGTGGCAGTAATTTTAGTAGAAGGGATAGAGATGTACAGAGGACACGATCCATTGGACGCCCTGTCCATAATGTGGTATCGTGGTTTTACTATAGGTGCCTACTTCATTCGAGATCTAGACAAAACATACTTAACCTAAAATTATGATATTTTTTTATCATGCACTGCAATTTTTACCTATTAAAGTTCTTAGGAACCTATTGAAAATAACTCGCCCTTTCTAATACCTAGAGTTTCTAGCCCAAATACACATTTATTACATACTAAAACTTAATGACTTAGGTTTTGACAGCCGTACGGTTTTATGCAGTTGAGAGCTACCAAAGTTGCATTGGGCAGGAGTACAATCTTGCCCTTGGCAAAAAATTGTGAGCAAGGTTGTGCGAGAAGTGTCGAGGGCAATAGTCCGCCACCTCTTCCACACCTACGTGAAGTTCCCAGGTGTAGCTGAAAAAAGAGCCATCGTAGAAGAATTCTAGCACAAATTTGGAATGCCAGATTGCCTTGGTTGGGTCGATTGCACCCATGTTTCAATTGAAATTGAAATATTGTTATTGTAAACACGACCCACTGACCGTATTTTTATCTTTCTCAAGAAAGTAATGTCAACTGTCAACTACAAACTTTTTTTTTTGGCAAAGGTAAACACGACGACGCTAAGAAAATGGAATATTTTCTGTATTTTTACCAAAATAAACGGATATTTAGGTAAATGCTGATAGTTTCTCTAAAATAAACCCTTAAACATTGTTTACAATGCCAAACATCTATGAAAAGCAAGGATTTTCTAAATATCTCGGACATTAGTCGATTTAGTCGTGCCACAGAAATATGTTTTGTCTTTGGACGTCTTCAGTGTTGCCATTTGACAAGCGATCCTTAGCGACTCGATTCGGCCCACGATAAATCTTATCGTCGCGTGTTACGTACTTCCAAATTCGTTAACAAGATCGATAAAAATGCAAACCTTAGCGATCTCGATGTCTTATCGATGCAAAGTACGTACTTGCACTGCTGGAGCCAAAATAGTCGTATAGTTTTTCAATATATAAATTACTATTGGATTGGATATGCATTACCAGTGGAACAGAGTGATAGTAAAGTTGTCTGCGACGGGCAAGTGGCTGGTGCCGTCAGCTAGCTTGAGCAGCGAGCGGCAGCCAGTGCTGGAGGAACAGTGCTGCACTGGTATGTGTCTACTTACCAGGAAGGTGATAGTAAAGTTGTCTGCGACGGGCAAGTGGCTGGTGCCGTCAGCTAGCTTGAGCAGTGAGCGGCAGCCAGTGCTGGAGGAACAGTGCTGCACTGGTATGTGTCTACTTACCAGGAAGGTGATAGTAAAGTTGTCTGCGACGGGCAAGTGGCTGGTGCCGTCAGCTAGCTTGAGCAGCGAGCGGCAGCCAGTGCTGGAGGGACAGTGCTGCACTGGTATGTGTCTACTTACCAGGAAGGTGATAGTAAAGTTGTCTGCGACGGGCAAGTGGCTGGTGCCGTCAGCTAGCTTGAGCAGCGAGCGGCAGCCAGTGCTGGAGGGACAGTGCTGCACTGGTATGTGTCTACTTACCAGGAAGGTGATAGTAAAGTTGTCTGCGACGGGCAAGTGGCTGGTGCCGTCAGCTAGCTTGAGCAGCGAGCGGCAGCCAGTGCTGGAGGGACAGTGCTGCACTTGCATGGTGGTATTGAACTGTTGCGTGTCTGTCTTTATTACTGCGTCGAGGCTGCTTTCTGTGAGGTAAGTGAGGTATAGTTAGTTTATTGTGTCATGTATCTTTTAAATGCAGTTGAATATTAATCGATACTAAAATTAAAAGGAACCCTGCATGTTTTTTCATCTTGATTGATGGTTGAAAATTAACTTGTTTTAAAGATTTATTTTGGATTTCTAAGATGGCCAAGATAATGTGTCTAGTGTGCCAAAAAGTGTTAGTGTATTTTTGTGTTCATTCGAGTAATAAAACAATTAACGGCGATACAGAGATAGTTATAGTTTTAGCCGAGTCTTTTTTCAACTATGGGGTCGGCTACCAGTCTAACCGGATGCAGCTGAATACCAGTATTTTACATGGAGCGACTGCCTATCTGACCTCCACAACACAGTTAGTACTGGGTAATACGATACCCCTTGGTAAGACTGGTTGTCAGAGTTTTTGGGCATCTGACTACCTGTAACGACTGTCAAAGATCTGCAAACGACAGAATTAGCGAAATAATATTGTTTAAATGTTTACTCTGTTAATGTTATACAAACACAAATAAGGTATATTGTATTGTGTTATATTGCTGAAATTATTGTAATTGTTAGTAAACGGAAGAAATGGTACATTTACATGTTTGTAACGTAACACATGTTTGACTGCAACTCTGCTTTATTATAAGGAACTTAAAGACCTATTCACAAAATTTTATATAAGTGTCATGCTGGAAACGAATAGTATTCACACACGCACGCATACGTTACACTCCAATAAATGCAATGATAGAAACTTTTGTTTATTTTAAATTGAGTATTTAGTATTCAGTCACTCAGACACTCGCTTGACGGGTCTGTGCTGACAGCGCTGGGGGTGTACGATACAGTTCACATAATTATAATCATAAGATTGTAATTGTGTGAACAGTTTCAAGTCCACACATCTTGATCGAATCACGAGAAGGAATACGGAAATTACAAAAAAAAAAAACCAAACTGATTTGAATAAAGCAGTCCACAAAATTACAAATAAACAGTAAAGTATTACAAATTAGAATCGCCTTTCATGTGTCTTATAACTACTAAAATCATTTTGACAAAAATCTCATACTACTCATGTTTAAGATCTGTTGTATGTATCTATAAACTGCATTGGTCTTTGATCTATTCTTTCTGAATCCATCTCAGCCATCGTTATACAGCGTGTAACAGAAAGGGTATAATCATATGG
Organism: Eugnorisma glareosa; assembly: GCA_947578425.1. Taxonomy (NCBI): domain Eukaryota; kingdom Metazoa; phylum Arthropoda; class Insecta; order Lepidoptera; family Noctuidae; genus Eugnorisma; species Eugnorisma glareosa. The sequence continues at coordinate 43,364,092 of OX387957.1, forward strand.
AATACTGTGGGACGGACCATCAAACTGAACCACTTTCTCTATGGGACCACCATCGAAATCGTAAAAAAATAATCAGCTGTCCTATACAAAATTTCAATACCTACTCGACCCAAATGTATGGGACAGCTGATTATTTATACCAACTTGCACACATTGATTCTTATCCTACCTGGATGAACGGGCTGGTAGTAGTGCACCATGAACACATAGTCTCCGGAAGCCGGCATCTTGGACTCGATCCTCAGCGGCTCTGCAGCATCGGTCAGGTACACCACGAAGGTCGTGTTGACAAGGGCTGGAGGTCGAATGTCGCGGTCGCCACCGGTGCCGGATTCCGCTTCCACCTGGCAAGTTTAAAATTGTTGAAGAGTCATTAAAGTTGCAATAGCTTTGTGTCCACTAAAAATTAATCGGACGGAGTGTAGTTTCCTGGAATTTGGCATTCTGTCACGTGACTGTAAACACCAATCAGAAAGCATTACGTCACGCCCTGGCAAACCCATGCAAGATTACCTGAGGTGTAGTATATGTATGTACTTAGTACGTAAGATCTATGTTATAAAATGTATTACATTTGTATTAAGAGAATAGTATTAAAGGCTGATCGATCGGTAACGGTTGTTTCAATAATACGAGTTCCCTACATGGCGACCCTTGCCAGTTATGGGGCGCGTGACGTGATCACTGTCGGCTTAGTGTTACGGCTCCGAAACATGTAAAACAAAGAAGATAATTACGGCGTGATACAATATAAACGTATTCTTGTTTATTCAATTCGGCGAAAATCGGTTCACAATGTGTCGATCAAATGTGGAAAAGGAGACAGTTTTCTTAAACCAGAATGCTGCGGGTTCGAACAATGCCCATGTCGAAGAAATGAAGATGCACATGTCAACTATCAGTATTGTTCTGCTGGTAATTTGTACACTTTTGGGTCTTGGCGCAGCGTATTTTGTGTATAAGCAATATAGAAAATGCCACCATTCATGGATCAGGGAGCAGATTGTACAAAATAATTTTCGGCGATCGTTGAACCGTTCCAGAGGAAATCGTGGAGATGATCGAGAGGTTCATGTCCCAATGAAGTAGATGGAAGCAAAAGTGCAAGTGCTTATTTAGTGAATGAGTAGTGCGGTTTCAGTATTATAAAATGAGTGAAATAATGAGCGTTAGTGATATAAACAGTTACAAACAAAGTAAGAAGTAACGTAAATACAAGAAGAAGGACGTTCAGGATTTTAATAGTGACTTTAATACTTATAGTAATAACTGTGTAAACGTGTTCCAGTTTCACCTTCTGAGTTGTATTTACTATAGCGAGCAATTGCATTCCAATGTATCAACTTACACCTTTGTCCCCTACTATGGTAACTCACTACGAGAATGTGGTATGTAATTTAAATAATAATATATAATTGTGAGTTAGGGAATGGAAGAAGAATTACTTAAATGTTTAGACGAACTTACTATAATAAGGAAATATCTAGTTAAGAAAGGAAAGTCTCGATTTAAGGGTAATGTTATAAAAAATAAATTAACAGAGACAGAAATAATATTTGAGAAAAGTAATAAACTAATACAGTTGTGGACTACTAAGGAAGGAATAAAAACTGATATTTTGACAAGACTAACTTCAATAAGAGATGAAATAAAATCGTGTTATTTACAAATAGTAGAATTATGTTCCGAAACTAAGGAAGATAGTAGTAGTGGAAGTGATTTTTGTGACGTAGACTCAAATCTAGAAGTAACCATGGAATTCGATTTAAAAACCACGTGTAGTTTGATTCCTGTAATGAACAGTAAAGAAAATAACATCAAAAGTATCATTGACTCTGTAGAAATGTATGCAGATATGTTATCAGAAGCAGGGAAGACATTACTTATAACATTTGTCTTGAAGAGTAGACTGTCAGAAAATGCTAAATTACGAATGAACAACAGTTACACATCAGCAAACGATCTTGTAAGAGACTTACGTTCCGTCTTGTTACCAAAAAAGTCATTTACTGCAATACAATCGAGGTTGCAAAACACAACACAAGGCTGGCGCACTGTCGACCAGTACGGCACGGAAATAGAAAAACTATTCACGAATCTTACAATATCGCAAGCAGATGGTAATTCCCAGAATTATGCTGTATTAAAACCTTTAAACGAAAAGCAAGCAATTAAACGATTCGCAGATGGGTTGAGTGATTCCCGGCTCAGTACAATTATTGCTGCACGTAACTACGACAGTTTGAAGGACGCAATCCAGGCGGCGAAGGACGAGGAGTTGGCAGTGGCATCAACTTCCAGAGGTGAAAATGTCATGCAGTTTTCATGTCGTGCTAGAGGTAAGTTCCAAACTAATAATTCTCGCCGACGGCAATCCTATAATCGTCAACCACGAGGACAGCGAGGATACTATCATCATCAGAACTGTCATCAAAACTACAATAATTATGACAGAAGGAATTTTGGACAATCGCGTGGACGATCATTTTATCGTTCCCGTGGAGAAACTCGAGGTACATTCAACACAAATCGTGGACGAGGTTACCAGGTATCCAGCAAAAATCAATCGAGTTATGAAACTCATGGTAGTGGTAATAGTAATGGTAATCGTGTGTTTTATACGGATCAATCTAACAACAGCGAAGCTGTGACTCCTAAAGCAGAGGAAATGCAGTTTTTTCGATCAAAAACATAACATTTTGGCGTTGGCAGGCAAAGCAAAATTTATAACCTTATATTTTGGCAATAGAAAGTATTTTTGGTTAGTAGATACGGGAGCATCCATTTCCATAATAAAGAGAGTCGCGTTACCAAATAACATCACCATAATTAAAGATGAGACTATCATAAATGGTATTGCGGGTCAAACTCAAGCAACTGGATTTATTAATCTTAGCCTGACTCATCGTGATGAGAAACAATACGTTGACTTTAAAGTCAAGTTACATGTTTTCGATAACATACCATTAAAGGCTGATGGAATTTTAGGTTTAGATTTTCTATGTCATCATGCATCGAATATCAACTTGGAGACTAACATCATCACCTTGTCTAAATATGGAAAGGAATGTTTATTAACGCTACGTGACACTGTAGATTATTCAAACGAAGTGTTACACATTCCAGCCAGAAGTGAATCAATTCAATATTTACTCTTGAATAATAACTCAAATAATGACTGTATTATTCATAGCAAGCAACTGACGGAAAATGTTTTTTTAGCAGGATGTATAGGGACAATTAAAAATAATAGATTAGCAGTAAAGATATTAAACACCAATGAACACGATGTCACTTTACCAATGTTTGAACCAGAGGTTTTTTCGGTACAAGATTATGATTTATGCGATTTTAAATATAACTGCAACAGTTTAGAGAGGGCGAAAACATAATTAGGAATTTTGAAATTAAATCATCTTAACGTGGAGGAAAGCAAATCAATACAAGAGTTATGTGCTAAGTATTCGGACGTGTTCTTTTTACCCGGTGACAAATTAACAACTACAGACGTTTATGAGCAATCAATAACCTTAAAACCGAATACTAGTCCGGTTTATGTAAAGCAGTATAGGCTGCCACATTCCATGAAAAATGAAGTAAAGAAACAAATACAAAACATGCTTGACAATGATATAATAGAGGAAGCAAAGAGTGAGTGGTCGAGTCCTATTTTATTGGTACCAAAAAAAACTGGAAACGACAAAAAGTGGCGACTAGTAGTCGATTATCGTAAACTTAATGACTGCATTGTAGACGATAAATTCCCGTTACCAAATATTACCGAAATTTTGGACTCACTCTCTGGGTCAGTCTATTTCTCACATTTAGATTTAAATCAGGGTTATTACCAAGTAGCTTTGGATAAAAACAGTAGAGAGTACACGGCGTTTACTACTGACACTGGACAGTACCAAATGAAGAGGTTACCGATGGGCCTCAAGACAAGGCCAAGTGCTTTCAGCAGAGTAATGTCAGTAGCTATGTCAGGATTAACTTTTGACCGATGTTTTGTATATTTGGATGATTTGGTAGTTTTTGGTAGAAATTTAGCTATCCATAACAAAAACATGATGGATGTATTAGAAAGACTGAGAAAAATAAATTTGAAATTGAATCCAGAAAAATGTAACTTCTTACAAAAAGAAATTCTTTATTTAGGTCACTTAGTATCACAAAATGGAGTCTTACCCGACCCAGCAAAAACAGAAGTATTACAAAAATATCCCACACCGTCTAATACAGATGAAGTAAAAAGATTCGTAGCATTTTGTAACTATTATAGAAAATTTATTAACAATTTCGCGGAAATAACCTATCCTTTGAACAAATTAACCAGAAAATACGAAATATTTAAGTGGACTGATGAGTGCCAAAAAGCATTCGACACGCTGAAGCATGCTTTAACAACACCACCAGTTTTAGAATTTCCAGATTTCTCAGAGGAAAATGAATTTGTAATACAAACGGATGCATCAGGTACAGCTGTAGGAGCAGTTTTGTGCAATAAAAATATGAAACCGGTAGCTTATGCAAGCAGACCACTTAATAAAGCTGAACTGAATTATCCAACCATTCAAAAAGAATTAGTTGCCATTGTGTGGGCTGTGAAGTACTTTAGACCATACGTATACGGTAAAACATTCACAATTATGACAGACCACAGACCATTAATATATTTATTCTCAATGAAAGATCCATCAAGTAGGCTAATTAAATTAAGGTTAGCGCTAGAAGAATACCATTTTAAAATAATATATGTGAAAGGTAAAGATAATAGTGTCGCAGACGCATTGTCTAGAATAATAATAACATCAGATACCTTAAAACAAATGAATGAAGACATTATGTTAGTGATGACTAGAGCGCAGAAACGGCGTTTAGATATAGGCAACCAAGTAGATGACACACCTGTACTTAGCAGACCCGACGAGTCGTGGCCTGATCAACCACACGTAGTTGAGGTGCTTAGAGTGCCAAATGAGTCTATAGAAATGACTTTTATAAATAATGAAGAATTAATGAAATTAAGAAGACAAAAAAACATAGACGCAGAAAAAATATGTTTTATTTACAGTCATCGTAAAAAGACGTTGTACATTAATCTTAACTTTAAAGCACAATTTACGCGAGACGAATTTGTGACTCAGTTAAGTGAATTTTGTAACAATATGAATATAAAAGAACTATGCATTGTAAAAAGTAGAGAATATGAAAGTTTTATAAAAGACTTATTGAAAGAAATAAAAAATAATACGGATTGGACCGGTCCACGAATATATGTATTAAGAGGAGTTAAAAGAATTGACGATGAGGAGAAAAAAAACTATATTTTACAAGATTTTCATCTATTACCAACTGCAGGTCATGCAGGTGTACGTAGGATGACCAATAATATTAAGAGGAAATTTTACTGGCCAGGCTTAGATAAAGACGTACAAGAATTCGTTAGCAAATGCATAAAGTGTCAGAAAATGAAGCATTGTAGATATGTCAAGGCGCCCATGGAAATAACTACAACTGCTTCACATGCTTTTGAAAAGATTTTTCTTGACATTGTAGGTCCATTAGAAAGGGATATTGAAGGAAATTGTTATATTTTAAGCCTGCAGTGCGAGCTAACTAAGTTCGTAGAGGCATATCCATTAAAAAACAAGGAAACGGTAAGTGTAGCTAAAACATTAGTTGATAATTTTATACTAAGATTTGGAACACCAAATACCATTGCGACTGATCGTGGAACAGAATTCGTGTCTTCAGTAATGGAACAGGTATGTAAATTGCTAGGAATAAACAAATTGACATCCACTGCTTATCACCACCAATCTATCGGTGCCCTTGAAAATTCACATAGAAATCTCGGTGCTTTTTTGCGAATATATTGCGATGGAAAAAAAGAAACATGGAGTCAGTGGTTACCATTTTGGTGTTACAGTTTCAATAATACTGTTCATACGGAAACAAAGTACACACCTTTCGAACTTGTATTTGGTAGAGCTAGTATATTACCATGTAGAGTAAGTCAGTATATAGAACCCTTATATAATCCAGAAAGTTATCCTTTAGAACTTAAGTATAGGTTACAAGTAGCACACCAAGATGCTCGTAAAAATTTAGTTTTAAGTAAGCAAAATCGTAAGTGTACTTATGATAGAAAAGTAAATAATGTAACGTACAATAATGGACAATTAATTCTTATTAAAAATGAAACAGCTGCTAAATTAGATCCCCAGTGGGATGGCCCGTTTGTTATTTTAGAAGATTTAGGTGTTAATGTTCAGATTTTAAAAAACAACAAACCTTATGTTGTTCATAAAAATAGGACTAAACTATTTAGAATGTAATCATGTAACCTTATAAGCTAAAAAAAAAAAAATAAGATTCATGTATAATCATTTTTTTTTTTTCTCTCGCCCCCGAGGTGAGGTGTAGTATATGTATGTACTTAGTACGTAAGATCTATGTTATAAAATGTATTACATTTGTATTAAGAGAATAGTATTAAAGGCTGATCGATCGGTAACGGTTGTTTCAATAATACGAGTTCCCTACATACCAACTTAGTAAATTTCCCCCCAAACTAACATGACTATAATGATATTCTAAGTAAAAAGAGGTAGATATCGCATTAGCGCGCGTAATTGTTGCAGACAAATTCAGACAATTGTCGTAATTTAAGTACTTCGAGCGCAATAGCTATCTCTTTCTGTATCATACGTTCCGTATTAGCTATCGCAGTCGTAACAACGCAACGACATTTGAAAGTAGCTTATCTTTCTTTATAATATCACTAGCGACCCGCCCCGGCTTCGCACGGGTCTATGTTATACATATAAACCTTCCTCTTGAATCACTCTATCTTTTAAAAAAAACCGCATCAAAATCCGTTGCGTAGTTTCAAAGATTTAAGCATACATAGGGACAGAGAAAGCGACTTTGTTTTATACTATGTAGTGATTGACGATGACACTACAAAAGAGCACTGCTGTATGCGCCGTGTCTGTCAACTTATTACCTCTCATGGTCAGCCATGGTGATCCAGACATCACTGACGACCGTCATAAAATCGTGTGTAAACAAGCGGTCAATGATTACATCTGATCATTATAATATTAGTTACCTTCTTAGAATCCACAGCCGCGCTGAAGACAGCCGGTGAACACTTGCCGTTGCGTCTCAAGCAGTAAGGCCGCGGGGTGATGTAGTCCAGGTGCCACTCTGATTCCGGGATCGCTACTATTGACTTGATACCCACTATCGTGTCGCGGTCGCCCTGTGACATAAATAACAGGTTAAGTCAATAAAAAACAGGAAACAAAGAGATGTGTTGATGTGGAGTTTCTCCTGCCGCTTAATTTAGCCAGCTAAAACACTGTGAAAATTTGTTTTAGGGTACTCTCTTATCGGAGGACACGGTAATGCCCCCGCCAAGACGAGCCAAGCGAATGGCAAGGGCACTACTTACCTTTTCTCGAACCGCTTCGTCGATTTGGTCGTTTCGCTACCGTCACGTGAGCGTCAGGTGATCTTGTAGTAACGAAACGGCCAAGTCACATATTTTGACCAAGGTGTAGTTTGTGAAGTTAGGGCGTGTAGAGTTAGAAGCTTGGCTCTACTTGAGATCTGATAACTTTTTGACACAGAGTCGTCTACGCAACATTTTACATGTTGTTTTTTGGTGTGATGTAATTTTCATGTTCAAAAAGTGCTGATTCCCATTCTAATTTAAAAAGGAAATTAATTTTGTTAAAAGGATTTTTTTTATCAATATTTAAGTTTTAATTATCAATATAATGGTTTTTTTAAACAATATTTAAGTTTTTTTTTATCATTATTTAAGTTTAGTGCGTAGCGTCCATGATGACGCGTTAATTTGCTGTAGCAAATGAAACAAAAGAAAGCTATTTTTAAAACAAAAACATCGTGTATCTGGCCAGTAACAACGTAAGTGCACAGAATATACAACCTCTTTATAAAATGTTGTTAAATTGAAGCACGATCACTCAGTGGTTTCAGACTACTACGTTATAAATAGAGTACCTACTACAAGGATCTTTTGGCGCTTCAATGACGATTTATGTATTGATAAACCAAATAGCGGCTCTAATTCTGAATAGTTCCGAATTTGGTCAGGCACAGATAGAAGCTTGTTCGGCTATATTACCTCTATTCTTTAAATTATTTAGATTGGTCACTCGCATTCCAGACATATCTGTGTTGTAGTTTTAATAACAAGAAAAAAAACTTACCATCAAATAAATGACATTATTCGCATCGTGTATATTAAACACTTGTATCTTCGACAGATCATCTACAACCGCTTGCCGGCACGCCGCCGTGTAAGGGCAATCGTTAAGGTTCACAATCGCATCCGTCTCCGGTTGATCGCCGGACTGGAACCTCACGGTAACCGGGCCTCGTTTGACGAAGGAATAGCTGGAGTTGTATGGCTCAATCTCGTTGGAGCTTTCGACAGTTCTGTTGATTGGTGTGACGTATTCTATGATGAGGATGTAGGCTCCCGGAGGGTCGATCTTCATGTTGTACTGAATCTCGTCGTCCGTCAAGATTGGGATGGAGTCCGCTGATGCTTGTAGCTCGTTTAGTTGCTGTGGAAACGTATGAAATACAAATGTTAGAAGCAAAAGTGTAAATTCTCTTTTTGTACTTAAAAAGCAGACTCGGAGCATTTATTTCAGTTGCAGTTTTGAACTGTCAACGGTTCGGTTCCGTTACACAAAAAGTTGAAGCTAGTTGCCTCACATACACTACCGGCCAAAAGTTTGAGACAATTTGTAAAAATCTTTGTCACCAACAAAATATTTCAAAAGTACTTATTTTTAAGAGTTAATTTGAACATCTGCATAATGTATAGTTTACAAAGAATTTGTAAGAGTAGTTATTTTTGTATATTTTTAAGTGATCCTTTATATAAAGGTCCATTGTTTCAAAACATCAAGAAGTGCCGCGCAAGGACCAGGCGGTAGATTCATTGTAATATTTTTATGACCTACTAATTACTTTGGTTTTCGCGTTAACAGAAATTCTGGATTATTGTAACAAAACAAGATACATAATAGTTTATTGTCACAATAAGCATAATCAGTACATTTAAACGCGTTTGGAGCCTCTTTTTAAGCAAAAGAGTGCCTGTATTAGGAGTAGAGATGCAAAACGAATTTTAAACTTTTTAAACCATTTGGTTTTAAACGGTCTTTTTGGTTTAATACGATTTAAAACCACACTTAGCGGTTCAATATGGTTTAGAATGTTTTTTTTTGGAATGCACTGAGGCTTTACACGAAGTTATCTAGACCACACCTCCTTCCTGATTTAGAATATATAAAAGGAAAATAAAATAAAAATGTTTTAAAATAACATTCATTAACATGACAGACAAACATAAAATCGATCCCTACCTGCCCCATCTCTCCCCGTTGCGATTTTGGTAGCAAAGAAAAAATAAAAATGCGGCATTGCCGTTTTATTTTAATAAATACCCAAAACATGATTGTTTTCAGTGTCTAATCCTAAATAGTAGTATAAATATGATGTATGACTTCACATATATTAATAAAAATGGTAAATGATTTCAATTAGCCTTTTAAACTATTTTTTTAAGTAATTCGTAATCAATGTACGGCTCACGTGGTCGTGGTTTTAAACCGTTTTAAACAAATTTAAAACGGGTTTTAAACCACTGATTTTGGTTTAAAACGGTTTATTTACAACTATAATTAGGAGACTCCGCGTTTCCTTATCATTGCCGTATACTTATACTAACTGTGAGTTACCAAAAAATAGTGCTTGCGTGCTTTGTATTTTGAGTTTTATTTTATTTTCCTTCTTGATGTAGGTGGTCTCAAACTTTTGGCCGGCAGTGTAAGTCATGGGTTTATGAAACGTCAGAACTATGTGCAGTGTTCAAATTGGTCATTAAGTATGCAGAAGAATCACACAAGTATTTTACAATCTTGTCCGAATTGAGAGAGAGATAAAGTGAAGGCCGACCAAGAGTGAGATGGGGTCGCAAAATGAGTGTTCTGAGTTAGGGACCCGACAGTAGCCCACTAAATACATCACACGTCTGGTCGGAGTATGCTCACTTTTCAATGGAGGATGAGGTACTTTTTTTTTGGATTTGAACTCATCAAATAACTCCTCCTGCTCTGGGCGGAGCAGGACGAAAGTCTGACACTCCCTAGTGTCAGACTTTTACTGACTAAAACCCATCCATGTTCCTACATCGCCCTTTGTGTTCCAGGGCCGCGGTATCTCTTTCGAACAGTCCCGCAGCCCCGGCAGGAGGATGAGGTACTTTACAACGCTTTCTTCATACCTCTACAATATGATGTAATTAAGTGATATTGAAAGTCAAAGGGGCTCACCTCCACGTCATCAATATACCCGCTAACAGACGTGCTAAGGCCGCTGACATCGGCCGTGGGTCTACCAAACAGGCTGGGGTACGCGAAGTGTCGGCAAAGCTTCTTATCGCCGATCACACACGGCTTGTCCACCAACTTGGTCAGAACTGTCGCCTCGTAGTACGCTTCCGGGATGAGTACGAAGTAGTCCTGGGAAATAGGCATGTGCAAATATTATCAGGTATATTATATGGACCTAATCTTGACCTCAATCTTGCCCTGAAGACGGATCGTCAGGATTGACCTGACGATCCGTCTTCAGGATAAGATTGTGGTCGATGATGGAATGAGCTAACCCAAAATAAGCTTATTAACAAGCTCATAAATAGATTGGTGTCATAACATGACCCCAATCTGTTTAAGTAAGGCCTCCTCGGCTGTGCGCATAATAAAAGATGTAGCAAAGCGTTTCTACGAAAAAAAAAAAAGGTTTTTTAGGTAGTTAATTAACTTAGTAATTCCGAGACCCAACTACTCTAAAAGAAGTCGTTCAATAACATACATTTTAGACCAACAAAACAACAACAACAAACAAATCAAACAACAACAAAACAAACAAACAACAAACAAACAAACAATCAAATTAAACGTCCAACACAAAGTACAGTAAGGTACAAAGTAACTCACAATCATAACTTCCTTATTGGTCTTGATGGTGATCATCCAGTTGCCGGGGTTCATGACGAAGGGCGACGGCGCGACGCCTCTCTCCCCTGCTACCGTCACCAGTTGAGGCTGATTCGTCGGCCGGAGAGCCACGTTGAACCTAGAAGATCAGATAATATGAACCTTGTGTGTAACCTAACATCACTCCTATATAAATAACGTAAATTATAAAGAGGTAAAATTTGTTTGTAAGTTTGTATGTAGGGGGTAATCTTCGGAACTACTGGGGCCTTAGTCTGCTATTGTCTATAATTGATTTAATAAGGCCCCTAGCCCACGGCGTATTGAAGCGCGTTCGAAACTCGTTTGACGTGCGTACAAAGGGTAATTCGTCTGCGCGGGGCCTTAGTAAATCAATGATAGACCATTCTGACACTATTGCAATAGCAGACTAAGGCCCCTGATCCGATTCCGAAAATTCTTTCACTAACGGGAAGCTACATTAGCTACCTGCCGTACGTAGGGACGTCGCATGCGCGCTGGAAAAAAAGACAAGGAAGGCGATTCACGACAACCCCACGATTACCCCCGACTCGATCGTTATTTAATCGTAAAAAATTGTAAGAGCTTCTCACACTCCACACAGACCATCCAAGACCAATCCACCTATAATAGGATATTAAAGATCTACCCGACACAGTTTGAGTGCGGTGCTCCAGAACAGATAATGGCCCAATTGCTGGAATGTTCGAAGTGTCCCTACAGCTGCACTTTAGAGGACCTAAAGAACGCCATAGACGCCGCAATTATTAATATTTTATTTTTTATTAATTTTGCTTTTTTAGGTCATATTGATGTAAATTTTTCGAAATTCAATTATTTCAGTAAACAATTTCAATTTTAATAACAGTGGCTACATGCTGGTCCAAGATATTAAATTTAAATAAGTCGTACTATCGATACAAAAGAAGAAGAATCAGAACTTACTTCTGCTGTATATCGACGACGGAGTCCGGTGTGATGACGATGCTAGCGATGACCGGGTCTTGCAGAGGGTTCGCGTACTTTAGCACCATGCGGTATAGAGACGACTTCGGTATCAACACTCTGTTTGTTACCTCGTTCTAGAAGAGAAATAATGAATGAATGTAAGTGTGGGTGCATCCGATGATAAGATATTTTTCTGTCGTTTAGCGAACGGCAAGCGCGACGACGAGTTTGATGAACTGTGTAGCTAGGCAGGCAGTGGACAGATGATTTCACGCCTCGTTCGTTAGAGGATTTCAATAACCATTATTGCTATAACTCGACAGATTTTGATAAAAACAATATTTTAGTCAATTGTAGCCTATGCAGTCTGAAATATAGGTGTTATTATAAGCTCTTAAAATTATAATTATTCTGTTACGAAAAAGAGACGGCTCTATACGGCCTGTATAGCTCCGACCTTATCTCTTACTGGAACAAAAACGGCAAAAACAAGTCACAACAAGACCTGTCTAAAAAAAAACTAACTGAACACTCACCTGCAGCATAGAAAACACGACATATCCCTTCCAAGAGTATCCAGGGAACACTTCATCAGAGTTCCTGTACCTCACAGGACCAGACTGGGTGTAGCCTTCTTCAATCTCGTACTGGAATTGGTGCAGGGTAGGGAAGTAGTGGGCGCGGATAGGGCGATCGCAGCGCCGGCCTTCGACGCGAGAGTGACAGCGACACTGTCCCGTGCCCTTGTCGCAGTTGTTGTCAATTGAGCCTCCGATGTCGCAGTCGCATTCTGGATAGATAAGACGTTTTAACATAAAAGCACGTCTGTTATCCTCGCAAGGTAAGGTAGAAGTGTACCTAATGTACACTTTTTATTTTTGAATTGTGGATCTAATCTTTTAACTCTAGACGCTCTTTACTTGTACGACTGTAGACATCGTTCTCAAATATGTGCATAATGCATGGTTTAACCAAGATTTTGTAACAATATTTCGATTTCAAAGAGTGTCCATGGAGTTTCCTGCCCGTTCTTCTCCATAGAGATCTACGCTTGGAAATGGGCACTTAAAGTACTTTCTCAAGTTATTATGCCTTGTGACTGTGACTGGAGCTTTTTTTTTTTCTTTCTTTATAAGTGCCTCTAATGGTCTAATAAATTGAAATAAATGCTTTGAGTTTAACACCTACATTTCGCCAGTTACAACGAAGTCCTTTAAAATAGGCCATTCTGAAGAAATTTTTATATATTTTTTCAAAAAGTGGCTAAGTCACACTGGATGTAGAAGGCAGAGGCTAGTGAGGTGAGGTGTTTTGAAAGAGGCTTATGTCCAGGAGTGGACTGCGATTGGCTGAGTAAATTGTACTAAATGTTAAAATGGTAACTATGAACTTTTTTATTCAGCAGCCGTGCTTGCGATCACTATTATAAAGAGGATATAATATTGAGGTAACGTATTGACTTCTTGCAATGCCTTATATCTGGTATAAACTGGTATTACATATGACCATAACCCTTACCATAAGTCTATTGACTTACGATCAGATTGACGGGCAGCTTTTTTCCCACCCACTAATATGAAAAGAAGCCCAATACTCACCAGTACATCCAAACACATTGTTAGTATCGAGCTTATAGAACCCGTCCTGGCACTGGTTGCACTGCCGGTCTCCCACGTTCATCTTACAGGTGCATTGTCCGGAGCGAGTGTTACAGGCGCCCAAACCTCCCAGAGTACCCGCCAGGTAGCAGTCGCAGTCTGTTGGAAAGCAATGTTGAGAATAAATAAAGCAAGAGATGGGCCTACCAGACCCCTTTTGCCTTCTTCTTCTTTGTAAGCGGGGTCAGATAATGCAGTGCACTGATTAAACAATATTTTACGGTTAAGTTGGAATCACACAACGGCTTACCACTGTTCATAAGGCCTTGTGATCTCAATCATCTAACTCCCCTCGTCCCATGTCACTGTATTGTTAGGAAAAATGAGGATTTACGTAGTACTAGAAAGAAGGAGGTAGTATGTAGCACATCTTACTTCTATGGAAAGAAGTGACAACTTGGAATTGTCGCTGGTCGCGAGAGACTCTTGTTGGGAATATCTCGCTCAAAGGGCTTTAAGATGTATAATTTCCTATTTTGTGTACTTACTCGCTATTTTTGTAAACAATAGGGATTATGCATGTATTTTTCTTCACTTAAATCAATAAAATACAGTGTGACCAACCCAAGAAAATAATGAAATGTTAAATTCAACTACTGCTTGTCACTTAAATAAAATATTAAACTCCTACGATTTTCTACGACAGTTCAAACGTCCGTGAATGTCGCGGCCATTCATGTGTGTGATGTCACTTACCTCTAGCTGCCTTGTTTACATCAATTTTTTTGCCCATAATAAAATAGTTTTACTACTCTTGTATGTGCTATAATCAAGCAAAAATTGCAATATTATAGTAAAAATCTTAGTCAAACTTTAAGTACTTTTCAATTCAAATAAAAGTGTTTTTAAGGGCATTTTTAAGAAATAAAAATAGTTTTGTATTTCTTGCTTATACTATAATACGTGTTAATTAAACAATATTATTTATGGCGGTTTAGGTTAGTTTCAGTGATTGGTATTTTATTAAAATTAAAATAAACGGTTGTATTCATTATTTTGTGTACCTCGTTGTATTTTTTAAACATTTCGCTTCTGTTTGCTAAATATCCTGATCCCAATATACAGTAAATTATCGGTTTAATCATTCACCTAATATGAGAATTAAGATTAGCCAGTTTCATTTGCAAGATACAACTGAAGAGTAAATTGAATTCATTTAGTTTACGTAACAAGTGGAGTTGAACAGTACACCCATATTACGCAGACTAATGTAATAGAGGCTTTTAAATTCAACTTAGAATTCTCTCATTTCTCTGGATTCGCCTAAAAAAGAAAACAGTATTTACCTTGACATCCAAATGGATTGTACTCTTGCAGGTTCCAGAACAGAGGCTTGCAGTCGTTACAGATGCGTCCCTGCACGCGGTCCTTACACTGACAGAGTTCACCAGCCGGCACCGAACCGCAACCTGAGGGGAAACAGAAGGAGCATGGTCAACTTTGAGTCAAACTTATTTATGACTAGCTGTTGCCCGCGACCTTCGTTCGCGTGTAATAATTATAAAAAAAATATTGCTATCCTTTTTAAATCGGATTTTGTTACAAATTTCAAGGGTTTTATTTTTTTGCACGGAATCCTAATTCTTATTCCTCAATAAAAGTATATAGCCTATATCAGACCTTATAACATCAGCTATCTGCCAGTAAAAGTCCCGTCAAAATCGGTCCAGCCGTTTCGGAGATTAGCCGGAACAAACAGATCGAAAGACAGACAGACAAATATTGAAAAAAATGTATTTTTGTTATAAGTGCCGTAATTATTTTTATATGTATGAATGCATGTATGCATAAAAAGCTGTTATTTTGATATTACAAACAGACAATTCAATTTTATTTATTTGTATGTATGTATGTATGTATGCATATGTATAGAAAACGTATACACGGTTTAGAGGACCCCGAATGTACGTTTGCGTGGCGTTTACCAAGGATCCAGTACTTAAAGGCTATGCTTAAATATGTTTGGATTTTGTTTTACTTGGGCATGACAATTAAGTGTCCTCAATTAATGTTCGTGATAATTCGAAGTAATTCGGCGTTTAGGTCCGGATTATTTCGAATTATGCTCGGCTCCTAAGAATAGAAGCGTGGTGTTCAGCCAGTAACCTTCCTCAAGAAATGGGCTAAGTGTCATATGTAAAAAAACCTTTGCACTTGTCACACTTGGTGCCGTCGAAATTGGCCTTGCACCTAGATAGAAGAACGATTATTCTTTGACAGGTGTCACTTACCAGCAAAACTAGCGATGACTCCTCTAGGATCGCAGTTACACTCCTCGCAGGCCGGGTAGTTATAGTACTGTTCCTTGCACTTGTCACACTTGTTGTCATCGAAGTTGGGCTTGCAGTGGCACTGCCCGTTGTCGTCGCACGTTGAGCCGATTGAGCCGGAGACGTCGCAGTTGCAAGCTGTTAGTGTTGAAAGATCAAAATGTATGAAAAGTATGGCAGAGGTGGACCCATAAGAGGTGACGTTTGTTTGACGTTTAAGGTACCCACATTACGCTCTGGTTTTTGACTCTATTGACGACCTCGGTCGTGAGTACCGTTGCTAAAGTTGCGTCGCGAAATAACATGAAATTTTCATGTATGAGGACTAAGTGCGGAAACCGAAACCTTAGCATAGAACATAAATAGACGGGCATCACACAATTAATATTGCACGTCGCATATTTATGTATGCACTGGCCTGTGAGAATAATCATATTTAACACTTATCTGTCACTGATTTCAAATTAGCATAGTTACGGTTTTTTATATTGTAACTTGCGTGTAAAATATTGACCACGAATGAATATACTCTACCATCCCACTGCTGGTCTTCTCATTATTACAATAATTAAAAGGGTTCTGTTTTTGCCAATTGGCTAAGGAAACCTTAAAATAATTTCACCACTTGGCAAAGTATTTGGTGTACCTTACATACAGGATATATCCTGTATTCAAATTAATAACTTAGATACACTTACACAAACACTCCGGGTACTTATAATAGCCTGGCGAGCACTGGTCGCACTGTTTGCCTCCGAAGTTGCTGAGGCAGTTGCATTTGCCGTCAGCTGAGCAGCTGGTTGAGGTGGACCCGGTGGAGTCGCAGTTGCAGGGGACGCAGAGACGCTCCCGGCCACGGACTTCCATGTAGAATCTGAAGAATAAGGTCACTTGTATCTGACTCTTTCTGTCGCATCAAAACATGCTTCACGATAGTGAAAGAGACTTTTTGAAGCTCACTAGATGTTTCGGTAAAGTCGTGGGTCAGAATCGGATACAATGTATATGTTACCGGTCAAACCCGATTTCAGGCCAAACTAGTTTGTCCCAGGCCGAACCGGTTTACTGGTCTATCTTATCTAGATACACTAACCCAAACAAAGCAATAAAACTGCGCCCAGCTTGGATGTATGGTGGCTGCGTGGTTGGTCACCAATCTAACCTAACCTAACCCATTTAGTCGGGGAGCTCTATGATTGTCCTTTTGTGATGATCCCTAGTTTGGCCTAGGACAAACTAGTTTGGCCTGAAATCGGGTTTAGCCGGTAACATATACATACGTATGTGGGGATGACAGTATTAAGTAAGTGAGAGCGAGAATGTGTGAGAGAGAAAGAGGAAGATAAGGTAAGATGGCGGGGTGTATGATATGACGTAAAGACTACATAAAATTGAAATAAAATGGTTCAAGTTATTTAAAGTGTTTTGATTTCCCATACGTATGCAGGGTGAAAAGGACATCGACCTACAAACGATTACCAAATGCAGCTGTTTCCTACAGAAATGCAATCACACGATCAAAATGTGCTTTTTTTAAATTACGTATGAACATTTTCTATTTGGGGGTATTCGGAATGATGTTCAGAATATGTGGTAAACGTGTGTGCGTCTCATCCACTCTGTATACGCACTAGAAATAGCCGCTTGGCTTTACTCAAACTCGTAGATGCCGAAAACAATTTGCGGGTCGGCACGAGTTAATGAAAGCTTAATACCTATGTAAGTTATTACTTTGGATCGGCTTTACAGTTCACCCCCTATGCGTAGCACCCCTAAGAAAGAGAATCTTCGTTTATACATTATATCTGCTGTATAAACAAAGGCAACAATTTTTTTTTTAGAATTATTTAACTACTTGCCCATGGGGGTCAGGTCATATTTCGAGATGTAGAGATCAAAGGTGGACATTGAAGTCAACGAAGTGGTCTGGACTAGGAGGCAAGAGGAACAGGGGCAGACCACGCAAGAGATGGGCGGACGACATCATTGAAGTAGCTGGTTCGAGTTGGATGGAGTTGGCCCAAAACAGGGAGAATTGGCATCGGATACAGGAGGCTTTTACCCAAAAGGGATCCATATCCAAATAAATATAAAACTATTAATTTGTAAATACATATGTAAAGTAAAATATGGAGTAACTGAGATTTATTATTATTACTTACCCATTCAAGCATTGATCACAGCGAGCTCCTCCGAAGCCGGTCTTGCAGATACACGCGCCAGAGACGTCATCACAGATGCTGGCCTCCGTCCCACTCACGTCACAGTTGCAGTCTGAGAAACATACCTATCATAAGTCTATACCTAAGATACTATTAATTTTATTTAATTACGAGCCTCACCAAATCCCTGATCAGAGGGGTCAAATGTCATAAAAGTTTACAATGAAGTAAAGTTTTATTAAACCACGTACATCACATCTGTGAAGTTGTGCTAGCTTATTTAATTTGACCCTGTGTAGGTTATTCACCAGATGACATTGATTTGCTATTTATAATCTTCTTTTGTGTCCCACTGAAGGGAAAGGCCTACCTTCTAACGTTTCATTTCTCACTTGCAATCTTTTAGATAGGAGCCAACTCGTCACACAATTTGATAACCGTTGATTTCCCATTTGCAAAAATAAATGGCCATATCATTTAGTTACTGGAGGTGCTTGGTATACCAGAAATAGTAAACAGAACAGGTAAAAACAAAATAGGAGATGGGAAGACGAACTGGAGGAGAGAAGCTCATGATAGAGGCACACTGAAATGAGAGAATTACCATAGTAACTCACAACAGCAGTAACCAATTCAAAATAACAGGCTGATAAGTATGTTAGTAACTAGCGGAGCTTTATGAAATACTTACGTTTGCATGTGGGATAGTTGTAGTATCCAGCTTCGCACTGGTTGCATGTTCGGCCGCTATACTTGCTCTTACACGTACAGTTGCCACTGACCTTGTCGCACATTGGCGATACAGAACCCACGGAGTTGCACTCACAATCTGCGGGAAAGAGATAGCATTTATTGTGAAAAGTGAAGTTTTTATTTAATGATAAGAGACATACAGAAACATCATCACATTTCAATCACAATCCACATTATGACACACACTCTATTTTAGGCGTGCTATTCAGATGTTCGATTCGTACTGATTTGGCCATGATTTGGCACAGCCTGGCGGCAAAACCTATATTTAATTTAGCCACTTGGCCTATGCAGAATCATGTTGACTCAAACTAAAAGTAGATTCTAAGGTAGACTGGTAAAAATGCAATAAGTCTGCCTTCAAGCAGTAATTTTTACTTGAGCTTAAAGCTTTATTAAGCAAGCATGAGACGTTTTAACTGTAAGTTTAAAATTGTATATCATGCGAATGTTTTACTGTATAGTGTATGTTGTTTGCAAGTTCCTTTGTTTAGCCAGGCCATTTACTTACCATCACAAAATCGAAGGCCTATTAGCTGAGCCCTCTTGACACTGAAGGGCAACTGTGAAACTACTATCAAGTGCAATATTGGGACAGTAAAACGTCTAAAACCCCATTTATGTACCTGTGTCGGTGTCAATGACTACTACTTGCCTTTACAATCGACTTATGATGGATGTGAGTGCAGCCGTTTACTACCGTACATTGTTCCATGGATTATACTTAGAAGTTGCTTGTACATTGGGCAAGTGTTTAGTGAAGTAAAGTGGTGTAAACCAATCGGAAATTAGCGAGTCAACAGTCACAATAAAATATATGTAAATAGTATTTTTACTCAAGTAATCACTTTGAATTGTTAATAGACACAGGTGTAACACTTATCTACAGCTCATGCAAATGTTTGGTACTTACTTTTACATTGTGGTGAATAATATCCATCTGCACAAATCTCACAGGATTTTCCAGCATAGTTGTATTTGCAGGGGCACTGTTGATATAAGATATTATATTATTATGATACATCTTGTTTCTTTATTATTAACACTAAAAAAGGAATATTTACCATGTTTACTGTTTGCTTGCTGTTTGTTAACACCCACCCGCAATAACTTCAGTTTATCCGTGATCAATTGATCATGGTGCTTGCAACAGCGGCAAAATATCATGAACTCAAAGCAAACAGTAGACATGGTAATTATCCTGTTTTAGTGTTAATGATAATTTTAGTGACAATGTCAGTTTTAAATCTTCATCTTGTTTCTTGATTACAATATTATTTCATTAGAACTAATTTTATATCAAAGTCAACTGAAATTCAGTAGGTGAGGTCACATAGCAAAAATACTGGGAAAGACAATCATGGATTTTCTCCTCCCTTATAAATCTATCTCCCTACAAATCATAGTTTTTTATTTTACTACCATTCATGCTACAACAAACAGAAACTTTTACATTCCAAATAACAGAGAGTGTGTGTGGTGAGAATTGCCCATCATAGTCACGCACCGTTACTTTGTGGAAAGGACCAAGAAGAACTTAGGTATACCAAAATCAGCTAGCAAAACTCACCAGGCCATCAACAGGTGTGCACTGCTGTCCATCAGTTCCGTTCAGGTTACAGGTGCAAGGCTTGCAGTTAGGGTAGTCGAAGTAGCCGTAGGCGCAAGAGTCGCAGTTAGGCGGGTTGAACTCGACCCGACACTCGCAGCGGCCTGACTCCTCCTCGCAGTTACCAGTAGAATAGTGTAGGTCACAGTTGCAGGCTAAATCATAAATGTTTGGCTTCAATACCTATAATTTGCATGCCTTAAAGCTAAAGGAGGTGTTTTTTCCCCCATACAATTGTGGCCAAACAATGTACCTTAACAATAAAGGTACTAATTTATAGGAAAAAAATCGCAGATTCTGAAAAAAAAAATATTGGATTTATTAATGCATTTGTACCACCTGAAATTGTCGATCAAAGATGCTAAAACTTGCAACCCAAGAATTTTAATCTGGCAATCTCGTAATTCATTTCTCCGATGATGCGTTTCGTTACTTCATTTAAACACGTATGAAAAACTAAAAATATACTATTTTGAATTTAGTTTTGTATTAAAGATAGGTTAATTTTCCCGGCACACTTTCTTGTGAAACATTATGGGATCAAGAATTTAAAAAATACATTTATTTCACATTTCAGATTATTTTTTGCGTTTGGTTAGCTACTGGCCAAAAGACAGTGCTCCAGGGCCGATAATTTACTATCTTATTCCTTTTGTTGTTGTTGGTGACAATATTGTCATTCAGATTATTTTAGCCCTTGTCAGACGATCGATCGATCGACCGATCTCGAAAGAGTTTAATATTTTGACAGATGGAATAGTTTGACAGCCGCCAGCGCTGTTAAGAACGTTTCTTTGAACGCAGTTATGATTCGAGGTAGTGTTTTTTCATATTCTTTTATTTTTTAATCTATCGAATATTGAAGGATTTAAAATACTGCTAATAACACAATGTATTGGAAAGAATTTAAATAGTAATTTGTACCTCGGTACATGTTTGGGCCGAAAAAAAAACACCTCCTTTAATACTATGGTGTTACCAAATTGTATACCTACAGTTTGTATTTCACCCATGTAAATCATTGTTTACCAATATTTACTTATTTATTATTATTTGAGTTTTTTTGTATTGTTGGCTATCAGTAAGCTGATAGTTGTTTATCTAAACAATTAGGTAAACATGAATGCAGTCACGTACTTGGCACATAATTATGATAGATAAACTAAGGGGTTTTAGGAAGATGGTATCATTACAGTGTATTCGTTTTAAATATAAATTCTTAATGCATTTATGCGTCTAATCGTGAATATATATAATAGTTTGTTTGTTGTTTACATTTACTTTGACTTGAATGACAGTGACATTTGGCAAAAAAAAAGGGAAGCTACGCGTACAATCGTAGCCGAATCGAAATACCACTGAAATCGAATAAAACGATTCTATAAAATATTATATTCAAATTATCTATAGCTGTATTAGACACACTAGAAATTTCTAGATATTACGACTTTACAAAGAAAGATCCAACTTACTTAATTGAGGTCCTAAACAGTGTGATTTTTCATAATGTGCACATATCGAAATGAGGTTATGTTATGTTATGTTATGTTTACCTATCCAACTTTTATTCATATTAAAATTGTTTTTGTAGGTACCTAACATATTGCTTTTGTATCGTGACTTAAGTTTTTGCTAAAGTTACTTAGGTATATTTTAATGTAGGTAAGTACCTATACCTTTCTAAGCCGAAGATCTGGGTGACCTTTAATTCAAGTCCCTCCTGCCAAAAACACCTTTTCTCTATTTAAGGTTGTGCACATTATATTATGTAGTGCCTGTAATACCTAATATCGAGGGAAATGAAGATGAATAATTTTAGAAGGTATCAGGACACTTGCGCGAAAGATATATGCGCGCATGGACTTTTGCGCGAACGGATTTTTGCGCGCATGGACACTTGCGCAAATGGAGTTTTGCGCGAACGGACATTTTTACAATCGTCAAGACTTTGTCTAATAAGGATACAAGTCAAAATGCAGGCATAAACTACATAGTGACCTATGTACTTCTAAATTACATACAATTCATTTTCGATATACTTACGCTGGCACACATAAGTTTCATTCCAGCTCTTTCCGTAGGGCCTGTAGAAGGTCGGCACGCACTTGTTACAGTTGATGCCCTGAGTGTTGTGCTGGCAGTTCTTGCAGACGCCTCCGCCCTCGTACCTGCCGTAGATGTCAATGGAAAGCCTCTGTCTATCAACTTCGGGGTCGTACTCGCATTCCGTTGAGTGGTTGTGACAATTGCAAGCTGCAAGAGGGAAGGTAAAGTAAGTATTGTAAGTGGGACAGCAGTAGATACCGTATTGTATTGTATATCGGGCTGGTGACCGCAACTCCACGTCCAAGCCTTTATTAATTGTAATAAGGTTTAGGGGCTATGATTTATTTAAATTTCGGGACATAGCGCGTCTTTCGAGATTTACGGGAATCGGCTACACTTAGATGGTACTATAAAATAAAAGAATGTTCAGTGGACGATAGACTGATGTAATTCCTTCGTACGTACTTTCGTGGTTACAAAGTTGGGTACTTAATACTTTTATGTATTTCAGAAGTCAGCGGGTCAGCCAAATCAAAAAGCGTTGGTCCTCATTATTGTGTTGATACGAGTATAATATTATGTACCTACCTTTAGACTTTGTCTAGTGAATATCAAAGGCTCCTGTTAGACTAGCACCTACATCAAGTAGTTCAACTCTCATATCAACTTACGTTCACAGATAAACCTGTCCCACTGCTGCGAGATCCTCCACTTCTTCTGCTCGAACCCTGGGCAACAATCGGCGCACTGAGGCCCGCAGGTGTTGTGTTGGCACACACACTCCAGAATGTTGGTATTGGTAGCCGGGTCAGCTGGTTCGCACGTGTCAGCGTGACCGTTGCACATGCAGCGACCACCGATACTGATGTCTTTGATACTGTAGAAGTACTGGTGGGAGAAATTGTAAACTTAGTATGATGGAAAACTGCATTGAAATCGGGCACATTTGCGTTATACCTCATAAAAAATAACTGCTAATAAAGCCCAGTCAGTGCAATGTATTTATCATTGACCGCTCTTCTTCTCTGTAAGTATCAGGTAATTTTGGGCACTGGCTAAGTACCTAGTTTAAATACGAAGTGAAGAGCATTGCAAACCATCTTGATGAACATGACAGACGCTATGGTTCTTATGCAAGTACGGGGTGCCTGCTAGTGGGCATGCAGTGTCACCAAAACCAACCAAAAGTGAACGACTGGTACTAGTCGTCCTTAGTATAGTATATATATTATGTATAATAGCAGGTCGTAGTTTCGAACTTACACAACTTCTACAGTGGTTTGCATTTGGGACAAAAATAAACAAGTAAAGTACCAACATCATGTGAAAATCGACGTGGAAGAGCGATGCCACACGGCGGCGACGAAATGCGTGCGCATACGACAAGGGGCCACGGAGACGAAGCGGGGAGGGGTGCTGCGGTGAGACGTCGGAACGTCAACGCAGCGCAGCACAGTATTTTTCACAGAATTAGAGCCAGTCTACACTGCGCGTTGCGTTGCGTTGTCGCAACGCAAATAGTTCTACGTTTTGCCAGCCACACAGGCGCTGCGTCATCAAAGCGTTACCGACGACGCAACTGAACGCTGTCGCTCTGGAAGCGTCGTCGCAATGAGTACACCCCTCACGCTTCGTCTCGGGGGCTGCAATTAGTCGTATGTGCGTTGCGTCGACGCACCGCACCGTGTGTACACTATGGTTGTTAGTATGTTAAACGACGCAGTTGCAACGCGCCGTGTGGACATAGTCATAGCCCTCAGAGCAAGCTGCGTTGCGTTTCGACATAGCAGCGCTCTTGTGGCAGTCACTGCGGCGAAATCACTGCGGTGCGACGACGCAACGCCCTGTGGCATCGTTCTAAACTTCCCATATAACCCTGAATCAGAAGCACGTATCGAAAGTAAAAGTCCTGTTTGTTTTGCTATAAATAGCAGTTACACGCTCACTGGTTTTAAAAATGAGCCTGTAGCCGGTATTGTGTTGCTCAAGTTCTGTTCGTTGGCATTTGCACGTTTCTAATAATAAGTGATTCTCAGACCTAATTCACAAGCCCGATCGCAGCGTATATCGAAACAAGAAGTCCAGTTAAGTTAGAATATAGTTGCCCGGGGCTTTACCAGCATCAAGTTATGGGATCTCCCTCATGATAAGACCATTTTGGAGTGACCACCAGATCAAAAGGTTCCACGTCGATAAAATGTGATCATCCCAATTTCAATTCAATTTCGATGCCATCAATAACTTGTGCGATATAAAACGATTTCGTAGCACGATGACTACTTTTGCACGATGACTAATTTTTTGACTTTCAAGTAATGATTATCACAATGCCAACATTTTGAAACCTCATTGATTTGTTAAATCCTCGTGATTTTTAAATCCACATTAAACTCACACGTCTGGTCACAGTAGGATCCTGCCTGGCAACGGACATGAGATGACCCAGTAAGTTCTTGGTTCTCAGCAGACGGAGCCGCACATTAGTGGCTCTGGTCCACTCCTGGAGTACTGAAGAATTGAAGTATGTGTTCGCGGACGGACGGTAGTTCAGCAGGGATATTGGGATCTGGAAGCAAAGACAAATTATAACCTGGAATAAAATCACTAAGGGGCATAAAATCACTAACAACGTTTTGTACGTTTCTTGAGCGTGATATGCGTTTGTAGTTTGTCTTTTCCCCGTCGGGTGGGAGACCTGTCGCTGTGGCCGAACATGACCTCTTAACATTGTTTTAATCTTATTTAAGTTTGGGCAAGAAATAGAGCTAGAAGTGCTAGAACTCCCGTAGCTCCATCTCTTTCCCACACTAAAGTGACAATGAAGTAATATTGCCATAAAGTCCGTAATTCCAGTGTCATTATTAAGCGACGTCAGATATGCGGTTGAAGGCACAAAGCAGCATTATCTTTATATCTCCTAGCCTATGATGACATCAGAATAATTGTCTGCGACGTGTTAAAACAATTAATCCTACTGACCTCACCGCCCTCTAAAGGCACAATCTTGGAATATTCGGTGCTGCAGATAACAGAGTCATCCCTGGTGATGGGCTGCAGACTCTCCTTGCCGAAGTAACGCTCACAGTCCCTGGAGAAATGAGGAAATGTTAGTTGGAAGCCCGGAACTTTGCAATGGGGGCTAGTTGCAAGTGAGCTGCTCTTGTGCAACTAGGGAGGTACCTAATAGGCCAATTAAGTGATGTAGGTACCACTCCCAAGTTCACCGAAATTCTTGCTGGCTCTTCCGAGGTGAGCCACAACGAACGAATAATTTATAAAAGTATTTTATGGTTTACAGTCCAAATGGCGATTCTGATTCTGGGTTTGATTCTACGGACGAGCAAAATGTAAACAAAACCACTTTTGTTGTATGAAACCTCCCTTAAATATTTATTTTATTATGTTTTTAGTATTTTTTATAGCGGCAACATAAATACATCATCTGTGAAAATTTCAACTGTCTAAGTATCACGGTTCATGAGATACAGCCTGGTGACAGACAGCCAGACGGACAGTGGAGTCTTAGTCATAGGGTTCTGTGTTTACCCCTTGGCTACGGAACCCTAAAAAGTTTTTTTTCTGTTACTTAATAGCAAGCCGTAGCCTGGTATAGAGGAAGGTTTTAGGTTAGGCTAGATTAGGTTAAGGGCTAGCCCCTAATACATGGAACTTTTAACATAACTGGTGTACTGTAGTTATATGCTCACAGTTTATTTGGTCTTCCCCCACCCATAAATAGCTCTAATAGAAAAAAAAAAAACAAAATCTTGAAAACAAAACTTTTCGCGCGAAATTTTCCATATTGCTATTTATTTACATTTAGCGCGGCAAAAGTATTACTTCCCATTAGATACTCACTGAGGCGAATCGGAGAAGTACTGCCAAGGCTTGAAGGTCTTCCCGTAATCCGTCGACTTCTCCAGCATCCAGAGACCAGGTCGGGGCGAGTTACCCATCTTCACGAACACGTACGCCACATGGAATTCCTGAAGCAAACAATAAAAGCGTGGCATGAGTAAATTCTTTTTATAAAATTTTTTGTACCTGTTTAATTTTATTTCCATTCTATATATGAATATTAACTTTGTAGTAGTGTTGGATTCAGAACGACTAGTAGGTACCAGACTTAAAATATCATGAATATGTTTGAAGTTGTAACTAAATATTATTAAAATTTTGGAAAATAAACTTTATTAAATAGTTTTTCCAAAAACATATATTTTTACATCTTGGGATACTACATCGATCAAAAACGCAGTATTATTTAGATAGCAGGTAAATTTCTCAATAGTTAGGTAGGTATTCTTGGCTTAAAATTATTATTACCTAACGAACGCACCGGGGGGGGTTTACCAATGTTTTAGTGGCGACGGTTAATATGTATAATATTTACGAGGAGATTCCCCGTCAGTTCTATTCTATAATTTATTAAATATAAATAATGGAAATGATCGGAAGCATATACGCATCGAGGTCTCCTCGACACAGAACTTGTGAGTCAAGGAACATTTGAGTAGGTACGTAAATACGAATATGGGTAGAAATACGCGCACGCAGTATTTTCACGATAGTTCGATGGATATTAAAGGCTTAAAATAACTATTAACGAACGCACCGGTCAGTATTCTAATGGCGGCTGGAAATAATATGAGGGGAATTCCCGGAACTTGTAGCTCATTAACAAGTAGGTTGTACATAAAATACGTTAGTATATAACAAAGTCGCATCCCGCTGTCTGTCCCTGTCCGCTGTCGCTGTATGCTTAGATCTTTAAAACTACGCAAGTTACGCAACAGATTTTGATGCGGTTTTTTTAATACATAGAGTGATTCAAGAGGAAGATTTATATGTATGACATTGCACCCGTGCGAAGCCGGGGCGGGTCGCTAGTCTGCTTGGGTTGCATTTTTAAGAAGCAAGTGCTAGGTTGTAAAGACGTCATCATCGTCTGACTAGCTTGTCCCAACTATGTTGAGGTCGGCTTCCTGCCTAACCGGATGCAGCTGGATAACAGTATTGTAAATGGAGCGCCTGCCTATGCGACCTCCATAACCACGATACCCGTTGGTAAGGCTGCGTTTCCACCAGAGAGGAGCGAGGGATGTGTCTGAAACTAACCAATAATATCGCTTCTTTTTCACAGCTTGAGCTATTCTAGCTATGTGATTGGTTAGTTCCACACTCAGCCGTCGCTACGCATCCTTGCTCATCTCTGGTGTGAACTCAGCCTTAGGCTAGCTATCAAAAAACAGGGTCCTACAGCAGCGCGATAATTTAAACGCTCCGCATCCTAATATACGACACCGGACACATGTAATACTAATAAACAAAATAACAGTTTATCATAAAACAACTGATCTTGTAAAAACTATAACATTTTACGAGTTGCCTGATCTATTTGCGACATACACACATAATCGTGTTATGAATTAATAACCTCGCCCTTTGGGCACATAACGTTTTTTTTATCTCGTCACTATCGTAACCCACGCAGCCATACATCCTCTTTGAATCACGCGGACGAAGACTGATACTGTTCTAATACCTATTAGTTTAATAAAATGAGCCACTCAAAATTAATCATTAAGGGTAGATATCGTAGGGTTTAAATTAAATACATAGCAAGCCGCGCACCACGCAGCCACAACCACGATTTGTCGCGTGACCGGCTGCTTGGTCAAACTTTAATTTACTTTAGTACAAAGTCGTGGTCGTGCCCGTGTAGTGCGCGGGGCCCCTAGTCAGTAGGAGTTCGACATAACCATGCTTTCTGCAAAGATGGAGGGCATAGGAAGTCTCATCGTCGTAGATACGCACAAAGGTTAGGCATTGTACTCCTTAACCTGCCTAAGTAAAGTAAGGTTAAAAGTGGAATCAGCTTTGACATTTACTGATGATGAGCATCAGCAAATGCCTAACCTTTTCCCATGTCCTATTTTGGGGTCGGCTTTTAACCGAATACCAGTATTTTACGTGGATAGACCGCCTATCTGACCTACACAACCCAGTACTCGTTAGTACGATTTAAGGGCTTTGATCTCATAGGAACGACAATATGGTAGATAGTAGATAAGTATAGAAAAAGAAAACACGTCAAAATAAACATGATCAGGAAGCAAACCGCGCAAAGCAAGATAAAAATTATATTCTTGTATTAAAATTAGTGGGAGAAAACTCAGGACGGACGAAACTCAAACTTAGAGCGTGGGTTTTTAGTCCGTTATTCCGACAAAAACCTCCGCTTGCTCCAAACGGAGAGTATCCATAAGGATTACAAAATAAAAAAAAAGAAAGTCACATAGAATTCGTGGCACAACGCTTACAAACATTAAGGTTAATTACAATCGCTACAATTGCCATTCCAATCGGTGATTTCAGTAATTTGTCATTATCAAGCCAATTTAAATACAGCTAATATTTAAATCATAAATTACTGTAGCGCTCTATCCAGCAACCCAGCAGGGGCCTAAGTCTGCTATTGCAATAGTGTCAGAATGGTCTATCATTGATTTAATAAGGCTCCGCGCAGACGCGCGTGACCGCGTATTGAAGCGCGTTCGAAACTCGTTTGACGTGCGTACAAAGGGTAATTCGTCTGCGCGGGGCCTTATTAAATCAATGATAGACCATTCTGACACTATTGCAATAGCAGACTAAGGCCCCAGGTTCCAGGTTCCAGGGAGGAGGCCGGTGTCGTAGCAGTGGGTACAGGGTGGATGGGGCACCGACGCGAAAACGGTTATCCAGGTAATTAGTAAACCATATTGAGCTCCCGAACATAGAAATTTTTCATCGGTATTTATAAAAAAATCTGCTGGTGCCTACAAAAGTACAATAACTACACGGTCAAAATATATGGAACAGCTGTTTTTTTCAAATTAACTCAGGGCTCAGAATTGTGCTGAATACGAGGTAACCATTTTCGCGTCGGGCCCTCCACCCCGTATAGGATGATTATGATAATATGCTAAAGTACCTAGTTAACCTCGCCACTGCCTAGGTGAATGTTACTTCTTCACGCTCAGCAACAATTGTGGAGAAGGTGTTTTATAGAGAATCTAGAGGCATCTGAGAAGGGATTTTTCATATTCGCCCCTGTTTTAAGTCTTGAGCGTAGTTTTTCTACGGTAGGGAGCTAATAATAGACAACACCTGGTTTCATCTTATCGCTCTTTGTCACTCATGAACATAACAACAGGTAGGTAACATTAACGCTTTAAATTCACGAAGGATTAGGTAGAGCTTTATTATGTACCTATAGTAACTACATTTCAATTGTAAGCTCAACGTGAAGGGGCAAGCTAATAATCAGTCTACTGGCCATTATTGTTAGAAACTCTCGAACAGAAAATTCACTTTGCCTGACCAGGGGATCGAACCCAGAACTCCATTTTCTCGAGCTTAGTCCACAAGAGGGACGAGGTACCGGAGGTACTGAACACACACAGAAATTGTTGATAGAGAAGATCGCATTGCACACTCAAATTACAAAATGTACTTTTTGCCAATAGACACATAATTCACTACTACATGGGATATCAGCAGTATTAGCTCCAATGATATTATTCGCTCAGCAATAGGTAACACAGAGTCGCATCGCAAGATAATCAAATTTCGCAGTGTCATCATTCGGAGAGTGCATTGCGTGCTGCAAACACAAACATTGTAATGGATACTCAAATGTAAACTATGCAAAAAATAGGCGCCTTATTCATATACTCCTCTCAACTCGAAAGACGAAATTTGCTTAAAATAAAATGATTTAAAATTAAGCTAAATTTTAGTTCCTCCACCATTTGGATCCATAATCTTGTTAAGGCCTGCTTGAAACCAAAGGCTTGTGTTAGTCAGAATTTTAAGTTAGATGGGTTTTTATTAAATTTAAAACTAGATCTTTCACAATTGCGGCGGATTTATGGGCATCCTAGCTTGACCGACTAGCAATACAACAGTGACTAAAGAATTTTCTAACAGTCAATACATAATACCGAGCCACTAGATATCTATAGGCTAAAATTTTCAGTTTACAGTTGATTTATTACGATTGTGGTACTTTATTTCACGTTCAGGGCATCGAGCTTAAACCTTAAGTTCTAAGTATAGCCATGCCTGCTGACGCGGAAGGGAAACCAACACCACATAAAATCCGAGACTGGTCCAAATTCAAAGGGATTTGTTCCACCATATATTCGGTTTAACTCGTAAATGTGTTCTATAATTATTTAATGTCCCAGCATCGAATGGAACCGGGGTCGATGCCCTCGGAAACGTTACGTTATTCCTGGAGTGTCCTGAATAGTCCCCACTGGCTAGATGGGTCGAAAGATTCTACGGAATTAGAAACAAAACGAGATTTGCTTGGAAATACTTAGCGGTGCCCTAATATGCAGTCACTTACCAACCTTATTGACCCTTAAGACTGCATTATTCAGTGAGTGGAGTTCGTGTGATTCATGGCAGAATTTTGGGCTAAGCGCTAAGGAGAAGACAACTCATAAGAGAACTTTGTTGTCAATTCAGTCGCATTGAAGTACTATTACTTGCAGTAGTAGTGTAGGGCAAGTAAGTTTTGAACCGTTATAATGTTAATAAGTTTAGATTATTTTAAAGCAAATGATAGGTGGTCCTTATGAATGTCAACAGCCCAAGCTATGTAAAGGTGTTGACTAGATTGCTGTCAATCGACGTTGCTTTGTCGCTTTGTATAGATTAGATAGAGATTGACATAGACACATCAACACTGTCTATTTCACTTTTTTAAACTTTAAAAGTACTGGCCATTTAAAGGCCTTATACAGGACCTATAATTTGTTTTTTTTTTTTTGTTTTTGTTTCAACATTCAAAGATTGAAAGTCAATTTACTTTTAACTTTATATTTTTTCAAAACAAAAGGCAGGTCATTGACGATATGCATGCATGTTTCAGGCAGGATATCAAAAATCAGCCATCATTTGAGTATGAATGTTTGTGGGGAGAAGAGTAGAAAAAGACCCAATAAACGAAAGATAGACTGGGTGAAATAGAACCAGAAAGGGGGTGACTACTGAGAACGAAAGAAGAATTATAATCTTCTTCTTTCACACTGCATTTCATCTATACTATAATAAAGAAAGTAAGTGTAATATTATAAAGCTAGGTAAAGTTTGTGAGGGGGTAATCTTTGGATCTACTGAACCGATTATGCTAATAGGAAGCTACATTGTCCCCGAGTGCCATAGGCATTAGGCATTTACAACGTATACCCGTGGGATAATATCCAACCAAAACGCGAGCGAAGCCGCGGGCAACAGCTAGTTGTTATACATATATATAAAGGCAGGAGACTGATGATGCAACAGTAATCAATGAATCTCATTGAATTGTGGAATTCAATTTTTACGAATTCTGAGGAGTAACTCAATGGGTGATATATACATTTAATAAGATAAGGAATGTTATAAATCATTGAGACAAGGATAAATATATAATAAAATCATCGCTTAAGTCTGGAGTTTAAGTATGGGAAAAAATATTGCCGACCCGTCTGTATGATCTTAAACATTATGAATAAACGATTAACACATTGAACATTAATAGTTTTCAGCTTTTTGGGGAATGACGTACCTACATAATATATAGATAGGTATACAAAATGTATACGATACGGAGATGGTGACGAGATCGAATTAGATCATAAACGTTTCAGACAAAAGATTGCTGTCGTAGCTTCACAGTTGTTTTCACTTTTAGCTTCAACCTACTCCACTGAAAATCCCTCTGATTACATTTATGAAGAAAATAATACATCGAGTTTCCTTACATTATTCAACTCGCATTTATGAAATGTACTTAGGACTATCAAACTCAAATTCAAAGCATTAATTTCAATAGGACCATTACAGGCACTTTTGAATGTCAGAACAACAAAGAAGGCGAAGCTTCAGTCACAGAAACAAGGCATAATAACTTGTGAAAGTAGTGTAGTTGCACATTCCAAAGCATAGATCTCCATGGAGAAGAATGCGCAAGAAACTCCATGGACACTCTTTTTAATCAAAATATTGTAACAAAATCTTGGTTACATGATTCATGTTAAGATTATACATCTAAGCGAGAACGATGTTGAAAGACGTGCAAGTTAAGAGCGTCCAGAGTAAAACATTTATTCACAAAACCAAACTAAAATAAACCAAGGCAGCTAAGAGATGGCCAGTCCCTACTGGCAGTGCCCGTTCACGAACATGTCACATGGATCAGCACCATTCAACACAACCATTTTGAAGGGAACTAAATGATCCGACTCATGCGCCACCATTTGACACAGCGAGACATTTGAGTGAGTATAACCATTAACCATTCTCTCAGCCACCAGGGCACATTCGAGTTTATGAAAGATAACTAAATGTAAATGGTAGCTTTACAGTACATAGTACTCCCACATGTGCTATGCAATTATATAACACTAAGAGATTGAATCTATACAATGCAAAGATATTTTCACAATTTTCTGCTTGCGCAATAACTTCACATGGTAAGCAATTAGTTTGCCCCTATGGATGTGGAGCAGGACCAGCATTGAGCCACGCATTTCTATCATCAAAGTAATCCCCCAACTTATAATATGCTTGCCTACATAGTGTGCGTTTTATACAAGATTTAAATTTCGTCTCATTCAGTTGTAGAATGTGGTGAGATATTTTATTATAATAATTTAAACAGTACTCCATGAAAGATGAGTCTACTTTACAGTGGCGTAGCTAGGCTTATTTATTAGGGCCCCGTATCAAAATGGTTTGGGGGCCCTACGAAACCGAGTGCGGCGAACACCAAATAAAAATTATATTAAAATATCATCCTGACTTGCAATGCTTAAGCTGTCATTGATTTTGCTAAGATAGTGTATGAGCGAGCAAAGTGGGATAGAAAATTAAGTAACCACGATCATGGCTCGTACAGGTAAAGGCATTCATCGAAAATCCAGAAAAGCGGGACCGAAAAATTCTAACTTTCTGGACCGTGACGAGTCAAGTCTTCATTCAAGAGCGAGCAAAGCGCGTTTGAAATTTTGAAGCCTTCTAGACTGCGATAAGTTAAATATTTATGATTTAATCATAACAGGCCTCTTATCAATAACAATTTGAGGTTATTGGAAGATTTTGTGACTTTTTCCTCTACACGTCGGGGCCCTTGCTACTCGGGGGCTCCGTATCATTGATACGGCTGATCGGTACGATACGTCGACGACGGATACGTCGGTTGCTACGCCCGTGCTACTTTAGCTAGCCTATCATATATTGGAATTCACCTTAGACTGAAATGAAAGTTTGACTAAATGCTTCCTGACTACAGAAAACTGTATATGTATTTTAATGACCATTCGCTAAGTCCATTCGGACGAAGGTTTTCGCTATCATTTCCTAATAATTAAAGACGAGATATTATCAGTCACTGCGGGAGGCTGAAAATCTTAGACCCACTATATTTAAATTTGTGTAGTGATAAATGTAACTACTGATGATGTGGTTCAAGCTGAGTGTATTAACAGTTAATCTTATTATAATATAATAAGCCACAATCTCTTATTCATTCAGTAGGTACGTACTTCTTTATCGTGTGGTTAGTGCCTAACCTGGTGTCAGAGTTTTTGATGTAGGCTAAGAGTACAATTACTTTGGAAAATGACAGTAAAACCTTTGGCAGAATAAAATCAAGTTTACCTTCGCACCGACCAGCGTGCACTGTAATACCGTCTTCAATCATCGCGGTTTGCAGAGTGTAAAAGGTATACCTTTAGGACCTCCCAAGACTTATCCTAAGCTCGATAAAAATTCCGTTCTCGTTTGCATCTTTTTCTTTCATATAGGAATACAATGACATTGGCTCTTTGTACTTGTAACTGTTAAGCCATTGTCTACGTAGAATCGTGACATAAGAGGTCCTGCTAGGAATCTGACCTGGGATAAAGTTAGTGATCGGAATATCGACCGTGTCGTTGGTGGAGTAGGCGCGACTGACAGACGTGAGTTTGATTCCTAGGTCGGGAAAGGTGCGGTTAGGTTTCTTTTTTCAAGAATTTTTTTTGTTGATGCTCGTAGCCTCGTAGCCACTTACGGCCGTTTTCAATAACTTACTAACCGTTAACGGAAAGTTGCTATCTCAGATAAACAGTTTAAGAAGCATCAACTGTCAACCCTCCGAGAGACAGCTAAGTGACGTGGATAGGATGCCCGCGTAGCATGGCAATACTATCTCTATTCTACCAAGAATCGACAAAGCTCTTTCTATACAACTTGACATGTCTGTCATACATTTTTAACATCGCCATGCTTGCAACGATAGAAATCTTTCCACAATCTGTCATATTTTTCGATTCTTCGTCGACAAAACCCGTTTTTACGGTGGTCATGCTACGCGGGCTGTCAGTTCATTGATAACTTTTTTTTATAGAAAGACTGATCTACTAGATTATGGCAAATTAACTAACCATTATACGTAAGTAAGTTATAGAAAATGGCCGTTAGCCAGTTTGTGTCCGGTTAATGATTGAAAGTATGTAGGTTTTTATTCGGTAAATATACATAGTTATCACATTAATGACAAGATCGATGCTCAGGAATTTGTCAGATATTATTTAGATATTTACTGTAATACCGCAAGTGTTCCTCCTAAAACTTTTGTATCTAGAAAGGTACTTTTACTTGCGTCACTTCTAAAGTTATACAGGATGTCAGGGACACTGACGCCGCGCCATACATTTTTTGACGACCCGAATGGCGCAGCGGTAGTGAGGATGCCTTACGTTCTTAGGGTCCCGGGTTCGAATCCCGGTAGGAGCAAAGGTTTGTGTGATGAGCATGGTCATTTGTTTCCGAGTCATGGATGTTTATATGTATAATAAGTATGTATTTACAAACAAAAAGTATCTATGTAGTATTATCAACTATCTGGTGTCCACGACACAAGCCTCGTTGCTCAGTGTGGCACCTAGATGGCGCTGTGTGTAATGTCCAGCGATATTTATTTATTTATTTTGGGCGTCTAGCGTCTAGGTTTTGTAGTTTTGTTGGAAACAGCTGTTTTTTTCAAATCAAATCAAATCAATGCATTTATTTCAAGTAGGCCAGTTACAGGCACTTTTGAATTGTCGAAACAAAGATAACAATTAAATGTAGCTACAGTCCCAGTCACAAGGCATAAAAACTGTGAAAGTACTGTAGTTGCCCATTCCCTATCGTAGATCTCTATGGAGAAGAACGGGCAAGAAACTCCATGGACACTCTTTTAAATCAGCATATTGTTACAAAACCTTGGTTACATCATTAATGTTGAGATGGTACACTATGTGAGAACGATGTAGCAAGATGTGCACATTAAAAGTGTCCACAGTAAAAACAAAATTTTGGGTTCCGTACCTCAATCGGCCAAACGGAACCCTAATGGGATCGCTTTGTTGTCCGTCTGTCTGTCTGTCAAGACCCTTTTTCTCAAGAACGCGTGACGGTATCAAGCTGAAATTACTCAGGTCTGCTACCCCTTGGAGCAATGAAAAAATCAAACTTGTAAGTCAACGCGATCAAAAGATATGACTGTTAATGTCGCAAATTATGCGATTTCACAAGGGAATCAAAACCTATAGGGTACTTTTACCTAGAATCATGAAATTTGGCGAAAAGCAAGGCCTTACAGCAAAAATAAAGGAAAAAGTCGAAAATTGAAAATTAAAAATTAAGATATTTTTTTTTAGATAATGTTACGGAACCCTTCGTGCGCACGTCCGACTCGCAATTGGCCGGTTTTTTTAATAACCGGCGAAGATTGTTTATTTGGTTCCGTATACTTCAAAATTATGTACTGAATATGTGGTAACCATTTTAGCGTCGGTCTCTCTTTCACAATGTATAAATAAATCATATTTTTTCCTTACCTGTCCAAGGTCGATGGTGAGATTGACCTCGTTGTACTTCATGCCCCTGGAGAGCGGCGGGCTCTGCCACCAGGTCTCCGAGCTGTCCACCGCGTACTCCGGAGGATGCTTCTTGGCTTCGTTCGTGGCATCGCAGATGTCGCACACCTGAGGATGAGAGACAGTACATTAGGACAATTGAACTATGTTTAAGGAGTGAAAAATTCAGAAGACTGATACAGCGTGTATCAGAAAAGTATGGTCATATTTAAAGAGTAGCTGTGTTCGCGTGAAATTGTTAAAAAAAATATTACTTCCTTTTTTAATCAGATTTTGCTAAGTACCATTTTCAAGGTTTTTTTTTTTGAACGGAACCCTAGTTCTTATTCTAAAATAAAAGTAAGTACTCCTTATAACATCAGCTATCTGCCAGTAAAATCCCGTCGTAATCGGGCCAGCAGCAAAAAAAAATGTTATGCGTACCTATACTTTCATTTGCATTAAGTAAAAAGCTGTTATTTTGAAATTACAGACAGACATTTCATTTTTTTTACAGACAATCAAACTTAACGTGGGGCCAACATCGTAATTACAAAAACACAATCAGCTGCTAAACACAAACTTCTATACCAATCTTACTTGTCGATAATGAATCCAAATGTACTCGTTAGTATTAACGATCGATGTAGTTGTTTATATTCCACCCGTAAATATGATCACATTTTTCCGATACACGCTGTATATTTACACATTCAATCATATATACTTAAATTGGGGTAGGCAAAAACATCTTGGTACCGCTACGATCCTTACTTAGGTTGGTACCACATACCACACCCTCAATGACCACGAAATAGACACAATAGTGAAGCAATCGCTGAACCATAGTGTGGTTCTTAGAACAATAACGGTGTGGTTCATGAGATAGAAAAACGGCAGTTTTAAAAGCTTCTGACAACGCAAACACATTTATCATGATCTGGCCAGCCTATTCCCAGCTAAGTTAGGGTCGGCTTCCAGTCTAACGAGGTCACTGTTAAAATACTGGTATCCAGATACCAGTATCTGGATACCACTGTAGTATACTGGTATCTGGTATCCAGATACCAGTATTTTACATGCAGCGACTGCCTAACCTCCACAACCCAGTTAGTACTGGGTACTACGATACCCCTTGGTAAGACTGGTTGTCAGACTTTTTGGGCCACTGACTACCTTTAACGACTGTCAAAGATCTACAATTGACAGCCGGGACCAACGGCTTAACGTGTTTTCCGAGGCGCGGATGAAACTCGGTATGTAATGGGCGGTCACCCATCCACAGACCAACCTAGGCAAGCGCTGCTTAACCTAAAGTGATTAATCAAAGTACCTTATTCAGTCTCAATATTTTGTATAATAGAGTTGTAAGTACTCAAGCTCTAGTATACAAATCACAATCCTAGCCGTCAAAAGATTGTCTAGAGTGCAGTTACTACTATTCTAAAAACTTAAGGATTTAATTAGCAAGCAAACGTACTAAGAGCGGATTTCCTGTTTAGCGTTTAGCTTTTCAGAGCTATAATTATGAACAATCCATAAAAATTATGGCACTGACAGTTTTTGTTCACGGTTTACATAAATGATGTAATCGCCTTTATAACTATTCAAAAATCAATGTAAAAGACATCTTCTGAGGATGACAACAAAGCATATTATTATCATCGAACCAAAGTCTACAATTTCATTACTAATTCTCTTTCATAGTATTTGTATTCAACACCATTCACAAAGTCTTTATTTCCATAAACTGACAAAAACTCGTGGCTATAGAAACCATTGTGTTTATAAAAACAAAGGAGTTTAGTTCTAAAGGATGCGCGAGAGCATTTGGCCGCCACATGTCAGCAAAAATGCCACGAGAGCCGCCGAAGTTTGCCGAATTTCGCCGAACTCGCTTAGGACTTGGATGTTTGTAATTTGTTTGAAATGATAGCCTTTAAATATTGTGTTCAGGTCTTACAATGCAATCCAGATGTTTGTAACAAGTCGAGGCAGTATAATAAACAAACTGGTATACTTACTACTGAGAACTTTTGAAGTGTACTTAGCAGTATTAGGACTTACTCATTATGGAGGCAACAAAGACAATATTCATATATCATTTAAAAAAAGTTTAGATAAAATCGTGATGATTAGGAATTTTGTAGATTTTCGAGGCAAAAACAAAACCACATTCATTATTTTGGATGTTTCCATAATTATTATTATTTATGCTAAATCTATTCTTATATTTCAGCAGCAGTGATAGCCTAGGTGTGTGACCGTCGGACTGCTAAGTCATAGATTTCGAGTTCGAACCCAAGACCTCTGATTTTTCGTATTCATGTACGTACGTATTTAATTGTACGATTATCACTTGCTTCGGTGAAGGAAAACATCGTGATTAAACCAAACTAGTATGCCTGAGATATTTGTCGAAAGCATGTAAAGCCAAGTCAGAGGCCTAAGGACGGCAAAAAGACTCCGACAGGTTAGGAACTAACCACTCGAAAAAGAAGGATTCTTTAAGCGGTTATTCTTATAACCTTTCTTCTTCGTCCCTACTGCTTTGATTAACCGATTTCTTATTCATCATTTCTTAGGTGCATCTTCCCTAACTCGAATACCAATTGAAATTCATATCAAAAGTCCTCACAACTAGCCAAGATAATATGGTTTGAAATATCTCATTCATGATTTCTAACCTAGGAACTAAAAACGATTCTTAAGCAGAGTACAAATGAAAAAATGTAACGGCACAATAACCCAGTCAAAAATAAACAGTCACTTACGAGATAGAGGGTTCAAAGTTTACTTGATAAAGCAGATATTTTAACTACTTACTTAGGAACGTTTGTTATAGTTGCCTATATTGTAAATTTTATAATTACGCATTCATTGAACTAAATATTTTTTATCTGATGCAGAACATTTAGGATTGAATTTAAATGCGTCGTCCCTACCTCCATGGGACAACCGCATGAGTTTATGCATGTAAGTGAAAGGCATAATGTTATTTAACTTTAACTTTAGTGAGTATAGCTCCTCAGTCTTTGCAATCTTGGTGTTGATATAGGTTGATGTGTGGGCCAAGTTTAAAAATCTTATTGCGTCATAAAGGTTTTTAACTTTTAGGCTCGTCGTTGCGATCACGAAGTCACTAACTTAGAGCAGATTTCACCATGCCTGCAGTCTCGACATAGACAGCGGTCGCAAAACAACCGAATTCGGTCGCAAAGTCATAACGACGCGGATTTAAGGTGGGCGCAAGCCGGACGCGACCCGCGCTGGTGTCAGCTTCCATCTTAAATCCGCATCGTTATGATTTTGCGACCGAATTTGGTTGTTTGCGATCGCTAGCTATGTCGAGACTGCAGGACCAGTGATGGAACTGAACGTGAACATTACATCTAAAGGACGTTCAAAAGCTTTCAGCGTCATTCGTGTCAAGTTATCAAACGATGTGGACTTAACAAGTGAACCATTTCACAACATGCAACCTAGATTACATAAGTTTGAGAGCTTAAAGCACCACCGGAGCATCGAACCCGTTATCAGACGGACGCTGGGGCAGCGGAACGGAGATAGCTTATCACTCTCTTATCAGCCGGTAGCCGATTGTTCTACACTGTATTCGGTTCATTATAAACTTACTTAAGTACTTCGTAATTTAATTGTTTAGGCAGGCCGGCTGATGTCCCGCTTAAACCCATATTTATAACAATGGGATTTAAATAATACTAGCTGTTGCTCGCGACTTCGTTCATGTGGTTTGATGAGTAAGTGTGAGAAAAAAAGTACCTTCTAGTATGTAGGTACTATTCCAGACTACTGTTGTAACTAACGCAATATATCAAATTATCAATCCCTAACATTCATTAAAGGTAATAATATCACATCATAACATAACAATAAATTCAGTTTATCCGCGATCATCATGATGCTTGCAACAGCGCCAAAATATCGGGAAATCAAAATAAACATGATAAATATCCCGATTTTATGATAGGTATTCATTAAAGTGTCGTTTGTAAAATTCCGAGAGTCCATTACATTCCGACCATCCAACAGTATGATTTGTTTAGACATTATGTTACTGTGACGTGACGCCGAGTGGAAGTGCAAAACGGGCATTACTAACCAAATTAAATCACTGACAAACTAGGTACGCTCAGTTAGTCCCACGCGTAGAGACATCAAGGTTTACGAGGAGTAAACTAGGATGGTTACCGAAAGGGAAGATTAGGTTATGTAAGAAATATTCTAAGTTTACAATGGATGCTTTATATATAACTTACAACCGACTGTTCAATTATATTCTCTTCCTCAAAATAAATAGGAATCGTCTCTCCTTTAAAAGGCAGGGGCGGACTAAGAAAACTATCACCAACCATTGACAACAGAATCGATATCTTGATATCGTACAACAACAAAACATTGGTAAGTCTATTATGCGTAAAAGCTCTATCCAATCATTCTCTCATTCACAATTCAATGTACCTATTTTACTACCTACAAAAGACCATAAGTAAAGAAAATGAAGAACAAAACCGAATAATATTTCTAAGTATAAACACAAAAGTTCATAACCCTAAATAATAAGTCCCGAAGGACCAAAAAAAACTGGACGCACACGAAATAAATCCATTCACACACGAAAATTATAAACAATCTCACCTGTCCTTGGATCACATGCTCATCATGATCTGCGTTCGCGCCAACCAATTTACAGTATAACTCTGGTCCTTCATCGCCGCAGGTAGCGGTCGCCGTAATCTTCTTTTTCGAAGCTAAGTTAAAATACCTCGGGGTCAAAACTTCAGTGTGGACGAGGGCCGTGTATACTAGTATTAGGAACGTTAAAAATGCGTGTGCGCCCGCCATGTTGCGCGGACGGCGGCCCGTCGCCGAATGCGGAGTGCGCGCACAAGGGTAGCGTCGGTTTTTTTTTTCTGTGGACCAATTAGCTATGTAGGGATCCGTTTTGTCCGGCCGTTTCGTTGCTGGTTGATACAGGATGGGATTTTAGATTGAGTAGAAACTGTTTAGTTGTATCTTCTTCTCGTTTTTTTTTTCCGACTTAGACATATCTGCTGTGTGCCTCATTTAAGTTTTGGAAGGTGCAGCTAGTTGTGCTGCCGCTTCTCTCCTGCTCCACGTGTACAGGTGTTACTGAAAATCTATGATATTTTTATTAGTTCAGTCTTCATAGTAGAGATGGTTTTGTTACAATTTAATGGTGTTACTTAGATACACAAAGTAACATGACGACCCGAATGGCGCAGCGGTAGTGAGGCTGCCTTACGTTCTTAGGGTCCCGGGTCCGAATCCCGGTAGGAGCAAATGTTTGTGTGATGAGCATAGACATTTGTTTCCGAGTCATGGATATTTATATGTATAATAAGTATGTATTTACAAACAAAAAGTATCTATGTAGTACTATCAACTATCTGGTGTCCACGACACAAGCCTCGTTGTTTAGTGTGGCACCTAGATGGCGCTGTGTGTAATGTCCAGCGATATTTATATTTATTTATTAACAGGAAGTAGTTCATCTTTACTGTCCGCCGTCTTACTGCTGGGACTCCAGTCTGTTCGACAACTGTAGAAGTTCGTTGTTTGCAGTGCACAAGAGTAGCTACCCTGAAGGGTAACTAGCTTTAGTGCGAGCCTCTGTTATAATTATAAGCACGTGTGGCGATTAAGTACATCTTAAGCGACTCAAACTCAAAGACCACTCAGAGCATTTAGTCCCGTCTTACAGAGCAACGCTCAATACTCAAGCATTACTTAAAACTAGATTCAAGCCATTTGATTGGTTGAAACTATTTTTAACGCTCGAGTCTTGGTAGACGTTCTGTAATACGGGCCTTAGAGTTGTACTCCCGTCGTATCCAATATTACCAATTGCTTTAATGTTCTTTTATTTCTATTCCTGTTTTGTTTATAAACTGATATGTGCAATGAAATATCAAACTTATGTCTCATCTTATTTTATTATTATGATAAATGCGAAATTGTGTGAGGAACGATGGATGCATGGATGTATGGATGTTTTTTACTCTTTCCCGCAAAAGAAGCTGAACGGATCTAGATGAAATTTGCTTACAGATAGTTTATGACCTGGATTAACGCATATAATACGCAAGAGCGAGTACTTCATAGGATATTCGTTAACCTCGTAATTCCACGACGCGCGACGGTACTACTATTATTTGTACAATAAGTAAAAATAAAACAAAACCTGAAAAAAAGTTGTTGGTATAAGTAACATACATAATAATGCTTTTTATATAATTTATTACTCCATCAAGAAAAACTACAAGAGCACATAATCTTAGTCCTGTTGTATAAGAATTATTGCAAAATCCTAAGAATCCTAACATCATTAGATTCGCCAAACACGTCGAAAAAAATATAGCACTTTTCTGATTCAGTGAAAAACACATGGATACTACACACACACATCGATACCATACATTTCCAACATAACATGGCCTCGCTGTGTCATTTCCTTTTTTTAAACTAGAAAAGCAACTAATTAGAAAAAAAATATGACCCTCCAAAAATTACAAAACTTTTATTTTTAACCGACTTCCAGAAGGAGGAGGTTATCAATTCGTCTGAATGTTTACAGCCCCATTTAAACGGCCGTGATTAGAGGACTACCAGACAAATTCAAAAAAGTTTTTAACATGAAAGAAATTGATTGGAACCTAGACTCAAAAATTAAAACTTTAAGGCTACACTCTTTCTTAAAAAAAATATGACAAAAATAATTGAGTCGGATCAGTTTTCGAGGAGAAAAAGGAGAATACGAAACGTCGATCTCGACAAAAATTTTGTGATATAATCGGTCTGAGCTGCAACTGTCCGTATCGCACTCTACGGGGGCAGGCCTGACGCAGTGCGACAGCAATAGTTTCATCAAATTCCTATTTTTCAAATTCCTCAGACCATGTTGAGATCCTTAATACTCTTTTTGAGTCGGAACCTTTTCAGCCCACGTGTATACCAAACGTGTACAATCATGGATAAAATTCGACTGTTAATGTTTGCCACATGTAATCATAATTGTATCACTTCATGTCATAGAGAATCAGTTCCCTAATCATTGATTATTTTCTAGTGACGTCTCGGAGTACGGCATTAAAAATCGTTTCTATCAAGAAGCCACTGGCTTTTATCAGAACGACACTAGATCACGACACGCCAAAGGGTGTGTATAGGTACATGAAAGGACACTTAAGAATATCAAGATTAAAGAATTAGTATGCAAGGTGTTCCCGCGGTTGCAGTACTTACCAACACAAACGCAAACATGATATCTAGCCCACAAAGAAATAGTTTTACTGAAAGGGGTCAAAGAGGCATGCGGGCTAGACACGCAACCCTCTTTTAAGCTATGTATTGTTTTTTCAAGCTTCATCAATCTACTGGAAGCGAGGCTTTTGCCTTTTAACGGTGGCATTGTCCGGCAACCTCTCTCGTTGTAAGTCGCACGACCAATGTCGAGATACCGTTTGAAGCAACCACCTGGAAAAAACACAAAATCAACTATCAAATTCTTGGTTTTTCTCAAAAATGTGTATTTGTATGTATTGTTGTGGCACTAAGAGAAAATCCTTGAAATAATTGGTATGACCATTTCTATGACCCAACCATAGCCCATTTGTGTCTAATTTCTCTCGGGTGTCTGACTCCTGCACTTTGAGGGATGTCAGTGCCGGATTAAGCAAGCGCGGGGCCCGTAGCAAATTTTATCGAGGGGCCCTTGGTCTGTCAGAGCAGGCACAACACCAAAACATTTTTGGCAACTTCGTTCACAAATAATAATTTGGAGTGTTGCCGGAGTTAACTTTTAGAAATAT